>OW387026.1:44483420-45886749 GCA_936439885.1 Nowickia ferox
AAAGCAATTTGACTATTTCATAACTATATAAGCAACTACTCATAAAAATTACCTCTAGTTATTAATCTAACTTTAAACTTGATAAATCTATTTGATATAACCTCATCTGATACCTGATAAGCTGATCTGAAAACCAGACCAGGTCCTGATAAGCTGATCTGAAAACCAGACCAGGTCCTGATAAGCTGATCTGAAAACCAGACCAGGTCCTGATAAGCTGATCTGAAAACCAGACCAGGTCCTAATAAGCTGATCTGAAAACCAGATCAGGTCCTGATAAGCTGATCTGAAAACCAGACCAGGTCCTGATAAGCTGATCTGAAAACCAGACCAGGTCCTAATAAGCTGATCTGAAAACCAGATCAGGTCCTAATAAGCTGATCTGAAAACCAGACCAGGTCCTAATAAGCTGATCTGAAAACCAGATCAGGTCCTGATAAGCTGATCTGAAAACCAGATCAGGTCCTGATAAGCTGATCTGAAAACCAGACCAGGTCCTGATAAGCTGATCTGAAAACCAGACCAGGTCCTGATAAGCTAATACCTGATCTAATAGCTGATAGCTGTTATTTACTTTTACTATTATTAAACATGGATGAGAAAATTTTAAAACAGTTGGTGTTGACAAGAAATGTCTTGAAGAAAAAGCTTCGTAGTATAAAAACTGGTGAAATAGATACACGTGAACAACTAAGAGATACATTTAAACCTATAACAGAACCACTCAAAGAATTCATAAATAGTTCTAAAAATATTAAAATAATTCCGATAAAAGAAGAAAGTAAAATGAAGACAGAAGTTGAAAATAATACAAGTTTTAAACCTGAAAAAACATCAGTCAAGATAGAGACAAGTACACCAAAGAAACTAGCAGAAGGAACAATGTTCGATAATACCAT
Organism: Nowickia ferox; assembly: GCA_936439885.1. Taxonomy (NCBI): domain Eukaryota; kingdom Metazoa; phylum Arthropoda; class Insecta; order Diptera; family Tachinidae; genus Nowickia; species Nowickia ferox. The sequence continues at coordinate 44,484,320 of OW387026.1, forward strand.
CTTGTTTAATGATGCTAATACTGAGAATCATGATGAGGATGATGATGATGATTTTTACTCACAGACTTCCAATACAGAAGATACTTATACTGACTTATCAGTCTTGGAAGGAAGAAATGAATTAGATACAAACTATGGTCCACATAAAGATTTCAATAATGAATGGAAATTTGGTGATAGTAACCTAAAACTTAATGAAGATAAAATACAAGTTGGTGGTCAAATATGGGCTCTAACACCAGGACTATTTTCTCTAATGTTTCATAAAATACCAAAAAATTATGATAAATTTGAACTCGAAATCTATAAAAAGATTTTAATTACTACTAATGCATATAGAAGGGACTATAAACCTGATGGTCAAATTAAGGGTACTAGAGGATATAAATACAAACATATTATTAAGAAATTTATTGACGAGAAAAACCTGAATTTAAACGAATCAACAGGATCTAAGTCAAAAGGTAGTTATTTAGGTGATGGAATGATGGAATTTAACGCCCATAAGCCAAACTATATATACTGGGACGATCCAAATGAGTTAGTAGATCGTCTTCGACTACTGCTTGCATCACAAGGTGCAGGTCATACTAATCACAATAACGAGATTGTATCAATTATTGAAGAACTACTTGAAGCAAATATAATACATTAACTTTAATAAAGTATATAAAGTATGTCTGTTGATAAATTTGGACATTATTTAAACGATACTAGCAGCATAATTTCTTTGAAAAATGCACCTAAACTGCTGGGGTTTTTTATGGATACGAACAACAACATTGATGTCCAAAACAAAAGAATCAAAAATGTTGCAAAAGCTCTGGAGGAAAACGATGTTATCAATAAATTGTTTCTGCAAACTCAAATCGAAAAATTAGAAGAGAAATTATTAACATACTTTAAGGAAGATAATACTATAATTCGAGAAGATATTCAAATGCAAATTGAGGAGCTACAACGCGAAATAAAATTAGATATAGAAGAAAATTATAAAATTCAAAAAGACATTCTACAAATTAAAACATTCTTTGAAGAACAAATTGAACAGCTTAATGAGAAAATTTATAGATTGGAAAATTACATGTTTGTATCAATAGCTGAAAGTGCGTCAAGTAGATCACAACACTCTCCAAAAAATCTGTAAAACAACTTAATGTCTTCAAAAAGAAATTTAGTAAACGAACTACATAAGCAAGCTCGAAAAGTTTTTATGCGTCGTAGAGTTGTAATGAAAGGAATAGATGATCTTTGGCAAGCTGATTTAGTTGAAATGGGGATCTATTCTAGAGAAAACAGAAATTATCGATTTTTGTTAACTGTAATTGACACATTTTCAAAATTTGCATGGGCAGTACCACTAAAAACTAAAACTGCACTCGAAACAACCAAGGCGATGGAAAATATTTTTGAATTAGGACGAGTACCAAAAAACTTACAAACAGATGATGGTAAAGAATTTTTCAACAAACACTTTGGAAAATTAATGGATAAATACAACATTAATCACTACTCAACATATAGCAGTATGAAAGCATCAATAGTAGAACGATTTAACAGAACATTGAAAGGAATGATGTGGAAAGAATTTAGCTTTAATGGTTCATATAAGTGGATTGATATATATAAAGATTTAATTAATGCATACAATAGAAAAGTTCATCGCACCATTAAAATGTCTCCGATTAAAGTCAACTCAACAAATGAGGAAAAGCTACTAAATACAGTATACAGTCATTTGAAGATGTACAAAATGTCGAAATTTAATGTTGGAGATCATGTACGCATAAGCAAATATAAGCATACATTTGAAAAAGGTTATACTCCAAATTGGACTACAGAAATTTTCACAATTACAAGAGTTCAAAATACAAATCCTACAACATTCATATTAGAAGATTATCTTGGTAATCCTATTAAAGGTGGATTCTATACTGAAGAACTTTCGAAAACTAGATATCCAAATACATATCTAGTTGAAAAGGTTCTTAAAACTAAAGGAAAGGAGGCATACGTTAAATGGTTGGGATTTTCTAATCAACACAATTCTTGGATAAGTAAGAACGAAATATTATAGCTGAATACCATCATCAACAACAATAGCAGTAATATTTAGAAACTAATGTTAATTTTAAAATAAGAAAATGAAATAAATATGTAAATCATGCTTATAAACCATATGTTGTACTAAACTTTATTTAATTGTAATCAGACAGTTATAATGTCAATAACACTTACTCTGAGCTCTAACTCATCAGAATTATCTGCTAGTTACTTTCCTCCTATTGAATTACATGGTGCATATGAGTGTGCTCTAACTGATTTTCATTCATACAACAGCATTCCAAATGTAGACACCTACAACAATATGTTTCATATAGGGGAACATACAATTGAAATACCAATTGGATCTTACGAATTGAATGATATTGTAGATTTTATACAAGAGCAATACAGAAGACTATGTCCAGAAAATAAGATTTTTATTGAAGCCAATAACAATACAATGCAAGTTAATGTTAATAGTTCCAAAGATCCTGTATATTTTAATAAAGACAACACAATTGGAAAACTTTTAGGATTCAATAGCAAAATCCTAACACCAAACAAATATTATTACTCACATCTTCCAGTTAATATTTTTAAAGTGAATCTCTTGCGAATTGAAAGTAGTATCGCTATTAACACATATATGAATAACTCCAAATCGCATACACTTCATGAATTTCCGATTAATGTGCCTCCAGGCTATAAAATAGATGAGGTTCCAAGAAACCTCATCTATTTACCTGTGAACACCAGAGAGATAAGTTCATTAATGCTGAGAGTAGTTGATCAACACGGTGATTTAATTAATTTTCGAGGAGAGGAAATTACAATACGAATACATTTGAGGTCAACTAAATAATGCTAATATACAACACAAATACATTGAAAAATAAAGCAGTAACAACAACAAGAACATTAAAGCGACCACTTCAACAGAAAGCACTAACAACATCAAATAAAAATTTTCTAAAGTCCTTGAATTTTAAATTGAAGACAAAATGAGTTCAATAATAGATGTCTTAGATAAACCTTTCTCTGATGAGAATATAATCAAAAAGGACTATCATACATATGTACCATACTTACAATCTTACAACAATAATGATGAAATCAGAATTTCAATACAAAATCAAGATTTATACGTGCTACCCACTGAGAGCTACATTTATGTAGAGGGGTTTGTTGCCGATGATAATAGCCCTAAATCTTCTTCTTCTTCAGAGAACTTTAAATTAAAAAACAACTTTGTAGCATATCTATTTGATGAAATTCGCAATGAGCTCAATGGAATTGAAATTGATCATACAAGATATTTAGGAGCCACGAGCACCATAAAGAACTTGGTTTCTCTATCACCAAACGAAAGCAATGTGATGCAAAATGCTGGATGGAACAAAATTGACGATGTCACTCTTGCAAATGGATTTTTCAATTTCTATGTACCTCTAAAAATGCTTCTAGGATTCGCTGAAGACTACAACAAAGTTATATTAAATGGAAAACATGAACTGATACTCCTGCGCAATAAGAACGACGAAGATCTTGTACGCTCGAGTGTTTCTACTGAAAAAGCTAAACTTACAATTTCACTCATCTCATGGAGAATACCTCATGTTCAATTATCTGACCTTAGCAAATTGAATATGATTAAAATTATTAACAATGGTGCTTCTATACCCATGGCATTTCGCAGTTGGGATTGTCATATTAATCCACAATTAAACACAGGAACTAGCCATATTTGGAATGTTAAACTGGCTGCAAATAGAGAACGCCCCCGTTTTGTGTTGATTGCTTTTCAACAAGAAAATAAATTTGTTCATTGTGATTTGACTAATTTAAAAGTACATTTAAATTCAGTCTCATACCCGTATGATGATCTTAACATAAAGTTCAAAAATGAACGTTATGCAATTCTATATGATATGTATCTAAGATTCCAACAAAGCTACTATATGAAAGAATCTCAAACGCTTCTAACTGCATCAGAGTTTAAGACAAAAGCTCCTATTATTGTAGTAGATGTCAGTCATCAGAATGAATCACTCAATAATGGACCGATTGATATAAAAATAGAATTTGAAACAGCAACTAATATTGCACCAAAGACATCAGCTTACTGCATTCTTATTCATGATCGTATAATAGAATATATACCCATCAAAGGACAAGTTCGAAAAGTGTTATAAATTGAATAACATGGAAAATAACATAATTTTCATAGACGTACAAGGTTTCAAAATTAATTCAAACGATTTCATCGCAAAAGAAGTAGCGATTGTTTTCAACAATTATGAATATAACAACTTCATTATAAAACCACCATTTGATTTTAAATGCTTATCAATAAAAAAGCAAAGAGAAGCAAAGTGGCTAACAAAAAACTATCATCACCTAAGCTGGACTGCTGGATCAGTTTCATTTCATAGCGTTTGCAATTTTTTAAAAGCCAACGTAAGATGTTCTAAAATTTACGTAAAAGGTGAAGAAAAAAGACTATGGTTGGAAAAAATGTTACACCGAAAAATTTCTAACGTTGAGGATATAGGCTGCATCAACTTTAAACAAATGGAAATCAAGTATCCAGAATATTTTTATTGTAATTATCATAATTTTGGTGTTTGCGCATTAAGAAATGCTATTTTACTCTCCAAAGAAATATCTTGTTTTAAATGAACTTTTTCACTTTTTAAAATATTTATACTTAAGAATATATTACTGTATGTATTATTATAAAATTTTTTAAAATTTTAAACAATAAATGTTTACAAAATAAAAAAATGTAAAAGTGTTTTCTTATTTCAAATACAAACTACATAAAGGGAATAGAAGGAGGTGGGGAGGAGGAGAAGTTAACTTTTTTGCTTACTTGCAAATTTTTACTTTGTGTTTCTCTGCTGATGACTGTACTTAGTTGAAAATCCTCTGCTTTAAAAGAATTGTAGACAAAGAAAATGATTACGTTGCAAAATATAAATGTATTCTACACAAGCACAAAATATTCCACGCACAAGTTCATTCATTTATACATTCATACATGCATACATACATTTATACATTCATACATACATACATACATACATACATACATACAAATATATTTATTAAACAAATAAACACAATATACAATTACCATCGACAATCAAGCTGGACCACCCACACACAAGCATTAGGGGGTTCACATACATGAGAACATTTTAGGGTGTTCACATACATGAGAACATTTTATAAATAATTGAATAAATTAATTTAATTTATTTAATTATTTTATTTATAAACAATTTATTTTATTTATAAACAATTTATTAGCGTGAGGAAATCACACATACACGTTCCCACGATTCATATGAGAATCGCGTAGTAGTCATCAAATATATTTTCTCTGATATTACTGATATAGTATTACGATAACAAATTTATACAGTCTGGCAACACTGGCAATTTTCCCTTTGGAAAAATCATTTCCCCGTCGGCATTAAGAAATATAGTAATCATGCATTGCCGTAGGCATTAGAAAAAATAATCATGTATTGCCGTCGGCATTTGAAAACAATAATCATGTTTTGCCGTCGGCATTTGAAAAAATTATCATACATTGCCGTAGGCATTAGAAAAAATAATCATGTATTGCCGTCGACATTTGAAAAAAATAATCATGCATTGCCGTAGGCATTAGGAAAAATTAAGTTTCACAACTCCCTCCATTGGTATTAGGAAAAATCATCTCATGATTTTCCCGTTGGTATTAGGAAAAATCATTTTCATGATTTTCCCGTCGGCATACATGTATACTTATGAAATATTAATCTTATGAAACCCCTTAATCCACCCCCACAAAAAAATCACCCGTTCACACAATTAATGTCACCACAAAAAAAATCACTCGTTCACACAAGGGTTAATGTAAACAAAAAACTCCTTATGTAAACAAAAACATCAAAGCGCCGCCGAAAACACACACACACACACACACACATAGGTATCAAATTTCACAAATTTCCAAGAATTTTAAAATTTGGGTAATTAAAATTTTAAAATTTTACAATTTTAATTGGGGCCGAACCTTTAGTTCCCTACTACTAATATTATTATTAATTTTATTATATTATAAGTGAAATATGAAAACCATGTAACTCCTTGTTACATGGTTTAAGCACTATGAGAAAAAACTGGAGCGTTAAAGAGGGTTATATGGCCAAATGAATGAATAATGAAACTTTAAAAAAGCACTAAGCGGAAAAAACCATGAAACATGTATGTAAGTGGAAGCTTGATGACTGGAGCCTACTTCACTTGGTGCCGTCTGGGTCCACTAGAAACTCTCGATAACTTAATGAGAAAAGAAGATTATATTAGCGTCATAAACGAGAATGTGCATGATTTTTTGGAACAAAGAGGCTTACACAGCGGAAGAAGTTGTTTATCAACAAGATGTAGATCGGAACCATACAACCAAACTCGTTAAGAATCGGCTTTCAAAGCATACATATACCTTAGAATAGGGTTGTTATCACGTAATTTATAAAAAGAGGACAGCAAACGGAAAATCCCGGACATTTTGTTGAAAAAGAAGGACTTCAATATAAATCGAAACTGATTTTTCCAACAAAAATATTATAGGAACTTGTTCCTATACTACTTTATTAATTTTAATTTTTATATAGAAACCTTTTGTTAATTTGTACTTAATTATAATTTTTTTTGATAATTTAATTTTTATTTATTTTCCTTATTTATTGTATCTTCAAATATCAACTAACAATAAGTATTCAAATCTTAAATCTAAATATAATTATTAGGCCTGATCAGTGTCGGACATAAGCTTAGTGCTAGTAAATTAATGTTACATAAGAGTTGTCCTAAGCAAAAAATAAAAGTATATTTAAGCAGTTACATCTGGAGTGTTGAGTATTAGAGCCGTAGTGTCCCTCTTTTTTAAGCGGATGTGTCCAGTAAAATTCAAGATTCTACGAGCTAGAGGATTTGGATAGGACTCGAATTTTATTAAATATTTGCCTGCGTATTTTCCAATTTCTTGTCACTAGTGGCATATTTAAACCACAATGTAAATTTGTATTTTTGATATACCATTGAGCCGGTGTTATCAAACGTAAAATTTTGTTTTGCCTTCGTTATATTTACTCAACACTAGAAGCTGAAGAAGTACCCCATAACTGAATTCCGTAGCACCATATTGGCTTCAAAAGCGACTTGTATATTAACAGTTTGCAGTCTAGGCTGAGTGTTGAATTTCTACCAATCAAACAATGTATTTGAGTTAACTTAAGTTTTATTTGATTTAACTTAGAGTCAATATGATGTTTCCATGTAAGCCTTCGATCAAGTTGTATACCAAGGTATTTTACTTGAGAATGTAGAGGAATGTTTTGACTGTTGATTCGAATGGGGGAACAAGTATCAACAAGTATGGACACACTTTTGTTCATTTACTTTAATTCTCCATAAGCTGAAACATATTTCCAGCTAGGTAATATGTTCCTGGATATTGCGGGAAGTAGTAGGGAATTGGGGTATGAGATGAAAAAAATCATCTTTTTGGGATGAATTTTTGGGATGGTTTTTTAGTTTGGATGATTTTAGAGATGAAAATTTGGGATGAAAAAAATTTTGGTATGATTTTTTTTTGTGTGAAATGCAAGTGCATAAAAAAAAATGTTTAATGTTGTTGAAGAGAATTTTTATTTTCATTGCACACTTGATGCGATGAAACATTAGGGATGACTTTTGTTTAACGAGCCTTTATATTTGTATGTCGGTTTGTCTCTTTAATAATAGTTGTCTATTGTCTGTCTCTTAAACCAACTTGAAATAGTCAATAGAAACCTTTTTTGTTTTTATAATTATAAACACGGTCTTTAGTTTGAGATGTCGGTTGCTTATCATTTTACATATGCTATTATCTGTACTTTTATAAATTTGCTTTTTTTATTGCTGTTGTCTGGTAAGAAGAAAAGAGGATTCTTTTGTTTTATTTTGGGATGAAAGTGTAAAAATTTAAGGAAAATTTTGTATTTTAACAAGCCTTGTGTAGTAATTGTGCATTTATTTGTTGTTCTTAAATGCTATAAATTTCCTTTTTTATTACTGTTGGCTGGTAAGAAGAAAAAGGGAAAAGAGGATTCCTTTGATTTATTTTGGGATGAAAATATAAAAATTGAAGGAATAATTTTATTTTAACAAGCCTTGTATAGTAATTGTATGTTTTTTGTGACTCTTAAATGAATTTAATGTTGTTTCTGCACATAACTATACATAAACATTTTTTACATATGTATGTTTAAATGAATAAGTCAATGCATATGAAGATGCATATTTGTGAACATTTGCATATAATGTAATTATTTGAAATAAATTATTTAAAACATAAGAGGAGGCATTTTTCATTATGTAGAAATTAAGTAAGAGTAATTATGAAGGTATGCATAAAAATATTAAGAGATCAAAATTTGAGTTTCAGAAAACAAAACTCTCCTGATTAAAAAATTTTTAAGTGTGTCCCAAATAAATTGATATAAAAACGCAGCTCCTAAAATATTAATATTCATTAACTCATTACAATCATTCAGTAGTCAACTATGACTTCCAAAAATATTACAAACATTGAGGTTGTTGAGGCTTTTAATAAACTGAAAGCAAAATCATATATATCTGTGAAGGACTTACAACCATCAAAGCCATATAAAGTGATAATGATGTTTCGTCATAAGACTAAATATGGAAATATAGTGATTGCAGAACTCGAGGATATAATGCTATATCTTCCCAAACGCTACAATAGCTTAGAAAACAAAGTAATTGAAGGGGCTCAGGATGAAAAATGTTCTTTAACAAAGAAACTAGAAAATTATTCATACACATTAGAATTGGCGGAGATACTTCCTGAGGAGAACGAAAAAACTATTGAAGACAATGAAGGCTTCTACATTCCAAATTCACAACCCTTTTTTCCTTGGGAAGGAGGCAAAATTCCAAAACTTTATTAAAATGTAGTAACTATAATTTGAAATAAAGCCTTATTTTGTAAAACGCAATGTTGTCAAATTTCGTTGAACAAACTATAATAAAATATTTGTTTTGAAACTGTATATAAGCCACGAAATTTTAAAAAAAAATGTATTAGTCGACTTTTACCCTTACCTTGAAATATAAGCAGGATGTCCACAAATTCAATTTGCAAATTTCTAAAGGACTTTGACGGACTAATATTTAAGGATCATGTCCAACTTATTGAGGATTACTTGAAGGATAAAAATCAAAATATAGTACAAATAGAAAATTTAATAAAAAAATATTATTTATTATCAAAACGAATGTAATTATAAATGTTTGTACTTTTATACATATGTTAAGAAAAATAATTATAAAATAAAAACAAATATTATTGTAATTGAAGTTGTTTAATTTTATTATAAATAATTTCAGAGCATTAAATAGATACATTGCTTTTGCGTAAAGTATTCCAATTATTAAGATGATGATCAGGTGACAATCATATGATCAGCTAGTGATCAGCTGGAAAATCAGTTGATGATCAGCTGAAAGTCACCTAACAAAAAATTAGCAAGCCTAATAGTACATATGTTTGCACTGTTATCTCATTCTATTGATATGTATAAAAACAATTCCAGAGCAAGAGAGATATACTATGGTTTTTTAATATTTCGTTACAATCAAAATAACAATAAGGTGATGATCAGCTGATTTTTCAGCAGGAAAAAATCAGTTGGTGATCAGCTGACAGTAAACTGCGAAAGAAAAACTCAAGCCTTCTTGCTTAAAACAAGAAACTTATGTTTATTCTAACTTCGACTTTTCAACAAATTAGACAAATTAAGTGAATAACAAAAATGTCATTTATCAACAGAAATGAAAACACTCGATCAACAAGAGCTCAAGTAGAGATAAAAGAAGTAATAATCCTGCCGAAGATAGATGTGAAGCGGCTTCTATTTCTGTATGAAAACACAGATGATGAGCTACTCGACAATACAGTAGCTTTAATTGAGATGCTGCATGATGGTAATGACGAAATCTTGGATTATATAGCAGCCCAATGTGAAGCTATTGGGAACACTATTATTTAACTTTCTATATATATATATATATATATATATATATATTATAAGATGCTCCTTAACCTTATAAGTAAATAAATAAAAATGTAGACAAGAAATAAAATTGAGTTTTAATTTTAGTTAGCTTTGCTATAACTTTATAGTTTACATTTTATTGAAATTGCAATTTTTACATTTAGTAACATTATAAATATTATAATATGTTGTTATCAGTTGCTTTGCTACTTCTTCCGCTTCCATATTTTTCCGTCTATAGTGCAAGCAGAAGCAAGTGTCGGGCCCACATGTTGTATTATCGTCCGACCAAGCACATTCTTCATAATGTTCTCCAAATTTATTTTTCTTAGTCTTCAATTTATTGGCGCATTCTAGTTGGGATTGAATATTAATGAGTTTGTTTTTATCTTCATCCGAAACAATATGGGAGCATCTTTTCAAGAAATCATATATATCTTTTAGCACCATTCTTACAATCGATTATGACTAAGTACTTGTACGAAGTATTTGTGAATAAACCTTAACATTCTTAAGTTTGCTATTTATACTTGTTAACCAATTACATATGAGCTCCCATTACATAAGTACACACACATACTTACTTGATTTCATGTTTCTTATATATATATATATATATATATAATCAAAAAAGAATTTTATATTTATTTATGTAATTTTTATTATAATAATATTTATTTAATTTTTTTTTTTAACTAAATAGTAAATTTACATTATTTTTCTTATTTCATTTGTAAGAGGAATATATTCAAACATCTTATCATGTATAATCAAACAATATGCAGCTGTATTAGGCGGAATATTTTTCAAGGTTTTTATTTCAATACGAATATCAATAGGTCCAGTTTTAACTGATTCATTTTGATGAGTAACATCTAAAACTATTACTGGCTCCATAGTTTTGCAATTTTCTGGGGTTAATAATGGTTGGGGATCACGTGAATAATAACTTTGTTGAAATTTTAAGTACATGTCGTATAAAATTGCAAAACGATTTCTATCGAATTTTAGATTTAAATCATCATAAGGATATGTAACAGAGTTAAGATGTACTTTAATGTCACTTAAATCGCAATGTTGAAACTTATTATCATTATTTCGAAGACCCAATAATAAAAAACGCGGTCTCTCATTTTCGGTAGCTAGCTTAACATTCCACAAAACTGTTGTACTTTCTGGAAGTAGAGGATAGTAATACATGTTCCAACTTCTAAAACATATACTTAATGGATGGCGATTGTTTATTGTTTTAAGCATCTGCAATTTGTATGCATCAGCAAGTTGAACGTGTGGTACTTTCCAAGTAATATTTAGAATTGATAACTTAGTTTTTTCAGCTGTCGTTTGAGATTTAAGAACTTGTCCATCATCTTTAGATCGTAAAAGTATCAACTCATGCTTAGAATTAACTATAGTTTTATTAAAGTCTTCAGCAAATCCGAGTAAATATCTTAATGGTACACAAAAATTTAAATAACCCTTTTCAAGTGTAAGATTATCAATGTTAAAAGGAGACCATCCTGCATTTAGTAGACTGTCACTTTCAGATTTATTCAGCGAGATATAGTTTTTTAATTCTGTTGCAATACCTAAATGGCGTGTGCGATCAATTTCTATGCCATTAATTTCATAACGAATTTGATCAAATAGATGTGCCATACAATTGTTTAAGAGCCGTATGGATGTAGAAACTGATGAGTCATCCTTTGTAGCAAGCCCTTCTATGTATAGAAGACTTTCACTTGGTAAAACATACAAGTCTTGATTTTGAATTGATATACGAATTTCATCATTATTTTTAAATGATTGTAAATATGATGTGTAGCTGTGGTACTCTTTCTTGATAATGGAGTTATCAAATTGCGGTTTTTGTAAAATGTTAATAATGCTGCTCATTGTTCCTTTATCTTTACGTTTATATTTTTAGATGAAACCCCAAATTTTTTAAAAACTCCTTATTAGCCTCACTAAGACTAATATTTTGTTTCTGTTGTATTATTTCTTTAATTTGACGTTTTTTCTGTTTTTTTGATTGATTGCAATTCGATGGCTTTCCAGTCTCGTCTTCCGTTGATAAGGTTAGAATGAATGGTGAATGCTTTTGCAAGTCAGTTTTATTATATATAATTATTCTCTCATGGGTTTTAAATGCAATCGTATTGTTAGTTTTTCACCACGGAAATTTATTAAGTTTCCGTCTTGATCAACAACTTTTAAAATAAGACTATTTATTGCTCTTGAACTCACAGGTAAATATATTACATTAGTTCGAGCCTCAGTTATTTTATATCCTGGACTGACTTTAAGTGAAAACTGATGCAAAATATGTGCAGACATGTTATTTATATAAGTTATAAAAAAAATTTATTGTTTCATTTGAGTACTTGACTACAACTGAAGTCAAAGGTACAAAACTCTTTATTATAAAATAAATTCACATAAACAATTTTGTTTGTTTTTGTTTTGTTTAAAAATGGCATCGAAGGACGCGAGTGAGGGGAGGATGTAAAACGTAATTGTGTTGTTAAGGCCGAAAAGGTTAGCATTTGTATGGTGTGTAATTTTTATATTGCCTGCGACAGAATTTGCAGTGAAGGGTTTTTCATTTTTTACTGGTTTTGGTACAATTTCGGATTTTATGTAATTTTTATTGGAGCCGGTGTCTATAAGTATTTTAAGCACTTTCCCGTTCCTCATTCGACATTTTAGGTACGGTAATGAGGAACTCCTCATTCTAAAAAATGAATATCACTAAGGTCTGTGATTACGTCATCGTCCGTATCTATAGTTGCCATGTTGCTTTGGTATTCCAGTGAGTCTTATTTGTATTGGTCGTTATCTTCTGTCAGGAAGTCCTCTTCTAATTGATAGTTATTTTCTTCTGGTAGATGGTCTATAGGTTGTGTTTTTATATGGTAGTTGCGCTGAACTTTATTCGGTGGTCCGTATTGATTTGATAATTGCGACTGCTGAGGCATTTTCCATTTTCTATTTTCGTTCGGCCTATTCATATAATTTACTTGTCTTGTTCTCATACTTTCGTCTATTTCCATAGGTTCCGGGCGTGGAATTTGTTTTGGTGGTCGTGGAGGCAATATATGGCCGTGTTGCTGATAGTTTCTCTGATAGTTTCCTTGGTTTAATGTCGTTTGTTGCCTTTGTATGAAATGTGGTGTGAATTGGGGTTTTTGTGGATATTGGGGAGAGTATGATAGGTGAGGTGCAAATTGTTTTGGTGCCTGCTGTATTGTATGTATTTTAGGTGGTAGCATTGGTAGTGGTCCTTGATGTCTTATGTGACTTCCTAATAATGAGTTCCTATTTGTTTGATTGTCCAATTTTTGGCAGAGATACAATGCGTGAGGGAGATCCTTGGGCTCTCGAACACCGAGTAATCTTGGCAGATCGCCTTTCAGGCCCCTAATAAATGTATCCAACGCTTTATCTCTATATGTTTGGGTCAATAATTTGATTGATTCATTGCTCGCTTCCATGCACGAAATTTTGTTAATGATTAGAGTCAGGTGTGCATAGACTGCTTGATAAAAGTCATTTATTGATGAACTACCCTGTACCAATGACAACAATTGGTATTCTAAAGTCTTTAAATCACGCTGATCACCATAGTGATGAGTCAAACATGCCGCAATAGCTCGCCATTCAAGCGGTGTGTTATATGCTTCTAAAGCTGCATCTGCTTCACCTGTTATTTTGTTCCTAATGGTCATGATAATGGCGTAGTATTTGGGTGTGCCTCTGGAATTATCATATAATGATAATACCCTTTCTATACTTTTCTTCCAGGAGCTGAATTCTGTGTGTTTGCTTGAGAATTCTCTCAGGCTTTTTACTATATCGGGCACTTTTTCTAGGTCTTCTAGATTGTTGTTATACCTATCGTCAATTTCTTGGTCGGGTAGATTAGCGAATTCGTCAGTAGGATTGATAACGTTATTTATAAGGGTCCTGCCTTCAGTCAGAAATAACTGCCTTAGAGAACCTAACAAGTTCGTCTGTAACTGATTGAACTGTTCCTGACTCATTCCTGCTGGGGCAGGTGGAGGGTTACCTTGTTGGTTTAATACCGCTGGTCAAATCAAATTGTTTGGGTTTGCCATTCTTTCCTTTTCTCTTTACAATAATTTGTTAAAAAGTTGTGAAAATATAAATTTTTATTGGTACTGTAAAAAATTTATTTAGTTGTTTTTTTTTTGTGAAAATGCAAAGATTTGTAAGTACTGCAATGTACAATTTTTTTACTATATTTATTTTTATTATTTATTCTTGTAAATTATGTTCTTATTTAGATTCTGACCTAGCTTTTTGTTTTATAAACTTTAAAATGGTGCAAACACTTTATTAAATTTCCTGACGGATATCTCAAAATAAAAAATTTTGTTTAGTTTTATTTTATTTAAGTCAAATAATATTCAATTTTAAAGACTGTAACTTATGATTTGTTCTCTTATTTTAATAATTCTACCTTAACTTACATTAAGATTGCAGCTGCCTTCATGTTGTTGCTGTTGTGTGATAATTGATTTTCGCTTCAGTTCCGTCTTGTTTTGTTGAAGAAAATGCTGTTGTTGTTGATTTCCAATATCTTTGATTTTATTCTCGTTCTGGTGTGGTTTATTTCTTTCTTTTTTTTTTAACTTGATCTCCACTGTTCAAAGGATGTAATTTTATTCAAATTGATGTTTACTGTTTTTATCTTCACTGTCTTTTATATGGTTTTCAAAGGATGTAAAACAAATTGATCTTTGCTGTCTTTATCTTCACTTTCTTTTAAAGGATGTAAAATAAGTTGATCTTCACTGTTTTTTATCTTAGGATTTATTTATTTTTCCTCCTATTTTTATTTGACAGTATTTATTTTTTTTCTTTATCACTGCTATGAGGATTTTTTTTCTGTTAGTCTTAAGGGCTATTCACTTAGTAAGGATATTATTTCAACGTAACCTTCAAGCTTATTTTTCAATTTAACTAGTATTAGTTTATTTTTTCCACTGTGACCTTTCTCTATAGTAGTAGGGAAATAGCGGTTCGGCCGCAATTAAAATTGTTAAATTGTGGGCTGAAATTGTTAAATTGTGGCTGAAATTGTGAAATTGTGGGCTGAAATTGTTAAATTGTGGCTGAAATTGTTAAATTTTGGCTGAAATTTTAAAATTCTTGGAAATTTGTGAAATTTGATACCTACGTGTGTGTGTGTCCGTCCGTCCGTCTGTGTTTTTTGTTTACATTAGGAGTTTTTTGTTTATATTAACTTTTTTTGTTTATATTAAGTGTATGTATGTTTGTATGTATGTTTGTATGTATGTATGACCGTGGGAACTTGTGCGCAGAATATTTTGTGGGAATACATTAAGGGGGTTTATATGTTTGAAGCTGTTATATGTATATGATTTTCAAATGCCGACGGGATAACATCTTTATTTTTTCTAATACCGACGGGAAAGTTATGATTGTTGTTAGACTGTGGAAATTTGTTGATGTCCGTGATTTGGGCAGGTGAGGTTTTTGTAACATGTAACCGTGGGAATTTGCAGGTGTATCTTTAAGGCAGCCTTTGTTTGGTGGGGGCGGGTGTTGTTGTAATATGTATCCGTGGGAATTTGTGTGCGGAATATTTTGTAGGAATACATTAAGGGGTTTATAGGTTTGAGGCTTTTATATGTGTATGATTTCCTGATGCCAACGGGAAAACATGTTTATTTTTTTCAAATGCCGACGGGAAAACATGTTTATTTTTTTCAAATGCCGACGGGAAAATCATGGAAATGATTTTTCCTAATGCCGACGGAAAATTTGTGGGTGTGTCTAGCTGTAGGATTTGAAGTCTGGCTATGATTCTTGGAGGACGAGGTGTGTCTAGCTGTAGGAATTGAAGTCTGGCTGTGCTTGGTGGAGGGCGGGGTGTGTGTAGATTCTAAGACCTTAAGGCTGACCGTGATTTGGGTAGGTGAGGGTGTTTTGTAATATGTAACCGCGGGAATTCGGTGAAGTTTATGTTTGTTGGAATTTAAACCAAGCTGTGCTCGTGGAGGGGCGGGATGTATTTGCGGCAGATCGACTGGTGTAGGGTGGGGAGTTGTTGTAATATGTATCCGTGGGAATCTGTGTGCATGTACGTATGTATGTCTGTAAGAGTTTAAGGCTGTCTGTGATTTATCAAAGGTGAGGTGAGAGTCTTCATGTAATACGTGTCCGTGGGAATCTGTGTCTATGTATGTTTGTAGGAGTTTAATGCTGAATGTGATTTGAGGTGGGGGAGGGTGTTGTTGTGATAGATAGATAGATAGAATGTGCGTATGTGTGTGTGTGTGTGTGTATGTATGTATATGTAGGAGTTTAAGGCTGTCCTTGATTTGAGGTAGGCGGGTGGTGTTATTGTAATATGTATCTATAAGAATTTGGCTGTTTATATGTCCGTAGGAATTTTTGTGCATGTATGTCTGTAGGAGTTTAAGGCTGATCGTAATTTGAATTGTTGAGATTGATCGATTGTATGTGACTTCGAGAATTTGTGTATGTATATCTGTAGAAAATTTAAGGCTTATCGTGATTTATGAGGGGCGAAGTGATCATTAAATATATATCATGATTAATGAGAGGTGAGGTGAAGGTGTTCATGTATATGTATACGTATTTGTGTGTATGTATGTCTATATGAGTTTAAGGCTAATCGTGATTTAGGTTGTGAGATTGATAGATTGTATGTTACCTTGAGATTTTGTGTATGTATATCTGTAAGAACTTTAGGCTGACTGTGATTTGTGAGGGGAGGGGCGTTGTTGAAATAGGTTTAATTTTTCGTAGATGAATTTTAGTATGTGTGTGTGTATGTGATTTTCTCACCATAGTATTTATATGTACGTAGAAATAAATTGTTTCTCATATGAACATTTTTTGCTAGAAAATATTATAATATTATCATATATCTGAACTTCCCTAATCCTAATATGTTTTTCATATTGGAGGATGAGATTGCTTTATATTTTATCAAGCTTAAATTTGTCCAGTGTTAAAGTCTGTCGCTCAAAAATTTGTTTATATTTGTATAAATATTAATTTCAGATTTTGCAAAATTCTTGTGTACGATCGTTTTGATTTTGTGTGTGTGTATGCGCGATAGAGTTTGACTGGTCTGTGATAAGTTTGTTTATTTAAGTACATTTGTCTTCTTCGACTTTCGTCTTCAAGCGTCGATAGCTTGGAGAACGGTTTGTATGTTTTTATAATGTAGATATGTAAGTGTGATTGTTAAAATCCAATAAATACTTGAACATGGGTAAGAAATTTGATAATATGTGTACATATGTACATATGGATCTACAAATTGATTTTATGTATGTATGTATGTACATACAAATAAGTCTGGAGCTCCCTGTTTAAATACATTTTTTTTTTGTCATGTGCTGTTGTAAATATTCGCGTGGTCTTTTGTGTATAGATGTGAAATATCTCGGTAGTTTTTTTATTTGAAATTAAAAAAACGTTCTTTTAATTTTTAGATGTATTTACTTAAAAGTTTGTGAGGAGTTTAAGTAAAATTGAATTCCTCTCTAGTTGTAGTAACTATAGTATAAATATTTAATATTTTTTATTTCCATTTGTTTAAAGTTGATGTAGCCTATATAGTCAACGTTAGAAATTTTTCGGTGTAAAATTTTTTCCAACTATCATATTTTTTCTTCACCTTTTTCATATATTTTAGAACATCTTGCATTGGCTTTAAAAAATGATAAACGCTTTGAAATGAAACTGATCCAGCAGTCCAGCTTTTTTTAACCACTTTGCTTCTCTTTCCTTTTTTATTGATAAACATTTAAAATCAAATGGTGGTTTTATAATGAAATTGTTATACTCATTATTGCTAAAACATCCGCTACTTTTTTTTTGTAATGAAAATCATTCGAAACCTTACTTAATTTATAAGACTTTCAGGACTTTCTATTATTCGATCATTAGTAAAAATGCAGTAGCTGAGGTCATTGCTTACTGTTTCATATTAAATTTCTACATCAATTGAGCCGCTATTGAATAAAAGGAACTTCTATCTTAAACTTTAGTGCATTTGGAAGTGTTTGAGATTCTTTACGATACGAGTACATATAATATAGAATTGTATAACGTTTATTTGTAATTTTTATGTTAAGATCATCATCATTTAGATATGAGACTAAATTTAAATGTACTTTTAAATTAGTTAAATCATAATGAGGAAACTTGTTTTCTTCTTGAATAGCGATCAACAGAATACGAAATCGTTTTCTTACAATTTAGGTCTGGCCTCTCAACTTTCTATGTCAACATATCTGTCTACTCTTTGTCAGCGTTAAGGGACAATTAAATGTTAAAATTTTAATTCCTCAAATTGTGTTACTTCATACTGATAATATATTTTCATTAATAAGGTATATGTTTATCTTATGCAGGTTACTCGCCTATGGCTTTTATTTGATGTTCTAGATGATTTTTTTTTCTCATTTTATTAAATTTCAGCGTATTGTGTATATATTTCTGATATTTTTAAGTGCGCTTTATTTACCTGTCAGACAAAGTGTACGTATCAGTTGATCACTCAGTCTCTCTTTTTAATATTTTTTTCTTTTAATGTACCACTACTATTTTTTCAGATTTTACTACTTGAAAAAGAGAATATTTGTATAATTTTTAAACGTATTCATATATACATATAGGTAAATATATGTATGTATGTATAGAGAAATTACTTTATCTACAAAGAAATACATGTTTAATAATCAACTATTCTAGAAAATCTATCTCAAATAATTCAGTTACCTCCACCATAAATTCACCGTCTGTGTTTTCATAGTGTCAGAAACATTAGAATAACTATGTTTGAGAGAATTTTTACATCGAGTTTTTATACATGAGGTTTGCTGGTTGACCCCCTTGAAGTTATTGTTGACGTAGGCTGGGTTGTATCACATTCAGATGTAATCATTTCTCACTTAAAAAAGGTTCTCATCACCTTCTATCAGGTTTTTATATTTTTCTAACATGCATGTCTTAGCATGCTTTTGTCCTTAGTGACGCAAGCTTCCGAGATGTAGTGGTGTTTCAGTTAAAAATCTATACTATTAGAATTTACAATTTCGCTCTTTTTATTCTTTTACAAAGTAGATACATATTTATGTATTTCATTTAGCATAGAATCATAATATTTCTTTACTTACAAAATTATATGACGTGAGGAATTCTTTTAAATTTGCATGCTTCGGCATGCTTTCAATATTTTTTCTGTAAATTTATTTTATACTCATATAGATACAGATATAAAGTAAGATCTGCTGATATTGCATTTTACAATTTATGTATGCTTCAGCATGATTCCAGTTGATGTCCATATTTATTCAGTAAGTTTGTTTGATACTAATTCATACACATATACATTCTTAAAGATTGGAAATCTAAGTCCAATTTATGTAGTTTGTCTATATTTTCTAAAGATTTGATAGCTATAGAAATGAATAGAGTGAAGATCTATTATAATAGCCCATGAGCATATTTTCTAATTTCGCTTGTTAGAGCTTTCGAAATGGAAAATGTACAATTTTCACTATAAAAAGTGATAATATTATGTGTTACTGAATATTGATTTATTTTGAACGCTTAAGTTTTCACAATATTTCATACAGGCCAACAAGTTTAGAGAATTTCCAGTATATTAAGTTAATTATCTTTCTTAAGACCTATCATTCCTAATCATTCCTTCAAAAATACAAACCAAACTAGATTTTTCCTATTTAATTATATATTTTACTTTCATTAAATTTCAACATTTTGTTCATCTTCAAATTATTATATTTAGCAGCTTTTTCTCATTTGTTAAGTTAACTTTAATCGGAAACATTTAAATAGTGAGATGAACTTTTATATTGTATACGAGTACATTAAGTAATTCTTTGTATATTTCAATACACTTATATGAACCATCATCACATAATTCCTTTGGATGATCTATTAAATCATTCTACTATTGATGCTTTCATATTAAGTAATGTTAAATATTCTACTTATGCATGAATTTTCCAGTATCTATTAAAAAATTCTTTACAATCATCCATTTGTAAGTTTTTTGGTACTCGTAACATTTCAAAAATATTTTCCACAGCCTAGGTTTTTTCGAGTGCAACTTTTATTTTCAACGGTATTGACCATAGAAACTTTGAGAATGAATCATTTACAGTCTACAATAATCAATAATTTCTATTTTCTGTAGAATAGTTTCCCATTTCACATAAATCAGCTCCATAAAAGATCAACTATTCCTTTCATTACATATCTGCAATGCACAAACAATTTTCGAGATTTATTATAGAGTTCGTTTACTAAATTTTTTTTTGAAGACATTAAGTTGTTTTACAGATTTTTTGGAGAGTGTTGTGATCTACTTCATGCACTTTCAGCTATTTATACTATCATGTAGTTAATTTTCCAATCTATAAATTTTATTCTTCAGCTGTTCAATTTGTTTTTTCAAAAGATGATTTAATTTTTAGTATGTGTTTTTTCAATTTTATAACTATCTTCTATCTCTAATTGTATTTCACGTTGTACTCCATCAATTTGCATTTTAATATATTCTTGAATTATATTAATTCCTTAAGCTGTATTATTAATTTGTCCTATAGTTTATCGTTTTGAGTTTCCAGAAACAATTTACTGATAACATCATTCTCCGTCAGTGAATGATGATGATTCTCTATCCATGTATTAGTAGAAATTATATATTTTATATAGTTTTCAAAATAAAATTTCTCATAGTATTTCCATGTTTTATTATCATTCATTAAAGAAAATAAAGCTACTATTAGAGCCTATATTTGACCATCAACTTGTATTTTATCTTCATTTAGTTTTAGGTTACTATCACCAAACTTCCATTCATTATTCAAATCTTAATGTGGGCCATAGTTTGTATCTAATTCAATTCTTCCTTCCAAGACTGATAAATGAGTATAAGTGTCTTCAGAATTGGAAGTCTATGAGTAAAAATCATCTTCATCATCCTCATCATCATTCTCAGTATTAGCATCATTAAATAAGATGATATCATCAAATATTGTTCCTTCTGAAAGTTTCTTCGGTGTACTTGTCTCTATATTGACTGATGGCTTTAAACTTGTATTATTTTCAGCTTCTATCTTGATTTTACTTTCTTCTTTCTTGTGAATTCTTTCAATATTTCTACAACTATTTATGAATTCTTTGAGAGGTTCTGGTATAGGTTTAAATGTATCTTTTCTAGCTCACAAGTATCTATTTCACCAGTTTTTATACTACTTGTCAACACCAACTGTTTTAAAATTTTCTCATCCATGTTTAGCAAATAAGAGGTATCAGCTATTAGATTAGGTATCAGCTATTAGATCAGGTATCAGCTATCAGATCAGCTTATCAGGACCTGGTCTGGTTTTCAGATCAGCTTATCAGGACCTGGTCTGTTTTTCAGATCAGCTTATCGTGACCTGGTCTGGTTTTCAGATCAGCTTGTCAGGACCTGATCTGGTTTTCAGATCAGCTTAATAGGACCTGGTCTGGTTTTCAGATCAGCTTATCAGGACCTGGTCTGGTTTTCAGATCAGCTTTTCAGGACCTGGTCTGGTTTTCAGATCAGCTTATCAGGACCTGGTCTGGTTTTCAGATCAGCTTATCAGGACCTGGTCTGGTTTTCAGATCAGCTTTTCAGGACCTGGTCTGGTTTTCAGATCAGCCTATCAGGACCTGGTATGGTTTTCAGATCAGCTTATCTGATTCAGATTGGGTTATCAGTTTACAAGTAGCTGCCCATTTATAACATTTAGATGAATGCAGTTTAAGGTCAGATGAAAAACGAAAAATTAAACTTTTATGTAGTCAAATTCTCTTTTTTTCTATAACGATCATCGTTCAATTCAATATCGTTGCTTATAATCAAAATCCATATTTATCCTTCCAACATGCTTTATATTTGTCTCATCTTACTTAAAAATTATAATTACATTATGATTATAATTACATTATGATTATAATTACATTATGATTATAATTTTTAAGTAAGATGAGACAAATATAAAGCATGTTGGAAGGATAAATATGGATTTTGATTATAAGCAACGATATTGAATTGAACGATGATCGTTATAGAAAAAAAGAGAATTTGACTACATAAAAGTTTAATTTTTCGTTTTTCATCTGACCTTAAACTGCATTCATCTAAATGTTATAAATGGGCAGCTACTTGTAAACTGATAACCCAATCTGAATCAGATAAGCTGATCTGAAAACCATACCAGGTCCTGATAGGCTGATCTGAAAACCAGACCAGGTCCTGAAAAGCTGATCTGAAAACCAGACCAGGTCCTGATAAGCTGATCTGAAAACCAGACCAGGTCCTGATAAGCTGATCTGAAAACCAGACCAGGTCCTGAAAAGCTGATCTGAAAACCAGACCAGGTCCTGATAAGCTGATCTGAAAACCAGACCAGGTCCTATTAAGCTGATCTGAAAACCAGATCAGGTCCTGACAAGCTGATCTGAAAACCAGACCAGGTCACGATAAGCTGATCTGAAAAACAGACCAGGTCCTGATAAGCTGATCTGAAAACCAGACCAGGTCCTGATAAGCTGATCTGATAGCTGATACCTGATCTAATAGCTGATACCTAATCTAATAGCTGATACCTCTTATTTGCTAAACATGGATGAGAAAATTTTAAAACAGTTGGTGTTGACAAGTAGTATAAAAACTGGTGAAATAGATACTTGTGAGCTAGAAAAGATACATTTAAACCTATACCAGAACCTCTCAAAGAATTCATAAATAGTTGTAGAAATATTGAAAGAATTCACAAGAAAGAAGAAAGTAAAATCAAGATAGAAGCTGAAAATAATACAAGTTTAAAGCCATCAGTCAATATAGAGACAAGTACACCGAAGAAACTTTCAGAAGGAACAATATTTGATGATATCATCTTATTTAATGATGCTAATACTGAGAATGATGATGAGGATGATGAAGATGATTTTTACTCATAGACTTCCAATTCTGAAGACACTTATACTCATTTATCAGTCTTGGAAGGAAGAATTGAATTAGATACAAACTATGGCCCACATTAAGATTTGAATAATGAATGGAAGTTTGGTGATAGTAACCTAAAACTAAATGAAGATAAAATACAAGTTGATGGTCAAATATAGTCTCTAATAGTAGCTTTATTTTCTTTAATGAATGATAATAAAACATGGAAATACTATGAGAAATTTTATTTTGAAAACTATATAAAATATATAATTTCTACTAATACATGGATAGAGAATCATCATCATTCACTGACGGAGAATGATGTTATCAGTAAATTGTTTCTGGAAACTCAAAACGATAAACTATAGGACAAATTAATAATACAGCTTAAGGAATTAATATAATTCAAGAATATATTAAAATGCAAATTGATGGAGTACAACGTGAAATACAATTAGAGATAGAAGATAGTTATAAAATTGAAAAAACACATACTAAAAATTAAATCATCTTTTGAAAAAACAAATTGAACAGCTGAAGAATAAAATTTATAGATTGGAAAATTAACTACATGATAGTATAAATAGCTGAAAGTGCATGAAGTAGATCACAACACTCTCCAAAAAATCTGTAAAACAACTTAATGTCTTCAAAAAAAATTTAGTAAACGAACTCTATAATAAATCTCGAAAATTGTTTGTGCATTGCAGATATGTAATGAAAGGAATAGTTGATCTTTTATGGAGCTGATTTAGGTGAAATGGGAAACTATTCTACAGAAAATAGAAATTATTGATTATTGTAGACTGTAAATGATTCATTCTCAAAGTTTCTATGGTCAATACCGTTGAAAATAAAAGTTGCACTCGAAAAAACCTAGGCTGTGGAAAATATTTTTGAAATGTTACGAGTACCAAAAAACTTACAAATGGATGATTGTAAAGAATTTTTTAATAGATACTGGAAAATTCATGCATAAGTAGAATATTTAACATTACTTAATATGAAAGCATCAATAGTAGAATGATTTAATAGATCATCCAAAGGAATTATGTGATGATGGTTCATATAAGTGTATTGAAATATACAAAGAATTACTTAATGTACTCGTATACAATATAAAAGTTCATCTCACTATTTAAATGTTTCCGATTAAAGTTAACTTAACAAATGAGAAAAAGCTGCTAAATATAATAATTTGAAGATGAACAAAATGTTGAAATTTAATGAAAGTAAAATATATAATTAAATAGGAAAAATCTAGTTTGGTTTGTATTTTTGAAGGAATGATTAGGAATGATAGGTCTTAAGAAAGATAATTAACTTAATATACTGGAAATTCTCTAAACTTGTTGGCCTGTATGAAATATTGTGAAAACTTAAGCGTTCAAAATAAATCAATATTCAGTAACACATAATATTATCACTTTTTATAGTGAAAATTGTACATTTTCCATTTCGAAAGCTCTAACAAGCGAAATTAGAAAATATGCTCATGGGCTATTATAATAGATCTTCACTCTATTCATTTCTATAGCTATCAAATCTTTAGAAAATATAGACAAACTACATAAATTGGACTTAGATTTCCAATCTTTAAGAATGTATATGTGTATGAATTAGTATCAAACAAACTTACTGAATAAATATGGACATCAACTGGAATCATGCTGAAGCATACATAAATTGTAAAATGCAATATCAGCAGATCTTACTTTATATCTGTATCTATATGAGTATAAAATAAATTTACAGAAAAAATATTGAAAGCATGCCGAAGCATGCAAATTTAAAAGAATTCCTCACGTCATATAATTTTGTAAGTAAAGAAATATTATGATTCTATGCTAAATGAAATACATAAATATGTATCTACTTTGTAAAAGAATAAAAAGAGCGAAATTGTAAATTCTAATAGTATAGATTTTTAACTGAAACACCACTACATCTCGGACGCTTGCGTCACTAAGGACAAAAGCATGCTAAGACATGCATGTTAGAAAAATATAAAAACCTGATAGAAGGTGATGAGAACCTTTTTTAAGTGAGAAATGATTACATCTGAATGTGATACAACCCAGCCTACGTCAACAATAACTTCAAGGGGGTCAACCAGCAAACCTCATGTAGAAAAACTCGATGTAAAAATTCTCTCAAACATAGTTATTCTAATGTTTCTGACACTATGAAAACACAGACGGTGAATTTATGGTGGAGGTAACTGAATTATTTGAGATAGATTTTCTAGAATAGTTGATTATTAAACATGTATTTCTTTGTAGATAAAGTAATTTCTCTATACATACATACATATATTTACCTATATGTATATATGAATACGTTTAAAAATTATACAAATATTCTCTTTTTCAAGTAGTAAAATCTGAAAAAATAGTAGTGGTACATTAAAAGAAAAAAATATTAAAAAGAGAGACTGAGTGATCAACTGATACGTACACTTTGTCTGACAGGTAAATAAAGCGCACTTAAAAATATCAGAAATATATACACAATACGCTGAAATTTAATAAAATGAGAAAAAAAATCATCTAGAACATCAAATAAAAGCCATAGGCGAGTAACCTGCATAAGATAAACATATACCTTATTAATGAAAATATATTATCAGTATGAAGTAACACAATTTGAGGAATTAAAATTTTAACATTTAATTGTCCCTTAACGCTGACAAAGAGTAGACAGATATGTTGACATAGAAAGTTGAGAGGCCAGACCTAAATTGTAAGAAAACGATTTCGTATTCTGTTGATCGCTATTCAAGAAGAAAACAAGTTTCCTCATTATGATTTAACTAATTTAAAAGTACATTTAAATTTAGTCTCATATCTAAATGATGATGATCTTAACATAAAAATTACAAATAAACGTTATACAATTCTATATTATATGTACTCGTATCGTAAAGAATCTCAAACACTTCCAAATGCACTAAAGTTTAAGATAGAAGTTCCTTTTATTCAATAGCGGCTCAATTGATGTAGAAATTTAATATGAAACAGTAAGCAATGACCTCAGCTACTGCATTTTTACTAATGATCGAATAATAGAAAGTCCTGAAAGTCTTATAAATTAAGTAAGGTTTCGAATGATTTTCATTACAAAAAAAAAGTAGCGGATGTTTTAGCAATAATGAGTATAACAATTTCATTATAAAACCACCATTTGATTTTAAATGTTTATCAATAAAAAAGGAAAGAGAAGCAAAGTGGTTAAAAAAAGCTGGACTGCTGGATCAGTTTCATTTCAAAGCGTTTATCATTTTTTAAAGCCAATGCAAGATGTTCTAAAATATATGAAAAAGGTGAAGAAAAAATATGATAGTTGGAAAAAATTTTACACCGAAAAATTTCTAACGTTGACTATATAGGCTACATCAACTTTAAACAAATGGAAATAAAAAATATTAAATATTTATACTATAGTTACTACAACTAGAGAGGAATTCAATTTTACTTAAACTCCTCACAAACTTTTAAGTAAATACATCTAAAAATTAAAAGAACGTTTTTTTAATTTCAAATAAAAAAACTACCGAGATATTTCACATCTATACACAAAAGACCACGCGAATATTTACAACAGCACATGACAAAAAAAAAATGTATTTAAACAGGGAGCTCCAGACTTATTTGTATGTACATACATACATACATAAAATCAATTTGTAGATCCATATGTACATATGTACACATATTATCAAATTTCTTACCCATGTTCAAGTATTTATTGGATTTTAACAATCACACTTACATATCTACATTATAAAAACATACAAACCGTTCTCCAAGCTATCGACGCTTGAAGACGAAAGTCGAAGAAGACAAATGTACTTAAATAAACAAACTTATCACAGACCAGTCAAACTCTATCGCGCATACACACACACAAAATCAAAACGATCGTACACAAGAATTTTGCAAAATCTGAAATTAATATTTATACAAATATAAACAAATTTTTGAGCGACAGACTTTAACACTGGACAAATTTAAGCTTGATAAAATATAAAGCAATCTCATCCTCCAATATGAAAAACATATTAGGATTAGGGAAGTTCAGATATATGATAATATTATAATATTTTCTAGCAAAAAATGTTCATATGAGAAACAATTTATTTCTACGTACATATAAATACTATGGTGAGAAAATCACATACACACACACATACTAAAATTCATCTACGAAAAATTAAACCTATTTCAACAACGCCCCTCCCCTCACAAATCACAGTCAGCCTAAAGTTCTTACAGGTATACATACACAAAATCTCAAGGTAACATACAATCTATCAATCTCACAACCTAAATCACGATTAGCCTTAAACTCATATAGACATACATACACACAAATACGTATACATATACATGAACACCTTCACCTCACCTCTCATTAATCATGATATATATTTAATGATCACTTCGCCCCTCATAAATCACGATAAGCCTTAAATTGTCTACAGATATACATACACAAATTCTCGAAGTCACATACAATCGATCAATCTCAACAATTCAAATTACGATCAGCCTTAAACTCCTACAGACATACATGCACAAAAATTCCTACGGACATATAAACAGCCAAATTCTTATAGATACATATTACAATAACACCACCCGCCTACCTCAAATCAAGGACAGCCTTAAACTCCTACATATACATACATACACACACACACACACACATACGCACATTCTATCTATCTATCTATCACAACAACACCCTCCCCCACCTCAAATCACATTCAGCATTAAACTCCTACAAACATACATAGACACAGATTCCCACGGACACGTATTACATGAAGACTCTCACCTCACCTTTGATAAATCACAGACAGCCTTAAACTCTTACAGACATACATACGTACATGCACACAGATTCCCACGGATACATATTACAACAACTCCCCACCCTACACCAGTCGATCTGCCGCAAATACATCCCGCCCCTCCACGAGCACAGCTTGGTTTAAATTCCAACAAACATAAACTTCACCGAATTCCCGCGGTTACATATTACAAAACACCCTCACCTACCCAAATCACGGTCAGCCTTAAGGTCTTAGAATCTACACACACCCCGCCCTCCACCAAGCACAGCCAGACTTCAATTCCTACAGCTAGACACACCTCGTCCTCCAAGAATCATAGCCAGACTTCAAATCCTACAGCTAGACACACCCACAAATTTTCCGTCGGCATTAGGAAAAATCATTTCCATGATTTTCCCGTCGGCATTTGAAAAAAATAAACATGTTTTCCCGTTGGCATCAGGAAATCATACACATATAAAAGCCTCAAACCTATAAACCCCTTAATGTATTCCTACAAAATATTCCGCACACAAATTCCCACGGATACATATTACAACAACACCCGCCCCCACCAAACAAAGGCTGCCTTAAAGATACACCTGCAAATTCCCACGGTTACATGTTACAAAAACCTCACCTGCCCAAATCACGGACATCAACAAATTTCCACAGTCTAACAACAATCATAACTTTCCCGTCGGTATTAGAAAAAATAAAGATGTTATCCCGTCGGCATTTGAAAATCATATACATATAACAGCTTCAAACATATAAACCCCCTTAATGTATTCCCACAAAATATTCTGCGCACAAGTTCCCACGGTCATACATACATACAAACATACATACAAACATACATACACTTAATATAAACAAAAAACTCCTAATGTAAACAAAAAACACAGACGGACGGACGGACACACACACACGTAGGTATCAAATTTCACAAATTTCCAAGAATTTTAAAATTTCAGCCAAAATTTAACAATTTCAGCCACAATTTAACAATTTCAGCCCACAATTTCACAATTTCAGCCACAATTTAACAATTTCAGCCCACAATTTAACAATTTTAATTGCGGCCGAACCGCTATTTCCCTACTACTCTCTATGAGAAAATTTTTTTTATTTCACGTGGGTTTTTGTTTTGTTGGGCGCCAGTTATAAAAAAAATTTATTGTTTCATTTGAGTACTTGACTACAACTGAAGTCAAAGGTACAAAACTCTTTATTATAAAATAAATTCACATAAACAATTTTGTTCACTATGCAATTCTTTGAAATTTACATTTACTTTTGGTAGTTAACAGGTAAGTATTGTAGTGTCAGCAATAAGAATATTATATTTCTTAACAGCTAATTAATATTAATTTTAATTGCGAAACATATTGCAATCGCGGTTTAAATTGGGTCACAAAAAAAATATAAAAGAGAATAACGAAGAAAGATTAAATTGTTTATTAAGCAGTTTATAAAAAATAAGGGTATTCAAAAAATATTTGTCTGTTAACTTATATGATCCGCCTACAATGTTACATTCAACAATTATTGTATTGATTTTGGTTATATCTATTGTTTTATCAGAGTAATGTTCCACGCCAGGCTCTAATACTTTTGTACTGAACCCTAATAAAGATCCGATTGATCTATTTTTATTAAAATAAATTGAATCTGTAGTACTTTTTATACATGTTTGTAGAGTATTATAATTTGCTCGTACATCAAGTGATCCTGTTGCATTTATATTGTGATATTTATTTGCTAATACTTCAGCTATATCTGATAATTCATATGAGCCAACTGGAACTTCTATTTCATGATTCCCAATATGAAATAAATTATTTTCGACATCAACATTTGGGATTGAGTGATACGTATCGAAACTAATTAAGCCACAAACATAGTTTTCATTTAGTTCAATTGGTGGAAAATAGTTTGCAACAAGATATGAAGAGTCTCCGTTTAATGTTAATGTAATTGACATTTTAACGGCTGATGAGCGAATAAATTATTAATAAATTTTGTAATGATTTTTATGATGATGTATTGTCGATATTAATCCAAGAGTTATGTTCTGACGAGAATCCCAACCATTTAACGTAAACCATATTATTTCTTCTTTTTAAAATTTTTTCAATTAAATATGTTTCTGGAAATTTAGTTTTCATTAGCTCATGCTCGTAAAAACCACCTTTAATTTCATGATCTTGATAGTCTTGTAATATATAGGTATTAGGGTTAGTGTTTTTTATAGTTTTGATTTTAAATATTTCTGTTGTCCAGTTTGGTGTGTAACCTTTTTCAAATGTATGCTTATATTTACTTATTCGAACATTATCATTTACTTTAAACTTGGGTTTTTTAAATACTTTGAAATTGTTGTAGACTGTATTCAACAATAAATTTTCATTTGATGAATTTACTTCATTTGGAGTCATCTGTATTGTTCTATGGTAAGTGTTATTATATTTATCAACAAGTTGTTTATATATGTTGATCCATTTGTATGTTCCTTGATAACTAAACTCTTTCCACATCATTCCTTTAAGAGTTCTATTGAATCTTTCTACAATGGATGCCTTAAGAACACTATACGTTGAATAGTGATTAATATCATTCGATTGCATAAGTTGATGAAATTGATTATTGAAAAATTCTTTACCGTCATCTGTTTGTAAATTTCTTGGTTTTCTATTGTTGTTAGTGAAAATACTTTTCATAGCATCCGTTACGTTTGATGCAGTTTTATTTTTTAATGCTACAGCCCAAGCTTTCTTTGAAAAGGTATCTATTACTGTTAGAAGATATCGATATCTGTTATTATGTACTGCATAATTTCCCATTTCTACCAAATCTGCTTGCCGTAAATCATCAATTCCCTTCGTTATAACTCGTCTTCTTTTAAAATTTTTTCGCGCTTGTTTGTGCAGTTCATTAACTATTTCTCTCTTATCTGAATTCATTTCCTTTATGCTAGTTGTTTCTTACTAATATGTAAACGGAAATTCCATATGTTTATATACAAGTTTATCCTTTGATTTTAGGAAGCTCGAGTTTTCGTTTTTTAACAACATCTACAATAGCATTTTTATTTATTGACTTAAATATAAATTCTTCAATATTATCAAATCTTTCCTCGATATTCTTTAAAAAGCCTTCATTTGCAAAATGAACTTGATCCTTCACTACTTTTTCAATAGCTTTGACATCGTCATCGATACCTTTTGTAATCAACTCTCGTAATACTTTTACATCTCTTCTGACAACGTTTAATTGTGAATTATAATCGTTTTTAAGTTCCTCACTTTGATCCTTAATGGTTTTGATGATAATATTAATTTTGTTTATATCTTTTGCAATGACATCCATTTGAAAATTATGTTTGTACGTACTTAACTTTAAATTATTTATATTATTCTTAATGGAACTTTCTCCAAACTTATTTATATAACTCATTTTTAATATATTATGTCAGCTTCTCTCAATTCTTCAACAATGGAAATTATTTCGTTTTTGTGATTATTATGACCAGCACTTTCCGATGAAAGAAGGAAACGTAATCTGTCGACTAATTCATTTGGATCATCCCAATATATATAATTAGATTTACGATTAGCTGCAGTTTTTAATAATAATCCATTGCCTTTCTTTAAAACATTTGGTTTCGTAGTAAATAAATGTTTTATTATATTAATATATTTATATGCTCGTGTACCTTTAATTTGACCATTTGGTTGATATTGTCGTTTGTATGCATTTGTACTTTTTAAAAGTTCTTTGTAATTTTTCAAATCATTTTTTGTGTAATGTATAGGTTTTGAATGAAAAACTAATTCGAATAATCCTGGAGTCATTTTCCACTTTGTATTTCCTATTCCAATAGAATTATCTGCATTAAAATTTAGTTCATTATTTGCATATCGCCAGTTTCCGCTTTCATCTATGTTGAATCCATAAACCATATCTATTTTTTTATTATGCAGGAGCAGTTCTACATTTTTGACTAGTGAGGACTTATTATTATCAACTTCGATTACCTTATAGTTGTTTTTATCATCGTCATTATCATCGCTAACTATTTGTAAATCTAGTTTTCTTTTTTTGGTTGGTATGTAATTAATCATATTATCATCATAACCCTCAGCATCATCAAAGTTATCAGAACTATCATCGGATGGTAGTGATGGAAGTTCTGAATCTGATATATCATTATTTGATTGATACGGATCGGATTTGTAATCAGATGTTTTTTTAATTATCTTATTTAAAGGCTTTGCTGTAGGTGTATAGGTATCTTTCAATAAATCATCGGATTGATAATCATCATCAATTTTTTTAATTAACTTATTTAGGGGTTTCGTTATAGGCTTAAATGTATCTTCCAGTAAATTAAGTCTATCTACTTCGTTTAATTTTAAATTTTTTAGTTTTTCTTTTAATATCGTTCTTGTTTTAACAATATCTTTTAATAATTTGTTATTATTCATTTCAAACTAGTTTGTATCTGGTTGTGACCTTCTTTGTATCTGATATTGATCTGGTTTGTATCTGCTTTTTATCTTGTTTGTATCTGCTTTATATCGGCTCTTATCTGCTTTGTATCTGCTTTAACTGCTCTGTATCTGTTTTTAATCTGCTTTTTATCTGCTTTGTATCTGCTTTTATCTGCTTTATATCGGCTCTTATCTGCTTTGTATCTGCTTTAACTGCTCTGTATCTGCTTTTTATCTGCTTTTTATCTGCTTTTATCTGCTTTTTATCTGCTTTATATCTGCTTTATATCTGCCTTTTATCTGCTTTTATCTGCTTTATATCTGCCTTTTATATGCTTTATATCTGCCTTTTATATGCTTTGTATCTGCTTTATATCTGCTTTTGTCTGGTATCTGGTTTGTATCTGGTCTATATCTACTTTGGATCTGCTTTTATCTAGATATGATCAGCTTCTGGATAAAACCAATTACAGTTGTATGAATTTATCAAAACCTTTTCTATATCGTCCCTTATTTACCGCGTCATCCTTACTGATAACAACGAATCCATATTTATCTTTCCAGCACTCACTACATATATCCGTAAATTCTTTAAACGACATATCTCCTATAACATGATCATTATATATATGTCGTAAATTCATTTCATCTTGTTTAAATATTATAATCATATTCGCATTATCACGTATTAGATGTTTGGGAATTTTTGTATATGTTTGACATAAATAAAAGCAATCAATATGCTTATGTCTACCCATGCAAAAGTAATCTCTTATATTATCTTGTTTACCACAAATAACGTCATCAAATATTATTATGGAATTAGAACTTGCTTCAGCGGGACTTAAAACTTTTTCATTTTCCGAAAATGTAAAAAGATTAATTCCTTTTATCGGATCGATCAGTTTCTTAAGGTAACAGTATTTTGGTTGATATAAAGACTTGGAATATATATACAAGTTCCTGAAGCTAAGACCATTAGGACTTTCTATAAGACTACGCATAACGTTAGTTTTGCCGCAGTTTGAAGGTCCTACAATTAGTGCTCGTATTGAATTTGGTAATAATGTACTATGTACGTTTTTAGTGTTCTTTTCTTGTGATTCATCAACATTTCTTATAATTATTTGCTTAGGCTGTTTAATTAATCGCATATTGTTATCTACTGATTTAGTTTTATATAAATTCAATCTTATATAACAAAATTCAATCATTTTAATTTTCAACGTGAATCTTGTCATACTATTCATTCAGAAAAGAAATATTAATATTAATTATTATGGTTATTAACTATTGTAAGACAGCTATACATAGTCAGTATAAGGTTGGAAGTGGCTTTGTAAACAACTTAATTAATAAATTACCCGTTGAGCTGCATTTGCCTGGATATCAGTTTTGTGGACCTGGCACAAAACTTGAAAAACGATTAGCGAGAGGGGATAAAGGAATAAATTTATTGGATGCGTCTTGTAGAGAGCACGACATTGCATATTCGAAAACAAATGATATTACCAAAAGACATCAAGCAGATCAGGAATTAGCTGAAAAAGCCTGGCAACGAGTGAAATCTAGCGATAGCAGTTTCAAAGAAAGAGCACACGCTTGGCTCGTAACAAACGCAATGAAAACTAAAGTGAAAATGGGCTTAGGTATCAAGGGCACTAAAGTTCATAAGACCAAAAAACCTAAGAAAAAGTTTACAAAAAGGAAAATTTATAACAGAAAAATATTTTCAACTTCTATTAAAAATGCATTAAAAATTTTAAAAAAGAAAAAACCAGATAATATAATATCTGCTGTCAAGATTGCACAAAAGTCTATACATCCAAAGTTTAAAGGGAAAAAGGGAATTGAAGTTACTATACCAAGAGTTAGTCCAGTGCCGAAAATCGGTGGATTTCTACCACTGATTCCAATTTTAACAGCCTTGTCAGCTCTTGGAGGGTTAGCTACAGGCGGATCTGCTATTGCTAAAGCTGTGAATGATATAAAAAGTGGAAGAAAGCAACTAGCAGAAGCTATGCGACATAATCAACATATGGAATCAATAGCAATGGGAAAAGGTTTATATCTAAAACCATACAAAACAGGATATGGACTTTATTATAAACCAGCCTCAAAAAACTTTTAAGTGATCTACCCAATAGACCATTAACTCAACTAGATATAATGAAATATTGTAAAAAACTTAAATATTTCAGAGGAGTTTTTATGCTCGATCGTTTGCCTAAAAAGCCATTTAGTCAAGAATGTGGTATTGTTAATTTAGACAATTCCAGCGGTCCTGGAACACATTGGGTAGCCTATTACAAAAATTATAAGTATAAAGAATATTTTGATAGTTTTGGAGATTTACAACCGCCACAAGAAATAATTAATTACTTAAAAACACCTATTGAATATAATTATCAACAAAAGCAAAAATTTAATACATTTAATTGTGGTCATTTATGTATAGAATTTTTATTTCGTAAATATTATTTAAAATAAAAAACATTGCTTCAATTTCAATATAGACATAAGTTTTATTTATTTACATAATTACATAAATTTTCTAAATATATATATATATATGTATATACAAATTTGTTTTATTTACAAAGAGCTCTTTATACATAGCATGAAAATAATAATTAACAAATTAAATATCTAAATTCATAAGAAGCTCGTCATCAGATGAACTGTTAATAAAATCTAGATATGAATCAGTGATATTCATAAAAATGTCATCATCTTTATCTGAATAAAATTCTTCAAATGTCTTCTGTCTATAATGCCCTCTAGCAAGTGTTTTTATCTGGTTTTTATCGATAATTCTTTTATCATCAGCATAACTCAATACAACTTTATGTAACTTTTGAGTATACAACTGATGGTATTTTGATCTAAATGTATTCATAGAATCTGAAATAATTTGTTTTTCAAATAAAGCTTTTTTATAATCGGAAATACATGATTTTTTTACTCCTTTGGATTTCTTTACTTGATCCATCCCAACAGTTTCAAATGAATACATTTTTGATCGAAGTCCGACAAACTCTTTCATAATTTTTCCTTTATTTTCGTCTTTCATCATCCCAAGGACTTTTTTGTTTAATAATGGTAAATTAAAAA
Source organism: Nowickia ferox (assembly GCA_936439885.1). NCBI lineage: Eukaryota > Metazoa > Arthropoda > Insecta > Diptera > Tachinidae > Nowickia > Nowickia ferox. The sequence continues at coordinate 44,519,966 of OW387026.1, forward strand.
TGTTGTCAGATTGATAATCGGATGTATCAAACCTTGAAGCAACATCTTGACGGATATCGTCATAAAAATCATCTGTTTTTATGGAATAAATAAATGAGTCAGTATCCATATAATTTAGAGGCAAGTTTGTTCCGAATTTAGGTTGCATATATTGATAATGGAAGTCATACATCTTCCACTTAGACAATTCCAATACCGCAAACCCTAAATAAATAGGTTTGTTGTACTTGAACTTCATTATTTTGAGCTGAACCGCAAACATATTCTCCGAGAACTGTGTTATACTAGAAAAATTTGGTTTTGAAATCAATGCTCTTGCACCTAAATGGTTTCTCCTTGTAGTCTCCCACTCTGTGACAATTTTAACATCTTTGCGTTTATGGATATTTTCCATAGTTTTTCCATAAACCGCATTGTTTAGCAATTTAAAGAAATCTTTTTCAAGTGAATTTTTTGCTATTGTTCTGTGGTGAGTATTTATATCAATATATGGTTTAAGCCAAGGAGATTGCTTAAATTTTAATGCCCTATGCACTTTTTTTAATATCAACCCATTTCTCAGGCATTGCTTAAGCACTCTATAGTGAATTTGATATTTTGATTTAGATGTGAGGTCACCTATAAGTTTTTTACATTTAGAATCACCATCATGTAATTGTTGGGGATACTCTAAATCCACTTCCAAAATATATCCCACAGTTGATGTGTCTGATATATTATTCACATCTAAAATATGAAGATTTTCCTCATTAACCCACTCAAATTTTCCGTATGGTAAGTACTCTGACATTGCCCAACCGTACAAATTGTTAGCATCTAAATACATTAAATATTCTGAAGGCTTATTACAATCGTAATCCTCCATATATTTATTATTCGCCTTAGTATACCTTTTTGAACATTGTACTAGACCTCCTCTGATAGCATCTTGCACAAAATTGTACATATTAATATCAGTAAATAGTTCTAGTTCTATTTTTGTGGTCTTAAGCATGGCATCCCATGATAGAGCAGGGGCAGTATGATATTGACATGGATCAAGCTTGTGAATATTTTTACAAATCTGTCTAAAATTTTGGAAAATGTCAGTTAGCAGTAGAACGTCAGTTTTTAAATATAACAAGGTGTAATCCAGCATAGTTTTACACTTTAAGATTTTCCAAACTTTCTTGGCATGTTCGTAATCATCCAAAGAGCATTCAGAATTAGTTAAACAATTATAAAACTTTTCTCTTGCGGGAAGATTAATTTCATTAAAGCGCTCCATAGAATCCATATAAGAGTAAGGGAACACTCCCTTTCTTCTTATTAAATTGAATTCTTCTTTTTGGGCAAATAATTTATTGAGGATGTGAAAATTATCATCACTTAAATTGTTTGCGAGCGATTCTAAACTGGAGGCCATAAATCGGAAAGAGTCTAAAAAACGAATTTCAAAACTCTCTTTTTCTCCGATTGGAATGAACTTTGAAAGTGAAATGTATAATTCTTTATTAAGAGGAATTACTTTCATATCACCATCAAAGTTCGAAAGTTCTTTCATAAACAAATGACAATCATAAGAGGAAAAATTGTGAAAGAAAACAGGTATAAACTTAGCAGTTCTATAAAGAAGATTGCATGAGTTATGCGCTGACCCTCTATACTTGCCTGTAAAATGACAATGGTCACGCACTTTGTCATTTCTTAAAATTTTTCCACAAATATGACAATTTGTGGACAGAGCATGTACAAGTTTTTCGTCATTTGTTAGTGGCGTCATTGGTACTATTTTTGACAAGTAGTTTATATAAATGTCTGTCAGGTCGTTAATTAAATTTACAAAAAAACTCTAGGTGCATCAGCACCAAAATAAATCTTAAAACTATCTAGATTATCATTATGACTACATTTTATATAACAGCTAAAAGCACAAGCAATGTGCTTTTCTATATTACCAGATCTTGTTCCTCCTGCTGTTGTCTCTACCTTTTCCAGATATGCCTCAAAGTCAGCATATACAACAAAGGGCACGTCTAATTGCTTATGGTAATTTTCAAATTTTAAAAGAGATTCAACCTTCGTCGGCATACTGGCAACAACTTTTTTACAGCTTTGCTTATGCTTCTCCATCATCCTTTCGTTATGCGAATATTGCAGACAAGCATTGCATAACAAAACTTTTGCTTTGTGCCCGGTTATGCTACTTCTTATTAGCCTGAAATATATAATTATTATATGCGAATTAGTTAAAAATATTTATTATATAATATAAATGTATATTTATTCGTATAATTACCTAGATATATCTGTTATTAGGACATAATGAGAATATCCATCTTTCGATAGCAGCAAAAGATTAACATGATGGATTTTCTCATTTGCAGATAAATAGTACGGTCCAACGATACATTTATCTTCTAGTCCAAACACATTGACACTAATGTCATCATTTTGACTCTCAAATGCTTTGATGGATTTAGTTTTCATCGGAAATTCTAAATTCTCAAAATTTAGAGTCCTATTATTAATAGTTATTATGTTGGAACATATATCTATTGTAACATCATTTATCGCAGTGGGACAGAGTGCTGCTATGATTCACCATTTAAAGCAATAATCGTCATTGTTTTGAATGTTGAAGCATCCTTTTTTCTTCTCAATCCACCGTGGAAGTGGGATGTAGCCTGAGGCCTTAACAAACTCCGCTCGATTTATGTTTATATATAATTTTTTAATTGTAATGAGGCTCCATCCGCTGTCCCTCTCTTGAAACTCTGACATTTTTCGAGTTATTTCCTGACTTTGATCTTTAAATATTTCCAAAAGATCATCACTTATTGTAATAAATCGCATTTTGGAGCGATGCGAAATCATGCAGGAATGTATGTCATTATCCACTATTTTTATATAATCGCATTCCAACTCCATGTTGTATTTAAATGTCAGATGACGTATTTGGGCATCTGATAATATTTTTAAAGAATTTCTTTGCACTCCTTCAAAAAATTCTTCAGGAAATAAAATTTCCTCCCTCTAATTTTTATATGAGAAGGTTTGTACTCTATTCTTGAATGCCGTTTTTTCTAGTTTCATCTCACCATTCGCTTCACGGTTTCTTGAATTGGTTATTATGGTGGATGATGTAGATGCATGAGTCCTCTCATGCATTTTTAAATGGTTTTTGTTTCCAAACCACTTGTGACACTCGAAACAATGATGGCTTTCGTGGATCTCAGCCATTTTTTTTCAGCAAAAACGCGTTCACAATATTTACACTTCATATTTCTTTTTCAGCTATTTTTAATTCTTTTTATCAATATTAATTATTGACTATTAATTATGCTTGTTTCACTGCAGTTTTACGACTGTTAAAAAATAATATGTTGTTGCTTATAAAATAATTTTCAATTTTAAAATAATTTTTGAATATATATTATGAAAGAGATAGACTAATTTAATATTATCACTAATTTAATATTACTTCTCTCGTGTGAGATTAATACATAATTTCACTTATATAATACGTAGTAGGATAGATACATATGTAAACATTAGTTTCAAACTATCATATCTAATTATAAAGCATGAAAGAGATGCATTGACATTAACCTGAAATACTTAATTGTATGCTAGAAACCTGATTTGAGTATTTGAGCTAGGCTATAAAATTTCAAAATCTGAAGAAAAAAACAAAGAAGGGGGATAGAAAGAAAGTCCAAGTATCCTTTACTTCAAACTATCATATCTAATTATAAAGCATGAAAGAGATGCATTGACATTAACCTGAAAATACTTAATTGTATGCTAGAAACCTGATTTGAGTATTTGAGCTAGGCTATAAAATTTCAAAATGTGAAGAAAAAACAAGGGGGAAGAAAGAAAGTCCAAGTATCCTTTACATATGCCAATAATATAATTATCTCACTCAAACATTAAATTTTAGATTGCTTGTATTAGTATTGGAGTACCTAAACTACCTTTAATATTGAAGTAGCTGCAAGTATAAAAGAAAAAATTTAAAGGATGTTACTTATTAGTGAAATGGATTCATCAAAGTACAATTGTGAGCTATGTTTACAGCTCAAAAGAAAACTGGTAACATTTTCCAATGTTACCAATAAAAAGAGACACTTTTTAAAAAAACACAACTTCGCTTATTACAAAGCGAAGACGTATAAATTAACATCATCAACGTCATCAACATCGTCATCATCATTATCATCGTCCTCCGCAACAGCATCGTCATCATCATCGTCATCCTCATCAGCATCATCATCACCATCACCGGCATCAACATCATCATCGTCCTCCGCATCAGCATTGGAAAAAATTATATTTGATTTTAAAATTGATAATGATGATTTTTTTAAATATATAAAATATTAAAATAAAAATATATATAAAAATATAATTAAAAAATCTTGTCTTTTTATTTGATTGAAATCTTTAAATTTATTTATTATTATTGTAATTAAATATATTTCAAACACATAATCAGAATATTTTAATAAAGTTTTGGAATTTTGCCTCCTTCCCAAGGAAAAAAGGGTTGTGAATTTGGAATGTAGAAGCCTTCATTGTCTTCAATAGTTTTTTCGTTCTCCTCAGGAAGTATCTCCGCCAATTCTAATGTGTAGGAATAATTTTCTAGTTTCTTTGTTAAAGAAAATTTTTCATCCTGAGCCCCTTCAATTACTTCGTCTTCTAAGCTATTGTAGCGTTTTGGAAGATATAGCATTCCATCCTCGAGTTCTGCAATCACTATATTTCCATATTTAGTCTTATGACGAAACATCATTATCACTTTATATGGCTTTGATGGTTGTAAGTCCTTCACAGATATATATGATTTTGCTTTCAGTTTATTAAAAGCCTCAACAACCTCAATGTTTGTAATATTTTTGGAAGTCATAGTTGACTACTGAATGATTGTAATGAGTTAATGAATATTAATATTTTAGAAGCTGCGTTTTTATATCAATTTATTTGGGACACACTTAAAAATTTTTTAATCAGGAGAGTTTTGTTTTCTGAAACTCAAATTTTGATCTCTTAATATTTTTATGCATACCTTCATAATTACTCTTACTTAATTTCTACATAATGAAAAATGCCTCCTCTTATGTTTTAAATAATTTATTTCAAATAATTACATTATATGCAAATGTTCACAAATATGCATCTTCATATGCATTGACTTATTCATTTAAACATACATATGTAAAAAATGTTTATGTATAGTTATGTGCAGAAACAACATTAAATTCATTTAAGAGTCACAAAAAACATACAATTACTATACAAGGCTTGTTAAAATAAAATTATTCCTTCAATTTTTATATTTTCATCCCAAAATAAATCAAAGGAATCCTCTTTTCCCTTTTTCTTTTTACCAGCCAACAGTAATAAAAAAGGAAATTTATAGCATTTAAGAACAACAAATAAATGCACAATTACTACACAAGGCTTGTTAAAATACAAAATTTTCCTTAAATTTTTACACTTTCATCCCAAAATAAAACAAAAGAATCCTCTTTTCTTCTTACCAGACAACAGCAATAAAAAAAGCAAATTTATAAACGTACAGATAATAGCATATGTAAAATGATAAGCAACCGACATCTCAAACTAAAGACCGTGTTTATAATTATAAAAACAAAAAAGGTTTCTATTGACTATTTCAAGTTGGTTTAAGAGACAGACAATAAACAACTATTATTAAAGAGACAAACCGACATACAAATATAAAGGCTCGTTAAACAAAAGTCATCCCTAATGTTTCATCGCATCAAGTGTGCAATGAAAATAAAAATTCTCTTCAACAACATTAAACATTTTTTTTTATGCACTTGCATTTCACACAAAAAAAAATCATCCCAAAATTTTTTTCATCCCAAATTTTCATCTCTAAAATCATCCAAACTAAAAAACCATCCCAAAAATTCATCCCAAAAAGATGATTTTTTTCATCTCATACCCCAATGCCCTACTACTGCGGGATGCCTGATAAAGGTTTTCGTACATACTCATATAGGGTGTATCATCGGCAACTGTAGAAGTATAGATATTATTGCTCACAGGCATATCTCAAGTATATATTAAATACAAGAAGTCACATAGGCTATCCATATTTTCAAAACTAGGACCAGGAGGGCGATACGAGGGAAATTTCTGCCCCTCCGAAATGTTCTATCTGATTTTTATGAAATTTAAAATAGAGATAGATCTGCATCTAAAAATTCACATAGATTGTTTGCATTTATGAAACTTGGATAAGGAGGGTGATACGAGGGAAATTTCTGCCTCTCCGAAACATTCTAGCCGATTTTAATGAAATTTAAAACATAGACATAGGTTATGTACGTTCTTGAAACTAGGACCAGAAGGGCGATAGGGAGAAAATTTCTGCCCCTCCAAAACGTTCGAACCGGTTTTAATAAATTTAGAACATAGATAGATCTGTAACAGATTGAATGTCTTATTTTGTTGTTTTGAATGCAATCACAAAAAACCTGAATATTGTTGTCAATCTACAACATTTGAAAAGAAACAACTCATGGCACAATTGAAAGAGATGAGTGCTGCGAATTTTATTTCATGCATTGCTTGCTTTATATCAATGTTTACTGGTCTTGTCAAAAGCAACGAATACTCAGTGAATGGTGCGAATACTTTTTACTGTGATTGTACACAACGTAGTATTGTAAACGTATACTCTTATGTATATTAGTATTAATAAAACACGATATCGATTTGAAATGTATTTTATGTCAAATTTTATATGAAACAGTTACATAATGAAATACATTGAAGATCTATTTTACTTTTTCCAACTTTTACTTTTTGTATTTTCTATATTTCTAATAGCGAATATATTCATTAATTTTTTCTAAAATTTACTCCCTCAAACTGAATCTTTTAATTTATAACCATTTAAAACACTTAAAATAAACTTATTATTTAAACGTGATCAATAAAATGACTGAAAATTAATAGAATATTTATGTAATGTCTTTCAAATTTATTTTAGTTGGTAGCGTAGCAACGCGCGCAGGGTACAGCTAATACATAAATATACATATATGCATTTATATTTACATATCCCTACAGACAGAGGTATACGAATATAAGCATGCGAGGGCGTATTAATTACACTGATCAACAACGTTTTTGCCATACGGATTCTGTATGCTAATTATTACTTTATTATATGCCCTCATTGCAAAACACTAACTAATTTGTTTCTGTCACGCACAGATTTGTTGTGACACCCAGCTATGATTTTACCTTATTTTCCGTTAATACTACTGTACGTACTGTTTAATTGCATCAAGTTTTCATTTAAAAAAGAGTAATATTTTGAGTTTAGCAAAACATTGTTATTTTCTCAACATGCAAAAGAAGTGCATCAATCATCAGAATTATTTTTGCTACGTATGTGGTAAACTAATTTTCAAAAGTCACCGACGAACGGCTCAGGTTTTACGTACTTGCGAGAAAAGTTTCCTAAAGTTAGTGACGCAAAAATAAAGAAAGGAATTTTCGTCGGATCTCAGATCAAGGAATTGTTAAAGGATAACAAATTCGAAGAAAAGTTTGATACAGAAATCTGCTTGGAAAAGTTTTAAAAATGTCGCACAAAATTTTTTGGGCAACCACAAAGCCAGTAACTACAAAAATCTGATAGGAGAACTACTTTCGACGTATCAAGCATTGGGTTGTAATATTTCACTCAAAATACACTTTCTACACTCCCACCTCGATTTCTTTCCCGAGACCATAGGAGCCGTTAGCGACAAACACGGCGAAAGGTTCCCTCATGATATTTCCAGCATGGAGAAACGATAACAGCGCAAATGTAGTCCTCAAATGTTGGCAGATTATTGTTGATCACTTGGTAGAGACCAGCCTTAGGTGAAATACTCCAGAAAATCATAGCTTTTAGTTTTAAAAAACATATTATCAAGTATAATTGTATGTAAAGTATCAGTATTTTTTTTTTTAAATATAAAATTCCTGTCAAAAAAAACTATGGGTTTCAAATTTTTCCTACCTCTGTTTTCCACCTTAGGAAGTCAAAATAAAGTAAAAAATACCAAAAAAGTTCATGTGACAAATTAAAAGTTCATTTTTGTCAATCAGTGTTATTCGAAAGATATGCATAAACTGACCACGCATGACAACAAAAAAAGATTTTGTATAAGCTTGCTTACATATTAATGTATTAAAACAGCATAACTTTTATATTATTAGAAGCGAAAGTACAAAAAAGTGTATCTTCATTCAGTAAAAAGTATCAAAAAGTGGCAAAAATTAGAAAAACATCAAATTTGGGTGCATTTTGAAAAGGTAGCACAATAGTATCCATGATACAATTATACAAGGTACTTGCACAAGCCCAGCCTGTTAATGTATACAATGCAGAAAGTTGTCAAACTTTGTTTACAAGCTGCAAAAATGTTAGTGTATGTGTGTGAATAAAATTATTACAGTGTTGCCAATGAATTTGCAAATTGAAGAAAATTACAATACACATGCTTTGTGTAGATTAAAATTAAAACAAAATTAAATAAAAATAGAACCCAAAGTATAATTACACACATATTATACATGAATCTCATTACATGGTCTACAGATGAGAGTAAAAATTACACACTGTGTATTACACACATATTGGCATCACTGAATGACTATAATCATGCATGAATGCCGAGTCTGCAATTGTACTTTAGTTACCCTGTGATTGTTATTTTTAAAAACAAAAGACATCTGCTTCTGACAATTATAGGTATGTTTCTACCAACAAAATACGTGTGTTTCTTGGTGTTGCAATTTTGTTGTAGTCGTGCAAGTACCTTGTATAATTGTATCATGATAGTATCCAAGCAGTCGAAAAAGTAGCAAATTGTTACTTTAGTAGCACCAACGGTAACGCTGTACTGCAGTGATCCGCAAAATAAAACATATTTGTATTGGTGAGAAAAATGAGAGTAAAATAAAGTTACACTTGAAGAAAAGTTTTGAAACTTAGAATACATGCTGTGGTTATTCATTGTTTGAATATTTGTTGTAAACAAACTATTTAATAAAAACTTACGAAAAAAGTAAAAGATTTAATAATCCATTCAACAATGTAGTGTATAAATTCCAAATTAAATTTATTCACAGATCTGTGAAAACTATTAAAATGTCTTTTTTACTATCTTTCCTATTATTTTTTTTGTTTCATAGCATAAAATGCATTACATACTGCCAAAAGTATTTTTATCACGAAATATTTTTTAGCTTCCATAATTTTTTTTTTGCTGTATAAATTTATTAAATTTGAACTTTAATTTCCTTCCTTCAAAAAACTAAGCAAAAAACCAGGAAATAATTCGTACATGCGTTTACAACTTCATTCGTCGCTTTCTCAGTGACGACTAAATAAAAGAGCATAAGCATGTGTGTGATTTTCTTTCCACAATTGCGGTATGTCGTGCGGTTCACTAACAGTGTTGCCGTTTTGGTCGGAAAAATTTTTAATTTGGTCGGACGGTCGGACCAATTCAATTTTGGTCGGTTTTTGTCTCTAATCACAAACTATTTTCTTCTTTCCATAATTTATTTAAAATCTCATATATTTTATCTTAAAAATATTTTTCCTCACTGTTTACCATTTACCAATAAATTATGCACTTCGATGCCGGGTAAGTAGTTATTAACGACGTTTATATTAGATCAGTGACAGTGAACTGATATACTGAAAAACGATAGTATAAAATTTTTAAATATGATAACTCCTGATAAGGTACTTTCAAACGACGACTTACCAATTCTGGATCTTGTTTTAAAACTCCCTAAGTTAGTTGATTGTGATCCCGATTTAATAGTTACTGAGTGGAATTTTCTACGGCTCAGCGGTATAAAAACTTTGGTCAATTTAAACATTAATGGTTTTTTGCAAAAAATATCTTCTATAAAAAAAGGATTAAACGAGAAAAGTTTCTCAAATATTTCGTAATTTATTTTTAATTTGTTATCTCTGCCACATAGTTTCGCCGCCGCTGAACGCAAATTTTCCACACTAGCGCTAATAAAAACTAAACTAAGGAATAAAGTAGAATTAAATACTGTTAACGTTATTATGTCGTGTAAAGAAATTATCAAAATGAATAATCCGCACTATGTTTGGTCAGCCAAAAGGTACCTACATAACCAATTGTAAAATCAAGAACTTTAACTTTTTATTTTTAATGTGATGTATTTAATACATCAATAACAAACACACTACATTTGTCCCTTTTTAACAGTGATCAAATCAGCGAATTTTAGCTTTTTTCATAAGTCACTTTCTACAACTCTGCTCTACTTTGTGCTAATACTGCAAGTACCAAGGCAAAACATGACAGGTAATGTTAATACCACAACAAAGTACAAACCACAAAGTAGACCAGAGTTGTAGAAAGTGATTTATGAAAAAAGCTAAAATCCGCTGATTTGATCACTTTTAAAAATGGTCAAATATAGTGTGTTTCTTACTGTATATGTTTAGTACAATAATCAAAGCAAACAGCAGAAATGTATACTTAGTGAAATGAACAATTGAACATTTTTACAAATTTAAATGAAAGATTTTGCAGTGTTGAACTAAATAAAACAATGTGTAAAATATTATTAGTATTATAAAAGTGATTAAAATTAGTTTCCAAATGCTTACAAACTCAATTTTAAACATTTTCCTTCAAAAATATTAATTTTTAACTTCAACTTACAAAAAGCAAACAACGAATGAGACCACAAAGCATTAAGAATTAAAAAACACAATGCGAAAAGGATTATTAGCATTAATAAAGTGATTAAAATTTGTTTTCAAATGATTAGAGACTTTGTTTTAAGAATTTTCGTTGGCAAATATTAATTTTTACCATTTATTTACAAAAACTAGGCTAGACCACAAGAAATAAAATGTAATTACTTTAAAATAATACCACGCGAAAGAAAAAGTAAAGAGGATTTGATGACTGCGTGAGCGAGACCTCTAAAACACCACAAAAACACAATTATCTCCCGTCCTGTGTCACCTCTGGTCTACTTTGTGGCACAGAGGAGACCAGAGGTGTCACGAGCACAAAGTAAGACGGAAGATAATTGTGATTTTGTGGTGTTTTTAGAGGTCTCGCTCACACAGTCATCAAATCCTCTTTAATTTTTCTTTCGCGTGGTATTATTTTAAAGTAATTACGTTTTATTCCTTGTGGTCTCATTCGCAGCCAAGTTTTTGTAAATAAATGGTAAAAATTAATATTTGCGAACGAAAATGCTTAAAACAAAGTCTCTAATCATTTGAAATCAAATTTTAGTCACTTTATTAATACTAATAATCTTTTTCGCATTGTGTTTTTTAATTCAATACCATAAAATTTCTCCATTTAAATTTGTGCAAATGTTCATGTGCTCAAGTGTATTTTCGTTTTATGCTTTGTGGTCTCATTCGTTGTTTGCTTTTTGCAAGTTCAAGTTAAAAATTAATATTTTTGAAGGAAAATGTTTAAAATTGAGGTTGTAAGCATTTGGAAACTAATTTTAATCACTTTTATAATACTAATAGTGTTTTACACATTGTTTTATTTAGTTAAACACTGCAAAATCTTTCATTTAATTTTGTAAAAATTTTCAATTGTTCATTTCACTAAGTATACATTTCTGCTGTTTGTTTTGATTATTGTACTAAAAATATTCAATAACAAACACACTATATTTGTCCCTTTTTAACAGTGATCAAATCATATGATTTGAGCTTTTTTCTTAAGTCACTTTCTTCAACTCTGGTATCCTCTGTGCTTTGTGGTACAAACAATAAAAACAATATGGTATTTTGTTGATGCCTTGGGAGGCTCGCATGCATAATCAGCTGATTGAAGATACTAAGGCAGAGACCTACGCCATGATGGCTCACATCCGGCTGTGCCGAGCCGTCGATAATTTTAGTCAGCTACGCCGCAACCGAAAAAAGTTTGGCTTATCGTCGGTTGGTACTGATTTGTTGTATGGAACATTTAAAAAAAAATTGAGCTATTGATGGATTATATATGAATAATGTGTCCCCTTTCAAAATTCTTTATAAGTTTTCCGATATCTTGAATATATCAGGAGATATAGAGCTGCAATATTGCGCCATTTCCACAACTGTTATATATTTTAAAATTTGTTTTACAGCAATCGTAAATTTTTTAAATATGTGGCACATTTCGAACGTAGAAGTATTAATATTGTTATTCGCAATTGTCGTGTTGTATATCAATGCATATTCTACTCAACGAACGTGAATCACAGCAAAATAAAAAAAATTAATTATTGTGTTCTGTTTTAATCAAATGAGTTGATATTTATTTTTTATTAATAAAATTTCTTTTATTAAATATGTACATATATACAACTGTCTTTTATTTCTTACGTTGTTATTACCTTAAATTTCATGTTACGTGTATAAAATTAATATTTTCTACTTAAATATATACAGTTATTTAACCTACTTGAACAAGTAGTGAACAATATTGTTGTTATCATTGCGACATGCGTTGACAAAGACTTTTGTAATTTTTTTCTTTAAATCCTAATAACTTTTCATGTTGGATGTAAAAAGTTATCCACTTTAAGTTTGAATAAAAAGCATATGTATGTATCTTTTACTTTTATTATTAAACAAAAAATTCTATCGGGTATTTTTATAAAATTAATGAACTAAACACTCCTCATCGATTTTCTCGAAAACACATTTTTGTTACATACATCAAACCAGTAACCAACCGACGTTATGTCGCCTGAAAAACAGCCACCTATTCTCGATGTACAATATAAACTAATTATTAAATTTATTTTTAAATTATTTTTTATCTTAAATTTGATTTTCATGTTATTTGTTCTCAGCTTCCGCCGACGATTTTCTCAATAGCCGCCGCCGCCAAAAAAATAACCCGTCTATGTACAGAAGCAACTTTTGACATATGAGCAGTGTTGCCATAAGATGTAAGAGGAAAAGTGCTAGATTGTAGAAATAAAAGTGCTAAAATGTTCTACAGCACACACAACAAAGTGCTAAAATTAGTTAAAATTTTTGGTTTTTCTAATTTCTTAAGTGGCCTATACACTCAAGAATGATAAAATAAAGATTACGTCATCGCGCAGAATAAAAAAGCTTTTCTGGGCATGATGGAAGTCTGACGTTACTCACACTGTGTTCTCATTGGCTCGTAAAATTCAGCTGTATAACTATTACACACACACAAACGCACATTTCATATTTCCGCTTTTTCTTATCTATCACTTTCTATATAATTTTATATATAGTTTTAATTATTTTAATATTATTTATTATAAAATATTACACAAAACTTGCAGTTTATGTAATCTGATTTAATTTTTTTCTTGGAGATCTCTCTGAGTAAATTAATTACAGGGCTGCCAAATACCACAAAATACATACATTTTTTGCAAGAAATTATAAATTTCGCATATAATACAAACTTGGTAACCTTTGCTAGGGGACTACTACGTCATCAAACGGTAAATCATGCGCAAAGCGTAATCTTTATTTTATCATTAATTTATCATTAACCAATAGCATTGTTGCCATTTTAGTATTTTCACTACTAGATCTGGCATTTCTGCTAAATGCCTTCTGGCAGAATTTGTTGAAAACAAAATATTTTAATTAGTTAAAAAATTCTTCTATATAGAAGATTTTTCTCATAATTGTGCATGTATTGCGGGGTAAAGGTTCGCTAATGATCTGCACTAGCAACAGTAAAATGCGCATAGGATCCAGCTATCAATTTCAAGGTATTAAAAAAAATACATTTTACTGAATAATTAAAATAATAATTTTTGAATATATTAGTGCGTTAAATTAATTTTAAACGTAATTGTGACTTTTCCAAAAAACACCAATTATTAACTATTTTATGTTTGTATGTGCTATAAAAATTACCTTTAAATTCTAATAAGTTTGTATAAACATGAAATTCAAAGGTATTTCAATAATTTTTTCTACATTTAAATCTGGCATTTAACTCTGCTTCTGTAGAACCAAGGCACATTTACTACAGGTACATGCATTAGAGAAAACAGTGTGGCAACTCTGTGCTTCTCACATAGTTTTACAAAGTAATTGTCAAAAAATTGTATGCATCAAACACGGCACAAAAGTAATTGTCAAATGAATTCTTCGTTATAAACGTGTAAACAAAAAATCAGCGGATGAGCAATTTGCCCGATGCATGTACCTGTTTGATATGCCTTGTGTAGAACATTTTAGTAGAATTTTTTTATCGATTTAGCATTCTCCCATTAATTTTCTGGCAACACTGACCAATAGTTATTCTCTCATTTTGTTGTTCTCAAAAACATGTACATTGTTTTTTAGTATAGCTCCAGTAAGTGTACATGCTCAGAGCACGAAGCTGTTCGGCGCATAGCCGGCTTAACAGCCGCCGTCGAATTTTCTCTCTAAATTGCGCCGCAGCCGATGCATGCGGCTGATCGACGCACGGCTTAGCCGACCACTCATGTATGAAATGTATCTGTGCAACATTTTCTTGCCATCTATGAAACGGTTGGCATTAATTTCACAGAACACACAGAAGTGACACAGGACGGAAGATAATTGTGTTTATATACTTCACTCGCTCTAGCCGGAATTTTGTCGTTGATTTTGCTTTGATTTTTCTTTCTTGCGCAACAAAATTTTAGCTTGTTTTATATTATGCTTTGTGCTTTTATTCACAGAGGATACCAGAGTTGAAGAAAGTGACTTAAGAAAAAAGCTCAAATCATCTGATTTGATCACTGTTAAAAAGGGACAAATATAGTGTGTTTGTTATTGAATATTTTTAGTACAATAATCAAAACAAACAGCAGAAATGTATACTTAGTGAAATGAACAATTGAAAATTTTTACAAAATTAAATGAAAGATTTTGCAGTGTTTAATTAAATAAAACAATATGTAAAACACTATTAGTATTATAAAAGTGATTAAAATTAGTTTCCAAATGCTTACAAACTCAATTTTCAACATTTTCCTTCAAAAATATTAATTTTTAACTTCAACTTGCAAAAAGCAAACAACGAATGAGACCACAAAGCATAAAACGAAAATACACTTGAGCACATGAACATTTGTACAAAATTAAATGGAGGAATTTGTGGTATTGAATTAAAAAACACAATGCGAAATGGATTATTAGTATTAATAAAGTGACTAAAATTTGATTTCAAATGATTAGAGACTTTGTTTTAAGCATTTTCGTTCGCAAATAATAATTTTTACCATTTATTTACAAAAACTTGGCTGCGAATGAGACCACAAGGAATGAAACGTAATTACTTTAAAATAATACCACGCGAAAGAAAAATTAAAGAGGATTTGATGACTGTGTGAGCGAGACCTCTAAAAACACCACAAAATCACAATTATCTTCCGTCTTACTTTGTGCTCGTGACACCTCTGGTCTCCTCTGTGCTTTTATTCATGTGTGTTAATTGGTAAGTAAAAGGGTGAAAATTTTTTTAATTTTATAAATTTATGTTTAATATTGAATATATTTTCAGTTTATTTTCAGGAAACCATTCTTTGGCTCAATATTGAATGTAAGTATAAATTTATGTTGGAAAATGATAAGAAATATATGTACTTACTAATATTTTTACTTTCAGACATTTGGCAAACTTTTTTCTGGGAAAACTGAAAAATGTAAGTATGCATGAATAATATAATACAAACTGATGGTAATTTTTTTAATATTTGCGCAATTTTTCAGGAGTTTAAGATGCATTAAAGGATGTCCATCTGGTGAGAAACTGCACATCTTCTTTCCTAAACCCTTCACAATACATATTTGTGCCCATTGTGGTAAAGTTGTATTCTATGGTAAAGTGCTCAAAAAGAACATTCAACCACAGAATACAATTCAACGCTTAAGTAGTATGAATAAGGGGTTTCTAGATAGAAATGTGCAAAGGAAAAATGTGCATACCTTAACCCTTTAACGGTCGATGGGGTTAAATTCGACCCCATGATATTTTGTGTTATGAGGCGGCAGCGTGTTCGGTTTTGCTTAAAGTGAAGTCGTGGTGGGGGGTTCGGTTTTGCTTAAAGTGAAGTAGTGGTGGGGGGTTCGGTTTTGCTTAAAGTGAAGTCGTGGTGGGGGGTTCGGTTTTGCTTAAAGTGAAGTCGTGGTGGGGGGTTCGGTTTTGCTTAAAGTGAGGTCGTGGTGGGGGGTTCGGTTTTGCTTAAAGTGAAGTCGTGGTGGGGGGTTCGGTTTTGCTTAAAGTGAAGTCGTGGTGGGGGGTTCGGTTTTGCTTAAAGTGAAGTCGTGGTGGGGGGTTCGGTTTTGCTTAAAGTGAAGTCGTGGTGGGGGGTTCGGTTTTGCTTAAAGTGAAGTCGTGGTGGGGGGTTCGGTTTTGCTTAAAGTGAAGTCGTGGTGGGAGGTTCGGTTTTGCTTAAAGTGAAGTCGTGGTGGGGGGTTCGGTTTTGCTTAAAGTGAAGTCGTGGTGGGGGGTTCGGTTTTGCTTAAAGTGAAGTCGTGGGGGGGGGTTCGGTTTTGCTTAAAGTGAAGTCGTGGTGGATGTTATTTTTGTTGAAGTGAAGTCGTAACATTTAATGTGTTCGTTAGAGGGTTAATACAATATGAATTAAACTGCATTAGGGCGGTTTACGAAAGTCTGTGATTTTTTTGCTAGTATTTAATAAATAAAATTCATTTACTGCGGTATATATTAATATCCCTAATACTACTCGTATTTGTTATCAGTATAAAATGTTAACCACATTATTTAAAAACAAAACATTTATTTATTTTTAGTGTTAATCATATACCTACATACTTATAAAACATATGTATATTAGCAACAATTCTATATTTTTGTAGACTAAATAATTTACAATTACACATAACACTCGAATCAGCCGTAATTTGTTTCAATTTAAAACAATTTTCAAAATGAACACCATGAACTGATGAATCTACTAACTCCAAATCTTCATATAAAGGTATGATTTCTAGGAAATTTTCCATATATCTGATGAGATCTCCCGGAATATATCCTCTATAATAGTTTAGAAAATTTTCCACTTCAACTCTCAATTCAAATTCAACAAATAATTTCGGCTTCCGTTTTATTAGTGTCGTCGACGACATTTAAGATTCATATTGTTTCTTTAGTGTATCTTGAGCTAGAACGATAACAAAAAAAATAATATTTAGATTTAATAATAATAAAATAAATAAAAAAACTATTTACCAAAAATTACCTGTTGCAGCTGCATGTATATTCAGCTCGTAATATTCATTGCTGCTGCTACCTTTGCTACCTTTGCTACCTTTTCTATCTTTAGTAAGATAGTAGGTATTGCGCTGGAATTCTTCTATACTATCATCGTCTAGAGTTTCGTTGAATATACCAGGTAGGTATATGTATTTGGTGTTTTCCACCAAACAACGTACTTTTTTCCCATAAGGCGTCTGGACACGCTCCATTTTTGTAATTTTATATTTATATTCAAAAAGCATCTCCTTTATGGGGAGAATGCTTTTTGTTTGGTTTTTTTTGAAAATTGATTTTAGGTGTGCTTCCATTTCTGTACTTAACTTGAATAGTAATTAAAGAAAAACTAGATGGGGGGTGGGTTTTTATATAAAATTATGAGAAGTAATTTTATAGCTTATCATTCTTTTCAATAAAATTTTAAAACAATGTTTCTGATGCGGTTTTTATATAAAATTATGAGAAGTAATTTTATAGCTTATCATTCTTTTCAATAAAATTTTAAAACAATGTTTCTGATGCGGTTTGTCCGTTGTTTATAAAGTTTCTATTTAATTAAAAGGTGTGAGAAAATTTTAAAAAGTTTCTGTTGCGGTTTTTCCGTTTTTTTTATAAAGTTTCTATTTAATCAAATGTGAAAGAAATTTTAATGTATGCAGAGTTTTGTTGATATATATATATATATATATATATAAATATATATGATTTTAATTTTAAAAGGTTTCTGTTTAAAATGTTTCTTCTATTTCATCATCATCATCGTCATCTTCTTCTTCTTCAGTACTATCATACAAGTTGTTGTAGAATACATATTGCTTCTTCTTTTTAATGATTAGAGTATATAATCCATTCACTTCTTTAACTTTCTTTAAAATGTGTGGATTTGCGTTTAGATAATCCATCTGATTTTTAGTAATAATCAGAAATCGTTTAGGTAAATAAATATGATATTCTTTATTTACAAGACATCTTATACTTTCACCATATTTTGTATCTACTCGTTCTATCTTGTTGATTTCATATGCAGTATTTTCTTCCATATCCTTTAAAGGTAAGTATATAATATTAGGATTTTGAAACAATTTTCTTAAACTTGCTCTCATTATTTTGCTTTTAACTTTTCACCGTAAAACGAATTTTCAAACTGATTCTTTATATTCAATAATTGATACTATAAGGTGTTTTTAGATATTTTAATAACTTCTTATCAATTGCGGTTAAGCATAAATATTAAAAAAGTATACGTATGTATGTATGTAATAATATATAAACAGCTGGTGTTTTAATCTTATTGTATCCAAGTTTGTGTTATATATATATACGTTATTTATAATGAGAGATTTAGTTGAATTAAAAAACTTTGTTAAATATGTATTGGGGTCAATTTTTAAAAACTGGTGATAAATATTGTACTTGTCATGCACAGTGGAAAACTTTTCAAATAATAAATGCAGTAGTTTTGGATATTATAATGCAGGTGTTCCTAACCGCAGAAGGAGGGACAAGAACTCAAATTTTTTCTCTTAATAGAGGACAAGAAATGTCAACAAATATTCCAATATTTCATTTTAGTCACAATCAACATATAAAAATTGAGGTTATCGGTGGTATGATATCACTAGTTGGAACAGTCTATGAGGGTGGTTTTAAAGATATAAATGTACACTCATACAAACCATCGTGCGTTTATAGTGAAATAGAGGCTATTGTTTTCAGAGATACAAATAAACTATATAATAGTAAGACTGATATCCACTCATTGAATAAAAATCAACAAAAACCTCTTCTCCTTCAAAAAATAGTTAATGATAGTAAAGTTAAGAAAGGTGGTAGTAACGTTGGTGGCGACTCAGTTGATAAATCATTTGAATACGATGATTATTAAATTAGTATATAAATATGAGAAACAATTCTTATCATCTCATTTAAAAATATATCGCTAACTTAGGAACACATCTATTAAAAAGAAAAACTAAAATGAAAAATATTTTTATCATATTTTTTTCATATATCTATATCATACAAGTGTTTTCAGCTTCATTACCTATTGATTTGAGTGAAAATGAACTTAAAAATACAGAATTTGCTATAAAATTACCGAATAATGATACTGTGAGCATACAACTAAATTTCAAACTTTTAAAGTATAGTAATGATTTAAATAAAAACATCGAGTTAACAACAAAAGCAGAAAATAAATCAAACGAAGAACAAGAAGACTCCCCACCGCCTATAAGTCAACCTTTTACTGTTGAACAAGCTATTGAAACATTTAGGCAAGATTTAGTGAAAAAAGAAAAAAATATTGCAGGAATAATTGAAAGTTCGGCTCCATTTTATAGACATTTTCAACTTCAACACAAAGATAATATAAAATTGAGAATCCGTTGTACATATGACAGCCATTACTTGAAACGTCGATTAAATATTTCATGCTTCGAATACCGTCAAGTTGAATACGAGAGAATTTTAAGTAATGGTGAAATTGAGGTGGCTTCTGAGGATGATACAACGTACCGATCCGATGTTACATTAATCAACATTCAAGATTACACACATGATTTGGATATGGAAATAATATAAATTAGCTGATATGATGAAATACATTTACTATTAGTTAATTAGTATAAACTTTGATGTTAATGTGATAAGAGGTTTTATTTAACATAAGTAAAAAAAAAGTTAAAATAAGAAAATAATGAATAACGAGTTTTATTCGAAAATTTTACATAAATTCATGAAGGAAGAAAAGCTTTTGTGTTATGATCATGAGATTATTTTGAAAAAATTAAAAGCTCAATTCGATGAATATGCATTTTATAAGAAAAGTAAATCAAAATTTGGATATCATTATAACAATTGTGTGTGGTCCAACGATGAAACAACTTGTGGACCTGATACCTGTAAATGTTCCCTTATCGATAACAGTTGGGATCAAGCATTATATATAATGAATTTTTATTATAATTTAAAAGCATAGACTTTATCAACAGTTCTACAGTCATCGTTGTCACTTAATTAGTACTAAACAATGTCGGAGGAGAGAATTTTAGTTGTAGACGTACAAGGTTTTTATCTCAACAATAAATTCATTGTAAAAGAACTGAGTATTTCAATTGACGACTCACAAGTTCAAACATTTATTATTAAACCACCTTTTCCATATTCATCGTTGACAACAAAAGAAAAAGCTTTAATTGACTGGCTTTATAATCATCATCATGGATTAAAATGGAAAGATGGTGATTCAACCTTATCAAATATTATGAACTATTATATTACACATGTTAAAGATAAAAATTTTATTTGTTATGCTAAAGGATTAGAAAAAATTAAGTGGATTCAAAATATTTTTGAGGATAAAATTTATTTTTATAACCTAGACGATCTAAATTGCCCAAATTTAAAAACATTATATCAAAATGATAAATCTGTGAATGTTTGTTGTTATCATAGAAAATATTGTATATGTGCTCAAAAAAATGTAATACTCTTAAGAAAGTTTATTAAATCAAATGTTAATAAAGAAAACATAAAATTATAAAAGACATTTTTTTTTTTTGATTTATTATTTAACACTTAAATCAGGTAAAATAATCATCAAACATCAGTTCATTCTGAATACTTGAAATGTCAATAACAATATCTTTAAACGGAAACACTTCAACTCTGGTTGGAGAATATTTTCCTCCAATTGAACTCCCTACAAAATATGTTTGTGGACTTATTGATTTTGTAACATTCAATTCCATACCCAATGTAGATGTTCACAACAATTTGTTTCATATAGGAAATCATATTATTACTATTCCAGTTGGTTCATACGAACTTGAAGATATTGATTTTTTCCTAAACTCAAGCTTAAGAGATATCGATGAATCAATTTATCTAATAATTGAAGCTAACAATAACACACTTAAAACTGAAATAACCTCATCAATGGATATAGATTTTTCACAACCAAACAGTATAGGAAAGTTACTTGGATTTAGTAAAAGAAAACTAGAAGTAAATTCAACTTACTATTATAATACTAATCAAAATCTTAAAAATGATAAATCTTTGGAAGTGATGATTGTAGATGTTAATTCATTGAATACTACAAAGTTATTTGAATCTGATTTACCTGCACATATTACGGATGTTAATACAATACGCATTGAAAGCAACTTAACAACCGGTTCATTTATTAATAATACTTCGAATCATGCTATTCATGAATTTCCTCTTGATGTTCCTCCAGGATATAAAATAAACTAAAAACCTCGAAATGTTATTTATTTACCCGTCAACTGTCAACAAATAAACAACATAACGATTAGAATCCTAAATCAAGACGGTGAACTTATAAATTTTAGAGGAGAAAAAATCACTCTTAGACTCCACTTCAAACCAGAATAATGATCATTTACAATAAAAACATAGTGCAAAGAGGATTTCCATTCAATACCGCACCAACTCACATTCGAGAAAGTATAAAAAATAAAAAACTGTTGTCCTCATCTAATATAGAATACTTAAAATCGTTGGGATTTAATCTTCAACAATGAATGAAATACTAAATGTTCTTCAAAAACCTATGTATGATGAGAGTATTGTAAAAAGGGAATATCATAGTTACTCTCCATATCTAAAATCATTTAACAACAACGATGAGATTCGTATACCAATTCAAAATCAGGATCTCTTCGTCTTACCAAGTGAGAGTATGATTTACATTCATGGTTTTATAGTAAAGAAGGAAGCAACCAAAGAGGTTCCAGCTATAGATGTGAAATTAAAAAACAACTTTGCTTCATATTTGTTTGATGAAATTCGTTACGAAATTAATGGTTTTGAAGTTGATCGTACACGTAAACTTGGAATTTCATCCACCATGAAAAATTTTGTATCGTTGAATAAGGCTGAAAGTGGTGTATTAAAAAACGCTGGTTGGTCTCTTGCTGAAACTTGCGCTTTAGTAAAAAGTCATTTTAGTTGTTGTATACCTCTGAAAATGTTGCTGGGTTTTGCTGAAGATTATAACAAAATACTATTAAATTCGAAACATGAGCTTATCCTTCAACGTTCTACATCCGATGAGAGATCATATTATTCTACAAATGCAACTGATCAGTTAAAATTAACAATTCTGGATATAACATGGAAAATGCCACACATTCAACTATCGGACTTTGCAAAATTGGAAATGTTTAAGATAATCAACAGCAAACATTCTATACCAATTGCGTTTAGAAGTTGGGACTGTCATGTAAATCCTGTTTTACCAAAGAGTACAAAGGTTTTATGGAATGTAAAGCTTTCTCCACAAAACGAAAGACCACGATTTCTTATAATTGGTTTACAAAAAGAGAAAATTAAAGAAGAAGGAAATATATTTGATCATTGCAATATCTCTAATTTAAAAGTTTATCTAAACTCAGAGTCATATCCATATGATGATTTAAATAATCGTTTCGAAATGGGTCAGTATTCTGTTCTATATAATATGTATGCAAAATTTCAACAAAGCTTTTACATGCGAGAACCTGAACCATTATTAAATGTTGATGAATATAAGACTTATGCACCGCTTATTGTTGTTGATGTTTCACATCAAAATGAGGCTGTTAAAATAGGACCTATTGATGTACGAATTGAATTTGATACTGAAGCAAACAAACTAATTCCAGATAATACATCAGCATACTGTTTAGTTATTCATGATCGTTTAATCGAATACTCACCTCTAACAAGCGAAATTAGAAAAATTATTTAATTATATTTATTTTGAAATTTTTTTAATAAATGAAATAATATGTTTATTTATAAATAAAACAAATTCTTTTCTTAATCAATGTATTTTATTAAAACAATTATAGTTTCTTTTTAGTTTAGTTTCGAAAACAAAAACTTTAAACATAAATGGCCACAATTTATTGTATTAAAATTTTGATATCTATCATAATTATAACTTATGTTTTTTCCTAAATATTTTATTAATTGTTTCGGTGGTTGCAAGTTACCAAAGCTATCAAAATATTCAATTTGATTGTTGTTTTTCCAGTACGCTACCCAATGTGTGCCAGATCCCTTTGAAGTATCCAGATTAATTATTCCACATTCTTTTTTAAATGATGTACTTGGAAGAGTGTTGCACATAAACACACCTCTAAAATTTGGAATATGTTTTGCATATTTTCTCAAGTCTACATCAGAAAGGGCTCTTTTAGGTAGCTTCATTAAAAATTTGGTTGATAAGGCTTTAAATATAATCCAAAACCTTTTTTATATGGTTTTAAGAACATGCCTTTTCCCATCGCAATGGCTTCCATTGTATTATTGTGTCGTTTTGCTTCAGTCAGCTGTTCCTTTCCATTTTTAACTGCATTGATTGCTTTTGTAATACCAGATACACCACCAGCTAAACCACCAAGTGCACCCAGTGCAGCAAATATAGGGGCAAGTGGAAGAAAACCTCCAGATTTTGGTAGCGGTATTATTCGAGGTGTTTTTATTAACGATTTTTTCTTCCCCTTGAAAATATTGTTTACAACTTTTCGTGAAATCTTTATAGCATCTTTCAAGTTTTCACTTTTCTTTATATTCTTTCTTGCACTTTTCAATGCATGTGTAAATAGTTTGTGGGTATTTACTGGAGACGACTTTTTAGTTTTACTAATAACGTTACCCATACCGAATTTTGTTTTTGCTTTCATTGCAGTAGCAACAAACCAAGCGTTTGATTTTTCACCCAAACTACTATCGCTTGCTTTGACCCTTTGCCAAGCCTTTTCAGTTAAAATTCTATCAGCAATATGTCTTTTCTCTAAATCTTTATTGTTTGAGTATGCTATATCGTGCTCTCTGCAAGCAGTATCCAATGGATTGATTCCTTGATCACCTCTAGCTAAACGTTTCTTTAATTTTGTACCAGGTCCGCAAAATTGATAACCGGGTAGATGAAGTTCAATGGGAAGTTTTATTTAGAAAACCTTTACCAATGAAGGATGGATGACGATTGAATATCTTTTTATAAATGATTGTCATATCTATTGATACTTTGTCGATTAAAGATTAAAATCAAATTGATTGAAAACAAATAAAAGAGACTGGTTTATATATTATGTTATCATTAGATTTCAGAATGCGCTTTTTTAAACAACATAAAAGGATTAACGTAAAGAATATCGAATCAAAGTTCGATTCATCAAATAAAATTCGTCATAGCTCATTACTACCGAATTCTATTCGAGCTCTTATTGTAGGTCCATCAAATTGTGGAAAAACAAATGTGATGATCAGTCTTATTGAAAGTCCTCATGGATTGAAATTTAAAAATATTTACTTATATTCAAAGTCAACACAACAACCGAAATATAAGTACTTAGAAAGTCTAATTAAACCTATCAAGGAGATAAATTTTTCATCATTTTCCAATAATGATGATGTTCTATCGCCAGACGAAGTTAAACCAAATTCAGTATTTATATTCGACGATATAGCTTGTGAGAAACAAAATCATGTACGTTCTTACTTCTGTATGGGCCGTCATAAAGATATTGATAGTTTTTATTTATGCCAAACCTATACACGTATACCAAAACACTTGATTCGCGATAATGCAAATATGATTATAATTTTTAAACAGGATGTAATGAATATTAAGCATATTTACAATGATCATGTTGGTTCTGATATGACTTTAAAAACATTTCATAAGTTATGTGCCGAGTGTTGGAAAGAAAAATATGGTTTTCTAGTTATTAACAAAGATGATCCTATGAATAATGGTCGATATAGAAAAGGTTTCGATATATTTATAAATCTATAAAAGAAACATTACAGATATTTTAAAATCAGTTTAAGATTAATTATTAAACTAATAGCTTCTCAACAATTAAACCGCTAGCTGCTAAACTGATCTGTTTTGAATCTGTTTCTAATTCAATCTATAAATATGAACACAAATCTAGTTAATAATCTTATTAAAACTCGAAATATTTTAAAAAAGAAATATAGGAATATTTTGCTTGGAGAAATTGCAAATGATGAATTGTTGGAAAAGACATTGAAACCAATATCAAAACCATTAAAAGAATTAGTTCAATCAACTAATAATAATAATAATAATAATAACACCATTATAAAACATGAAAAATATCCGGATAACTCTTTTAAACATGATCTTGAGAATAATAAAGTTGCCTTCAGTACACCATATAAAAAGAGTAAGCTTGATTATAACACGTTTTCTCCAAACTTTAATAACAAGAAAATCGAGAAAAGTTCAAACACGTTTCAATCATTTGATGATGAAAATGACCATGATGATGATGATAATGATAATAATGATAATGTTGATAATGAGGATGATAACAATGATGATGATAACACCATTGCAATACATCCCAATCAAAGTATTCAATATAATTTATCAAAAGTTAACTTAAATATATATGATAAAACCTATGGTCCTCATAAGGATAAAAATCAAATATGGAGACTGGGTAATGAACCCATCACTTTCAATTCAACCAATATTACTGTAGGTAATTTAAAATGGTCCTTCACATCAGGCTTATATGAATTGTTAGTTTATAAGAAACCCATCAGTTATAATAAAACAGATTTAAATAATTATAAACAAATATTGGAGATGACTAATGTCCATAAACGAAATAACAGTATTAATGGTCAAATTAAAGGAAATCGTTCAATTAAATATACAACGATTATTAAAAACCTATTTAAACAACAACAGAAAATTCATAAGGGAAAAGGTTTAATGAAATTGAATAGAAAAAAGCATAATTATGTTTATTGGGATGATCCTAATGAATTGGTTGATAGATTGCGTCTTTTGATTTCATCAACAACAGCTGGTCACTCAAATCATAATAATGAAATTGTATCAATTATTGAGGAATTGAGAGAAGCAAAAATTATTATATAAATAGACTTAAAAATGTTTAACAATTCATATTCATAAAATGCCTATCGATAAGTTTGGACATTATATTGAAAAATCTGCAAGATACCAAAATCAACATTTCAAGATTCATTTGGATAGTGATCGTAATTTCAACTTTAACTTGCGGAGAATAAAAAATATTGCTAGTCCTGTATTGGAAAACGATGCTGTAAACAAAATTTACATGAAAAGTTATTTAAGTGAAATAAAGAAACAACTGGATACAATGTATATGGAGAGAATTAAGGAAATGGAGGATCGTTTTAACGAAATAATACATCAACAAAACGTGTTGACTACAGAAAAATTTGATAATGTAGAAACACGTTTAAGTAAATTAATACATGATCAAAATATAATACCAAATAATATCAATCAATCACTAAAAGAAATGAGATCATTATTTAATTACAAAATTGATTCAGTTGAAGAACGTCTAAATGAAAAACGAAGCTCATTACAAACCATTTAAACATAGATATATAAATCGTTTTGATTTAAATTCAATATCAGCAGCATTTAAATTGATGTAATCTAAGATAGACGTTAGAAATGGAGCGACAAGAAGTGGTTCAGGAGCTTCATAAGCAAGCACGTAGAAATTTCATTCGACGTCGAGTGGTGATCAAGGGAATTGATGATCTTTGGCAAGCAGATCTTGTTGAAATGGGCGTTTACTCAAAATATAACAAAGGCTATAGATTTATTTTAACAGTTATAGATACATTTTCAAAGTTTGCTTGGGCTGTACCCGTAAAATCTAAAAGTAGTGAAGATATAACCAATGCTATGCAATCTATTTTTTCGCTAAAGAGAATTCCAAAAAACTTGCAAACAGATAATGGTAAAGAGTTCTATAATAAAATATTTCAAAACTTGATGATAAAACATAATATCAACCACTATTCTACATATAGTATCATGAAAGCGTCCATTGTAGAACGATTTAATAGAACTCTAAAAGGAATGATGTGGAAAAATTTTAGTCTACAAGGAAATTATCAATGGATACATATATGCAAGGATTTAATTAATCAATATAATAATAAAAAGCATAGAACAATTGGAATGACGCCAAAGTCTGTTAACACAGAAAATGAAAGTTCTATACTAAAACAAGTCTATAATCATCCCAAAATATATAAATTTGGTAAACTAAAAGTTGGAGATCACGTTCGAATTAGCAAATATAAACATATTTTTTCAAAAGGATATACTCCAAACTGGACAACTGAAATTTTTAAAATTCGTACTTTACAGAACACAAACCCCATTACTTATTTATTGGAAGACTATCAAAGGAATCCGATTGTTGGTGGATTCTATGAACATGAACTATTAAAGACACATTTTCCAAATACATACTTGATTGAAAATGTTATTAAAACTAAGGGGCACCAGGCGTACGTAAACTGGTTGGGATTTTCCAATCAACATAATTCTTGGATCAATAAAGATGAACTTCAATAATATTATATATACTTCAATATGAGATTTATTTTTATTATATTATAAAATTCTCAAAAAAATAAAATAATATATAAAAAAGTTTTGTTTTGATTTTTTATTTTTTTATTTCTAAACGATTAAATTTTATATCAACTTAGTTAAGCACGATTAAATTTTATTCACACAAAAACAAATTGTGGTTACTTGTGTTTAAAATTCCTATTCAATAGATAACTATAGTTTAAAATAAAAACAAACTAAAATATTTTAATGACATTCTTTATTTATTTATTTATTTATTGTTTTTTCACGTTATATATATTCACTTATAATCTAAAATCACTTAATACTATTGTACAATATTATCACTTGAAGAAGATGTTAATACATTTTCATTGGGATATGATGATGATGATGATGGTTGTTGACTATTTATTGCATAATGTCCCCATGCATATGTATTAATACTATTATCTCTAATAAATCGCTTATCATCTAAATAACTTAATGCTAATTTACTAATGTGTTGAGTATATATTTCATGAATCTTTGATCTAAATACATACATAGAATCATAGTACATTTTTTTTTCAAATAAACATTTTCTAAAGTCATTAATCGTTAGTCTATTGGTTACGCATTTTTTAACTCCTTTAATTTTTTTAATTTCTTTTTCCTCTTCATCAATTTTAATTGAATACATTTTAGCGCGTAAACCAATGAACTCTTTAATTATTTTACCATTACATTCATCCTTCATCATTCCTAAAACCTTTTTGTTTAACAAGGGTATATTAAAAACATTATCTTTCGGATAAGCAGACGTATCAAACTGTAAGATGATATCATCTAGAATATCCTTATATAGATCATATGTCTTAATATCGTAAACAAAGGAATCAGTATCCATATAATTCAGATAAATATTTTCCTGATATTTAGGTTTCATGTATTCATAATGGAAATTATACATTTTCAACTTAGATAATTCTAGAACAGAAAATCCAATATAAATTGGTTTATTATATTCCGTTCGCACTCGACTCATTTCAATGACAATCATTTCTTCTTGAATCTTAAGTAAACTATGGAAATTTGGCTTAGCTATAAGAGCTCTAGCTCCCAACCTCTTACCTCTACTCTCCCATGAACAAACTATTTTAACATCTTTTCTCTTATCTACATTTTCCATTGTTTTACCGTATACCGCATTATTTAAAAGTTTAAAAAAATTTTTTTCAAATTCATTTTCGGCATTGGTTCTATGATCATTATTTAAATCAATATACCTTTTCAACCAATCCGACTGATTGAATTTAAGAATTCTATGAATTTTCTTTAGAATAAGACCATGTTTAATACATTGTTTAAGATTTCTATAGTGTATTACATATTTTGTTTTATCATTTAAATCCGTTATTAATTTAGACTGTTTCATATGTTCATTTTTTTTATTTTCTGCACAAAATGGGAAATCATTGTGATGATCGTGTATGGTGGATGGATATTCTAAATCCACTTCCAATATATACCCTAATGGTGAATCATCTTCCACAGCATTAAAATTAAAATTTTCAATGTTTTCAACCCATTCAAAATTTTTATAAGGAAGGTACTGCGACATGACATAACCGTATAAATTGTTTACATCTAAATAAATAAGATAATTCGATTCTTTAGTAGAATCATAATCACTTACATATTTATTGTTAGCTACAGAATGTCGTTTACAACATTGAACAATTCCTCCCCTAATACCACGTGTAACAAAATTATACATGTTAATGTCAGTTAATAGTTCTAACTCTATTCTTGTTTTTTCCAACATTGCATCCCAAGATAATCCAGGAACAGTATAATATTGGCATGGATCTAAATTATAAATGTTTTTGCAAACTTTACGGAAATTTTCAAAAACATCACATAGTAATAAAACATCTACTTTCAAGTATAATAGTAAATAGTCCAAGAGAGTCGTACATCTAAATGTATTCCATACCTTTTCAGCATGTTTATAATTATCTTCACTACACGCTTCATCAGTTAGTTTATTAAAGAAGAGAGAACGAGGTGGTAATTGTGTTTCCATGAGACGATTCTTTGAATCCAAATAATC
Organism: Nowickia ferox; assembly: GCA_936439885.1. Taxonomy (NCBI): domain Eukaryota; kingdom Metazoa; phylum Arthropoda; class Insecta; order Diptera; family Tachinidae; genus Nowickia; species Nowickia ferox. The sequence continues at coordinate 44,549,772 of OW387026.1, forward strand.
ATAGGGAAAGACACCTTTACGTTTCATTAAATCAAATTCATTATCATTTAAACAAACCGATTTTATAGTTTTCAAATCATCATCAGACAAGAAACCTGCAAGTTGATCTAAACTTGATGCTATAAAACGATATGAATCGAGAAAACGTAGCTCAATAGTATCTTTTTCACTCACCCTAATTCTCTTCGATACGGATACATATAATTCCTTATTTAAAGGAATGATTTTTATATCACCTGCTACTGATGAAAGTTCTCTTATAAATAAATGACAATCATATGCCGAAAGGTTGTGAAAAAATATAGGGATAAAATTTCCAATTTGATACTCTAAGTTACATATATTATGTGCAGGACCTCTATAATCACCTGTTAGATGACAATGGTCAGTTACTTTATCTCCAATAGATATGATTTCACCGCATATATGACAATTCATATCTTCATCTTGTCTTTTTTGTTGTATAAACGTTAAAGGTTTCATTGGTATTACTACACTCAAATAGTTACTATAAATATATAATGCGTCCTCGACTAAACTTTTAAAAAAATGTGTTGATGCATTTTCACCACTATAAATTCTATGTATATCTAAACTAGAATTATAGGAACATTTAATATAATAACTAAATGCAAATGGAATATGCTTTTGTACTGAATTAATATTAGCTGAGTTTTGAATATCAACTGATTCCAGAATACATTCGAAATCTGCATAAACTACAAACGGAACATCTAGTTGGTTTTTATGATTCTTAAATCTAAGTATAGAATTTTTATCGGTTGGCATTATAGTTACAATTTTGTTGCATTCCTCCTTATGTTTCTTTAAAGATGATTCTTTGTGAAAGTGTATGAGGCATGTATTACAAATATACACCTTATTTTTATGTTTTGTAAATTGACTTCTTAATAATCTATAATTAAAGAAATATAAAAGGAAACATTTTTTTAATTAGTTTAATTTCACTTTGAGTATAAATTTAAATAACGATAAACATACCTTGATATATTTTTTATCCAGACATAATGGAATCGTTCTTCATCTTCCATCAATAATAAATTTATATGTTTACTTTTTTCTTCTTGAGAGAAATAATATGGTCCCACAACATCATAAATTTCTAAATACGTATCTTTTTCAAAAGATCTTACCAGACCAAAGACATTTATGCTTATTCCCGGGTTGTTGTCTTCAAACTGCTGTATTTTGTTGACAGATAGCGGGAAATTTAAATTTTTAAAATTTAATAATATATTATTTTCCAGGACTATAATGTCATCTTGAATGTTGGTTATGTTATACGAAGAACAAATTACACTATTATTTTCTATTGGATATAGCGCTGATATTATAGCCCACTTAAAACAGTATACGTCATTGTTTTGTATATTAACACAAGCTTTTTTTTTTGATATGTATGTTGGTAAAGAAATATACTGTGAACCTTTTATACATGCATATTTATTAATATTAACATCAAGGTGATTAATTTTTGTTAATGCAAAACCACTATCACGTTCTTGGAACTCATCCATTTTTTGCATAATTATTTCACATTTATTTGCATAAAATCTTTCAATATCATTCATATGGTTAGTTAAAGACAAAATATACATTTTTGTTTGATGTAGTATTATAGTAATTATGGGTTCTTCATTGTCTTTCATCTTCATATATTCACAGAGTAATTCGAAATTAAATTTTAAACTTGTATGTTTTTGTAGATGATCTTTCAAAACACATGCTACATTATCCTTTATGTTATTGAAAAACAATTCGGGATTTAGATTATCCATATTGTTGTTTTTAAACCGAAATGTAGTAATACGGTTTTTGAAACAAGCATCTAAACACTTTATATTATTGATTTCATCAACAATTTTTAAACAATTATCTTTATGTTTGTTTGTGCGTTGATGATATATCCACAGTTTCCTTACTACATCTTCTTTACACTCCTTACAGTGTATAATTTCTTTCTTTTGATTATTTTGATGCTCTATTAAGTGGATATGTTTAAGATAATCTTGCTTAATTGAAAAATTAATGTTGCAAGTCGTACACCTTAATGAATAACCTTGATGATGATGCATCCTGATATGTCTATTTAATGAAAAGTTGCGGCTGTACACTTTTCCACAGATATCACAAATAAAGTTGCCACCCATGTTAATTTGATTTATTTTATTAATTTTTTTTTTTGTGAATAAATAACTAAAAGTATAATCACACCTTAGAGTTTAGTACAACAATGAATATATTTTATTAATTTGATTTTATTTTATTACCACTACACTTAATTAAATAATGTGGTTAACATTTTATACTGATAACAAATAGTATTAGGGAGATTAATATATACCGCAGTAAATGAATTTTATTTATTAAATACTAGTGTTTTGTTTTTAAATAATGTGGTTAACATTTTATACTGATAACAAATACGAGTAGTATTAGGGATATTAATATATACCGCAGTAAATGAATTTTATTTATTAAATACTAGCAAAAAAATCACAGACTTTCGTAAACCGCCCTAATGCAGTTTAATTCATATTGTATTAACCCTCTAACGAACACATTAAATGTTACGACTTCACTTCAACAAAAATAACATCCACCACGACTTCACTTTAAGCAAAACCGAACCCCCCACCACGACTTCACTTTAAGCAAAACCGAACCCCCCACCACGACTTCACTTTAAGCAAAACCGAACCCCCCACCACGACTTCACTTTAAGCAAAACCGAACCCCCCACCACTACTTCACTTTAAGCAAAACCGAACCCCCCACCACGACTTCACTTTAAGCAAAACCGAACACGCTGCCGCCTCATAACACAAAATATCATGGGGTCGAATTTAACCCCATCGACCGTTAAAGGGTTAAGGTATGCGGGTTTTTCCTTTGCACATTTCTATCTAGAAACCCCTTATTCATACTACTTAACTATGGAGGGTAATTCGGTGTGTTGTCATGTGCATGGTTTTGTAAATATTTTTATTTGGCCGCTCCCAAGGGTTTTGAACAAAGACATTGCCACGAATTAATAAGCGCATTGGACAAAAAAGTTCCAGGGGATATGCTAAACGGGAACAAAGACAATGTTCAAGAAGCTGTATTGAGTGTTGAATTAATAGAGCGTTTGAACATTTATGGTTATCAGGGTGATACTAAACAAAATTATATAAAGATTTATCTTTGCCAAAAAATTAATAACAGCTGCCTCTAGATTGCTTGAAAAAGAAGTTATTTATAACGAATTTGTGCTTTTGAAAATTATATATATTTTGATATACGGTTTATGGTGGACTGTGATGTGGTAGGCTGTAATTGGATTGAGTTGCCGCCAGGAACGTGACTTCAAAGAGGTCGTAATTCTAAACCATTGCCTAAAAGTCGCTGCCAGTTAGAAGTAGATGCGGCTTTGACAAATGTATTGCTCATGAACCTTTCGCATTTTGTCATATGATATTGAACGTGCTGGTCCCAAATCTAAAATGGATCCAGTTATACAAATTACCAATATGGTAATCACGCAATGATATCCTGAGTCTTTTATACGCATAAAAACTGTGCTCCTATAGTAGACAGTCAAGTATTATGTTTTGGTAGTGAGAAAGATTTTTTTAACCGGTTATAAATAAATAATTTCGACATTCCGTATTTGCTTAACCGCGCGGCTCATTTGAAGGTCAAAAACTTCGAATACTTAGGCAGAATCAAAAATATACGCTTTGTTATAAAAGAACAAGTTTTACATTCCAAACAGATGGGTCGTAGGGAAAATAAATTTGTAAATTTTGAGGGTGAGAGTGCCATTTGATTTGCTTTTCGTTTTGTTAAGAGATTACACAAAAAAAAGTTTTAAAATCAAGAAGAAACATATTTTTGTTTTGTCTTATTTTAAACATTTTATTCTTTGCTTAAAAATTAAAACTATTTTGGAATGATAAATTATTATTTTTGTTTTAAGAAACAACAACTTTGATGTAAACATACTCAAATTAAGAACTTATGTTTTTGAGTTAAGAATGAAATATTCTTGAAGTAATTATTTTGATATTAAAAATTAAATGTTTTGAATTAATAATGAAGAGTTCTTAAATAAAGTATGAAACGTTTTAAGTTAATAAAAGACAATTTTCAAATTATAATTTTATTTAAAAAAATTAAAATTCTTGATATAATAATAAAATATTTTTGTTTTTAGAATGGTTAAAAATACATTTCTTTTTTATTATGATTTCAAAAATTATAATTTTTATTTTAAAACGTACATTTTGTATGCCTAACTTAATTAACAAGTTTTTTAATGTAGATGATTAATTAATTTTTTTTTAATTTTTATTTAAAATAATAATTAAAACAAATTTTATTATACAATAAAAATAAAAAAAACCCTAGTTTGTTAATTTTTCATTTGTGTTGTGTCAAATATACATCTATATTACATGAATAACAACAAATGTGTTTAAATACTAATATAGATAGTATGGATAGGAATTGCTCATAATAATTACAAGTAAAATTTTTATTTATGGTGCATGCAGTCTTTTCTGAGAAATATAAAATTGCATTGTATGAAAATTACATATATTTTCTCTTTCAATGATCAATCTCCTTTGGAAGGAAAACTGAAATAAATACTTGTGTTCATGCTACTTCTAAAAAAGCTAAGTGTTGGTTTTCATCGGTCTCACGTTTGTGGTTTCTTAGAGTTTCTAAAAATTTAAGAATTTCTGAATTCGAATTAGCCACTGCACTGAATTTGTCGGGATAATTTTCACGAATTTATTTAAACAAACCGAAAGCATTTTCACAGGTGTCTTGATCGATCATCAAAAATCTTCACGTAATGGCAAATGTGATAAAACTGGTACTAAGTTACAGTTTGTAAGGATAAAGCGGGCAATCGGTACACACATATTATCCAGAGCGGCAGGTTCCTTTTCGGTGGCAATGGCCTGATAAACATTCTATCAAAATGAGGACTCGCTCTGCAATTAAAAATAAATTTTTTTTTACATTATTGATTGCAAATAATGGTGTAATATTTTTTAATAAAAGCATTAACACTTACTCGAATTATTTTCCCTCAGAATATAAACCACTTCATACAATTCGAAAACAGCATTTGGAATGTATCGTAATAGTTTCCGGTGCAGTTTTTCAAAGCAACAAAACATTCGGCCAGGGCGACATACACTTATGTACGCTTACTTCCATTCACAAATGCCCCTTGTGAATCCATTTCCTCGTTCTTAGCTTTTTGCTATAAATATATTTAAAACCACAATTGATAATTATTATATTAATCATTTGCAAAAATTGTATTACGTACCAACTTATGTATATGCGATAATTTGGTTTTTATACACGTCCGAAATGCATGCATAATTTTGCGGGCTCCATAGCATGACCCAACAATAGCAGCAAATTACCAGCACCTTCGACAATGGCTTCATCCTATTCACTGGTATTCACTTTCTTCAGCTTCATCGACATTGCCGCCAGCAGGCTTATCAAACTGGCAAGCAACAGGACATCATTAATGCAAGCAAAAATGGTATAAATTTTTCATACGAATACCTTTATGGGGGTGATCAATCATTCTGTAAACATTCTTATAATACTCCCCAAGATATGGAATAAAAGCCACTCCGGCATGTTGAGCGAATTCCTTAAGGGCCAATATAGACTCCTCATTCTCATCCGGATAAAGTTTTATACACTATATCCAGCAATATTAACATTATAACTAGCAATATTGCCATTGAAAGATGCCGGCAACATTTAGTGAACACTCACAATCTTTTATTTTAATTTTGTTTTTGTTAAATCAAGCACAATTTATTAATTTTACATTTGATAAAACTTTTTTAATCATTTATCGCTTATCCACATTCTTATATTTTTGGTTTTCAGTTTGTTTATTTTCCTACTTTCTTAATAACAAATGCACTATAGTTTTCTCTTTTTCCCACGAATTTTAAAAACCTGATCCTAGCCTTTTTTACCTGTCACTTTTTACACTTCTGTGTATTCTGTGATTAATTTTTCAACCCGCATTACAGCACAAAACCAATACACACTTAACACAAAGCTATATATACGTATACATTTTATGCCAGATAAATTAGTCTCCTGTGATTTGGAAAAAAGAAATTGCGCCGCTTAAAAATTGTGCTTTTGTAAATTTACTCAGTGAAAAGATGTCCCAGTTAATTACAATTTTTTTTTAAATAATGCCGAAAAATTGAATTCTGAATTCAGTTCAGATTCAGACTTTTGTGAAAATGTGTTTCTGTCGAACGACATTAAATATTTTGAAGACATATGTATATAGCAAAAATTTGTATCCGAGTGTTGGAAGTATTTTGGAGATCTCCTAATCAAAAACCGCATCGTAATGCAAAAATTCAAGTTCTGCCACATTTGTTTTGAGTCTGATGGTTCCCTTAAAAGGTAAGTGAATCGATTGTTTTTTTTCCAAAATTCAATGGTTTTCTTGAATAAGCGCGAATGCATGAAAATCATTTATTTTTTATATACTCAATGGTTTCGGCATTATTCAGACCGCAATGCACATTAGGCATAGCGTGATGAATTGTTCAACTAAATTTTTACCCTTTTTTTACAAGAAACTGTTGAACACATATTTATCACTATTATTCTTTATAATTCTATGGTTTCTTAAAAACAACAGCAACGAACAATTACTTAAACCACCTACGAATGAAGTGAAATCAATAAACTAAAAAAAACATCATTCACTACTAAGAGTGCTTCAACAAGTAATAATAAATTCCAAAACGGTCGTCGAGTAGTAGAAATGTGTTGCTGGGATCTTCAAGCATTCAAAATAGTAGAACGACCAGGGTTTCAAAAATTTGTTAAATTTGTAAGCCCCAAAACTGAACTTCCAGCAGACAGAACAATGGCTACTGCAGCCTTAAATGATCTTTTCAGTGTTTATTTTGATATAGTAAAAAAGAGTTTAAACAATTCTCCAGCAAACATTACACTTGTAACAGATATGTGGACTGATAAATTCAAACACATTTCATACATAAATATAAAAATCCATTACTGCCAAGACTTTTACCTTAAAACTTGTACCTTAAAAACAGAAATATTCTCGAGACCACATACTGTAGGTGAGGTATCAGAAAAATTAGTAATGCTCTTCGCGAATTCGAATTAAGCAACAAAAATATTTTTGCAGTGATGGATGTAGGCAGCAATATAGTCGCAGCATTGAAGCAGGTAAATATTGTACGATTTGGATGCATGGCACACACTTTGCATCGTTTTTAATGCACGATTTATTGCAAAATGATCGTTTTAAACCCATAAACTCTATTGTACTTAAGCTAAATATTTATCGAAGTCTGCTATATAGCTCAGAAGAAATTCTTCAGCCTCAGAACTTGGAAGAGCAAGGAGAAGTGGCGAGAATTCTTTTGGAAGTCGAATGTTTTGGATGATTTTGATGGCAATAAATATTTATCGAAGTCTGCTATATAGCTCAGAAGAAATTCTTCAGCTTCAGAACTTGGAAGAGCAAGGAGAAGTGGCGAGAATTCTTTTGGAAGTCGAATTCCAAAAGGGGAAGACTGTTTCGTAGAGCGTTTATAAAAAACTTCTAATCATAACTACGGGTCTCTGAAGAACTCTGTTCCAACTCGATGGAATTCTTTATTAAGAATGATACAGTTTTAATAAGAACATAAACATAATCAACATTGCGCTAGTAAAGGTCAATAAAGAACCACTTATTATCCAAGAAATGGAGAAAAATATCATAAAGGAATTTGCAGTATTTTTAAAAATTTTCGAAAACGTGGTACAATATCTCCAAGGACAAACTTATCCTACAATATCCGCCTGTATTTTCTTTTATGAAACTATTATGGATTCAATACAACGCACTGAATCAGAATCTTGTTTTCAGCTGACTATCGAGCCTTGTAATTTTGCAACCGAAAACTTTCGTAATAGATTTCAAATACTGAAAATCCATGTCGTGACTGCCATTATGGATCCAGCACAGAAAAATTGGACTGTTTTAAATAAATATATTAAAAAAATTCCAAATAATGTCAACCACTCTTTTGTACTTGGACAAGATATAGAAAATTCAATAAAAAAAATATCTTATTTTAGAAGCAATTAAAAGCCTTACTGACAAACCCGTCTCATCAACATCAAACATGGCCTCAACAAACAATACACAACATATCGGTAAAAAACAGGTATGCAATATTTTATTACTTATTTCCAAAACAACACATTTTTAAAAGGTTGCCCATTCCAATGAGGTCCTTTTCAAGTAGTTATTATTGTTCTGGGTTAAGATAGTTGAATTTCACTTTTGGAACTGTCAAACCTTTATAATGTTACGTGCCTTACTTAACTTCATCATCCTCACATTCACAACAGGTATGACAAGAGCTCTGATGATGAGTTAGTGATTGATGTCGAAAACATTAGTTGGACGCTTATACTGACAAGAATTTGGCTTTTAAATTATTACATGATTTGAAAACTCGTTTCTCAATAATAATTATTTAATTGAAAAATAGAATTAAAGGAACTTAGTTATAAATAATTAACGGCCGTATGCATAACGAAAACTTTGCATGGAGTTAGCATAAATGACTAAATTGAACTGAAGTTTAACGAGTTTTGATATAAAATTTTAATTTAAAAATCCGAAACTCGTGTCTATGTTCTGTGATGATTTATAATTATAAAATATATGGAAAAACTCGGCAAGATCCAGTACAATTCCGTCACTCAGTTTACCTTCATGCCAAGTTTTCGTTATGCATATGGCCCTAAATATCTTTTTATTAAAAACCAAGGCACATCAAATACAGGTACACGCATTAAATGCAAATCTGTGCTTCTCACATAGTTCCACAAAGTAATTGTCCAAAAATTGTATGCATCAAGCAAGGCAAAAAAGATTAGTTTCAAACCATAGTCTAAAAATGACGTTTTGTAATTTTAAAGGGATTTATAACTCAGTTATACTGGCTGAAAAAGGAGAAATATATTTTTTTATTTAGTTGAAAAAGTTTCCCAGATTATAGCAAAAATTAAAAAAGGAGAATTAATCGAACTTAGAAGCGCGATGTCTCATCATGTTAATCTTTTAAGATATGTACATATAAAGATTTAATACAATAGCGTCATAACTCAAAAATACGTTTTTACTGCTATCCACTAATTTTTGGCTTATTCGCAGAAAATTTTAAGTATTCGCCAACAAATGCTTAAAATCTTTCAAACATCACCAAATGAAGGAAACGATTTGCAAGGAGAAATTAGAGCATACCTAGATTTGGATGTCGGGGAAACCGAAGCTCTTTATTGGTGGCAAAAAAATAATCAAGTAAGAATATTCTATGAGATCTATTTTATGAACATACATGTATTTAGGAATTTCTTTTCACCTTACTTTTTTCCGAATGTTGCAAAATTAGAGTCATTCAGTTTTGGGATACCAGCGACTTCAGCATTCTCAGAGCAAGCCTTTCCTGTTGCCGGAAACTGTGTGAATGCTAGAAGAAGCAGTTTACATCCAGCAACTAAAAAAAACAGATATTTATCTACGATAATGGAGCTATTGTGGAACCAATATTATCCACATGAGTATTGATTGTTTATTTGATTGTTTGATTTGTTTATTTATTTGTAAATTGTATAAGGTAGTTGTGTTCATTGAAAAAGTTTTCATTAAACTAATTATGCTTATATTTTAGTGATTCTCTTTTAGAGAGTCTTATTAAGCATATAGGGTTGAAAACTTTTCAATAACATAACAACAAAATATAATTTATAAAATACATACACAAAAGTCTAAGGACGATCACTAATTTCATTATAATTCAATAGGGCTGTATCGTTCATGAACGAACGAGTAAAATTGAACGAATCACTCAAATGAACGAAGTGAGCCGGTCATTTTACTGAGCTGTTTTGGTTTAGTAGTACTGACACATAAAAATAAATTGAACGAAATGAACGACCGATGACCGAGCGCACTTGGCTCTTTTTTTTGTTTTGCTTTTTCATCGTTCATTTGGGATTTTTTTTTGTCATTTTCTCGTTTTTATTTGCCTTTTTATCTACTTTTAGTAACAGTGTTACCATTATGAATTTTTTAAACTGCTTTAACTTCTCACATATGTACGTAATTAACTTATTTTCGCTTCCGCTTTTTTACTTTTATTCATCGGCCATAGATTTATTTACCAGCAGAGACTTAATTGTGGCAAAAATAAAAACACATCTTGGACACTTCTTAATGCTATTAATATTTTCCAAATTCCTTATTTTATGTCACACAAAAAATACTTTAATATTGCAAAAAAAAAATTACTTGCTGTTTTTTCCTTTGTTATTTTGTTTGTTTTGATCATTTTGCCAAAAAATAACAAAAACATTGCATTTGTCTCTTTTTATTGACCGAATCAACTGTTTGTTTTTTCATTTCGTTCTTTTTCTTGAAAAGAGCGGATGAACGAACTCGTTCTTTTTTTACAAAATGAACGAAAATGAGCGGTCACTTAAATGAACGATTTGGCACAGCTCTATAATTCAAACAATTGTTGTTGAATTTTCATATAATTTTATATACAGACGTAAAATTTTATGAAAAACAAAGTGCACTCAAAAAGAATTGGGCAACACTGTCTTATACCATACTTTAGAAACAAAAACAAAACATGCTTATTTGGAAACGCCGCAAAAGTCTCCGTACGGCCTTGGTTTCATACTTTTAGCGTTATAACGGAATTAAAATTAAAACTATTTTATACTATTCTACACAAAGCAGGGGTGTTATTATGTAATCCGATTCGAACGGAAATACTTTCGAATTGTAATGTTAATAACATACACATTCGAACAGTTTTCTTTTCGAATCGAATTACATAATAACCCCCAGGTCTTAAAAAAGTATAGGCAATTAAATTTTGTAAAGATTTTCTTTTAAATCAGATAAAATTAGTGAAATAAGTGAAGACTTCCGTAAAATTCCTGTTAAGCTAAGCCGCAATGGAAAATCTTTGTCGGAAGTGGGTAAAATATTAAATTTGGCAAAGTCCACAGTAGATACTATAATAAATTATAAAGCAAGTTCTCCGAGATGTGGACGTCCAAAACAGATAGATGAAAGAATTGAACGAGTGATAGTTAGAAGAATAACTGAAAATCCCAAGTTAAGTGCGGTAAAGTTATCTAAAACAGTAACCATCCGACGTTGCCTTAAAAGAAACGATTTGCGTTCGCACGTTGCCAGGAAAAAGCCATTCGTTAGAGAGGTTAATAGGAAGAAAAGGTTGGATTATGCTCTCAAGTACAAAGACAGACATTTAAATGATCCAAACTTTTGGGAACGCGTTATTTTCACAGACGAATGTAAATTCAATGTTTTCGGAAGTGATGGTATATGTAAGGTTTGGAGAAAACCGAATTCTGCCTTGGCTACTAAAACTCTTAGAGGAACAGTCAAGCACGGTGGAGGATCTGTCATGGTATGGGGGTGCATGTCGGCAAATGGTGTGGGGAACTTGAAGTTCATAGATGGAATAATGAATGCGCGCATGTATTTGAATATTTTAAAAGACCAATTTCTTCCAAGCATCACAAAACTGAATGTGGATACCGCCTACACCTTTATGCATGACAATGACACCAAGCACTCTTCTCTACTGGTAAGGGAGTGGTTGTTTTATAACGTTAGGTCAAAGTTGGAACATCCACCTCAATCCCCTGACCTAAACGTTATTGAACATTTATGGGCGTACTTGAAGACGCAAGTGCAAAAGTCAAGACCGTCATCTGTTCAGGAGCTGAAGTATATAGGAATTGCTTGTTCTCCCAGAAAGCAATTAAAATAGATAACGATAGATAACGGAAGGGGGCGCTGTATGCAGTAAAGGTTTGTGTCTTTGCTAAATACTGGTATTAGAGTTGCCATATGGTGGTGAAAAAGGGTAAAAGGAGTGTGTATTTGCTAAATAATGGCGTGAGCGTTGCCATAGTGAGATGAAAAAAGGGTAAAAAGGATAGTGAATTGGCTAAATGAAGCATGTTGATGCCAGATGGCAACGCCGTAAATAGGTGAAATGTATGTGAGTTGGCTAAGTCTTGATCAATTTATCTGAGTTTACCCAAAAGTAATTAAATTTATTTTAATGGGTTTTGGGTAAGTAGCTGTGTGCTAGATAAGTGTAGATGACAGGGTGGAGAAAGGAGAGATAATAGCGGGTTGTGAGTTTGCTAAGTCTGGATCATGTTGGCTTACCCAAAAGTAATTAAATTTATTTAAATTGGTTTTGGATGAGCTAAAAAAGTTTTGGTGTGCTAAAGAAGTCTAGATGGCAGGAGATAAAATAACGGATTGTGAATTGTTAAGTGCCAATCGATGAGGCTTGGCTTATGGTGCTAAGTAGTAAATGGAGTTGGGATTTGTATTTAACGCCTAATAGTATGCACCCATGAATTGTAGTTGGAATTGATAAAGTTATTTTGTGTTGTTATACACGCGAACCGCAGCAAAAAAAAGTTAAGATTTTTTTCATACTTTTTTTTTCGAATGCTTTGAGAATGGTAACGGTTAACAATAGGTTCTTTTGTATACAGGTATGATGATGATGATGATGATGAGCCAGCCAATGCATTAGTGGGAGAATTGGTGTATGAGTTTGTTTTATCGAATTGAAAAGAAAGTATTTGATGATTTAGGGAAAATATGTTGTACATATGTATGGTATTTAGTAAAGGCACATGCCATGTGTTCGTATACAATTTCTAATTGATATTTTTGTTTAATTATTTCCATATGTAAATTATATTATTTTTTTTTTTTTATTGTTAATTTTGTTAGAAAAAAAAATGTGTGAGCGGAGATTCATAGTAAAAAGGAGACGAATTCCTAGATTTGTGAGTGCATGTGTGAATAGAAAATATGTTAATTAGGGTTAGGATTTTATATGTAAGTAAACGGGATGTAATAATTTGTGTGGGTTTGATCGGCCGGTGTTCGTATAAAAACTGTAGTTGATATTTTTGTTTAATAATTTGCATATGTTAATTCTATTATTTATTATATTTTTTTAATTTTGTTAGACATTTTAGTGCGGATATACATAAAAAGGAGACGAATTCCTAGATTTCACAAATCTTGCATGTGCGAATAGAAAATATGTTAATTAGGGTTAGGATTTTATAAGTAAACGATCGTGAGTGGAATAGGAAAGGGTTTAAAATGTAGTGAATTTGGTCAGCGTTACACGTGTATGTATGTATGTATGTATGTATGTATGTATGGATAGGAGTGAATGTGTGTATGGATATGAGTGTGGAGTGAGGGAACAAATGCAATGTTTATGTGCATTAGCTTATCTATTGATATTTTGTTAGTATTATGTTGTTGTTGTTGTTGTTGTTGATTTTGAGTATAAAGGTCCAATCGTGGAACATTTTAAACTTAGTCAGTCAAGTTTCATTCGTCTTGATCGTGGTTATTAAAGTGAAAAGAAGGAGTGTTTCCAAATCAATATATAAATAAGTGGGAAATAATATTATAAATAGATTTAATATACTAAACAAAGTAAAAAAAAAATAAACAAAAATTTAACTTGAATATACTAAAGAAGGAACAAAGGTTTGAATATACAATAAAAAACAAAGGTTTGAATATACTAAATAAAGGACAAAATAAGTGGAAATATAATTAAAAAAAAAAATGAGTTTCAAGTGTAGTGTTTGCTCAAATGCATACTCACGTATGCAAAAATTAAATAACCATTTACTGGTACATAGGCCGTGTATATATTGCGGCCATGTATCTCTAACCACATTTGAGAACAAGGAACATGCTAAGCTCCATGAGTGCCAACATGAAGAGCAGGAACCACCATCCACATCAACAGAAGCAGCGAAACGAAAGATTGTTGCAGATTATAAAACATCAAAAATACAGCGGCTTGAAGAGGGATCCCTACTAAAATGCGAGGCTTGTAATGTGGAAATAAGTTCTAGGAAAATGGTTCAACCACTGCGGAAAAGATTATCATAAGAATAATCTAAATAAATTTTTTGGAAACCGCTTCCCAAAAGGCGACAATGAGTTAAATATCGAAAACTACTTAAGAGATGGAAGCGTAATGTTTGAGAAATTGCTAAACTGTAGCTTAGCTGAACACTTTTTAGTGAAATTCAATTTGGAATTGACAGCTCGCTACAAATTACCTGCGAATCCTACAATGCCAGAGAACGATATGTTCCATATAACGGAAATGGTTCGTTTGACAAGAGCGGATGACATAGGTGATACGCTAGGGGCTCAGATAGAATCTATAAAAACAAAGATGTCTGAGTTCCAAGAGAGAGATTCTGGATGGACTTTAATCCAAATAAAATGGTTGGATTTAAACATTAGTAAAGCATCACCGATTCCAGGATCTCTGCACGTAAAAACACCTGTGGAGCTAGATCAGAAGAAAGCTTGCATCAACATAAAAAATAATGACATATATTGTTTTAAATGGTGCGTGATAGCAGCTTTCTATACTGCAGACAACATGCACCTGCCATCAACGTATAGAATTAGAAACATATCTGCTACAAACATTACGCTGGAATGCGGTAGGATTTTGAATTTCGAGGGAATGACATTTCCAAACAATGTCAAGGATATAAAAGTTTTTGAGAGAAAAAATCCTGACATTAGCATAAATGTTTTCGGTTATGACAACAAGCTGAAAAAAGTGGTTGGACCATATTACATTACAAAATCAGAAAAAGAGTTCCACATAAATTTGATGTTATTGGAAAGCCCGTGTGGTGAAAATTATCACTATATTGTAATAAAAAATATTTCAAGGTATTTATTTATAATTTTTATTACTATTATTATTATTACTATTATTATTACTATTATTATTATTATTATTATTATTATTATTATTATTATTATTATTATTATTATTATTATTATTATTACATATGCATGAATTATTAATTTATTATAATTACAACTGTTAATTACTTAATATGTTTCTCTTTTAGATTACTATCAGCACAAATTTCATGTCATAATAGCATAAGCACCCTTATTTGCAATGCGTGCCTATTCCACACAAATTCAGCGGAGGTAATGGTAGTGCATCGAAGCAAGGAGTGTGGCAAATGTGTTGTGAGGATGCCAGAAACACACAAGGCGACGTTAAAATTCACCAACTTCCGAAACCAGATGGATGTTCCGTTCATAATCTATGCAGACTTTGAATGTATATTGGAAAATGTAAGTGATAATGAGCATTCGTTTATTAAGAAGCACATACCATGTGCTTATGCATTTTATATTAAGTGTAGTTTTAATGATAGTTTAGATAGGTTTAAAATTTTTGTGATAGGGATAGAGATATTTACAAAAAAACATTTTGAAAATATTTTACCAATGTCCCCCTTAACTCCTTTAGAAGAAGAACTTTTTGAAAGTGCTAGAGATTGCCATATTTGCGGTAAGACATTAGGCAATGAATTGACAGTAAAAGATCACTGTCATTTTTCAGGGAAATATAGAGGTGCAGCACACAACTCGTGCAATTTAAATTATAAAGTGTCAAAGTTTATACCA
The DNA here is from genome assembly GCA_936439885.1 of Nowickia ferox. Lineage (NCBI taxonomy): Eukaryota > Metazoa > Arthropoda > Insecta > Diptera > Tachinidae > Nowickia > Nowickia ferox. The sequence goes on from OW387026.1 coordinate 44,565,439, forward strand.
ATTTTATTTCACAACTTCTCCTCGTACGATTGTCACTTATTCGTAAAAGAATTGCTAAATGTTAAAGGAAATACAAACGTAATACCTTTGACTAAGGAACGTTATATTTCTTTATCTCATACGATTGAGGTATATAGCTCCGAAGAAATTGACAATGGAAAGAAGCAGAAACATGTTGAGTTAAGGTTTCTAGATTCTTTCAGATTTATGGCATCTAGTTTAGATACCTTAGCTGGAAATTTATCTGATGAAGATTTAAAATCAGTTAAAAGGTTTTTCCCACAACTAGATGAGTTTAATCTCATGAAGCGAAAAGGTACTTTTCCATATGAGTATGTTAGTACATATTCCAAATTGGATGATGGCAAACTCCCTGGAATTAATGAATTTTTTTCTAAGCTGAATAATAAAAAATGTTCAGAAGAAGACTATTCACATGCACAAAAAGTATGGGAAACATTTAGTTGTAGAACCATACGTGACTATATGAGTTTATATCTTAAAACTGATGTTCTTTTGCTGACAGATATTTTTGAAAACTTTCGAAAAGTTTGCAAAAGAATACATTGCCTTGATCCACCTCATTATTATACACTCCCAGGTCTGTCTTGGGATGCAATGTTGAAGCATACCAAAATTGAGTTAGAGCTTCTGACAGATCTGGAAATGTATAATTTCATCAAACGTGGCATTCGAGGTGGTCTTACACAGTGCTGTAAAAGACATAGTAAGGCAAATCATAAGTATCTGAGTACTTATGATAAAACGAAACCCTCTGAGTATATTTTATACTTAGATGCAAATAACCTTTACGGTTGGGCTATGTCTGAATATCTTCCGTCGGGTGGTTTTTCATGGACAAATGAGTTTATTCACCCAAATGACATTCCATCTAATTCGGAAATAGGTTATATATATGAAGTTGACCTAGTTTATCCTTCTGATTGTCATGATCGCCACAATGACTTGCCATTTTGTGCTGAAAACAAAATAATTGGCGGAAGTAAGCATGAAAAATTAGTAGCCGATCTTTCAAATAAAAAGAGGTATATAATACATTATAAAACCTTGGAACAATGTTTGAGTAATGGTTTAGTTTTGGAGAAAGTTTACCGCATTCTTCAATTCAAACAAAGACCATGGATGAAATCATATATTGATTTAAATACACAGTATAGAGCTAGAGCTAATAATTCATTCGAAAAAGACTTTTTCAAATTATTAAATAATGCTGTGTATGGCAAAACCATGGAAAATGTTGACAAGCGGAAAGATGTACACTTACGTAGTGAATGGAGTCGTACTAACCGCAACCATTTAGGTATAGGAGAATTGATATCCAAACCGAATTTTCATAGCATATCACAATTTACGGACTCAATGTGGGCTATACAAATGAATAAAACTTTAACATATTATAGTAAGCCCATTTATTTAGGTTTCTTTATATTAGAACTATCAAAGTGGAAAATGTATGATTTCCACTATAGTTACATGAAACCAAAATATGAAGAGAAAGTAAATTTGAACTATATGGATACAGACTCCTCTATCTATTCTGTTCAAACAGATGATTTCTATAGTGACATAAGGGATGACTTGAAAGATCGGTTTGACACTTCGTCATACGCAGAAAATAACCCTTTTTATTTCCCGCTTTTAAATAAGAAGGTATTGGGTATGATGAAGGATGAAACAGAGGGGAAGTTTATAACCGAATTTGTTGGACTAGCACCAAAAGTTTATTCATACACCACTGAAGGTGGTGAAAATGTTAATAAAGCAAAGGGGGTTAAGAGGTGCATTGTAAATAATTATACTCTAGATGTATATAAAAATGTTTTATTCACTAAACAAAAAATTACAATATGTATGCAAACATTTACATCAAAATTGCATACTGTTTTAACTAAAGAAATAAATAAAGTAGCCTTAAGTTGTACAGATACAAAACTTAGAATAAGTAATAATAATATTAATACATATGCGTGGCACCATTACCAATTAGAAAGCGGTAATGGAGACGTAGATTTAGATTTGTTAATAAAAGAAATAGAAAGTAGTAACGCAAATTCAAATGCTTTGAATTTATTAATTAATCAAATAGAAAATTTAGAATAATAAGTGATTATATATAAATACAGTAATGTTTTATAGCAAATATTTCAAAATTTTTAAAAGTATTTGTAAATATAAAATAAGAAAAAATTTTGAAATAAATATTTGTAAATATTAAATAAGAAAATTTTATATTTATCTGCAAACGCTGTACTATTTTGAAATATTTTTAAAGTTAAATAAGGAAACTGTTTGTAAATAAAAAAAAAAATAAATGTTATATTATTTTTGAAAATTTCTTTTTCTTAATAAACGTATGTTCATTATCACTTACATTTTCCAATATGCATTCATTAAAATAATTTGTAAATATAAAATAAAAAAATTTTTTGAAATAAATATTTGTAAATATATATTAAATAAGAAAATTTTATTGTAAATATTATATTTATCTGCAAACGTTATACAATTTTTAAATATTTTTAAATTTAAATAAGAAAAGCTGTTTGTAAATAAAAAAAAATTGTTATATTGTTTTTTGAAAATTTCTTTATTATTTATTTATTTCATTTAGTACATGGGAATGTTTAAGTATTACTATAAAGTGTTTAAATAATTTTTTGAACAATTCCAGTTAGTGGTGTATACTCCATCAATCGATCATAAAGAATCAAACAGTAGGCATTTGTATTTTGTGGTACCGGTTTACTAGTTTCGAACTCTATTTTAACATCAATAGGCCCGCTCTTTATCATTTCATTTTGATAGCTCACATCAATTACAATGATTGGTTTGTTTTTGAACTCTTCGCAGGTGAGAAGTGGTTGAGCTTCCCTCATATAGTAATTTTGTTGAAATTTTGCATACATATCATATAAAATTGCATAACGATTCTCATCAAATTTAAGGTTTAAGTCATCATATGGATAAGAGTCTGAATTTAAGTGTACTTTAATATTCTTTAAGTCTGAATGAATATATTTATTGTCATTTTCCAAAACTAATATTATAAATCTGGGCCGCTCTCTATTCAGTGATAATTTTACATTCCAATTGTGATTCCTTCCACCAGCAAAAGTGGGATTGAAATAACAATCCCAGCTGCGAAATGCAATAGGTAAAGAAGAGCCACCTTTAATAACCTTCATTATTTGTAGTTTCTTAGAATCTGAAAGTTGAACGTGTGGAATTCTCCATGTTATGTTTGTAATAGATAAACTGAGAACTGCATTTGCATCTGTTGAATAATATGCATTTGTGTCACTTGAACTTCGTAGTAGAATAAGTTCATGTTTACTATTCAATATAATTTTATTGAAATCTTCAGCAAATCCCATTAGTAATTTTAAAGGTACGCAAAAGTTGAATTTAGATATAGCTAGTTCCTCAGAAACACACCATCCAGCATTTCTCATCATATTGCTTTCAAATTGGTTTAATGAAACATAATTCTTGATTGTACTACATGTTCCCAAGTATCGGGTTCGATCAATTTCAACTCCATTAATTTCATAACGTATTTCATCAAACAAATATGCAACACAATTATTCTTCAGCCTTATATTTGACGGTTCTTCACCTTTACTATTCTTTATACTTCCCTCTATAAATAAAAAGCTTTCCGAAGGTAGAACATATAAGTCTTGATTTTGTAGGGTAATTCGAATTTCATCATTGTTTTTAAATGACTGAATATATGGTACATAACTATGAAAGTCTTTTTTTGTTATACTCTCGTCCGAAAGCGGTTGCTCCAATACGTTAAGTATATCAGACATTTTTGTTTACTTTAAATTTACTTAAATTTAAGAATCTTTTATTTTCTTCTGTTAAATTCGGTCTTATAGCTTTAACGGTATCTGCAGGAATGTTCAGATTGATATTTCTTCTTGTGGTTTTATTATAAATTATCATTTTTGCCTTGGCCTTAAATGCAACCTTAGCGTTATCTCTTCACCTCTAAAGTTTATTAAACGTCCTTCTTGATCAACAATCCAAATTTTAAGATATGTTATTTCCTTAACGTTTACTGGTAGATAAACTAAATTATTAGGGTTCACGTCTAATTTATAACCTGGAGGAACGTCTAAAGCAAACTCGTGAAGTATATGTGCTGGAGAGTCATTCATGTATGCTCCTTGTATTATATTACATTGAATTTGTATAGCATTAACTTTCAGAATATTTACAACTTGATTAGATAAATGTACTACTCCTGCCTTTAAAGATTTTTCCGCAAAACCAAGCAATTTACCAATTGATCGCGTTCGATTAAAATAAATTATATCGTGTGAAGAACTAACTTCTATTTGTAAAGTATTATTATTCGGTTCAATTATTATGGTTTTATTAAAATTAGTTTTTTTATATTGTGTAGTTATGTAATCGACAATGTCTTGCAACTCATAAGACCCTATGGGAATTTCAATAACTGCATCTCCAATATGGAAAAGATTATTATCGTAGTCTACATTCGGAATAGAATTATATGAATGGAAGTCGATTAGGGAGCATTCATACTCATCCGTTAAAATTATAGGTGGAAAATAATTTGCTTTTAAAATTGAAGAGTTTCCGCTTAATGCTAATGTTATTGACATGGTGAATGCTCAATTGTAAGTGAAATAATAATGCTTTAAAGTAGTTGTTTAGTTTATTTCTAGTTTATTTGCTTATTTTATAATATTTCAGTTTTATTTATCCATGAATTATGTTGACTTGGAAAACCTAACCATTTAACATATGCCTTATTTCCTCTAGTTCTCAATACTTTTTCAACTAGAAACGTGATCGGAAAACGTGTGCTATGTATTTCCTCCTTATAGAAACCTCCTTTAATTTCATGTCCTTGATAGTCTTCCAACAAAAATGTTATAGGATAATTGTTGTGTATCGATCTTATTTTAAATATTTCCGTTGTCCAGTTTGGAGTGTATCCCTTCTCAAAAACGTTTTTGTATTTACTAATGCGGACGTAATCTCCAACTTTATATCGTGAAGGCTTGAAAATTTTCAAATTACTAAGTAGTATGAATAAGGGGTTTCTAGATAGAAATGTGCAAAGGAAAAATGTGCATACCTTAACCCTTTAACGGTCGATGGGGTTAAATTCGACCCCATGATATTTTGTGTTATGAGGCGGCAGCGTGTTCGGTTTTGCTTAAAGTGAAGTCGTGGTGGGGGGTTCGGTTTTGCTTAAAGTGAAGTAGTGGTGGGGGGTTCGGTTTTGCTTAAAGTGAAGTCGTGGTGGGGGGTTCGGTTTTGCTTAAAGTGAAGTCGTGGTGGATGTTATTTTTGTTGAAGTGAAGTCGTAACATTTAATGTGTTCGTGTGAATTAAACTGCATTAGGGCGGTTTACGAAAGTCTGTGATTTTTTTGCTAGTATTTAATAAATAAAATTCATTTACTGCGGTATATATTAATATCCCTAATACTACTCGTATTTGTTATCAGTATAAAATGTTAACCACATTATTTAAAAACAAAACATTTATTTATTTTTAGTGTTAATCATATACCTACATACTTATAAAACATATGTATATTAGCAACAATTCTATATTTTTGTAGACTAAATAATTTACAATTACACATAACACTCGAATCAGCCGTAATTTGTTTCAATTTAAAACAATTTTCAAAATGAACACCATGAACTGATGAATCTACTAACTCCAAATCTTCATATAAAGGTATGATTTCTAGGAAATTTTCCATATATCTGATGAGATCTCCCGGAATATATCCTCTATAATAGTTTAGAAAATTTTCCACTTCAACTCTCAATTCAAATTCAACAAATAATTTCGGCTTCCGTTTTATTAGTGTCGTCGACGACATTTAAGATTCATATTGTTTCTTTAGTGTATCTTGAGCTAGAACGATAACAAAAAAAATAATATTTAGATTTAATAATAATAAAATAAATAAAAAAACTATTTACCAAAAATTACCTGTTGCAGCTGCATGTATATTCAGCTCGTAATATTCATTGCTGCTGCTACCTTTGCTACCTTTTCTATCTTTAGTAAGATAGTAGGTATTGCGCTGGAATTCTTCTATACTATCATCGTCTAGAGTTTCGTTGAATATACCAGGTAGGTATATGTATTTGGTGTTTTCCACCAAACAACGTACTTTTTTCCCATAAGGCGTCTGGACACGCTCCATTTTTGTAATTTTATATTTATATTCAAAAAGCATCTCCTTTATGGGGAGAATGCTTTTTGTTTGGTTTTTTTTGAAAATTGATTTTAGGTGTGCTTCCATTTCTGTACTTAACTTGAATAGTAATTAAAGAAAAACTAGATGGGGGGTGGGTTTTTATATAAAATTATGAGAAGTAATTTTATAGCTTATCATTCTTTTCAATAAAATTTTAAAACAATGTTTCTGATGCGGTTTTTATATAAAATTATGAGAAGTAATTTTATAGCTTATCATTCTTTTCAATAAAATTTTAAAACAATGTTTCTGATGCGGTTTGTCCGTTGTTTATAAAGTTTCTATTTAATTAAAAGGTGTGAGAAAATTTTAAAAAGTTTCTGTTGCGGTTTTTCCGTTTTTTTATAAAGTTTCTATTTAATCAAATGTGAAAGAAATTTTAATGTATGCAGAGTTTTGTTGATATATATATATATATATATATATATAAATATATATGATTTTAATTTTAAAAGGTTTCTGTTTAAAATGTTTCTTCTATTTCATCATCATCATCGTCATCTTCTTCTTCTTCAGTACTATCATACAAGTTGTTGTAGAATACATATTGCTTCTTCTTTTTAATGATTAGAGTATATAATCCATTCACTTCTTTAACTTTCTTTAAAATGTGTGGATTTGCGTTTAGATAATCCATCTGATTTTTAGTAATAATCAGAAATCGTTTAGGTAAATAAATATGATATTCTTTATTTACAAGACATCTTATACTTTCACCATATTTTGTATCTACTCGTTCTATCTTGTTGATTTCATATGCAGTATTTTCTTCCATATCCTTTAAAGGTAAGTATATAATATTAGGATTTTGAAACAATTTTCTTAAACTTGCTCTCATTATTTTGCTTTTAACTTTTCACCGTAAAACGAATTTTCAAACTGATTCTTTATATTCAATAATTGATACTATAAGGTGTTTTTAGATATTTTAATAACTTCTTATCAATTGCGGTTAAGCATAAATATTAAAAAAGTATACGTATGTATGTATGTAATAATATATAAACAGCTGGTGTTTTAATCTTATTGTATCCAAGTTTGTGTTATATATATATACGTTATTTATAATGAGAGATTTAGTTGAATTAAAAAACTTTGTTAAATATGTATTGGGGTCAATTTTTAAAAACTGGTGATAAATATTGTACTTGTCATGCACAGTGGAAAACTTTTCAAATAATAAATGCAGTAGTTTTGGATATTATAATGCAGGTGTTCCTAACCGCAGAAGGAGGGACAAGAACTCAAATTTTTTCTCTTAATAGAGGACAAGAAATGTCAACAAATATTCCAATATTTCATTTTAGTCACAATCAACATATAAAAATTGAGGTTATCGGTGGTATGATATCACTAGTTGGAACAGTCTATGAGGGTGGTTTTAAAGATATAAATGTACACTCATACAAACCATCGTGCGTTTATAGTGAAATAGAGGCTATTGTTTTCAGAGATACAAATAAACTATATAATAGTAAGACTGATATCCACTCATTGAATAAAAATCAACAAAAACCTCTTCTCCTTCAAAAAATAGTTAATGATAGTAAAGTTAAGAAAGGTGGTAGTAACGTTGGTGGCGACTCAGTTGATAAATCATTTGAATACGATGATTATTAAATTAGTATATAAATATGAGAAACAATTCTTATCATCTCATTTAAAAATATATCGCTAACTTAAGAACACATCTATTAAAAAGAAAAACTAAAATGAAAAATATTTTTATCATATTTTTTTCATATATCTATATCATACAAGTGTTTTCAGCTTCATTACCTATTGATTTGAGTGAAAATGAACTTAAAAATACAGAATTTGCTATAAAATTACCGAATAATGATACTGTGAGCATACAACTAAATTTCAAACTTTTAAAGTATAGTAATGATTTAAATAACAACATCGAGTTAACAACAAAAGCAGAAAATAAATCAAACGAAGAACAAGAAGACTCCCCACCGCCTATAAGTCAACCTTTTACCGTTGAACAAGCTATTGAAACATTTAGGCAAGATTTAGTGAAAAAAGAAAAAAATATTGCAGGAATAATTGAAAGTTCGGCTCCATTTTATAGACATTTTCAACTTCAATACAAAGATAATATAAAATTGAGAATCCGTTGTACATATGACAGCAATTACTTGAAACGTCGATTAAATATTTCATGCTTCGAATACCGTCAAGTTGAATACGAGAGAATTTTAAGTAATGGTGAAATTGAGGTGGCTTCTGAGGATGATACAACGTACCGATCCGATGTTACATTAATCAACATTCAAGATTACACACATGATTTGGATATGGAAATAATATAAATTAGCTGATATGATGAAATACATTTACTATTAGTTAATTAGTATAAACTTTGATGTTAATGTGATAGGAGGTTTTATTTAACATAAGTAAAAAAAAAGTTAAAATAAGAAAATAATGAATAACGAGTTTTATTCGAAAATTTTACATAAATTCATGAAGGAAGAAAAGCTTTTGTGTTATGATCATGAGATTATTTTGAAAAAATTAAAAGCTCAATTCGATGAATATGCATTTTATAAGAAAAGTAAATCAAAATTTGGATATCATTATAACAATTGTGTGTGGTCCAACGATGAAACAACTTGTGGACCTGATACCTGTAAATGTTCCCTTATCGATAACAGTTGGGATCAAGCATTATATATAATGAATTTTTATTATAATTTAAAAGCATAGACTTTATCAACAGTTCTACAGTCATCGTTGTCACTTAATTAGTACTAAACAATGTCGGAGGAGAGAATTTTAGTTGTAGATGTACAAGGTTTTTATCTCAACAATAAATTCATTGTAAAAGAACTGAGTATTTCAATTGACGACTCACAAGTTCAAACATTTATTATTAAACCACCTTTTCCATATTCATCGTTGACAACAAAAGAAAAAGCTTTAATTGACTGGCTTTATAATCATCATCATGGATTAAAATGGAAAGATGGTGATTCAACCTTATCAAATATTATGAACTATTATATTACACATGTTAAAGATAAAAATTTTATTTGTTATGCTAAAGGATTAGAAAAAATTAAGTGGATTCAAAATATTTTTGAGGATAAAATTTATTTTTATAACCTAGACGATCTAAATTGCCCAAATTTAAAAACATTATATCAAAATGATAAATCTGTGAATGTTTGTTGTTATCATAGAAAATATTGTATATGTGCTCAAAAAAATGTAATACTCTTAAGAAAGTTTATTAAATCAAATGTTAATAAAGAAAACATAAAATTATAAAAGACATTTTTTTTTTTTTTTGATTTATTATTTAACACTTAAATCAGGTAAAATAATCATCAAACATCAGTTCATTCTGAATACTTGAAATGTCAATAACAATATCTTTAAACGGAAACACTTCAACTCTGGTTGGAGAATATTTTCCTCCAATTGAACTCCCTACAAAATATGTTTGTGGACTTATTGATTTTGTAACATTCAATTCCATACCCAATGTAGATGTTCACAACAATTTGTTTCATATAGGAAATCATATTATTACTATTCCAGTTGGTTCATACGAACTTGAAGATATTGATTTTTTCCTAAACTCAAGCTTAAGAGATATCGATGAATCAATTTATCTAATAATTGAAGCTAACAATAACACACTTAAAACTGAAATAACCTCATCAATGGATATAGATTTTTCACAACCAAACAGTATAGGAAAGTTACTTGGATTTAGTAAAAGAAAACTAGAAGTAAATTCAACTTACTATTATAATACTAATCAAAATCTTAAAAATGATAAATCTTTGGAAGTGATGATTGTAGATGTTAATTCATTGAATACTACAAAGTTATTTGAATCTGATTTACCTGCACATATTACGGATGTTAATACAATACGCATTGAAAGCAACTTAACAACCGGTTCATTTATTAATAATACTTCGAATCATGCTATTCATGAATTTCCTCTTGATGTTCCTCCAGGATATAAAATAAACGAAAAACCTCGAAATGTTATTTATTTACCCGTCAACTGTCAACAAATAAACAACATAACGATTAGAATCCTAAATCAAGACGGTGAACTTATAAATTTTAGAGGAGAAAAAATCACTCTTAGACTCCACTTCAAACCAGAATAATGATCATTTACAATAAAAACATAGTGCAAAGAGGATTTCCATTCAATACCGCACCAACTCACATTCGAGAAAGTATAAAAAATAAAAAACTGTTGTCCTCATCTAATATAGAATACATAAAATCGTTGGGATTTAATCTTCAACAATGAATGAAATACTAAATGTTCTTCAAAAACCTATGTATGATGAGAGTATTGTAAAAAGGGAATATCATAGTTACTCTCCATATCTAAAATCATTTAACAACAACGATGAGATTCGTATACCAATTCAAAATCAGGATCTCTTCGTCTTACCAAGTGAGAGTATGATTTACATTCATGGTTTTATAGTAAAGAAGGAAGCAACCAAAGAGGTTCCAGCTATAGATGTGAAATTAAAAAACAACTTTGCTTCATATTTGTTTGATGAAATTCGTTACGAAATTAATGGTTTTGAAGTTGATCGTACACGTAAACTTGGAATTTCATCCACCATGAAAAATTTTGTATCGTTGAATAAGGCTGAAAGTGGTGTATTAAAAAACGCTGGTTGGTCTCTTGCTGAAACTTGCGCTTTAGTAAAAAGTCATTTTAGTTGTTGTATACCTCTGAAAATGTTGCTGGGTTTTGCTGAAGATTATAACAAAATACTATTAAATTCGAAACATGAGCTTATCCTTCAACGTTCTACATCCGATGAGAGATCATATTATTCTACAAATGCAACTGATCAGTTAAAATTAACAATTCTGGATATAACATGGAAAATGCCACACATTCAACTATCGGACTTTGCAAAATTGGAAATGTTTAAGATAATCAACAGCAAACATTCTATACCAATTGCGTTTAGAAGTTGGGACTGTCATGTAAATCCTGTTTTACCAAAGAGTACAAAGGTTTTATGGAATGTAAAGCTTTCTCCACAAAACGAAAGACCACGATTTCTTATAATTGGTTTACAAAAAGAGAAAATTAAAGAAGAAGGAAATATATTTGATCATTGCAATATCTCTAATTTAAAAGTTTATCTAAACTCAGAGTCATATCCATATGATGATTTAAATAATCGTTTCGAAATGGGTCAGTATTCTGTTCTATATAATATGTATGCAAAATTTCAACAAAGCTTTTACATGCGAGAAACTGAACCATTATTAAATGTTGATGAATATAAGACTTATGCACCGCTTATTGTTGTTGATGTTTCACATCAAAATGAGGCTGTTAAAATAGGACCTATTGATGTACGAATTGAATTTGATACTGAAGCAAACAAACTAATTCCAGATAATACATCAGCATACTGTTTAGTTATTCATGATCGTTTAATCGAATACTCACCTCTAACAAGCGAAATTAGAAAAATTATTTAATTATATTTATTTTGAAATTTTTTTAATAAATGAAATAATATGTTTATTTATAAATAAAACAAATTCTTTTCTTAATCAATGTATTTTATTAAAACAATTATAGTTTCTTTTTAGTTTAGTTTCGAAAACAAAAACTTTAAACATAAATGGCCACAATTTATTGTATTAAAATTTTGATATCTATCATAATTATAACTTATGTTTTTTCCTAAATATTTTATTAATTGTTTCGGTGGTTGCAAGTTACCAAAGCTATCAAAATATTCAATTTGATTGTTGTTTTTCCAGTACGCTACCCAATGTGTGCCAGATCCCTTTGAAGTATCCAGATTAATTATTCCACATTCTTTTTTAAATGATGTACTTGGAAGAGTGTTGCACATAAACACACCTCTAAAATTTGGAATATGTTTTGCATATTTTCTCAAGTCTACATCAGAAAGGGCTCTTTTAGGTAGCTTCATTAAAAATTTGGTTGATAAGGCTTTAAATATAATCCAAAACCTTTTTTATATGGTTTTAAGAACATGCCTTTTCCCATCGCAATGGCTTCCATTGTATTATTGTGTCGTTTTGCTTCAGTCAGCTGTTCCTTTCCATTTTTAACTGCATTGATTGCTTTTGTAATACCAGATACACCACCAGCTAAACCACCAAGTGCACCCAGTGCAGCAAATATAGGGGCAAGTGGAAGAAAACCTCCAGATTTTGGTAGCGGTATTATTCGAGGTGTTTTTATTAACGATTTTTTCTTCCCCTTGAAAATATTGTTTACAGCTTTTCGTGAAATCTTTATAGCATCTTTCAAGTTTTCACTTTTCTTTATATTCTTTCTTGCACTTTTCAATGCATGTGTAAATAGTTTGTGGGTATTTACTGGAGACGACTTTTTAGTTTTACTAATAACGTTACCCATACCGAATTTTGTTTTTGCTTTCATTGCAGTAGCAACAAACCAAGCGTTTGATTTTTCACCCAAACTACTATCGCTTGCTTTGACCCTTTGCCAAGCCTTTTCAGTTAAAATTCTATCAGCAATATGTCTTTTCTCTAAATCTTTATTGTTTGAGTATGCTATATCGTGCTCTCTGCAAGCAGTATCCAATGGATTGATTCCTTGATCACCTCTAGCTAAACGTTTCTTTAATTTTGTACCAGGTCCGCAAAATTGATAACCGGGTAGATGAAGTTCAATGGGAAGTTTTATTTAGAAAACCTTTACCAATGAAGGATGGATGACGATTGAATATCTTTTTATAAATGATTGTCATATCTATTGATACTTTGTCGATTAAAGATTAAAATCAAATTGATTGAAAACAAATAAAAGAGACTGGTTTATATATTATGTTATCATTAGATTTCAGAATGCGCTTTTTTAAACAACATAAAAGGATTAACGTAAAGAATATCGAATCAAAGTTCGATTCATCAAATAAAATTCGTCATAGCTCATTACTACCGAATTCTATTCGAGCTCTTATTGTAGGTCCATCAAATTGTGGAAAAACAAATGTGATGATCAGTCTTATTGAAAGTCCTCATGGATTGAAATTTAAAAATATTTACTTATATTCAAAGTCAACACAACAACCGAAATATAAGTACTTAGAAAGTCTAATTAAACCTATCAAGGAGATAAATTTTTCATCATTTTCCAATAATGATGATGTTCTATCGCCAGACGAAGTTAAACCAAATTCAGTATTTATATTCGACGATATAGCTTGTGAGAAACAAAATCATGTACGTTCTTACTTCTGTATGGGCCGTCATAAAGATATTGATAGTTTTTATTTATGCCAAACCTATACACGTATACCAAAACACTTGATTCGCGATAATGCAAATATGATTATAATTTTTAAACAGGATGTAATGAATATTAAGCATATTTACAATGATCATGTTGGTTCTGATATGACTTTAAAAACATTTCATAAGTTATGTGCCGAGTGTTGGAAAGAAAAATATGGTTTTCTAGTTATTAACAAAGATGATCCTATGAATAATGGTCGATATAGAAAAGGTTTCGATATATTTATAAATCTATAAAAGAAACATTACAGATATTTTAAAATCAGTACAAGATTAATTATTAAACTAATAGCTTCTCAACTATTAAACCGCCAGCTGCTAAACTGATCTGTTTTGAATCTGTTTCTAATTCAATCTATAAATATGAACACAAATCTAGTTAATAATCTTATTAAAACTCGAAATATTTTAAAAAAGAAATATAGGAATATTTTGCTTGGAGAAATTGCAAATGATGAATTGTTGGAAAAGACATTGAAACCAATATCAAAACCATTAAAAGAATTAGTTCAATCAACTAATAATAATAATAATAATAATAATAACACCATTATAAAACATGAAAAATATCCGGATAACTCTTTTAAACATGATCTTGAGAATAATAAAGTTGCCTTCAGTACACCATATAAAAAGAGTAAGCTTGATTATAACACGTTTTCTCCAAACTTTAATAGCAAGAAAATCGAGAAAAGTTCAAACACGTTTCAATCATTTGATGATGAAAATGACCATGATGATGATGATAATGATAATAATGATAATGTTGATAATGAGGATGATAACAATGATGATGATAACACCATTGCAATACATCCCAATCAAAGTATTCAATATAATTTATCAAAAGTTAACTTAAATATATATGATAAAACCTATGGTCCTCATAAGGATAAAAATCAAATATGGAGACTGGGTAATGAATCCATCACTTTCAATTCAACCAATATTACTGTAGGTAATTTAAAATGGCCCTTCACATCAGGCTTATATGAATTGTTAGTTTATAAGAAACCCATCAGTTATAATAAAACAGATTTAAATAATTATAAACAAATATTGGAGATGACTAATGTCCATAAACGAAATAACAGTATTAATGGTCAAATTAAAGGAAATCGTTCAATTAAATATACAACGATTATTAAAAACCTATTTAAACAACAACAGAAAATTCATAAGGGAAAAGGTTTAATGAAATTGAATAGAAAAAAGCATAATTATGTTTATTGGGATGATCCTAATGAATTGGTTGATAGATTGCGTCTTTTGATTTCATCAACAACAGCTGGTCACTCAAATCATAATAATGAAATTGTATCAATTATTGAGGAATTGAGAGAAGCAAAAATTATTATATAAATAGACTTAAAAATGTTTAACAATTCATATTCATAAAATGCCTATCGATAAGTTTGGACATTATATTGAAAAATCTGCAAGATACCAAAATCAACATTTCAAGATTCATTTGGATAGTGATCGTAATTTCAACTTTAACTTGCGGAGAATAAAAAATATTGCTAGTCCTGTATTGGAAAACGATGCTGTAAACAAAATTTACATGAAAAGTTATTTAAGTGAAATAAAGAAACAACTGGATACAATGTATATGGAGAGAATTAAGGAAATGGAGGATCGTTTTAACGAAATAATACATCAACAAAACGTGTTGACTACAGAAAAATTTGATAATGTAGAAACACGTTTAAGTAAATTAATACATGATCAAAATATAATACCAAATAATCTCAATCAATCACTAAAAGAAATGAGATCATTATTTAATTACAAAATTGATTCAGTTGAAGAACGTCTAAATGAAAAACGAAGCTCATTACAAACCATTTAAACATAGATATATAAATCGTTTTGATTTAAATTCAATATCAGCAGCATTTAAATTGATGTAATCTAAGATAGACGTTAGAAATGGAGCGACAAGAAGTGGTTCAGGAGCTTCATAAGCAAGCACGTAGAAATTTCATTCGACGTCGAGTGGTGATCAAGGGAATTGATGATCTTTGGCAAGCAGATCTTGTTGAAATGGGCGTTTACTCAAAATATAACAAAGGCTATAGATTTATTTTAACAGTTATAGATACATTTTCAAAGTTTGCTTGGGCTGTACCCGTAAAATCTAAAAGTAGTGAAGATATAACCAATGCTATGCAATCTATTTTTTCGCTAAAGAGAATTCCAAAAAACTTGCAAACAGATAATGGTAAAGAGTTCTATAATAAAATATTTCAAAACTTGATGATAAAACATAATATCAACCACTATTCTACATATAGTATCATGAAAGCGTCCATTGTAGAACGATTTAATAGAACTCTAAAAGGAATGATGTGGAAAAATTTTAGTCTACAAGGAAATTATCAATGGATACATATATGCAAGGATTTAATTAATCAATATAATAATAAAAAGCATAGAACAATTGGAATGACGCCAAAGTCTGTTAACACAGAAAATGAAAGTTCTATACTAAAACAAGTCTATAATCATCCCAAAATATATAAATTTGGTAAACTAAAAGATGGAGATCACGTTCGAATTAGCAAATATAAACATATTTTTTCAAAAGGATATACTCCAAACTGGACAACTGAAATTTTTAAAATTCGTACTTTACAGAACACAAACCCCATTACTTATTTATTGGAAGACTATCAAAGGAATCCGATTGTTGGTGGATTCTATGAACATGAACTATTAAAGACACATTTTCCAAATACATACTTGATTGAAAATGTTATTAAAACTAAGGGGCACCAGGCGTACGTAAAATGGTTGGGATTTTCCAATCAACATAATTCTTGGATCAATAAAGATGAACTTCAATAATATTATATATACTTCAATATGAGATTTATTTTTATTATATTATAAAATTCTCAAAAAAATAAAATAATATATAAAAAAGTTTTGTTTTGATCTTTTATTTTTTTATTTCTAAACGATTAAATTTTATATCAACTTAGTTAAGCACGATTAAATTTTATTCACACAAAAACAAATTGTGGTTACTTGTGTTTAAAATTCCTATTCAATAGATAACTATAGTTTAAAATAAAAACAAACTAAAATATTTTAATGACATTCTTTATTTATTTATTTATTTATTGTTTTTTCACGTTATATATATTCACTTATAATCTAAAATCACTTAATACTATTGTACAATATTATCACTTGAAGAAGATGTTAATACATTTTCATTGGGATATGATGATGATGATGATGGTTGTTGACTATTTATTGCATAATGTCCCCATGCATATGTATTAATACTATTATCTCTAATAAATCGCTTATCATCTAAATAACTTAATGCTAATTTACTAATGTGTTGAGTATATATTTCATGAATCTTTGATCTAAATACATACATAGAATCATAGTACATTTTTTTTTCAAATAAACATTTTCTAAAGTCATTAATCGTTAGTCTATTGGTTACGCATTTTTTAACTCCTTTAATTTTTTTAATTTCTTTTTCCTCTTCATCAATTTTAATTGAATACATTTTAGCGCGTAAACCAATGAACTCTTTAATTATTTTACCATTACATTCATCCTTCATCATTCCTAAAACCTTTTTGTTTAACAAGGGTATATTAAAAACATTATCTTTCGGATAAGCAGACGTATCAAACTGTAAGATGATATCATCTAGAATATCCTTATATAGATCATATGTCTTAATATCGTAAACAAAGGAATCAGTATCCATATAATTCAGATAAATATTTTCCTGATATTTAGGTTTCATGTATTCATAATGGAAATTATACATTTTCAACTTAGATAATTCTAGAACAGAAAATCCAATATAAATTGGTTTATTATATTCCGTTCGCACTCGACTCATTTCAATGACAATCATTTCTTCTTGAATCTTAAGTAAACTATGGAAATTTGGCTTAGCTATAAGAGCTCTAGCTCCCAACCTCTTACCTCTACTCTCCCATGAACAAACTATTTTAACATCTTTTCTCTTATCTACATTTTCCATTGTTTTACCGTATACCGCATTATTTAAAAGTTTAAAAAAATTTTTTTCAAATTCATTTTCGGCATTGGTTCTATGATCATTATTTAAATCAATATACCTTTTCAACCAATCCGACTGATTGAATTTAAGAATTCTATGAATTTTCTTTAGAATAAGACCATGTTTAATACATTGTTTAAGATTTCTATAGTGTATTACATATTTTGTTTTATCATTTAAATCCGTTATTAATTTAGACTGTTTCATATGTTCATTTTTTTTATTTTCTGCACAAAATGGGAAATCATTGTGATGATCGTGTATGGTGGATGGATATTCTAAATCCACTTCCAATATATACCCTAATGGTGAATCATCTTCCACAGCATTAAAATTAAAATTTTCAATGTTTTCAACCCATTCAAAATTTTTATAAGGAAGGTACTGCGACATGACATAACCGTATAAATTGTTTACATCTAAATAAATAAGATAATTCGATTCTTTAGTAGAATCATAATCACTTACATATTTATTGTTAGCTACAGAATGTCGTTTACAACATTGAACAATTCCTCCCCTAATACCACGTGTAACAAAATTATACATGTTAATGTCAGTTAATAGTTCTAACTCTATTCTTGTTTTTTCCAACAGGAACAGTATAATATTGGCATGGATCTAAATTATAAATGTTTTTGCAAACTTTACGGAAATTTTCAAAAACATCACATAGTAATAAAACATCTACTTTCAAGTATAATAGTAAATAGTCCAAGAGAGTCGTACATCTAAATGTATTCCATACCTTTTCAGCATGTTTATAATTATCTTCACTACACGCTTCATCAGTTAGTTTATTAAAGAAGAGAGAACGAGGTGGTAATTGTGTTTCCATGAGACGATTCTTTGAATCCAAATAATCATAGGGAAAGACACCTTTACGTTTCATTAAATCAAATTCATTATCATTTAAACAAACCGATTTTATAGTTTTCAAATCATCATCAGACAAGAAACCTGCAAGTTGATCTAAACTTGATGCTATAAAACGATATGAATCGAGAAAACGTAGCTCAATAGTATCTTTTTCACTCACCCTAATTCTCTTCGATACGGATACATATAATTCCTTATTTAAAGGAATGATTTTTATATCACCTGCTACTGATGAAAGTTCTCTTATAAATAAATGACAATCATATGCCGAAAGGTTGTGAAAAAATATAGGGATAAAATTTCCAATTTGATACTCCAAGTTACATATATTATGTGCAGGACCTCTATAATCACCTGTTAGATGACAATGGTCAGTTACTTTATCTCCAATAGATATGATTTCACCGCATATATGACAATTCATATCTTCATCTTGTCTTTTTTGTTGTATAAACGTTAAAGGTTTCATTGGTATTACTACACTCAAATAGTTACTATAAATATATAATGCGTCCTCGACTAAACTTTTAAAAAAATGTGTTGATGCATTTTCACCACTATAAATTCTATGTATATCTAAACTAGAATTATAGGAACATTTAATATAATAACTAAATGCAAATGGAATATGCTTTTGTACTGAATTAATATTAGCTGAGTTTTGAATATCAACTGATTCCAGAATACATTCGAAATCTGCATAGACTACAAACGGAACATCTAGTTGGTTTTTATGATTCTTAAATCTAAGTATAGAATTTTTATCGGTTGGCATTATAGTTACAATTTTGTTGCATTCCTCCTTATGTTTCTTTAAAGATGGTTCTTTGTGAAAGTGTATGAGGCATGTATTACAAATATACACCTTATTTTTATGTTTTGTAAATTGACTTCTTAATAATCTATAATTAAAGAAATATAAAAGGAAACATTTTTTTAATTAGTTTAATTTCACTTTGAGTATAAATTTAAATAACGATAAACATACCTTGATATATTTTTTATCCAGACATAATGGAATCGTTCTTCATCTTCCATCAATAATAAATTTATATGTTTACTTTTTTCTTCTTGAGAGAAATAATATGGTCCCACAACATCATAAATTTCTAAATACGTATCTTTTTCAAAAGATCTTTCCAGACCAAAGACATTTATGCTTATTCCCGGGTTGTTGTCTTCAAACTGCTGTATTTTGTTGACAGATAGCGGGAAATTTAAATTTTTAAAATTTAATAATATATTATTTTCCAGGACTATAATGTCATCTTGAATGTTGGTTATGTTATACGAAGAACAAATTACACTATTATTTTCTATTGGATATAGCGCTGATATTATAGCCCACTTAAAACAGTATACGTCATTGTTTTGTATATTAACACAAGCTTTTTTTTTTGATATGTATGTTGGTAAAGAAATATACTGTGAACCTTTTATACATGCATATTTATTAATATTAACATCAAGGTGATTAATTTTTGTTAATGCAAAACCACTATCACGTTCTTGGAACTCATCCATTTTTTGCATAATTATTTCACATTTATTTGCATAAAATCTTTCAATATCATTCATATGGTTAGTTAAAGACAAAATATACATTTTTGTTTGATGTAGTATTATAGTAATTATGGGTTCTTCATTGTCTTTCATCTTCATATATTCACAGAGTAATTCGAAATTAAATTTTAAACTTGTATGTTTTTGTAGATGATCTTTCAAAACACATGCTACATTATCCTTTATGTTATTGAAAAACAATTCGGGATTTAGATTATCCATATTGTTGTTTTTAAACCGAAATGTAGTAATACGGTTTTTGAAACAAGCATCTAAACACTTTATATTATTGATTTCATCAACAATTTTTAAACAATTATCTTTATGTTTGTTTGTGCGTTGATGATATATCCACAGTTTCCTTACTACATCTTCTTTACACTCCTTAAAGTGTATAATTTCTTTCTTTTGATTATTTTGATGCTCTATTAAGTGGATATGTTTAAGATAATCTTGCTTAATTGAAAAATTAATGTTGCAAGTCGTACACCTTAATGAATAACCTTGATGATGATGCATCCTGATATGTCTATTTAATGAAAAGTTGCGGCTGTACACTTTTCCACAGATATCACAAATAAAGTTGCCACCCATGTTAATTTGATTTATTTTATTAATTTTTTTTTTTTTGTGAATAAATAACTAATAGTATAATCACACCTTAGAGTTTAGTACAACAATGAATATATTTTATTAATTTGATTTTATTTTATTACCACTACACTTAATTAAATAATGTGGTTAACATTTTATACTGATAACAAATAGTATTAGGGAGATTAATATATACCGCAGTAAATGAATTTTATTTATTAAATACTAGTGTTTTGTTTTTAAATAATGTGGTTAACATTTTATACTGATAACAAATACGAGTAGTATTAGGGATATTAATATATACCGCAGTAAATGAATTTTATTTATTAAATACTAGCAAAAAAATCACAGACTTTCGTAAACCGCCCTAATGCAGTTTAATTCATATTGTATTAACCCTCTAACGAACACATTAAATGTTACGACTTCACTTCAACAAAAATAACATCCACCACGACTTCACTTTAAGCAAAACCGAACCCCCCACCACGACTTCACTTTAAGCAAAACCGAACCCCCCACCACTACTTCACTTTAATCAAAACCGAACCCCCCGCCACGACTTCACTTTAAGCAAAACCGAACACGCTGCCGCCTCATAACACAAAATATCATGGGGTCGAATTTAACCCCATCGACCGTTAAAGGGTTAAGGTATGCACATTTTTCCTTTGCACATTTCTATCCAGAAACCCCTTATTCATACTACTTTACTATATACAGTATTCAAGAGATGCTTCTCATTGTTATGAGTTACGTCATTTGGTGCCATTTTTATTTTTCCATGTTTTTTCTTATTATACTTTTTAATCAAACCTTTATAAAAATCAATCCATTTATAAGTTCCGTTGTTACTAAACTCTTTCCACATCATCTCTTTCAAGGTTCTATTGAAGCGTTCAACAATTGAAGCTTTCATTACACTATATGTAGAGTAGTGATTTATTGAATATTTTTGCATCAACCCTCCAAAATCTTTATTGAAAAACTCTCTACCATCATCTGTCTGTAAATTTTTAGGAACACGCCTCATACCAAGTATTTTCTTGAATGCATTACAAACTTCTGAGGCAGTTTTAGATTTAATTGCTTCAGCCCACGCATATTTTGAAAATGTATCTATGACAGTTAACATATATTTATAACCATTATTATATGCTGAATAATTTCCCATTTCTACCAAGTCGGCTTGCCAGAGATCATCAATTCCTTTCATAATAACTCTGCGTCGTAAGAAGTTCTTCCGCGCTCGTGAATGAAGCTCATTAACTACTGCTCTTTTTTCCATTGTATGGTGATATTGTTGTCATTACGTTATATATATCTATTATTTTCTTATTTAAATCTTTTATTTCATTTCTTAGCAGTACAATTTCTTCACTTATACCCCTTTTTAAATTGTCTTTCATGTGTCTTATTTGTAAAATCAAATAAGCTTTGTTAACAGCATCAAGTCCATCCAAAGGTGAAGCTACGTTTATAATCCTTTTATTATCAATGTTTATTTTATTTCCATCCAGTGTAAAACCAAAATGCTTCAAGAGATACTTTCTTCTTCCTTCGTTACTAGACCTTTGATTAAAATAATGACCGAATTTGTCGACAGTCATACTCTTTGTTTTATCACCTCTACACAATTATATTTGCTTCTCTCAATTCTTCAATTATTGATACTATTTCATTAGAATGATTATTATTTCCAGCTTGTTGTGATGCTATTAATAGTCTCAACCGATCTACAATTTCATTAGGATTGTCCCAGTATATATAGTTTGGTTTATTAAGATTTACTCTCATTAAACCTTCACCAATGTGAGTAGTAGCAAATAATTTATTAATTATTTCTTTATATTTGAAACCTCTATTTCCTTTAAGTCGGTTACTGGGATCGTAGTTTACTCTATGTGCATTTGTATCAATCAAAATTCGTTTATATATATCTAGTTCAGTTGAGTCATACTGTTCCGGCCTTTTGTGAAATAGTAATGAATAAAGGCCTGGAGTTAATGCCCAAGATTTATTTCCTATGGTTATTTTGTCATCACTTAGCTTAAGATATGAATTTCCAAATTTCCAATCACCATCTTTATCCTTATAAGGCCCAAATATGGTATCGAGATTTTTGTTTTCAAACAAATCTGTTAAATTAAATTTCCAATCATCAGGTTGGGAATAAAATGATTCATTCAAGTGTGAATCTTCTCTATTTTCACTTTTCCCTGGTAAAGGACTAAAACACTCTTTTTTAGTGGGAGTACTGGCAATAATCTTTTTCTGATGTCCTTTAAATTTACTATAATTTTCAGATTTAATTCTTTCATCAGAAAATTTCATTGGATCGAATGAATTTTCATCAGATCATTTTACAAGTTTTTTAAGTGGTTCTGTTATAGGTTTAAATGTATGTTCTAATTTATTAAACGATTCTGCTTCACCTTGTTTGATACTGTCGAATTTTTTTTTTAGAATTTTTCTTGATTTCACTAATTCTTTTAATATACTTTCTTCCATGTTGGCTTGCTGGAGAATAGCTCAGTTAGTCACAAACAGCTTTTTAAACAGCTAAACAGCTTTTTTTAAACAGCAAAACAGCTTTTTGAAACAGCTAAACAGCTTTTTGAAACAGCTAAACAACCTTTTGAAACTGCTAAACAGCTTTTTTAAACAGCTAAACAGCTTTTTTAAACAGTTAAACAAATTTTTTAAACAGCAAAACAGCTTTTTGAAACAGCTAAACAGCTTTTTAAACAGTTAAACAGCCTTTTGAAACTGCTAAACAGCTTTTTTAAACAGCTAAACAGCTTTTTTAAACAGCAAAACAGCTTTTTGAAACAGCTAAACAGCTTTTTTTAAACAGCAAAACAGCTTTTGAAACTGCTAAACAGCTTTTTTAAACAGCTAAACAGCTTTTTTAAACAGCAAAACAGCTTTTTGAAACAGCTAAACAGCTTTTTTAAACAGTTAAACATCCTTTTGAAACTGCTAAACAGCTTTTTTAAACAGCAAAACAGCTTTTTTAAACAGAGGAACAGCCTTTTTAAACAGCTAAACAGCTTTTTAAACAGCTAAACAGCTTTTTTTAAACAGCAAACAGTTTTTTTTAAACAGCTAAACAGCTTTTTTAAACAGCTAAATAGCTTTTAATTAGAAAATGTCCGCAGCAGTTGAATGAATATTTATAACTAAGGTTGAATGAAAACATCAAAGCCTTTTCTATAGCGTCCATTCCATACATCATCATCCTTGCTGATCACAAGAAATCCATATTTGTCCTTCCAACATTCATTGCATATATTATGAAACATTTTGAGACTCATATCACTTCCAACATGATCACTATAAATATGTTTTAAATTTAAGTCGTCTTGTTTAAATATTATGATAAAGTTTGCATTATCTCGTACTAAATGTTTAGGAATACGTGTATACGTTTGACACAAATAAAATGAATCAATGTCTCTATGACGACCCATACAAAAATATGATCTAATATTATTCTGCTTTTCGCATGCAACATCATCAAATATCATTACAGAGTTTGCCTTTGCTTTATCAGGTGATATGACATCTTCATTCTCTGTAAATGTGTAAAGACCTATTCCCTTTACTGATGAAATTAGTCTTTCTAGATACTTATATTTTGGCTGTTGTAATGACTTGGAATACAAGTAAATATTTTTAAACTTTAATCCATTTGGGCTTTCAATTAAACTGAGCATTACATTTGTTTTCCCGCAATTAGATGGGCCTACTAGTAATGCTCTTATAGAGTTTGGTAATAGGCAACTGTGTTTAGTTCGACTATTGCATTCAATGAAATCGAAATTTCTTACTAAGATATTTGAATGTTGCTTAATCAAATGCATCTTTACAACTGAAAGTTATATTAAACAAGTTTGAATTTATTTACAGAAATAATTAAAAGTATAAATGATTATGTATTCAAATAAAAAATTTAATGCGAAACAGACAGTTCAAGGAAAAGGACTGGTAAACAGTTTGATTAATTCACTACCAGTTGAACTTCATTTGCCTGGATATCAATTTTGTGGACCTGGAACAAAATTAGAAAAACGGTTGAAGAGAGGAGATAGAGGAATTAATCCATTGGATGCTGCTTGTCGAGTTCATGATATTGCTTATTCTCAGAGTACTGATATTAAAAAACGTCATCAGGCGGATAGAGAACTAGCTAATAAAGCTTGGGAGAGGGTAACAGCTAAAGACAGCACACTCGGAGAAAAAATAAATTCGTACCTTGTAACAAACGCAATGAAATCTAAAGTAAAATTTGGTTTGGGTGTTAAATCCAAAGACTTTAAGAAAACTTGTAAGCAAAACCATTTTCGTAATGCGATTAAAGCAGCTACAACTATCTTAAGAAAAAATAAGCCTACAGATACAAAAGATGGTATAAAAACTGCGCGAAATGTTATTAAACGTTCGTTTCTTGGAAAAAAAATCGGAAGTAAAAATTCCAAGAATTATCAGAGTTCCTAAAATTGGCGGCTTATTACCTTTGATACCGATATTTACAGCACTTGGAGCATTAGGTGCAATGGCTTCTGGAGGTTCACAAATTGCTAAAGCCATTACTATAGCTAAAAATGGTAGAGAACAGTTCGAAGAAAATAAATGTCATAACAGAGCATTAGAGGCAATAGCAATAGGAAAAGGTCTCTATCTGAAACCTTATAAAAAGGGATATGGAATATTTTATACAAAAACTACATCAAAAAACTATTAAATCAGCTACCCAACAGACCATTAACAGATATGGATTTAAGAACTTTTGGAAAGAAGCATATTCTTCACTTTAGAGGAGTTTATATGAGAGATGAACTTCCTAATATTCCACGGAGGATAGAATGTGGAATTATCAACTTAGACTCTAATACCGGAAATGGTACACATTGGGTAGCATATTATAAAAATAATAATAATGTGGAATATTTTGATAGTTTTGGTAATCTTCAACCACCCTTAGAAGTTTTAAGATATTTGGGAAACAATATAAAGTATAACTATAAGAGATATCAGAAATTGAATGGATTTAATTGTGGACATTTATGTTTAAACTTTTTAATAAAATCCCAAATAAAAAACAATGTGGAATAAAAAAATAAGAAACAGAAAAAATAAAATTTGTTTAATTAATTTATTTATAGTTTTTATTTCATTTATTATCCATTCTTAGCAATAGTCTGTGTATTTTTACGTCTGTTACAATTTTGTTTTGCATTTTTTTTCCTATTTCGTAACAAAGACGTGTCAGATCAACTTCAATATCTTTTTGATTAATTCCTTTTATTTCACTCAGTTGTATACTAGTTTTTCTTAACATAGAACACGTTGGAATATAAAAATCATAATAAAAATGTAGAATTTGTTTCCTGAGGATGCCGTTCCAACATAAAATTGAAGTTAGAAATATTCCAATACCAAGTAGAGACTTCCACGTATCTGGTGCTATTTTAATTTTGTAGTTGTCCTGCTGGATAATTAAACGATAGCTACCGTTTTTATATTGAAATATATAGGCTGTATTCCTTTCAGTAGTGTCATCTATCAAATTTACTGAATTTAAAAATTCTGTCTGAGAAAGGACACTGCTAATATAGGTTTTATAGTGCATTAAACGTAGCCACTCTTCCCGATCCAATCCAATAAAATGTTTACTTTTATAATGTAGCCATATCATTGGTTTAAATCCATTTAGAGTTGAAAACCCACAAGAAATTTTTAATTTTAAATTCAGGAAGTACTCCAGCTCAAAAACCACATCCTGTATTTGAGATTTCCTTGATTGTTGGAAAAAGTTTGTCATTTTATTTTCCATTTTCAAAAGAGAATTTTAATTTTTTTTTTACTATACACCTCGGAAGTAAATTTTAAACTGATGATGACTTCGCTCTAAACAATCCCTTTATATTGGAAATATCTTGAATACTATGCTCTATCTATCTGTCATTGTGTAAATAAGTTGACGTATACAATTACATACATGCATACATACATACATACATACATACATATATGTTGTATAAGAAAAATAAAAAAATATTTAAATTATGTTTCCTTTCAAACATTTTGTTTATTTTTTATTTATTTTTTTAATGTAAATTATAAAATTTAATTAAAAATTTTGTTTAAAAATGTTTATTAATTCGTCTCAATCTTCCTTTCGGTTAGCGGTGGCAGTCGATAAAAAGTGATGAAATAAGCTTCTATATGTATCAATAATCTTCTTCAGCCTTAGTTTTTTCATATGAAAAAAGTAACACGTACACATACCACCAACGTCTTCATTTGAATTTTCGTCATGAGAGCAAGGTATTCTATCATCAAAATTCTCATAATCAGTTTTGAATGCCCGAAGAAAAGACAGATGTTCTTCGAAAATTATATTTCCGAACTCTTGTAAAAAATCGTTTATAAAATCCATCGTTCTAGTTTAAAATCTTAATGAAAACTACTCATTGATTTATCAAATCCTCGTGTTATATACTTACGTATGTATATTTTTATTTGGTTGAATTCGTATAAATTAAACAAATATTCATGCAATTTAATTTTTTTTCTTCTTGTTTTATTTAAAATATTTCCTTAAACACTTTTTAAATAGTTTCTATTTAAATGTAGCAAAAGGATAATAATCTCTTACAGGAGGAACTGGCTTCAACTCCAATCTGTATAAATCACTATTATTGCTATCATTTATAGGATATTTAGAAATAAGATAAGCGCCCGTAGATAAATTTTCAATATCCTTATCACTTAGTGAATTAAACCTCTTTGGTAAATATAAAATGTTCGTTCCCAGTTCTAAGACAATAGTTTCCCCATACTTGGTAGTAATACGATCAGCTCCAGTTATATGATACTCCTCTAGAGATAGCATATCCTTCACACTAAGTCTCTGCCTGGCGTTCAATTTATTGAAGGTAGAAATTAACTCCTCGTTGGTGCTCATTGTTTTGTAACTTATATTAAACTGTGAACTTTTATACACCAGTACAAATTATTTATACATTTTTTCATATGCAAGATATATACATATCTCTCTCTCTCTCTCTCTCTATTTATTAATTAAGTTTTCTCTTTTCACTAGTTATTATTGAAATTTTATTAACGGTTGTATTTTATTTTATCTCTTTATTATTATTTTTTTTATTTTTTATATAATGTTAAATAGATTCTACTTATATAAATTCAATCTAATGATTTTATTTAAAGTTTACATCTAATATTATTTTATCCCCAACTTCGTCGCACCAAAATTCTTCATTATCGTACAAGAATTCGTATACCTCATCCTCAAAAAAAATTTTATGATATCCCATCTGGTTGTTGGGAATTTCCTGTTCCTTCCAATTCTGAGGAGACTTGATGTAGTGGAAGATTACTTCTTCCACCGAATCATTAAGACTGAATTCTGTCAACGTACCAATGGAAAGTGGGCTAACCGAAGGGTGTACCTTGCCAAAGTCATCCTCCAAAGATATTATCAGCGGACTGGATTGCATTTTTAATTTAATTTAATTTTTTTTTTACTTTTTTATTTATTTAGTTGATAGCACTTGAAGTTGAATTTCACTAACTAAGTTTAAAATGTTCCACGATTGGACCTTTATACTCGAAATCAACAACAACAACAACATAATACTAACAAAATATCAATAGATAAGCTAATGCACATAAACATTGCATTTGTTCCCTCACTCCACACTCATATCCATACACACATTCACTCCTATCCATACATACATACATACATACATACATACATACACGTGTAACGCTGACCAAATTCACTACATTTTAAACCCTTTCCTATTCCACTCACGATCGTTTACTTATAAAATCCTAACCCTAATTAACATATTTTCTATTCGCACATGCAAGATTTGTGAAATCTAGGAATTCGTCTCCTTTTTATGTATATCCGCACTAAAATGTCTAACAAAATTAAAAAAATATAATAAATAATAGAATTAACATATGCAAATTATTAAACAAAAATATCAACTACAGTTTTTATACGAACACCGGCCGATCAAACCCACACAAATTATTACATCCCGTTTACTTACATATAAAATCCTAACCCTAATTAACATATTTTCTATTCACACATGCACTCACAAATCTAGGAATTCGTCTCCTTTTTACTATGAATCTCCGCTCACACATTTTTTTTTCTAACAAAATTAACAATAAAAAAAAAAAAAAATAATATAATTTACATATGGAAATAATTAAACAAAAATATCAATTAGAAATTGTATACGAACACATGGCATGTGCCTTTACTAAATACCATACATATGTACAACATATTTTCCCTAAATCATCAAATACTTTCTTTTCAATTCGATAAAACAAACTCATACACCAATACTCCCACTAATGCCTTGGCTGGCTCATCATCATCATCATCATCATACCTGTATACAAAAGAACCTATTGTTAACCGTTACCATTCTCAAAGCATTCGAAAAAAAAAGTATGAAAAAAATCTTAACTTTTTTTTGCTGCGGTTCGCGTGTATAACAACACAAAATAACTTTATCAATTCCAACTACAATTCATGGGTGCATACTATTAGGCGTTAAATACAAATCCCAACTCCATTTACTACTTAGCACCATAAGCCAAGCCTCATCGATTGGCACTTAACAATTCACAATCCGTTATTTTATCTCCTGCCATCTAGACTTCTTTAGCACACCAAAACTTTTTTAGCTCATCCAAAACCAATTTAAATAAATTTAATTACTTTTGGGTAAGCCAACATGATCCAGACTTAGCAAACTCACAACCCGCTATTATCTCTCCTTTCTCCACCCTGTCATCTACACTTATCTAGCACACAGCTACTTACCCAAAACCCATTAAAATAAATTTAATTACTTTTGGGTAAACTCAGATAAATTGATCAAGACTTAGCCAACTCACACACATTTCACCTATTTACGGCGTTGCCATCTGGCATCAACATGCTTCATTTAGCCAATTCACTATCCTTTTTACCCTTTTTTCATCTCACTATGGCAACGCTCACGCCATTATTTAGCAAATACACACTCCTTTTACCCTTTTACACCACCATATGGCAACTCTAATACCAGTAGTTAGCAAAGACACAAACCTTTAATGCATACAGCGCCCCCTTCCGTTATCTATCGTTATCTATTTTAATTGCTTTCTGGGAGAACAAGCAATTCCTATATACTAGCTGAAATCAGCTTTGACGGAAGACTGGGAGATTTCTGCATAATTTACGAGAAAGCTGGCTTATTCAATGCCTAATAGGCTAAAGGAAGTGGTAAAATTAAAAGGGGATCAACTATTTATTGAGTCTCAAGTAGAACACCATGTAATATTATCGTAAGCAGACTTTTGTGATACCAAAGATTTCCTTATGTTACTATTATTTAAAGTTTTTTGAATTAACAATTATTATTTTACGAAATTCCATTTGAGTTTAATTTTTTATTATATTTTCTAATAAAAAAATAAGTAATAGTTATTTTTGTTACAAAAATAAAAATTAATTATGTTTTTGATGTCGTCCTTAGACTTTTGTTTCATAGTATATCTATGTATATGTGTAAAAATTTCATGTAGCTATTTAACTTTATATTTTACAAAAAAAAAAAAACAAACATAGATATGTATATAAATCAATTGCGGTAAGGAATTTATTAAAACATTGCCTAGATTTCATGCAAAACTTAAGACAATATAAAATAACAAATAATCATAAATGTTAGTTTTATGTATTTAAATACATATTTTGTAAATATTTAAAGAATTTAAAAAACGTGAAAGAATGTATAATAATAAATGTAAAACAAAATTTGTTTAAAAAATATATTTTTATTTACTTATTTAATTCAAAGCTTAAAAAGATGTAAAATAATAAACGATGGTTTTGGGTTTTTGAGACGTACATAAGTACATGCATACATACATTTCTTCAAAGCGGCAATACACAAAAACTTTTAAAATATATCTTTATTTGCAAAAGGTACAGAAGCGATATATATGTATATATAACTATAATGTTCTAAGCCAGGACATCTTTTCAAGCGAAAATATAACCTTTTGTATATCTTCGAATTAAGTTTTAATAAGGTGAGTTATATCCATAGTCCTTGCATGTAAACAACAAAACAAAATTATTGTGTTAGCGGACCGTTAGTCGACACATTTGCTTAGCGTTCGGCTCACAGCCGGCTTTTAGACGCCGCCGACGATTTTTGCTTTTAGCCGCCGCCGATCACTAATATACATCGGTTCGTGCTCTGTACATGCTTTGCTAGATTATATGTATGTACATACTTCTACATAATTATAAATCCATTTGCGCAGGGGTTTAATATATTTTATTTATTTATTTATTAATACATATTATACCAAGTAAATTTGTATAATATGGTTGCACAAATATGGGCGGAGTAACTAAGCCATATGCCCAAGATGTTATTAACAACAGTTTAAAAAAGTTTTGTGACTGACTGTACACGACCTATGCCTTCACATAGGAAGTAGCAACATGGCTGTTAAAGAAATTCCACAAAAGAACCGCAAGATTATACCGTTATCCGTGGCTGATCAGTCAACCAGTGCGAGCGAGACAAAAAACTCTTGAAGGCCTAAACACACACAAACCTGACAGCACTTACGAAATAATTAAGGTGGAAGTACATAACACGCGCTCAATGCGCTAATGCGATACAGACTTTTGTCAAAAAAGTGAAATAGTGTGTTTTCATAAGGCAAGTTAAATAAAGAAGTTTGCGACGCGCGTATCTCGCAAAAAGTTGAACATTCTTAAATTTTCACGCGTTGTGTACAAAATGACAGCTAGTGTTGCCAGATTCACATGCTAACATACACAAAATATTATTAGAAATTCATTGTTTTATTAAACAATAGATACAAAAATGCATTAAATATTTAAAGAAAAATAAAACGTAAATGCAAGACAAAAAAATTGCCGACAAAGGCTTAAAATCTTACAACTAAAAAAGCCTCAAAAGCGTGCTGTGTAACTTTGCATTTTTATAGCTTTAAACGTTTACCAAGCCAGAAGCGCGTTTCTGCGTGACGCGTGGTATGTACCTCCACCTTTACGATGACGCATGAGCTGTTCTTCAACCCAGAGCTGCTTAACGACTGCGGGGTTTATTATACATATGTATATAGTACACATGAAGTTTTATATACATACTAAATGAGCACGGCAAACGTTGTCTTACTCTCAATGAATTTTTTTTAACTACAAGTTACTCCATACAGTACTCACTTGTTGGTTAAAAAACAAAACGAAAACCTACCCGGTATTGACCCGAATCTGTGTTGAAAATTTCAGCTTCACAGGTCTTATAGTTCCACCCATCATGGGTTAATAACAAACACACAATGCGATTTTATATATATAGAAAATATATAATCTAGCGCCTTAAAATATGCAACATACTTGAATTTTTGTATTACAAACTGTCAGACAATATATCATGCACCGGCGCCATCTACTTAAAATGAAACGTACTTATTTTCGTGAAGTATACTCACACACCACGTACTTGCGTCGTTGTAGTACATGCTATGTATCAGAGATGGCGCTGTATGTGAAAAATGATTTTCCGTTTTCCTGCTTTTCTCTTGAAATTTTCTCTGAATTTTTCTTTGCTATAAACCTCACGGAGCCCGATAACTTTCCAACGAATACAAACCCGTGGAAATCGGTTCGTGCGTTATGGAGTTATAACGTCAGGAAGGAAAACGACTTAATTTTATTTATATACATATTAGGGTGATCGATTATTCGACATTTTCGAGAAACCGGTTCGAATATATGAAATTGTGAAACACCCGGTTTCGGTTTTTAAAATTCAGGAAAACCCTGTCAACCGGTTTTATAGTTGGAAAATTATTATACAAAAGCTTTGATTTTAATTTGCTTTATTAGAGTAAATAAATAAATAGTATTTATGTAAATACTATAAGATAATACAAAAACTTAAGGTAAAAAAACAAAAAATAACTTCATACACATACATACGAGTACTTATGTGAAGTAAATATCGCACACTACATCATAAACAGTCACAACTCAAAATGATCAAAATGGTTTTGTTTTTCCATAAACCAGTTTACTGAACAAATGTCTAATGACCACAAAAATTTCCTTTGCAACACAGTCTTCTTGAACAATATAAGATATCGTTATACTTGTTTTATGTCACATGCTTGCGTTATTTGTACAGTATCAGCACTTTTTTCCACTTCTGAACATCTGGTATATTTTGAGTTGTGACTGTTTATGATTTAGTGTGCGAAATGTATTTAATATAAAGTTTTAGAAAGAAATGTTTGAGTTGCAATCTTACATTAGTAAAAATATATTAGCTTTGATTTTATTTAATGAGTTAATTTTGTAATTTTGAGAAAATGTTTGTATTTTTTAATGATATAACAAAATCATTGGAGCATTGGAGCTACTAATGGAAATTTGATATATACAAATACAGCAATACAAAGAAGCATTTTTGGTCTTCGACGTATATCTAACTCTACGTATATGAAGCAAAATGCCAATAAAACTAAAAAACACTTCTTATTGATATCCATTGTACTTAATTCAACTCCACCTCATAAAATCGCTTTAATTTTCTTGTTGCAGTAAGTGTTGCCATACCCAGGAACGCCTAGAATGTTTACACTGAAAACAAAAATGCTTTACACATTCATCTAGGTTTTAATATATATATTTATTGCAAAATCTATAATTTGAGAAGTATTCGACTGAGCCGGTTTTTTAATTATAAAAAAACCGGACTATTCGACATTCGAAAAATCATAATTTTGAAAAAACCGACAACCGTATTGTGAAAAAACCTGGTTTTAAAACCGGTTGAAAAACAGAGTTGATAACCCTAATAAATACATGCTTTTATACAGTGACTCCAACGCATAATCCGAAATAGTATGGCTGATGTAAATGTGCTCGAAACAAAAACAAAATGTATTTAAGGTTGATTTTTTTCGATTTTATATACCCTTCACATACTTACATCTGTGGATAATAAAAAAATATAACTTTTCCATCGCAATGTCAAATTTCTCTGCACTTTGCTTTACATTTTGCTTCAAAATGTTGAGGTTCACAAAAATGTCCATTTTACATTCTATAAAATGCAAATTGCCTACTACACCACTAGATATGCAGCCGCAAACGATTACAGGTCCTCCTCCATGCTTCACTGTTGCTTTTGCGTTGTTATGGTTAAATTCGGTATTTGGCTTACGCCACACGTAAATATCGGTATTTGGCTTGACTGCCATCTGAACCATGCAAGTAAATTTGCTTTCGTCAGTGAAAAAACCTAATTGCAAACTTTCAATGATAATTAATTTCAGGATGACTTTTCACCAAATTATTTGATTCAAAAATACTGTTTAAGCCGCGTTCAGACTATTATACTTTGTATTTATACTTGTCAAAAATTCAAATAATACGTTCAAGTGTGATAGTCTGAACGCAAAATGTCATCAAAGTGGCAAATAATACGATAAAAATTTTGACATCCCATAAGACTTTCTCGTTTTTAGAAAATTTTCTAAACGATAATACTTTTCATTAGATCAGGGTTGCATTTTCACACAAACCAAATTTCCAAGTCGGCTGTTTCGCCGCCGATAGCGTGTCGTCATTGATGTAATGTTTTGTCATATGTATGTATATCTGCTTAAAATTTTGAATAAGTGAATCGTATGGAAGTATATTTCGTTGACGTAATTTTTTAACGTTTTTGTAATATCTTTTCTTAAATTTTTTCTGTTAGTTACATAGAATATTTTTAACTGCTGAATTTTTTCAAGTGCCAGCACGTCCCCGCCTACATGAAACCGCTTTGCCGCCGCTAGTCAAAGGAATAGCACAGACATTTTTATTTTGAACAGCTGTCTTGTTTTCTGCTTGTATAACACATTTTATTTGAAGTGTGATGGTCTGAACACAATATGTAATTTTACGTTAGATTTTTTGACAGTCGCAACGAATGTATTTAGATTTATGTATCGTAAAATGTGATGAAAGTATTAATATTTGTATAACGGGGCTTTAACGAATTATTAAATACTGTTTAACGAATTTTACTCTACGGTATTTATTTCTAAGGATTGTAAAAGGCTTTTTTCTGGCAAATCTCCCATAATCATTGTACTTATGTAATGTATTGCGAACAGTATTCAGACAAACATCTTTTACAGTTCAAGATTTTAATGATATTTTAAGATCTTTTGCTGATTTCATTCAAAATCGAACGTTCATCTCTTGCATTTAGTATTTTGCCTTAACATTTTCTGCTTTTATTGGTCAGTCTAAATTTATTACGCAATCTTTTAACAACATCGTGGACAGTGGATTTGCTTTTTCCAACACATTCGACAATTTCTCGAACAGTTTTACCTTCCAAATTTAATTTAACTATTACTTGTCTTATTTCAACGGTCGTTTGATTTCTATTTGGAGATATTTTGACTTAATGTTTTTACCACTTCTTACAATTTACAAATGCCTATGACAAAAAAATGCAGTAATGCATATCGAATCTTCTTTGTCCGATTATTCGTTGAGCGCAAAAATTTAAGTTATTTTAATTTTTGTTTTGTTGTGTTGTTGTAATACTAAAGTGTGTTAAGTTTAAATAAAATAAAAAACAGCAATACCCTAACACCTCTTGTTTCTGTTTATAGAGCATTTATATCAGTCAAACTCTTGTCCGATTATGCGTTGGAATCACTGTATGTTAAAAATATACGGATCATACCTATTTTATTTAGCTGGGTTATGTACTTAATTTCATGTCTGAATAAAAAGCGAGAATTTGCTGGGGAAAAAATTGTTAGTCGATAACTCGGCAACGCTGAATGCATATTCATACACACAAATGTGTTTTATTGTTGACGACGACTATTCCGTACAAAAATTCGTTAATGGTTCGAGTTGTGTTGAAAACATGAAGGTGCAATTAGACGTTGCATAACCATAATGCCATAGCTATAACCGAACCAAAGTTCAATTAATTTCTATGGTAATGCTATGGCGTTATGGTGAGTCACCTATAATCAAATACAGTGTTGCCCATTAGTTTGGTTCGAACGACTGTTTTCTATGGTTATGGTTAGGCACGTCTGATTGCACCTTTAGTAGGATAAATTTGTAGCAAATGAAAAAGTATAAAAAAATTTGTTTCTTTTAGGTTTTTTAATTTTTTCGAACACATTTTCTTGACAAAATGTAAGTACGTATGTATATATGTACATGCACATTTTTGTAAGTATGTATGTAAATATTTAGATTACACAGATCAACAGCAAAAGAGTGCTTCAACAACTACTATATAGATTTGATGTATTATGGCTACCTTAGTAAAAAAATGATAGAATTTTTTAATTCTACAAAATTTTTTTTTTAAATTATTTTTAGGTAACATTTTCAATATTTTGAGACATGTCTCCACTTATGTTGTCATAACTCTAAGAAAACTAGTCCAATTTTGTTAAGCTAAATTTTCAAAAAATATTATTTATATAACTTTTAATTCGTTTATATATTGAGTTTCAATCGGCTTACTAGTTTGGGAGTTATAATAAGAAATTGAAGCCAAAAATATATTTTTTACGTGAGAATTTTTTGTTTTAAAAAATCATGAAAAATCGAAAACGGCAAAAATTCTTCAGAACGATTGCTTTATCGCAAAGCCACATGTAATAGAAACAAAATGAGATATCGATCATAAAAATCGATTAAAAATAAAAGTTTTCTACTGTTTAATACATTTAAACTCGCCTAATTCAAATGTGTTTCCGAAGAATAGAATCAGTATTGTAGGTAGGGTTCCGCCAAAAAATACACGAATGTTACTATGTAATGAATTTTCGATGTGAACATTTGTACATAGCATGGGAAGATGTTCTCAAAATTCAATCAATCGACAGAAGAACAATAACTACCCAATTTTATGAATATCAAACAAAAAATAAAATTTTGTGAAACTGAGTTAATTGTGAATAACTTGGCGTTGCTATAAAGCAATAAATCTGAAAAATTTTTGCCGTTTTAAATTTGTCATATTTTTTTTTAAAACAAAATAAAACGTGCTATTTTCACGTAAAAAATTATATAAATAATAATTTTTGTAAATTTAGTTTAACAAAATTGGACTAGTTGTTTTTGAGTTATGACAACATAAGTTGAGACATATCTCAAAATATTGACAGTTTTACTAAAAAGTTATTTAAAAAAAATTGTTTATAGAATTTAACAATTTAACCATTTTTGTACTACTGAAACCAGAATACATCAAAATTGTATAGTGGTTTTACAAGCCTTTAAATTTTTTAAATTTTGTTGCGCGGTGTTATGTGAATGCTGAACCGTTTATAGCACCAAAGTAAATTCAGTGATCTTTTGGTAAAAATAAAAAATTAATAGAATAAAATCAAAAAAATACTGTTCAAGATAATATATTTTCGATCAATTCGTTTTTCTTTGTATCAGTCTTATTGGACTACATTGAAATCAACATCGTCGACATCGGTTTCCTATCCTAATAAGTCTATTAACTATTCGTATTGAAAATATTTGAGGTCGGTCATTCACTACATTGATAAAATAAATACAGAAAGAGTTTAACAAAATTCGAGTGCACAAAATGTCATCAAGATTGGATTATAAGAAAAGGTTAAAAGAATACAGAAAATCCATTAGAGCCACTAATCTTAAAACCGTAACATTCAAAGAAGCAAATTTTCATGTAGATGAAGATACTGAATATAATTCTTCTTCACACCTACCTCCACATGAAACTCATTATCAACATCACCAAATATGGTGGGAAAATAAGGAACCGATTCCTGAATATATAGTAAATACTCCAAGATCTATTTCAAGAACACCATCACCACAGTTGCAAGCACAAAAATTAGCAACTCCTGGTTTTGTAAATGAGAGCAATCTTCTTTCGGAACCTATAGGACGATATATTAATTGGAATAGTTCCCATGCTTTACTGGCCTCCCAACCCTGGTCTTGTATTGGGGATTTGATGCACTTTTGTGACAAATATGAATTTAAAGCTATTAGTGTGTCCGATATTCAAACACATGCCAACATCGTTAGTGAAGTCAAAGCATTGCTAAGTGGAAAAGCACCATTTGATAAACGTCGACGCTTTCCAGGGACTATTCGTAACGAAGGAAATTTATTAGTATGCATCGGTCGCTGTCCCAGTATCGAATATCATTTGCAGCGTATCCTGACCATATTTCGTCGGCCATTAAATAAACTTTCCACTGATAAACAAAATATTTCAAAACAAAATTTTCACCTAGCCATGAGGGAATTGCGCCTCGACGTATCAGCACGCATTACAGAAGTTAAACTTTACGATCGCTCAATATTTGAAAAACAATTTAATTTAAGATGGCAAGATACTTCAGAATAAAAAAATAAATTCCTTGTTTTAAAAATCTTCTGTAATCGCACAATTATATGTATATGAATTAATTTTTTTTTCAATATTACGTGTCTTGATAAAAAAAGAAAAATACAATCTAAGAGTGCATTAATTTTGTTTTTGAGATATACATAGATATCGTCGGCTTAGAGTGTAAGCCTGCTAACTCAATTCCAGCAAATTTTACAGGAGAGACAAAATACTGTTAACGGTTTATATAAGTAAATAAAATTCTTTATTATTTAAATTTTTTTAAAAAATTTTATATTTATTTAGAGGAGAAGACTATGTCTTCTTTATCCTTTTATTATTTCTAATTATTTAATTTGCCGGAAGACTATGTCTTCTTATTCGGACTTCTTATTATTGACTAATACTATTATTATTATTTTTACTTAATATTAAACTTTATATAAACTTAAGAATTGTCGAACAGCAATCATCACCTTGAAATGCAACGTGAGCTGTTCCAATTGCATTCAGTGCAAATAGGTCGTCAGCACTTTAAATAAATGTTGTAACAAAAAAATTCGTGAATTAAAATTTAAATGGAAATGTGTCAGCAATTGAATTGCGACAGAGGAGATTGAACTTTATTAAAGTAAGTAAAATAATTATCAATTACAATTAAATGGAAATGTGTCAGCAATTGAATTGCGACAGAGGAGATTGAACTTTATTAAAGTAAGTAAAATAATTATTAATTGCAATTAAAGGGAAATGTGTCAGCTATTGATCTTTTATTTAAAATAAATATGTTAATTATTAACTCCTCCCTTCTTAATTTGATTGTCCCCAATCATTCAGAAAAATGGGATATTGTTCAATCTAAGAGGTTTGACTGGAGCTTCAAGCTCTATTGGGTTTTGAGGGTCGCGAATAGTTTGTAAACTGAGTACATTCGGGGTTAACTTGCTACTAGTGAGTGGGTTTTGGTGTTCCCAGATTACTACTTTTCGGGTGCGTTTAAAGAAAAAACCCAGACACGCAATTAATATGATTATTAGGCAAAGTATCGTTGATATTGACCAACCTCCGATTTCTAGGTTTTTTTTGATAGTTGAAATTGTCTCAGTGTTGTTGATTTGAAGTTCGTTTAGAGCTTCGAGCGATAAGAGATTGATATGGTCAATTTCGAAAGGATTGGCTGTAGTAATGCGGGTATCATTTTTAGAGGAGAAGCCTCCATATTACTGAAAGTTCTATTGTTAGCTTTTATGGTACTGTTGTGAAATTTAATGAGAAAGGTTCCAGATAAAGATCGATATGTTTCATCTATGTAAATGGATCCATTGTAACCATTCAGTAAGATCATGCCAGACTCAATTTCCTCAATTGGTGAAATGTGATGATTATTGCTCGTTACACAAGAAGAGTTTCTATTACTAATAATATTAGGGATACAAGTATTATTTGTTATGTCAATTATTTGATTTTCTTTACAAATCATAATATCGTTATATTCTTCACATTTTTCTTTAATAGCATAAATTGTTTTTTCATTTTTTAAAATTTCTAGGAATTCAAGTTTGATTACATATGTTTTCCTTTTTACTGGTCTTAAAATTACATTTTCATACATTTCCTTTTTTGTCAATGGTACTTTAACCATGTAAAATATTTCATTATAATTATTTTTGTTATACAAAACTGACACTTTGGCAAATTGAAGTGCCTCCTCTGGGTTTACAAAAGGAATGTTTTCTTCTTCGATTTTTTTCATAGCTACTTCTATTTCTTTTTTATTTAGTATTAATGGGTTTACAATTCCAATTTTTGCCCATTCTATTCCATTTTCAATATTTACTAACTCTTCCTTGACTAATCTTATTCTATTTTGTAAATTAATAACTATTTCATTTTCTAAGTAAACATTCTTTCTTACAAAATTTGACATTCTATTAATAATTTCGGTTAAGTTGTTTATTCTTTTATTGAAAGCTTCATTAACATAAAATTGTTTATTGTTATATTTATTTAATTCGTAAACGTTATTAGTTAATATTTCAGAGTCGTCATGATCCGGAGACCCTGCGACGTATTTCCAAATTGTTCCTAAAGTGTTTATGGCTCTTTTATTTCTTGTTAGGGGTGTTAGATTCTCTAGGATGTTGTTAATTTGGGTGAGTTCATGATTGAGGATATGGTATAGGTTGTGGTTATTTGGGATGTTTTGTTGGATAAAGGTGTGGGTGTTGGCTATGGATGTTGCGTATTGTTCCAGATCTATTGGATGAATGATAGTGAAGGTTCCCTGCTGAATTTTTGCTGTACCCTTATTTATGGTGACAACGTAGGAGGACGTGTAATCCATGATTTGGATTTCCGTCAGCGCGTAGGATAGAATAATAGTATAAGATGAATTGGACACATTGTGTTGACTGACTGATGTTATTCTGTTGATCTTGTTGCAGTTATCGATGTCGGCCAGATATTTGAATGGTTGTCTTCTACGGTGCAGCTTTCAATGGCAAGGACAAAGCTGTTGTTGAATATTATGTTTTTAGGTCTTTTCTAAAGTCTTTTGATTAATATAGTTTTTCTTTTTATAATATAATTTTTAATTTGTTCACTGTTCCTTTTATTTGTTCACTGTTCTTTTTATTTGTTGTGTCTATTTTCTTATTTTAAATTGTAAACTTATTAAACTATACCGTCCCGATCACGCGAATTTTGTCCTTTTCGTACTTCTACTAAGGATTCACTTATGACACTTTATACGGACGGTCGCCTGCGGACGGACACTTACAGGCTTAATTAATATTATTTTTTATTTTAGGGTTCTTTTAGTACACTATTTTTGTACCGGATGCTGCTCGGGCGCCAGTAAATAAAATTCTTTATTATTTAAATTTTTTAAAAAAATTTTATATTTATTTAGAGGAGAAGACTATGTCTTCTTTATCCTTTTATTATTTCTAATTATTTAATTTGCCGGAAGACTATGTCTTCTTATTCGGACTTCTTATTATTGACTAATACTATTATTATTATTTTTACTTAATATTAAACTTTATATAAACTTAAGAATTGTCGAACAGCAATCATCACCTTGAAATGCAACGTGAGCTGTTCCAATTGCATTCAGTGCAAATAGGTCGTCAGCACTTTAAATAAATGTTGTAACAAAAAAATTCGTGAATTAAAATTTAAATGGAAATGTGTCAGTTATATAAACTTAAGAATTGTCGAACAGCAATCATCACCTTGAAATGCAACGTGAGCTGTTCCAATTGCATTCAGTGCAAATAGGTCGTCAGCACTTTAAATAAATGTTGTAACAAAAAAATTCGTGAATT
Organism: Nowickia ferox; assembly: GCA_936439885.1. Classification (NCBI taxonomy): domain Eukaryota; kingdom Metazoa; phylum Arthropoda; class Insecta; order Diptera; family Tachinidae; genus Nowickia; species Nowickia ferox. The sequence continues at coordinate 44,606,968 of OW387026.1, forward strand.
AAAATTTAAATGGAAATGTGTCAGCAATTGAATTGCGACAGAGGAGATTGAACTTTATTAAAGTAAGTAAAATAATTATCAATTACAATTAAATGGAAATGTGTCAGCAATTGAATTGCGACAGAGGAGATTGAACTTTATTAAAGTAAGTAAAATAACTATTAATTGCAATTAAAGGGAAATGTGTCAGCTATTGATCTTTTATTTAAAATAAATATGTTAATTATTAACTTATACAAGGCTTAAGAAATTAGCCTAATACATAAGTTTCTTCGACATATAGAGCTTCAAATTAAAATAAATATTACAGCAAATCGAGGCGTCTCTTTCGAATACGCTATAAAATTTTGATTTAGCAGATTTACGCTCTAAGCCGACAATATGTATATTTCCGAAGTTAAATAAAGTTAATTTCTTTAATGATCAAAATAGTGTGAACTGTTCTTTTACCTATGCAAGGTGGGTAAAATAAATGGTAATAAATCTGGAACTTCCAAACTATTGATTGGATTTACATATATCAAACTTCGAACGTCCCTAGAGAAAGACTTAGCCTTTAAAACACATGTCTTGACAGGAGTTACAGTGGCCCAAAGTTGACCACCTGGGACTCAAAAAAAAACTTCTGAGGCTTGTAACTTTTTTAAAAATAATCCGATAATTTTCTTAGATGTGTTTCCGTATCTCCCATAACTTAGAAAATATTTGAGATCCCAGCTAAAAAAATATGTGTGGTCCACATATTTTTAATGTATGAATGTATATAAATATATAAATATATACCCAGCTAAAAAAATATGTCTAGAGCGTATATGATATCCTATATATGGTATATAATATATAATATTATATATTCATACATTTTCATACATATATGTGTAAAATTCCCTACAGTAAGCAAAGTTCAGGTTCATACACCCTTGATGCGCACTAAAGTGCAACAAATTAAATGATTAAAACTACGCTGATGACGAAGGTGTAGTGGCCTTCGAAAACAGCCAGTTGTTCCGTTCTACTACGTGCTTGTCAGAATATTTACAACTAACTTTGGTGTTATTTGTTCATTAATAATTATCACATGTAATTTGGCTTACAAAGCGATACGAACTTTAGCCTGATCATATCATAAATATAGAAACAAATGAAGTTCGAACTAATAATAAAATTAACTAAAATTAATAGCAATGGGCCTGTGGCAAAAACCTAAAATAAAAATATACTTATAGTATCAAACCAAAAAAGTTTATCTTAAGTAGAACAAAAATAAGCAAATTAACTAACATGTGCATAATTAGTAAAGAACAAACAACAATGGCAAGACTGTTGTAAATTTAGAGATGGTAAAATTGAGCTTTCATTACAAAAAAGCTTTCAGCAAATTGTAATACGATAAATCAAAACAATTTACATATGCCATTTGCAATAAAAGTTGCGTATATAAAGCAAAAATCTACATCAACTGACAAAGAACGCTGATGATCAAGCTGTAGTGGCCTTCGAAAACAGCCGGTTGTTCCGATCTACTACGTAATTGTCAGAATATTTACAACTAACTTGTTGGTGTTATTTGTTCATTAATAATTATCACATGTAATTTGGCTTACAAAGCAATACGAACATTTTTAGCCAGATCAAATCATAAATATAAAAACTACTTTTTTAAGATCTTGAACAAATAATTTAAAGCGACCTAACCCAGCTAAAAAAAATATGTATGGTCCATATATTTTTAATATATGAATGTATGTAAACATATATATTAGGGATGTAACGATACGCCATTTCGCCGATCCGATACCGATACCGATACTCAAAAATAAATATCGCCGATACCGATTCCGATACCGATACGCATATTTAAATTGAGCTCAAGTAAAAATTAACAAAACTCAAGTAGAGTAATTCTTCTATTATACAAAATAACAGTGTTTGTTAATGAGCCATTCAAATCATCAAAATTTTCAGTACATTTCAGTTTCTCAACTTCAAATTTTTAAACAACAAAACGTCTGCAATATTTATGATTTTACAAAATAAACGTTGGCATTCACTTTAGATTGGCTCAAGATTTAAAATTGATATTAATAAGACTTAAAAAAAAAGAATTAAATTTGAGATCATGTTAAAATTAAATTAAAATTATAAAAACATTGCAAAATATTAATATTTAAAATTGATATTAATAAGATTTTTGTTTAAAAAACAAAGTGATTTCTCAAATCCGTTTGAAGCAGACCTGCAGTGGAAAATAGTCTCTCAGATGCGACAGAACTCATTTGAAAACTTAAGTATTTCTGCGCCATTTTTTTTAAGTTTGGGTAGGATATGTCATTGCGCCAGTAAACAAGAGGGTCTGCGTCTCTAGGAATATTAGGAGATCTAAGATATCTCTCGACTTCTTCGTTAGCAGAACCACAGCTTAGGATGGATAGAGGCTCATCCTCCTGGGATTCTCTTATAATTTTTTCACATACGCTCCAAAGGCGAGTACTTCTCGTAGACTTATCAGAACTTTTGCGAGGTGTAGGGAGGACTGTGTCTTCAAAAAACTTGAAACTTAAAACTTGTTTGAATGAGTTAATATATTGACAATAAGTAAAGAATGAGTTAATATATTGACAATAAGTAAAAAATTTTACAATAAATACATCTATAAATTTGTTGGCCCTTTTAACTTGCATTATAACATTTTACATTAATTGTCAATTTATATTTCATTGAAACAAGTTTTATGCTCCCCTGTAGAACTTTTAAAACGTTAGACAGGGCTTTTTGCATTTTCTGTGACGATATGTAGATAAACTCAACAATTAATATTAGTTTCATTACGAAATGTACTCAAAAGTACAATTGTAAAAGAAGGACAATTGTACCAACTTTTACATCGCTGAACTAAATCATCGCATGCATAAATAAATAAAAGAAAATCAAGACGTATTCAAAGTGGTGATGTTATAAGCACAGTTTTTATTATTTTTTTGCGCTAATTAGAGGTTCGTATGTCAAAATTTTTACATGTTGACATAGGGGCTGAGATATCAGTTGTTATTTTAAGTTGTAATTGTTGTAGAATTACCACCACTTGTATTAACGCGCCTTGAAAAAAATCTTAAAACATACAAACACATACAAGATTTAGCATTGAGAGAACATTTCATTACTATGGTGCAAAAAAAAATAGAAGAAACAATTTCATTATGTATTCTGTTTTGATTTTATGTTCTGCTTTTAATATGTTATTTCTCATAGTTGTCATGCAAAAAAAAGAGATGAAAATTGAATATTTTGTTCAAAAAACTCTAAAAAAAATTTTAAGAAGTATCGGCGTATCGACAGTAAAATATCGCCGATATCGATATATCGGAAAACCAGCAATAGCGCCGATATATCGGTATCGGTTGCTTCCCTAATATATATATATGAATATGTATGAATTCATGTATGGAAATATATGGGATTGCACATGGCAAAACTATTATATACATGAATTGATTTATCGATTAATATATAAAATGTATTATAAGATATGAGTTCATATGGATATATAATTATGAAGCTTTTTATATATGGATCCATATATAGAAATAAGATGTAATATATTGAGCCATATAAAAATGTATGCATTTTATTTACTTGATATTTTTCTCTCTTCTTTATCACTGGTCAATTGAAAATCTATTAGAAAATGCATACGGTATACAAAGTTTATATGCGTAAAGCCTCAACGTTTAAACCATAAAAACTCTTGTAGCAAAAAAACCATTCTTGTAGGATTTTATATACTGTAGCCCTATTATATAAATCAAATAATCAAATTAATGACTGACTTAGTTATTAATTTGATAGGAAATTACGGAATACTCTAGATTTTTTTAGGAATCAAAGTTCATGTTACTGCAAAAAATTATATTGAAAACTAGTGTTATTATAAAAACCGATTTTTTTTATAAATAATGAAATTTATTTGCTGGTGGTTAAGCGATGTCTATATGCATTTCATTGTTGCTTTAACAAATCGTCAGTAGACTTCAACCACACATTTTGAACAGTCACAAACCTCTTATCTTATGCACAGAATTTCATAAACTATTTGAGAATTCACAAATATTAATAATTTTGAAAATCACAAAAGAAAAATAAGCATATTAGGCTTAGTAACTTATACAAAACCCAGCAAATAATTTTTATTCGATATGAATATATTTTATTTTTCTACACCTTTATAAATACAATTAGAAATCCATTGGATAACAATAAAAGTATTTATAGGCAAAATTAAAAATAATATTTTAATGAAACATTCATATTATAAGTGAAATTTATTTGCTGGTGGTTAAGCGATGTCTATATGCATTTCATTGTTGCTTTAATCTCTAGTGTTAGTGTAAAGCTGTGGAGCAGCATCATTATTAATGTTGGAGGAGGAAGAAAATGAAAAGACAAAAAGTCAATGGGTAAGTAAATGGGTGCAACGAAGCAAACAAGAAGGATGCTGTGCCATAATATATATGTTTGCCTACCTGTGTATTTTGATTCATTGTGTAATCCTTAAATGTAATTTATCAATTCCACTTTTAATAATTAAATTTTTGGAGCAACAAATGGTTTTAACGCACGGGTGTTTGTTTATTTTTATTTTATGACAGTGTCGTCAGTTATAGCGCTTTTGAACAAGTAATTAAACAAAACTTTTAGCGCTTTTTTAATTTCAGTTAGTCCCCTTTTACAATTGGGAAATTGAAATGCAGACATTTTTCTAATTCTCTTTTGAACTTAACTAAACCTTTTACAATTGGGAAATTAACAGACACACAAAAAATTTATAGTTTATTTACTGTTTGTTTGTTTGTTTTATGCCTTGATACTCATCAAGTATGCATACAGCCTATGAAAGGAGAGAAAGCATGTGAAGCTATGGAATTTTTGTATATTTTTCATACCTATCAGGCATGTTCTGCAAATCACATTTTTCAAATCACATGTGATTTTGAAAGTAATTTTGGTCTTGCAGATATTTTTTTTTTTTTTTGCTCTTTTTAATAATTTTTCTATTGTATATCATTTCTGCACGACATTTATCCAATATGATTTTACAAAAGGTCTGCAAGAAAACTATTACTTTTAAAATCACATGTGATTTGAAAAATGTTATGTGGCTATGACGTTTTTCGACAAGAAACATCTCTCTGAATGAAATTAAGTTCTGTGTAAATGGTTGTTTAAGCAAGCATAATTTTTGCGATTTTTTATTATACTTTTACACTAGAAGATACATCACTTGGAAACAGTTGTCATTTGCCACTGTTTGTTCATACAAAAACTTTGTAAGAACAAATAATTTTTTGACCGAACTGACGAAAAATATTTGACAGAGGGTGGTCACACTATGTTCACATTAGAGAAACTTTTATTTGCTAACAAACAAATTTATTTTCTCTAAATGTTGCTTGCCCTCAAAAATATTTTGTGGTCAGATCTATGGCAATCAAAAATTTCATGATTTTGGTCAAATGTTTTACAAGTCTGACCGTAGCTTAATACATATTCACTTTGATAAAGAAGCTTTATTTGCTTTAATATTTTTTACATAGCATGAAATAACAACAACAACAAAAAAAAAACACAAACAGAGTGACATTGAGGAATACTATATATGAATACTTCAAATAAGAAAAATTGTGAAGTGAGATCTAACGGCAGAAATGCCTATTTTACGGTTTACGGTTAGTTCTGAAGCTCTTAATGAAAACAATTAAAAGATAAAAAACCTGATGATAGCCTTTTTTAACGGCGAAGCCACTTTTTCGTCAGCCATGAACTTCGCTTTGTCCAATGCCAACTAGTGATTCGTTAATATTACAGTTGCCTAGTACTTCTTCATATAAGTCAGCGATATCATCACCTTTGGGCTCGATTTCATCAATTAACCAAGTTATCACTACAGATAACAGTAGCTCAAAACCCAAGGTCCTAGTCGGAATGGACAGATATATAATTGTGGTAAAGCGTGGGCGAAGCCTAAATTCATCTAAAATTCCATCTGCTCCAAAAATGTCTAGGGATATGAGCGCATCCTCTACTAATTGTCAAAACCGTTTTAAAACTTTGCAAGATGACAACGATAAACCCGATGTATCCTCGAACAAAACCTCTAAACCACCACCAATCTATTTGAGAGAAAAATATTCAAACGCCCTTATTAAAAAATTAACCTCGATCATTAGTGAGAATAAATTTCACATTGTTAAAATAAAACGTGGTAACATTCATGAAACGATAATTCAAATTTATGAAGAAAAAGATTTTCGCAAAATGGTTACTGAGTTTAAAAAAAGTAAAAATAGTTTCTACACTTACCAGCTTAAGAGTAGCACTCTTAAAAAATTGTACTGAAGGGAATAGATTCGTATGTTGTTCCCGAAGAAATAAAAGATGCGCTCGTCCTCCAGGGATTTAAGGTAAAAAATGTATCAACCATATTAAATATAGATGAGACCCATCCAAATTATAGCTTAAAATATCTTTTATACCGAAAAATAACAGTTGAAGAACCATACAAGCGTTCAGGGCCCATACAGTGCCATAATTGTAAGGAATATGAACACACAAAAACTTACTGCAAATTACCGACAGTTTGTGTTATCTGCAGTGAACTGCACGGTACTGCTAGCTGTACTAAGCCAAAAGATCAAGCTGAAAAAAATGTAGTAATTGTAGAGGTAATCACACTGCTAACTGCAGAGGATCTCCTGTATATTCTTTCGTTAAACAGACTATGGGACAAAAACCTAAATTACTTCCAGCTCAATCAGCCAACGCTTACTCCACCACTTTTCCTCAAATAAGCCAACCAATTACTTCACGTGTATCGGATGCCGATGCTGTTAAGACAAATTCTATTACCGCACAAAAAGTATCACTGCCAAATAATTCGACAAATACAAACTCTAGCTTTAATTTTAATCGCCTTGAAGCTACTATTGATAATCTGGTGCAAACTATAAACAACTTTACAACAAATATGACTAACATGATGCAAGAAATGCTGCGAATGGAGAATACATTGCTTCAAGCATTAGTTAATAAGCCATGAACACGTTAAAAGTATGTTCGCCAACATAAAAATGAACTTGATCACTTCCTCATGGAAAAAAATGTTGATATAATGTTGGTGTCTGAGACTAATTTGACTTCGAGAAGCCATTTCAAAATCAAGGGCTACACCTTATATGATACAAAGGACCCGAGAGGAAGAGCATGCGGTGGATAAGCAATTCCAATTAAGTCGAGGCCCAAGCACTATATTCTTGACAACATTTCTGAAGAACATCTACAAGCAACAAATATCTGCATTGAAAATTTCAAAATATCATCAATCTACTCCCCGCAGTAGATTATTAATGGCGGAGATAGTCCAAGTTTGGGAATTCAAAACCGGGAAAAAACAAAACTTTTGGCAACCCTATACGAATGAGGGGATTTTGGGCATTTGTATACTGAGATTTCGTTAGGCTGGTTGTGTGTGTGTGTGTGAGTTTGATTCTTTATTTATATGTATGTATGTATATACATACTTGTGTGTACAGCTTTTGTTGTCTTGTAGAGAAACTTTGTGCTTACAGTGGATTTATGGATGGATCTGTGAGTGTTTGTATACGTGTATGTATGTGTGTGTGCATATGTGTGCGTTTTTGTATTTACTTGCATGTTTGCCAGTATCTACTACTTTTGTTACATTATAACCCTGTAGGAAATGTTGATGTTGAAAATGTACTGACTCCCTTTTGACTTTGTAACCAGTACTACTTACTCTATAATTATTCCTCATGCAATGCTTCGTGCTATAGACATAGACTAGACATAGTGACTACTTAGTTCTTATGGGAAAATGGAGACATATCAACCAGACAGTTAGTTACTGGTACATTTCTATAATTTACGTACATACAAATGTATGTATATTGACAAGTTATTGACAATTCCACCAAAAATACACCATATCTGCTTTTTCTCCTTCTTTTATACTGACGGATAGAAGAAAACTTATTATACCAAATTGTTACTAGAATTTTAGTGTTGACACAAAGACACTTGCTCCCAGTCTGACTGTAGGGTAGTGACAAGGGATCTGTGTATTTGTGTGTATGTAGTGATTGTTATTTGATAGACTTTGGTTTACTATTTTGAGTTATCGTTGCTATGCGTATGTAGGGTTATTGTATGTATGCATTTATGTTTGCGATCTCTGGGGAAATAATCTAATAGCTGCAGAGAGTGGCAACCCTGTTGGAAGTGGACAGGGAATGTATTTGGTAATGTATGTATATGTTGTTGGATTCATGTATGTGATCGTATCTATTTTTGCTTTGAAGAATATCATTGCTTGTGTGAATTACATCAACACTTTTTCATGCATATTTACAAATTAATGTATATGTGTTTAAGAGGCTATTGACGTTGCTATTCTTATGGAGATAGAAAATATTGTGTTGACATAGGTTTTATATCTACAAGTGAATTTCATATATTAAATGTTTTGAGTCCAATCAGGTAGATAAGAAGAGCTTTTGAAAAGGGATAATGATATTTTTATTTCAGTATATTTTACTTTAATGTAAGAATTATAAAAAATAGGTTTTGGAGAAATACAGCAAAAACTTATAGAAGCTTTCACATGGCCCGATTTTTCTCGTACCTTTATATTGCAAACTGATGCTAGCGATTTTGTTCTGGATGTTGCTGTGTATATGAATTTCATCATATATCGTAATACCAACAGAGAATTGTGGAAATGTGTATGTGCGTGTGTATGTATATATATATATATGTGTGTGTGTGTGTATATGAATTTCATCATATGTCGTAATAAATTAGATTCGATGACTACTACGCGATTCTCATATAATGTATATAAGTAGAAGAAATAATGTAGATTGTCATCAGTTACTTTGATATCTCAATAAGTCACAACCTATTTTCCAAACCAAATTTTTAAAGTGTTTGAAAACAATAAAAAAAAACTACAAAAGTGTTAAAACTAATTATTGTTTGATAAACAAGTTTATAGTGTATAAAAAATAATTAAATAAATTGTTTATAACTAAAATAAATTGCTTATAAATAAAATAATTAAATAAATTGTTTATAAATAAAATAATTAAATTAATTAATAAACAAATAAATAATTAAATAAAATGAATACCGCAAGTTGTACCATCTGCAATAAAGTCTTTATGACTCAAACAAAACTAAATCAGCATATGGAAACGCACTCATATGCTAACCAATCGATGGCTATGCTTGGAACTAGTAAGCTAAGTCTTCAAAACAAATATTGTGAGGATTGTGATGAGATGATCCCATTAATTGGTTATATGGCTCATGTCAGAACCACAAAACATAAAAACAGTTGTCAGCAAGAACGGATTGGAGATTTTCTCACTAAAAGAGCAAGTAACTTCAATGGGAGGATCGAGACATATATTCTCCTCAACAAACATGTGGGCGTCTTGTTTCCGGAGGAGTTTCTCACATCTGCAAAGAGCTCCATAGTACAACAACTCAATGAACGTAGTAGGATACATACTACATTTAAATTTAATATGGAGCTCACATGTGATTATATGAAGATGGTGAATGATGAGATGAATGTTTCCCAACTTGTACATATTTCGAAAATGATGTTGGTGACTTTGTCTGATGACATAGAGGATATGTACAAGAAACAAGCCGAGGAGCTAAGAGCCAAAATGGAAGAATTTCAAGAGAGGGATAGCGGATGGACATTGATTTCAATAAATTCCCTTGAAGTTAATATAAACAAGGCGTCCATAATAAGAGGATCGAGCTTTATCCCTCTTCCAAAAAATATTGCAATGAAACGTGCATGCATAAATATCGAGAACAATGATATTTATTGCTTTAAATGGTCTGAATCCTAAACAACGGAAAAACTTTAAAAATTACAATATTGCAAATATTTCTGATGAGAATATTAATACAGGGGAAATTGTATTAAATTTTAAAGACCTAGAGTTTCCACTCCCGTTGAAGCAGATAAAACAATTCGAGAATCAAAATGATGTGAGCATAAACGTATTTGGTCATAATGGAACATCACTTATAGGACCATACTATGTAACGAAAGGAGAAAAACAAATTCATATTAATCTCTTATTGCTCCAGTCCAATGAAAACTTCCACTATATACTCATCAAGGATATATCAAAGTAAGTTTCATTTATGCATTTATGAAAAATCTGCTTTCATCTCTATTTAAAAAGTTACTTCCTATTGTTATATTTATTTATATCGTATTGGTATTTTCTATATTTTCTTCAGACTCCTTCGTTCCAGCATAACATCACACAGAAGTAAGATCATGATATGTAACACCTGCCTATATCATACACATGATGATTATGTGTATAATCATCATAAAAATGTTTGTGTGAAAAAAGTCGTCAGAATGCCAGAAGGTGAATATATTATCAAGTTTAAGAACTACTACAAACAGTTAGATGTACCATTTGTAATCTATGCGGACTTTGAGTCTATTTTGGAAAAAGTTGATGATGCTATAAGTAAAAGTACCACAAATGTACAGAAACGCTTGTGCATTCGGTTATTTTATTAATTGTAGTTTTAAGAGAGAAAATAATTTATATAGACATTATTTTGGTGAAGATTCGGCGAATATATTTATCAAAAAAATTGTTGAAGATTGTACAGATATTTATTTAAATTATTTACTTAAAGTTAAGAAAATGTTCATAACCCCAATAGAAATAGTTCAATATAATAATGCAAAAAATTGTCATATATGTAAGAAAATATTAAATAACGATAAAGTTAGAGATCATTGTCATCTTACGGGCAATTATCGTGGGGCATCTCATAGCGAATGTAATTTAAATTATAAAACACCTCAGTTTATACCGGTTATATTGCATAATCTTTCCGCATATGATATACACCTATTTTTCAAAGAACTTTCTTCTATAAAATATTCTACAATAAAAGTGATTCCCCAGAACACATAGAGTTATATCTCTCTTTCAATTTTCATCAGATTAGATGAAAAGTATGGATTCGAAATAAGATTTATAGACTCGTTTAGATTTATGGCTTCGAGTTTAGATACGTTAGCGAAAAATCTTGATAGCAATGATTTTAATACTATTCGGTCATGTTTCTTTGATGAAGCTCATTTCAACCTGATTAGAAAAAAGGGTGTATTTCCCTACTCTTACATGGATTCCATGACTAAGTTTAAGGAAATTAAACTCCCTAGTAGAGAAGAGTTCTTCAATATTCTAACGAATGAAGAATGTGATGTAGTCGAGTATGAACATGCTCAAAAAATATGGAGAGAGTTTAACTGTAAAACCCTCCTTGACTATACTGAACTCTACTTAAAGACAGATGTTCTTCTTCTAACCGACGTGTTTGAAAATTTTAGAAAAATTTGTAGAGATATATACGATTTGGACCCCTGCCACTATTATACAGCACCAGGCTTATCTTGGGATGCAATGTTGAAAACCACAGAAGTTTCACTGGAACAGTTCACTGATTCCGAAATGTATATGTTTATGCAAAACGGAATTAGAGGTGGACTAGTTCAATGCTCGCAAAGATATTCGAAGGCGAATAACAAATATTTGGAAGATTTTGATGCATCAAAACAATCAGAATTTCTTGTATACTTAGACGCTAACAACTTGTATGGTTGGGCGATGTCGGAATATCTTCCTTGCGGTGAATTTGAGTGGGTATGTGACACTGATTTTGATGTTAAAAAAATTTCTGATACTGCAGAGTATGGGTACATTTTGGAAGTGGATATAGATTATCCCGATTCAGTGCATGATCTACATAATGATTTGCCATTTTGCCCCCAAAATAAGGCCCTGGGGGGATCCAAAATCAAAAAATTAGTTGCAGACTTACACTCAAAAACAAATTACACCATACACTATAGAATTTTAAAACAAGCCATTTCAAATGGCATCATCTTAAAACAAATCCATAGAATACTCAGATTTAAGCAATCCCCTTGGCTTAAAAAATATATTGACTTAAACACATTTCATAGGACAAATGCTAAAAATAATTTTGAAAAAGATTTCTTCAAACTTTTAAACAATGCTGTTTACGGAAAGACAATGGAAAACATTGAAAAACGTAGGGACATTAGAATTACGTCATCTTGGGAAACGACAAACAGGAATCATTTAGGTCTCAGAACATTAATTGCGAAACCAAATTTTAAGCAGTTGACAAAATTTTCTGATGATATGTATGTTGGTTTCACAGTACTGGAGTTATCGAAGTGGAGAATGTATGACTTCCATTATGGCTTCATGAAGCCTAAATTTGGAGAGAACATTTCTCTCAACTATATGGATACTGACTCATTTATTTATTCAATTAAAACTGATGATTTTTATGATGACATTCGTAATGATATTAGTTTGAATTTTGATACGTCAGAATATCCTATAGATAATCAATTTCGTTTGCCGCTACTCAATAAGAAGGTTTTGGGAATGATGAAAGATGAAAACAATGGGGATATAATGACAGAGTTTGTTGGTTTAAGAGCAAAAATGTATTCTCTGTCGACTCTTCGCTCGGAATCTGTTAAAAAATCAAAAGGGGTCAAAAAGTCTGTAATTAAAAAGTTGTCCATTAATGATTACAAAAGTTGCTTATTCGAATCCAAAATTATCTCGGATGAAATGTTTTTGTTTAGATCTAAAACACATCAACTATATACCCAAAAACTACATAAAATAGCACTTAGCTTTTCTGATGATAAAAGAAATATAATGAAAGATAAAATAAAAACGCGCGCTTGGAGACATTACATAGACCGAAACAATGAAAAAATGGATGTAGAATGGAATGATTCCTAATAAATTACATGTAAGATGACAACGAGAATTTAATTTTGTACAAATTGTATTTATTTATTAATGTATTTTTTTAATTATTTATTAATTTATTTATTATTTACTTATTTGTTTACTAATTTAATTTAATTATTTCTTAACTTATTTATTAATTTATTTATTTTATTCACCCAAAAGCATGTTAAAATTGAATGGTTTAAAACTTTTATCTTTTTACCTATACCTAAATTATTTGTAAATAAAAATAAAATATTAGATTAATGATGTATTTTTCTTTTTATATCTGTATATTTTTATTTATACATAGACTTGAATTTGTATTAGTACTAAGATTTTTCAGAAAAACTGTTAAATAAAATATTGAAAAAATAATAAAATATGTAAATGGTTTTTATTTCAGCTTAAATTTACTAAATAGAAATTTTAACTACAAATGTCTAAATTTTTATATTTTGCTTATCTATTGGCTTAACTTCACTAGATCAAAAAATTTTTCTTTTTGTTTATTTGCTAATTTTTGTTGTTTGTTTTCATATCGCTTCAACATGCACAGTTTTGTTATCTTTGAGTGGTTCTGTTATAGGTTTAAATGAATCTCTTAGTTGTTCACGTGTATCTATTTCACCAGTTTTTATACTACGAAGCTTTTTCTTCAAGACATTTCTTGTCAACACCAACTGTTTTAAAATTTTCTCATCCATGTTTAATAATAGTAAATAACAGGTATCAGCTATTAGATCAGGTATTAGCTTATCAGAACCTGGTCTGGTTTTCAGATCAGCTTATTAGGACCTGATCTGGTTTTCAGATGAGCTTATCAGGACCTGATCTGGTTTTCAGATCAGCTTATCAGGACCTGATCTGGTTTTCAGATCAGCTTATTAGGACCTGGTCTGGTTTTCAGATCAGCTTATCAGGACCTGATCTGGTTTTCAGATCAGCTTATTAGGACCTGGTCTGGTTTTCAGATCAGCTTATCAGGACCTGGTCTGATTTTCAGATCAGCTTATCAGGACCTGGTCTGGTTTTCAGATCAGCTTATCAGGACCTGGTCTGGTTTTCAGATCAGCTTATCTAATTCAGATTGGGTTATCAGTTTACAAGTAGCTGGTCATTTATAACTAAAGTATATTTTTATGAACAGTAGTTTATATAGTTATGAAATAGTCAAATTGCTTTCTGTAGCGACCATCATTTAATTCATTATCTGTGCTTATATTCAAAATTCCATATTTATCCTTCCAACACTTTACAAATTTCTTGAAACTTTTTAAAATTCATATAACTGACTACATGATCCCTATAGACGTGCTTAATATTTTTCTCATCTTACTTAAACATTATAATAACATTTGCATTGGCTCTTATTAAATGCTTACACCCGAATTCATAAAAATTTTAAACAACATTTCGAATGTTGTTTAAGCAAAATTCACTAAAATTGTATTCGTAATAGAATTTTAGCTTAAAAACGTTTTTTAAACCTTGTATAAACCACCAGATTTTAAAATTGACTACATCCATATTTAAAATAATTTTGAGTTGACCTTATTATAATTTTGCTTCATCTTTATTTACATTTTTAACTTTGCCTGTATGTATGTATGTATGTATGCATGTGTGTATTAGGAATTATGCTATAAGTTTGACACAAGTAGAATGAGTCATCATTCTTCTGTCGCTCCATACAAAAATATACACGTACGAGTACATATGTATGTATGAGTATTATTCTACTTTTCACATGCAACATCAGCAAACATCATAATTGAAATGCTTTAAGCTTCATTAGGAGAAAAAAAACGGTTTCAGTAACAATAAATGTATAATATCCCATTCTTTTAATTATGAAATTAACTTCTTCAGGTATTCATATTTGGCTTGATATAGATAACTTGAGTATAAATATATGTTTTCAAACTTGAGATAGTAGTAGTGAACTGGGCATTCGGCGTCAATTAAAATTGTGAAATTTGGGTTATTAAAATTTGAAAATTTTAAAATTCTTGGAAATTTGATACCTACGAGGGTGGTTCAATAAGTCCGTCCAATTTTTTGTTTACATAAGGAGTTTTTTGTTTACATAAGGAGTTTTTTGTTTACATAAGGAGTTTTTGTTTACATTAACTTTGTGTGAACGGGTGATTTTTTTGGGGTGGATTAAGGGGTTTCATAACATTAAGATTTCATAAGTATATATGCCGACGGGAAAATCATGAAAATGATTTTTCCTAATACCAACGGGAAAGTCAAGAAATAATTTTTCCTAATACCAATGGGGGAGTTGTGAAACTTAATTTTTCCTGATGCCTACGGCAATGCATGATTATTTTTCCTAATGCCTACGGCAATGCATAATTATTTTTCCTAATGCCAACGGCAATGCATGATTATTATTTTTTCCAAATGCTGACGGGAAAATCATGGAAATGATTTTTCCTAATGCCGACGGAAAATTTGTGGGTGTGTCTAGCTGTAGGAATTGAAGTCTGGCTGTGATTGGTGGAGGGTGGGGTGTGTCTAGATTGTGAGACCTTAAGGCTGACCGTGATTTGGGTAGGTGAGGGTGTTTTGTAATATGTAACCGTGGGAATTCGGTGACGTTTATGCTTGTTAGAATTTAAGTCAAGCTGTGTTTGGTGGGGGGGGCGGGGTGTATTTGAGGTAGATCGACTGGTGGAGGGTGGGGAGTTGTTGTAATATGTATCCGTAGGAATCTGTGTACATGTATGTATGTATGTATGTCTGTAAGAGTTTAAAAATGTCTGTGATTTATGAAAGGCGAGGTGAGAGTGTTCATGTAATACGTATCCGTGGGAATCTGTGTATATGTATGTTCGTAGGAGTTTAAGGCTGATTGTGATTTGAGGTGGGGAAGGGTGTTGTTGTGATAGATAGGTAGAAAGTGCCTATGTGTGTATATGTATGTATGTATATGTAGCAGTTTAAGGCTGATCATGATTAATGAGAGGTGAGGTGAAGGTGTTCATGTATATGTATATGTATTTGTGTGTATGCATGTCTGTATGAGTTTAAGGCTGATCGTGACTTAGGCTGTTGAGATTGATAGATTGTATGTTACCTTGAGATTTTGTGTATGTATATCTGTAAGAACTTTAGGCTGACTGTGATTTGAGAGAGGAGGGGCGTTGTTGAAATAGGTTTAATTTTTCTTAGATGAATTTTAGTATGTGTGTGTGTATGTGATTTTCTCACTCTAGTATTTATATGTACGTAGAAATAAATTGTTTCTCATATGAAAATTGTTTGCTAGAAAATATTATCATACATCTGAACTTCCCTAATCCTAGTATGTTTTTCATATTGGAGGATGAGATTGCTTTATATTTTATCAAGCTTAAATTTGTCCAGTGTTAAAGCCTGTCGGTCAGAAATTTGTATATATTTGTATAAATATTAATTTCAGATTTTGCAAAATTCTTGTGTACGATCGTGGCGATTTTGTGTGTGTGTGTATGTGTGTATGCGCGATAGAGTTTGACTGGTCTGTGATAAGTTTGTTTATTTAAGTACATTTGTCTTCTACGACTTTCGTCTTCAAGCGTCAATAGCTTGGAGAACGGTTTGTATGTTTTCATGATGTAGATATATAAGTGTGATTGTTAAAATCCAATAAATACTTTAACATGTGTAAGAAATTTGATAATATGTGTACATATGTACATATGGATCTGCAAATTGATTTTATGTATGTATGTATGTACATACAAATAAGTCTGTGGCTAACTGTTTAAATACATTTTTTTTTGTCATGTGCGGTCTTTTATTGTTCTA
Organism: Nowickia ferox; assembly: GCA_936439885.1. Lineage (NCBI taxonomy): Eukaryota > Metazoa > Arthropoda > Insecta > Diptera > Tachinidae > Nowickia > Nowickia ferox. The sequence goes on from OW387026.1 coordinate 44,623,680, forward strand.
AATATTTGCCAGGTCTATTGTGTATAGATGTGAAATATCTCTATAGTTTTTTTATTTTAAATTAAAAAACGTTGCTTTAATTTTTATCTGTATTTATGTACTTAGAAGTTTGTGTGGATTTTCTGTTTTAAGTAAAACTGAACTCCTTAAGATACATACTCCATAGTAATAGTAACTATAATATATATACATATTTCCTATATTTAATTTACATTTGTTTAAAATTTATGCAGCCTCTATAGTCAACGTTAGAAATTTTTTGGTGTATAAATTGTTTTCTAACCACCCTGTTTTTCAGCACCTCTTACATTTATTTTAGAATATCTTGCATTGCCTTTTATAAATGTATAAAAATTTTTAAATGAAACTGATCCGGTAGTCCAGCTTAGCTAACGATAGTTTTTTGTTAGCCAGTTTGCTTCTTTTTACTTTTTTATTTTTTTATTGGTAAACATTTAAAATCAAAAGGGAGTTTTATAATGAAATTGTTATATTCATAATTGCTGAAAACAATCGCTACTTCTTTTGCGATGAAATCATTTGAATTACTTTTGAAACCTTGTACGTCTATAAAAATTATGGTATTTTCCATATTACTCAATTTATAAGACTTTTCGAACTAGTCCTTTGATGGATATATATTCTATTATGTGATCATGAATAAGAATGCAGTAAGCTGATGTCTTTGCTTACTGTTTCAAATTAAAATTTTATTCAATTGGGCCGCTATTGAATAAAAGGAGCTTTTATCTTAAACTTTAGTGCATTTGGAAGTGCTTGAGATTCTTTCATATAATAGCTTTGTTGGAATCTTAGATACGAGTATATATAATATAGAATTGCATAACGTTTATTTTTAATTTTTATGTTAAGATCATCATCATTTGGATATGAGAATGAATTTAAATGTACTTTTAAGTTAGTTAAATCATAATGAGGAAACTTGTTTTCTTCTTGAATAGCGATCAACAGAAAACGAAATCGTTTTCTTAAATCTGGCCTCTCAACGGTTCTTCTAGTATACAAGATGACTTTGCAAGTCCAAATTTCTGGCTGTCCTTTGTCGGCGTTATGGGTAATTAAATGTTAAAATTTTAATTGCCCAAATTGTACTACTTGATAATGTTACTATCTTTACATTAATAGGCTATATGTTTATTTTATGAAGGGTGATCGTCTATGCCTTTTATTTGATGCTCTAGATGATATGTTTTTTTTCTCTCATTGTATTAAAGTTTAGCGTATTGTATACATATTTCTGCTATGTTTAAGTATGCTTTGTTTTCATGTGAGACAGGCTTTATATATCAGGTGGTCAGTCAGTCTCTTGTTTTATCTATTTTATTCTTCTGATGTATAACTACTTTTTTGATTTTACTACTTGAAATAGAGAACATTAATATAATTTTTAAATCCATTATTTTTAATGAAAATATATACATATGTGAGTGTGTACATATGCAAATGTATTCATATCTACATACATATATGCGAGTATATGTATGTATGTAGGAATTAGTTTACATACAAAGAAATACATGTTTAATAAACAAGTATTGCACCAAATCGATCTTCAAAAACTCAGTCACCTCTACCATGAATTCAGCCTAGGTGTTTTCATATAGTGTCAGAAACATTGGAATATCTACGTTTGAAGGAATTTTTGCTTCAAATATTTCTACATCAGATTTGCTGGTTGACCCCATGAAGTTATTGTTGGTGATGTAGTTTGAGTTTTATCGGATTCATATATTATGACTTCTCACTTAAAAAAGGTCCTCATCACCTTCCATCAGGTTTTTATATTTTTCTAACATGCATGTCTTAGCATGCTTTTGTCCATAGTGACGCAAGCGTCCGAGATGTAGTGGTGTTTCAGTTAAAAATCTATACTATTAGAATTTACGATTTCGCTCTTTTTATTCTTTTACAAAGTAGATACATATTTATGTAATACATTTAGCATAGAATCATAGTACTTCTTTGCTTACAAAATTATGTGACGTGAGGAATTCTTTTAAATTTGCATGCTTCGGCATGCTTTCAATATTTTTTCTGTAAATTTATTTAATACAGATACAGATATAAAGTAAGATCTGCTTATATTGCATTTTACAATTTATGTATGCTTCAGAATGATTCCAGTTGAAGTCCATATTTATTCAGTAAGTTTGTTTGATACTAATTCATACACATATACATTCTTAAAGATTGGAAATCTAAGCCCAATTTATGTAGTTTATCTATATTTTCTAAAGATTTGATAGCTATAGAAATGAATAGAGTGAAGATCTATTATAATAGCCCATGGGCATATTTTAAAATTTCGCTTGCTAAAGCTTTCGAAATGGAAAATGTACAATTTTCACTATAAAAAGTGATAATATTATGTGTTACTGAATATTACACTGTGTTGTAATTTATTTTGAACGCTTAAGTTTTCACAATATTTCATACAGGCCAAAAAGTTTAGAGAATTTCTAGTATATTAAGTTAATTATTTTTCTTAAGACCTATCCATTCCTAATCATTCCTTCAAAAATACAAACCAAACTAGATTTTTCCTGTTTAATTTTATTTTTTACTTTCACTAATTTTCAACATTTTGTTCATCTTCAAATTATTATATTTAGCAGCTTTTTCTCATTTGTTGAGTTAACTTTAATCGGAAATATTTAAATAGTGAGATGAACTTTTATATTGTATACGAGTACATTAAGTAATTCTTTGTATATTTCAATACACTTATATGAACCATCATCACATAATTCCTTTGGATGATCTATTAAATCATTCTACTATTGATGCTTTCATATTAAGTAATGTTAAATATTCTACTTATGCATGAATTTTCCATTGTATATTAAAAAATTCTTTACAATCATCCATTTGTAAGTTTTTTGGTACTCGTAACATTTCAAAACTATTTTCCACAGCCTAGGTTTTTTCGAGTGCAACTTTTATTTTCAACGGTATTGACCATAGAAACTTTGAGAATGAGTCATTTACAGTCTACAATAATCAATAAGTTCTATTTGCTGTAGAATAGTTTCCCATTTCACCTAAATCAGCTCCATAAAAGATCAACTAGTCCTTTCATTACATATCTACAATGCACAAACAATTTTCGAGATTTATTATAGAGTTCGTTTACTAAATTTCTTTTTAAAGACATTGAGTTGTTTTAAAGTTTTTTTGGAGAGTGTTGTGATCTACTTGATACACTTTCAGCTATTTATACTATCATTCAGCTGTTCAATTTATTTTTTCAAAAGATGATTTAATTTTTAGTATGTGTTTTTTTAATTTTATAACTATCTTCTATCTCTAATTGTATTTCACGTTGTACTCCATCAATTTACATTTTAATATATTCTTGAATTATATTAATTCCTTAAGCTGTATTATTAATTTGTCCTATAGTTTATCGTTTTGAGTTTCCAGAAACAATTTAGTGATAACATCATTCTCCGTCAGTGAATGATGATGATTCTCTATCCATGTATTAGTAGAAATTATATATTTTATATAATTTTCAAAATCAAATTTCTCATAGTATTTCCATGTTTTATTATCAATCATTAAAGAAAATAAAGCTACTATTAGAGCCTATATTTGACCATCAACTTGTATTTTATCTTCATTTAGTTTTAGGTTACTATCACCAAACTTCCATGCATTATTCAAATCTTAATGTGGGCCATAGTTTATATCTAATTCAATTCTTCCTTCCAAGACTGATAAAATGAGTATAAGTGTCTTCAGAATTGGAAGTCTATGAGTAAAAATCATCTTCATCATCCTCATAATCATTCTCAGTATTAGAATCATTAAATAAGATGATATCATCAAATATTGTTCCTTCTGAAAGTTTCTTCGGTGTACTTGTCTCTATATTGACTGATGGCTTTAAACTTATATTATTTACAGCTTCTATCTTGATTTTACTTTCTTCTTTCTTGTGAATTCTTTCAATATTTCTAGAACTATTTATGAATTCTTTGAGAGGTTCTGTTATAGGTTTAAATGTATCTTTTGTAGCTCACCTGTATCTATTTCACCAGTTTTTATACAACGAAGCTTTTTCTTCAAGACATTTCTGGTCAACACCAACTGTTTTAAAATGTTCTCATCCATGTTTAGCAAATAAGAGGTATCAGCTATTAGATCAGGTATCAGCTATCAGATCAGGTTATCAAATAGCTGGTCTGGTTTTCAGATCAGCTTATCAGGACCTGATCTGGTTTTAAGATCAGCTTATCAGGACCTGATCTGGTTTTCAGATCAGCTTATCAGGACCTGATCTCGTTTTCAGATCAGCTTATCAGGACCTGATCTGGTTTTCAGATCAGCTTATCAGGACCTGGTCTGGTTTTTAGATCAGCTTATCTGATTCAGATAGGGTTATCAGTTTACAAGTAGCTGGCCATTTATAACATTTAGATGAAAGGAGTTTAAGGTCAGATGAAAAACGAAAAAGTAAACTTTTATGTAGTCAAATTCTCTTTTTTTTCTTTAACGATCATCGTTTAATTCAATATCGTTGCTTATAAACAAAATCCATATTTATCCTTCCAACATGCTTTATATTTGTCTCATCTTACTTAAACATTATAATTACATTACGATTATCTAGTATCAAATTTTTGGTGATTCTGGTATAAGTTTGACATCAGCAGAATGCATCAACATTCTTATCTCACTCCATACAAAAATATGTTTCTCACATCTAACATCGTCAAATATCATATCGGAATTACTTTTAGCTTTGTTAGGAGAAATAACAGATTCAGTATCTGTAAATGTGTAATATCCCATTCCTTTAATTATTGAAATTATGTAATATCTTTAAGTATCCATATTTGGGTTGATAGAGAGATTTTGAGTATTAATATGTAGATGTTTTAAAATTTTAGTAAATTAATTCTTTTTAGCAAGCCAATCATAACATATTATTTTTTATTTTATTTTTTTACAATTTGACAGACCAACTATTTTTGCGCAAATAGAATTTGCTAACTATGACTTGTTTTTGAACTAACGTTTGATGAATCATCAAAATTTCGTACCATCCTATATTTAGGTTGTTTTGACTATGAGTATGCACCAATATTTATGAAATGTGTTTCATAAATATTGTCTCTTATTTAGAAAAAATAAAATAATACAGCTATACTGTATTATTATATTTTTCCTATATAAGAGATAATGGTCCCTACTCATAGTCAAAACAAAGTATATTTTAAGTGTTTAAAACCAGTATTATCATAAGAAATACTGATTTTAAACTCTTACAGTCTTATGTATATATAAAACTAATTAAAGTTTTTTTACGGTTTTATAAATAAGGCTGTGAAAATATACTTTGTTTCACTAACCACATTTGTGTAAGTAATTGCATTTCATAAATATTGACCTATACTCATAATCAAAACAAATTATAGTTTTATGTTGTTTTGATTGTGAGTATACATCATTATCTCTTATTAAAAAAATAAAATAATGCCAATGATGTCAAACTTATACCAGAATCACCAAAAATTTGATACTAGATAATCGTAATGTAATTATAATGTTTAAGTAAGATGAGACAAATATAAAGCATGTTGGAAGGATAAATATGGATTTTGTTTATAAGCAACGATATTGAATTAAACGATGATCGTTAAAGAAAAAAAAAGAGAATTTGACTACATAAAAGTTTACTTTTTCGTTTTTCATCTGACCTTAAACTCCATTCATCTAAATGTTATAAATGGCCAGCTACTTGTAAACTGATAACCCAATCTGAATCAGATAAGCTGATCTGAAAACCAGACCAGGTCCTGATAAGCTGATCTGAAAACCAGATCAGGTCCTGATAAGCTGATCTGAAAACGAGATCAGGTCCTGATAAGCTGATCTGAAAATCAGACCAGGTCATGATAAGCTGATCTTAAAACCAGATCAGGTCCTGATAAGCTGATCTGAAAACCAGACCAGCTATTTGATAACCTGATCTGATAGCTGATACCTGATCTAATAGCTGATACCTCTTATTTGCTAAACATGGATGAGAACATTTTAAAACAGTTGGTGTTGACCAGAAATGTCTTGAAGAAAAAGCTTCGTTGTATAAAAACTGGTGAAATAGATACAGGTGAGCTACAAAAGATACATTTAAACCTATAACAGAACCTCTCAAAGAATTCATAAATAGTTCTAGAAATATTGAAAGAATTCACAAGAAAGAAGAAAGTAAAATCAAGATAGAAGCTGTAAATAATATAAGTTTAAAGCCATCAGTCAATATAGAGACAAGTACACCGAAGAAACTTTCAGAAGGAACAATATTTGATGATATCATCTTATTTAATGATTCTAATACTGAGAATGATTATGAGGATGATGAAGATGATTTTTACTCATAGACTTCCAATTCTGAAGACACTTATACTCATTTTATCAGTCTTGGAAGGAAGAATTGAATTAGATATAAACTATGGCCCACATTAAGATTTGAATAATGCATGGAAGTTTGGTGATAGTAACCTAAAACTAAATGAAGATAAAATTCAAGTTGATAGTCAAATATAGGCTCTAATAGTAGCTTTATTTTCTTTAATGATTGATAATAAAACATGGAAATACTATGAGAAATTTGATTTTGAAAATTATATAAAATATATAATTTCTACTAATACATGGATAGAGAATCATCATCATTCACTGACGGAGAATGATGTTATCACTAAATTGTTTCTGGAAACTCAAAACGATAAACTATAGGACAAATTAATAATACAGCTTAAGGAATTAATATAATTCAAGAATATATTAAAATGTAAATTGATGGAGTACAACGTGAAATACAATTAGAGATAGAAGATAGTTATAAAATTAAAAAAACACATACTAAAAATTAAATCATCTTTTGAAAAAACAAATTGAACAGCTGAATGATAGTATAAATAGCTGAAAGTGTATCAAGTAGATCACAACACTCTAAAAAAAACTTTAAAACAACTCAATGTCTTTAAAAAGAAATTTAGTAAACGAACTCTATAATAAATCTCGAAAATTGTTTGTGCATTGTAGATATGTAATGAAAGGACTAGTTGATCTTTTATGGAGCTGATTTAGGTGAAATGGGAAACTATTCTACAGAAAATAGAACTTATTGATTATTGTAGACTGTAAATGATTCATTCTCAAAGTTTCTATGGTCAATACCGTTGAAAATAAAAGTTGCACTCGAAAAAACCTAGGCTGTGGAAAATAGTTTTGAAATGTTACGAGTACCAAAAAACTTACAAATGGATGATTGTAAAGAATTTTTTAATATACAATGGAAAATTCATGCATAAGTAGAATATTAAACATTACTTAATATGAAAGCATCAATAGTAGAAGGATTTAATAGATCATCCAAAGGAATTATGTGATGATGGTTCATATAAGTGTATTGAAATATACAAAGAATTACTTAATGTACTCGTATACAATATAAAAGTTCCTCTCACTATTTAAATATTTCCGATTAAAGTTAACCCAACAAATGAGAAAAAGCTGCTAAATATAATAATTTGAAGATGAACAAAATGTTGAAAATTAATGAAAGTAAAAAATAAAATTAAACAGGAAAAATCTAGTTTGGTTTGTATTTTTGAAGGAATGATTAGGAATGGATAGGTCTTAAGAAAAATAATTAACTTAATATACTGGAAATTCTCTAAACTTTTTGGCCTGTATGAAATATTGTGAAAACTTAAGGGTTCAAAATAAATTACAACACAGTGTAATATTCAGTAACACATAATATTATCACTTTTTATAGTGAAAATTGTACATTTTACATTTCGAAAGCTTTAGCAAGCGAAATTTTAAAATATGCCCATGGGCTATTATAATAGATCTTCACTCTATTCATTTCTATAGCTATCAAATCTTTAGAAAATATAGATAAACTACATAAATTGGGCTTAGATTTCCAATCTTTAAGAATGTATATGTGTATGAATTAGTATCAAACAAACTTACTGAATAAATATGAACTTCAACTGGAATCATTCTGAAGCATACATAAATTGTAAAATGCAATATAAGCAGATCTTACTTTATATCTGTATCTGTATTAAATAAATTTACAGAAAAAATATTGAAAGCATGCCGAAGCATGCAAATTTAAAAGAATTCCTCACGTCACATAATTTTGTAAGCAAAGAAGTACTATGATTCTATGCTAAATGTATTACATAAATATGTATCTACTTTGTAAAAGAATAAAAAGAGCGAAATCGTAAATTCTAATAGTATAGATTTTTAACTGAAACACCACTACATCTCGGACGCTTGCGTCACTATGGACAAAAGCATGCTAAGACATGCATGTTAGAAAAATATAAAAACCTGATGGAAGGTGATGAGGACCTTTTTTAAGTGAGAAGTCATAATATATGAATCCGATAAAACTCAAACTACATCACCAACAATAACTTCATGGGGTCAACCAGCAAATCTGATGTAGAAATATTTGAAGCAAAAATTCCTTCAAACGTAGATATTCCAATGTTTCTGACACTATATGAAAACACCTAGGCTGAATTCATGGTAGAGGTGACTGAGTTTTTGAAGATCGATTTGGTGCAATACTTGTTTATTAAACATGTATTTCTTTGTATGTAAACTAATTCCTACATACATACATATACTCGCATATATGTATGTAGATATGAATACATTTGCATATGTACACACTCACATATGTATATATTTTCATTAAAAATAATGGATTTAAAAATTATATTAATGTTCTCTATTTCAAGTAGTAAAATCAAAAAAGTAGTTATACATCAGAAGAATAAAATAGATAAAACAAGAGACTGACTGACCACCTGATATATAAAGCCTGTCTCACATGAAAACAAAGCATACTTAAACATAGCAGAAATATGTATACAATACGCTAAACTTTAATACAATGAGAGAAAAAAAACATATCATCTAGAGCATCAAATAAAAGGCATAGACGATCACCCTTCATAAAATAAACATATAGCCTATTAATGTAAAGATAGTAACATTATCAAGTAGTACAATTTGGGCAATTAAAATTTTAACATTTAATTACCCATAACGCCGACAAAGGACAGCCAGAAATTTGGACTTGCAAAGTCATCTTGTATACTAGAAGAACCGTTGAGAGGCCAGATTTAAGAAAACGATTTCGTTTTCTGTTGATCGCTATTCAAGAAGAAAACAAGTTTCCTCATTATGATTTAACTAACTTAAAAGTACATTTAAATTCATTCTCATATCCAAATGATGATGATCTTAACATAAAAATTAAAAATAAACGTTATGCAATTCTATATTATATGTACTCGTATCTAAGATTCCAACAAAGCTATTATATGAAAGAATCTCAAGCACTTCCAAATGCACTAAAGTTTAAGATAAAAGCTCCTTTTATTCAATAGCGGCCCAATTGAATAAAATTTTAATTTGAAACAGTAAGCAAAGACATCAGCTTACTGCATTCTTATTCATGATCACATAATAGAATATATATCCATCAAAGGACTAGTTCGAAAAGTCTTATAAATTGAGTAATATGGAAAATACCATAATTTTTATAGACGTACAAGGTTTCAAAAGTAATTCAAATGATTTCATCGCAAAAGAAGTAGCCATTGTTTTCAGCAATTATGAATATAACAATTTCATTATAAAACTCCCTTTTGATTTTAAATGTTTATCAATAAAAAAATAAAAAAGTAAAAAGAAGCAAACTGGCTAACAAAAAACTATCGTTAGCTAAGCTGGACTACCGGATCAGTTTCATTTAAAAATTTTTATACATTTATAAAAGGCAATGCAAGATATTCTAAAATAAATGTAAGAGGTGCTGAAAAACAGGGTGGTTAGAAAACAATTTATACACCAAAAAATTTCTAACGTTGACTATAGAGGCTGCATAAATTTTAAACAAATGTAAATTAAATATAGGAAATATGTATATATATTATAGTTACTATTACTATGGAGTATGTATCTTAAGGAGTTCAGTTTTACTTAAAACAGAAAATCCACACAAACTTCTAAGTACATAAATACAATTATAAATAAATACAACAATAAATAAATTAAAGCAACGTTTTTTAATTTAAAATAAAAAAACTATAGAGATATTTCACATCTATACACAATAGACCTGGCAAATATTTAGAACAATAAAAGACCGCACATGACAAAAAAAATGTATTTAAACAGTTAGCCACAGACTTATTTGTATGTACATACATACATACATAAAATCAATTTGCAGATCCATATGTACATATGTACACATATTATCAAATTTCTTACACATGTTAAAGTATTTATTGGATTTTAACAATCACACTTACATATCTACATCATGAAAACATACAAATCGTTCTCCAAGCTATTGACGCTTGAAGATGAAAGTCGAAGAAGACAAATGTACTTAAATAAACAAACTTATCACAGACCAGTCAAACTCTATCGCGCATACACACATACACACACACACAAAATCGCCACGATCGTACACAAGAATTTTGCAAAATCTGAAATTAATATTTATACAAATATAAACAAATTTCTGACCGACAGGCTTTAACACTGGACAAATTTAAGCTTGATAAAATATAAAGCAATCTCATCCTCCAATATGAAAAACATACTAGGATTAGGGAAGTTCAGATGTATGATAATATTTTCTAGCAAACAATTTTCATATGAGAAACAATTTATTTCTACGTACATATAAATACTAGAGTGAGAAAATCACATACACACACACATACTAAAATTCATCTAAGAAAAATTAAACCTATTTCAACAACGCCCCTCCCCTCACAAATCACAGTCAGCCTAAAGTTCTTACAGATATACATACACAAAATCTCAAGGTAACATACAATCTATCAATCTCAACAGCCTAAGTCACGATCAGCCTTAAACTCATACAGACATGCATACACACAAATACATATACATATACATGAACACCTTCACCTCACCTCTCATTAATCATGATCAGCCTTAAACTGCTACATATACATACATACATATACACACATAGGCACTTTCTACCTATCTATCACAACAACACCCTTCCCCACCTCAAATCACAATCAGCCTTAAACTCCTACGAACATACATATACACAGATTCCCACGGATACGTATTACATGAACACTCTCACCTCGCCTTTCATAAATCACAGACATTTTTAAACTCTTACAGACATACATACATACATACATGTACACAGATTCCTACGGATACATATTACAACAACTCCCCACCCTCCACCAGTCGATCTACCTCAAATACACCCCGCCCCCCCCACCAAACACAGCTTGACTTAAATTCTAACAAGCATAAACGTCACCGAATTCCCACGGTTACATATTACAAAACACCCTCACCTACCCAAATCACGGTCAGCCTTAAGGTCTCACAATCTAGACACACCCCACCCTCCACCAATCACAGCCAGACTTCAATTCCTACAGCTAGACACACCCACAAATTTTCCGTCGGCATTAGGAAAAATCATTTCCATGATTTTCCCGTCAGCATTTGGAAAAAATAATAATCATGCATTGCCGTTGGCATTAGGAAAAATAATTATGCATTGCCGTAGGCATTAGGAAAAATAATCATGCATTGCCGTAGGCATCAGGAAAAATTAAGTTTCACAACTCCCCCATTGGTATTAGGAAAAATTATTTCTTGACTTTCCCGTTGGTATTAGGAAAAATCATTTTCATGATTTTCCCGTCGGCATATATACTTATGAAATCTTAATGTTATGAAACCCCTTAATCCACCCCAAAAAAAATCACCCGTTGACACAATTAATGTCACCCCAAAAAAATCACCCGTTCACACAAAGTTAATGTAAACAAAAACTCCTTATGTAAACAAAAAACTCCTTATGTAAACAAAAAATTGGACGGACTTATTGAACCACCCTCGTAGGTATCAAATTAAATATTTCGTACATTGAAAAAATTCGTCATCAAAACTATATTTTTTCAATAATTGCAGAAACACAAACAAGTTTAAATATACCTTTTCTAAATATTTCATACATTGAAAAAATTCGTCATCAAAACTATATTTTTCAAATATTTGCAGAACGACAAACAAGTTTCAATATACCTTTTTCTATTAAATTTTTTTTCTTCTAACTAAAAGCACTAAACTAAATATTTCATACATTTTACACCACAAATCTAGACGCGCCAACAATTAAACATTTTTTTCACATATTAAGAAAATTATTTCAAACAATTAACTTAACCACCCACGGACGAAGCGACTACAAAGAAATTATAAAACCGCAAATCTTAACGCGCCAAGAAATATTATTAAAATATAAAAACCACAAATACACAATTTACAATAAATACACTTTTTCCAGGGATGGAAACAACACTACACTCTCTTTGTGTAGCGTACCAATCAACTAACTTAAAATACCGACTGTAGCGTAGACATGATCCCAAAAATGTATGGGATCCGTGATACCGAAGCCTCATATTTATACTACTTTCTTTTAATTATGAAATTAACTTCTTCAGGTATTCATATTTGGCTTGATATAGATAACTTGAGTATAAATATATGTTTTCAAACTTGAGATAGTAGTAGGGAACTGGGCGTACGGCATAGATTGAAATTTTAAAGCTTAATTACCAATTACAACGACGAAGGACACCCACAAATTATTACACACCCCAAATCACTGACCGACTCAAATTCCCATAGACAGACAGACAACAAAACATTTTTTCGTAGGCTTTAGAAACAATTAATTTTCACGTTTTTCCCTTCGGCATTACAAAAATATTTATTTGCACGTTTTTCCCATCGGCATGACATAAATATTTTTTTTCTCACGTTTTTCCTGTCCACATTACGAAAAATCATTTTCATGATTTTCCGTTGGCATTAGGAAAAATCATTTTCATGATTTTCCCGCCGGTATTACAAAAATATTTAACGGACTTATTGAACCACCCTCGTAGGTATCAAATTTCCAAGAATTTTAAAATTTTCAAATTTTAATAACCCAAATTTCACAATTTTAATTGACGCCGAATGCCCAGTTCACTACTACTATCTCAAGTTTGAAAACATATATTTATACTCAAGTTATCTATATCAAGCCAAATATGAATACCTGAAGAAGTTAATTTCATAATTAAAAGAATGGGATATTATACATTTATCGTTACTGAAACCGTTTTTTTCTCCTAATGAAGCTTAAAGCATTTCAATTATGATGTTTGCTGATGTTGCATGTGAAAAGTAGAATAATACTCATACATAAATATGTACTCGTACGTGTATATTTTTGTATGGAGCGACAGAAGAATGATGACTCATTCTACTTGTGTCCAACTTATAGCATAATTCCTAATACACACATGCATACATACATACATACATACATACAGGCAAAGTTAAAAATGTAAATAAAGATGAAGCAAAATTATAATAAGGTCAACTCAAAATTATTTTAAATATGGATGTAGTCAATTTTAAAATCTGGTTGTTTATACAAGGTTTAAAAAACGTTTTTAAGCTAAAATTCTATTACGAATACAATTTTAGTGAATTTTGCTTAAACAACATTCGAAATGTTTAAAATTTTTATGAATTCGGGTGTAAGCATTTAATAAGAGCCAATGCAAATGTTATTATAATGTTTAAGTAAGATGAGAAAAATATTAAGCACGTCTATAGGGATCATGTAGTCAGTTATATGAATTTTAAAAAGTTTCAAGAAATTTGTAAAGTGTTGGAAGGATAAATATGGAATTTTGAATATAAGCACAGATAATGAATTAAATGATGGTCGCTACAGAAAGCAATTTGACTATTTCATAACTATATAAACTACTGTTCATAAAAATATACTTTAGTTATAAATGACCAGCTACTTGTAAACTGATAACCCAATCTGAATTAGATAAGCTGATCTGAAAACCAGACCAGGTCCTGATAAGCTGATCTGAAAACCAGACCAGGTCCTGATAAGCTGATCTGAAAACCAGACCAGGTCCTGATAAGCTGATCTGAAAACCAGACCAGGTCCTAATAAGCTGATCTGAAAACCAGATCAGGTCCTGATAAGCTGATCTGAAAACCAGACCAGGTCCTAATAAGCTGATCTGAAAACCAGATCAGGTCCTGATAAGCTGATCTGAAAACCAGATCAGGTCCTGATAAGCTCATCTGAAAACCAGATCAGGTCCTAATAAGCTGATCTGAAAACCAGACCAGGTTCTGATAAGCTAATACCTGATCTAATAGCTGATACCTGTTATTTACTATTATTAAACATGGATGAGAAAATTTTAAAACAGTTGGTGTTGACAAGAAATGTCTTGAAGAAAAAGCTTCGTAGTATAAAAACTGGTGAAATAGATACACGTGAACAACTAAGAGATTCATTTAAACCTATAACAGAACCACTCAAAGATAACAAAACTGTGCATGTTGAAGCGATATGAAAACAAACAACAAAAATTAGCAAATAAACAAAAAGAAAAATTTTTTGATCTAGTGAAGTTAAGCCAATAGATAAGCAAAATATAAAAATTTAGACATTTGTAGTTAAAATTTCTATTTAGTAAATTTAAGCTGAAATAAAAACCATTTACATATTTTATTATTTTTTCAATATTTTATTTAACAGTTTTTCTGAAAAATCTTAGTACTAATACAAATTCAAGTCTATGTATAAATAAAAATATACAGATATAAAAAGAAAAATACATCATTAATCTAATATTTTATTTTTATTTACAAATAATTTAGGTATAGGTAAAAAGATAAAAGTTTTAAACCATTCAATTTTAATATGCTTTTGGGTGAATAAAATAAATAAATTAATAAATAAGTTAAGAAATAATTAAATTAAATTAGTAAACAAATAAGTAAATAATAAATAAATTAATAAATAATTAAAAAAATACATTAATAAATAAATACAATTTGTACAAAATTAAATTCTCGTTGTCATCTTACATGCAATTTATTAGGAATCATTCCATTCTACATCCATTTTTTCATTGTTTCGGTCTATGTAATGTCTCCAAGCGCGCGTTTTTATTTTATCTTTCATTATATTTCTTTTATCATCAGAAAAGCTAAGTGTTATTTTATGTAGTTTTTGGGTATATAGTTGATGTGTTTTAGATCTAAACAAAAACATTTCATCCGAGATAATTTTGGATTCGAATAAGCAACTTTTGTAATCATTAATGGACAACTTTTTAATTACAGACTTTTTGACCCCTTTTGATTTTTTAACAGATTCCGAGCGAAGAGTCGACAGAGAATACATTTTTGCTCTTAAACCAACAAACTCTGTCATTATATCCCCATTGTTTTCATCTTTCATCATTCCCAAAACCTTCTTATTGAGTAGCGGCAAACGAAATTGATTATCTATAGGATATTCTGACGTATCGAAATTCAAACTAATATCATTACGGATGTCATCGTAAAAATCAACAGTTTTAATTGAATAAATAAATGAGTCAGTATCCATATAGTTGAGAGAAATGTTCTCTCCAAATTTAGGCTTCATGAAGCCATAATGGAAGTCATACATTCTCCACTTCGATAACTCCAGTACTGTGAAACCAACATATATGGGTTTATCATATAGTGGTTCCATTTTTTCTAACTCTACCGCATACATATCATCAGCAAATTTTGTCAACTGCTTAAAATTTGGTTTCGCAATTAATGTTCTGAGACCTAAATGATTCCTGTTTGTCGTTTCCCAAGATAACGTAATTCTAATGTCCCTACGTTTTTCAATGTTTTCCATTGTCTTCCCGTAAACAGCATTGTTTAAAAGTTTGAAGAAATCTTTTTCAAAATTATTTTTAGCATTTGTCCTATGAAATGTGTTTAAGTCAATATATTTTTTAAGCCAAGGGGATTGCTTAAATCTGAGTATTCTATGGATTTGTTTTAAGATGAGGCCATTTGAAATGGCTTGTTTTAAAATTCTATAGTGTATGGTGTAATTTGTTTTTGAGTGTAAGTCTGCAACTAATTTTTTGATTTTGGATCCCCCCAGGGCCTTATTTTGGGGGCAAAATGGCAAATCATTATGTAGATCATGCACTGAATCGGGATAATCTATATCCACTTCCAAAATGTACCCATACTCTGCAGTATCAGAAATTTTTTTAACATCAAAATCAGTGTCACATACCCACTCAAATTCACCGCAAGGAAGATATTCCGACATCGCCCAACCATACAAGTTGTTAGCGTCTAAGTATACAAGAAATTCTGATTGTTTTGATGCATCAAAATCTTCCAAATATTTGTTATTCGCCTTCGAATATCTTTGTGAGCATTGAACTAATCCACCTCTAATTCCGTTTTGCATAGACATATACATTTCGGAATCAGTGAACTATTCCAGTGAAACTTCTGTGGTTTTCAACATTGCATCCCAAGATAAGCCTGGTGCTGTATAATAGTGGCAGGGGTCCAAATCGTATATATCTCTACAAATTTTCCTAAAATTTTCAAACACGTCGGTTAGAAGAAGAACATCTGTCTTTAAGTAGAGTTCAGTATAGTCAAGGAGGGTTTTACAGTTAAACTCTCTCCATATTTTTTGAGCATGTTCATACTCGACTACATCACATTCTTCATTCGTTAGAATATTGAAGAACTCTTCTCTACTAGGCAGTTTAATTTCCTTAAACTTAGTCATGGAATCCATGTAAGAGTAGGGAAATACACCCTTTTTTCTAATCAGGTTGAAATGAGCTTCATCAAAGAAACATGACCGAATAGTATTAAAATCATTGCTATCAAGATTTTTCGCTAACGTATCTAAACTCGAAGCCATAAATCTAAACAAGTCTATAAATCTTATTTCGAATCCATATTTTTCATCTAATCTGATGAAAATTGAAAGAGAAATATAACTCTCTGTGTTCTGGGGAATCACTTTTATTGTAGAATATTTTATAGAAGAAAGTTCTTTGAAAAATAGGTGTATATCATATGCGGAAAGATTATGCAATATAACCGGTATAAACTGAGGTGTTTTATAATTTAAATTACATTCGCTATGAGCTGCCCCACGATAATTGCCCGTAAGATGACAATGATCTCTAACTTTATCGTTATTTAATGTTTTCTTGCATATATGACAATTTTTTGCATTATTATATTGCACTATTTCTATTGGGGTTATGAACATTTTCTTAACTTTAAGTAAATAATTTAAATAAATATCTGTGCAATCTTCAACAATTTTTTTGATAAATATATTCGCCGAATCTTCACCAAAATAATGTCTATATAAATTATTTTCCCTCTTAAAACTACAATTAATAAAATAACCGAATGCACAAGCGTGATGTTTCTGTACATTTGTGGTACTTTTACTTATAGCATCATCAACTTTTTCCAAAATATACTCAAAGTCCGCATAGATTACAAATGGTACATCTAACTGTTTGTAGTAGTTCTTAAACTTGATAATATATTCACCTTCTGGCATTCTGATGACTTTTTTCACACAAACATTTTTATGATGATTATACACATAATCATCATGTGTATGATATAGGCAGGTGTTGCATATCATGATCTTATGATTATGCGATGTTATGCTGGAACGAAGGAGTCTGAAGAAAATATAGAAAATACCAATACGATATAAATAAATATAACAATAGGAAGTAACTTTTTAAATAGAGATGAAAGCAGATTTTTCATAAATGCATAAATGAAACTTACTTTGATATATCCTTGATGAGTATATAGTGGAAGTTTTCATTGGACTGGAGCAATAAGAGATTAATATGAATTTGTTTTTCTCCTTTCGTTACATAGTATGGTCCTATAAGTGATGTTCCATTATGACCAAATACGTTTATGCTCACATCATTTTGATTCTCGAATTGTTTTATATGCTTCAACGGGAGTGGAAACTCTAGGTCTTTAAAATTTAATACAATTTCCCCTGTATTAATATTCTCATCAGAAATATTTGCAATATTGTAATTTTTAAAGTTTTTCCGTTGTTTAGGATTCAGACCGCTATTTGTGTACAAAGCCGCAATGAGACACCATTTAAAGCAATAAATATCATTGTTCTCGATATTTATGCATGCACGTTTCATTGCAATATTTTTTGGAAGAGGGATAAAGCTCGATCCTTTTATTATGGACGCCTTGTTTATATTAACTTCAAGGGAATTTATTGAAATCAATGTCCATCCGCTATCCCTCTCTTGAAATTCTTCCATTTTGGCTCTTAGCTCCTCGGCTTGTTTCTTGTACATATCCTCTATGTCATCAGACAAAGTCACCAACATCATTTTCGAAATATGTACAAGTTGGGAAACATTCATCTCATCATTCACCATCTTCATATAATCACATGTGAGCTCCATATTAAATTTAAATGTAGTATGTATCCTAATACGTTCATTGAGTTGTTGTACTATGGAGCTCTTTGCAGATGCGAGAAACTCCTCCGGAAACAAGACGCCCACATTTTTGTTGAGGAGAATATATGTCTCGATCCTCCCATTGAAGTTACTTGCTCTTTTAGTGAGAAAATCTCCAATCCGTTCTTGCTGACAACTGTTTTTATGTTTTGTGGTTCTGAAATGAGCCATATAACCAATTAATGGGATCATCTCATCACAATCCTCACAATATTTGTTTTGAAGACTTAGCTTACTAGTTCCAAGCATAGCCATCGATTGGTTAGCATATGAGTGCGTTTCCATATGCTGATTTAGTTTTGTTTGAGTCATAAAGACTTTATTGCAGATGGTACAACTTGCGGTATTCATTTTATTTAATTATTTATTTGTTTATTAATTAATTTAATTATTTTATTTATAAACAATTTATTTAATTATTTTATTTATAAGCAATTTATTATAGTTATAAACAATTTATTTAATTATTTTTTATACACTATAAACTTGTTTATCAAACAATAATTAGTTTTAACACTTTTGTAGTTTTTTTTTTATTGTTTTCAAACACTTTAAAAATTTGGTTTGGAAAATAGGTTGTGACTTATTGAGATATCAAAGTAACTGATGACAATCTACATTATTTCTTCTACTTATATACATTATATGAGAATCGCGTAGTAGTCATCGAATCTAATTTATTACGACATATGATGAAATTCATATACACACACACACACACACACATATATATATATATATACATACACACGCACATACACATTTCCACAATTCTCTGTTGGTATTACGATATATGATGAAATTCATATACACAGGGTTTGTATATGTGTATGTATGTGTGTATGTGCATATGTGTGCGTTTTTGTATTTACTTGCATTTTTGCCAGTATCCACTACTTTTGTTGTAGTGAGACACAAACATTATACCCTGTAGGAAATGTTGATGTTGAAAATGTACTAACTCCCTTTTGACTTTGTAACCAGTACTACTCTATAATTATTCCTCATGCAATGCTTCGTGCTATAGACATAGACTAGACATAGTGACTACTTATTTATTATGGGAAAATGGAGATATACCAACCAGACAGTTAGTTACTGGTACATTTCTATAATTTACGTACATACAAATGTATGCATATTGACAAGTTGTTGACAATTCTTCTTTTCTTTCTTTTATACTGACGGATAGAAGAAAACTTATTATACTACAATTGCCACTAGAATTTTAGTGTTGACACAAAGGCACTTGGTCCCAGTCTGACTGCAGGGTAGTAACAATCGATCTGTGTGTTTGTGTGTATGAAGTGATCGTTATTTGATTGACTTTGGTTTGCTGCTCTGAGTTTTCGTTGCTTTGCGTATGTATGATTATTATTGTATGTATGCATTTATTTTTGGGGTCTCTGGGGAAATAATCTAATGTTTGGACTGAAGGGGGATAGGGAATGCATTTGGTAATGTAAGTATGCATGTTTATGTTGTTGGATTAATGCATGTGATCGTATCTATTTTTGCTTTGAAGAATATCATTGCTTGTGTGAATTACATCAATACTTCTTCATACATATTTACATATATGTGTATATATGTTTTCTACGCTATTGACATTGCTATTCTTATGCAGATAGAAAAATATTGTGTTGGCATAGGTTTTATATGTACAAGTGCATTTCAGATATTAAATATTTTAAGTCCCATCAGGTTGACAAGCAGAGTTTTATGAATAGGGGTAATTATATTTTTATTTTAGTATATTTTACTTTAGTAAAAACTGATAAAAGGACCTTCACTCACGAGCACCGATTCTCATATGAATTGTGGGGATGTGTGTGTGTGTGTGTACACGAATTTCATCATATGTCGTAACGCCATCAGCGAAATTAGATTTGATGACTACTACGCGATTCTCATGTCACGTATATAAGTAGAAAAAATAATGTAGATTGTCATGAGTTACTTTGATATCTCAACAAGTCACAACCTATTTTCCAAACCAAATTTTTAAAGTGTTTGAAAACAATAAAAAAAAACTACAAAAGTGTTAAAACTAATTATTGTTTGTTGTTTATCATATATATATATATAGTGTATAAAGAAAAAAAAATAATTAAATAAATTGTTTATAAATAAAATAATTAAATAAATTATAAACAAATAAATAAATAATAAAAATAATTAAATAAAATGAATACCGCAAGTTGTCCCATCTGCAATAAAGTCTTTATGACTCAAACAAAAGTAAATAAGCATATAGAAACGCAAACCTATGCTAGCCAGTCGAAGGCTATGTTGGGAACTAGTAAGCTAAATATTAAAAACAAATATTGTGAGGATTGTGATGAGATGATTCCATCAAATGGTTGTATGGCTCACGTCAGAACCATAAAACACGAAAACAGTTGTCAGCAAGAACAGATTAACGATTTTCTCACTAGAAAAATAAGTAACTTCAATGGGAGGATCGAGACATATATTCTCCTCAACAAAAATGTGGAAAGAGCTCCATAGTAAAACAACTTAATAAACGTAGTAGGATACATACTACCTTTAAATTTAATATGGAGCTCACATGTGATTATATGAAAAAGGTGAATGATGAGATGAATGCTAGCCACCTTGTACACATCTCAAAGATGATGTTGGTGACCCTCTCTGATGACATAGAGGAGATGTACCAAAAACAGACCGATGAGCTTAGAGCCAAAATGGAAGAATTTCAAGAGAGGGATAGCGGATGGACCTTGATTTCAATAAATTCCCTTGAAGTTAATATAAACAAGGCGTCCATAATAAGAGGATCGAACTTTATCCCTCTCCCAAAAAATATTGCAGCCAAGCATGCATGCATAAATACCCAGACCTCTGATGTTTATTGCTTTAAATGGTGTCTCATTGCGGCTTTGAATGTAAATAGCGGTCTGAATCCTAAACAACGAAAAAACTGTAGAAATTACAATATTACAAATATTTCTGATGAAAATATTAATATTAAACTCCTGCGCAAATGGATTTATAATTAAGAAGTACATATACTCTACAAAGCATGTAAACTTACTCGAGCTATAGTAAAAAACTATGTACATGTTTTTGACAACAACAAAATGAGATAATAACTATTGCAAAGTAAATTTATATCAAGTATATGCAACTACTCAGGTGATTCATTTTTTTCTCGTCTCGTGGCAATGCCTGAATGTCAAAAGTTGTTTACAATGTTCGTACACCATTTTGTTTTCTTTTGCTTTGTTATACACAATTGTGTATACTGAAAACGTATGTGAAAAAGTTTAAATAAATTTTTACTTAAAAAATGTGATACAAAACATTTAAAAATAATTATATTTAATTATTTAATATTTTATTATACTTATTTCACATATTAAAGGTTTATCAATTAATAAATTTACTTTGGTTTTGTCTATCCATACATATCCTTTTTGTTGTATGCAGATCTGGGACTATTGCATTAAATAAGCAAACGCATTGACCATTTTACCATACTAAACCAAATCAATGCAAATAAAAATTTATTACATTAGCACTAACTTTTATAATATTAGTGCATTTTTTTTCATTAAATTAAAATCCCTTCAAAGTAATTTATGAATATTGCATTGTTACTTTTATTTCACTATTTTTCACCACTTCACACATTATGAAAAGTATTATTGCATTATAGTGCAAAATACAACGTAAATGTGTACATACATATGTACATAAAAACATACGTACATACATAAATATGTAAATTTTTTCCTATGTACACCCAAGACGAAAAATCATA
The DNA here is from genome assembly GCA_936439885.1 of Nowickia ferox. Taxonomy (NCBI): domain Eukaryota; kingdom Metazoa; phylum Arthropoda; class Insecta; order Diptera; family Tachinidae; genus Nowickia; species Nowickia ferox. The sequence goes on from OW387026.1 coordinate 44,645,991, forward strand.
TCACTACGTTTTTTATAATTTTTTTCGAGAGATGTAATTGTTCCAAGCGGTAGTACTTTTCGTTTATAAAATCATATCACTACGTTTTTTATAATTTTTTTCGAGAGATGTAATTGTTCCAAGCGGTAGTATTTATCGTTTATAAAATCACAATTTTTTAAAATATAACTACAATAAATGAAAACCTAAGTTCTGATCTTTTGTCAATTGCACTGTTTTCTATATAAGGTCGAGATGCAACGTACTTGAGGTATGAAACTTTTTAATTTTTTCAATTGGTTCTGAAATCTAGTTTGTATTTATATTGACAGTTTTCCTTTTCTTTAATTTGTACGTACATACTTATAAAGGTGCCCTCAATGAACTTTACTGTATTTTTTATTTTATTATTTGTGCTATCTGATAAAATAGGTTAACGTTTTAATCAATATTACTTTGTACAATATTTGATAATGCAATAATATTACATTACTTCATGATGACTAAGCACATCAATACAAAATCAGTGCATTTTTCGCCATGCTAATGCAATATTAATCCATTACTTTTAAGAGATTTTATTTAAGTGCAAAAAATAGTGCATTACAAGCATCAAATTTAAATTTACACTAAAATTTTTGTTTTTCAATCAGTGCTTATGCAAAAGTAATGCAAGTTGCTCAGGTCTGGTTGTATCCATCTGTTTTTGACATTCATCCATTATTCTTACACAAACAAATCGCCTGTTGTTTTTGTACTTTCTTAGTTGTTGTAGACCTGCATATACTTTATATAAATATGCTTTGAACTATTGGTTGTTACTCGACTGTGTGTGTGCTTGTTTATTTTTCGCTCTTACTTGAACATTCATAAAGCGAACATGGCAAGTACCATGCGACAGCCAAACTTCTCTAGGTACTTGTAGTACTAGGTGAAGTTTGGCAAAAAAAAATGTTCTTTGCATTCAATCGCTATTTAACCGCAGAATGTGATGCAAACCAAAAATGGAAATAAATGAGGCAAGTTTACAATTTCATTTATTTAAAAACTTTTGTTATTTATTCAAATTTATACAAGTAGAAGTTTATATGCATTATACTGATTTTATATGTTGCTTTATTTGGTTATATATATGGCCGGCGCTAAGGCGCCGCTGGCCAGGATTCGCAGGTTTATATGCAGAATCCTTTATTTTAATAAAACAATGTGCCGATTTAAGGCATGAAATAATTCTATCTTTATTTTTGACTTATACTGCCTTAAATACTATTTTACAAAAATATTCTTACACAACTAGTAACCTACATAATCATACATTTAATTCATCAAAAACCCTTTTCACTAATTCAGCAATTTATTGCAATTGCCAAATATTCAAGCTACAAAGTATTTGTTAGTTTATTAATAAAAGTTAGTGTGTCAGTACGATCAATGAAAATTGATCGTTTTGTTCCGTTTGTTTTTTCTTTTAAAAAGCAAAAGAAACAAAAGAAAATAAAAGAGGACAAAAGGTGCGTTCAGACGATGCTACACTACACCCTTACCCTTTTAGTTAAAATTTTACAATTTAGCAAGATTGCAAAATTTTAATTGTTGTTTAGTGCATTAATATGGTTACTGATATAGGTGGAAAATTTTGTATTGCTTAATCTGCTGAATATATGTGGGTTTTATATTTTGATTTTACAATTCTTAATTATAAAAAAAATTTTAAAAGCTTAAATGTACTTTTTCTTTTAATTTTATGTTATTTATGTTTTACATTATTTCTTAAAACTTACATATGTTAAACAAATTGTTTTTCTTAGTTTTTATACTTTTTTAAAAGATTCTTATGAACTATTTTATTTTTTCCGTTGATATTTAATTCTACATTAACTTTATCTATGCTTACTACCTCGTATGGGGCTTTGTATGGTGCCTCATATTTTTTCCTATTTTCTACCTTTAATAAAACTAAATCTCCTATAGTAATTTCTATACTATTTATCTTACTGTATGATTCTAAGCTTATATTCCTTTTTGTTACTTCTATAATGCTTCTAGCATTGTTTATTGAATTTCTTAGCCTTATTTTTAATTCCTTAGCATAATTGTCCAAGTCATATACTCTATTATTATTCATCACGGTTTCACCTGGGAGTTCTGGTATTTTACCAAAAATTAATTCGAATGGTGAGTAATTAGTGCCTACGTGAGGTGTAATATTATATGCAAAAGTATAATATGGTATCCACTCATGGCAATTGTCATCGTTAACGAAAGATGATACCCTATGGTTTCTCTCTACTGTGCCTAAAGTTTCATGATGATATGGTGTTGAAAATTTTTGTTCTATTTTTAATAACGTACAAATTTCCTTCATTAGTTCGTTTACAAATTCAGTACCTCTGTCTGACTTTAAAACCTTGAAAATACCATATTTTAATATCAAATTTTCGATTACACATTTAGCTATTGATTTTGCTTCTTTATTCTCCATCGGTGCTGCTATTACATATTTAGTCAATTCGCATTGCATTATTAGTATATATCTGTTATTTTCGGACGGTCTTAATGGTCCGACTGTGTCAATTACTATAGTTTCAAAACTGTTATTTGGCGTGTCTGTGAGACATAACGGTTCTTTTGTATGCCTTATTTGTTTATTTCTCTGACACAAATCACATTTCGAAACGTATTCTTTTACCATTTTGTACATATTTTTCCATATGTATCTTTGTTTTAATTTTATTAATGTTTTCCTTATTCCAAAATGTCCTCCGCATGGTGTGTTGTGATACAATTTAATTAATTCATATTTTTTGTTGTTATCTTTTATTATTTGAGGATTACTATATAACATTATTGTGACGTCACTTTCTTTACATTTATTTATTTTTTCTTTAAGTTTTTCAATGGATATCCTTTTAAATATTTCGTCGCTCTTTTCTAGTGCGAACTTATCATATTCCGTTCTGCCTAAAACAGAAAGTAGTTTCTCCATCACATTATCTTGATAATCGGGATTTTGGCTACATCTGACGCGCGTTTCACTTAGAACAGAATCATTTTCAATTTTAATTTCTTTTCTTAGTTTTTCAAATATAAATTTTAATTTTCTAGCTAGCTTTATATCATTAATAGATGTACAGTCCCAAATTTTGAGTTGGCCAAACTCATTAAGATCTGTAACACCATCTTGTTTGGATCCATATATTTTATCTTCTTTATTTTTCATATTTTCCTCATTATTTGTTATACTTTTATTTTTCATATTTTCCTCATTATTTGTTATACTTTTATTTTTCATATTTTCCTCATTATTTCTTATATCTCCTTTACCTTTTTCTTGTTGTATCACTTTCTTGTTCATACTTCTAGTTATCACTAGTGATCTTTTAATTGTTTCATCATTTTTTTCAGGAATCATTGTCCTTAATGTGTCAGAATCTATCTTTATTCTTGACAATGCATCTGCATTAGTATTGTTACCTCCTTTTTTATAGATTATTTCGAAATCGTAATCCGATAATTCTAGGCGAATTCTAGTCAGCTTTGAACTTGGATTTTTGTGAGAAAATAACGCTATCAATGGTCTGTGATCTGTAACGACTATGAATTTTCTGCCATACAGATATGGTCTGAAAAATTGTATACCCCAATGTATACCAAGTAATTCTTTTTCTATTACGGGCTTATTTACTTCATGCTTATTTAGTGATCGACTCGCAAACGATATAGGTCTATCTAGTCCGATTTCTCCTTGTGATAATACAGCTCCTAGCGCAAAATTAGATGCGTCCGTAGTCAAAATGAATTTTTCATTGAAATTAGGATATTGCAAAATTGGCGGGTTAATTAGTTTATTTTTCAATCTATCAAATGCGTCTTGGCATTTTTCTGTCCAAACAAATTTTCTGGTTTTCTTCAAAAGTGCATTCAAACTACTTGTTATTTCAGCAAAATTTTCGACAAAACGTCTGTAATAATTACAGAACGCTACAAACCTTCTTATCTCGTCTGCATTTTTAGGTACTGGGTATTTTGTAATTGCCTCAAATTTTTTTGGATCAGGTTTTATGCCTTGTGGTGTCCTAAATATACGACTTCTGATCGTAGAAATTGGCATTTACTAGGGTTAAGTTTTAAATTGTATTTATCCAACCTGTTAAGAACTTTTACAAGATTAGTATTGTGGTGGTTCAAACTGCATCCAAAGATTATTATATCATCAACATACAAAAATGCCTCTGACTCTAGTCCGGCTAGTGCTATTGTAAGCATACGTTGAAAACTATTTGATGATATTTTTAGTCCAAATGGTAATCTTGTGTATTGATAATGTCCATTTGGTGTTGAAAATGCTGTGTATGGACGTGATTGTTGATCAAGCTCAATTTGATGAAAAGAGCTTGTCATATCCAATGTTGAAAAATATTTGGCTCTACCCAATTTATCCAAAATATCATCTAACCGTGTCAATGGAAATTTATCATTGACAATTTTGTCATTAAGCTTTCTGTAGTCAACAACCAATCTCCATTTTTTTAAATCTGTCTGACCTTTTTTTTGGTACTAGTAACAATGGTGCATTGTAAGGACTTATTGATGGTTCTATAATTTTATCTTTCAAAAGTTTCTGAACTTGCGAATTTATTTCAGTTGTCTGAGCCTGTGGTAAACGATAGTTTTTTATGTATACTGGACTGCTATCGTGCAGTTCTATTTTCTGTTTATAAAAGTTATTTGTCGTTAGTTTCTCATCTTCAATGTGGAATACATGTTGATATTTCTTCAATATTTCCTTTAAGTTTGCCATGTTCTCGTCTTCCGAATGATCAAGCTCCAATAATTTTAATAACTCTTCAAATCTTTTTGATGTATATTCGTGATTACTGTTCTGTGTATGCAATTTGTAACTATTATAATTTTGTAGTGGTACTGTTTTTATTTTTATATTCTGAATTTTCACATCTTTATCTGTGACATTTAGTATTTTTATGTGCTTATTGCCAGTTTTAGGTATTATCGTATTTGCGACGTACACACCTTTAGTGATTTCCCTGTTTAAAACCAACGCGTCTTGTTCTATGTCTATCTTTATAGGAACAACGATTTCACTTCTGTGAGGAATAGTTACTGTATTTATTCTTACAGTGTCGTCATAAATTGGAATATTGATGATTTCATTATCTTTTACGAAAGTTAACATATATGTGTCATAATCTATATTGCATCTATGTGTCGTTAGGAAATCTCTTCCCAGAATACCATTAGTGCTTATCGGAAAGTTATCTTCTACTACTTGTAGTTTATGATTCAAAATAATTTTGTTTATATCTATTTCTAAATTAGTTGAGCCCAATGATTTAATCATATCTGTTGAAATTCCTGTCAAATTGCAATAATCATCTGTATCTTCCACATGGTTAATTAAAATATTCCTTTTGCATAATGAAACATCTGCACCAGTGTCGATTAGAAATGTTACATCGTTTACGGCGTTTGTAATTCTTAATTTTACGTAATTTTTGAGATTTGAAGCTATGCAATAAACTTGTCTAGTTAATATTATATTCCCATCGGGGATCCTGTCTATACGGTCCCCGGGATTGGTCCGTTTCCCTACTCACTTACATAATTTATATTATGATTTCTATTACGGTTGTTGTTGTTATTGTTCCATCTTCTTTGTGTGTTAGATATGTTACTGCGATTGTTAAACCTATTGTTTGTGTTGAAATTTATGTTTGGTTTGTTATTGTTAGTTTTTTGAAAATTATTGTTGTTGGTTTTAGAGTAAGTATTCCCATTTTCACCATAGCTTCTATTTTTAATATTGTTATTTTTCCTGTACATCCTGCTGTTGTTGTTGTAGTTAGTGTTCAATCTGTTATTGTTGTTATAGGTTCTATATGTATTTTGCTGTTGATATCGTGGCTTTTCTCTGTGGACATGCATTACCGAATTGTTTGTTAACTTGCATTCGTTTTCCAATTGCAGAGCAAGTTCTGTAGCACTTTGCAAATTATTTGGTCTGGCTGCGTATATTGTTGTCTTGAAATTTTCATTTAGACCCTTTTTAAATGTATCCAAAGCCAATTTATTGTTTAATCGCATTATGACATTCTTTTCTGGTTCCGTTGCATTATTCCCTAATTCGTCTATTCCTAGTTTATTCAATTTGTCTATAATTGCAGTAATTTTATCCCTAAACAAACTTACCGACATTGTCCTTTGAAAAAGTGTGTTCAATTTGCCTTGTTATTCTGGAATTGTCTCCCTACTTTTGTATCTGTCTTGTAATAGTCTTTTTAGTGTTTCAAAATTTTCTTGTTTTGAATAACTTCCCAATGCTGTTCTAACGTTTGATGACAATTTAGCGTGATATACATATTGTAAAAAATCAGTTTTGCCCTCGGTTGACAAATTTTTATTAATTATTTCCGCTGTTCCATATAGTTGCCATCGAATAGTGGAAGTGTTTTCGATGCAGTTTCCAGATTAAACGCTGCCATTTTAGAATCTATTACCAGTATGTCCTGTTTCTTCGTACAATTATATGTTACCTCTTCGTGTATTGAATCAGGTAATTCTATTTCTAAGTTTTTCTTTATTGCTAATTTATAAAGTCTACTTTTCAAATCTAAGAAAAATGCATCAGCCGCTGATTTTTGTGCTGAAGTTAATCTCTGATAATTTACGTTAAAAATAATTCGTACTTCCTCTAACCTTTTCAATAAATTTTGAATATGTAATTCTAAAGTTTCCTCTCTAATAGGTCTGTCTATATTTATGCATTTATGCGAACGATCAAAATCTTCTTTAATTAGTCTGACCTTTGTAATTATTGCTTGCCAATCCATTTATTTTTACTATCATTATACAAAAGTTTACAGTACTTTAAAGTAATAGATTGAAATATTATATTGTAACCGTATCTGTATTATTTCTATTTTGATTATATTTAAGTACATACTTTTTGAAATACTTATTTATTTTAAATGCTATAAACAATATTATAATTACTATAACTAAAGTTATTATATATTCAGGGATTACTTGTTTGCTGTTTTCGGCGTTGCCGTTATTAACAATGTTTTCCTGAATTTCTACTTTACTCTGGGGCTTTCCCATGTCTTTATTGTTATATCCCCAAATTGGGCCTACCATCTAAATGTTAAAAATTTGTTTTTTTTTCATTTATTTTTATTTTGATTTTTATAGTATGTAGATAACTCTTTCTCTATTTTTTCTATTTGCACCCAAATATCTGTTGCTATTGTCCAATGTGGTGGTGGGTTTGCATTTATTGTTTGCTGTAATGTAGCCAAATTTCTTCGTAGCCACACTATTCTACCCCCTCTCTTCCTACGTTTTATCACGACTTTGGGTATCTGTATTAACGATTCTTCTTTTCTTTTGAGCAATCTGGCTTTGTATTCATTTATTGTTAATTTTTTCGGTCCCTGTTCGGTGATTTTTGCTGCTACGTACTTCGGGATTTCTACATCGGATTTCCCATCTGGTGTATATTCTTCCATTTAAAATTTTTCAAATGCCTGGTTTGGCAGGATAATTAAATTTTGCAGGATTAAATTTTGCAGGATATTAATTTATTTTGCAGGATATTAATTTATTTTGCAGGATTAATTTATTTTGCAGGATATTAATTTATTTTGCAGGATATTAATTTATTTTGCAGGATTAATTTATTTTGCAGGATCTTAGTTTTGCAGGATCGCCATATACTGATTTTATATTTTGCTTTATTTGGTTATATATATGGCCGGCGCTAAGGCGCCGCTGGCCAGGATTCTCAGGTTTATATGCAGAATCCTTTATTTTAATAAAACAATGTGCCGATTTAAGGCATGAAATAATTCTATCTTTATTTTTGACTTATACTGCCTTAAATACTATTTTACAAAAATATTCTTACACAACTAGTAACCTACATAATCATACATTTAATTCATCAAAAACCCTTTTCACTAATTCAGCAGTTTATTGCAATTGCCAAATATTCAAGCTACAAAGTATTTGTTAGTTTATTAATAAAAGTTAGTGTGTCAGTACGATCAATGAAAATTGATCGTTTTGTTCCGTTTGTTTTTCTTTTAAAAAGCAAAAGAAACAAAAGAAAATAAAAGAGGACAAAAGGTGCGTTCAGACGATGCTACACTACAACATATATAAAAATATTTTTTGATATATTCAAATGTAAGCTAATAAAGGCCCTATTCATAAAAAGTATTTTTGCTTTATAGGTAAAAAGTTTATGAAACTGATTTCCATACAGAATTTGTTTTATTAAGCCATAATAAGTCAGAATTAGTTTTTATGAATAATGCTGTAAATATATATTTGCGGCTCTATTCTCCTTATAAGAACAACATGAATTAATATATACATTAACAAATATATGATTCAGACAACTTTCCTACTGAAGATTCAAGAATTGTATAATTTCAACTCAAAAATACACACTTAAATCTGATAAAATATTTGTGTTACAAATACATATACTATATATGTATTTCCTTTGTTCCCCGGCACTTATGTATGCACAATTTTTTTATTATTTATTTTAAAGACATCAAATACCGTCTTGGTACCTATTGTGGATGTAAAGGCTAATGTTTCAAGCGGGAAAGAATGCACCACTTTTAATTAAACTGAAAAAAGTTAAATGTGGGAGGTTTTCGCTGGCATTTTAAATGAAAATGGAATAGAAGTAGAAACTTGAGTGGCGTGTAAGAAATGCAAAAATTTCTTTAAACTTAATAAGAAAAGCCCTAAAAATTTGCTTAAGAATAAGTGCTACGTTTTATGTAGTGATTTTTCTTTATAATATTTACTATTTTTTTAATTACAATTAACGGTTTCTGAATTACAATTGATAAATCTAAATTTCAATTGGCGCTTTCTGAATTACAACTGGAAAAGGTGTAGAAATAAGGATTACGTACTAAATATATATATATATATATACATATATGTATATATTTATCCTGGTTTGCGTATTTCGACTTCGACTACGACATTTTGGTCACAGATTAAACAAAACATTTGGTGTTGTATATTCTATTACAAACACGTCGTAGTCAAGTCGATATATGCCCACCACGATAGGGAGGATTATCATTTCATATTTTATTAATTACTTAAATAAATACTTTAGTAATGACCCAAGAATGTATCCAGAAAAATCTATCTGCCTTTAATTAATATTAATTCTTGTCGATATGAGTGAATATTACTCCACGGCCTGCCGGTGTGTTTTATTTTTAATTTGTGTTTTACTTTTTGGTTATTAGTACGAAGTAATTGACTTCATAAATAATATCTGCCTTATTCATAAAAATAATTCAGGTTTATTCAGCGCTTATTTGACATATTTCTATGGGAAATTTGTCAAATAAACCTGTAATAAACCTAAAATATTTTTTATGAATTAGGCCGTATATGTACATACTTTTATATTATTATTCATATGTATGTATGTTGTATTTAGAATTGAGGAATAGTAAGCATTTACTTATTGTTTCACAATATCGAAAAAAAATCTTTTTCTGCAATTATATTAAAACAAAATTCAAAACTTTGTATTTGTTTCAAATGTAAATATTCTGTGTTAATAAGGAATGTAAGATATTACCAGATTTATTCATAAAAAATATTTCAAGTTTATTAAGCGATAATTTAAAATATTTCTATAGGAAATTTGTCAAATAAAACTGTAATAAACCTAAATTATTTTTTTTTAATTATACCATTAATATACATACATACATAAGTTATTTAAAATAGAATTGAGTTCAACACGTTTTTGAATTAGTATTAAATTAATTTTATTTTATATTAATTATTATTTTTAAAACGGATACGAATGTAAATGCCATCACCGGCATTAATATTTACATTTCAACCTTTCTCTATAGTGCACTAAAATACTTGAAGTACCACATGAAGTGAACATAATATTTGAGGTACTTCTTTTTGCTTACCTACATTTTTCTATGTTCATTTTTTTCGGTACATATTTAATATTCGGCTACTTCATATTAGTATTTGTCAAACAAACAATACCTATTCTTCACTGCTTGTGCTGTGAGAGGGAGAACAAACATCTACCATACTCGACAGCGAGTTTCAAATATAAACAAAAAAGTTACTCGTTGTAGACCTTTAATTAATATAGGGGCAATTGTATTAAATTTTAAAGGCCTAGAGTTTAGAATGAAAATGATGTGAGCATAAATGTATTTGGTCATAATGGAACATCACTTATAGGACCGTACTATGTAACGAAAGGAGAGAAGCATATTCACGTTAATCTGTCATTACTCCAGCCAAATGAAAACTTCCACTATGTGCTCATCAAAGATATATCAAAGTAAGTTTCATCTGTGTATTTATAATTTTATTTTTTTTACATTTTAGTTGTTATTGTTATATTTATTTACATATTATTTTATTTCTGTATCTTCTTCAGACTTCTTCGTTCCAACATGACATCACACAGAAGTAAGATAACGATTTGCAATACCTGCCTATAAAAATATTTGCGGCAAAAAAGTCATCAGAATGCCTGAAGGTGAAACTATTATCAAGTTTAAGAACTACTACAAACAGTTGGATGCACCATTTGTAATCTACGCGGACTTTGAGTCTTTTGCTTGTGCATTCGGCTATTTTATTAATTGTAGCTTTAATAGAGAAAATAATTTATATAGAAATTATTTTGGTGAAGATTCTGCGAATATATAGGGTGTTTTTTTTAGAGGTATAGAACTTCGAATTGAAATAAAACACAAGAAAATCGTTTTAATGTCCATCAATTTGGCTTTATTGGAAGGATAATTTTATGCCATTAACGTTTAAATATGATTTCGGGCATGTGGCCGCCGCGGCTGGCTCGAATAAAGCCAATTCTACAGGTCCAATTTTCAACCACTTTTTCGAGCATATGGGGCCGTATGTTGGCAATAACGCCACGAATGTTGGCTTCCAAGTTCCCTAACGTTTCTGGTTTGTTGGCGTAGACGAGCGACTTCACATATCCCCAAAGAAAATAATCCAATGGTGTCAAATCACACGATCTTGGTGGCCAATTGACCGGTTAACCGAATTAATTGCTCTGATGGACGATTATGTCGACCATAAAATGGACGGAGCTTGCGGTAAACTTCGCGAACTGAACCATTATTTTCGAAATAAATTTGCACGATTTGCAAGCGTTGATCTTTTGTCAACCTGTTCATGATGAAATGGCAAACCAAACTAAATATTAATCACTTGACAGCTGACAAAATGGCCGCCAGTTAAAAAAGTGATGCCAACTTAAAGTTCTATACCTCAATAAAAAACACCCTATATTTATCAAAAAAATAGTTGAAGATTGTACAGATATTTACCTTAATTATTTACTTAAAGTTAAGAAAATATTCATGAGCCCAATAGAAATAGTTCAATATAATAACGCACAAAATTGTCATATATGTAAGAAAATTTTAAATAACGATAAAGTTAGAAATCATTGTCATCTTACGGGTAATTATCGTGAGTCAGCTCATAGCGAATGCAATTGGAATTATAAAACACCTCAGTTCATACCGGTTATCTTTCATAATCTTTCTGCATATGATATGCACCTATTTTTAAAAGAACTTTGTAGTATAAAATATACCACAATAAAAGTGATTCCCCAGAATACAGAGCGTTATATTTCTCTTTCATTTTTTTTCAACAAGTTAGGTGCAAAACATGTATTCGAAATAACATTTATAGACTCGTTTAGATTTATGGCTTCGAGTTTAAATACTTTAACGAAAAATGTTGATGGCAACGATTTCAATACTGTTCGTTCATGTTTCGTTGATGAAGATCATTTCAACCTGATAAGAAGAATTGGTGTATTTCCATACTCTTACATGGATTCCATGACAAAGTTTAAGGAAACTAAACTCCCTAGTAGAGAAGAGTTCTTCAATATTCTAACGAATGAAGAATGTGATGTAGTCGTGTATGAACATGCTCAAAAAATATGGAGGGAGTTTAACTGTAAAACCCTCCTTGACTATACTGAGCTCTACTTAAAAACAGATATTCTTCTTTCAACCGACGTATTTGAAAATTTTAGGAAAATTTTTAAATGTATATACGATTTGGATGGACCCCTGTCACTATTATACAGCACCAGGCTTATCTTGGGATGCAATGCTGAAAACCACACAAGTTTCACTGGAACAGTTCGCTGATTCTGAAATGTATATATTTATGCAAAACGGAATTAGAGGTGGACAAGTTCAATGTTCGCAAAGATATTCAAAAGCGAATAATAAGTATTTGCAAGATTTTGATAAAGAAAAGCCTTCAGAATTTCTTGTATACTTAGACGCAAATAACCTTTACGGTTGCGCGATGTCCGAATATCTTCCTTGCGGAGAATTTGAGTGGATATGTGATACTGGTTTTGATGTTACAAAAATTTCTGATACTGCAGAGTATGGGTACATTTTGGAAGTGGATATAGATTATAACGATTCAGTGCATGATCTACATAATGATTTGCCATTTTGTCACCAAAATAAGCCTGTGGGGGATCCAAAATCAAAAAATTAGTTGCAGACTTAACATTTCATTTAAGGTTCCTTATCGTCCATCTCGACACTTTAAATTGCTATCAATTAAATACTTCAGTTCAAATTATGCAAATGCTGATCCATTTAGAAAAATGTGCAGTCAATTTAACAAATATTACAAAATAGTAGATTTTTCTTTAAATTCTAGTGTCATTAAATGTAAAATTATCGCCTTGTTATACAGTCCATAATTTTGTATTTTTAGTGTTTTTTGTGGGAATTGTTACAATTTAAGTTTAAAATTTGTTAACGCACTAATAATCCCAAATTATTATTTTACTTGTTAAGTAAAATATTTTTTTAATAAAAATACATTGAAATTGGTTATTGAAGGGTTTAGCTGGATCCTATGCGCATTTTGCATTGTTTGCTAATGCAGATCATCAGGGAACCTTTACCCAAAAATTTCTTAGAACAAATAGAGTTAATATGTTAAGCTTTCATTTAAGCAAATAAGAAGCTCAACAAATAACAAAGTTGAAACAAGAACTCAATAATCAACATGTTTTTTATTTTCTTACTTTATCATTACTACATTGGCTGAATTTTTTTCAGCTTCAAATTGTAGTTGTAAGAGTATGTAAAGAAAATAAATGTAAGTAACAACAACAGCTATTCAAGAATAGAATGTTGCCACACAAGTATTTTTTTGACCGGGTGCTGCCAATTTAATAATTAGTGTTTTTTGTGGGAATTGTTACAATTTAAGTTTAAAATTTGTTAACGTACCAGTAATTCCAAATTATTATTTTACTTATTAAGTAAAATATTTTTTTAATAAAAATACATTGAAATTGAAACACTAATTATTAACTTGTTATTTAATACATTCAACAACCAGAACACGAGGTAATTTACATCTGATATTTTTATACTTATTTATTTATTTCATCTTATTTTTTCAGGGGATATAATGGATGGACTAGTTCTTGTCAATTGTCATTTACGCGGCAACTATATAAAGTGTCGTTCTCTACTCCCTAACTTCATTGACTAATAATGCATTGTTCTTTTGCAGGTTTTGGTGATCTTTCTTGTCTTGCCTAATGAGCCGGAGAAAGGTTTGGGGTTTTGGAATGGCTCGCCTCGTAACTACAAAACCTTCTCAAGTTAATGAAATCTCGGCCGGACATTTCTTAATGTCTCATGTGCCCGCCGCTGATTTCCTGATCTACCATATAATCAATGTAGACCTCGGCCAGCCAGTTCTCATTTTCCTAGGTGCTCACCAGGGTCTTGCCTTTCACAAACGAACAAACTATGAGCGTTGCTAATGGACATTGGGCAAAGACGGTGTGTGTGGCACTCTCTGGCCCAACGTGGGGAACTCCCACACCCTAATCGCAAAAACCAAGCTACGATTTAGCTGTAATTCTCCTCGGACTCAGATACGTCTTCGAATTTGAAGAATATTTTCTTTGTTTAAATTTACTTTCTCATTAGGTGTATTGAATCTACCTGTACTGCATAAACAAACCACAAGGATACTTAGAATGCATCAGGAACATATCAGTCTACAAGAACACAACATATAACGTGCTCTATTCAACCATAATACTACAACACAAATCATGTACTTTAAGATTAATCTGTGGTCAATTCGTAAGAAATAGATACGTAAAATTACTATAACTAAAACTTACTCTAATATCACAGCTGTTTAATCTAATATAACACCTAAAGTTTAGTATCACAGTTCGTATAGTCTAAATATTGCACTTTTATAATTTTATATCTTTGGAATGAAATACCCCAATAGGTCTACCCTGTAACAATTCTAACTCGTACATGTTATTCCCGATCGGCCTAAGCATTCGACATTTAATGAATTTTCGGCAAAATTTGGCATTTATATTTTTCCCAAAGTCGCTTAATACAGTATTCCTACGATATACTTCTTGTCCAGGTTTGAACATTATATCTCTTGCCCTTCTATTGTACCTTTGGCCCTTTTTTGGTATGCATCATGCATATCGTATTTTTCTTAATGTTTTCGCGTACAATTTCTAATCTATCTTTCCTATCCAACCGAATTATTTCATGATCGGTTAGTGATTCAAGTCTTCTAGCTAACTTATAGTCAGCTCCACTGGAAAACATATGTAAGCCAAACAGGGCGAAAAATTGTGTCACTCCTGTTGCGGAATGCACTGACGTTCTTAAGGCGCATTCAATTTCAGGGAGATATAAATCCCAATCTTTTTGATTATCTTTTAAAAATGCCCTAATTGCCGATTGATTCACGCGCTCTGACGCATTTGACTGTGGTGAATAAACTGCCGTTTTTAAATGGTTTATTTTATACGACCCTATCATATCCTTCCTTTCGAGATAAACTGGGACCCATTATCAGTGTGGATAATTTCCGGAACTCCAAATTTTTTAAAAACTTCCTGCCCCAGGAATTTTACAACATTCGTTGTAGTTGCCTTTCTCATCGCTTTTAAAAATTCAAATTTCGATAAATGGTCCACAACTATAAAAATATAGCAGTTCCCGTTTTTTGATCTATGATATTTTCCCAAGGAAATCCACGTACAACTTTTGGAAGGGTCTTTCGGTGACAACCTCCTGTCCTATTTCGGCCATCATATTGATATTTGCTGATTTTGTTTCCTTGCAAATCTGACATTTTTTTACTAACTCTCTCACTTGTATGTTATTTTAGGCCAATAATACGATCTTTGTAATCTTTCGAGCGTTTTCGCTATACCACCATGCGCAGAAGTCATTTTCGTGTGTGCTCTATCTATCAGAGCGTGTGTCAAATTCGCGGGAATCCATAACTTCCACTGCGATTCCACCTCACCATGACTACGGGTACTTTTTTTTGTATATTTTACCATCAATCACTTTCAAATCTGGTAGTTTATCCTTATTACTTACAATTACATTTATTAGGCTTGTGTACTCTTCACTTTCAAACTCTAGTGTTTCCCAAACTAACAATTCTTCCGTATCTACTGCTTCTACTACATTGTCTGCCGGCACTCGCGATAGCATATCTGCCACTACATTTTCTGATCCTTTGCGATGCTCAATACCAAAATCAATTGTAAGGACCACCTGACAAGTCTGCCGCTCAAGTCTTTCAAAGCCATCAGCCATTTAAGACTGGCGTGATCAGTCACTATAGTAAATGGCATCATCTCTATATATGGCCTGAATTTGCGAACTGCTAAGACGGCAGCCAGACACTCTTTTTCTGTCACCGTATAATTTCGTTGACACTAATTCAGTTTTTGTGAATAAACGCTATTGGGTGTTCTTCGTTTTTTTCGTTTAGTTGATACAACATAGCTCCCACCCCATAATCTGATGCGTCGCATTGCACATAAAAGTGTTTAGAAAAATCAGCGTTACGTAGTACCGGGGCGGTGTATCTGTAAGCGGTGCTGATATAGTTGCAAAGTTTTTGATGAACCGCCTATACCATCCGGCAGTTTCTAAAAAACTTCTAACTTCCAGCACAGATTTAGGCAGCCTTATTTCTTTAATTGCTTGAATTTTATTTGGGTCTGTTTTCAAAATTCCCCCTCCTAAATATTTCAGCTCCTGAAAACAAAACTTTGATTTCTTTAATCCGAATGTTAATCCGGCCTCTCTAAGACATTTCGCGACTTTCTCTAACAATATAATATGCTCCTCGAATGTACTGGATATGATCAACAGATCGTCTAAATATGTGAATACGTTATCTTTTAGTTCTTGTGGGATGACTTTGTCCATTAAACTACATAATCTTTGCGTAGCATTACATAAGCCGAAGGGCATTACTCGGATTTGATACAATGCCCTACCAGGCACAGTAAACGCTGTGTAGGGCTTGCTTTCCTCATCTAACGCAATCTGCCAAAATGCGTACTTAAGTTCGACACTACTTATAAAATGGATTTCGTTGATTCTGCTGAGAATGCCATCAATATTTTGTAGTGGATATGCATCCTTAATTGTTAACTTATTTAATTTCCTGGCATCTAGGCAGAAACGATTTTTTCTGGCTTTCTAACTACGGTCGTGCGATTGCTCCAGGGTTTATTACTAGGTTCAATTACTTTTAGCTCTAACATTTTGTCTATCTCCTGATACGTTACCTGTTGAACTGCTGGGGATATCGGGTAATACCGCTCTTTCACGGGAACTGCTCTCTCAACTAGTTTTATACTGTGTTTTTCTACACTTGTTAATCCTAGCCCTTTCTCCTCGAATGAACCAAAACCTCTAATTGTTGCTCCTGGGTCAAGCTATGTGGTTTCATTCTGTAATCACTATTTTTTTCAACGAAATCCTCTTCAATGTTTTTAATACTTATTTCTTCCACCCCAACTACATCCGGTGCCAAACCAAATCCCCTCCAGAAATCTATCCCTAAGTATAAGGATTGTTCCAAGTCTGGACAAAGATATAGAAGCATATCCTTCTTCTGATCTTTGTAGGATGTGGATACATTTACTGTGCCTAATATTCTGTGATGCCGACCACTGGCAGTTTTGACATTGGTCCACATCGGAGAAATTTCTAGGCCTAGTTTCTCAATCGTTTTTCGGCACTCTTTACCTAACAAGCTAACTGAAGCTCCAGTATCCAAAAGTCCTTTACTTTTTATCCCGTCTGTTTCTACCTCAGCAAATACTCGATTGTCATTTTTTATAGATGTCCCCCTATTCAATGTTCCCACCATTATACGAATATAATCCGAAACCATTAAGAGCTATTCCACTTAAGAACAATAAAAACGTGTTTGTTTCACGTTTAGCTTCTGATACAAGTGTAGAGGATGTCGTTTTTTATATAAAAAGCAAATTGTCAACTAATTCCTTTGTTTCTGCGTATAAATATGCCTACTCTCAACCAAGATCAATAACAAGCTTTAAAATAACCGCCGGTGATGAACTATTTAATTATGTAATTGATCCTAGTTTTTGGCCTGTACATACTTTTGTAAGAGAATATGTGTACAATGAAAACCAAAGAAATGTTGCCCGCCTTCCATCAATTGCGTTGAATAATAAAAAAAACTAAATATTTTATCTGATGATATTTCTATAACCTATCAAAATGTGCGTGGTATTAACTCTAAGTTATCGGGTTTATACAATAATAACTTTGGTTTTAACTGCAGTATTATCATCTTCACGGAAACTTGGCTTGTTGAAAATGTATTAAACACCGAAATAAATATTAAATTTATAGACGTGACCGTGGATTCAATATTAGAGGTGGAGGGGTTTTAATAGCTGTTTCCACTCGTCTCTCATCACAACTTCTACCACAGGATT
Source organism: Nowickia ferox (assembly GCA_936439885.1). Taxonomy (NCBI): domain Eukaryota; kingdom Metazoa; phylum Arthropoda; class Insecta; order Diptera; family Tachinidae; genus Nowickia; species Nowickia ferox. The sequence goes on from OW387026.1 coordinate 44,663,878, forward strand.
CTAACTTGGATATTAAGTTTATTTCTGTCAAAATTAAATTGAGTAATAGAAATATATTGATTAGTTCCTCTTATATTCCTCCACATTCATCTGAAATTGTGTAGCGTAAGCATGCTGAAGCGATTAAATACGTAATTAATAACTCTAACTTGAATGATACTGTAATTTCTGTTGGAGATTTTAATATGCCTTTAATTTTCTGGAATTTTTCATCCAATGGTGGTTTTTTTACACATCACACGGAGTTTATACATTCGATTCTTGATCTTAATCTTTATCAAGTGAATAGAATATTAAACAACAATCTGAAATTACTTGATTTAGTTTTTGTAAATGACTGTTCTGATATTATTGTCCATCGTCGTGATGCTGTGTCTCTTCCTGAAGATAGTCATCATCCTACACTTGAAATCAACATCTCTAATTTAAAGTCAACTGTTGTAAATACCAAGTCAAAAACTAAAACTTTTTGCTTCAATAAAACCAACTATAATTTGCTGAACGAACTGTTAACTAATACTAACTGGATTAATATATTTTTGCCCTATAACAAAAAAGTTGCGCTAAAGATGTGGATAGTTTAATTGATATATTTTACAAAAAAATGTATTCATATATATAGAGCAATGCATTCCTAAAATCGTTGAATCAAATCGTTCTGGGCCACCTTGGGGATCAAAGCACTTATCATCTGTTAAAAATAAAAAGAATAAATTATATAAAATATATAAAAAGTCTGGACTCTATATTGACTTTACCAAATACTCTTGTTACTATGAGTATTTAAATAGAATTCGTACTAATCTAAGTTCCGATCCAAAATCCTTTTACAATTTCGTTAACTCAAAACGACGTTCAATATCATTTCCTCCAGTTATGAAGCTTGATTGTGTGGAATCTGATGATGATTTAACAATTGGTAATCTTTTTGCTGACTTTTTTGCAACAAAATATTCTAACAAACAATATGATGAAACTTCCTCATATCCTCTTCTTGATTTATCGAATTTGGATATATCGATTGCACCATTAGACGAAACTACTATATTTAATTATCTCAATAAATTAAAATTTTCATACAAATGTGGGCCTGGTGGAATTCCGAGTTCTCTTCTCATTACATGTGCTGCTGCTTTTACTTCTCCATTAACATATATTTTTAACATATCAATTATATATGGTGTTTTCCCCACATTTTGGAAGGATTCATTTATAATTCCTTTGTTTAAGTCTGGCTGCAAAAGAAATATAGAAAATTATAGAGGGATTGCTAAGCTTAGTACATTGCCAAAGCTTTTTGAGAAAATAATTACTGATCAACTTTGTCACCAAGTCTCATAAATTTTATCGCCTGCTCAACATGGTTTTACAAAAGGTTGCTGAACAGTTACAAATCTTCTGAATTTGACAACTGTTGTCAATCGTGGATTCGTTCAACAAAAACAAACAGATGTAATATTCACTGACTTTAGGAAAGCATTTGACAAGGTCAACCACAAACTTCTATTAAAAAAACACAATTTGATGGGATTTACACGCAACTCTTTAAGATGGATTTCTTCTTACCTGTCAAACAGAAAACAAAAAGTATATTTTAAAAAACAGACATCTAAGCCAATATATGTTAAATCTGGTGTACCACAGGGAAGTCATCTCGGGCCATTGCTGTTTTCTCTGTTTATTAACGATTTGCCAAGAGTAATAAAGTATTCAAATATCCTTATGTATGCAGATGACGCCAAAATTTTTTAAACTTATAATTGCTATGCTGATCATACTTTCTTGCAACATGACTTGGATGCATTTAGTTCCTGGTGTAAAAGTAATCTTATGGAACTTAACCATAAAAAGTGTAATAGTATGTGTTTATTTCGTAGATCACATTTAAAAGTAAATTATGTTTTGAATGGTCATATATTAAATAAAATTGATGTAGTATCAGATCTTGGAATCTTACTTGATGCTAAATTAAATTTTATTCAACATATTTCATTGACAGTTAATAAAGCGCGTTCTGTCTTGGGATTTATAAAACGCTGGGCAAAGGAGTTTAATGACCCATATATAACTAAGCAACTGTATACATCTCTAGTCAGACCAATTCTGGAATATGGTTCAATAATTTGGGATCCGACCTATAATGTTCACATTAATACTGTTGAACAGTTCTTGCTTTTTTGTCTTCCCGGCTTACATTGGAATACGCAAAATTTACAATCTCATAATAGCAGACAGACTTGCTTTAATAAAACTTCCAACGCTTAAAAGTCGCAGAAAAATGTTAAATGGCACCTTTGTTCTAAATCTTATAAAAGGAAATGTTTCCAGTAAATTTTTGCTAACTAATATTTGTTTTAATGTTCCTTCACGCCCTACACGTAATTTTTTGCCGTTGTCTATTAAAGTTTATAGAGCTAACTATGCCAACTGGGATCCATTAATAAGAATTTTTTCTGATTTTAACAAGTATTAAAAATTTGTTGATTACACTCAAAGTCTTAACTTTGTTAAAATTAAAATTATTTTGGTTCTTAATAATTAATGTTAATTACTATTAAATTTTTAATGGTCTATAAGGATCACGAATCCATAGACTACAAATAAATAAATAAAAATCATTTTCTTTTTCGCAAATTTCTCCCTAACTTTTCTAATTCGCCTTGAAACAAACTCCGGTTTAGCATCTGCACCAAATATTCGATTCCGAACCCTATCATAATTCTCTTGCCTGATTTGTACTGATAGATTATGTGTCATCCCAGGTACGAAACTCGGACTGTCCACCATATTCAATCCCGTCGTATTTTCTTTATTTAATCTTTTGAACAGGCAGATTTTTCTATTTGGCCTGATTTTACTTTCGCTCCCAAGCCGCGATTCCAGTTTCTCAACTGGACATTTCGGCGTAATTACATTAGGTTTGCCGCACCTGTAACAAAATAGACATCGCTCTGTGACTGGACAGTCGATAAATATATGACCGGGACTTCTACAGTTCCAACACACAACAAGTTGTTTCCTTTGTGACTCTGCTGACGCGACTTCATCTACATTCATGTCTGACTCGTCTGCTGATTCGCACTGCTCCACATATATTTCATTGATGTAGCGTTGGTTACGTGGTGGTGGTATATTTTTAACTTCTCTTCGGGGGAAGTTTCGCTATGTTTCATGGCATTCTATCCGAAGTTGCTCTACTGATGAGACTGATATAGGGTAAATTATTCGACCGAGACTTTCTTTAATATTTCTTTTCACAATCTTTATCATATCATATTCAGATATTGCTTGAACAAGTTTGGATCTTATTTGGTTCTTGATGTGAAAGTAATTGTCTATAGTTTCACTAGGCTGCTGTTTACGTTCTACAAGATCTCTCATGATTTCAAAATTTGACCTCGTGCATTGAAATTGACTCATTAATACATAACGCAGTCCTGGCCAGTCTAAAGCTCCTTGTGTTTTTATAAAGAGTTTCAAAAACTAAAAGGTGAAAATCGCGCAATAACTCTTCCCACGGGATCTGGTAATGCCTTTGCAGGTGTTCCAAACGGAATATGAAACCATCCACACTCATATGTCCCGACATTCCATCAAAAACGATACCCAATTTATCGATTCGTATGTGAATCTGTTCAATATTATGTGAAAGCGGAGCTTGTAATAAATCTCTAACACCGGAGTTAATTACATTGGAGGCGTTGTTTATCCTACCACTGTCATCAGACTGGTCTTCAGATGGCGCTCGACTGCTAACCCTAGCATTTTCTGATAAATTCTGTGATACACGAGTTTGTTGGTTCTGTACCATTCTTGTCAAATTCACCATGTGATCGTTCAAGCCTGATATATATTTTTTCATCTCTGACATTTCATTCTTAGCCATTGTTCTCACTTTATCTTCTAATGTTCTTTGCACCTGCATTGCCTCATCCACTACCATATCTCTAACTTGAGGTGTTATATAGGGTGTTTTTTATTGAGGTATAGAACTTTAAGTTGGCATCACTTTTTTAACTGGCGGCCATTTTGTCAGCTGTCAAGTGATTAATATTTAGTTTGGTTTGCCATTTCATCATGAACAGGTTGACAAAAGATCAACGCTTGCAAATCGTGCAAATTTATTTCGAAAATAATGGTTCAGTTCGCGAAGTTTACCGCAAGCTCCGTCCATTTTATGGTCGACATAATCGTCCATCAGAGCAATTAATTCGGTTAACCGGTCAATTGGCCACCAAGATCGTGTGATTTGACACCATTGGATTATTTTCTTTGGGGATATGTGAAGTCGCTCGTCTACGCCAACAAACCAGAAACGTTAGGGAACTTGGAAGCCAACATTCGTGGCGTTATTGCCAACATACGGCCCCATATGATCGAAAAAGTGGTTGAAAATTGGACCTGTAGAATTGGCTTTATTCGAGCCAGCCGCGGCGGCCACATGCCCGAAATCATATTTAAACGTTAATGGCATAAAATTATCCTTCCAATAAAGCCAAATTGATGGACATTAAAACGATTTTCTTGTGTTTTATTTCAATTCGAAGTTCTATACCTCTAAAAAAACACCCTATATTTTCAACAGGTGTCATTCCCGGGTTTGTTTTGGCCGCTGGTGCAGTTTTCTTAGGTATAGCGCCTGTACTTTGTGCACCTACATTTATACTATTGGATAGATCAAATAATTGGGAGTCTACGTTTCCTACGCTCTGACTCATTCTGACTTTTTGTTTACTAATTTTTGCTCTTTTGGGTGAAGTATGGGTTAAGGATTTGCTTATATCAAACTGTGGTTACTTAATTATTTTCCTGTTGGTTGATTGAGATCCAGTCTCTCTATTCATAATTTTCTGACGACCGATGAGATATTGGAATTATTTTTTTTTCTTTTCAGAATTTTAATACCCTAGCCGTTAGAATTCCTATCACGACAAATCTGATATTCACGTCAGTAAGTACACAACACCAAAAACAGGAATATTAAACAACACAAGGCTACAAAAGGGTCCCCACAAACAAACAAAATCGTATAATTAATCGCTTAAATCGTTGGACTATACGCAATATTTTAATAAATAAAATAAATGATGAATGATCACAAAAGACTAATAGACAAACGATAAATACATATACAATAAAAAATTAAAATAATCAGTTAAATAAAATCAATATTATTATTTATTATAAATAGGTAAAGAAAATAAATATATAAGTAAATCAGTCAAGCACTAATTATAGCCCTAAGCTCGTAAAAAAATTAATTATTGTTATTTCTGACTAGCTAAATATATACGTTAAACTAACAAAAGACAAAAAAAAAATTTTTTCTGAAATGTTTTCTTTAAATAAATTATAAATTTTTTCTTCTAATAATTTGTTCTTTGGTCTTTCCAGGATTGCTGATGCTTGGTGTGAAGAGGTTATTGTTGACTTGGTAATTTAAACAAAAGCAGTTCTATTGACACGTTGCAAGTCAAATTTAACCTTTATGTCAACGGCAACATACCTGGGTATGTTTTTAGTTTTGAAAACGCTGTAGCTCTAAACTGGATAATTGGATCGACTTGAAATTTATTGATATCTTAGTCAAAACTGTTTTACGCAATAGTTCCAAGTTTGGTTAGGATTAGATCATCCGTTCGGAAGATAAAGCCCATTTACAAAGTTGCACCCTTAAGTCAACAGAATACATACCTGGGTATGTATAGTAAAACGCAAGCAAATATGATAGTATAATATAAAAGTATAGTTTATTTTGAGCTAAGTTTTGTAATTATTTTTTTATTATTATTATATAATGTCAGTTTTAATTATTTTTGCTTAAAATTATTGAAATTCAAATACATCTATCGCATTGAGGTAAGTCTTTGGAATGCTCTGCGCACACTGGTTTGTTGCATAATGTGCATGCTTTAAGAGTAGGGCGTCGTTTCGAGCAGATGTAGCAATTCCCCTTTACTTTTAGCCGGCCCATACTATCACGTTCCTGCGATGTGGATGTGCCTCAGCATCCACAACTCCGATGGGCCCACCTTTCATGGCTTCGATGGCGTTGCGCGTTGAAAAACTCTGGATATTCTGCTGTTATTCGCCCTTCTTTCCATTTCTGGCTTGTGCAATTGCTCGCTAAGCTGATGGAGAAACATCCTACGGCGGCTTGTAGATGTCTTCAGGTGAGTGTTGTTGTCAATGTATATTACGTATGCAGCAAATGCAGCAACGTCCACAATATTATAAAAGAAAGCCAGAGGCCATCTATTTGTGCGCCGCTTCGTACTAAATTCGGACAAGCACTTGTCCATGTTATCAACGCCACCTTTGGTTTTGTTGTAGTCCAATATAAGCAATGGCTTCTTCTTAGGACCGGTCGTTTCTGTTGTATAATGAGTAGTGGACAACATTACAACTGCCTTGTTTTTCTTGGGAACGTACGAGAGTAGATTAGTAATGGGGACGATAGTCCAAGTTTGGGAATTCAAAACCGGGAAAAAACAAAAATTTTGGCAACCCTGTTGCATATGGGGGATTTTGGGGATTCATGTTTAGATTTTCTTAGCTATGTGTGTGTGTGTGTGAAAGTTTGGTTCTCTGTTTATATGTATGTATGTATATACATACTTGTGTGTACAGCTTTTGTTGTGTTGTAGAGAAACTTTGTGCTTACAGTGGATTTATGGATGTATCTGTGAGTGTTTGTATACGTGTATGTATGTGTGTGTGCATATGTGTGCGTTTTTGTATTTACTTGCATGTTTGCCAGTATCTACTACTTTTGTTACATTATAACCCTGTAGGAAATGTTGATGTTGAAAATGTACTGACTCCCTTTTGACTTTGTAACCAGTACTACTCTATAATTATTCCTCATGCAATGCTTCGTGCTATAGACATAGACTAGGCATAGTGACTACTTAGTTCTTATGGGAAAATGGAGACATACCAACCAGACAGTTAGTTACTGGTACATTTCTATAATTTACGTACATACAAATGTATGCATATTGACAAGTTGTTGACAATTCCACCACAAATACGTCATACCTGTTTTCTCTCTTTCTTTTATATTGACGGATAGAAGAAAACTTATTATACTACAATTGTCACTAGAATTTTAGTGTTGACACAAAGGCACTTGGTCCCAGTCTGACTGCAGGGATCTGTGTGTTTGTGTGTATGTACTGATCGTTATTTGATTGACTTTGAGTTTTCGTTGCTTTGCGTATGTATGATTATTATTGTATGTATACATTTATTTTTGGGGTCTCTGGGGAAATAATATAAAAGCTGTAGGTAGTGGCAACCCTGATAGATGTTTGGAATGGAGGGGGATAGGGAATGCGTTTGGTAATGTATGTATGCATGTTTATGTTGTTGGATTAATGTATGTCATCGTATCTATTTTTGCTTTGAAGAATATCATTGCTTGTGTGAATTACATCAACACTTCTTCATATGTTTTCTACGCTATTGATATTGCTTTTCTCATGGAGATAGAAAAATATTGTGTTGGCATAGGTTTTATATGTGCATTTCAGATATTAAATATTTTAAGTCTCATCAGGTTGACAAGCAGAAATTTATGAATAGGGGTAATTATATTTTTATTTTAGTATATTTTACTTTAACAAAAACTTATAGAGGGACCTGCACTCACGTGCCCCCGATTCTCATATGAATTGTGGGGATGTGTGTATGATGACTACTACACGATTCTCATATAATGTATATAAGTAGAAGAAATAATGTAGATTGTCATCAGTCTGCTCTGATATCTCAACAAGTGACAACCTATTTACCCAACCAAAATTTTTAAAGTGATTGAAATCCAAACACTATCAAAGTGCTAAAACTAACAATTGTTTGTTAAACAAGTTTACAGTGTATAAAAAATAATTAAATAAATTGTTTATAACTAAAATAAATTGCTTATAAATAAAATAATTAAATAAATTGTTTATAAATAAAATAATTAAATTAATTAATAAACAAATAAATAATTAAATAAAATGAATACTACAAGTTGTACCATCTGCAATAAAGTCTTTATGACTCAAACAAAACTAAATCAGCATATGGAAACGCACTCATATGCTAACCAATCGATGGCTATGCTTGGAACTAGTAAGCTAAGTCTTCAAAACAAATATTGTGAGGATTGTGATGAGATGATCCCATTAATTGGTTATATGGCTCATGTCAGAACCACAAAACATAAAAACAGTTGTCAGCAAGAACGGATTGGAGATTTTCTCACTAAAAGAGCAAGTAACTTCAATGGGAGGATCGAGACATATATATTCCTCAACAAAAATGTGGGTGTCTTGTTTCCGGAGGAGTTTCTGAAATCTACCAAGAGCTCCATAGTACAACAACTCAATGAACGTAGTAGTATACATACTACATTTAAATTTAATATGGAGCTCACATGTGATTATATGAAGATGGTGAATGATGAGATGAATGTTTCCCAACTTGTACATATTTCGAAAATGATGTTGGTGACTTTGTCTGATGACATAGAGGATATGTACAAGAAACAAGCCGAGGAGCTAAGAGCTAAAATGGAAGAATTTCAAGAGAGGGATAGCGGATGGACATTGATTTCAATAAATTCCCTTGAAGTTAATATAAACAAGGCGTCCATAATAAGAGGATCGAGCTTTATCCCTCTTCCAAAAAATATTGCAATGAAACGTGCATGCATAAATATCGAGAACAATGATATTTATTGCTTTAAATGGTGTCTCATTGCGGCTTTGTACACAAATAGCGGTCTGAATCCTAAACAACGGAAAAACTTTAAAAATTACAATATTACAAATATTTCTGATGAGAATATTAATACAGGGGAAATTGTGTTAAATTTTGAAGGCCTAGAGTTTCCACTCCCATTGAAGCAGATAAAACAATTTGAAAAACAAAATGATCTGAGCATCAATGTATTTGGCCCTAATGGCACATCGCTTATAGGACCATACTACATAACAAAAGGAGAAAAACACATTCATATTAATCTCTTATTGCTCCAGTCTAATGAAAACTTCCACTATGTACTCATCAAGGATATATCAAAGTAAGTTTCATTTGTGTATTTATGAAAAATCTGCTTTCATCTCTATTTAAAAAGTTACTTCTCATTGTTATATTTATTTATATCGTATTGGTATTTTCTATATTTTCTTCTGACTCCTTCGTTCCAGCATAACATCACACAGAAGTAAGATCATGATATGTAACACCTGCCTATATCATACACATGATGATTATGTGTATAATCATCATAAAAATGTTTGTGTGAAAAAAGTCATCAGAATGCCAGAAGGTGAATATATTATCAAGTTTAAGAACTACTACAAACAGTTAGATGTACCATTTGTAATCTATGCGGACTTTGAGTCTATTTTGGAAAAAGTTGATGATGCTATAAGTAAAAGTACCACAAATGTACAGAAACATCACGCTTGTGCATTCGGTTATTTTATTAATTGTAGTTTTAAGAGAGAAAATAATTTATATAGACATTATTTTGGTGAAGATTCGGCGAATATATTTATCAAAAAAATTGTTGAAGATTGTACAGATATTTATTTAAATTATTTACTTAAAGTTAAGAAAATGTTCATAACCCCAATAGAAATAGTTCAATATAATAATGCAAAAAATTGTCATATATGTAAGAAAATATTAAATAACGATAAAGTTAGAGATCATTGTCATCTTACGGGCAATTATCGTGGGGCATCTCATAGCGAATGTAATTTAAATTATAAAACACCTCAGTTTATACCGGTTATATTGCATAATCTTTCCGCATATGATATACACCTATTTTTCAAAGAACTTTCTTCTATAAAATATTCTACAATAAAAGTGATTCCCCGGAACACGGAGAGTTATATCTCTCTTTCAATTTTCATCAGATTAGATGAAAAATATGGATTCGAAATAAGATTTATAGACTCGTTTAGATTTATGGCTTCGAGTTTAGATACGTTAGCGAAAAATCTTGATAGCAATGATTTTAATACTATTCGGTCATGTTTCGTTGATGAAGCTCATTTCAACCTGATTAGAAGAAAGGGTGTATTTCCATACTCTTACATGGATTCCATGACTAAGTTTAAGGAAATTAAACTCCCTAGTAGATAAGAGTTCTTCAATATTCTAACGAATGAAGAATGTGATGTAGTCGAGTATGAACATGCTCAAAAAATATGGAGAGAGTTTAACTGTAAAACCCTCCTTGACTATACTGAACTCTACTTAAAGACAGATGTTCTTCTTCTAACCGACGTGTTTGAAAATTTTAGAAAAATTTGTAGAGATATATACGATTTGGACCCCTGCCACTATTATACAGCACCAGGCTTATCTTGGGATGCAATGTTGAAAACCACAGAAGTTTCACTGGAACAGTTCACTGATTCCGAAATGTATATGTCTATGCAAAACGGAATTAGAGGTGGATTAGTTCAATGCTCACAAAGATATTCGAAGGCGAATAACAAATATTTGGAAGATTTTGATGCATCAAAACAATCAGAATTTCTTGTATACTTAGACGCTAACAACTTGTATGGTTGGGCGATGTCGGAATATCTTCCTTGCGGTGAATTTGAGTGGGTATGTGACACTGATTTTGATGTTAAAAAAATTTCTGATACTGCAGAGTATGGGTACATTTTGGAAGTGGATATAGATTATCCCGATTCAGTGCATGATCTACATAATGATTTGCCATTTTGCCCCCAAAATAAGGCCCTGGGGGGATCCAAAATCAAAAAATTAGTTGCAGACTTACACTCAAAAACAAATTACACCATACACTATAGAATTTTAAAACAAGCCATTTCAAATGGCATCATCTTAAAACAAATCCATAGAATACTCAGATTTAAGCAATCCCCTTGGCTTAAAAAATATATTGACTTAAACACATTTCATAGGACAAATGCTAAAAATAATTTTGAAAAAGATTTCTTCAAACTTTTAAACAATGCTGTTTACGGAAAGACAATGGAAAACATTGAAAAACGTAGGGACATTAGAATTACGTCATCTTGGGAAACGACAAACAGGAATCATTTAGGTCTCAGAACATTAATTGCGAAACCAAATTTTAAGCAGTTGACAAAATTTTCTGATGATATGTATGCGGTAGAGTTAGAAAAAATGGAACCACTATATGATAAACCCATATATGTTGGTTTCACAGTACTGGAGTTATCGAAGTGGAGAATGTATGACTTCCATTATGGCTTCATGAAGCCTAAATTTGGAGAGAACATTTCTCTCAACTATATGGATACTGACTCATTTATTTATTCAATTAAAATTGTTGATTTTTACGATGACATCCGTAATGATATTAGTTTGAATTTTGATACGTCAGAATATCCTATAGATAATCAATTTCGTTTGCCGCTACTCAATAAGAAGGTCTTGGGAATGATGAAAGATGAAAACAATGGGGATATAATGACAGAGTTTGTTGGTTTAAGAGCAAAAATGTATTCTCTGTCGACTCTTCGCTCAGAATCTGTTAAAAAATCAAAAGGGGTCAAAAAGTCTGTAATTAAAAAGTTGTCCATTAATGATTACAAAAGTTGCTTATTCGAATCCAAAATTATCTCGGATGAAATGTTTTTATTTAGATCTAAAACACATCAACTATATACCCAAAAACTATATAAAATAGCACTTAGCTTTTCTGATGATAAAAGAAATATAATGAAAGATAAAATAAAAACGCGCGCTTGTTGACATTACATAGACCGAAACAATGAAACAATGGATGTAGAATAGAATGATTCCTACTAAATTGCATGTAAGATGACAAATGGTGATGATGATGGGAAAAACGTGAAAACTAATTGTTTCTAAAGCCTACGAAAAATGTTTTGTTGTCTGTCTGTCTGTGGGAATTTGAGCCTGTCAGTGATTTGGGGTGTGTAATAATTTGCGGGGTGTCCTTTGTCCGAGTTATGTGTAATTCAACTTTAAAATTTCAATCTAGGCCGAACCGCTAGTTCACTACTACTATCTCAAGTTTGAAAACATATATTTATACTCAAGTTATCTATATCAAGCCAAATATGAATACCTGAAGAAGTTAATTTCATAATTAAAATATTATACATTTATCGTTAATCAAACCGTTCTTTTTTTTCTCCTAATGAAACTTAAAGCATTTTCATTATGATACTTGCTGATGTTGCATGTGAAAAGTAGAATAATACTCATACATACGTACTCGTACGTGTATATTTTTGTATGGGGCGACAGAAGAATGATGACTCATTCTACTTGTGTCAAACTTATAGCATAATTCCTAATACACACATACATACATACATACATACATACAGGCAAAGTTAAAAATGCAAATAAACATGATGCAAAATTATAACAAGGTCAACTCAAAATTATTTTAAATATGGATATAGTCAATTTTAAAATCTGGTGGTTTACACAAGGTTTAAAAAACATTTTTAAGCTAAAATTTTATTACGAATAAAATTTTTTGTGAATTTTGCTTAAACAACATTCGAAATGTTGTTTAAAATTTTTATGAATTCGGCTGTAAGCATTTAATAAGAGCCAATGCAAATGTTATTATAATGTTTAAGTAAGATGAGAAAAAATATTAAGCACGTCTGTAGGGATCATGTAGTCAGTAATATGAATTTTAAAAAGGTTTAAGAAATTTGTAAAGTGTTGGAAGGATAAATATGGAATTTTGAATATAAGCACAGATAACGAATTAAATGATGGTCGCTATAGAAAGCAATTTGACTATTTCATAACTATATAAGCAACTACTCATAAAAGATTACCTTTAGTTATTAATCTAACTTTAAACTTGATACATCTATTTGCTATAACCTCATCTGATACTTGATAAGCTGATCTGAAAACCAGACCAGGTCCTTATAAGCTGATCTGAAAACCAGACCAGGTCCTGATAAGCTGATCTGAAAACCAGACCAGGTCCTAATAAGCTGATCTGAAAACCAGATCAGGTCCTAATAAGCTGATCTGAAAACCATATCAGGTCTTGATAAGCTGATCTGAAAACCAGACCAGGTCCTAATAAGCTGATCTGAAAACCAGACCAGGTCCTGATAAGCTAATACCTGATCTAATAGCTGATAGCTGTTATTTGCTATTAGCAAACATGGATGAGATTGTGTTAAAGCAGTTGGTATCGATAAGAAAGTATCTAATGAAATTTAATGGAATTTCATAATATTGTGAAATTCAATTCCTCTTGTGTAGAACCTTTCAAAGATAACAAAACTGTGCATGTTTAAGCGATATGAAAACAAACAACAAAAATTTGCAAATAAACAAAAAGAAAAATTTTTTGATCTAGTGGAGTAAAGCCAATACATAAGCAAAATATAAAAATGTAGACATTTGTAGTTAAAATTTCTATGTAGTAAATTTAAGCTGAAATAAAAAACCATTTACATATTTTATTATTTTTTCAATATTTTATTTAACAGTTTTTCTTAAAAATCTTAGTACAAATTCAACTCTATGTACAAATAAAAATATACAGATATAAAAAGAAAAAAAAAACATCATTAATCTAATATTTTATTTTTATTTACAAATAATTTAGGTATAGGTGAAAAGATAAAAGTTTTAAATCATTCAATTTTAACATGCTTTTGGGTGAATAAAATACTAAAATTAATAAGATACATTCATAAACAAATAAGTAAATAATAAATAAATTAATAAATAATTAAATAAATATATTAATAAATAAATACAATTAGTACAAAATTAAATTAATAAATAATTAAATAAATATATTAATAAATAAATACAAATAATACAAAATTAAATTCTCGTTGTCATCTTACATGCAATTTAGTAGGAATCATTCTATTCTACATCCATTGTTTCATTGTTTCGGTCTATGTAATGTCAACAAGCGCGCGTTTTTATTTTATCTTTCATTATATTTCTTTTATCATCAGAAAAGCTAAGTGCTATTTTATATAGTTTTTGGGTATATAGTTGATGTGTTTTAGATCTAAATAAAAACATTTCATCCGAGATAATTTTGGATTCGAATAAGCAACTTTTGTAATCATTAATGGACAACTTTTTAATTACAGACTTTTTGACCCCTTTTGATTTTTTAACAGATTCTGAGCGAAGAGTCGACAGAGAATACATTTTTGCTCTTAAACCAACAAACTCTGTCATTATATCCCCATTGTTTTCATCTTTCATCATTCCCAAGACCTTCTTATTGAGTAGCGGCAAACGAAATTGATTATCTATAGGATATTCTGACGTATCAAAATTCAAACTAATATCATTACGGATGTCATCGTAAAAATCAACAATTTTAATTGAATAAATAAATGAGTCAGTATCCATATAGTTGAGAGAAATGTTCTCTCCAAATTTAGGCTTCATGAAGCCATAATGGAAGTCATACATTCTCCACTTCGATAACTCCAGTACTGTGAAACCAACATATATGGGTTTATCATATAGTGGTTCCATTTTTTCTAACTCTACCGCATACATATCATCAGAAAATTTTGTCAACTGCTTAAAATTTGGTTTCGCAATTAATGTTCTGAGACCTAAATGATTCCTGTTTGTCGTTTCCCAAGATGACGTAATTCTAATGTCCCTACGTTTTTCAATGTTTTCCATTGTCTTTCCGTAAACAGCATTGTTTAAAAGTTTGAAGAAATCTTTTTCAAAATTATTTTTAGCATTTGTCCTATGAAATGTGTTTAAGTCAATATATTTTTTAAGCCAAGGGGATTGCTTAAATCTGAGTATTCTATGGATTTGTTTTAAGATGATGCCATTTGAAATGGCTTGTTTTAAAATTCTATAGTGTATGGTGTAATTTGTTTTTGAGTGTAAGTCTGCAACTAATTTTTTGATTTTGGATCCCCCCAGGGCCTTATTTTGGGGGCAAAATGGCAAATCATTATGTAGATCATGCACTGAATCGGGATAATCTATATCCACTTCCAAAATGTACCCATACTCTGCAGTATCAGAAATTTTTTTAACATCAAAATCAGTGTCACATACCCACTCAAATTCACCGCAAGGAAGATATTCCGACATCGCCCAACCATACAAGTTGTTAGCGTCTAAGTATACAAGAAATTCTGATTGTTTTGATGCATCAAAATCTTCCAAATATTTGTTATTCGCCTTCGAATATCTTTGTGAGCATTGAACTAATCCACCTCTAATTCCGTTTTGCATAGACATATACATTTCGGAATCAGTGAACTGTTCCAGTGAAACTTCTGTGGTTTTCAACATTGCATCCCAAGATAAGCCTGGTGCTGTATAATAGTGGCAGGGGTCCAAATCGTATATATCTCTACAAATTTTTCTAAAATTTTCAAACACGTCGGTTAGAAGAAGAACATCTGTCTTTAAGTAGAGTTCAGTATAGTCAAGGAGGGTTTTACAGTTAAACTCTCTCCATATTTTTTGAGCATGTTCATACTCGACTACATCACATTCTTCATTCGTTAGAATATTGAAGAACTCTTATCTACTAGGGAGTTTAATTTCCTTAAACTTAGTCATGGAATCCATGTAAGAGTATGGAAATACACCCTTTCTTCTAATCAGGTTGAAATGAGCTTCATCAACGAAACATGACCGAATAGTATTAAAATCATTGCTATCAAGATTTTTCGCTAACGTATCTAAACTCGAAGCCATAAATCTAAACGAGTCTATAAATCTTATTTCGAATCCATATTTTTCATCTAATCTGATGAAAATTGAAAGAGAGATATAACTCTCCGTGTTCCGGGGAATCACTTTTATTGTAGAATATTTTATAGAAGAAAGTTCTTTGAAAAATAGGTGTATATCATATGCGGAAAGATTATGCAATATAACCGGTATAAACTGAGGTGTTTTATAATTTAAATTACATTCGCTATGAGATGCCCCACGATAATTGCCCGTAAGATGACAATGATCTCTAACTTTATCGTTATTTAATATTTTCTTACATATATGACAATTTTTTGCATTATTATATTGAACTATTTCTATTGGGGTTATGAACATTTTCTTAACTTTAAGTAAATAATTTAAATAAATATCTGTACAATCTTCAACAATTTTTTTGATAAATATATTCGCCGAATCTTCACCAAAATAATGTCTATATAAATTATTTTCTCTCTTAAAACTACAATTAATAAAATAACCGAATGCACAAGCGTGATGTTTCTGTACATTTGTGGTACTTTTACTTATAGCATCATCAACTTTTTCCAAAATAGACTCAAAGTCCGCATAGATTACAAATGGTTCATCTAACTGTTTGTAGTAGTTCTTAAACTTGATAATATATTCACCTTCTGGCATTCTGATGACTTTTTTCACACAAACATTTTTATGATGATTATACACATAATCATCATGTGTATGATATAGGCAGGTGTTACATATCATGATCTTACTTCTGTGTGATGTTATGCTGGAACGAAGGAGTCTGAAGAAAATATAGAAAATACCAATACGATATAAATATATATAACAATGAGAAGTAACTTTTTAAATAGAGATGAAAGCAGATTTTTCATAAATACACAAATGAAACTTACTTTGATATATCCTTGATGAGTACATAGTGGAAGTTTTCATTAGACTGGAGCAATAAGAGATTAATATGAATGTGTTTTTCTCCTTTTGTTATGTAGTATGGTCCTATAAGCGATGTGCCATTATGGCCAAATACATTGATGCTCAGATCATTTTGTTTTTCAAATTGTTTTATCTGCTTCAATGGGAGTGGAAACTCTAGGCCTTCAAAATTTAACACAATTTCCCCTGTATTAATATTCTCATCAGAAATATTTGTAATATTGTAATTTTTAAAGTTTTTCCGTTGTTTAGGATTCAGACCGCTATTTGTGTACAAAGCCGCAATGAGACACCATTTAAAGCAATAAATATCATTGTTCTCGATATTTATGCATGCACGTTTCATTGCAATATTTTTTGGAAGAGGGATAAAGCTCGATCCTCTTATTATGGACGCCTTGTTTATATTAAGTTCAAGGGAATTTATTGAAATCAATGTCCATCCGCTATCCCTCTCTTGAAATTCTTCCATTTTAGCTCTTAGCTCCTCGGCTTGTTTCTTGTACATATCCTCTATGTCATCAGACAAAGTCACCAACATCATTTTCGAAATATGTACAAGTTGGGAAACATTCATCTCATCATTCACCATCTTCATATAATCACATGTGAGCTCCATATTAAATTTAAATGTAGTATGTATACTACTACGTTCATTGAGTTGTTGTACTATGGAGCTCTTGGTAGATTTCAGAAACTCCTCCGGAAACAAGACACCCACATTTTTGTTGAGGAATATATATGTCTCGATCCTCCCATTGAAGTTACTTGCTCTTTTAGTGAGAAAATCTCCAATCCGTTCTTGCTGACAACTGTTTTTATGTTTTGTGGTTCTGACATGAGCCATATAACCAATTAATGGGATCATCTCATCACAATCCTCACAATATTTGTTTTGAAGACTTAGCTTACTAGTTCCAAGCATAGCCATCGATTGGTTAGCATATGAGTGCGTTTCCATATGCTGATTTAGTTTTGTTTGAGTCATAAAGACTTTATTGCAGATGGTACAACTTGTAGTATTCATTTTATTTAATTATTTATTTGTTTATTAATTAATTTAATTATTTTATTTATAAACAATTTATTTAATTATTTTATTTATAAGCAATTTATTTTAGTTATAAACAATTTATTTAATTATTTTTTATACACTGTAAACTTGTTTAACAAACAATTGTTAGTTTTAGCACTTTGATAGTGTTTGGATTTCAATCACTTTAAAAATTTTGGTTGGGTAAATAGGTTGTCACTTGTTGAGATATCAGAGCAGACTGATGACAATCTACATTATTTCTTCTACTTATATACATTATATGAGAATCGTGTAGTAGTCATCATACACACATCCCCACAATTCATATGAGAATCGGGGGCACGTGAGTGCAGGTCCCTCTATAAGTTTTTGTTAAAGTAAAATATACTAAAATAAAAATATAATTACCCCTATTCATAAATTTCTGCTTGTCAACCTGATGAGACTTAAAATATTTAATATCTGAAATGCACATATAAAACCTATGCCAACACAATATTTTTCTATCTCCATGAGAAAAGCAATATCAATAGCGTAGAAAACATATGAAGAAGTGTTGATGTAATTCACACAAGCAATGATATTCTTCAAAGCAAAAATAGATACGATGACATACATTAATCCAACAACATAAACATGCATACATACATTACCAAACGCATTCCCTATCCCCCTCCATTCCAAACATCTATCAGGGTTGCCACTACCTACAGCTTTTGTATTATTTCCCCAGAGACCCCAAAAATAAATGTATACATACAATAATAATCATACATACGCAAAGCAACGAAAACTCAAAGTCAATCAAATAACGATCACTACATACACACAAACACACAGATCCCTGCAGTCAGACTGGGACCAAGTGCCTTTGTGTCAACACTAAAATTCTAGTGACAATTGTAGTATAATAAGTTTTCTTCTATCCGTCAATATAAAAGAAAGAGAGAAAACAGGTATGACGTATTTGTGGTGGAATTGTCAACAACTTGTCAATATGCATACATTTGTATGTACGTAAATTATAGAAATGTACCAGTAACTAACTGTCTGGTTGGTATGTCTCCATTTTCCCATAAGAACTAAGTAGTCACTATGCCTAGTCTATGTCTATAGCACGAAGCATTGCATGAGGAATAATTATAGAGTAGTACTGGTTACAAAGTCAAAAGGGAGTCAGTACATTTTCAACATCAACATTTCCTACAGGGTTATAATGTAACAAAAGTAGTAGATACTGGCAAACATGCAAGTAAATACAAAAACGCACACATATGCACACACACATACATACACGTATACAAACACTCACAGATACATCCATAAATCCACTGTAAGCACAAAGTTTCTCTACAACACAACAAAAGCTGTACACACAAGTATGTATATACATACATACATATAAACAGAGAACCAAACTTTCACACACACACACACATAGCTAAGAAAATCTAAACATGAATCCCCAAAATCCCCCATATGCAACAGGGTTGCCAAAATTTTTGTTTTTTCCCGGTTTTGAATTCCCAAACTTGGACTATCGTCCCCATTACTAATCTACTTACGAGCACATCGTAACATGATTACAGAACCCAAACATTGATGATTCAGCCTCACGTCGTTTCGGGTTGGCAAATGCTGCTGGCACGAATGTACGCCTTTTGTTGCAAGTACCTAATATAGATAAATTGTTGTCTAACATCAAAGTTTTTGCCAAGTTGTAGCTAGTGAAAAAGTTGTCACATACAATATTTCTTCCACTTCCAGCAAAAAGGATGACACATAAATCCTTTACTACTCTTTCGCCAACGTTTCTTTCACGTTCACCAGACGGTGCCATTCCTGTATAGATTTGTCCCTGCATTGAAAAATTATATTCAATTTAGTTATTTAGATTTTCAACAATTTTCAACAATATTCATTGTACCTGCAATGGATAGGAAGAAATGGAGTCGCACACCCACCACACTTTTATTCCATATTTGGCAGGTTTTGATGGTATGTATTGCGTGAAGCCATTTCCACAACGATAAGCATACAATTGTTCATATACGGTGACGTTGGCCCCACCCACGTAATATCTACGAAGACAGCTGTTAAGAATCAAAAAAACGTCCGATATTGCTGCTGCTTTGTCAGTTTGTTTTCGTTGCTGGCGTGTGTTTCCATTATCAAAACGTATGAACCGGCTTATTTCACAAAATCGTCGTACACTCATTGCGGCACGATATAGTGGATGTGAAGTAGTTTTCCACAAATCTTTCGTATGCACGTAACCAGAATGTGTAACGCCACTTAGCAAAAGTAGGCCCAAATATTCATCAAATTCACTTTTTGTTATGGGAATCCATGATCTCGGTTCTCTTGTTGGATGTTTTGCGTTGTCAATATCATAAAATTGCCTTGCCTCTCGATTTGATTCACGAATAATTATGTCGCATATTTCGTTTGACATTATCAGTTGGAACGTTTCTGCAATGGTCAAACCCTGCGTTGCCCGTACTGGTCCAGATTCTGCACTTCTTAGAATGTTGTGCGTACGGAATCTTACAGGTGGTGGTTGTATCGAGGACCAAACATTACCATCTCTGGCAGTAAAAACTTCGCCAGTTTCAATTGGTACATCTTCAAGATCTTCATCAGAATCACTGTCGCCCTCTGGGTCATATTCTGGTAACATGGGTTCTTCAACGTCTGAGTCATCTCCACCAATATCACCTAAAGCCTCGTCACCAACTATTGAATCGTGGTCACTTGTTTCTTCTTGGCTCTCTTCAAGCGCTTGCCGAATATATGCTTGTTGTTCTTCTTACGAAAGTGCGCTTAGTTGTCGCGGAGTAAGCCATTCACCATCAGCCATTTCACTTTTAATATTTTTTTATTTCCACAAAATAAACAGAAACGTCTTTTCACTTCGAATCACAAATGTAAACAAAATTTTCTGACGATACTACAAAGAATGAAATTTCCGCAACAATAAATGTTTCTACCTGCCTATATTATATATTTATTATATACGTATGTCGTCTACCTAATCAACCACTTTTTTCAACAAACAATGACTGTGAGGATGAAATTGGTTATCATAAAATTTTTTAGCCTTTTGTCCATTTCTAACAAACTAAAAAAACAATTCGGAAATTCCAACAAACCAGATAGATACGTAATTAGCATTTTTATGCTAACGACGTACCATTCCCCATACAAAACGTATGTACATACGCTGTGCACGTGCGTAAAGCATTTCTGCTGTTGACATAAAGGTTAAGACAATCTGGAATACGTCAAAACGGTTTGGTGGAAATTTTCACATCCTATGCCAGTAGTAGGGGAATGGGCATTCTAGGACAATTAAAATTTTAAAATTTTTAAATTTTAATTACCCAAATTTTAAAATTCTTGGAAATTTGTGAAATTTGATACCTACGAGGGTGGTTCAATAAGTCCGTCCAATTTTTTGTTTACATAAGGAGTTTTTTGTTTACATAAGGAGTTTTTTTTATTACTACATACGAGGGCGGTTCAATAAGTCTGGTTTTTTATGACCGTGGGAATTTATATGTATGTATGTTTGTGGGGTGGATTAAGGGGTTTCATAAGATTAAGATTTCATAAGTATACATATATGCCGACGGGAAAATTATGGAAATTATTTTTCTTAATACCAACGGGAAAATCATGAGATGATTTTTCCTAATACCAATGGTGAAATAGTGAAAATTAATTTTATCTAATGCCGACGGCAATGCATGATAATTTTTCCTAATGCCGACGGCAATGCATGATAATTTTTCCAAATGCAGACGGCAATGCATGATAATTTTTCCAAATGCCGACGGCAATGCATGATTATTTTTTTCAAATGTCGACGGCAAAACATTATTATTTTTCCTAATGCCAAAGGGAAAATTGCCGGTGTTGACAGACTGTAGAAATTTCTTATCGTAATACTATATCAGTAATATCAGAGAAAGTAGATTTGATGACTACTAGGCGATTTTCATATGAATTGTGGAAATGTGTATGTGCGATTTCCTTACGCTAATAAATTATTTATCATACCGACATTTTATGATGTAAAATGTTCTCATGTATGTGAACACCCCTACTGCTTGTGTGTGGATGGTCGAGTTTGTCTGTCCCAGATAAGTTTATATTTTGTTTATTTGTTTAAGAAATATTTATTTCATAACATTATGAAATTCTTGAATGTGTATGTATGTATGTATGTACATACATATGTATGAATGTACATTTGTGCGATCGTGAGAATTTGTGCATGGATTATTTTGTGGCTCTGTAGAATACAGACGTAATATTTGTATGTATGTATGTACATATGTATGTATGTACATTTGTGCGATCGTGAGAACTTGTGCGTGGAATATTTTGTTGAATCTTTGCAACGTAATAATTTCTTTGACTACGATTATTTTAAAGCAGAGGATTCTCAACTAACTACAGTCATCAGCAGAGAAACAAAAAGTATAAATTTGCAAGTAAGCAGAGCTACCGCTACTATTTTTCGTATAAATACGCCAACTTTTCTAATCAACACATCAGTATTTTATTGTATTTACCAGCATCATTCTCGTCAATCCATTATACTTCCGCGTTTATAATTTTGATTCAATTTGGAAAAATGAGTTCTTCGGGTTATAATTGTGACATATGTAACAAAGTTTACAAATATCAAAAATCCTTTTTGGATCCCCTTAAGTCTCGTAGTAAGATGAATCAAGGGGGCAAAAATCAAGAGCAAACGCTCTCTCTTCAAAATCAGCATCAGCTATACAATTTTCTTCATCATCAGCAAAAACCTTCTCTACAATACCCTCAATATCAACTACCAATAAGTTACCCTACACCAATGTCATGGAATAATCAGTTTTTGGGATCAGGAGTGCCAATGCAATATGAGTATCCAAATTACAATTATAATCCCAATTTGATACAATGGCAACCTATTAATTATCATCAACAAAAGCAGCAGCAGCAACAACAACAAGCTCAACAACAAGATGTGGATATCCATGGAGGGATTTTATACAACGATGCTATGGACATAAGTTTACCGGAAAGTGATAGAGAATTAAAAGAAAGAAGAGAAGAAACTCTGCCAACTCCAATGAGTATGCTAGAACAGAAGAAGTCGAAGAGAGTGTCAGATATTATAAAATATCGAAAGCCTTCAAAAATCATATCGCCACATATGCAATTCTAAATAAAAAAGATCAACTTCTCTTGGAAGAATTTATTAAGGAAAACATAAATATTTTTATTGAGAGACTTCAAATGACTTTGTCTAAGCATATAATTATTAAATTTCATGTGAGTATTGTAGCGGAGTACATCAAAATTGTGGAAGCAGAATTGGAGTTGTGTGTTATATCACATGTAGCCAAAATGAGTTTACTGACGAAGGCAGATAACATAGAAGAATTATTCCGTTAGCAGGTTGAGGAGATTTCAATCAAAATGTGTGAATTTGAAGAGCGCGATTCTGGTTGGACTTTGATACGTATAGTTCGAGCGGAAATAATCATCAATAAAGCATCTCTCGTTAAAGGTTCAAATTGGGTATCTACTCCTGAAAAACTTCATAAAAGAAAAGCTTGCATCAACATAGAAAACAGCGATGCATATTGCTTCAAGTGGTGCCTGATTGCTGGAATGGATACCACGAAATACGATCGGCCAAAATGTTGTAGTTCTTATAACATCCCTGACATTACTGCAGAGACGATTGTTACGCGAAATGGTGTAGCGTTAAATTTCAACAATTAAAGAGTTCGACAATCAAAGAGTTCGAGGTGAACAATCCTACAATAAGTGTTAACGTATTTGGGTATGATGAGAGGGAAAATCAGATTATTGGTCCTTATTATGTGACCAAGGACGAGAAAATTAACCATGTAAATAAACTTGCTGCTTTTGGAGAATAGTGAAGTTCATCATTACATTTTGATAAAGAACATGTCAAAGTAAGTTAGAAAATTATACTACACTTTAATCTAATGATACATATATTGGTTTTATATATTTTATAAAATATGTACATTTTACTTATTAATTTTTATCTATTTTAATTTTTTATTATTCACAGGCTTTTAAGGAATCAGATAACGCAGCACCATGATAAGCTATATATCTGCAACAGCTGCCTGCAGTATACGCATAGCGAGAATGGAATGAGTAGCCATAAAGCAGAATGTGGCAAGATAGTAACCACTATGCCAACAGGTGCGGATGCTATTCTGCAGTTTAAAGGGCATCAAAGAAAAATGGATGTGCCCTTCGTGGTATATGCAGACTTTGAGTGTAGAATATATAAGTGATAGGGTAAGTAGTAAAACTAGCTTGATTAAAAAGCATACACCTTGTGCATTTAGTTTTTATATTAAGTGTCTCCATGACAAAAAGTTAGATAAGTTAAGAGTATATACAGGGAAAAATACCTCACAAAAATTTGTAGCATTTTTAACTCCAGATTGTGAGGAAATATACAATAATTATTTAGTAAATAATAGGCAAATGAATACTTTATCCCCTTCTGATGCTTATAATTTTTATAGTGCGGTGAATTGTCATATTTGTCAAAAAATTTTAGCTAAAGATCGCGTTAGAGATCATTGCCACATTAGTGGTAAATATAGAGGTGCAGCTCACAATAACTGTAATTTAAATTACCAAATCCCAGTTTACTTTCACAATTACTCAAATTATGACTCGCATCTTTTTATTAAAGAACTAGGTGAAATTTCTATGCAACTGAAAGTACTCTCTCTCAATAAGGAGCTTTATATATCCCTCTCCCAATTTTCAGAAATGAGTGATGGTCATAAGCTTGAAATAAGATTTCTTGATACAATACGCTTTATGGCTGAGAGTTTGGAATCATTGGCTTGCAATTTGTCAGATAATGATTTCAGCACTATTAGATCCTTATTTCAGACAGAAAAAGAGTTTCAGCTCATTAAGAAAAAAGGTATTTTTCCGTATGAGTACCATTCGAAAAACCAGATGAATGTCAGCTCCCTTCACGCAGTGATTTCTTTAATAAGCTGAACAATAAAAAGAGTGTTCTTTAGAGGAATACTCACATGCTGTAGAGGTATGGAATACTTTTGGTTGAAAAACAATGAAAGATTACATGGAACTTTACTTAAAAACAGACGTCCTTTTACTAACAGATATTTTCGAGAACTTTAGAAAAGTTTGCAGGGGTATTTATGAGCTGGATCCATGTCAATATTATACAGCTCCTGGACTTTCCTGGGATGGAATGCTCAAATACACAAAAATTTAATTAGAATTGTTGACAGACATAGACATGTACAATTTTATGAAAAAAGGTATACGTGGGAGAATCGTACAGTGTAGCCAAAGATATTCGAAAGCGGATAACAAATATTTGGAATATTTTGATAAAGAGAAGCCCTCAGAATTTCTTGTATACTTAGACGCAAACAACCTCTACGGTTGGGCGATGTCGGAATATCTTCCTTATGGTGGGTTCAGATGGTTATCGCATGACGAGCTGAGTCTGGACCCAAAAAGCATAGCTGACAATTGAACAGACGGTTATGCGTATGAGGTCACTTTGGATTATCCTTCCCATCTACATGACTTGCATAATGACCTTTCTTTTTGCGCTGGAAATAAAAAGTTATGCAAGCGAAGTATAACAAGTTGATAACCGATTTCTCTACAAAGCAATCATACGTGATACACTTTAGAGTTCTGAAACAGTGCTTAGAATATGGCTTAGTTTTAAAGAAAACTCATCGTATTCTAGCATTTAAACAATCTCCATGGTTACAAGGGTATATTGACCTAAATACCTAAATAGAGCCACTGCTAAAAATGCTTTTGAAAAAAACTTTTTCAAACTTCTCAATAATGCAGTGTATGGTAAAACCATGGAAAATGTGGACAAGAGGAGAGATGTTAAAATTGTCATAAAGAATGATATAGAACAACAATTTGATACATCGGACTACCCTGCAGACAATATTTATAATCTTCCACTAGTTAATAAAAAGTTTTGCGGTAAGATAATGTATACAATTTTAGTTATTAAGAAAAATATTTTATTGTAAAAATAAGACAAAAAGTGATGTACATATACATAAGAATTTTTTGAGAAAAAATTTTAAATAAAATATTGAAAACACAATGAAATATGGAAATGCTTTTTTATTTCATCTTAAATTTACTAAATAGAAATTTTAACAACAAGGGTCTTATATATATGCATTTTGTTTCTCTACTTGACGTACTAGTTGGATCAACAAATTTTTGTTTTTGCTTATTTGTAAATTTTTGTTTACATTATTTTGGTTTTATTTATATTTCACTTAATCATGCACAGTCTTGTTAAAGTTTCCTTGAGGGGTTCTACACAAGAGGAATTGAATTTCACAATATTATGAAATTCCAGTAAATTTCATTAGATATTTTCGTAAAGACCAAAAATTTAGATAATCGGATAAGTCCTTATATTTTTCACTACATTCAAGCCCTTTTCTCTCTATAACTATCTCTTTCTCTCTATCACTATCCCCCACTTATTCACTATTTCACCATAATTATTTTTGTTTATCATTCTTGAAGTCATCATCGCTACTTCTAAGATCATTTCTTGTTAAACAAAATGAACACCACAACAAATCTAATTTCAAAATTTAATTCTCTAGACAACAAAACCCTAATCCACGTAAAGGAGCTTGACACGTCCATGAAATATACTATTCGAAATGTGGAACGTGTAACAACAAAATATGGACCAACACTAAAAGTTGAAATGGATAAACATATAATGTTCCTGCCTAAACGATATAATACTTTAACAGATGACGATATTAAAGATCTCTCGAGCGGATCATATTGCCTAAGTAGAGAAGGTGAAGAAAACCTAATCGTTGAGAATGAGCTGAGTGAATTTCTAATTCAAAATTCCCAATATCCTGTCTGGCAATAAATTATATTAATTACGTTTTTTAAATTATGAATAAAAAGACATTAAAGAGTTTTGTAAAATATAAATGTTTGTGTTTTTATTTAATATTTTCAATTATTTCATAAAGAAATTTAAGACATAAATGTCCACAGTATTTTATATTTGTACCAAGATATTTGACTACTTTTGAAGGAGGTTGTAAGTTTCCAAAGCTGTCGAAATATTCTTTTTCATTGATGTTTTTATAATATGCTACCCAATGTGTACCACGTCCTGTTGATGCATCTAAATTGATTATTCCACATTCAATTTTCTTTGTTCGTTTTGGTACAGTATTCAACATGAAAACTCCTCTAAAATATGGAATATTTATAGAGAAACGTTTTAGGTCCACATTAGAAAGTGGTCTGTTGGGCAGCATCTCTAAGAGATTTTTGATTCCTCTTTATGAATTAACCCATAATCGCTCTATTATGTCTAGTTGCTTCATCAAATTGATTTTTAGCATTCTTTGTTGCATTTACAGCTTTAGCTATGGCTGCACCTCCAGTTGTTAGACTACCAATTGCACCCAGAGTAGTTAAAATCGGTATTAGAGGTAAAAAACCACCAATTTTTGGAACACGTATTACACGTGGTACTATAATTTGAGACTTTCTTCCTTTTAATGACTTGTTAATAGTTTTTCGTGCAATTTTAATAGCTGAGTTAATATCTAATGGTTTTTCTTTTTTTAGTATTTTTGTTGCAGCTCTAATTGATGTTCTAAATAGTGTTTTAACATTTAGTTTGTTCTTTTTAACATTTTTCTTTTTCTCCACACCCATACCAAATTTTGTTTTGGCTTTCATTGCGTTAGTAACCATATATGCAAATGACTTTTCAGCAAGACTACTATCTTTTGATAAAACTCGATCCCAAGCGGAGTTTTCAAGTATTTTATCAGCTTTATGTCTGGTACTTAAATCCTTATTTTTGGAATAAGCAATATCGTGATTTTTACACGCAGAGTCCAATAAATTAATTCCTTTGTCACCTCGATTTAAACGTTTTTGTAGTTTTGTTCCAGGTCCACAGTACTGATATCCAGGTAGATGAAGTTCAACAGGTAGAGAGTTTTTTATTTTGTCTACTAGACCTCCTCCAACGACGGTGTTTTTATGACTAAAAGTTTTCTGATATCGTATAACCATATTATCTAATTTTTCCTATATAAGAGGTAATATATATGAAATGCATTTAGTTACAAAAATGCAGTTAGTAAAACAATATAAAAATATTTTAGTTCGTAATATTGATAATTCAGCGAACATCAGTTCAAAAATAAAGCATAGTCCTCACTTACCAAATTCTATTCGTGCTCTAATAGTGGGACCATCAAATTGTGGAAAGACTAATGTTATGATTGGCTTGCTAGAAAGTTCTAATGGACTCAAGTTTGAAAACATCTATTTATACGCAAAATCTCTCTATCAACCTAAATATGAATACCTAAAGAAACTAATTTCACCAATTAAAGGTATGGGGTATTATACATTCACCGATAATGAATCAGTTATTCCACCTGACGAAGCTAAAACTAATTCAATTATGATATTTGATGATGTTCCATGTGAAAAGCAGAATAATATACGTACATATTTTTATATGGGGCGACATAGGGATGTTGATTCATTCTACCTGTGTCAAACTTATACCAGAATTCCCAAGCATTTAATAAGAGACAATGCAAATGTTATTATAATGTTTAAGCAAGATGAGACAAATATGAAGCATGTTTATAAGGATCATGTTGCCAGCGATATGAGCTATGAAAAGTTTCAAGAAATTTGTCGGGAATGTTGGAAGAATAAATATGGATTTTTGATGATAACCAAAGATAACGAATTAAACGATGGTCGCTACAGAAAGCAATTTGACTATTTCATAACTATATAAGCAACTACTCATAAAAAATTACTTTTACTTATTAATCTAACTTTAAACTTGATACATCTATTTGCTATAACCTCATCTGATACCTGATAAGGTGATCTGAAAACCAGACCAGGTCCTCATAAGCTGATCTCAAAACCAGACCAGGTCCTAATAAGCTGATCTGAAAACCAGACCAGGTCCTAATAAGCTGATCTGAAAACCAGACCAGGTCCTAATAAGCTGATCTGAAAACCAGACCAGCTACCTGATAACCTGAGCCGATAGCTGGTACCTGATCTAATAGCTGATACCTCTTATTTGCTAAACATGGATGAGAAAATTTTAAAACAGTTGGTGTTGACAAGAAATGTCTTGAAGAAAAAGCTTCGTAGTATAAAAACTGGTGAAATACACTGGTGAACAACTCAGAGATACATTTAAACCTATAACAGAACCACTCAAAGAATTCATAAATAGTTCTAAAAATATTAAAAGAATCCCCATAAAAGAAGAAAGTAAAATGAAGACAGAAATTGAAAATAATACAAGTTTTAAACATGAAAAAACATCAGTCATTATAGAGACAAATACACCAAAGAAACTAGCAGAAGGAATATTCGATAATACCATCTTGTTTAATGATGCTAATAATGAGAATGATGATGACGATGATGAAGATGATTTCTACTCACAGACTTCCAATATAGAAGATACTTTTACTGACTTATCAGTCTTGAAAGGAAGAAATGAATTAGATACAAACTATGGTCCACATAAAGATTTCAGTAATGAATGGAAATTTGGTGATAGTAACCTCAAACTTAATGAAGATAAAATACAAGTTGGTGGTTAAATATGGGCTCTAACACCAGGACTAATTTCTCTAATGTTTCATAAAATACCAAAATATTATGATAAATTTGAACTCGAAATCTATAAAAAGATTTTAACTACTACTAATGCATATAGAAGAGACTATTAACCTGACGGTCAAATTAAGGGTACTAGAGTATATAAATATAAACATATTATTAAGAAATTGATTGATGAGAAAAAACAGAAGAATTTAAGCGAATCAACAGGATCTAAGCCAAAAGGTAGCTATTTAGGTGATGGAATGATGGAATTTAACGCCCATAAGCCAAACTATATATACTGGGACGATCCAAATGAGTTATTGGATCGTCTTCGGCTACTGCTTGCATCACAAGCTGCAGGTCATACTAATCACAATAACGAGATTGTATCAATTATTGAATAACTACGTGAATCAAATATAATACATTAACTTTAATAAATATATACATATGTATGTATATAAAGTATGTCTGTTGATAAATTTGGACATTATTTAAACGATACTAGCAGCATAATTTCTTTGAAAAATGCACCTAAACTGCTGGGGTTCTTTATGGATACGAACAACAACATTGATGTCCAAAACAAAAGAATCAAAAATGTTGCAAAAGCTTTGGAGGAAGACGATGTTATCAATAAATTGTTTCTGCAAACTCAAATCAAAAAACTAGAAGATTATCATTACGGATGTCATCATAAAAATCATTAGTTTTAATTGTATAGATAAAAGAGTCAGTATTCATATAGTTGATAGAAATATTCTCGCAAAATTAAGACTTCATAAAGCTGTAATGACAGTCATACATTCTCCACTTGGATAACTTTACCACTTTAAAACCCACATATATGGGTTTATCATATAGTGGTTCCATTTTTTTTAACTCTAACGCATACATATCATCAGAAAATTTTGTCAACTGCTTAAAATTTGGTTTCGCAATTAATGCTCTGCGACCTAAATGATTCCTGTTTATTGTTTTCCAAGATGACGTAAGTCTAATGTCCCTACGTTTTTCAATGTTTTCCTTTGTCTTCCCGTAAACAGCATTGTTTAAAAGTTTAAAGAAATCTTTTTCAATATATTTTTAAAGTCAAGGAGATTACTTAAATCTAAGTATTCTATGGATTTGTTTTAAGATGAGGCCATTTGAAATGGCTTGTTTTAAAACTCTATAGTGTATGGTGTAATTTGTTCTTGAGTGTAAGTCTGCCACTAATTTTTTGATTTTGGATCCCCCCACGGCCTTGTTTCGGGGACAAAATGGCAAATCATTATGTAGATCAGGCACTGAATCGGGATAATCTATATCCACTTCCAAAATGTACATACCCACTCAAATTCACCGCAAGGAAGATATTCCGACATCGCCCAACCATACAAGTTGTTGCTAGCGTATAAATATACAAGAAATTCTGATGGTTTTGATGTATTAAAATCTTCCAAATATTTGTTATTCGCCTTCGAATATCTTTGGGAGCATTGAACTAGTCCACCTCTAATTTCGTTTTGCATAAACATATACATTTCGGAATCAGTGAACTGTTCCAGTGAAACTTCTGTGGTTTTCAACATTGCATCCCAAGCTAAGCCTGGTACTGTATAATAGCGGTAGGGGTCCAAATCGTATATATCTCTAATAATTTTTCTAAAATTTTTAACCACGTCGGTTAGAAGAAGAACATCTGTCTTTAAGTAGAGTTCAGTATAGTCAAGGAGGGTTTTACAGTTAAACTCTCTCCATATTTTTTGAGCATGTTCATACTCCACTACATCACATTCTTTATTCGTTAGAATATTGAAGAACTCTTCTCTACTAGGGAGTTTAATTTCCTTAAACTTAGTCATGGAATCCATGTAAGAGTACGAAAATACACCGTTTCTTCTAATCAGGTTGAAATAAGGTTCATCAACGAATCATGATTGAATAATATTAAAATCATTGCTATCAAGATTTTTCGCTAACGTATCTTTGGAAAATATGTGTATATAATATGCGGAAAGATTATGCAAGATAACCGGTATAAACTGAGGTGTTTTATAATTCAAATTACATTCGCTATGAGCTGCCATACGATAATTGCCCGTAAGGTGACAATGATCTCCAACTTTATCGTTATTTAATATTTTCTTACATATATGACAATTATATTGAGCTATCTCTATTGGGGTTATGAACATTTTTATGATGATTATACACATAATCATCATGTGTATGATATAGGCAGGTGTTGCATAGCATGATCTTATGATTATGCGACGTTATGCTGAAACAAAGGAGTCAGAAGAAAATATAGAAAATACCAATACGATATAAATAAATATAACAATAAGAAATAACTTTTTAAATAGAGATGAAAGCAGATTTTTCATAAATGCACAAATGAAACTTACTTTGATGTATCCTTGATGAGTATATAGTGGTAGTTTTCATTGGACTGGAGCAATAAGAAATTAATATAAATGTGTTTTTCTCCTTTCGTTACATAGTATGATCCTATAAGTGATGTTCTATTATGACCAAATACGTTTATGCTCACATCATTTTGATTTTCAAATTCATATCTACTTCAATGGGAGTGGAAACTCCAGGCCTTCAAAGTTTAATACAATTGCCCTATATTAACCCTAGATAGATAAGGTTATTTTTATGTACGCTAAAGATAACGATACGTCTGAAAGACATATGATATTTAGCATCTTTTTAAGCACTTAAAAGGATAAAAAATTGGCATACTTATAATTGAGATCATTTTTTTATTGAGTGTTTTATTTGATAGCATAAAAATTTGGCAAGTACAAATAATAATAAAAATAAATAACAAAAAATTCAAAAATTAACATAAAATAATAGCCTTTTTCACAGTAATCAGAAACAAGTATAACAAAAAATTAAAAAGTACCTTTTTTTGAAATTCATTTAAGTATTTATATATAAAACAAACTTTGTCAGTAAAAGAAACCGTATTTTTGCATCATTATATGCAAGTGTTGCAGACTAGCCTTTTATGTTCTCCACATACAGGTGTTTGACATTTGGCACATAAAATTTTCCACATTCTTGGAATTTTCGAAGGACAAAATCCACAATATCTTTTCTTTTTAGGAACAGATGGTTCTTCACTATTGTTCAATGCATTTTGGGGTGTATTGTTAACCAAACTTTGAATGTTGTCAGGCAATGATTTCGACAAAGTGGGAGTTTCAAGCCTTATTTGCATCCAAGGTGTTGTTAGAGACGAGGAAAGTTTCTTCATGTATTCTCTACGACTTAAAGGCATTTGATTAGCAGAAATTATGTTGTGCGAATAAATCACATATGAGTTTATAAACGTCATGTTCAGCACTCCATAAAATATTGCCATTGGCCATCTGCAGGTTTTCCTTGAACATGACATCAGGGAGCACATTTGGTCGTATGTGTCGACTCCGCCTTTTGTTTAGTTGTAATATAAAATTACGTCTGGCTTTCCTGTTTTATCATCAATGGTGCCTTTTTCATTACAGGAAGAAAGCAAATATACCATTTTAGATGGCTTATGTTTATACGACAACAATGTTAAAGGACCATCGTAACAAAACGTGGTAGTTCCAACTCGACGTGCTCGCGAATTTTTTACTTCCTCTGGAATTTTCCGTTTGTTGGATCTTATTGTTCCCATGCCATTGTTAGAAACAATTGAAATAAAATGTCCTTTTATTACCTATAACTATTACGGAAAATAATAAAAAATTAAGCAAAATATTACACAAAAGATATCAATACGTCTCCGAGACGTATAATTTGTAATTTCTGAGATATAAAATCAACTTACTGCACGAACGCAACCGCCACTAGCAAGCTACTGATAACGACTGAGAATACTGAGCGTAACAACTTTCTCTCATGACAAACGATTGAGATAGAGTACAAAATGAAAAAGATGTACGTCTGTGAGACGTACCTTATCTATCTAGGGTTAATATTCTCATAAGAAATGTTTGTAATATTGTAATTTTTATAGTTTTCGTTGTTTAGTATTCAGACTGTTTTTTCCATTCAAAGCCGCAATGATACACCATTTAAAGCAATAAATATCAGAGTTCTCGATATTTATGCATACATGTTTTTGCTGCAATATTTTTTGGGAGAGGGATAAAGCTCGATCCTCTTATTATGGACACAGCTATCCTCTCTTCAAATTCTTCTAATTTGGTTTTTAGCTCCTCGGTCTTTTTCATGTACATTTGCTATATATCATTAGAAAAAGTCACCAACATCATTTGTAAAATGTATACAAGTTGGGAAACATTCATCTCATCATTCACCATTTTCATATAATCACACGTGAGCTCCATATTAAATTTAAACGTAGTATGTATCCTAATATATTCATTAAGTTGTTTTACTATGGAGCTCTTTGCAGATGCGAGAAACTCCTCCGGAAACAAGACACCCACATTTTTGTTGAGGAGGATATATGTCTCGATCCTCCCATTGAAGTTACTTATTCTTCTAGTGAGAAAATCGGTGATCCTTTCTTTCTGACAGCTGTTTTTGTGTTTTATGGTTCTGACCTGAGTCATATAACCATTTTGTGAAATCGTCTCATCACAATCCACACAATATTTGTTTTTAATATTTAGCTTACTAATTCCCAGCATATCCTTCGACTGGTTAGCGTAGGTGTGCATTTCTATATGCTCATTTACGTTTATTTGAGTCACAAAAACTTTATTGCAGATGGGATAACTTGCAGTATTCATTTTTCTAAATTATTTTTTATGGAAAGTATTAATTTTATTTAATTTAAATTTATTTCCTGGTAGTTAAGAGCTGTCTATGTATTTCATTGGTGCTTACCCAACTTTTAAAAGTCAATGCAAGATGTTTTAAAATATATAAAAAAGGTGAAGAAAAAAGCCGATGGTTGAAAAAAATTTTATACCAAATAATTTCTAATGTTGAGAATGTAGGCTGCATCAACTTTACACAAATGAAAATTAAGTATCGAGAATATTTTTATTGTACTTATCATAATTTTGGTGTTTGCGCATTAAGAAATGCTATTTTACTCTTAAAAGAAATATCTTGCTTTAAATGGACTTTTTAAAATATTTATACTTAAAAATAAATGGTTGTATGTATTATTATAAAATTTAAAAAAATTTTAAACAATAAATGTATACAAAATAAAAGAATGTACAAGTGTTTTCTTATTTCAAATACAAACAACATAATGGGAATAGAAGGACGTCGGGAGGAGGAGAAGTTAACTTTTTTGCTTACTTCCAAATTTATACTTTTTGTTTCTCTGCTTTAAAATAATGGTAGACAAAGAAATGACTGCGTTGCAAATATTCAACAAAATATTCCACGCAGAAGTTCTCACGATCGCAAAAATGTACATACATACATACAAATGTACATACATACATACATACAAATAAACACAATATAAAATTACCAGCGGCAACCAAACTCGACCACCCACACACAAGCATTAGGGATTTCACATACATGAGAACATTTTACATCATAAAATGTCGGTATGATAAATAATTTATTAGCGTAAGGAAATCGCACATACACATTTCCACGATTCGTATGAAAGTCGGCTAGTAGTCATCAAATCTATTTTCTCTGATATAGAAATTTCTACAGTCTGGCAACACCGGCAATTTTCCCTTTGGTATTAGGAAATAATAATCATGTTTTGCCGTCGGCATTTGAAAATAATATTCATGTTTTCATTAGGAAAAATAATAATGTTTTTCCGTCGACATTTGAAAAAAATAATCATGCATTGCCGTCGGCATTTGGAAAAATTATCATGCATTGCCGTCTGCATTTGGAAAAATTATCATGCATTGCCGTCGGCATTAGGAAAAATTAATTTTCACTATTTCACCAATGGTATTAGGAAAAATCATCTCATGATTTTCCCGTTGGTATTAGGAAAAATCGTTTACATAATTTTCCCGTCGGCATATATGTATACTTATGAAATCTTAATCTTATGAAACCCCTTAATCCACCCCACAAACATACATACATATAAATTCCCACGGTCATAAAAAACCAGACTTATTGAACCGCCCTCGTATGTAGTAATAAAAAAAACTCCTTATGTATACAAAAAACTCCTTATGTAAACAAAAAATTGGATGGACTTATTGAACCACCCTCGTAGGTATACATTTCACATATTTCCAAGAATTTTAAAATTTGGGTAATTAAAATTTCAAAATTTTAATTGTCCTAGAATTCCCATTCCCCTACTACTTATGCCTGTGAATATCCTCGCGAAATAGCTTTAACCCCCCTATACTACGGCCTTTAAAATACGTTTAAAGCGGATATCGTCCAAGTATCGTGCTGTCACGCTATTTCTAACATCAAACAAAAACTAACACAAAACTATTTTGGAGACTAATGAGAACAGATAGAATTATGACAAAAAATTTCTATGGACCACAATTATCTCCAATGTACTGGGGCAGTCATAATTTAAGAATTAAGGATCATAGTCCCATTTCCATACAACATTTGCATTTGCTTTATACACAAACGGCTACGACAAGGAAACTATAAACACTTCACCACAAATTATCAACTTATTTAGTCTATTGCATTTCCCTAATATTCTATTGTACTGTGTTTTGATTACATACACAAATCGCTTCTATATAATTTTCTGGCGTGAAACGCCGAAGCCTTCCGATTGGGCGCCATATTGTTACGTGTCCGAATTTTGGCGCTAAAATGAATGGCCGACTAGCTCAATGCGGCTTCTTCTAGGGTGTGATCCTTCCCTCATTTTAGCCCACGGGACTTAGACAATTAAACTAAAAAAAAAACATTTACACTACTTACAACACAACATGTCTGGAAATGGATGGAAGATGTAAACCTCCAACCACCCTGCCCTTCCATGGTCACCTAATCATCCTACTTACATATGTTACTGATGACCCCTTACACCGCCTCTTCAGTCGCACTTACCAATCACCAGAAATCCACATTAAATTCTTACTCCATCATATTTTCTACTCAAACATTCACATAACTATTTATTTTATATTTATTCTTAAGCCTACTTATACCTAAATTCAGTTTTGATTCCTTATTCTAAATTGTTTCTCTTTTGGCGTTGTCTATAAAAGTTAGGGAATTATTAAAACTATCTAAGCGAACCCTGTTTCCAGGAGGATTTTTATCTTTTCTTCAGAATTGTAAAAAAAAATTAATATCACTTTTCTTTTCTCTTTTCAGTTAAATTTTTTTTATCACGTACAAAGCTTATTGCTATCAATAATAATATATAAACCTCGTTAACACTGACTTTAAAAAAAAATTGCTTATGGTACTTAGCTAGCAACAAAGTATTCAAGTACATTCCGATAATCTGCCACACACAAATCTTCATACGGCTATGAAAAAAAATCAAATTAATTTTGATCCACAATGTCGTCTATTTCCGGGATATAAAAACTCATCTAATGGTAAGTATTACCGTACATCTAAGTGAGCTTAATCAACTGTAGTTTGGCTGTATGAACTTAAACACAACTAAACAACGACGATTCCTATTGTGAACCCCTTTTTTTTCTTTTATTGATTTTATTTTTTACCACCAATCTCAAAATGTATGCAAATACCTTTGTTTCCACTATCTTACTTGCTAAAATTACAAATACTAAATTATAGCCTAACGCAAAAGACCTACACTCGAACACAAAATTTTTTCAAAAGGTTTTATCAAATATGTTTTTACACAAAAAAAAAAATATTGTGTCATCTGGGACTTATCCTCCTTTTTTTATGAACGGTGGATATTTAGCACCCTTTTGCTTCGGTATGAGTATTTAATAAATTTATTTAATTTTCTCTACTTAGCTGTTTTTTTTCACCAATTGTTTTTCCGGCCGCAACTATCTTGCTCCCAAAAAAACTTCGCGGCTTTGGAGCTCTATTTCTTGTTGCCTCACGACGTTAGTGTTTCCCCAGAATTCAATTTATCATCCAAATCTATTCTCAGATTATTACTTTTTTTATTTGTTGAAATTCCGTGAAACTAGCTTTATTACTTTCTTTTCACTATTAAAATGGATTCCTTGAAAGCATTAAAAAAACTTAAAGTTCGCGTTCGCAACAATATGTAGTTCTGTGTTGGCCGGAGGTTTTTCTCCGAATCTGATCAACAAAATGGCTTTATACAGTTCCCACACGTTAACCTCACCGTACATGAAACAGAACTACTTCTTTTTCCAATGCCTATATAATTTTCCCTTTTTCAACTCGCGCCTTCCAAGAAATACATTACTTGTTGTTATTCCTTACATTCTTGAATCCTGATTCCCCAACCCTCGGTCACAACCATCGCATTTCCCCCTTCTATTATGTTTCCTGTTAATATTTCCAACTAGCCATTTACTACCTTTTTTTAACATGTTCGATGCTACTATTGTTCATTGAATTTGGTAGCACTTACATATATAACTTGACACCTGGGTAAAAAAAAAACAATCGATCACATGTAAGTATTTATTATATAGACATTCAACAACCAGAACACGAGGTAATTTACATCTAATATTTTTATACTATTTATTTATTTCATCTTATTTTTTCAGGGGATATAATGGATGGACTAGTTCTTGTCAATTGTCATTTACGGGCAACTATATAAAGTATCGTTCTCTACTCCCTAACTTCATTGACTAATAATGCATTCTTCTTTTGCAGGTTTTGGTGATCTTTTTTGTCTTGCCTAATGAGCCGGAGAAAGGTTTGGGGTTTTGGAATAGCTCGCCTCGTAACTACAAAACCTTCTCAAGTTAATTAAATCTCGGCCGGACAGTTCTTAATGTCTTATGTGCCCGCCGCTGATATCCTGATCTACCATATAATCAATGTAGACCTCGGCCAGCCAGTTCTCATTTTCCTAGGTGCTCACCAGGGTCTTGCCTTTCACAAACGAACAAAGTATGAGCAAGACAACAACACATAGCTCCCTATTTTTATATACCCACACAAATGACCATGCAACACGTGGACGACCGAGTACTTCAACAGCAGACGAAAAAATTTATGAAGTGAAGAAAATGGTATTGGCCAATCGTGGAATCACCATTAGAGAAGAGATTTATATCAATGATTTGGACATGAGACGGGTCGGCGCGAAATTCGTACCAAAATTGCTCAATTTTGACCAAAAAGCATCGCATGAACATTGCTAATGGGCTGTTGGACTCTGTCCACGATGACCCAAATTTGCTCGAGAGGGTCATAACTCGTGACGAATCGTGGGTTTATGGCTATGACGTGGAAACCAAAGCTTAATCATCCCAATGGAAGCTGCTGCACGAACCAAAGTAAAACTCGAATTTAATAAAGCCCATAATAACATCGTCGGCAGTAACTCCAACTGTTCCCTTTTTTTTGTTCTATTTTCTTTTGTGCTTATTTTTCATTTAGTTTTGTTTACAAAATGTATGAAATTTATTGAAAGTATGGTAACATTTTTGAGAGAATATTTATTAATATGTGAGAGCATAAGAAAAAACGCTCTCAAAATAAAATAGACTCTATCTCACGGCTGCTTTCTGCGGCTGCTTTTTTGTGCCAATTTGTATGGAAAATGTGTTTATGCCTGTATTCTGCTTAATCATTTAATGTGAGAGACATGAGCACCAACATACCGCCGCAAAAAAAAATCAAAATTCGAATATACGTAACCCGCGAAAATTAAAAATTCGCGATACGTTTTGAACAAACCTCGTACACCTTGATCGAAGGCTTACACAGCCTAGACTGCAAACTGTTAAACAAGTCGCTTTTGAAGCCAATATGATGCTACGGAATTCAATTATGGGACACTGCTTCAGCTTCAAATGTTGAGAAAATCCAACGAAGGCAAAACAAAATTTTTCGTTTGATAACATCGGCTCAATGGTACATAAAAAATTTAAATTTACATCGTGATCTAAATATGCCACTAGTGACTGAAGAAATTGGAAAATACGCAGGCAAATATTTAATAAAACCGAGTCGCATCCAAATCCCCTAGCTCGTAATATCTTGAACTTTACTGACTTTTTTGACTCAATGCTTAACATTTTTGAAATTGTTTTACAGTTAAATTATGAAAAATAAACCAAAAATCATTTGTTTATACTGAATTTTTAGTGGATTATTTAACAATAAATTAGCAGAAACAAGGGAAACATCTATTATTGTTATGGAAGGCGAGATTCGTTTATCTGAAATTTAAGTTAATCCGATTATAGAAAAAAGTCGTTCACATTCATCCGTTTATTTGAAAGTTAAAGTAAAAAATAAAAAATTAAATTGTTTTTATGGTTTTAAGTCAGTTTAATATCGCTAATTTTGAATTAAAAATAATTATACCGACTTTTAAGAGATTTTCGTTTGTTTTAGATTGTAATTTCAGTTAGTTTTACATACGGAATTTTATGAATGTAGTAAAACTGAAAGCTCCTTTGTTGTCACTCACTTGAAAATGATTCAATGCATGGTTTTATTCGTCATTTTATAAAAACAGGCTGAAAAACATTTAGTTTATGAGAACTCATATACTACGTTTATGCGCACGTCTTATGGTAGGATCACACGATTGCCGCAAATACACCAATCTGTCCCAATTTTTATTGTGCTGAATTGGTGTACAATAATACAATTGTTCCAATCGAATGCGCTGCAGCCACATGATTGCCCAATTTATAAAAATTTTATTGTCGCAGATTGGCGAAGAATGATCTTGTGTTAATAATTGCCGCAACCCAGTCACACGATTGTTCTTGCGGCAACAGAAACAAACAGCTGTGGTAGTTTTTAGTCTGTTTTATTATACTTGCAAACGGTTTTTTTAAATGAATAATTTTTTTCTGTTATATTTTGTACGTGAAAATGGTTAATTCGTTTATAAGAAATGAAATTGCCTTTGCTTTGTATATTTTGTGCTCATTATACATATGTATATACAAAGCAGGGGGAATTTTCGTCTTTTTAACGAATAAAAACTACATGTGTATACGGGTGAAGATTGGCGCACAGATTTATTTTAACGTTTTAAATAGGTTATAATTACATATAAATTAAGTTTAGGTTTACGGTATTTATGAAAAAAAAAAATTAATTTGAGAAATTGTTGCGTATTGGCTACTTTGATTGCCGCTTGAAAACACAATAAATATTGGTGCATTCTTAAAATTTTTATGGTTACCGATCAACCGTTCACACGATTGCCGCACCAGAGTTGCATTTCATTACGGCAAATCATCATAATAATAATAATAATAAATTGTGAAATCACACGATTGGCGTATAAAATGAACCAATAATTGGTGCATTCCGTAAATCGTGTGATCCTACCTTTATTTGCAAGTAAAAATTCTAATGCGGAGTACACACTATGGCATAAAAGTTGGAATTAGTGGCGCACAAACTGTTTATGCATCTGATGTATACAGTTGTGAGAATAAGTTGGCTGCACTGCAGACACAAAAGTAAAATGTCAGCGTGGTTACATTTTCTCGAATTACATAAGGTTTGTTTCTTTACTCTACATTGGGATCTCGCGGGATCCCAATTTGCACGAAAAGCGTTCTTATACTCGAAAATTGGGTAAATGAGAGAGGTTTTGTGAGAGTAATGATCATCTTCTTCTTGCACGAAACAGCCCGTACTTTTTCTTCGTGCTACTTTGGGCACATAGAAAATCAATCAGCTGTTTAAAAACTAAACAATAACAAAGAAAAATTGCACACTAGAAAAATGGAAAAATGTATGAAAATATATTTAAAAGCTACTGGCGAACAAAGTTTTATAAGATTTTATATGAAATTAAGACAAAAAGCCTTCTACAAGTATATATGCTGAATCATGTAAGTAAATAAGTACGTGTGTTTACATGAATCAAAAAAAAGAAGAGATTGCGCATTGCCCAGGTCCGTTATGTTGTTTACATCAGTCAGCTGTGTGTGCGTGACATAGAACGTGATCATTGTATTTTAGTGTAATAGCAGAAGCAAGAGAAGAAAGAACAAAGTTAAGACAAAATATAAGAAATTGGAATTTAAAATGAGGTGTGAAGTGAAAAATTGCAAAAATAGTAAAAGAAATACAAGCAATATAAGTTTCTTTACATTTCCGTCCGATCCTAAATTATTAAAGCAGTGGACAAAGTTTTGTTGCAAAAATAACCTAAATACAAAGAATGCTCGCATTTGTATGGAACATTTCAAGGCAGATGATTTTGCAAATAAAATGGAATATGAAAGTGGTAAGTTATGAGTTACTTTCTAAAGTAATAAAGTATTTTCTGATTTTTTAGACCGGTTTCGGATATGTGGCAAAACCGGAAACCGGTGCGAAAAATCAGAAAATTTGACAAAGGAAGACAGAAAGTCACCAAAAATCACAACGATAAACCCCGTCGGAATCCAAAAAGAAGTAACCTAGAAATATTTAAAGTTCCTCATCGCACAGGCCAATGAAGTTCACTGTAGGAAAAAAAATGAAAACACTTTGTTTTAGGTCACTCATGCATTTTAAGATAAGAGAATTAAATAAACATTTAATAGAGAGCGCGACATCACGCAAAAGAAAATTAAATAAAACTATAAATTGACTTAAACAAATTTAACAATGAATTTTATATTCTACATATTCAATTCTTACCTCTGTTTTTATTGAAATAATTTCATTTTTGTTCTTTGACCTTTTTGATCAAATAAATAAGTTTAACAAAATATACGGCCTCATATTTCTATGCAAAATTAAAAAAAAAACTCAAAAGTCCAACTTTAACCTTGAATTTCTCAGCAATTACTTTACCGCTTTTAATGAGATAAAAAGTGACTACAAGGTTAAGATGTTATCTATCCATTAAAAAAATAAAAACTTAAAAATATTTATTGGTTCAAAAGTTACAGAATTTTTGCTGATGAAAAACGATTCTGAGCCATGCATTTCTTTGAGGTAAACAAATAATTGTGTTCCCGTGTGACGTCATGCGCAGAGAGAGGAATTTTTGTTCAACTTTTCTGCGTCATCTTTGGTTATTGCTTCATGCAGTGTTTATACATAAGTATGTGTTTAGTCATGTGTATTCAAATGTATGTATGCGTATGCATACATGCATTGACATTTCCTTTTGAGTTAAAAATTAGAGATGTGCAAATGTAGTGATTTTATCGTGTCACGCGTGAATCACGCGTGATCGTGATCAAATTTATAATTTTTCACGCGTGAGTGCGTGACCGTGACTTAAAAAAATTACTCGTGCGTGAACGTGCGTGAGTTTTTTTAAGAATCACGCACGAATTCTCATGCTCTCACGATATAATACTCCTGCGTGGGTATATATGTAATTGTATAAATACTACATGTCTGAGCTGCCCAAAGTAGCACGAGAGTGCCGAATATCAATCGGCTTCTTATACAAATGAATACATATACGCGAATTCATTACTCTCGTGTTTCTCTCGGTGGCCAGCTCTGATCTATTTACATAAATATGTATATACATAAATATAGATTATATATGTATTTATGTACATACATACATCCATGCAAAACTTTTGAATTTGTTTATTTTATTTTTTTCTTAAGAAAAAAGTTGGGAAATAAAAAAGAGACCACTATTAATACTAATTTTCATTTTGAAAGTAGCAATATTCTTTCTAAGCAATTTACCAAAAAAAAAAATGCAAAAACAATTGTTAAAATTAAAATTGGTTCAAAATTCATATTGACAATAAATTTTTTATTTTTAAATTAAATTTTTTTTTATCCCAAAAATTTTACTAACATCAAAGTTTTCATTAAATGTCAAACCACTTTCATATAAAAATTTTATGTACGTATGTCAATGTACGTACATATGTATCTATATTTATAATTAAAAAAGTTAATAATTGATCATGACAAGAACATTTAAAACACAAAATTAAATTTTTTAAATAAAAAGTATGATGCAATAATTATTGCTTCACGTATAAAACACTTTCCTTTATTTTTATTTACGAGTACATATGTACTTACATGCATGCATACGTATGTATGTGCATATGGATGTGCAAGAACCTATTTTTTAACCAACAAACATAAAAAAAATTAATTATATATTTTTCGAAAGCGTGCATGATCGTGATAAGTTGTACACCACTCGTGCGTGGTTAAGAATATTTTATACGTGAGCGTGAGCGTAAAAATTTTCAATATCATTCGTGCGTGAAAGTTCGTGAGTACAATATTTTGCTGCGTGAGCGTGCGTGTCGTGAGTCCAAAACCGCTCACGTGCACATCTCTATTAAAAATATTGGGTTTTCGCGTTCCCCTACTTTGTGCATTTTTTATTGAGAAAAATTACAGTTTTCTCTCAGTTTACCGAACTTTACCCAAGAAGTAAAGAAACACACCTATAGTGTCCACACCTGACGATTTTAAATCATAGCTCGTAATATAATG
Organism: Nowickia ferox; assembly: GCA_936439885.1. Lineage (NCBI taxonomy): Eukaryota > Metazoa > Arthropoda > Insecta > Diptera > Tachinidae > Nowickia > Nowickia ferox. Next base: position 44,707,793 of record OW387026.1, read on the forward strand.
CCGGTAGAGCAACTGTAATTTTTTCATTTATATCAACAAAAGGAGGTAGACATTGATGATTTTATATAATGATGAATCAAACAAATACTTGCAAAATACTTTCCAAAAATATCTAATTTGCATATTGTTTAATTTTCTGGTCACAAATAATTGTTGTGCCGCCTTTTTAAACGAAGATTGTTGAATAAATAAACGTTAAATGGACAGTGACACATAAAATGGCATTTGATATCAAGATGAATTTATCAACGCCGTGAGCTCTGATGATTACATATAATGCTGCCATAATATTAACAAATTGAGTATATAAGGGATGAATTGCCATTATGATTTCAATTTGACATTCATCATGAAATAAATTCATCAGGTGTGGACACTATGTTAAGTATATACAGAAAGAATTTTAAATGTCTGAGGGTATAAAAATTTAAAAGTATGGAAAACAAAAAAGAAAGTGGTACGTGAAGCGGTATGGAATCATCTATGTACATATGTGGCATTCAGAAGCATAGAAATGCAAAGAAAAGTGGATGGGCAGAAATTTCGGTGGAATTAGGCTTGATGTACACAAAATTTTGAAACCAACGTGAATCCTGCTTCTGTAAACTGGGATGCAGAGTACAATAGAATCCTTTGGTGGCGCGCATATTAATCCGTGGTCTTTTTCACCGCTTTCTTTGCCATTTTTTAGATTTGTTTAATTTGTTTCTTATTATTGATAAACATACAGTGGCACTAGCACATTGAATATTTTGCAATTAACTATTTGTATAAATATTAATTAACAAAGTCTCACAATGATTAAAAAAATAACACTAAATGTCATTATATCAAAAGATTGTTCTTCATGTATACAATGATGCCGCATTGCCATTATTTAAGGATGGGAAACTTTCCTGTCACAATGACACAACCGAAAAATTTATGGAACGGCATTGCACACATATGAACACGACACCACAAAATGACAACACACGAAATGCCAAATGTAAACTCATAGTATGATCACACGGTACGTGCTCTCTTTTCATGCTTCACACCCCAATCACGACCAAATAAACTTGCTACGCAGGTAGATTCAATATCAATCTACTTGCGAAGCACGTAAAATTGGTATCTTCTCTAACTTTTACGGCAGTTTATCGCCAGTTTAGCTGAAATAGCTATCAAAACATATGTGTATGTGTGTGTTTGTGAAGAAATAAAAACAAACCAAAAAAACATAGATCTGAGTTTAATATAAATACATTTAATTAAGTTATGAATAGTATAAAAAGGAAAAATAAGATGAAAATATAGGGATGCCTTCAAAAACAAGATTTTGAATGAGTCGAATATATGTAAGTACCCTGCAGAAAACATGGGGTTAAATGTCCCCAAGTCACAACTTTTGTCGACTATTATGACATTGTCAACTGAGCGTCTATTAATAATGGTTTTAATGCGTAGAAAACGTTTTTTCAGATACACACAACTATGCTTCTTCTTACTGCCTTATTCATAAAAAATATTTCAGGTTTATTAAGCGCTTATTTGACATATTTCTATGGGAAATTTGTCAAATAAACCTGTAATAAATCTAATATATTTTTTATGAATTAGACCGTTAATGTTTTATTGGTTTGTTGAAAATAAACGTGACGTCAAGCAAAATTTAAGTGTTTATAAAAATTATCTTAAGAAATAGAATTATAAGGTTAATATATATAAATGTATTTAACAATAATTAAAAACATAATACAAAAACAAATAAAATAACAATCAATATTATAAGTGAAATTTATTTGCTGGTGGTTAAGCGATGTCTATATGCATTTCATTGTTGCTTTAACAAATCGTCAGTAGACTTCAACCACACATTTTGAACAGTCACAAACCTCTTATCTTATGCACAGACTTTCATAAACTATTTGAGAATTCACAAATATTAATATTTTTGAAAATCACAAAAGAAAAATAAGCATAGTAGGCTTAGTAACTTTTACAAAACCCAGCAAATAATTTTTATTCGATATGAATCTATTTTATTTTTCTACACCTTTATACAATTAGAAATCCATTGGATAACAATAAAAGTATTTATAGGCAAAATGAAAAATAATATTTTAATGAAACATTCAAGAGATTTATTATTCGACATATTGTCATAATTATATTATAAGTGAAATTTATTTCTGGTGGTTAAGCGATGTCTATATGCATTTCATTGTTGCTTTAACAAATCGTCAGTAGACTTCAACCACACATTTTTGAACAGTCACAAACCTCTTATCTTATGCACAGACTTTCATAAACTATTTGAGAATTCACAAATATTAATATTTTTGAAAATCACAAAAGAAAAATAAGCATAGTAGGCTTAGTAACTTATACAAAACCCAGCAAATAATTTTTATTCGATATGAATCTATTTTATTTAAAAAAATAAAAATTATTTGCTGGGTTTTGTATAAGTTACTAAGCCTACTATGCTTATTTTTCTTTTGTGATTTTCAAAAATATTAATATTTGTGAATTCTCAAATAGTTTATGAAAGTCTGTGCATAAGATAAGAGGTTTGTGACTGTTCAAAATGTGTGGTTGAAGTCTACTGACGATTTGTTAAAGCAACAATGAAATGCATATAGACATCGCTTAACCACCAGCAAATAAATTTCACTTATAATATAATTATGACAATATGTCGAATAATAAATCTCTTGAATGTTTCATTAAAATATTATTTTTCATTTTGCCTATAAATACTTTTATTGTTATCCAATGGATTTCTAATTGTATAAAGGTGTAGAAAAATAAAATAGATTCATATCGAATAAAAATTATTTGCTGGGTTTTGTATAAGTTACTAAGCCTACTATGCTTATTTTTCTTTTGTGATTTTCAAAGATATTAATATTTGTGAATTCTCAAATAGTTTATGAAAGTCTGTGCATAAGATAAGAGGTTTGTGACTGTTCAAAATGTGTGGTTGAAGTCTACTGACGATTTGTTAAAGCAACAATGAAATGCATATAGACATCGCTTAACCACCAGCAAATAAATTTCACTTATAATATAATTATGACAATATGTCGAATAATAAATCTCTTGAATGTTTCATTAAAATATTATTTTTCATTTTGCCTATAAATACTTTTATTGTTATCCAATGGATTTCTAATTGTATAAAGGTGTAGAAAAATAAAATAGATTCATATCGAATAAAAATTATTTGCTGGGTTTTGTATAAGTTACTAAGCCTACTATGCTTATTTTTCTTTTGTGATTTTCAAAAATATTAATATTTGTGAATTCTCAAATAGTTTATGAAAGTCTGTGCATAAGATAAGAGGTTTGTGACTGTTCAAAATGTGTGGTTGAAGTCTACTGACGATTTGTTAAAGCAACAATGAAATGCATATAGACATCGCTTAACCACCAGCAAATAAATTTCACTTATAATATAATTATGACAATATGTCGAATAATAAATCTCTTAACAATCAATATTGTATAAAAATATAAAATATTGAAGAGTTTTAAGTGAAAGGTGCCAATTATGAAAATTTTGACCCTGTGGAAGATTTTGTGCCATCAGGTAAATATTTGTCACATTTTAAGATCCATACGTAAGTGTTTGACTTTACTAATTCAGCGAAACATACAATTTTCAATTTTAATATACATATATATTTAATAGAAATGACAAACAGTGTCTATAGCGAATCAGTACAGTTTTACTACGGACATCGAGCGAGGAAATATCGATATTGTAGACTAGAGCCCCTAAAATTTACTAGTGAATCTTTGGTGCCAATGTGTCCATGTGGTCCCAAAAAAACTACTTAGTCAGTAGTGCTACAGTCTAGTGGTGGATTTTCAATGACAAGCTAATGTTAAATGTCAAAAGGCGATTACATTGGCAGGGGTACACCTGGTCAGTAGTGCTACTGACAATGTCACTAGTAAATCACTACATTTTCACTATTCGCATTTTCTGCAGGGTATGTATGCATATACGTGCGCATGGTACGTATGCATGTGTGAATATACATAAAAAAAATGCCACACGACCAGTGATACCATCTTTTTCAGAGCAAAAAGCACTAAATGCAATAAGTATATTTGTATGAACGTAGCTATATTTATTTTTAATTTTTTATTTATTTATTTATTTTTATTTATTTATTTTTTTTCAATACAGAGAAAGCCCACATGACCAATTATATATCGTCGGTTGGTTACTGGTTTGATCTATGGAACAAAAACGTGTTTTCGAGAAAATCGATGACGAATGTTTAGTTCATTAGTTTTATGAAAATACAATATAATTTTTTGTTTAATAATAAAAGTAATAGATACATATGTTTTTTATTCAAACTTAAAGTTGATGAACTTTTTACATCCAACATTAAAAGTTATTAGGATTTAAAGAAAAAAATGACAAAAATCTTTGTTAACGCATGCCATAATCATAACAACAATATTTTTCACTACTTGTACAAGTAGGTTAAATTATTGTATATATTTAAGTAAAAAATTTTTTTTGTATTTTGCTTTGAATCACGTTCGTTGAGTAGAATATGCATTGATATACATCGTAACAATTGCTAATGACAATATTAATACTTTTACGTTGGAAAGTTGATACATATACAAAAAATTGCTGATTGCTGTGAAACAATTTCTAAAATATATAACAATTGTGGAAATGGCGCAATATTGAAGCTCTATATCTCCTGATATATTCAAGATATCGGAAAACTGATAATGAATTTGGAAAGAGGACACATTATTCATATATAATCAATCAATAACTAAATTTTTTTTAAATGTTCCATACATCAAACCAGTAACCAACCGACGATATGTATTGAATGATTAAAAATTAGAAACTTAAGTTAACTACAATTTTAAATTTACTACATTTCAAAGGTTTTTGTAATAATCAAGCCAGGTTTCGATTTTGTTTATACATAAGTAGAATATGAGTAGCAACATAATTTAAGTTTATTTGGCAAGACACTATTGGCCTTATGCATAAAAAATATTTCAGGTTTATTAAGCGCTTATTTGACATATTTCTATGGGAAATTTGTCAAATAAACCTGTAATAAACCTGAAATATTTTTTATGAATTATACCGTATATATATAGTGTATTATTTTAACAAAAGAGTGATAAACGAGAGACGTACGGGCTAAAGAAACAGATATATGAATGATACGTGTAGAATTCATGAATAAAAATAAATTAAACAATTGTAATATGCTATTTGATTTAATAACTTTGTAAAAATGAAGTAGAATTCGTAGGCTTATATAATCCTTAAAGCTGCATTTCAGAAACAACTGAATTTTATTTACAGGATAAAGATTTCAATTAAAATTTTATTTGTACTCTTTTATATAACTGTCTAAATTAAATCATTCCGTATTGAAGAAATATCAAAACACTTGAATAAAACTTAAGTAGAAATGTTTTAGGATTTTAGTCGATATCGAGTCCCTAAATTTGTTACTGGGGGTAGATTGTAGCTCGAATCGAAATAAAATGCATTCTGCGTGTAATTATCATACAAATTGAAAGAATTTTCTTTTGTTTCAAATTGCAGAGTACAGAGTACACTTATTATATACATGTATACGTATTTATGTGTATGTACATCCTTATAAATATGTATGTATGTGTCAATATTAAAATAAATTAACAATAACTATTTATGTATGGATGTCCATATATAAATACATATATACATATTTCTTTAATATATAATTATACTCGTTTAAGGAAAAAGTCGTTTCATCTTTTTCTTCTGGCCATAAAACTGTTTTAATAAATTAATTAGATTTTTTATGCGTTTTATCTGAATTAATTTCTACATCAACATGGTTCAGCATGTTACATTTTGAACAATAAGTCTTTTCTTTTTAAACTGTATTTTATATAATATAATTTGATGTATTAAAAATCATTATTGTATTTCTAACTTACTTTTAATATAGTTATTAGCGCTAAAATTTATTTCCAGCTCAGCATTTCAACATGGTAATGCTAGTGCGGGTCCAGACTTGCAATTTTTGTTGCAGGAACTTTTTATTTTTTAGTGCAAAAGAGCGAGATAGGAATACAAAAAGTATATATTTCTATTTCAACACTCTCACACATATTCAAGAATTGCTGCAACAAAAAATTGCAAGTCTGGACCAGGACTTAATAGTCCTGAGTAAATATTGACAGTTTCAGAAATGTATTATCATTAGTTGAATTTCTATAATTATAAACTTCAATCCAAAATTGATCACTTCTGAGTAAATTTTTCCATTTATGTAGCCTTAAATTTCTGATACTTCGTTATATTTCTTCAACTTCACCCTGGTTACTCTTCCCAGAAAAGTTTGTCTAAGCCACCTAGAAGCAATACATTCACGTTCCAAAAACCCATTAATTTTTTGTCTTACTAAATCGTTTCAGAGAAGTAATAATGTATAGTTTTTGTGTACTCACATGCAAAAGTTAGTGGTTTACATTTTGTTTTTACTTTTTTTCCACTTTGTTAGAAAGCCCGCCTTATGTTAGTGCTTTTCAGAAGCATTTTTCGAAGTTTTCGTTATCAAGTTGTTAGTGCTTCCAAATCAGAATTCTGTTGCTGGGATTATTGTAATTAAATTATTTTATAGCGTGTATGGTATCCTCTGTAATTTCTAGAAATATGTTATTTTTTCTCACTGCGAAAGAGAAAATTGTTCTTCCTCTGTATTTCACCCAGCTGAGTTAACATTCTGCAAAGGAAACTTTGCGTGTCTAAAATGAGTGCAATCAGATAGTTTTTGAAAAGTGGGAAATTCTTATTTGGTGTTTTTATAAATTAAATAGATTTGTAAAACACACTAAAGTCACTGAAATCAATGGTAAATAAGCACCAATTTAGTGAGTTTTTAAAAAAAGCACCAGGTTGAAAAATTCCGCATTGTTATGAATTAAAAATCACAAAATCTAGTGCGAAAAGCACTAAATCTAGGGCGAAAAGCACTAAATTGGCATGCTACACACGAATGAACCGTGTAAGCAGCAAAATTCATAAACATGATTCAGAGAGCGAAGCAAGTGATTCAAGTCGTCGTCTGAACATACTATCAGTCTAACTTACTCAACTCACGAGAACAATTACTGATTACTAGGGATTATATGTATGTATACAGAAAAAGAAATTTTAATTTTATACTTGCTTATTTGACGACTGTGAATATATTTCTGTACTACCGATAGTTAAAATAGCTACAGTACAACTCGTCACGTAAAAACACCATTTTCTGATTATGACATACGTGCACGTACTGAAATCCCATTCAGCTTATATGATTGACGTATCACTTAAGCTGAAGGTCCATACCATCCGTTCCATACGTTGTTGCGTTTTATGCATGTGTCAATCATGTAATTGTATGTGGCAAGTTACAGAGCAAAACGCATAGGCGCATACGACGGATAAAGTAGGTTTACTTTCTACTTTTGTATCCGTCGCATGCATCACGAAAAAAGGTCAGCTGTTTTTGATAGTCAAAGATGGCAAATTATATTATGTTTTCAATGATATCGATAAAAATGTTTGTGTGGTGGATTTGAATTATAAATTTTTTGGCATAAAAAAAGTTTTTAATAAAAGAAAAAGCTTTTGTAATAAAGCTTATTATTACTATTTTTAAGAATAAAATACATTAAAATCAGTTTTTAACATAGTTATTTCACGAACGAAATTTGAATTTTAGTTATCGATTGCTTTTATGTACTGAGTGTCATCTCTGTTGTGTTTATTGTTTTTTAAGAAAGTGCAATGTTGGAGAAGCTAATATAAGCTGTGGAAAATATTATGTATTATTTTTATTAAAAAATATTCCAAAAAATTTCACAAATTCTTTCAGTCATAATTTCACTTTCCATTTTATCCCAAAATTGTGTTTCTTTGATAAAAATATTTACACTACATCTGATCAAGACAAAAATACCTGGCGCATAAAACGTATTGCATGTAACTTGAATTTTGAATCGCATAGGACGTACAGAAATGCATTCAACGCATACGTATAGAACGGATGGTATGGACCAAAGCATATTTATATAAAGTATATGCAGGTCTACAACAACTAAGAAAGTACAAAAACAACAGGCGATTTGTTTGTGTAAGAATAATGGATAAATGTCAAAAACAGATGGATACAACCAGACCTGGGCAACTTGCATTACTTTTGCATAAGCACTGATTAAAAACAAAAATTTTAGTGCAAATTTAAATTTGATGCTTCTAGTGCACTATTTTTTGCACTTAAATAAAATCTCTTAAAAGTAAGGGATTAATATTGCATTAGCAGCTAATCGCATGACAAAAAATACACTAATTTTGTGTTGCCACTAAGCACATCATGAAGTAATGCAATATAATTGCACTATCACATATTGTACACAGTAAAATTGAATAAAACGTGAAAATATTTTTAGGAGATAGCACAAATAAAAAATATAAAATATACTAAAGTTCATTGAGGGCACTTTTATAAGTACGTACATACAAATTAACGAAAAAAAATGTTAATATAAATACAAACTAGATTTCAGAACCAATTGAAAAAAATTAAAAAGTTTCATACTTCAAGTACGTTGCATCTCGAGCTTATATGAAAAACCGTGCAATTGAAAAAAGATCAGCACTTAGGTTTTCGTTTATTGTAAAGTTATATCTTAAAAAATGGTGATTTTATAAACGAAAAATACTACCGCTTGGAACAATTTCATCAAGTTTTGTCTTTCTCTCGAAAAATTATAAAAAACGTAGTGATATGATTTTTCCTCTTAGATGACGATATGTACATAGGAAAAAATTTACATATTTATCTATGTACGTATGTTTTTATGTACACATTTACGTTGTATTTTGCACTATATGTTTCACTGATAATGCAATAATACTATTCATAATGTGTTTAGTGGTGGAAAAAATAGTGCACTAAAAGTAACAATGCAATGTTGATGAATGTCTTTGAAGGGATTTTAGTAAAATGCAAAAAAAAAATGCACTAATATTATTAAAATTAGTGCTAATGTAATAAATTTGCATTTGCATTGATTTAGTTTATTGTGGGAAAATGGTCAATGCATTTGCTTATTTAATGCAATAGTCCCAGATCTGCATACAACAAAAAGAAAATGTATGGATGGACAAAACCAAAGTAAATTTATTAATTAATAAACCTTTAATATGTGAAATAAGTATAATAAAGAATACATATGTACTTTAATAATTAAATATAATTATTTTTAAATGTTTTGTAACACATTTTTTAAGTAAAAATTTATTTAAACTTTTTCACATACGTTTTCAGTATACAAAATTGTGTATAACAAAGCAAAACAAAAACAAAATGGCGTACAAAAATTTTAAACAACTTTTGACATTCATGCATTGCCACGAAACGAGAAAAAAATGAATCACCTGAGTAGTTGCATATACTTTATATAAATTTACTTTGGTATGGACCTTCAGCTTTAATTTGTTTTCCTACGATTGTCGATACGTTTCACTGATGTGACGATTTATGCCAGTGATCCGCTAAATAAAATATGGTTGTATTGGTGAGAAAAATAAGAGTAAAATAAAGACGCACTTGAAAAAAAGTTTTGTAATTTCAAATACATGCTGTGGTTATTAATTGTTTGAATATTTTTTTAAATAACCAATTAAATAAAAACTTGAGTAATAATTAAAAAAATCTAAAAATCCATTCAACAGTGTAGTGCATAAATTCCAAATTAAAATTATTCACAGCGCTGTGAAAACTATTAAAATGCCTTTTTAAACTATATTCTCTATTATTTTACACGTTTCATAACATAAAATGAATTGCACATTGCCAAAAGCATTTTTTGTCACGAAATATTTATTAGCTTCCATAACTATTTTTTGCGGTACAAATTTATTACGTATATTTATTGTCAAAATAAAAACGAAAGTTGACTTTGAACAAAATAATGCAAATGATACAAAAAAGTGGATTGAAAAGTAAGGGGCATAAAAAGTGGCAAGACAGTCGAAAAAGGGGCAAAATGCGAATTTAGTCGTACAACGGTAACACCGAATGTGTGTTAAAACCTCAGATTACAACTACTAAGCTTACAATAGTTTTTGATGCTTCGAGTCGGACTTCGACACGAATTTCGTTTCCAGAAATTTTTTATCGCTGCAGACATTGAGAAAACGTATCTCCAGGTATTAGTTTGAAATACTGATAGAAATTTTCAATTGATCCTTTTTAGACAAAATGCTTCTGATCCTCTGCAAGTATTTTAAATACTGTAACATACGGTACATCTTCTGTACCAAGAGACTTTGCCTGTCGCACATTGGGTTGAAATTTATAAAAACGGCTTTTAATTCAGTCGTTAGAGATATCACTTATTTTTTCATTTCGTAGTATTAAATGGTTCAGTAGTAGTTAAAAAAAAATCATTTTTGAAAAGAAAAAATTTTTAAATTTAAATTTTTTTAACGCACTAGTAATCCCAAATTATTATTTTACTTATTAAGTAAAATATTTTTTTAATAAAAATACATACATTGAAATTGATTATTGAGGTGTTTAGCTGTATCCTATGCGCATTTCACTGTTGCTAATGCAGATCATCAGGGAACCTTTACCCAAAAATTTCTTAGAACAACTAGAGTTAATATGATAAACTTTCATTTAAGCAAATGAGAAGCTCAACAAATAACAAAGCTGAAACAAGAACTCAATAATCAACATGTTTTTTATTTTCTTACTTTATCATTACTACATTGGCTGACTTTTTTTCAGCTTCAAATTGTAGTTGTAAGAGTATGTAAAGAAAATAAATGTAAATAACAACAGCTATTCAAGAATAGAGTGTTGCCGCACAAGTATCTTTTTTGACCGGGTGCTGTCAAGGTAATAATTAGTGTTTTTTGTGGGAATTGTTACAATTTAAGTTTAAATTTTTTTAACGCAATAGTAATCCCAAATTATTATTTTACTTATTAAGTAAAATATTTTTTTAATAAAAATACATTGAAATTAAAACACTAATTATTAACTTGACAGCACCCGGTCAAAAAAATACTTGTGTGGCAACACTGTATTCTTGAATAGCTGTTGTGCGTTAAAAAAATTTAAACTTAAATTGTAACAATTCCCACAAAAAACACTAATTACTAACTTGACAGCACCCGGTCAAAAAAATACTTATGTGGCAACACTCTATTCTTGAATAGCTGTTGTTGTTATTTACATTTACTTTCTATACATACTCTTACAACTACAATTTGAAGCTGAAAAAAAGTCAGCCAATGTAGTAATGATAAAGTAAGAAAATAAAAAACATATTGATTATTGATTGAAAATTTAAACTTAAATTGTAACAATTCCCACAAAAAACACTAACTGCCTGGCCCACGATGTCGACAAGAAAGTTTATTTCGCTTACTTACATTGAAAATAAAAACAAATTCTCTTATTTTGTTTTTGTTTTCAATATAAGTAAGCGAAAGAAACTTTCTTGTCGACATCGTGGGCCAGGCCGTAAAATTTTGAAACTCCAGGGATATCCGTATGAATATTTAAATTGCTTTGCAAATTCCATTTTTAAAGATAAATTAATGAAATTTGACGCATATGATTGTTTTAAGTTAGCAACTCAACATACAAAAATTCAACAGAATCGGTAAATGATTTCGTATATCCTCCATACAAAATTTTCCCGGAAATAGGTCATACTAATCTTTATTCATTAAAAAAGTTTTTACAAATATTAATATATATGTAATATATTTACATTTTATTTTTAATATTATTGATCTTCATATTCGCTGTCACTAAAATAAATATCATCGAAATTTTCTTCAGAATTTTTAGGTAATATTAGAAGGTCCAAGACCCGCTACTTTTCTTTTTGTAATGTTTGCTCACATTACTAATAATAGGACCAGAGCTTATTAAAAATCTATTGAAAATATCTTCATTGAACTTTTCGCGACTGATTTCCGTGATAAATGTTCTCTGAATGATTTAAAATCTTTATTACGATCTTCCTGCGCTGCCGATAACTGACCCATAGGTAACAGTGCATGAGTAATAATCTCCGAACCATGTATTAAAAATTTAGGTAAAGTGGGGGAAATGTTATACCATGGGTATTTTCCAACAAATTATTTTGCGTTGGTAAAGAAAAATTTCTAAATTTTTCAACATTAATCTGATGACCACACGATACAGCAACTAAAATAGTATGCAACTTTTTGATCAGCTTAACGTCGATTTTTGTAATTTCCGCTGAAACTTCGGAATTTTGAAAAAAACGTCTGGCTGTATTCCCCTTATTTGAGTTTCCAAGAGTTTCATTCACTTTTTTTCTGCTTCAGACCTTGCTTGCCAAAGCAACAAATTATTCACGTTTCCAACTATGTTAAAAGTACTAAAAATTATACCTACACAACAGTTCAAAACAGTCGCGAAAAGTTCAATGAAGATATTTTCAATAGATTTTTAATAAGCTCTGGTCCTATTATTAGTAATGTGAGCAAACATTACAAAAAGAAAAGTAGCGGGTATTGGACCTTCTAATACTACCTAAAAATTCTTAAGAAAATTTCGATGATATTTATTTTAGTGACAGCGAATATGAAGATCAATAATATTAAAAATAAAATGTAAATATATTACATATATATTAATATTTGTAAAAACTTTTTTAATAAATAAAGATTAGTATGGCCTATTTCCGGGAAAATTTTGTATGGAGGATATACGAAATCATTTACCGATTCTGTTGAATTTTTGTATGTTGAGTTGCTAACTTAAAACAATCATATGCGTCAAATTTCATTAATTTATCTTTAAAAATGGAATTTGCAAAGCAATTTAAATATTCATACAGATATCCCTGGAGCTTCAAAATTTTAGTGTTTTTTGTGGGAATTGTTACAATTTAAGTTTAAATTTTCAATCAATAATCAATATGTTTTTTATTTTCTTACTTTATCATTACTACATTGGCTGACTTTTTTTCAGCTTCAAATTGTAGTTGTAAGAGTATGTAAAGAAAGTAAATGTAAATAACAACAACAGAATTCAAGAATTTTTAAAAAAATATTAAAAATATTTCTACAACAAAAATATTTAACTGGGATATATATTTGAGTTTCCAAATATCTGAGGTTGAAGGTTCCATTGGAAAAGTATTACTTGTATGATAAAAAAAATACAAAAATTTTATAAAAAAAAGAAATTTTTTTTTAAATTTTTACCAATGTTTTCAAAAACTTAAAAAAGTTCAGCTTTGACAACGCATAACTTGAAAAGTAAATAACATAGGAAAATAAAAAGATAGTTAGTGATGTACAATTTTGTTTACTATAACCTGTAATTGATTACTTTTTAAAAATATTATTTTTCAATTTTCAATTAAGAGCCGTTATTGGAAATTTCAACCCAACGTCTATTTTGCATACAAATGTCATTTTGTATGGCGCTTACGAGGTTTTGGAAATGGCTTTAATTTTTGTTTTTACATACAAATTTGTCAAGATGAGAATGCAATCGGGTGGAAATGTTATTTTCTACCATAAAAAGCAAAAAAGTCAATTTTGAAAAAATGGCGCTTACGTGGTTTAAGAAGAAACGCGACGATTTATAGATACATTTTTCCCATTTGCGCATCTTTAGTATGAAGGCATTAATAGCCCTTTCAAGGGAAAATATTTTGCTCATAAATACTAAAGAGGAGTGCAGTAAAATCGTGAATGATGGTATCAATCTGACATCCACTGTTACCGCTACAAATCAAACCTTATGACCCAAATAATGGGAAACTTGTCTGGCGATAGCGTAAAAGCTTTGCGGCTATTTTTAATAGTTGGCGTAGATTTCTGTGGACCCGTAAACATATCGTTAAGTATACGTGGTAGTACACCAGTTAAAATGTATATAACCGTTTATGTCTGTTTCACGTAGGAGGTTGTATACTTAGAACTAGTATCTGACTTATCATCGGATGCTTTTATTGTTTCTTTCAAAAGGTTCGCTGCCAGGAGAGGGCTACCCAGCAAGGTGTATTGCGACAACGCGACCAATTTCGCAGGAGCCAGCCAAATATTGAAGGAACTAGTGAAGGCATTCGAGAACCAGAAAGAGGGCATCGTGCTATTCGCAGCGTCGTACAAGGTCGACTTCATCTTCATACCTCCCACAGCACCACAGTTCGGAGGTCTGTGGGAAGCGGCAGTAAAACAAGCGAAGCACCTACTTCTAAGAGCTGTCGGCAATGCGCTGCTCACACAAAAAGAAATGGTAACAATGCTCGTAGAAGTATAGGCGATGGTAAACAGCAGACCAATAGCACCGCTGCAGCGCTGTCGCCAGATCCGATCGACGGAGATGCACTAACTCCGCCGTATCTTCAACAAACTGCGGTGCTTAAAGTGATGGCGGATGCTATGCGCTCTCAAGCAAAGTTTCTGGTGAGCTTGATCAAAGGATTACGTCCTGGGGTTGCAGGACAAAGGAAATTGGATCAAGGAAAAGCCCTATCTACAATGCGGCCAAATAGTGGTGGTCCAGAGTGGCGGAGGTAGAGACAAAAAACGGCGCACTTTGGGAAAAACATAGTAAAAACGTTGGCATTGCCTAATTTAGTTAATAACGTCATTATTATTAGCGATAGGTTTACAGATTTTGAATATGTTAAAAGAACTTTTTAGAAAAATGGGTGGTATAATTTTATTTTTTGTAATAGCACTAGACTAGGTACCCTACACTTAGAAGTCAAGACTTTGAAACAACTTCACCACATGTAAAATAAAGATATATTACAAATTTTTGCAACTGATTATCCTAAATAACAGAAAATAAAAATACACGTGTACACGCAAAGAAAAAATATGGTTGAGGTAACCATAATCAAACAGCAACATACTATGATTGAATTATATGGTTGCAGTCACATCATATTATTGTCAATAGAAAAGTAGAGTTTTAGTAATATTATTATCTGAGTTAATAATAATATTATATACAATAATAATTAACTTTGTTAAACCTAATCTTAGTATTGTTCACAGTTATCACATTTTGGTTAAATATGACAATACTATTTTTAGATGTGACTAAAATATAATTAAGAATAACCATACCATATTCTGATATTATAATAATATTGTTAAATACGAACACAGTATTATTCTATATAATAATAATATTTTGTATTTTATCCATATATTGGTAGATCTTTTGCTTAAAACAACTGTGCGTCAAAGCCAAAATAAATATAAAGTAGAATTGTTTAAGGCCATGACTCACTATCATACAAAGTTGTGCGATCTACGAAAAAGTACAACCCTGGTCGGATGAATTGTTATTGTGTTTTGAAAATTTTCATAAACTCCATCATACCAGGGTTGTATTTTTTCGTAGATCGCACGACTTTGTATGATAGTGTATCACAGTCTTTAAATAAAATGTATATACATCCCAGTGAACACATTGATGTCATTCTGATATCAACATGATATCATGAAATGTCACACTTTACATAAGAAATTACTGACTCATAATTTTGCACTTAGGTACATCAGATACTGACTTAACACAAATGACATGCAAATGTTATCAATCTGCATTATGATGGTATCAATCTGACATTATAATGATTTCCCTTAAGTGAATCTTACGTACTCATGACGTAGTAGTAATTCATTATAAAAATTATGAAATAAAAAGAGTTGCGAAATATCGGTTAATAATAATAATTGTTATTTATTTTTTGTTATAACTAACTAATGCATGGTAATTACATATAGGCATAGTATACTGTTTAATTTTTTGATATAAAAGTGGTAATATTTAAATCATTTTAAAAATAGACCCGTCTTCATTCTTCTTCTTCTCCTGTTCTGGTTGTTCTTCCGCACGTTGGTTGCCTAATCGTAGCCAATTAGATGCGACTCTTTCAAATTCAGCAGAACTCCAAAGCGGAAATTTCGATAGTATAATTTCTGAAAATTAAAAAATATTATTATTATATTAGTAAACACTTCACGTTTTTTAACAAGACAAAATACCTTCGATGGTATTCATCAAAGTCAGATCTTTAACCAGATACTTTGAAATTTTACCATCCCACGTATTGCTTTTAGCAAAAAATGGAGAAGATTTTGGAAAATTTTCTCTCCGTATAAGCTTTTCCATCCGCCCCTCCAATTTGCTTTATCATGAAAGTCTGAAAGTGACATTGCTATTAATTGTCTGTTATCTAAGCCAAAAGAAGAAGCTATTTACAAATTATTTATAGTAGTGTGGTTTGGACAGCAAGTTTTCGAAATCCTATATAGCTTCTTTGGTTTTGAGTGGTAAAGCGTACTTTATATATACTTTTCTATTTTGGCCTTTGCTACATCTATTGCAAATTTTAGAAGTTCATTGCAGTATTGATTTTGTGCTGATGGGTGAGTTCCAAAACATCAAAATACGTTGTACATGAAGTCTTACTTGCTTTGTTTTTGTATGCAAAGTAAAGTCGCATTACTACAATGTATTTTGATATTTTGAAACTCACAAAATGCTTTTTAGCTGGCTATTGATTTTTGCAGTAGCTAGCTTAAAAAATATCAACAAAAAGCAAGGTGCAAGATTTTGTTCTTACTTTCCAAAACTTACGAGGTGGAACTCTTTTGCTCTTGTGGGTAAATTCTTCAGTATCTAAAGTATCAGAGTCTGATAATATTTTGGGTCGCTTTACCCGATGTCCACGGCCCCTGTGAGCTTTTTCTGAAGAAGTATAGTATGCATCTACCTCCGCTTTCCTTGCGGTTTCCAATGAGTCTAGAAATAACAAAAATTAATTGAATACTTCATTGAAAGAACTTTTTTATTTACCACAGTATCGAAGAACTTCAACTTTATATGTCGGCCAATCCTCTTTCGGCAGATATCTACTTTTTATGAAGTAGTTCACATTTTTTATAATCGGTGTTGGCCACTTACATAATTTTTCTCCAAATTCACCGTCAACAAGCCAGTTGCTTGAAATTTCCGAAAATTAATTTTTTTTCGTTACATCGAACTACAATTTTAAAAATATTAATGAGACATGATAGTGACACTTAATGAAAAGCTGACTAAAGTCGCTGGTTTTTTTTGACAAATAAAAAATTTACCTAAAAATTATATTATTTATCAATACACCGTATTTTAAACATAAAGAATGTCAATGCCAGGTCAAAATTACGTAAAACTTGATTATCTAGCTATGGCTTGCCAGTGATGTCAGACCTAAGACATGTGTTCACTGGGATATGTGCTCGTGTATTCACACAAATATGTGTGTATACACGCAATACAGACACGCTTGTATAAAGATATGTATGTATATATATTTTATATTTATATTATT
The DNA here is from genome assembly GCA_936439885.1 of Nowickia ferox. Taxonomy (NCBI): domain Eukaryota; kingdom Metazoa; phylum Arthropoda; class Insecta; order Diptera; family Tachinidae; genus Nowickia; species Nowickia ferox. Next base: position 44,725,226 of record OW387026.1, read on the forward strand.
TATACTTCATTTATTTATTAATTAATTTAACACTATGCGTGCAATACCGATAGCTTACAAACGAAACACTGAAGTGACAGAAGATATATCTGAAAAAGATTTTTTTAAACTAAATATAGTATGCTTTTGGATAACATTATATTGTTATTGACATACTATTAGTTTTACATAATAATACAAATTATGTTGTAGTCATAAATTTTTAACAAAACTATATTATTAAATTCTAACCATATCACACTTTTTATGAATATAATAATATAATTATTAAATTCAAACATTACTTTGTTTATCATAACGCAATTAATGTTTAAACTAACAATAACTTGTTTTCAATGACCACACATTTGTTTCGGAGAACATAATATTGTTTTCTCAACCATGCTACAACCATATCTTTTCTTTGCGTGTACCAGCGATTTTTGAAGAAAAGCATTTTTTTCGGTGTAATAAAACAAAAACAATTATATGCCATTTTCGTTCTTTGGACACATACTATAAGTTTTAGAAATTCAAAGTTTGGTCACTCACAGCAGATTTTTAAGAAAGTAGTCTGCTGTATAAAGATGTAAAGGTAGAAGAAGTAAACTTTGAAGAGTTACTTGGATTCGAAACAACTGAGTTCCAAAGTGACGAATATGTAGAGCTTATAGAACACATCAACAACAATAGTAACAGTTTACCACATTTCAAAGTGAAAGATGGCCTTGTATTCAAAAAGAATGACTTTGATAGAGGAGAGGAAATCGATCACCAGTGGAAGCTTTGGATCTCAGCCAATATTACACATGCGCTGATAGAGAAAGCACACAACAGCTTGACCGCAGCACACGGCGGAGGGTTAAAAACACTAGAGCTTTTGAAAAGATTCTTTTACTGGCCAAACATTTCCACTCAGGTAAAAGCGTTCGTGCAGAAATGTCAGATATGTAAGGAGATAAAGCCATCCAATCAAAATCTTTGCACAGAGATCGGGAATCAGATAATTAATGATAGGCCATTCCAGAAATTATACTTTTACTTTTTAGGGAAATATACCACATCAAAAAGTGTTCTCGATCATTTTTCCAAATATACTTTTATAAGTTCTTAACACATGAAGTATTTCACAAATTTGGCGTACCGGAGATAATACATACAGATAATGGGGTTCAATTCAACTCAAAAATTTTTCAAAATCTAATCAATAGCTATAATATACAACACATTAAGACACCTGTATACCAGCCAAGTAGTAATGCATCTGAAAGAGTGAACCAGAGTATTTTATCGGCAATCAGGACGTACTTGAAAGAAGATTACCGAGACTGGGATCTCTATTTATCTGAAATTGACTGCTCACTGAGAAATTGGTTCCACAGTGCAATAGATTTTACACCATTCTTCGCCTTATTTGGATACCATATGTATTCAAGCGGAGCAGACTACAAATTGGGCAGAAAATTACAGTCATTGACAGATCACCGAATTGTTTCAAAACCAAATGAAAAATTAGAACAAATTAAGAATAATATAACAAAAGCTTATGAAAGGAGTGTCGCTACATATAAAAAGAGAGCCAGAATGGTAAAATTTGTGCCTGTACAGGAGGTCTACCGCAGATATATGGTACAGAGTAATTTTGGAAAGAGCCTGAATGCGAAATTCTGCCGAAAATTCCTAAAGTGTAGAGTGGTCCGACCTGTAGGTAACCAGATGTATGAGTCAGAGACATTAGAAGGAAAGAAAATAGGGGTATATCACGTCAAGGATATTAAAGTATGAATTGCTAAATTAAAAGGAATTTACTGAGTTTAACTCGAAAATAAGTGCAATAATAGGATATAAGACAGTAATTATTTTATTTTTTGTAATTATACAATAAATAAATGTGAATTGTGCTGTCCCCTTTTTATATATTTTATTTAGCAATGACCCTTTAATATCTGTGATAAACTATTTAAAGACCTGTGATATAGATTAGTGAGTGATAGCTAGAGATTTTAAACCATTTTCATGCCGATATATATTGAATAAGAGTACCTTATTAAATGTTTACTGTGATGTCCCGTTTTCTTTATTATTTCAAAAATCTTAAAAGTTTGGCAGTCAGCACCTGGCAGCAATAGTTGGCATCAAACCTGAAAAGCCACAAAGAGGAAACACAAAGTAAACTCGTAGGCGTATAGAATACCAGGTATACGCCCCATAATTACGACAACAAAATAAAAAAATCACGAAAGATTGTGTTTTATCGTTTTTTTTAGCAGATTATCTCTGGATCCTTTGTAGTCAGTACAACAAAGGGTTCTGAGAGAAACTTTCTCGTCCATAAAGCTACCCTATCACCTGAAAGAAGTAAATAGAGGCGTAACCGATCTAAAACAAAAGATAAGAAAATAATTTAGTAAAGAAATTAATAATGAAGATGACGAAATAATAAATAAGTTTCATGAAACGACAATACCTTATTGAAATTTTAAGATTAAAACTTTAGCCTCAGAACAAATTTGTAGTCGTTCGATATAAATTGATCCTCACTTGAAGTGAATAATTGATGAAAACATACCAATTCCAAAAAAATTACTTATTATCTTTTGATTAAACGGGTTGCCACTATGATTTTCTTTCCATAAGAAAATTTCAAAAGTAGGCTAGAGCTCTAATGCGACAATATGTTTCCGACGATAATATATACATACAAGTTGGGGGGGCTACAAGTAAAATTGCAACATTAAAAATAAAATTGTACTCATCTGTTAAGCCCGGCAAGATGTAGGTAGATTATGAGACTCTGTCAGGGTCATGAGAGTTCCCCACGTTGGGCATTTGAGTAGAGATCGACGCACACCGTCTCCTACATCGAATTCTTGTTGGACCCGGAGTTTTGTTGCGGGATGATTGACACCTCAAAAGAGAAATAGACAGTAGCTGCCTTATTTTTATAAAATGTTGAGTACCGTCTGCATCTGTTAAATTGTACCAAGCTAATGTGTAAACCTTAAATGTTCCATGTTCTCACCCGTCTGAATATATACAATTAACTGTTTAGCATATTGATGGCAAACATTGGTGCAATTTTTTTTAAGTGATTGTTAATTTTTTTTTTATCCGCGCCCCCTTGTTATTACAAGGGATGGGAGATTTTATTTGGCCGAACACAAGGGTTATAACGCCATCAACAATTTCTTTATTTAGTCCTCTTTTACATTTGAGACATTTCTTGCCGGACATTTTTTCAATTCTCTTTTGTTCTTGCCCGAAGCTTTTACATATTGGAAATCAATAGACAGACAGAAATTTTGTGGTTTATTTACTTCTTTTTCGCGATTGCTACTCATACACATACACATAAATACCACATGCCTTGATAGTACACATCAAGTATACATACTTCCGCTGAAATGTGAAAAATCATATGAAGCAACAAGAATAAATTGCGAAAAGTGGAAAAGAGGAACAAAAAATTTCCGGTACAGAGGGTCGTGTACTACACACTCTGCATCTTCGCCCCTTCTTAAACAAACTTCGTCTGTCTGTCTTTCAATTTCCCAAATGTAAAAGGGCACTTAGGAGCCTCCTCCGAGAAAATTCCAAGCGACATATACCGTCTCATACGAAGCCAGAAATCCAAAAATTCTTCTTATATGTCCAAAAATGAGTTTTTGTTTGGTTCTCCAACCAATTTCCAAAATTTATTCTTTATAATGAGATTGTTTATTTGCTTCGTTCGCAGTTTTTTTTAAATATAATTATTTATTGTTCTGACAAGTGACCTGCATTATCTTACACCTGTTACAGTTGGTAGTGTTGCAGTGTTGCTAGAAAAGAAAAGCAAACGTTATAAAAATATATTTCTGAATGAAAAATAGCCACATAGTAATTTGCTGATACCCGGGTAGAATGAAAAGTGCTAGTCCGGTAAAAAAAAATGGCGACTACAATAAGCGATCGCACAAAGTCTTTCTACAGAGATAAAAATTATATATATATACATATGTATATATGCATGCTTATGTGTATATATATATATATAGGGTGTTTTTTAGAGGTATAGAACTTCGAATTGAAATAAAACACAAGAAAATCGTTTTAAAGTCCATCAATTTGGCTTTATTGGAAGGATAATTTTATGCCATTAACGTTTAAATATGATTTCGGGCATGTGGCCGCCGCGGCTGGCTCGAATAAAGCCAATTCTACAGGTCCAATTTTCAACCACTTTTTCGAGCACATGGGGCCGTATGTTGGCAATAACGCCACGAATGTTGGCTTCCAAGTCCCCTAACGTTTCTGGTTTGTTGGCGTAGACGAGCGACTTCACATATCCCCAAAGAAAATAATCCAATGGTGTCAAATCACACGATCTTGGTGGCCAATTGACCGGTTAACCGAATTAATTGCTCTGATGGACGATTATGTCGACCATAAAATGGACGGAGCTTGCGGTAAACTTCGCGAACTGAACCATTATTTTCGAAATAAATTTGCACGATTTGCAAGCGTTGTTCTTTTGTCAACCTGTTCATGATGAAATGGCAAACCAAACTAAATATTAATCACTTGACAGCTGACAAAATGGCCGCCAGTTAAAAAAGTGATGCCAACTTAAAGTTCTATACCTCAATAAAAAATACCCTATATAAATATGTGTGCGTGTGTGTATGTGTGTATATGTATACCGATGTTCAAAAATACTTAAAAAAAGATGGAGGACTTGGCGCGAAAAATATTCTAGTGGAAAAGTGGAAAATCAAAAGGAAAATGAAGCTAAAACCAAGTAATAAGCACCTTGCATAACTCTAAGAAATACACACGCAAGAAGGAAAGTAGTTAAATTAAAACACGAGTGAGAAAAAGTAATAAGTTCCTACAAATCATCATAAGAAATTATAGTTACGAAAAGAAAATTAATTAAAGCTACGTGATGTTTATATGAGGAAATGTCCATATAATTTAGCCACCGCTGTTGTGTATTCTAAAGAAAATCCAATTTTTATAGTACAGTAGTGTTTTTACTAGCTTTGCTTTAATTGTATTATCAGCGTTATTTGATTTGAGTATTAGTTTTATTTTATTAATATAGCCCGCGAGTGGAAAAAAGCCGTATAAAGTATTTTTTGCTTTCCTATGAAATAAGTAAAACGGGTTCAAATCAAAAGATATCAAGAATAAGAAGAAAATAAGAAATTTGTATCACCATTATAGAAAGGAAAATACTAACCTTAGGGAGCTCTCTCAGGATAGGAGAAATTAGAGTATTAGAATAAGGAAAAAAAAACTTGGAAAGTGATTGATATGGGCCACTCGAAAAACTTGGAAAGCAAGAAAGGAAATTCCAATAGCGACACATAAAAAAAAGTCCAGTAAAGGAAATATGAAATTAAATACTTATAAAAAACCAATTCAAATCAAGAAGAAAATTGTTTAAAATATTACAAATTAAATAACGCATCAAAATAATAAAATAGAATAATAGAAAAAATTTTAGCCAAATAGGAAATAAATTAAGCCCTTAGTATAATTATTAATGTATTTATATTTAGAAGAAAAAGGAAATATCAAAAAAGTTAGTTATTTTAAAGAAGGAAATTTTAAGTTGTTATATTAAAAAAATAAAACTTTGTGTGTAAAATATTTGAAAAAATGAGGAATATGGAATAATTTAAAAGGAGGTATGGCAAGAAGTAAGTTGATGTAGGAAGAAGTCTGGTCCAGTATTGGGTCACAAATAAAATACTTTTGCCGAGGATCTAATTGTGACATGGTTGGGTGGGCATGTTCTGGGGATACCATCTACCTCAGACAATATATCAAAAGGTATCATCGGTGAAGTACGTGTGTGTGTTAAATGTAAATATTTGTTGTAGATTGTTTCATTAATTTTTTTTATGTACATCGTACCCAATGGGAGGGTTGGAACCTGCTGGGAGATGTTCACCGTTGATGAGTTAGTCGGAAACCCCATTGGTCTCTACGGCTGCTACAGGTTTTTAAATAAAAACACAATATATTTTTTTACAAAATATTAAAAAATTAAGTTTAATTTACTTGAAGTTTCATAAACAAGAGCAACACTAAAAAATGAAAATTTCATGACATGAATGAAAATAATTCATTGCCAACATGATTATAAATAATAAATACTATTGATGAAGTTGGTTTATTTGCAAGTGTCTCCAACATCTCCCCTTTTTAAAGTTAATCGGATATTCCATATCTGTTAGGGGGCTAGCGATTTCGTTGTGGCCTTAAATGTATGACGGGGGGTTCAGCCATAGGAGTGCTGAATGCAAACGAAGTGCTTGATTGATAATCATTAGTACAGGGTGGAGTATTTTGTACAATTCTTCTGTCAGCATTTAACGTAGCTAAATTATTTTCTGCTTGTTGTTGCTGATGCGATTGATTTAAAATACTGGGTTTAATTCCAAATAACTCCAAAAAAAGTTGTATTGAATCTGACTGCCATACATTGTTATTATCGTATCGTCTTTTAAGTTGGTTGGCATGAGATCTAATCAATTTTGTTTTATTATCAAAAACATAGAAATTATAGTTAAGATTTCCAACTTTTTCGAATACAGAACCTGGAACCCACACAATTTTTTATTTTTATATACTTGAGCGTAAACAAGATCTTTCGGTTGAAAACTTCTGTCCTTAGCTCCATGTTTCTTTCCATTTCAATATCACGCTGTAATGGTAAAATTTAATGTTGAGGCTTCAGTAAGTCTAATGTTGTTTTAATTTTATGTATATTCACCTGTTAAGTGACAATGGTCGGCCACGCGATCTTCAACAGATAAATTTTTTTTCAATCTGTAATTAAATAAAAGAAGTAGAATATTTTTCTTATTAATATATTTTAGTATATATCAATATAAATATTAGTGACATACTTTAAAATATTTTTGATCCAGACATAGTGAAATCGTTCACCATCTTCCATGAGTAGTAAATTTATGTGCTTGGCTTTTTCTTCTGTAGTAAAATAATATGGACCCACTATCTTTTCCCCTTCCAAACCAAACACATTTATGCTGATATTCAGATTATTCAACTCAAACACCTTTATTTTATTTACGGACAAGGGAAAATTAAGTTCTTTGAAATTTTAAACGATGTTATTTTCTAGCACTATAGTTTCATCTTGTATGTTATTAATATTATATGATGAAAATCTCGTTGGATGCTGTCCATGAGTGATTGGATATAGAGCCGATATTATGGCCCACTTGAAACAATACTCATCCTTATTTTGCACGTTAATGCACGCAAACTTTCTCTGTATTGCAGGTGGTAGAGGAATGTATTGCGAACCTTTAATGGATTTGTATTCATTAATATTAATTTCAATGTGTGATATTTCTATTAAAGCCCATCCGCTATCACGCTCTTGAAATTCGCTCATCTTTTTCAAAATAATATTGCACTGGTCACTGTAACTGTGGTGAATATCATCTGTTTTTGAGACACTGCTAAGTATACTCATTTTAGTTTGGTGTGACTTTACGTTGATATTACATGCGTCTTGTTCTTCTTTTATCAACACGTATTCACAAAATAGTTCACAATTAAATTTTATAGAGCAATGTTTTTGAAGCATATTCCTCAACAATTCAACCACTTGGGCTTTAATTTGAACCAAAAAAGTTTCAGGTATTAAGTTGTCTTTATTGCTATTTTCGATCATATATGTTGCAATTAGGCCCCGGTATACTGAGTTTATTTGTTCTTACATGATAACTCGTTTTAGGAATATAATCTCCACAATCTTTACAATAAACACTAGTGTCTTCCACTTTTTTCGGATACTCAATAAAATGAGTGTGTTTAAGAAATTCTTTACGATCCGAGAAACGTACGTACGTTACACATCATTGATGAACCTTGATGTTGCGTTCTCACATGACGTTTTAAGCAAAAATTGCGACTAAATGATTTTCTAAAGATATCGCAAGTAAAGATGTCCATTTTCCGGTTTTATTTAATAATTTTTTAATGATATGTTATGATGAAATTTTCAAAACAAGAATGATTATATCAATTTTTACTGATCTATTTATACTCTAAATTGTGGGCGTGGTTTAAATGATGTAAGGAGCAAGTTTTATGTACATCCCTATGCACATAAATATTAAAGTGTAATAAAAATAGACAGAACTGTTTCGAACATGCTGCTTAATAATTTATATACAGTTCTATTGATAACAATAGAATTGACGAATGCATACAAACACACACATTTGTAATAAAAAGAGACAACAACAAGATATGTGATATAAAAACACAGATAGAAAATTATTCAATGAAAACACAAGCCACACACACACACAGTCATATATAACATGATGAAATATCCTAACGCACACAAACACAATAACCAATAGAAGAAAAAATAAAATAAAGATACGAAATATTTAAAAAATCCCCCTCAACAAAATTTTCATTTGAAATTATTTGCCCTTAAAAATAATAGTGATGAAGGAAAATAACACAACGGCCACACCTAGCATGATGTGCACTTTTACATTTTACACATAAAATAGCATGAAGAAAAATAGCACTACGGTCACACACATTTTTGGCGCCTCACCTCCATAAACACACTACTAAGAAGTTTAAAAGTAGTTGTTTCTCACAATGGAAACAAATTTCCATCTCTGCCTCTGGCTCATTCCGTAACACCAATAAAAATAGGTCCCATGAAGCAGTTCGTAAAAGCTCTTCCCCAAGACTCTGAGACCTTTCAATATTTAAAGTCGTTTTTCCTGAAACTGTCAGGGGGCAAAACTAAACCTGGTATTTTCGTCGGCCCACAAATAAAAAAATAATGGCAAGTGAGAAATTTATACAGGGGGTCAACTCTCGTTCTGTGATAATGTGCAATGAAAAGAAATTTTTCATTTTAGTTTTCATTGCCACTTTTCACGTTATCTTTTCACAGTTGCACATTTTCTGATTCTCTTTTCAATTATAAAAAAATGTTTCATTCCATCTGTACCCATGAAAAGTTATTCACTATATTATCAAGTGTCAAAACATAAATGAAATATTCAATAATAATATTTGTGCGTACATATTAATATATTTTTAATTAGAAAAAAGTTGTTTTACTAATAGTTTTTGCGTTATTTGCTTTTTATAGCAAAAATTTAAAATAATACATAGTGGATTAATTTTTTTAAACCCCTTCAAAGCGTTTGAAGTGTGAATTTTTCACAGTCATTTTCACTGCAACACAAAACAGGAATCGCAGTGCTCTGTAATTGTGAAAAACTTTTATTTCGTTCCAATATTTTTCATATAAAAAAATATTGACATTACTTTTCATTGTTTCATTAAACGAGAATCAAAACTACTATGAAAAAGCGAAAAAGCTTTTCATTTCACAGTTTCACAGAACAAGAATTGACCCCCAGCTCCTGAATACCCATGAAAAAAAAAAGCATGGCTCAGCCTTAAAGCAGTCATTTATGGCTTCTGGGAAACAAGAATGCTGAGAATTATAAAGAGCTTATTTCTATTATGATTGATAGCTTCAAAGTTATGGGTTACAGAATGTCACTTAAAGTGCACATGCTACATGCACACTTGGATAAATTGAAACATGACTGGGGTGATTATTCAGAAGAATAATGGGAACGCTTTCATCAGGGCATAATGAATTTTGAACAACGGTATCAAGGATAATATAATGAGAACATGATGGATGACTACATTTGGGGGCTCATACGAGAAAGTTCTGACCTTCAGAAAAAAAATACAAAAACTATTAATTGTTAAAGTTTTTCTTGTATTCTTTTTCGCATTTTTGTGTTCATTTATGTCGTCTTTTATAATTAAAATTAATAAAATATATAATTCATTACTTGTTTTTTCTTTAATTTAATTAAAATTAAAAAACAGAGGTGTGGACGGGTGAAGCTGCCCAAGCTCTTTGTAACCAAATTGTAGATTATAAACACGAGTATAAGGATTTTAGAATACAATTATTATTTATTGCCTTGTACTTCAATGTTAAAATTCCTAGAATATAATTCACAACTATTATAAAGAAAACTTATATACTATGAATGTGGATACTGACTTTTCATGTATGGCTACTCGGAGCGAAACTTCTCGATCTTATCAATTCGGATGATTAGGTTATAAGAATAAAATATGACTTTTTCGTAAAAAATATGGCTCGCTATTTAAACCGCGTGGAATGATAAAAGAAAAATTGCATTTGACAGTTTAATCGATAATAATAAATAGCGATAAAAATGATGCACTTGCAGCGATTTCTTAGTGGCGGTAACACTCCCCCACAGTATGGCGAGCTTGCCGATGACTTACTCCCTCAGCTTTTCTTCCGCTACGTCTAGAATCGCTAGTTTTGCAGCTGGTCTTTCTAAAATGCCACAAACTGTCAGAACCTTCGCCCTCCGTGCTTGGCCATCCTCCGATGTCTTAACTTCTATGACCCTTCCCTTTGGCCACACATTTCGTGGATTATTCGGGTCAACCACCACCACCAAACTACCAACAGATATTGGTTTGGCCTTCTCAAACCATTTTGTTCTACAAGTTAAAGTAGGCAAGTACTCCGTCACCCACCTCTTCCAAAAGAGCTCCGCATATTGTTGTGAACGCAACCAACTTTCCCTCAGCACAACACTATCGTTATCAAAAGAGGCTAATGGTTTTAGGCCGCTTGAGTTGCCTAGTAGAAAATGATTTGGTGTGATAGCTTCTGCATTCTCGTTTTCTACTGGAATATACGTAAGGGGACGGGAATTGATAATATTTTCGACCTCCGCCATCATGCTCTGTAATATTTCATCGCTCGGTGACCTCTGGATTTTAATATTGCCGAGTACCGTCTTTACCGATCGGACTAGTCTTTCCCACGCCCCTCCCATGTGAGGCGCAGAAGGTGGGTTAAAGTTCCATTTTGTGAAGGATGTTGTAAAGCTTCGCACCAGTTCGCTCTTGTCTACTTCCCACAATGCCTCACGTAGCTCTCTATCAGCGCAAATAAAGTTGGTCGCGTTGTCGCTAAAAAATTCCCGTGGTTGTCCTCGTCGCGCGAAAAATTTGCGTATTGCCATAATGCAAGAGCTCGTGTTGAGCGAATAAACAATTTCGACATGGATGGCGCGTATTGTTAAACATGTGAATAACGCACCATATCTTTTTTCTGTATGCCGATTCACAGTGACAATCATAGGGCCAAAAAAATCGAGGCCTGTGTTTGTGAATGGTGAAAGATATGAACCCAGTCTAGCGCGTGGCAGTTTTGCCATTTGCGGAAACGCTGGCAACGCAGTTTTAATTTTGCATAGCTGACACTGTTTAATGACGGACTTACAAACCGTTCGCAACTTCGGAATGTAAAACCGTTGTCGTAGTTCATTAACTACGGTTTCATGGCTACTATGACGATATAAGTTATGGTAATGCCATATTAAGAGTGTTGCTAGCCGGCATTGTTTCGGCAAAACAGCTTTAGTTCCTCAGGGACGTTGGCATAATCAAGTCGTCCACCTACTCTCAAAACTCCCTCATCGTCCAAGTAGGGTGACAATTTATACAAGAAATTTGTTTTGCTTAATTTATTATTTCGTAATAAACAATTAATTTCATGTTGGAAATATATACTCTGAGTATCTTTAATTATAGTTGTTTCTGCTTTACGTAACTCAGTTTGGGTGAGTTCTTCCTCACTAAAAGATTTGGTTTTATTTCTAAGGCGATAACAAAATCGGATAACAAATGCTGTTGATCTCAATGCTCTGCACCATCGGAGGTTTATAAGTGGTTCTATACTCTCTGCAACAAAATTGCACTCTTTTAATTCGAGCTTTGACTCCTGAAAATTTTCATCCATGATTAGCCATTCATTCTCTGGCAGTCTTAAAAATTCTGGGCCATTAAACCAGCGCCCTGTTTGGGATAAATCAGGTTTAGTTAAGCATTTCGTTGCTTCATCAGCTACATTTGATTTTCCTGGTATCCAGAACCACTCGTTCATCTCTGAACTATCTCAAATTTCACTCACACGAACAGCGACGAACTGGTGATATTTTCTGTGGTCTGAACGAATCCAACTTATAACTGTTCGTGAATCCGACCAGAACATTTTGCAGCTAATTTTCACGGTATGATTGTCTGCGATATAGTTAGCGTATCGAGCCCCAATAACGGAAGCCATCAGCTCTAGACGAGGAATTGATACAACCTTTAGTGGTGCTACTCTGGTTTTGGATCCCAGTAAAGAAATGGTAACTTCCTCTCCACAGCGAATTCTGAAATATGACACAGCAGCATAACCGCTTTCGCTCGCATCCACAAATGTGTGCAATTGTACGTCTAGACTGTTATAATTTTTGAAATTTTTTAAATAGCATCGAGGTATATTTACTTCACTTAAATTTGGTAGAAAAATTAACAAGTTTTTCCACTTTACTTGCTGTTTTTCCAAAATGGGCTGGTCCCAGTCGACACCGCTGCGCCAAATTTCTTGCAGTACTATCTTTAGGTACATAAGGAAATTTCCTACGAGCACTAAAGGGTCATATATGCTCATTAGAATTTTTAAAATTTCCCGCTTGGTCGGAGTTTTTCCGCCTAAGAGGAGTTCGGTGTCTAAGAAAGACTTTGACAGTTTAAATATTATATTGTCTTGTGCTGGATTCCAAAATATACCAAGTACCTTTTCCGTTTCTACACTTGCACTAACATTAAGGCAAATATTGTTCGAAGGGTTGGAAAAACTCAATTCTTTCAAAACGTAATCGGTATTCGAACACCAGTTCCTAATTTTGAAGCCACCTTGACTATGAACAAACCGCACACTTTTGGCAAGCTCAGTGGCTTCTCTAGGTGTGTCTGTTGAAGCGAGAAAATCATCAACGTAGTGGTTATCTCTTATAGCAGCTGCGGCTAGAGGGTATTTACCTTCAAACTTTGTCGCGTTAAGATTTTTCACAAATTGCGATATACAGGGGGCACAGGAGGCACCGAATATCATTACCCTCATAACATATATATCGGGTGCCCTGCTATCGTCACAGCTACGCCATAAAAACCTTTGAAAATGGCAATCTTCATCCCGTATATAGATCTGGTGGAACATTTGTTCTATATCAGCACAAAACGCGATTTTTCTTTGACGAAAACGGAAAAGAATGGTCGCAAGAGATGACAGCAAATCTGGCCCCTTAAGCAGCATAGAATTGAGTGATATGCCATTCACCTTCGCTGCCGCATCCCAGACTATGCGGGTTTTATTTGGCTTATTTTTATTAAATACTGGAAACATCGGCAAATACCACACGTTGTGTTTATTAATTTGATTATCGTCAATTTTAGCTATGTAATTTTTCTGTAAATATTCTGATATGGTTTTCTCAAAATGATCAAGTAAGCTTTTATTGTTTCTTAATGATTTTTCAAGACAAATCAGTCTCCTTTTCGCCATTTCGTAGCTTGGTGGCATTGTAATGTCGTCGTACCGCCACAATAAAGCTGTCTCGTAATGGCCATCATGTTATTGTTTCATGTATTTTTCTAATAATTTTACAGCCCTCTGATCATTTGTGCCCAGAGCTGGGGTGTAATTACTTATCCCAGTTGATTCAATTGTATAAAACTGTTTGACTAAGCGGGTAAGAATTTGGTCATTTTCTCGTTGACATTCACACAAATGAAAATTATATTGGGCTTGAGCTCTTTTCCCAACACTGGAGCCACCACATATAAGCCAGCCGAGGCGAGTTCGTATAGCAACGGGATCGTTTTTTTCACCCTCTTTAATACTAGTTGAAATACATATCTTTAAGTTATTTAGACCAAGCAGTACATCCGGTACAGAGTTCTTAAAATCATTGATAGGTAGCCCTTTAAGATGCGGAAACTTTGCGCTTAAATGTTTGTAATTGAGGCTTTGGCTCGGAAGCGATAGTTGCTTAACCGTGCGGACAGCTATTTTAAATTTTGTTTTATTTGTACCAGAAACTTGCATTGAGATTTTTTTGAGTCTTCTTCTTGACGACCTATTTCCCCCGTCCATTTCAGACATAAAGGTTGTAATTCACCAGTTAAATCTAATTTATTAATAATTTGTTCATTTATTAAACTTACCGACGAACCTTCATCTATAAATGCGAAGGTTTTTAAAATTTTATCATTATTTCCATATAATGTAATGGGTATAATTTTAAACAACATTTGATTGCTTTTATTCCCATTGTGCGCTGCATGTAGATTTTCTGTTTTGATTTTATCTTTGTTTTCATTTGTTAAGTTTTTTTCTCTTTCATCAGCTGTTGGCTTATGTAGCAATGTATTATGTTTTATTTGACAATCTTTTTCTCTGCAAACGACTCTGCTATTACAAATTCCAGTATGGCGTCGAAGACACAATTTGCATAAATTATATTTTCGCAGCAAATTCCATCTTTCGCTTCTTGTTGCAGTCAAGAATTTTGTACATTTCTCAACACTATCGCAGTTGCCAAAACATACTACGCATGTTCTTCTGCTTCTTTCATCGTGCGCGTTGATATAGGTATCTTTTGTTTTACGTGAATGTTGCTCTGCTGCTTTTGATATGTTGTTGTCAGTTTCTAGGTTTATGCTGCTTGCTGAAATGCCGACTTCGTAAGTCCAATTTGAGAAATCTGACAGATTTACCGTTTTGTTTTGCTAGTCTTATTTTGTGCTCAACCCAGTTAAGCTGAAAATTGGATGGCATTTTTATTATTAACTCGTGTAATAAAGATGAATTATTCAACTCATCTACTAAACCGCAGGCTTTAATCGTAGTTTCCAAGCCTTTAACTTCAACAGCAAAAGAGGTAATTGTTTGTAATTTATTTGCATTAAGAGCTGGTAATGTTTTTATTTTATTTTTAAGCGAGTTTAGTATTTTCTCTGGTTGGCCGAAAAGCAGCTTCAGTGTTGATAAAGCACACGGTACACCAGATGGATGTATCAAAATATGCTTTATGGAGCGTAATACTTCGCCTTTTAGAGCCTTTTGAAGCCTGACAAGATTTTCAGCGTCAGTAAAACCACAGACTGCTGCTGACCAGTCGTATGTGGCGCTAAACAATGGCCATTCTTCAGGTATGCCGGTAAAAATGGGTAATTCTTTGGGCACTGACTGACGCGAACTTATTTGTTGCTGTGAAAGTCTTTGAGAAGGTACGGTGACCGATGGAAGGTTTGACGGATGCATGGAGAACGTTGAATCCATATAGCTAAATTGGATTGGTGTTTCTAATCCGTGATTGTCAACATTTGTGTCATTTAAATTGTTATTTATGTTTGCATCTGCTGAGTGCTGACAAATTGTTGTTGGATTATTAATAAATGAAGACATATTATGCGCAAATGACGTTGTTGTACATGTAGGTGGCGCTATTGTTGTTGTTGTATAAATTAAATTGTTACTTACATTTTGCCCATATGTGGCTGTTGAGATAGATGTTTGTTGCATTGTCACTGCGTGTGGTGCAAATACATGACGGGACGATTCATGTTGGGATACTTCGGGCGCTGTGCTGAGTCTAACTGACTTAGGCACTTGTATACCTTCAGCTTGCTTATCTAACCATTCGTGCACTGATCTGTTAGATGGTTGTTTATGCGCTGATTGCGTATCATTGAAATCGTCTATTTCTTGTTCAAGAATCTGGCATTTCTTTTTTATAAAGTCCCTTCCTAGTTGCGTTTCCTCATGCAAGCTTTGCAGCTCCAGACCTTGTCGGCGAGCGGCAACCGAGGAGGCACTATGAATGGAGGAGACTGAGTCGATAGCTATTTGTTGTTGCAACGAACAGTTTTGGCAATGCCAAGTTGGTGATTGTTGGCTGCAATCAAGGTTGGCACACGCTAAATGGAAATTAAAGCGGCATTTGTGACATCTAGTAGAATTTACGCTGTCTGCAGATTTGTTGCCGATGTGACAATTGTTCGCTGTAGAATTCAACTCAGTTTCTTGTTGGCAATTTGGTAGTTGACCCTGTAAGGAGGTAGAAGATTCCATATTGTTAGGACTTACGTATTAGCAGCCGTAGTAGTTTCTTCAAATATCCAGTGGGGTGACCAATGAAAAGAATTTTAATGTGGACGGGTGAAGCTGCCCAAGCTCTTTGTAACCAAATTGTAGATTATAAACACGAGTATAAGGATTTTAGAATACAATTATTATTTATTGCCTTGTACTTCAATGTTAAAATTCCTAGAATATAATTCACAACTATTATAAAGAAAACTTATATACTATGAATGTGGATACTGACTTTTCATGTATGGCTACTCGGAGCGAAACTTCTCGATCTTATCAATTCGGATGATTAGGTTATAAGAATAAAATATGACTTTTTCGTAAAAAAATATGGCTCGCTATTTAAACCGCGTGGAATGATAAAAGAAAAATTGCATTTGACAGTTTAATCGATAATAATAAATAGCGATAAAAATGATGCACTTGCAGCGATTTCTTAGTGGCGGTAACAAGAGGTTTTCCATAAAACTCTAATTTTCGTTCTGGTAGCTACAAAAGCAAACTTTATTATAAAAAAATATTGTTTCTTTCTTTAGTTAAACATAGGTAATCAAAATCTGAGGTACAGAACTCAGACTCTAAATTAATGTTGACCTGTGTAATCAAACTGTTTTATTAAAAATTTGGTCGTATTTTGAGTTGATACTGTTTTGTTGATAAAATTTGTTTTACTTTGTGATTTTAATTCGAAATGTGACTGTTCTTATGATAAAATTTTACACTTTTTTTTAAATTGTGACTCTTTTCAAAACATAGATGTTGTTAATACCAGACTGGTTTGCAAATGGTACACAAGGATAAGTAATTTTAAAAAGTTTGGTGTTTGTTTTTATCCAAGGGGTACACAAGGATAAATCAAGTTGTGGAGTAATCAATTAGTTATTCAGGTAGTACACCAGGATAATCTAATTGACTGAGAGAAGTGTAGTGGATGACGATTTAAGTTGCAATCACAAACTTTATTGAATAACTATAGTATTTATACAAAATGTCAAAAATAACTTAAAATTAATACAATAACAAAAAATTTAATTAATAAAAAAAAATAAGAATAAGAACGTAATTTAAAACGGCCAAAAATTTTTCAGTATTTTCTTGCAAAATTCATTCCCATCGTAAGCTAAGCAAAACAGATATTCAATTTCACTACTGTCTGGCTGGTAATTTGAAGCACACGTGGAAAATAAATTTTTATTTATTTTTTATTTATTTCATCAATTATGCTGACATGTTGGTGGTTCTCATACCTGGCTTCACAAATGTGCGAGAAATAAATTAATTTTATTTTAATTAAAGTGTGGGAAAGAATTTAAGATCACTTGAGACTTGACAAAAATATGAACAAAAAAGTTAAACAAAAACGAAGTAAGCGTTTTGCTTAAAGCTTAATTCGACTAGAGATTCCTTTTATTTTGATACCAAAGGGGGATCGTTAATTCAATAGGCAATTTAACTGACCAATTTCCGGCAATTTATGCTGAAGTAAATTAAGCGCCAGGGTCCAACGAAATGTTCCAGTTTACCTCGGTGATGACTGTGGTGTTATGGGACGCGTATTGAGTCTTCCTTTTAATAATATTTTGATTAACAGGATGGTTAGCAATGTAAAAATTAGAGATAATCAAACATAGCTAACTGTCAAGCTATGAACGGCATGATTGATTGTTGGGGTAGGTATGTTGCGCATCTGTTCTCTTACATCCTCTTGCAGTTTGGTTAAGTTTCCAATGATTCTTAGGTCTGGTAATGTTTCGGTTAAATTGAGGACCTTCTACTGTAAATGAGGCAACGAAACTCCTGGGCTTGTATAGGAGGGATACAGAGTCGAGCTGCTAGTTTGGTGCCTACATACGGTTATCAATTCATTTTTCATTGTACATCCTGCAGGTAATGTAAGTAATCCAGTCATTTGTAGGACCTGATAACTACTTATGCCGTTGCACACCATACTTAATTTGAGTGGATGCTGGGTTGCGAGTAGCCATTGGTTCTTTTTATGAAGCTGGTACCACACATTATTATTGGCTAGTAACTCGGTATTGCAGCTTAGATCTGACTCATTGTTGAATAAATGTATCTCACAATGACACATTGGTGAATTCTTGGAATGCGTAGCTTGGATATTTGGGCATAAAAACGTATCATGTTCAAGTACATAGCTCTTACGGAGTTTGGTGTCATCAACCGGGAAATATTTGTCTCGGTGAGCATTGAGAGCCATCATTTTGGTTGTTGAAATGATCGCCACCAACGAATCATTTACTAATTGTGGAACAGGTGTAAGATAAAATAAGTCCATTTTATCTTTATGGGCTAATGGAATTTCCAATGTGCAAATAATGTGTTGGTTTGAGACGGATGTTTTAGATGTCACTAAACCATACAGATGAATGATATCCGTGACTGAGAGAGAGAGGGACTTATTCTACCATGATACGTATCGGATTGATTGCGGCATTTAACATCGTTTGCACATTGTCTGAAATGATAAGCAACTGAATGCTAAGCGATAAAATGAGTTGAGACTGATGGGTTTCATTAACTGTAAAGTTCTCGAGTCTTTTTAGCCTAACGAGCGCCAGACATTGATGATTGAGATCTGAACTGTTGCAACATTTCATTAACGTATTAGTTCCGTTTGCTAGAAGTTGTACTTCATTGAGAAATCGGGACAGTTCAAAGTAGATTAGGAGCTTCCATTCTGAGATGATTGGTTTAACTTGACCAATCTGTTTAAGGTGTAACCCGGAAGAGCTAGTGATCTTTGTGTAGGTACCTTGCTGGCATACCACTAACGGAAGGAATAAGGCGAGAATCATTAGTAGGCTTGTTTGAGCTAAAGTGCAGCGGTTTGGGGGCGGTGAGCTTTTGTATTTGTCAGTGGGTGGTTGGTTTTTCATAAGGTCCGAGCTATTTCCTTTGTTTTTGTCGATAGATTTATAGTTTTCCTTGGGCAGGGGCTGATTTTTGCACTTCCGCTGCCCGCAGCGGTTGAGGTTGAAGGTGTGTCCAGAGGAAGCGTATCAAGTGTACTTTTATTTCCAGTAGTGGTTGAGGATGTATCGAGAGGAAGCGGAGCGAATAAGTAAATTGCCCGTTTTATGATACCTGTAGATGTTCTGACTGTTGCTGTCCTCACGATACCGTCGGGTCCGGGGTATGTTTCTGGTGTTACCCTCGTTGCAGGCAAATTTCCAATGATCTGCTGAAGAAGTTTTGGAGAGCCTGAGCTCCACAATGCTTATTTTCTTTGTGTATTGACTCAAATATTAGTTTGCTTATTATCTAATTATAAAGGAGGAGCATTGGATGCCTTGTATCGAATGGCAACGTGGACTCTTCTAGTCTGCCTCCGACTCTTAAAATACAATTTTCATCTAAAAATGGTGATAGACCTTTGATCGGACTTGACATCAAAAGTTCTTTGCCTTTTTGCAACTGTTTGATGTCTTCTGCGAAAGCAAATTTTTGAGTTTCTCTAATAATTATAAGAAGTGAATCGTGGAGCTCGAAAGGTGTCAGAGCTCTTTGAGTTTGTCGGTCTGCCTTGGGAGATATAGCATTTGTTATGAATCTGAAGATGTATCCTGTAATACGTTGCAGGGTTTTAAAGGAATTTCTGTGGTTGATACAATGCAAGAAATTTTCATTCGGTACTGAAACCAGCAAGTTGTAAGAATTTTTCTTCTATTCAGGTATAGGTGTGTCAGGATTTAGACAGAACATAGGAGGCCAATGTTTCTTATCTCCATAAAGAAAGAATGGCCCATACATCCACAGGGGTGTATGCTGCAACTATTGTGGATCCAATCCTATAGATATTAAGTCTACTGGGTTGTCCTTGGAACTCACATGACACCACTGATCAGGTGTCGAGCTTTCTTGAATTGAAGCTATTCGGTTTGCTACGACTGTATGCAACGAAGATTATCGTGAATTTATCCATATTAATACTATTTTGGACCAGAAGAATGTTGGCGTTGTATTCATGTCCAGATTATATTTAACTTTTGCAGCCAAGTTGGCACCTAACTGTTCAGCACATAATTCCAACAGCGTTTGTTGCTTGAGAGGGGCTATACGAGATTTCGCACAGTATACAATATCTGTTTTATTTGGCAAAAATGTTCTGATATAGATTGCGGCACCATACGCCTTTTCTGAGGCATCTGTAAAAACATGAAGTTGCGTATTGCGAGGAATCGAGCTTTTATAGATATGTCGGTGAGCTTGAAAGGTTTTGAGTTCACTCAGATTAATTCGAAAACTTCGCCAGCGTGAGTCAAATTCTGAAGGCACCGCCTCATCCCATGAAAGATTCAAATTCCATAATTCCTGAATGAATATTTTTGCTTTGACGACGCTAAATCTGAGGTGACTGGTCCTTTTCGTCACAGCCTTGATTGGTTGTATAATAACGTACTCTTTTAACTGTTCTTTATTGACTAATTTTTAAAAGCTCTTAATGTTAATGTTCTTAAACTATTTAAAGGTTTAGGTGCATCGAAAACAAAAACAAGAAACAAAGAACAAAACACTGCTGAAATAGTAATATGAAATATTTAGGTCACTTGAATTTGGCAAGTTAACATATTGGTAAAGTAGAAATAATAAAATTATAAGAAGATCCAATTTCGAGAGCAATGACCAAAAAGTCAACGATAAATAAGTAAATATATCTGATTTCAATATGCTGACTGATTTCTAGTATGGCTTAATTGTAATCGTTGTTTCAAGTGTACCAACAAAGAAAAAAGCATGAATCACAAATTCATACTTTGTTCAAAGTTATCACATGACACCTTCCCCTTCAAAGGAACGATCTTACAATTTAATTGAAATTGTATGATCGTTTATTAAACTAATACATTTTTATTTATATGCATATCTATCGTATATAAATATATATATATATATATATATTTTATTTATTTTTTATTCTTAATATTAATTTTTAATTTATGTTGGGCGCCCGTTTTAATTTTCTTATTACTATAAAAATTTTTTATTTACTGTTAAAGTAGTGTATTAAATATTAGGTATTACTTAGCTAATTTTAATCTATTCTTATGAATTACAATATGTTTATTTTTCTTGGATAATAAAGTACAATTGTTATGATCTATTTTTATGATTTTATATGGTCCTTTATAAACATTGGCAAGTTTATGACCTGCTTCGTTTTGAATTAGAACGATATCATTGATTTTAAAATTTATTTCGTTTGTGTTTTTGTCATATTGAACCTTTTGTTTTTCTTTGTTTTTTATTAACAGTTTGTTGGCAATTTGATGCGCAGTCTGCAGTCTGAATTTTATTTCCTTTACATAATTATTAAAATTATATACCGGGTCTACTACACTATCTGTCAATGGTTTAAAAATATCTGGTCTTTTACCGAATACAAGTTCAAATGGGCAATAATTGTGGGTAGTTGATGGTGTAGTATTGTAACAGTAAGTAAAGTAAGGAGTCCATTGGTCCCCGTCATCGAGTTTTTGAGAAATGTAAGATCGAATATATTCATTGAATGTTCTATGCGATCGTTCCACGGTTCCCAAAGTTTGATGATGATATGGAGTGGAATGTGATAATTTTATATTTAATAATCCTGACAGTTCTTTGAGGATCTCATTTATATATTCAGTACCCATATCTGTTAGAATTTGCTTCACTGGACCATAGATTAAAATCAAATTTTCAAAGATCGCCTTTGCAATTGATATGGCAGATTTATTGCGAATAGGAACAGAAATTAAGTATTTCGTCAAATCGCAAGTCATGGTAACTACATATTGATTAGAATTTTCTGAAACAGGAAGTGGTCCTATAGTATCAATTACCACTGTATCAAATGGCTTGCTAGGTGTTGGGATTATACTTAATTTTTCTTTTGAATGTTTTGTGGTTTTATTCATTTTGCAATCAATACAATTTTTGACATACCTTGATACATCTTTTGTCATGTTGTTCCAAAAATAGAATCTTTTGATTTTGTTCAACATGCGAGTAATTCTTGGGTGTCCACCAAGTAGGGGATCATAGTGAAATTTTTTTTAAATATTTTGTCTTTCATTTTCATTAAAAACTGTTATAACAGCAGGTGTTAGGACAATATTAATAATTTTTAAAACATTATTACCTATCTCTTTAAATTCTTGTATTTTAAATTCTTTAAATATGACGTCATTTAATTGCATTTGGAATTTTCTTAATCTCATTTGACAGGCTTGTTTTTCAGGCTCTAAGAAAAATTTACCTAAGTCTATGTTTCTTTTTGTCAAATATTTGGTTTTATCAATGTTGAGAATTATCTTTCCTCCCTTTAACAAGTAACAACCGCGGTTGTGTGTTAAAATTTTGGGAAGTTTTTTGTATTGACTTGTTGCAATGCCTTCAAAGATTTTAAGTTCAGTAGTAGTTTGTTTTTTAAGTTGCGTTCTAGTTTGTACCTTGAATACTTTGCAGGCCTGTATATCCTCAAAGGTGATTCTTGATAGGGCATCCGCTGTCACATTTTCTTTTCCTTTCACATATTCTATTTCAAAGTCATACTCTTCGAGATCCAAACGGACGCTAGTAAGTTTTGATGAAGGATTCTTCATAGAAAATAGATAAGTGAGTGGCCTATGATCTGTTTTTATTATAAACTTTTTTTTCCCATAGACATATGGCCTAAAATAATTTATGGCCCAATGAATAGCTAAAATCTCCTGTTCTATGGTTGCCTTATTCGACTCACCTTTAGTAAATGATCTGGAAGCATGTTCTACTGGTAGTAATATATCTTCGTGTTTTTGACTTATAGAGCACCACATGCTAGCTTGCTGGCATCCGTTGTTATAAAGAACGTTTTAGTAAAGTCTGGATATTTCAATATACTTCGCTTTATAAGTGCCATTTTTAAATAATCAAATGAACGTTGACATTCATTAGTCCAATTGAACGTTACCTTTTTCTTTAATAAATTTGTCAGAGGCTTGCTATAACTTGCAAAATTTGGAATAAATTTTCTGTAGTAGTTACAGAAAGCTACAAAGCGTTTTGTTTCATCACCATTTTGGGTATGGGATAGTCTTTAATAGTGTCATACTTAGAATTGTCTGGCAAAATACCTTCATTCGTACATTTATGACCCAAAAACGTAACCTCATGGCGAAAGAACCTCCATTTGTCTGGATGTAACTTGAGGTTGTATTTCCTACAAGTCTGAAAAACCTCTCTCAAATTTTTTATCATATGATTTTTTGGAGTTTAGCTCTAATATCTGAAATCGTATTTTCATTTGTAATAAGATGTCGTACCTGCCCCTTCAACTTATCGCAACAGCTTCATGTGTATCTTTTATTCTTTCAATTAAGGTTAGAGCGTCAATGAAACTTTGTAGTTCGCTTACATTTCCGTCAAATACAGGCACAATTTTCGTTGTTTTGTCTATTATATCATCTTCAGTTCGAGGCATTTTGACTGTTTTATATTCGTCAGTTTCCTTCTCTGTTTCTGAGTCTTCTTGATCACTGTCGTCCGTTTCAGTGATGTTTATATCTACCTGGGAGCTTAGTGTTAATGGAACCTTAATATTAATACTATATTTGTGAAATATTTTAATTAGTTTGTCTCTTAATTTCAAAAATATTTCGTCGGCTTTATCTTTATGGTCTGTTGTATATCTGTCGTATTGTCTATTTAATATCGCTCTTATTGAATTGAATGTATCAATTAGAATCTGAATGTGTTTAGTAAGGGTTTCAGTTTTTATTTCTCCATTTTGGTTTATGCATTTGTATGATTGTTTAAATTTTATTTCCAATGGGCTGATACTATATATTATTTTTTCCCATTGCATAATTTTCTAAATTGTTAACATAAGTTAGTAATTGTTTAAAATACAAAATTTTTTTTTTCAAAAGTCAACTTTAAAAATAAATTCACTTATTTTATACATACATACTACTAAATGTCTGCCTGCCAATGTGAATATGTCTCTAGCTAAGGGATGTGTAGATGCCTTGCGTTGCTTATATTTGTTGCTTGAAGTATAGTGTTGCATTAAATCTTGTTGAATGCTGGTTGCACTGCTGGTGGTTGTTGTTTTTAATGTTCATTGAGATATTTTGCTGGAGTAAGTTGTTATTACTTCTATTTACAACCAGTAATTTTGAAGGTAATTAACAGCATTATCTTTATCATGAGTTTCGATGGTCCATGGCACAAGCATATTATTGATGAAAGTTGTTTTTTTTTATTGTCTATATATTATATTTTAATGTTGTTAAATATGGGGCTGGGGCTGGGGCCGTTGACTTATTATCATTAATTTTTTTAAGAAATAGGCAACGATTAGTATCACTAATATTAGGCCTAGTCCAACTTCTATAATTAAGTGGGTGTTAGGGTCTTCTTTTTCTTTCTCTTTTTGTTTATCATTTTCACTCACACTTTTTCCAATTTCATATCCCGCAAATATGGCGGGTATGGTTTGGAGCACTTTTGACCACCAGCCCATTTTTCAAAAGTTAAATGTTCACAACTTTTTTTTCACATTTTTTTTTTTCTTTTTATTAACGCTATTTTCTGTCGTTTTATTTTTAACGTAGGGATTGTTGTTGTTGTTGTAATTTTGCTGCTTTTAGCATTTTTTTCAATAGTTTTCACATTT
The DNA here is from genome assembly GCA_936439885.1 of Nowickia ferox. Taxonomy (NCBI): domain Eukaryota; kingdom Metazoa; phylum Arthropoda; class Insecta; order Diptera; family Tachinidae; genus Nowickia; species Nowickia ferox. The sequence goes on from OW387026.1 coordinate 44,749,927, forward strand.
CATCCATAATTTTGTTTAAATAGATTTTGTTTCAATTAAATTTAAATTTTAAATATTTGTTTATTTGTCACGGTCGCCATATAATAACGCACTCTTTTAACTGTTCTTTATTGACTAATTTTTAAACGCTCTTAATATTAATGTTCTTAAACTATTTAAAGGTTTAGGTGCATCGAAAACAAAAACAAGAAACAAAGAACAAAACACTGCTGAAATAGCAATATGAAATATTTAGGTCACTTGAATTTGGCAAGTTAACATATTGGTAAAGTAGAAATAATAAAATTATAAGAAGATCCAATTTCGAGAGCAATGACCAAAAAGTCAACGATAAATAAGTAAATATATCTGATTTCAATATGCTGACTGATTTCTAGTATGGCTTAATTGTAATCGTTGTTTCAAGTGTACCAACAGAGAGAAAAGCATGAATCACAAATTCATACTTTGTTCAAAGTTATCACATGACAATGTTCACTTTAATTTTAAGTAGATCATCCTTCGGTAGCCATACTAATCCTGAAGTTTTTGTGTAGCCGGTTTCGTCTGTAGGGAAGTCAATACTAACTTCTTGATCATCATTGGTGATTGGCACACCGTTTTCGTAAATGAAACCGATACTTTGACATGACCTGTTGTAGTTGACGTTGAATTTTCAGGGCTGTGTCCAAGCTATCGGCTCCACCCAACTCATCATCCACATAGAAGTTCTTTTCCAAGAAACTGGCTGCTAATGGAAACAGCATTTTGTTATCATGGCTGATTTTCTTTAGACATTTAATTACCAAGTATGGTGCTGGTCTAGTGCCATAGGTCACTGTGTTTAACCTAAAGTAACTTGTAGCGTGTTCTAACTATCACTAAGACTAACATTGCGTAGTAAACATTTAAAGTCAACTTGACCGCAACATACATAACATCCAATGGCATTGAAATTATTTTTGTGCACTGGACATTTGACACTCATGCAATCGGGCAAATACCGCCGCATGAAGTGTTAGATAAATGCATTTGACAGACTGCAACGTAAATATGTATTTTGTACAGATGCTATTTGACACTCGCCAGTCTGATCAAAGGCTGCATCATAATGCACGTGAATGAATCATAATTAATAACCACATGTGTTTATATAATAAATATAAACAATACAAAATCCATGTGTTCCAAATTTCTTATGAGACACACGCCGCACGCCTACCGTGGGAAACTAAAGGGAACAATTTGCTTATTAAGCATATACCTTTTCTTTTCCCTCTTATGTTAAGATAGGTTAAGCTTTATTCTCATAACTAGTATATAAGACAATGTATTTTTATTTTAAAAAAGAATCATTAAACAACATTCCTAGAGCTCCTAGCAGAGCTCAGGAAATAATCTTTATATTTTATTTAAAGTAAATTAAATAAAAATAAATTAAATAAAAATAAATTAAATAAATTAAATACAAAATTTTTATTTAAAAATAACAACCTATTACATGGCGATCCTGCCAATTCCTGCGAGTGCTACTTTTAGCACCCGGAAATAATTTTGAGGTCCTGGCAGATCAGCCAAAAACGATCTGCCAGTGGAAGAAGTCCGCCTGGCCAAAAGGCAGAATAAATAGCTTATGGAATGTTTACGAATCATTAACATTACAATTTGAGACAACATATCTACTAAAATTAACATGGGAAAACCAGGACCACAGCCCCTTACAATAGAGGAATACAAGAAGAGAACACAACGGAAACAAACAGAAGAGATTACGGTGCCAGTAACAAAAAAAGTAAAACGCAGGGGAGGATACCTCTGCCGACTAAAAAGACAGAAGGCACTTCTCATCCGAGAAGTCAATAGAGATCCACCACCAACATGGTCAGACTCTACCAAAATCTGGGTAAGAATTGATGAGCTGAACCGGCTCATCCAACTTCAACTAACAAAAAACAAGACAGAGTAAAACCATATACATTAAAAATAAATAAAGAAGTGCACTAATTGCGGTGAACTCTTAGGTCAGTAGGCGTTAACCGCAGTTGACAAACATTATAATTACATATTTTTTTTATTAACTTATCCTCAATACTATTATATATTAACATAAATAAATTTTAAATGGTACTTTTGTAATTAATTTTTTTAATGTAATTAATTTTGTAAGGCCATTATAATGGAAAACATAAATAGAAAACAAACCAAAAAACATATTAATGTTATTTTTGAAGTAGAAGGAATTTCATTGGAACAACAAGTAGAATATTTAGCACAAATGTCTTAAACAATACTCATGTAGAGGAAATGACAGTTCGTGCAATAAGGTGGTCAGAACGCATAGAAAAAGAAAATAATAAGCACCAATAATTCAGTAAAATAAATAAATTTTAAATATGGGTAAAACAGAATCAAAAATGGAAAAACCCAATGCTAACGTGATTACCAATTTGGAAATCATTGATCATGTCAGAAATAAATTCATTATGGTTACTAATGCTAATATTAGTAATAATTTCAGCAATAAACTTGTTGCTTAAAATATATTTGTCACATAAAAGAGCTCTAAGAAAAAAGTATTTCAGTAAAGCAAACGATTTAGACAAAATATAACCAAATTAAACTTTTTAGCAATTTTTTAATTTGCTGATGGAATGGAAAGATATTTTGAATAAGGCACGAATTATAAAAGAAGATTTAGAACGGTCATATAAGTGTGTCAATATTGATAGACCAATTAAAAATGAAACAATTATTCATCATTTTCAAGGTATTCTTACAAAATTAGAAGAAATAAGAGTTTTATTTAATGTTTATTACAATAGACTAACAGTAGCTCACCAAAGAGCAGCAGACGCATTTTTCCTTGATTTAACAAGCAGAATTTCAAAATTAGCTGATAAAAAATCGATACAAATCGAACTACCAAATTCAATACACGAAAGTGTAATATTTAATATTTCTGTGCCTATAACTGAATCAAAAATTACTCAAACTGTAGTGGACTTTTTGAACACAGCATCAAAGCTGATTATAGACTTTGATGGAAAATCAGAAAATTTACGATCCTTTGTTGACTCCTTGTCCTTAGTGGATTCAATAAAGGGTACCCACGAAGCAGTTGCAGTATCACTAATAAAAACAAAATTAAAGGGAACTGCAAGAAATCTAATCAGCAATGAATCAACTATATCAGAAATAATAAACATACTAAAAAATAACGTGAAGGGAGAGTCTGTGGAAGTATTAACAGCAAAAATTTTAAATATACAACAAAACAATAAAACTGCTAACGCTTATTGCAGTGAAATAGAAAATTTAACCAAGGCATTAGAATCCGCATACATTTCAGATGGATTGTCATGCGACCTAGCCACAAAGTATTCCACACAAACTGCCGTAAAGGCATTAACTAAAAACTGCACCATAGATAAAGTTAAGCTTATCATGGAAGCAGGTCAATTCAATAGCATGAACGATGCTATTAGTAAATTTGTCAATAGTTGTACAGACGTCACAGGTCAGCAAAATACCATTTTGTACTATGGACAAAAGTACAAATCTGGAAACAGTTTCCGTAGTAATAACACACAATCACGTTGAAGAAATAATTACCCACGTAGAAATAATAACAACAACTATAATAATAACAATAATAATAATAGCAATTATTACAGAAACCGACAAAGATTTAATAATAATCGTAGGAACAATAACTACGTAAGAGCAACAGAATCAAATGAAAACAATTCGGAAAACTCCGAAATTCCCCTAGGATCAAATCAGTAAAATTTTACCATCTAAATCTAAACTTGAGCTTCTTTATACATATTCAATTAGACAATACCAATACTTCGCTCACACTCTTAGTAGACACAGGAGCAGACATTTCATTAATAAAATCAAAATTCTTTAAACAAAACCAAATTAACACTAATAAAACAACAACTTTAAGTGGAATAGGACAGGGTAACATCAAATAGATTGGAAATACATTTTGCGATTTAAAATTTAAAAAATTTTTAATACCACATTACTTCCAGGTAGTAGATAATAATTTTCCGATACCATGCGATGGAATCATTGGCATGGATTTTATCAAAAAATATAACTGTATATTGTATTTCAACCAAGATAATGATTACCTTATCCTTAGACCATTTAATATACCACATACAATAGATATACCGATTACGAATAACTGCAATGAAATTAATATACCTCCAAGATGTGAAGTAATACGTCAGGTGAATTTTACCAATTCAAATAACGAATTATTAATTCCAAATCAAGAAATTGAACCAGGTGTTTTTATACCAAATACATTAGTTAAATCTGACAAAGCATTTATTCGTATTCTAAACACTAATAACACCATTACTAAAATCAAACAAAGTAACATAAAAACTGAAAACATCTTTGATTATGAAATTATCAAAGAAAATTTGGGCAAAAACTCTAAAAGAAAATCAGAAATATTAAAAATTTTACAGAAACATTTTCCACAACAATTTAAAACAACATTAACAAAACTATGTTCAACATATAGTGATATTTTCGGTTTGGAATCAGAAACAATAACAACTAATAATTTTTATGAACAAAAATTGAGAGTAAAAGATAAAGAACCAGTATATATTAAAAATTATCGTATAGCACATACACATAAACAAGAAATTGACAAACAAGTGAAAAAATTAATAGACGATAAAATTATTGAACCTTCCTATTCTGAATATAACAGTCCAGTCTTGTTAGTACCAAAGAAATCACTACCTAACTCTGACCAGAAAAGATGGAGACTAGTCATAGATTACAGACAAATAAATAAAAAGTTAATTGCAGATAAATTCCCATTACCTAGAATTGATGATATATTAGACCAACTAGGTAGAGCAAAATATTTTTCCTGTTTAGACTTAATGTCAGGCTTTCACCAGATCAGTTTGGAAAAAAACTCTAGAGACTTAACAGCTTTTTCAACCAACAATGGTTCATACAGATTTACTAGATTACCTTATGGTTTAAAAATAGCACCCAATTCTTTTCAACGAATGATGACACTTGCTTTCAGTGGTTTAAAACCAGACCAAGCTTTTCTGTATATGGATGACTTAGTCATGCTGGGATGCTCCGAAAAGCACATGCTTTCGAATTTGAAAAATGTTTTCGATCTATGTCGAAAGTACAATCTTAAATTACATCCTGAAAAATGTTCATTCTTCATGAGAGAAGTAACATACCTAGGTCACAAATGTACGGATATAGGAATATTAGCAGACGATAGCAAATATTCAATTATCGAAAACTATCCAATACCAACAGATGCAGATAGCGCAAAAAGATTTGTAGCTTTTTGTAACTATTATCGAAGATTTATTAAAAATTTTTCTGAATACTCCAGACATTTAACAAAATTATCAAAGAAAAATACACCCTTTGAATGGACGAAAGATTGTGATTTTGCATTTGAATGTCTCAAAAGGGCATTAATGAGTCCAACCTTACTACAATATCCTGATTTCGCCAAGGAATTTTGTATAACAACAGATGCAAGTAAACACGCTTGTGGAGCTGTTTTAACACAACAACACGAAGATAAACATTTACCTATTGCCTATGCATCCAAAACATTCACAAAAGGAGAAAGTAATAAATCAACAATTGAGCAAGAATTGACTGCAATTCATTGGGCAATTACCCACTTCAGACCATATATATATGGAAAACATTTTCTTATCCGTACTGATCATAGACCGCTTTCTTATTTATTTTCAATGAAAAACCCAAGCTCAAAGTTAACAAGAATTAGACTAGATTTAGAAGAATATGACTTTACAGTAGAATATCTTAGGGGAAAAGATAACTATGTTGCTGACGCTTTATCGCGAATTACCATAACAGACCTTAAAGAAATGAATCAAAAAATTTTATCCGTATTAAGAGTCACGACCAGATCGATGACCTATGACAACCAAAATAGTAATAAAATAAATAATCAGCATAGCATAAATAAAAATAATAATAAGCCCAATATATTTGTACCATTAAATAATACTGACGTCAGAAAATATTGCAAACTAAAGATTATTCCCGGAAGATGTTATATCAAAAGAGGAAAATCAATAATTGCACATGTACAAATTAATGATTTATTTACTAAAGGGAATCTTGACTTAGGACAATTTTTCCCTATGCTCGAAAAAGTGGCCGGTAAATACAATATTCACAAATTACAAGTGTCACCTACAGAGAAAATTTTCGAATTTATCTCAATATATGATTTTAAAGAAATGGGCAATAAATATTTAAAAAATATAATAGTAGCGCTACTAAATGAGGTGACCCAATTAAATAATAAGAATGCCAAGGCAATTCTTGAAATTATGCTGAAATACCACGATGATCCCATAGAAGGAGGACATTGCGGAATATATAGAACATTAGAAAAAATAAAAAGATATTACTATTGGAAAAATATGTCCAAGGACATATCTAAATACGTAAAAACATGTCATAAATGTCAAACTGCTAAAACTTTAAAACATAACAAAAGTCCAATGACTGTGACACCAACGCCAACAAAACCATTTGATACGGTAGTGGTAGACACAATAGGGCCATTTCCAAAATCATTAATTGGAAATGAATACGCAATCACAATAATATGTGATTTAACTAAATATTTAGTTACTATACCAATAAGAGACAAAAGCGCTAAAACAATCGCTAAGGCAATATTTGAAAATTTTATACTTACCTATGGTCCAATGAAGACGTTCCTTTCGGACATGGGAACAGAATATAAGAATTCGATATTAACAGAACTTTGTAATCTACTAAAAATTGAAAAATTAACTTCGACAGCTCATCACCACCAAACAGTAGGCACAATAGAAAGAAGTCATAGAACTTTCAATGAATATGTACGTTCCTATATATCTATAGACAAATATGATTGGGACGAATGGCTAAAATATTTTGCTTATTGTTTTAATACAACACCTTCAACAATTCATAATTATTGTCCTTATGAGTTAGTCTTTGCAAAAACTCCTAACAGTTTTCAGATTTTCAATGTAGATAAAGTAGAACCACTATATAATATAGAGGACTATGCCAAAGAAACAAAATTTAGATTAGAAGTAGCATATAAGAGGGCCCAACAATTATTAGATAGAAATAAACTTAAGCAAAAATTAAACTATGATAGGGATATAATTGATTATAACTTTAAAATAGGAGATCTAGTATTAATGAAAAATGAAGCAGGTCATAAGTTAGAAATACAATATAAAGGACCTTACAAAATTAAGAAAATAGACTTAAGAAATAATGTAACTATATTTGATAAGAAAACAAATAAAACACAAATAGTTCATAAGAATAGACGACTTAAATTATATAATATTAAATAATTAAAACGGTATGCACATTACCAATAAAACCTAATATTTTACAATAAGATTTAAATTTTTAATTATACTTCAAAAATATTTTTTTTATGTGTAAAAGAATGTCCATAAAACTAACGTTATATGAACATTCTTATAAAAGGTGGAGGTGTAGCGTGTTCTAACTATCACTACGACTAACATTGCGTAGTAAACATTTAAAGTCAACTAGACCGCAACATACATAACATCCAATGGCATTGAAATTATTTTTGTGCACTGGACATTTGACACTCATGCAATCGGGCAAATACCGCCGCATGAAGTGTTAGATAAATGCATTTGACAGACTGCAACGTAAATATGTATTTTGTACAGATGCTATTTGACACTCGCCAGTCTGATCAAAGGCTGCATCATAATGCACTTGAATGAATCATAATTAATAACCACATGTGTTTATATAATAAATATAAACAATACAAAATCCATGTTTTCCAAATTTCTTATGAGACACACGCCGCACGCCTACCGTGGGAAACTAAAGGGAACAATTTGCTTATTAAGCATATACCTTTTCTTTTCCCTCTTATGTTAAGATAGGTTAAGTTTTACTCTCATAACTAGTATATAAGACAATGTATTTTTATTTTAAAAAAGAATCATTAAACAACATTCCTAGAGCTCCTAGCAGAGCTCAGGAAATAATCTTTATATTTTATTTAAAGTAAATTAAATAAAAATAAATTAAATAAATTAAACACAAAATTTTTATTTAAAAATAACAACCTATTACAAACTTATGGGTTCAGAAACATTACTTCTCCATAGAATTATTTGGTACTGTCGATCTGTAGGATGAATCAATATTAGTCGGTAAATTTTTTCTATGTCGGTAGTAAATACGAAACGTGGAAGCCGAAATCGCAGGAGAACCGTAAACAGCTCATTTTGTAGTGGTGGTCCGATGTGCAAAATATCATTCAAAGATTTTCCTGACGAGATTTTTGCTGAAGCATCAAATACCACCCGAAGTTTAGTTTTGCTGCTGTCAGGGCGCAAAATGCAATGGTGAGGAATACAGTATTTAGACCCTTCTACCTCCTCTATGTTGATTTTCGACATATGCCCCATTGTTTCGTAATCTTCCATAATGTGAATATATTGATTTTTTATAGAAACATCTTTTGACGTTCCAAGCTGAAGAAGTGGTTGAAAGCAATATTATATGAGGCACCTAAAGAAGATGCTTCAGTACAGAATGGAAGTCGTACACGAACCTTCCTTCTTTGTTACGACAATTAAAATCGTGAAATTTGGCTGAAATTTGTAAGAATTCTTTAAAATTTTGCTGAAATTTGTAAAATTTGTCTGAAATTTGAGAATTTTGTTTTTTTTTGTTTAAATTAACTGTTTTTTGTTTATATTAAGTGTATATATTATATATGTATGTATGTACGTATGACCGTGGGAATTTGTGCGTGGAATATTTTGTGAGAACACATTAAGGGGTTTATAGGTTTGAGACTTTTATATGTATATGATTTCCTATTGCCGACTGGAAATTTGTGGATGTGTCTAGCTGTAGGAATTTGTTGTAATATATATCCGTGTGAATCTGTGTATATGTACGTATTCTTGTGTGCTTTACTTAGGAATTTAAGGCTTATCGTGATTTATGAGGGGTGATTTATTCTGTAGGAGTTTGAGGGTGTTCATGATTTATGAGAGGCGAGGTGAGGGTAAGGGTGTTCATGTAATATCTAACCGTATTTGTGTGTATGTATGTATATGTAGGAGTTTAAGGCTGTCCTTGATTTGAGCTGGGTGAGGTGTTGTTGTAGTATTTATCTGTAGGAACTTGGTGTTTGTATGTCTGTAGGAGTTTAAGGCTGATCGTAATTTGAGGTGGTTGACATTGATCGATTGTATGTTACCTTGAGAATATGTGTATGTAAATATATCTGTAGCAATTTAAGGCTGACTGTGATTTGTGAGGGGAAGGCTGTTGTTGAAATAGTCTGAATTTTTCGTAATGAATTCTAATATGTGTGTGGGTATGTGATTTTCTCACGCTAATATTTATATGTAAGTAGAAATAAATTGTTCCTCATATGAAAATTTTTTGCTATAAAATATTATCATATATCTGAACTTCCCTAATCCTAGTATGTTTTTCATATTGAAGGATGAGATTGCTTTATATTTTGTCAAGCTTAAATTTGTCCAAAGATAAAGTCTGTCGGTCAGAAATTTGTTTATATATATTTGTATAAATATTAATTTCAGGTTTTGTAAAATTCTTGTGTATGATCGTGGCGGTTTTGTGTGTGTGTGTATGTCTGTGCCCGATAGAGTTTGGCTGTCTGTGATAAGTTTGTTTGTTTGTTTCTTCGACTTTCGTCTTTTCAAGCGGCAATAGCTTAGGGAACGGTTTGTATGTTTTCATGATGTAGATATGTAAGTGTGATTCTTAAAATCCAATAAATACCTGAGCATGGGTAACATACATATGTACATATGTATCTACAAATTTATTTTATGTATGTACATTCAAATAAGTCTGTGGCTCCCTGTTTAAATACATTTTTTGTCATGTGCGGTCTTTTGTTGTTGTTGTAAATATTCGTCTTGTGTATAGATGTGAAATATCTTCATATTTTTTTTTATTTGCGATTAAAAAACGTTGTATTAATTTTTAGATGTATTTACTTAAAAGTTTGCGAGGAGTTTCTGTTTTAAGTAAAATTTAATTCCTCTCTAGTTATAGTAACTATAATAGAAATATTTAGTATATTTAATTTCCATTTGTTTAAAGTTGATGTAGGCTATATAGTCAACGTTAGAAATATTTCGATATAAATTTTTTCTAACCATCGGCTTTTTTCTTTACCTTTCACATTTATTTTAGAACATCTTGCATTGAATTTTAAAAGTTCCCAAACATTTTGAAATTAAACTGATCTAGCAGTCTAGCTTAGGTGATGATAGCTTTTTTGTTAGCCAGTTCGCTTCTTCTTACTTTTTTTATTTTTATTGATAAACATTTAAACTTAAAAGGAAGTTTTATAATGAAATTGTTATATTCATAATTGTTGAAAACAATCGCTACTTCTTTTGCGATGAAATCATTCGAATCAGTTTTGGAACCTTGTACGTCTATTAAAACCATTTTATCCATATTACTTAATTTATAAGACTCTCCGGACTTTCTTTTATTCGATCATCAGTAAAAATGCAGTAGCTGAGGTTCTTGCTTGCTGTTTCAAATTAAACTCCTATATCAATTGGTCCAAACTCTGATGCAGTTACAAGCGCTTGAAATTCTTTCATATACGAGTAGTAGGTTTGTTGGAATCTTAGATATATATCATATAGAACTGATTAACGTTCACTTTATATTTTATGTTAAGATCATCATATAGACATGAGACTGAATTTAGATGTACTTTTAAATTAGGCAAATCACATCGAACAAACTTATTTTCTTCTTGACAAAGTCGTTTTCGGTGAATTTAGGTCTTGCCTCTCAACGATTCCTCTAGTATACAAGATGACTTTCTATGTCGGAATTTCTGACTGTCCTTTGTCGGCGCTATGGGTAATTAAATGTTAAAATTTTAATTGTCCAAATTGTGCTACTTGATAATGTTACTATGCTTACATTAATAGGCTATATGTTTATTTTATGAAGGGTGATCACCTATGCCTTTTATTTGATGATCAAGATGATATATTTTTTGTTTTTCTCATGGTATTAAAGTTTAGCGTATTGTATACATATTTCTCCTATGTTTAAGTATGCTTTGTCTTCATGTGAGACAGGCTGTATATATCAGTTGGTCAGTCAGTCTCTTGTTTTATTTATTTTTTTCTTCTGATGTATCACTACTTTTTTTGATTTTACTACTTGAAATAGAGAACATTAATATTATTTTTAATTCCATTATTTTTAATGAAACCTTATACATATGTGAGTGTGTACATATGCAAATGTATTTATATCTACATACATACATACAAAGAAATACATGTTTAATAAACAGGTATTGCACCAAATCGATCTTCAAGAACTCAGTCACCTTCACCATGAATTCAGCCTAGGTGTTTTCATATAGTATCAGAAACATTGGAATATTTACGTTTGAAGGAATTTTGCTTCAAATATTTGTACATGAGGTTTGCTGGTTGACCCTTTTGAAGTTATTGTTGACGTTGTATCACATTCAGATGTAATCATTTCTTATTTAAAAAAAGTCCTCATTACCATCAACCATATCTGTATACATTTCATTCATGAGTTGGGTTGATCCAGATACAATTGCTGTCTACAGATTAATGATTAGAAACAAGTTTCTCATCACCTTCTAAGAGATTTATATATTTTGCGAGCATGCATGCCTTAGCATGCTTCTCTCGATAGTGGCGCGGAGTCCGAGATGAAGTGGTGTTTCAGTTAAAAATCTATCCTATTTCTTACAAAGTAGATACATTTGAATTTTATTTGCCACAGTCATAAAATTTCTTTGCTTACAAAATTGTATGACGTGAAGAATTCTTTTAAATTTGCATGCTTCGGCATGCTCTCAATATGTTTTCTGTCAATTTAATTGATAGAGATACAGATATAAAGCAAGATCTGCTTACATTGCATTTTACAACTTATGTATGCTTCAACATGATTCTAGTTGAAGTCCATATTTATTCAGTAAGTTTGTTTTATACTCATTCATACACATGTACTTTCTTAAATATTGGATATCAAAGTCCAATTTGCTTAGTTTATCTATATTTTCTAAAGATCTGATTGCTATTATAAACATTAAAAAATTTACTTCAATTGTTTATTGGTATTTTTTTATTAGTTGCAGCTCTAGGCCGCAGTAATTTCCAGATTAAAATTAAAATTAAATTACTATAGCATATATAATACTTATGAGAATAAATCTTAATCCTACATATTGACATACTTATGTTGAAACATATGAACATGTATGCACAAAAATAAAGTGAAATTAAATCTATTATTTACTTAAAATTAGTGCACATATTTTAGTGTGGAATCTGGCCGTAATATGATGCTTGTTTAAAATACAAATTCATTCTCACGATCGCGAGTGTTTTTGTGCAGCAAGTATGTGTGGCTGTTCAGGTGCCAACAATAAAAAACTCTTTCTTAAATGTGCTGTCGATGCACATTTGTACTTGGCCTTGAACAGTTGTCACTAGTACGACTTCAACATTAGTGAAATATTAGAATCTTTTAATTGTACGTGCAGACGTTCAAAGTAATTCGAACATTAAATTAGATACTGCTACACCTCCACTTTTCGCAAGAATGTTCATATAACGTTAGTTCCATGGACATTCTTTTACAAATATGTTTAAACAAGAATTAGAATTTATTTTAGTTTTATAAGTATAATATATGTATTATTATTTTATTTATTACATACTCCGGAGTATCAATATTTATTTATTTATATTGTTCCTCTTTTTTTTTCTGTTTCTATTACTTATGATACAACTTAATTTTATTTTTGTGAATTCTTTATTAGTTTTCTTATCTACTATTGTTAAATTATTTCTTATATCTATGTTTTTAATTTCGTATGGACCTTTATAGTTTGGCTCCACCTTATGCCCTGCTTCATTCTTGAGTAAAACTTTTTTTTTTTTTTTTTTTTTTTTTTTTTAGTACATATATTTATTTATTGTATCTTCAAATATGAACTAACAATAATTATTCAAATCTTAAATCTAAATATAATTAATTAGGCCCGACCAGTGTCGGACATAAACTTAGTGATAGTTATTAATAATACATGTCATGATAAGCAAAAACAAAAGTATTTTCAAGCAGTTTCTTCTGGAGTGTTGAGTATTAGAGCCCTTGTGTCCCTCTTTTTTAAGCGGATGTGACCAGTAAAATTCAAGATATTACGAGCAAGCGGATTAGGATGAGACTCGAGTTTTGTAAGATATTTGCCTGCGTATTTTGCAATTTCTTCAGTTACTTGTGGCATATTCAAATCACGATGTAAATTTGAATTTCTTATGTACCATGGAGCCGATGTTATTATCCGTAAAATTTTGTTTTGCCTTCGTTGAATTTTTTCTATATTTGAAGCTGAAGCAGTACCCCATAGCTGAATTCCGTAGCACCATATAGGTTTTAAAAGCGACTTGTATATCAAAAGTTTACAATCTAGACTGAGGGTTGAATTTCTACCAATCAGCCAATGTATCTGAGTTAGTTTAAGTTTCATTTGCGTTAGCTTAGAGTCAATGTGGTGTTTCCATGTAAGCCTTCGATCAAGGTGTATACCAAGGTATTTCACTTGTAAATTTTGTGGAACAATTTGATTATTGATTGTAATGGGGGAACAAGTTTCTTTTCGTAGGGTAAATGTTACCTGAGCACACTTCTGTTTGTTTACCTTTATTCTCCACCTGTTTAACCATAGTTCTAGCTGGGTAATATGTTGCTGAAGATATCGGGAAGCCTCGTGAGGGTTTTCGTGCATACTAAGGCAGGCTGTATCATCGGCAAATGTAGATGTGTGAATATTACTGCTCAAAGGCATATCACAAGTATAAATCAAATAAAAAACTGGCCCCAGTATACTCCCCTGTGGCACACCGGATGAGATTGTTTCAGGCATACTCATAAAGTCTCCTTCTACAACAGTGAATTTCCTTGCAATAATGTAACTTTCCAAAAGATTTAGAATGTTTATCGGTAAGTAAGTCTTTAATTTTAAAATAAGGCCTTCATGCCATACTTTATCAAATGCCTGAGAAACATCAATGAAGAGGGCAGAACAATATTTCTTTTCTTCAAAAGTTTTTCGTATAAATTGAACCAATCTATGAGTTTGTTCAATGGTGCTGTGCTGACTTCTAAAACCAAATTGATGGTCCGGTATGCACTCATTATCAGTTAGAATTGGGTACAATTTTATCATGAGTAACTTTTCAAAGAGCTTTGAGATTGTTGACAGTAAACTTATTGGCCTATATGACTCGGCCTTGGTAAGATCTTTGCCCGGCTTTGGAATCATTTTAACCTTGGCAAGCTTCCAGCTGTTTGGATAATATTCCAGACGTAAAATGGCATTAAAAATGAATAACAGGATTCTAATTGCAATACGAGGCAACTTCATCAGCATCTGGTTACTAATTTCATCAATACCCGGAGCTTTTTTCGGGTTGAGTTCAGCAATTAGTTTTTGTACATCACGCGTCTTAAATTTTATGGGTCGAGGGGGTAGCGCAACTACACTCGGCAAATCAACAGCACCAGTACATGAGTTTGGGGTAAATACGGATTTTAAATGCTCAGCAAATAATTTACCTTTTTCACAGTCGCTTCTTGCCCAATCTCCGGTAGATGTGCGCAGAGGTGGTTTAAACTCGACAGGCGTTTTAAGCTTTCTAGCAGCGCGCCACAAAGAGCAATTAGATGCTGGTGTGACATCAAGACCTTCCAGATAATTTTTAAGAGATGCAGTTTTTTCAAATGCAAGCAACTCTTGGAGTCGTTTAGTGCACTCTTTAAACCTAGTTTTATGTTGAGGTGATCTCTGCTGTTGCCATTCCCTTCTAGCTCTTCTTTTTTCACACACGAGACGTTCAATATCAGTAGAATAAATTCTATTAAACCCAGTCTGCGGATGGGAGGTAGTGGCGTAAAACTTAATCTCCTATATTTAAATTGTAATCCTTAACATTCTTATCGTAATTTTCTTTTTGCTTAATTTTATTATTATCTAGTAATTATTGGGCCCTCTTATATGCTATTTCTAACCTAAATTTTGCCTCTTTGGCGTAGTCATCTATATTATATAAAGGAAAAATTCTATCCACTTCAGTGAATTGATGAAATTTATTCGGGAGTTTTGAAAAAACTTTCAGTAATTATGAACTGTTGAAGGTATTGTATTAAAGCAATATGTAAAGTATTTTAACAATTCGTCCCAATCAGTTTTGTCTACTGAAATGTAAGAGCGTACGTATTCGTTAAAGGTTCTATGGCTTCTTTCTATTGTTCCTAATGTTTGATGGTGGTAAGCTGTTGAGTTTAGTTTTTAAATTTTCATCAAGTTACAAATTTCTGTTAAAATAGAATTCTTATACTCTGTTCCCATGTCCGAAATGAACGTCTTCATCGGACCATAGGTGAGTATGAAATTTTCAAAAATTGCTTAAGCAATTGTTTTGACACTTTTGTCTCTAACCGGTATTGTTACCAAATACTTAGTTAAATCACATGTTAGTGTGATCGCATATTCGTTTTCTTTCACTGATTTTGGAAATGGTCCAATAGTATCGACACAAACCGTATCAAAGGCCTTATCAGGTATCTGTGTGATAATCATTGGACTTTTTATGTGTTTTGTTGTTTTGGAAGTTTGGCAATTATGACATGATTTTACGTATTTAGATATGTCTTTTGACATATTTTTCCAATATTAATAACTCTTAATTTTTTCTATTGTTCTATATATTCCGCAATGTCCTCCTTCTATGGGATCATCGTGATATTTCAGCATAAGTTCGAGAATTGCCTTGGCATTCTTACTATCAATTTGGGTCACCTCATTTAGTAGCGCTACTTTAATTTTATTCAATATTTTATTGCCCATAACTTTTAATTCATTAATAGAGATAAATTCGAGAATTGTCTCACTGGGTGCCACTTGTAATTTATTAATATTATGTTTACCGGCCACATATTCGAGCCTAGAGAAAAATTGTCCTAAGTCAAAGTTCCCTTTAGTAAACAAATCATTAAGTTGTATATATGTTACTATAGATTTTCCTCGTTTGATATAACATCTTCCGGGGGAAATCTTTAGTTTATTATATTTTCTGACATCAGTGTTATTTAATGGTACATATATACTGGGCTTATAATCATTATTATTTTTATTAATATTATGCTGTTTGGTATGTGAATTACTATTTAATTCTTTTTCCTTCTTATTGGTCATTGATCTGGTCGTGACTCTTAATATAGAACAAATTTTAATATTCATGTCTTTTAGGTCATTTATTGTTATTCGTGATAAAGCGTCTGCAACATAATTATCTTTTCCCCTAAGGTACTCAACTGTAAAATTATATTCTTCGAGATCAAGTCTCATTCTTGTTAATTTGGAGCTTGTATTTTTCATTGAAAATAAATAAGATAGTGGTCTATGGTCGGTTCGGACAAGAAAATGTTTTCCATATATGTATGGTCGGAAGTGTGTTATAGCCCAATGTATGGCGGTTAATTCTTGCTCAATTGTTGATTTATTACTTTCACCTTTAGTAAGTGTTTTTGAAGCATACGCTATTGGTAAATGTTTACCTTCGTGTTCTTGTGTTAAAACTGCTCCACAAGCGTATTTACTTGCATCTGTGGTTATGCAAAATTCTTTATTAAAATCGGGGTATTGTACTAATGTGGGGCTTGTTAACGCTTTCTTTAGGTATTTAAATACAAATTCACAATCTTTTGTCCATTCGAATAGAAAATTTTTCTTGGTTTGTTTTGTTAAATGTCTTGAATATTCAGAAAAGTTTTTAATAAATCTCCTGTAATAGTTGCAAAAAGCTACAAATCTTCTTGCGCTATAAGCATCTTGTGGTGTTGGATAATTTTCAATTATCGAGTATTTGTTAATATGTACATATGTATATATTTTGTAGAATTATTTTGTTTTTTAACGAAAATAACACACAAAAACGTAATATGAATGAGTTTGTAATATTAATTAAAATATTTGTAATATTAATTAAAAAATTAATTAAATTTTCACCTATAAACAATTTGATAATATCAATTAAGTTTTTCCACTCAAATTAATTAATACAATTAAAAATTTAATTGAATCAATTAAATTATTAATTAAAAACATTAATTGGTGAATACTTTTTTCTGTGAATGCAAGAAATTCTTATATAAGGATGTATGTATTTATTACACAATTTTTACATAGAAAGCTTCAAATTGGTATTAAAAATTTTTTTTTGTGTGATTTTATTTCGGTTTTTACCGACCTTATTTTATCGATGATTTTTTTCAGCTCGCCACCCTGAGCGTAAGTTTGTTGGTGCATGAGAGCACGTAGTTCCGTCTTTAATTTGTGTAGTAGGCCACCTCTAGATTTTGTTGTGTTTGGTAAAGGGAATATTGGATATTTTGGCTCTTCTTCCTTCTTCTTTTTTGGCTTTATGGGTTTTGGCCCTATTGATAGAATTTCAGGTTTTTGGCTGGGATCTGCGCCCTCTCGTAGCTGCTTTTCCCAACTATTCGAAGTGACAACAATGTTTTCCTTCATGACGTGCTGTGAATGTTTTAGCTTCTTTAGTAACACTAGTTTGGTTTCTTCATTGCGCAAATCGTCCCTTAGCTTACGCAGTCCCTTTTCGCGTTTCTTCAATTCGGCTGGTGTCAATTCTTTGATGGGCACATATGGAGGCATTTCTTCATCATCTTGGCGAAAAATAATGAATAGGAATCCAACTTAGCATAAGCTCTGTATGTTGGATCCTATTGTCCTTTCTTATTTTTAGATAAAGGATAAGCAGATATTCTATGTATTCCTTTATTAAAAAATTTATTTCAATTGTTTATTGGTGTTTTTTTTATTAGCTGCAGCTTTAGGCCGCAGCAATTTTCAGATTAAAATTAAAATTAAATTACTATAGCTTATATATTACAATATGAGAATAAATCTTAACCCTACATATTGACATACTTATGTTGAAACATATGAACATGTATGCACAAAAATAAAGTGAAATTAAATCTATTATTTACTTAAAATTAGTGCACATATTTTCGTGTGGAATCTGGCCGTAATATGATGATGACCTTTTCTATTTTAGGCACTAAGTAAATCGTTATATATATATATCAATCCACTTATATGAACCATTAGTGCTAAATTCTTTACACATAATTCCTTTGGATGATATATTAAATCATTCTACTATTAATTCTTTCATATTAAGTAATGTTTAATCTTCTACTTATGCATGAATTTTCCAGTGTCTATTAAAAAAATTTTTACAATCATCCATTTGTAAGTTTTTTGGTACTCGTTACATTTCAAAAATATTTTTCACAGCCTAGGTTTTTTCGAGTGCAACTTTTATTTTCAACGGTATTACCAATAGAAAATTTGTGAATGAATCATTTACAGCCTACAATAATCAATAATTTCTATTTTCTGTAGAATAGTTTCCCATTTCACCTAAATCAGCTCCATAAAAGATCAACTGTTCCTTTCATTACATATCTACAATGCACAAACAATTTTCGAGATTTATTATAGAGTTCGTTTGCTAAATTTCTTTTTAAAGACATTGAGTTGTTTTAAAGATTTTTTGGAGAGTATTGTGATCTAGTTGATGCACTTTCAGCAATTTATACTATCATGTAGTTAATTTTCCAATCTATAAATTTTATCGTTCAGCTGTTCAATTTGTTTTTTTTAAGATGATTTAATTTTTAGTATGTGTTTTTCAATTTTATAACTATCTTCTATCTCTAATTGTATTTCACGTTGTACTCCATCAATTTGCATTTTAATATATTCTTGAATTATATTAATTCCTTAAGCTGTATTATTAATTTGTCCTATACTTTATCGATTTGAGTTTCCAGAAACAATTTACTGATAACATCATTCTCACACACAGTTAATCTTTATAATTTTAATAATGAAAGTGGTCTAAGTAATATCCATTTTTGCTTCGAAGTATTAAATAAATATTAAAGAAAACTTCAATTAATAGTACAACTATAATAATATTAATTTTTGTAAAAACAGGAAAAAAAAACAAAAAGATAGAGAATTTTAAGTGAATAATTAAATGAAGTTTAATTCTGATTAACTTTTCTAACATACTAATTTGTGTACTATACAAACAATTCACAAATTTGGTAATTATTTATTATAATTAATAAATATTTACACTTACATATGTAAATACATGCTTACATATGTATTTAGTATGTAGATATCACAAAAAAAATTTTTTTGTCTTAATAAAAGACATGTGCATTTACTTTGATATTTATATATATACATACCTACTACCTACATTAATTTCTACAATAACAAAATACACAACAAAACCATATCACTTTTCAATCAAAAATTCATCCATTTCTACTCTACATCTATTTCTAACTACATATGTACATATATGTATATTTGTATGTAGCACATATGTATATGTATTCAGGTACACATCACCTCATAAAAAATACTTATTCAAACTAACAACAAAAATATATGTAAGTATACAAACATACATGTACATATGTATGTAAGTAGTATGTGTATATTCCCACCCATACATATTCACTTTCTTTCCTTTTTAATATTGTACACAATTGAAATTCTTCAGCAATGCTTAAGCATGCTGAAGTCAGCAAAAACCGTAGTATTGAAAATTTGCTCATTGCTGATGCAGACAAACTTTCACAGCACAGCAAATCAGCATCAGCAAAAAAACCAAAAAAAAAAACAAAATTGCTGACCGTCAGCATCAGCAATTTTTCAAAAAATACTATTGCTGATGCTTACATCAGCACTTTCTTTCAGTAATTTAATTTTGCTGATTGCTTGTGCTTCAAACATTTCACAGCACAGCATTAGCAAATATTTTTTTTACATTGTGTGCTGATGCTGATTGCTGCTGCTTATACAATGTAAATAGCATGGCACGAAGTCATGCATTCAAGTCAGCAATTCAAACCCTGGTTTCATTTTAAAATTCTTGGCAACTTTTAAAAGTCAATGCAAGATGTTCTAAAATAAATGAAAAGGTAAAGAAAAAAGCCGATGGTTGGAAAAAATTTATATCGAAATATTTCTAACGTTGACTATATAGCCTACATCAACTTTAAACAAATGGAAATTAAATATACTAAATATTTCTATTATAGTTACTATAAGTAGAGAGGAATTTAATTTTACTTAAAACAGAAACTCCTCACAAAATTTTAAGTAAATACATCCAAAAATTAATACAACGTTTTTTAATTGCACATAAAAAAAACTATGAAGATATTTCACATCAATACGCAAGACGAATATTTACAACAACAACAAAAGACCGCACATGACAGAAAATGTATTTAAACAGGGAGCCACAGACTTATTTGAATGTACACACATAAAAGCAAATTGTAGATACATATGTACATATGTTACCCATGCTCAAGTATTCATTGGATTTTAACAATTACACTTACATATCTACATCATGAAAACATACAAACCGTTCCCCAAGCTATTGACGCTTGAAAAGACGAAAGTCGAAGAAACAAACAAACAAACTTATCACAGACAGCCAAACTCTATAGGGCGCAGACATACACACACACACAAAACCGCCACAATCGTACACAAGAATTTTACAAAACCTGAAATTAATATTTATACAAATATAAACAAATTTCTGACCGACAGACTTTATCTTTGGACAAATTTAAGCTTGACAAAATATAAAGCAATCTCATCCTCCAATATGAAAAACATACTAGGATTAGGGAAGTTCAGATATATGATAATATTTTATAGCAAAAAATGTTCATATGAGAAGCAATTTATTTCTACGTACATACCCACACACATACTAGAATTCATCTACGAAAAATTTAAACTATTTCAACAACAGCCTTGCCCTCACAAATCAGTCAGAAATTCATACAGTTATACATACACAAATTCTCAAGGTAACATACAATCGATCCTACATATACATACATGCACACAAATACGATTAGATATTACATGAACACCCTCACCCTTACCTCGCCTTTCATAAATCACGATCACCCTTAAACTCCTACAGACATACATACACACAAATCACCCCTCATAAATCACGATAAGCCTTAAATTCCTAAATAAAGCACACAATAATACATACATATACACAGATTCCCACGGATACATATTGCAACAACGCCCCGCCCCCCGCCAATCACCGCTTGGCTTAAATTCATACAGTTAGACACATCCACAAATTTCCAGTCGGCAATAGGAAATCATATAAAATCCTCAAACCTATAAACTCCCTTAATGTATCCTACGGTCACTACACTTAATATAAACAAAAAACAGTTAATGTAAACAAAAAACACCTAATGTAAACAAAAAAAAACAAAATTCTCAAATTTCAGACAAATTTCAAAAATTTCAGCAAAATTTTAAAAAATTCTTAAAAATTTCAGCCAAATTTCACAATTTTAATTGTCGCCGAACCGCTATTTCCCTACTACTGGTGTGTTGATTGAAATGTGCCTCACATTGTGCATCATAGGGAATTAATTGGTGCTCAGTGCTCTCGATCTCCTCAAGTTTCCAAAATCGTTCAATAGCCGTATTCATGTTCTCCTCTTCAGTTAAAGTACCGCATATTTTTGATGAGAATTGTTCGCCAGATACCTTTCCCGATACTATCCAGCCGAAGGTTGTATTTTGTAATATTGGAAGGTCATCACCAAGTTTAATTTGTCCTATTGCAAGTAGTTGATGTTAATATTCTGCTCCTAACAAAATGTCGATTTTTTCTGGACGGTTAAAAGCTGAGTCCGCCAATGTTACGTTGTTGGGAATCTACCACTTATCGATGGTAAGCTGTTGCGCAGGTTGAAGAGAAATGATTTGTGACAACAAAAATGCCTCAAGACGTGTTGAAAAATTGTTGACTCTGGATTGAAGGCTTATGTTGACACGGCGTTGAACCTTGGTGCGATTTTTTCCAATTCCATTGATTGAAATTGAGTTGGTTCTTGCTGCGAGCCCCAGAGTTGTGATTAATCTCTCTGTAATGAGGTTGACTTGTGATCCTGAGTCGAGAATTGCCTTACATTCCGCTTCCAATTCATTTGCCTTGACCTTTACCAATGCTGTTCCTAGTAGCACATATCGTCTTCTGTCTACGAAACTTTGCTCTCATGCTTTCAGCGTCTTTCAGTGGTGTGCTAACGAGAGATGTCACGTTTGGTGTGGAGGGGTTGTTAAGTGTAGTTGCTTCTCTGGCTGAGTCAATTTCTTTTTTAGGATTAGTAACTTTTCTTGATGATGAACTACCTTGTGGCGTTAGTTCCAGATGTACCAATGTATGGTGCTTTTTCCACATTTTTGGCAGCGACCTGAAATGGTGTATTGTTTGCTACTATGGGTACTACTAAAGCAGTTGACACATAATTTATGTGTCTGTATTATGTTTAGTCTGTTTGTTGAGCTTACATCGATGAATTTCTTGCATCGATATAATGGATGAGAATCTCGCTTACGAACTATGCACAACCGGTTGTCGTGTCGAGGTTGTGCTGTAAGCGCGCATATTTTGCTAGTGGAAAATGAAGGTTTTTCCTTGTGTCCCATTGCTTCCAGAGTGTGAAAATAGTTCTCCAGGAATGTCAGAAATTGGTTGATTGTTTGTAGTTCCTTTTGGTGAGAAATCGATTGCTCATATTGAGCATGCACTGTTTTATCTAATTTTTTGACCAGGATGTGGATTAGAAGTGGATCCCATGAGAATACTTGAAGCCCTATGTTGGAGAGAGCTGCCAAGAATTCCTTCGTTGTGTCGTGCAATCGCTTAATAGCGCCTAATGTGGAAGCACCTGATGGCTGGTCAAGTAGTCTTTGAACTGCTGTGGCTACAATTACCCTTTTCTTGTTGTATCGATCTTGTAGCAATTGCCACGCCACTTGATAATTTTCTCCAGTAACCTCAAGATGATTAATGAGGTTTACTGCTTCAGCAATGAGGTTTGTTTTTAAATACCACATTTTGTGAGCGTCGGGAATCTGTTGCTCATGTACGATCTTTGTAAATAAATCGGAGAACGATGTCCATTTCATGTAGTCACCATAAAATTTTGTAATGGTGATCGTAGGCAAAGGTAAGGTAGATGGTCTGGCCATAACTTCTATGGTTGAGTGGTGGTGGCTTCTATTGCCCGTGGTGAGCTGTATGATTGCTGATTGAGCAGCTTGTTCAAGGTGAACATATCTGCTTGAATCGTAACCAGCGATGTCCGGGTCCGGATATTTGTCCAATAGCTGAGAGATAGTGGCCTTTTTTACATCATAATAAGATTGATCATGACCTGGTTGCAGCTGAAGGCTTTCTAGCTGTCGATTAAGCGCCGCCATTTTTCCAACTGACCGGCTGATTAATCCGTAGTGACCATGAGTTGCCTCGGCTTGCGGTTGACCTGTATTTGCAGTTTTGGGATTAGGTAGTTCCTTTTTCCCGGATTCTTTACCTTGATTATCGATATCACGTTCCATTATTGCTATGTATTTCGTCGCCATGGCCTGAATTCGAGTATAGTAGTCGGATGTGACATATTCATCAGATGTGTCTACGTCCTTCAACACTCGTAATTCATTATCAGCGGTCTCAAACTTTGTCCAAGCTGACTGAGTCTTTGGTGAAATTTTGAATAATGGTGGCAATATTTTCTCCCGTTGCTCTTAGTTGCAGGAGCAGTTTTACTGAAGCCGTTTCTATGGTGGATTAGTTGTTGTAGAACGCTTGTGGGTAGTGGTGGACACTATTAGTTTGTTCACTTCGAGGATTGCGGGTCCGGTCACGGTAGCCAAAAATATTAATACCCGACTCATTTGCCTGGCTTAACTGATGTGTAAATGGTGGGGTTTATCCAAGTGTTACACAAGGATAAGTAATTTAAAAAAGGTTGGTGTTTGTTTTTATCCAAGTGGTACACAAGGATAAATCAAGTTGTGGAGTAATCAATTAGTTATTCAGGTAGTACACCAGGATAATCTAATTGACTGAGAGAAGTGTAGTGGATGACGATTTAATTTGCAATCACAAACTTTATTGAATAACTATAGTATTTATACAAAATGTCAAAAATAACTTAAAATTAATACAATAACAAAAAATATAATTAATAAAAAAATAAGAATAAGAACATAATTTAAAACGGCCAAAAATTGTTCAGTATTTTCTTGCAAAATTCATTCCCATCGTAAGCTAAGCAAAACAGATACTCAATTTCATTACTCTCTGGCTGGTTATTTGAAGCACACGTGGAAAATAAATTTTTATTTTTTTTATTTATTTCATCAATTATGCTGACATGATACCAAAATAAAAAGAATTAAGAGATGTTTTCCCCAATAATTTTAAAATAAAAACAATGTAAATGTATTTTCAAATGGAATTTGCATCATTCGGTATTCGGATTTTAAAATTCTCCTAAAATGTCACCACATTTTTTCTTGTCTACTGAAAATTTTTAAATTGTGAGTTAATACCCTCTTGTTGATTAAGTGTGATATGTTTTTAAAAGTAAACAAAACCAACACAACCATGTGTGTTTAAGAAATATTAAAATTGATTTTAAGTGATACATCCCACTCAGCATATGGAAGATTGTTTTACCAAACATAGACTTTTTCAATTACCACACGCAACCATGTGTGTTTAAGAAATATTAAAATTGATTTTAAGTGATACATCCCACTCAGCATATGGAAGATTGTTTTACCAAACATAGACTTTTTCAATTACCTTAAATTATCAAAAACTGATTAGTCAGCTCTGCGCTTGAAATAGGACTCGAAAATAATTCCCAAAAATGCTTACAAACTGATTTGCTTAATGCTTATAACGGGACATCCTTTTGTACAGCTCTTGAAGTAAATGAGTTTTGTAAATTAATGCTCATTTACTTATGTCAGCAAGCTCGTGCAGTAAAGTGAAAAAAATAAAGTGTATTAACATTTTGAGTGAATTTATATAAAAATTAAAAACAAAACAGGTAATGTCAGGCAAAATAGGATATGTTTCAAAATGAAGAAATTGGATTTCCAAGAAATTAATTGGGGCAAACAAGCAACAGAAACAGTTTTCATGGTGATTATAAAGTTCTGAAGAAAATAAATCTGTGTTTTTTGTGGAAATTGTTACAATTTGAGTTTAAACCATTTAACGCACTAGTAATCCCAAATTATTATTTTACTTATTAAGTAAAATATATTTTTAATAAAAATACATTGAAATTGATTATTGAGGGTGTTGTATGGTTATTATGCTTACGTACGTTACACTAACCACGTTCAAGCATAATGGCTTTACGAGTCACCCTGTTAGTTTTTAATAATATGCTTAATGTATAAGAGTTTTAAATAAAAGCACTTCGAATATAGACTTGAAATATAGAACATGGTGTCAGAAGTGGTTTTTGATAATTAATAAAATATAAAAATAAAATAATTGAAATTTATTAGCTGAAAACTAATACAAAATGTCCAAAGAGGAACAAAAGTCAAGTGGTAAGCCAAGTACCAGTCAACTGTTTGCGGCTTCATTGCAACCTATAAATTTAAAGGCAGCAAATTTAGCCAAAGAATGGAAAATGTGGCACACACAATTTCGCATTTTTTTAAGAGCTTCCGACATGGAATCACAAGCCGATGAAAGAAAGGTAGCATTGATGCTACATTATCTGGGCAGCAATTCATTGGAAATTTTCAACTCCTTTGACCTTGACATCGACACAGTTAAATATGAAGACCTTGTGAAGAAAATGGCGAATTTTTTACACCGCAAATAAATATTGTGATGGAGAGACATAAGTTTTTTACATACAAACAACAAGATGAACAAACTGTTGATGAGTTCGTTACAGTTCTCAAAACTCTCAGCTTGAACTGTGATTTTAAAGATTTACGCGACGCTCTTATTCGTGATATATTTATATGTGGATTGGCACACAAATTTTCGTACATAAGAGAAAGACTTCTAACAGAAGATAACATTTCACTACAAAAGGCAGTCTCCATTGCTAATACCATGGTGACCGCCAAACAAAACTCAACTATATTGCAACAAGATGCTGATGCTGAAGGTGTTATTAATGTTATAACTAAAAGAAATACAAAACCACAACTTGAATATAATAGAAATGGTAGCCAAAGCAATAAACTTTATAATGGCAGAAACAACAACTACAACAACAAGAATAAAGATTGCATGAAGTGTGGACAGTCTCATAACAACAAGTGCCCAGCTGAAGGAGTGAAATGTTTTAAATGCGGAAAGATGAATCATTTTGCTAAGATGTGTTTTCTGAAAAAGAGGTTTGTCAAACAAATGGTTGCGGATGGCGAAGACGATGAAGAAGAAGAAGACTTATTTGTAGGAGTTGTACGCAATAACAAAGAAAAAACCAAAGAGTGGTGTGTGGAGGTAATGATAGATAAGCAAAAACTTTTATGCCAAATTGATACAGGAGCGCAAGCCAATATAATAACAAAGAAGACCGCAGATGCTTTAAAAATTACAAACAAGTTAAGACACTCTAATGTGAAAATTTGTACACTAAGCGGTGAGAAAATTTCTGTCTTAGGAACAACAGAAGTAGAAGTTTTCTTTAATAATAGATCTTTCATCATAAAATTTTTTATTGTAAACATTACTTGTAACAATATTATAGGTCTTGATACAGCTGTAGATATGAATTTGATCAAACAGGTTAAATGAAATAATCGAAAAGTATTCAAATTTGTTTTGTGGTCTAGGTCGTTTACAACATGAGTGTAATTTGATGGTAAGGGATGATATTGTGCCTGTTGTAGAGCCTCCTCGTAAGATACCCTTTAAACTGCATGACAGGCTGAAAAAAGAGTTAGATAGATGGTGGTGTAATTGTCCCTGAACATGAACCAACAGAGTGGGTTAATTCAGTTGTTCTGGTTACTAAGCCAAATGGTAATTTAAGAATTTGTTTGGATCCCAGAAGCTTAAATAGGGCAATATTAAGACCGAATAATCCGTTTCCTAATATTGAGGAATGTAAGGCAAAGTTGAATGGATCCAGATATTTTTCTTCCTTAGATGCGAGTAGTGGGTTTTGGATGGTGCCATTGAGTGAAAGGTCCTCCAAGCTTTGCACATTTAACACACCATTTGGTCGATTCCGATTCTTAAGACTACCTTTCGGTATTAATGCGGCTCCTGAAATTTTCCACGCGGAAATGGTCAAGCTTTTTGGAGATATTTCTGGGCTTATCATTTATATTGATGATTTTTTAATTTTTTCATCCACTATGGAGGAACACATGGAAATTTTAGAAACGGTTCTTATGAGAGCAGAGAAAGTTGGATTGAAATTTAATAAATCTAAGTGTAACTTTTTTAAAACTTAAATAAAATTTTTAGGTCACATATTCGATAAGTCAGGAATAAAGGCTGATGAAGAAAAGGTAAGGGCTATTCTTCAGATGCCGAAACCGGGAAACGTCAAGGATTTACAGCGATTTTTGGGAATGGGAAACTACGTAGGTCCATTCGTGGAAAATCTATCAATGAAGAACAAGAATTTGAGGGAATTATTGAAGAATGAAGTGCAGTGGCATTGGACGTCAGTGCACGATGCGGAATTTTATAACTTAAAAAAGGATATTACAACATCGCCAGTCCTTACTTATTTTAATCCTGAAAAGGAAATAACACTGTCCGTAGATGCTTCACAATTTGCACTTGCAGCGACAATTTTGCATGGTAAAAATCCTATTGCTTATGCATCTGTTTCTCTCACAGATACACAGAAGAATTATGCCCAAATTGAAAAGGAATTATTAGCAATTGTCTTTGGTTGTACGAAATTTCACCAATATTTGTATGGCTCTAAGGTGGTAGTGGAAACAGATCACAAGCCTTTAGTTAGTCTTTTTGATCGACCTCTTTATAAGATACCTCCAAGACTTCAGCGATTTATGCTGCGATTGCAGTGTTATGAAATAGCAGTGGTTTACAAGCCAGGACGGGATTTGAAGATAGCGGATACACTTTCTAGGGCACCATTGGAGCATACGACATTATCTGAAGTAGATAGTGAAATAGCTTTGCACTGCAATTTCATTGCTTCGAATATGGAAATACCTTTTGCGGATATTGATATGATAAGGGAACATAGTGGGAAAGACGGAACGTTTTTAAAAATTATGTTTTACGTGAAGAATGGCTGGCCTAAGAACCGAAAAGAAGTGGAACAAGATGTTGCACCTTATTACAAAATTAAGGACGAAATATGTGTTTTGAAGAATGTTTTGCTAAAAAATCATCAAATAATTATACCACGGAGTCTCCGAAAGATGATCTTAAGTAGAATCCATGAAGGCCATTTGGGTGTTACTAGATGTCAAAATTTGGCACGTCAGTCAGTTTATTGGCCAAACATCTACAATGACATTGATAATATTGTATCTAATTGCGAAATTTGTGTAAAGTATCAGGGATCGAACACAAGGCCTGAGTTGATGCCACATGAGATTATTGAGGTGCCTTGGTATAAGGTTGGATGTGATCTTTTTGAGCTTAGGGGTAAAACATATGTTCTCGTAGTAGACTATTTCTCGAAATTTGTGGAGATTGAATTATTGAATGAAGGCTATAGGGCTTTTCACGTAATAAGGAAATTAAAGTAAATTTTTTCGAGGCATGGAATTCCATGCATTTTCATGTCTGATAATGGTCCGCCCTTTAATTCAAGAGAGTTTAGTTTATTTTGTGGGAATTGGGGTACAGATCATAGGACTTCTAGTCCGTATTTGGCCAGGTCAAATGGTTTGGCAGAGCGGACAATTCAGACAGTCAAAAGACTTTTATTAAAGTCTTTGGAGAGTGGTTCCGATCCTTATATTTCTCTTTTGCAGTATAGAACAACACCGAAGGGAGATCTACCGAGTCCTTCTGAGTTGTTGATGTCACGTTCACTACGTACAAGAGTACCTTCAATTATACACAACCTTATACCTAGGCTGGTGCA
Organism: Nowickia ferox; assembly: GCA_936439885.1. Taxonomy (NCBI): domain Eukaryota; kingdom Metazoa; phylum Arthropoda; class Insecta; order Diptera; family Tachinidae; genus Nowickia; species Nowickia ferox. Next base: position 44,779,129 of record OW387026.1, read on the forward strand.
CACCAAAGAATACAGTAATAAGTTGGAGTCTAATCTGAAAAAAATGTTCAGAATATTATAATAGGAAATCTAAAAGTCCTGAGTTAGTTAATAAAGGGGAGAAAATTATGTTTAAGAAGACTCCAACTGGGTCATGGTTTCATGGTGAGGTAAAAGAGGCATGTAAGGAGCCAAGGTCTTACATAGTTTTAGATAATAAGGGATCGCTTTATAGAAGGAGCTTAGAACACATTAGAAAATCGCCTAGGAATAATTCAAATGTTGAGGATTTTACTACCATCGAGAATGATGAACACGGTAGGCAAGATGGTGATAGGGATAGTAGAAAGGAGGAGGAGGTAGTGGAACAACAGAGTGAAGGTACTGTTAGTCGGGATCGGCAGTATGTAACGATAAGGGGAAGAACTATAAGGCAACCACAAAGGCTTGATTTGTGAATTTAGAATTTTGTGACTAGCAAATTTATGATTCTGATTTTGCATTATTTTTGTTAGGAATTGTTTGATTAATAATTATTTAATTCTAACTATATATTCTTTATTTTTAGTTGTTCATATTTTGTATTATTATTTTTATTATTTGTAAAGGGAGATGTTGTATGGTTATTATGCTTACGTACGTTACACTAACCACGTTCAAGCATAATGGCTTTACGAGTCACCCTGTTAGTTTTTAATAATATGCTCAATGTAAAAGAGTTTTAAATAAAAGCACTTCGAATATATACTTGAAATATAGAACAGAGGGGTTTAGCTGGATCCTATGCGCATTTCACTGTTGCTAATGCAGATCATCAGGGAACCTTTACTCAAAAATTTCTTAGAACAACTAGAGTTAATATGCAAAACTTTCATTTAAGCAAATGAGAAGCTCAACAACTAACAAAGATGAAACAATAACTCAATAATTAACATGTTTTATATTTTCTTACTTTATCATTACTACATTGACTGACTTTTTTTTAGCTTCAAATTGTAGTTGTAAGAGTATGTAAAGAAAATAAATGTTAATAACAACAACAGCTATTCAAGAATAGACTGTAATTAAGAAAATAAAAAACATTTTGATTATTGAGTTCTTCTTTCAACTTTGTTATTTGTTGAGCTTCTCATTTGCCTAAATGAAAGTTTAACATATTAACTCTAGTTGTTCTAAGAAATTGTTGGATAAAGGTTCCCTGATGATCTACATTAGCAACAGTGAAATGCGCATAGGATCCAGCTAAACCCCTCAATAATCAATTTCAATGTATTTTTATTAAAAATATATTTTACTTAATAAGTAAAATAATAATTTGGGATTACTAGTGCGTTAACAAATTTTAAACTTAAATTGTAACAATTCCCACAAAAAACACTAATTATTAACTTGGCAGCACCCGGTCAAAAAAATACTTGTGTGGCAACACTCTATTCTTAAATAGCTGTTGTTGCTATTTACATTTATTTTCTTTACATACTCTTACAACTACAATTTGAAGCTGAAAAAAAGTCAGCCAATGTAGTAATGATAAAGTAAAAAAGTAAAAAACATGTTGATTATTGAGTTCTTGTTTCAACTTTGTTATTTGTTGAGTTTCTCATTTTCTTAAATGAAAGTTTAACATATTAAGTCTAGTTGTTCTAAGAATTTTTTGGGTAAAGGTTCCCTGATGATCTGCATTAGCAACAGTGAAATGCGCATGGGATCCAGCTAAACCCCTCAATAATCAATTTCTATGTATTTTTATTAAAAAATATTTTACTTAATAAGTAAAATAATAATTTGGGATTACTAGTACGTTAAAAAATTTTAAACTGAAAATAAATCTGATTTGTGTGAAGAATTGGCTAAATGCGCAATCAATTTCAAGTAAATTTTATCGCAGTTATTGCACTTTTACAGTTGTTGGCTAAAAGTAGCATTAGTAGATTTTTTCGTCTTAGGTATTTGCCATACAAAATTCAAATGCACTGATCAAGCTATGAACGCAGTACTACAATAGCATTTGGCACATCCTAAAGCCTGTATCACAAAAATAAAATGCACATATTTATCTTTACATGCATATAGGTGAAAAACTTCTGATTCTTGAAGTACAGGGTGGGCCAAAAGTTACCAGGGGGTTTAAAAGTTTAATAACTTTTTCGTTTATTAATTTTTTTTTATTTTTTTTCTCAGATTATATAATATACAAAATGGAAATTTTTTTTACACTAATTATGAAAAATAATGTCTCTTAAATGACCACCGTTTTCACCTTCGCACTGATAGGCGATTATGATTATGAGTGATGAAGCTCATTTTCATTTGAATGGCTTTGTTAATAAGCAGAATTGTAGGTCCTGGGGTTCTGAAAATCCAAGAGCCATTCAAAAACGCCAATTGCACCCCATTAGGTGGACAATATGGTGTGGGATCACATCTGAAAATATCATTGGACCTTACTTCTTCGAGAATGAAGATGGAAGTGCTGTAACCGTAAATGGAGAGCGGTATCGGTTTATGATAGAAAATTTTTTACGTCTTGCTCTTGAAAACAAACCTGGTATGTGGTTTCAGCAGTACGGAGCCACTGCCCGCACTGCCCGAGACACAATGGCACTTTTAAGTCAAATTTTTGGAGAGCGAATAATTTCCAGAAATTCGGAAATAATTTGGCCCAGCGCGATCGCCAGTTTTGACAGCACCCGACTATTTTCTTTGGGGTTATTTGAAGTAGCGAGTGTATGTGAACAAGCCAGAGACAATCCTTGAACTCAAGGCAAACATTGTTGCAGAAATTCGAACGCTACAGCCACAAATTTTGAAAGATGTTATGGAAAATGCTCTAAAACTAGCCCATCAGTGCGCAGCTGAAAACGATGGTCATTTAAGAGACATTATTTTTCATACTTAGTGTAAAAAAATTTCCATTTTGTATATTATATAATCTGAGAAAAAGAAATAAAAAAAATTAATAAACTAAAGTTATTAAACTTTTAAGTCCCATGGTAACTTTTGGCCCACCCTGTACAAATTGAGTTTTATAATTTTTATGTTATATTATAAATTAAATTAAAAACAAACAATAATAAATGCTTGTATTGATACAGCAAAAATACGATTAAAAATGCGCGCATAATATGATTCGAAGAAACCTCGTAAATAACTGAAAAATTACTCGAAAAGCATTCGCAAATGATTCTTAGTAGTACCAAAAATTGTAGCGAAAATGAGTACAAATGGATCAGAAACGCGAGTCATAAAGTCATTAATGCTTATTTTAATCGCGCAGGGCATTCGAAAAAGACTCGAATATGATCGTAAGCTTAATAAAATGCTAGCTGGGTAATTCTAGCAGCTGATAATAGATACTGCGGACGTAGCGAATGTAAGTTTAGCGAATGCCAATGCGAAAGCGAATAATAAATTTTTATTTTTACGAAAGCGGATACTTACAATACATTAAGGAAATGAAGTTTTATTGTATATATTCATGTACTACAAACAACATTTTATTTAAATTGTGTCTTGAATTGACCGAATATTCACTAATTTATTACAAATATAAATTCTTAAAACAGAAAGATATATGAAATAATATTAATATAAATATAAATAGTAACACTGTGCAATAGTACAGAAAATAAACTAACTTGACAGTATAGGTTCGATTCTTCTATCAAAGGTTAGTAAAACCTTATACTCAGTTTGGCGATTTTGGTGACCATTTTTTTATTGTCCTCCAAAGATTTAGGAAATGGTATCATTAGTGTTTGGTCAACACCTAATTCACAATTGGTGAATAATATAGTTAAGAGTCCACTTACCAATGTGACTAATATTTCACAAACAAAAAACTATTTCTTAGTCATTTTTTTTTTTTTTTTTTTTTGCAAAACTAAAGTAACAAATATTTTGGAATTTTTTTTAACAATGTTGTAGATACGGTAAAGCTGACTAACTTTTGTGCACATATAAATATAATCTGAACGTGTCTAGGCACCCTAAATACCTCATTAAGACTTCGTTTAAGTTATTATGAAAAAACAGTGCACCAAAAAATATAATTTTTTGACATAAAGTAATAATAAGATTTGTTAAACGGACTCTTAGCTATAGTATAGCTACATATAGTTAACCGGTATCATCACGCTTGAATTAGCTGTTTGCCAAAAACTTATAACACCTTTTTCGGGATCCCACTGATTTTCAGAATATTTGGAGGCCCATAAAAAAGGTTGGTTGCCAAACTATATATGTACATACATACATACTGACTTCTATTGTCTTATTACCTTTTTTATTACTATCGAACCTATACTGTCCAATCCGTGTGTTTTTCCAAAGGTCTTCATTTGTCGTATAGTCTAATTAAAAATAAGTAATACACAAAATATTAGTCAATTAACCCACTAGTAGAAGTAGAAAATATTTTCGCACAAATCAAACACTGCCTTTTCTTTTTCAAAAACTGAAAAATACTTCCAAGCACCGATGGATTTTAGTTTAATTTTGATACTTATGCCAACTCATTTATATATAGAACAGTTTTCCGCTAAATATTTACAGCTTAGTTTAGAATGCTCACTTGTAAGGAGTGTTGTCAACTTTGAAATTTCAAAACGCACCAAAATGGAGAAAAAACGCGCCATTTATAAAAAACGCCCAAATTTTAGAATTTCTTTTTTATTTAATATGATTACTGAATTAGTTTTGCATACAAAGTATTATACTTTTGTGTTAACAACATGACAATTTACAGTTCAGAGTACTTAGAAAAAAAAATAAAACTTCACAAAAATAAAAAACCTAAATAAATTTGTTTGTATTGATTTGTACAAGACAATACATTTTTTATTTCATAAATTCTATACAAAAGTTTTAAAAAAGGGATCAACCATTAGGAGTAAGGATACAAAAATAATAATGGTAAAGTAATTAAATAAAAAACTTAAAAAACTCATTTATTTAAATGAAAGTTTAACATACTGGTGTCTATTCTGGAATACGCGTCGACTTGGTGAAAGTTACATGCAAAACAAAAACAAAACTGTGTAAACGTAAAAAAATTGTTTTTGTTTCTCATACAAAATTAACCGTTTTTAAAAGAGAGAGAAACGCGTTGAAATTCTCACGTTTATTTCATTTTAGAAATGTATGGCAAACAAAAACAATTTTTGAAAATTTGTTTTTGTTTTAATGTAAAGTTTCACTTCTTCGACGCGTTTTCCAGAATAGCCCCCAATATTTCTAGTTGTTCTAAGAAATTGTTGGGTGATGATCTGCATTAGCAACAGTGAAATGCGCATAGGACACAGATAACACCTCAATAATTAATTCCAATGTATTTAAAAAACAATTTATATTTTACTGAACAAGTTAAATATTAAGTTTGGGAAAAACTGCAATTAAAATATTTAGACTTAATATAAAGGAAATTTAAAACAAAGCACACAAAATTAATAATAGTTCAGTATGTATGTATGTAGCTTTTAATTAAAATATGTTTAACAATTTATTATGACAATACTTTGCTTTTGCTAAGCTATTTAACAGACTCGACAGCCGCGTTTACTTCAAAACCAATGAAAATCTAAAAGGGAGAGCAAATTTTGTATAATAATATGTTTCTTTTCCTTTACGTTATACAAATTATCTACAACAACAAGACCGTTTTACGTTGTGCATACGCTTTGGTATGTCTTAAGCATCATTATTTGTTGTTCTTATTGTAGTGTGTAAATCTATATTCAGTGTCTCGTTTCTGTAACTACACGTCTCCACGCGCAATAATTATTTCCGAACATAAGCTATAACGTCAGCAGAATAACAGTACAAAAATGTTCATGTACAAGCTTATGTTCTAAGCTAGAGCATTGTGGTATTGGACATAAATTTAACAAATTCACTGTGTATGGATCGATGTTTTTTGTGTTTATTTTAATTTATTTAATTTTATTTAGAACTAATTTATTTGTATTTGCTTTATTATACATTTAAAATTCTGTACTTTTACACCAGTCACAAGTTCCTTATGTTTAATTCACACAAACAACAAATGTCTATGAAATTTGGCAGCTTATGTTCATCATTATTTCTTCGAAATAAGTTTGAACAACTATTTCGCAATTTATTTGCAAATAAATATTTCTTCGGTCCACACGTGGACATATGGTGATGGAAATAGGTTTTGACAGATGAGAACATAATTATTTCGAAGTTTATTGAGCGTGGAGACTCCCAGTAAGGAATGTGAGAACTTTTTGAGTCGAAAAATTTTTTATCATCCTGTGAAACACAGCGTGAGTAAGAAAAAATTGTAATTTTTCATATTTTTGTAAGTTTATATAAGTTTTTATGTGAGTAACCCTGTGTAAAATAAGACAACCAATATAATTATTTAATTTTTTTCGCTGCGAGAACTTCTCGCAAGTTGCAGAAACGAGGCACGGACTAGACACGACTCATTGATAAGCTTATCACTTGTTCTTCTTTGAACTATCTTCGGCGTTCACACAATACAAGTCTTATTATTGATGACATGTATTTTATGTATAGTTTTGTGTATGCATGATTGCGTTTTTGATATTACGAATGAGAAAGCAAAACGTATTGACACTACATGAGGATGAGTACTCGTTTCTTTTCCCCTCGTCACTCTCTCCAATAAACTAGCAATCTTAAAAATAAGACTTTCATCGTCTGAACACAGACTAAAGTTGATTGTAAAAATTTTATACTGTTGCATGAAATAGTATTGAAATAGGTTTATTTTATTGTACAAGGATTTTTTTCTCACACTGAAAAAAAAGTTGTGTTGAATTTGCTTTAGTGCCACCAAAAATTGGAAAACGCACCGAAATTTAAAAAAAGCGCACCCCACACCAACTAAGGAATTTTTCGCACAAAAAATTTAAAAAACCACCAAAAATGGTGCGAAACGCACCAAGTTGACAACACTGCTTGTAAGTATATGTATCTTTTTCATGCTGGCTTGAAATCATTTTCATGTTTTTGACGTTTGATAATCGTAAATTATTTTCGTAAAAGAGGTAAAATATTTTTTTGTGTTTTGTATTCTGGAAATATTGTACCTGGAAATAATTATTGTACAATGTTGTCTACGCATTACAAAATATTTCCTTTTACTCAATATAAATCAAAAGACTCCAATATATTGTGTCATAAGCCAATATAATATACACACAGGCAATTTTATTGTACAATATCAATTATTGCACAATAATAATGCAAGTTTGTGGGTACCTTTTCAGAAACGAGGCACAGCGTATATTTAGTGCTATTTGATTTTACTAGTTTAGTTTGTAATGAATTGTAATCGTAATTATACTTAAAAAAATAATCAACTAACTGTTGGGGTCAGGGTTTTCTTGACCATGTGCAGAAGGAGATATTGATTGTTGCCGCTGATGAAAATTATGCTGCTGTTGTTGTTCTGAAATAGTTTTTGGCGGTGGTGCAGGAAGTAGCGTCGGCGATCTAAAACTAGCATTAGAATTGATATTACTTCTGCTTGTATTGTTTGTATTTCCATCGCTTATGCACATATTAGTTGTACTATTTGTGGAAGTGGTAGGACTTTTTGTTGTCGCTTCATTCTTGTTAAGAGGGCTGTTGTTTTGGTTGTTGCAGTTCGCGCTGTTTTTGCTCAAATATAAATTTTTTGGTAGGGTACTAGTACAACTACTACTCATACCACCATTTTGTGAAACATGTGTAGTATAATTAACTGATGTATGACCGTTTGTTATGGCTGTCGTTGCTGGCACTCCACTGCTTTGCAATGCCAATATCTGTTGAACTTGTGCTATACACGTCACACACGGGCACGGACCGCCCAATTTTTTCGCCAAAACGGAGCGCAGTTTTAGAGCTGGACCCAATTTCATGCCCAGTGAATTTACCAAGTGATCTTCTGTCAATAACGGCAGGCCAGATCCATCAATGCATTGATCACGAAAATGCTGCAAATTAAAGGAATGTAAAGTAAGTGAATAACTTTTTAACAAAATAAATAACAAATCAATAATAAGTCATAATGTGTTTTTATAGAATTACTCCATTCAGGCTCCCAAGGTCATTTAAATTGATTTAAGTGCAAATAAAAGACAATTTTATTTAATTTATTCATATCCGACGTTTCGTTGGGATTTTCTGCTAACATTAATAAATAAAAAAAAGCAATTTTAATGCAATAACAACAATGATAATAAAACAATTACCCCCATATTCATACGGTCTAATTCATAAAAAATATTTTAGGTTTATTACAGCTTTATTTGACAAATTTCCCACAGAAATACGTCAAATAAGCGCTTAATAAACCAGAAATATTTTTTATGAATAATGCATATAAAATTTAAAATGAATTTTATTTAAAATTTTTCATACAAAATTTTCCTAAAATGTATTTCAAATTCATTTTATTTTTTTTATAAATGTGAGGGTTAATATTTTGCTTAAACTCACATATTGTATCTTCTAATAAAATTTGCATTTAAGTTTTAATAATGTTATTTCACGCGACATGACAACATACGACATAAAACACATAATTTAAAAATAATTGCAAATATAATCCAAATTGTAAATATTACAGTATAAAGCTTTTCTTAACGTTCTAATATCACAGCTTCTTTTATTTATTAATGTTACCAGATTTCCATAAATATAGTATTATTGAATATGGTGGAAAATCCCAACGAAACGTCGGATATGAATAAATGAAATAAAATTTTCTTTTATTTGCATATAAATCAATTTGAATGACCTTGGAAGCCTGAATAGAGTAATTCTATAAGAAACAAATTTTACTTTAAATAAAAAAGATCGAATAGTTATATATATATATATATATATATATATATATATATATATATATAAATAATAAGTCATATTTTTTATTTAGATGTTTTTACTTTTTATATTATCCCAGCAAAACATTGTAATAACTTACGTTAAGAACAACTTACTTTTCAACACAAACTACATACAGTCTGAATTACTTTACAGCATTTATGTAACGACTGCCAAGTAAATAAACAAAATAAATTAGTCTCTGCTTAGCGTAGTAGTAGAGAATGTGTTTATCATTCAGATTGTTCTATATTTAAATCTTGTCCAAAACATGTGTGTTTTTTAAATTGTATATGCTCGACTTCTAACACAGGAAACGCAAGTTCAATATGTCAGTTGGCGTTAGGTTTTTTAAATTAATTTTGTGTATGACTTCTAAGTATTGCCATGTATATATTATTACTTGTAATCCAATATTGTAAGTACTTGCCTCCAATGACATCGCCATGGTAAAGTAATGAATTAAATGAGCAAAAGTATAAGTTGTGTGAAATTTGTTATTCATATGCTTATTAGCAATTTAACTTATTACTTTGCGCTCAAAATTTTTGCAAGGATTTTTTCTGTATATACTCAAGTTAAAATAATAATATTTTAAAAATGATTTCATGTGAGCTATCCATTAAAATTAAAATAAAATTCTTATGGGATAACACTGTTTTTACTTTTGGCAATTTACCAACATGCAAGTAAAAAAAATTAGTAAACAATTAGTAAGTAAAGTATCTTGAAGGTGATCCCACAACTTCCCATTGGGTAAAAATTTCGTTAACGATATTGATTTGGAATATATCTCGAATATTAATAGTGTAAGACTATCAAAAATGACACTCAAAAATTAACCGAAAAAAGTTTACCTGTCGCTCAGTTTTGTTCCAAAAAACATTCGATTTCGGTTCGCTAGCAATATCAAAAGTGAGCCAATATCAAACTAATTTCGATGTCGTAAAACAGCATCAGAAAAAGTAAAAGCAGTAATTTTATTTTTAACCGACTTCAAAAAAAGGACCCAGCAAAAATTTTTCAAGATTTTGTACTGGTACTTATTTATCTAAGTATTTTATGCGTATAATAATGACTATAATGTAATGAATAACAACTTATTTATATCATTACGTGAAAGTATTTATTGTAGTACTTTCCAGTTAATAATGAAATATATCCAGAGAAAAATTTATTGATCGTGAAAATCAGATTCGAAAACAATAAAATAACTTTGTTTTACAAAATTTAATTATTTTGGCATAAAATTCTATTTATTTTTATTAGAAAAAATTGCCAATTAAGTTTTGAATAATTTTAGGCAAAAAGTAATCTAATTTTTTTTTTCCATTAAATTTTAAATACTTTTAGGCAATCAGTAATCTATTAACATTTGGATATTTGTAGCTAAAAAGTATAGGGTACCGCATACTTTTTGAACTTCTCAAACAAAAATAATGGGATATTCAGTAAAATTGTAAGTGCTTACGACTGGGAAATACATACACTTTTTTGCATTCTAGTAAGCAAACTTTTTTGCTGGGGAGGAGGTTAACAATTCGTCTATATTTTTTTTTTTGGAGGTGTTACTTCATAACATTTTAGACCGATTGTAAAAGTTCTTTTTTTGTCTGAGAGGGTATAGCTTCCCATTGGTCCCATTGTATAAAAAATGGGCGGGGATACGCCCAAAAATTTTTTTGTTTAATTTTATGATATTCTACTTATTTGATTGCTGCGAAACCTATCACCTAAACACCTTTGGTTCTTGTAATTACACAATTTAAAAGTTAAACAAATAGGCGGGGTTACGCCCATTAAAATTTATTAAATATTATTAAATTTAATAGGCGGAGTCACGCCTATTAAATTTTAGTGTAATATTTCACGTGCTTGTAATTAAAAAATTTTACGAATCTTGGTACACACCTTGAACTCTTAAGAAGACACAATCTTGTTTTAAAAAAGGGGGCGTAAAGTTTAATACTATATTTCACGTGCTTTTACTTAACCGATCTTTACGAAACTTGGCACCCACCCTGAGCTTTAAAAAATACTCAAGCATGTATTAAAAAAAGTAGGCGGGGATATGCCTACGTAAGTTTAGTATTGAATTATATGTACTTCTGCTTATCCGATTCCCATGAAACTTGGCAAGGGGCAATCAACATTTTACGTAACGCTGTTTTCCCTGATTTTTGACAACAATGAATTCAATATTAAAATAAATAGTTTATTCATTGTATTAAATTGATTTGCTAGACTATCACAGGGCGTAGACAAAAATTCAATAAGCTTACTTATGAACGTACTCCAAATATTGGCAAAACTATTTTTTTTTAATTTCTTCCCAAGTGTCCTCAAAGTGCAATAATTATGGTTTTATGGAGAGCTTATTCCTAAACTATATGTATGTATTAGTGGTGCGTATTCGAATTCCCAAGCATTCGGCCATTTCTAGATATTCGTATTCGTTTAAAAAAATATATAAAAAATTCGTAAATCCAAAACGATGCCTGGCCAGACCCCTATACGTTTTCATGCATTTGTATGGCAAAAAGTGTACCGTAACTTTGAATTGAATGAAGTATGATCGTATATTATTTTGGTAAAAATTAAAAAAAAAATTTTATTCATTTTGTGGAATGCATGAAAAACAAGTATAATCAACTTAAGAATGTTGTTGGCACACAGGATTAGTGCATTTGGTGCAGTAAAAACGTGTCTTCCTACGCAGCTTTTCGTCTGGCGTGAGACAAATTCTGCAATCTTTTCTGAAATTCAGTGTACTAGGGCCGCTTTGTTGGTTAGGCAGCATGTTGCTGGGAATATTCAACGGCCTTCCAAATAAAGATTCAATGGCCAAACGTGTTGAATGTTATCCCGTATTGTACACAAATTCTAAATCCTCTGCCATAATAATAGTAATAATTTCACTTTAGTTTCCGCACAAAAAATTTATATTTCGGACTGTCGATGTTGTATGTTCAGCATTCAATAATAAAATAAACTAACTGAACTCAAAACCAAAATCACAAACGAAAGAAAGAAACAAGAGAAAAATTAACACAAAAACTGCCTGGAAGCAACGTTACCGTTGGTGCTACTAAAGTAGCAACTGGCCACTTTTTCGACTAATTGGATACTATTGTGCTACCTTTACAAAATGCACCCAAATTTGATACTATTTCTAATTTTTGCCACTTTTTGATACTTTTTACTGAATGAAGATATACTTTTTTGTACTTTCGGTTTTATTAATATAAAAGTTGTGCTGTTTTAATATATCAATATGTAAGCAAGCTTATACGAAATCTTTTTTTTTGTCATGCATGGTCAGCTTATGCATATCTTTCGAATAATTAATACGCCCACGCATGCTCATATTCCTATACATCTGTCTGTAGGGATATATAAATATAAATATGTACATATGTACATATGTGCAATGTACATACATACATATATTAAAAAAAAATTTCCTATTAAAATTTTTATATACATATGTACATACTTCAGAAAATTGTTTTAGTCAAGAATTAATAGAAGCGGTAAAAGACTGATTGTATTAAAGTATTTATTTAGATCCGCTGTTTATTATATCAATTAAGGACACTCAGTAATCGCTCGATTAATTAATTAAGGTTCTAGCTTAATCGGATAATTTCGGTAATAACCGGTTAAACGATTAAAAACGTTTTTTCATAAATCAAGTAATTTGAACAAATAAAAGTGCATAAATTATTTATTAATTTGAGTTTATTAGTAAAATAAAAATAACACACCTAAGAATTCTTTAACTAAATCAAGCAAAAAAATCGTAAATATATTAGTACTTCAATAGTTTAAAGAGATCTTCTAACACAATCTTTCGGACAAATAATTTGGTTTAAGTGCTTAGGATTTAAGTGAATTAGTTTTGATAACACCTGACTTGGAAAAATCCTTTAACTAATCGTAGATATTGAGGAAATTGAAAGTAATCTTAGTTTTTTCCTGGATTTCTCTAAGCATATAAAAAATTTCATTATGGCATTATAGTCCTGTTTTATTTATTTATTTTTTTAATAATTAATTTTGTTAAAACATTTCTTGTATTATTATCGATAGTTTCTTCTGTTGGCGTGTCATAATCTGACCCATACTGGCAAAGGTCAACGACGAACATTCTGCAAAAAAGTTTATTTCTGAATTTCTCAGTTTACGTTTTTGTACTTTAAAACACTGTTTGCTTGAAGAAAATATTTCAGAGTGCAGGTATAAAATAATTTAATTCTTCTTTCATTAAATCTAATCCTTAAAACTTAACAATTCCCTCTAGTTTAACTAGAGTAGCAGAGTCTTTAATAAACTATTTATAGCCACGTCCAAAGATTTTGAAACTTTACTTAGGTGAGAATCCAGTTCTCGTTGAACCTTCATAGTGAACAGACGTAATAGCGGAATTTTTCTTACATACATACATACTAAACAAAAAAAATCATACAAAAAAATATTCGTAGTACATATTAACTTTGATAAATAAGCTTTGTTTTTGCTTTGCTAATATTTTTACTTATAGAAATAACAAAAACAAAAAAAAAACCATAAACAAAAAAACACAGACAAAGTTCCCTTGAGGAATACTCTATATGAGTACCTTAATACAAATAATTGTGAAGTAAGTTATAACGGCAGAAATGTCTATTTTACTGTGAGTTCTGATGCTCTCAATGATAACAATAAAAATAACAAATCTGATGATAGACTTACTGTGAGTTCTGAAGCTCTTAATAAAAACAATAAAAATAAAAAATCTGATGATAGACGGCAAAGCCACATTTTCGTCAGCGATCAACTTCGCTTTGTCCAATGCCAACTAGTGATTCGTTAACATTACCGTTTCCTAGTACATTTAACTCAGCGATATCATCCGCTTCGGGCTCGTGGACATCACTTAACCCTGTTTTCACTATAGATAAGAGTAACCAAAAACCCAAGGTCCAAGTCGGAATGGACAGATATATAACTGTGGTAAAGCGCGGGCGAAGCCTAAAATCTTCTAAAATTTCATCTGCTCCAAAGATCTCTAGGGATAACAGCGCATCATCTACTAATCGCCAAAACCGTTTTAAAATATTGCAAGATGACAACGACAAACCCGCTGAATCTGCGAACAAAACCTCCAAGCCGCCACCAATCTATTTAAGAGAAAAAAACTCAAACTCTCGTATTAAAAAATTAATTTCGGTAATTGGTGAGAATAAATTTCACATTGTACCAATAAAACGTGGTAGCATTAATGAAGCGAAAATTCAAATTTATGAAGAAAAAGATTTTCGCACAATGGTTTTTGAATTTGAAAAAAGTAAAACAAATTTCTACACATACCAGCTCAAGAGTGCTAAAGGTCTGCAGATCGTATTGAAGGGCATAGATTCCTATGTCGCTCCCGAAGAAATAATATATGCACTCGTCCTCCAGGGATTTAAGATAAAAAGTGTATCGAACATAATGAATAGGGAAAAGATCGCACAACCTCTATGTCGCGTTGAATGATATAAAATTGAGAAAAAATGAGACGCATCCAATCTATAATTTAAAATATCTTCTATACCGAAAAATAACAGTTGAAGAACCATAATTGTCAAGAATATGGCCATACTAAAAGTTACTGCTAATTACCTACTGTTTGTGTTGTGTGCGGCGAATTACACGGCATTGCTAGTTGCAATAAGCCAAAAAATCAAAGGGATAAAAAATGCAGCAATTGTGGAGGTAATCACACCGCTAACTACAGAGGTTGACCTGACTACTCTTTCGTCAAACAGACTATGGGTCAAAAACCTGAATTAGCTCCAGCCCAATCAGCAAACGCTTTATCCGCCACTATTGCGCAAGTGCGCCAACCAGTTACTTCCCGTGTATCGTATGCCGATGCTGCTAAGACAAATTTTATTCCTACTCAAAATGTTTCACCACCAAATAATTCAACAAATACAAACTCAAGCTTTAATTTCAATGGCCTTGAAGCTGCTATTGATAATCTGGTGCAAACTATAAATAATTTTACAACAAATATGACTAGCATGATGCAAGAAATGTTGCGAATGCAGAATACACTGCTTCAAGCATTAGTTAACAAACCATGAACACTTTAAAAATATGTTTCTGGAACGCAAACGGCATTCGCCAACATAAAAATGAACTTGAGCCCTTCCTCACGGAAAAAAATATTGATATAATGTTGGTCTCAGAGACTCGTTTGACTTCGAGAAGTCTTTTTAAAATTGCTGGCTACACCTTATATGATTCAAAGGACCCAAGAGGAAGAGCATGCGGTGGATCAGCAATTCTAATAAGGTCAAGACTCAAGCATTATATTATTGACAACATTTCTGAAGAACATCTACAAGCAACGAATATTTGTATTGAAAATTTTTGCAATTACTGAAGATCAATACGAGGATTTCTACAAATCTCTTGGCCCTTGTTTCGTAGCAGCTGGAGACTATAATGCCAAACATACGTTCTGGGGTTCGCGTCTTATCACACCCAAAGGTCGAGCTTTGTTCAACACAATTCCAAAAATGGACTTGGACGTCATTTCGAGTGGGGAGCCCACTTACTGGCCTACTGACATACAAAAAATTCCGGATGTTATAGATTTTGGCGCCATGAAAAATATCTCTAGGGATTTAATTCACGTTGAAGCTTCTCTAGATCTCTCGTCCGACCACTCTCCCACGATCGTTTCAATTTGTAGCCCATTAAGAAGTGACTTACCTCATCCTTATGTGAAGATAAATAGTGTTAATTGGCTGGGATTCAAAAAATATCTTAGTAGTCATTGCACAGAAAATATTACGCTAAGAACACCCGATGATATTGAACATTACATTAGCAACCTTAATAAAAATATTAAACATGCTGCTGAACATGCCACTACCTCCCATCTGCAGACTGGGTTTAATATAATTTATTCTAGTGATATTGAACGTCTCGTGTGTGAAAAAAGAAGAGCTAGAAGGGAATGGCAACAGCACAGATCACCTCAACATAAAACTAGGTTTAAAGAGTGCACTAAACGACTCCAAGAGTTGCTTGCATTTGAAAAAACTGCATCTCTTAAAAATTATCTGGAAGGTCTTGATGTCACACCAGCATCTAATTGCTCTTTGTGGCGCGCTGCTAGAAAGCTTAAAACACCCGTCGAGTTTAAACCACCTCTGCGCACATCTACCGGAGATTGGGCAAGAAGCGACTCTGAAAAAGGTAAATTATTTGCTGAGCATTTAAAATCCGTATTTACCCCAAACTCATGTTCTGGTGCTGTTGATTTGCCGAGTGTAGTTGCGCTACCCCCTCGACCCATAAAATTTAGGACGCGTGATGTACAAAAACTAATTGCTGAACTCAACCCGAAAAAAGCTCCGGGTATTGATGAAATTAGTAACCAGATGCTGATGAAGTTGCCTCGTATTGCAATTAGAATCCTGTTATTAATTTTTAATGCCATTTTACGTCTGGAGTATTATCCAAACAGCTGGAAGCTTGCCAAGGTTAAAATGATTCCAAAGCCGGGCAAAGATCTTACCAAGGCTGAGTCATATAGGCCAATAAGTTCACTGTCAACAATGTCAAAGCTCTTTGAAAAGTTACTCATGATAAAATTGACCCCAATTCTAAATGATAATGAGTGCATACCGTACCATCAATTAGGATTTAGAAGTTAGCATAGCACCATTGAACAAACTCATAGATTGGTTCAATTTATACGAAAATCTTTTGAAGAAAAGAAGTATTGCACTGCGCTGTTTATTGACGTTTCTCAGGCATTTGATAAAGTGAGGCATGAAGGCCTAATTTTAAAATTAAAGACTTAATTACCAATAAACATTCTAAATCTTTTGGAAAGTTACATTATTGCCCGGAAATTCACTGTTGTGGAAGGAGGCTTTATGAGTATACCTGAAACAATCTCATCCGGTGTGCCACAGGGGAGTATACTGGGGCCAGTTTTGTATTTTATCTATACTTGTGATATGCCTTTGAGCAGTAATCTTCACACATCTACATTTGCCGATGATACAGCCTGCCTTAGTATGCACGAAAACCCTCACGAGGCTTCCTGATATTTTCAGCAACATATTACCCAGCTAGAACTATGGTTAAACAGGTGGAGAATAAAGTTAAACGAACAGAAGTGTGCTCAGGTAACATTTACCCTACGAAAAGACACTTGTTCCCCCATTACAATCAATAATCAAATTATTCCTCAAAATTTACAAGTGAAATACCTTGGTATACACCTTGATCGAAGGCTTACATGGAAACACCACATTGACTCTAAGCTAACGCAAATGAAACTTAAACTAACTCAGATACATTGGTTGATTGGTAGAAATTCAATCCTCAGTCTAGATTGTAAACTTTTGATATAAAAATCGCTTTTAAAACCTATATGGTGCTACGGAATTCAGCTATGGGGTACTGCTTCAGCTTCAAATATAGAAAACATTCAACGAAGGCAAAATAAAATTTTACGGATAATAACATCGGCTCCATGGTACATAACAAATTCAAATTTACATCGTGTGACGACCAAAGTCACCATTTCGTTTTGGCCCACAATGTTTGGTTGGTTTACCCGATAGTATTATTCCTACTTTGCTTTGTACAAATTAGTACTAAATTACAATGAGTTGTACATTTATTTTATTATAAAAAAGGTATTAATTTTATTTATAAATTATATATTTTCCCTTTTAATAGCGATATCAAATTTTAAATATCTGTTTAAAATTTAACGGAAATGTCGACATCACATACTGCACAAATACACAACGCTGAGTATACTACCATGCATGATAAATATGCAGTCTTCATCAGATGATAAAACATATGGAGTATGCAATACAGGCATTTGTGTGGTTGTGTACTTGTGTGTGTTGTCTGACACAAGTATAAAACGGCGAGCGCTGGCGAAAGAGGTAATAATAGAGATAGGACACTGCTCTACTATTAAAGCTTTTTGTTAGCAAATTTGAGGCTACTGACTAAGAGATAATTTTTTTTTTTATTTTTTTTTATTTATAAGTGGGAGAGGCTGCCTTTGGGAATTAGGACACTTTTTCCCAAAAGATGAATCAATACACTTGTAAATGAAAATTGAGATATTTGAGAGAGATTTTAAGTTTCTCTATTTTTTTTTGTCTCGTTGGTTTTGAGTATTTTTATTTATAAGTGGGAGAGGCTGTCGTTGGGAATTAGGACACTTTTTCCCAAACGGTGAATCAATACACTTAAAATGAAAATTGAGCTATTTAGAATAATCAGATTTTGTTTCTCTTCTCACGAGTGGAAAATACCTTTGGGAATTAGGACACTTTTTGCCAAGGGATAATCTACTTTGAGATTGTAGAACCAAATCTGAAGAGAACGTTTGCGGATTTTTTTTTTGGAGAACAACGTACTCGGGTGTTTTTTTGTTTTGTCTTATGTAAGATTTTAGTTTCTTATTTTTTGTTTTTGTGTCTTATGCCATATTGGGACACAATTTGGTAGCTATAATTCATTTTACATTCTTTGTATTAAATAAAGAAATATTATTATTACTATTAACCGAACCTGGTGTACTCGTTTCATTTTCGTCAAAGTAACCAAGAGAAGGTACGTTACATTCTCCATTTAATCTACACGACTCTGGACTCCGCTGAGCCTACCCTAGTCACCAGCGAATCCGTGTCGTTACAATCGTGATTTGAATATGCCACAAGTAACTGAAGAAATTGCAAAATACGCAGGCAAATATCTTACAAAACTCGAATCTCATCCTAATCCGCTTGCTCGTAATATCTTGAATTTTACTGGACACATCCGCTTAAAAAAGAGGGACACAAGGGCTCTAATACTCAACACTCCAGAAGAAACTGCTTGAAAATACTTTTGTTTTTGCTTATCACGACGTATGTATGTATTATTAATAACTATCATTAAGTTTATGTCCGACAATGGTCGGACCTAATTAATTATATTTAGATTTAAGATTTGAATAATTATTGTTAGTTCATATTTGAAGATACAATAAATAAATATATGTACGAAAAAAAAGGTGAGAATCACTGAACATACTTCTTTGTTTGTATGAAAAATTTGTACTTAAGACGAAACAAGTACTTAAATACACAAAAAATACGCTTTAATACTACAAAATGTTTAAAAATTTATTATTTCGGTTAATCGGTGAGTAAGCAATTTTTTATTATATGAATTATTTTCACATTTTGTGGCTTTATTGTATCAAAAAAATAGTATATTTTAGTCTTTAAACATGCAAAACCTAATTTTTATTCTTGATATTTTTAAAAATAAGGCTACCACTTTTTTTACAGATAGAAATCCAACAATATTTTAGGCGGCTACCGGGAATTACAGGTATCTATCTAAACTAGAAGTATGTTAATTAAAGCTGAAAAATGTGAAATATTCCTGGCCAGAACCATGTGTTTGTCCAAGAGTTAAAAAAAACAAATTAATTTTATTTTCTATCCGTTTTTTCGCCAAATATTCTGCTATAGTTATCCGTAGTGATGACTTCCCAATATTTGAAATATAAGTGAAGTCGTCGTGTATTTCAGAGAGCTTGAAGATAACTCCGTTTGTCCATCTTCAAATAAATCTAAAATCACAAAGTAGACCAGAGTTGTAGAAAGTGACTTATGAAAAAAGCTAAAATCCGCTGATTTGATCACTGTTAAAAAGGGACAAATATAGTGTGTTTGTTATTGAATATTTTTAGTACAATAATCAAAACAAACTACAGAAAATGTGTACTTAGTGAAATGAACAATTGAACATTTTTACAAAATTAAATGAAAGATTTTGCAGTATTGAACGAAATAAAACAATGTGTTAAATATTATTAGTATTATAAAAGTGATTAAAATTAGTTTCCAAATGCTTACAAACTCAATTTCAAACATTTTCCTTCAAAAATATTAATTTTTAACTTCAACTTGCAAAAAGCAAACAACGAATGAGACCACAAAGCATAAATTGAAAATACACTTGGGCACATGAACATTTGCTCAAAATTAAATTTGTGGTATTGAATTAAAAAACACAATGCGAAAAGGATTATTAGTATTAATAAAGTGATTAAAATTTGTTTTCGAATGATTAGAGACTTCGTTTTAAGCATTTTCGTTCGCAAATATTAATTTTTACCATTTATTTACAAAAACTAGGCTGCGAATGAGACCACAAGGAATAAAATGTAATTACTTTAAAATAATACAACGCGAAAGAAAAAGTAAAGAGGATTTGATGACTGTGTGAGCGAGACCTCTAAAAACACAATTATCTTCCGTTCTGTGTCACCTCTGGTCTACTTTGTGTCTAAACTGTGCATGAAACTAAAAAAAATTATATCTTGGATCAATAAAGGTTGTCGTGGAGAAAAATATTTCATTTTCTAAAAGAGAAAATTTTTTAACCAGTGCACTTGGCGAGAGGGCTTTAAACATACATATTGTTGGGTTGTTTTGGGAGATCAAATGACTCAAATGATGTCCATTAATTCGAATTCGGGAATATAAAAAATTGACATTCGGCACATGTATGCATACATAATATATGTACGAGTATGTAGGTAACACGTATGATCAATTAAATAAATAAATGATAAAACATACGTATTTTTGTACGAAATTAGTAATTTCTTCTGTTACGTAACATTTTCAAAGACCACCTCCTCCCAACCATAACAAATCGTAACAAAACTTGAACCCCCCTTCCCCTAGAGCGTTACGTAATATATATCCGGCCACCAAGCACTTTGCGTTCCTAGAACGACATAATAGCACCTACCTCGAGCACTGAAATTTATAGGATTTTGTATTTAAAAAAGTAGGCGTCGTAACGCCCATTAACATTTAGTATAGTAGTATATGTACTTTTTCTTCGTGATGTACAGTACATAAAATAACTAATTTTAGGAGGATAGACTGGACAATATTTCTAAGTACAAGATCGTGTCATCTTAAGAGCCTAAGGCCGAGTACACACTGTGGCATTTTGTGACAAATATGGCAAAAATAGCAGTGGGAACTAGTGGCAACTTTTGTCATTTCCGATATTTTTCATTGTGTGGCATTACCACACAAACTGTTTATGTATCTTATGTAGACAGTTGTGAGAATAAGTTGGCAGCACTTCATTTTCTCGCATTAAGTATGTATGTGTATACAGAAAGAATTTTAAATGTATGCGGGTATACAAATTCAAATGTATGGAAAAAGAAAAAGAAAGTGGAAAAGTACAGGACGCATGACATGACGACATAACTTATTCAACTTGTAGAGGTTCGAGAAGCTGTATGGAATCATCTACATATGTGGCATTTATAAGGAAAGAAATGCAAAGGAAACTGCATGGACAGAAATTTTGGTGGAATTAGGCTTCATTCATACGAAATTTTTAAACCAACTTGAATCCTGCTTCCTTAAACTGAAATGCAGAGTACAATAAAATCTTTTGGTAGCTCGCATATTAAGCCCTGGTCCTTTCCACCACTTTCTTTGCTGTTTTTTAAATTTTCTTAATTTTTTTCTTATTATTGATAAACACACGGTAGCACTAGCCAATTGAAAAATTTTGGGATTATACATTTGTATAAATATTAATTAACAAACAATACGAAAAACAAAGTCTCACAATGATAAAGCAAACGACACTAAACGTCATTATCAGCCTAATCATAAACAAACATTCCGCACGAGTTTTCTCACTTTTCGCTTTTCTCCTATCCTGAATTTTTTTCCTTTTTTTTACCAAATGCGGGAATAAAAAAACTCACCGGGAAGAAAGTAGGTATTATGAACTTGCTTTTTTCACTAAAAATCGCTGTCTTGCAAAACAGAAGGGAGTTTACATAAAAACATGGTTAATACTCCATTAAAACAAAATTTATATACATACATAAACTTGTATTTTATAGTTCTTTTATTTGGAAAAACACAAAATAATGCCCAAATAAATCATTTATAAACTTTTTTTACATATTTTTTCAAGTTGGTGAATTTTAATAATTTTGTTTACTCTCTCACTCCAAAAAAAATGGAGAAACAAAATGTCAACAAACAAGCAAAACAACGAGCTTCGTAATGCGGCGATGCCACCCACGTATTACTCTTTTTTCTTCCTAACCCTCATACCTAAATAAGAGCGGCAAGCTTTGCGTTAGCAGCACGGTACGTATTTTCAGTACAATCAAATAATGTTTTCACATTTAAATGTACTGAAAATGCATATACTGCTGCTAACGCAACGCTTGCCGCTCTTATTTAGGTATGAGGGTAAGGAATTTATGATTGGAGGAATGTTTTCTCGAGAAACTTATTTTCCGTCAGAAATAAATTCCGAGGGAATATTCATTATTAGGCTGTGTCAAAATTAGCTCTTGATGTAGACAATGATACCGTATTGCCATATTTTAGGGATGTGTGTGTCATTGAAAAATTTGATGGGAATGGCACTGTATACATATGAAAATGACACCACAACACTTGAAATGCCAGATGTAAACTCGGCCTAAGGTGTACTCAAAATTTCATGGTAATCGATTATTATTACAATATTAGTTTAAGAAGCGTTTTCCAACCATTTTTTTAGACACGAGATTTAGCCATTGCAAACGTTTAAATTGTTTGCTAAGTTTCGAAAAATCGGTTAGGTAGAAATAAATAAAATATAGTATTAAATTTTTGGGGGCGTACTCCGTGTGACGACTTTCGTATCAATCGGTTGTATGGAAGTACTTAAAATTAGATTCTAAATTTTAGTGAGCACTCCCAATTAATTTAAATTAAAAAGACGGCAGCTATGACCTCTCAGATAAAGAAATAATTTTTGAAATCGATCATTAGGTGACTGTTATTCGATGTCAGCACAATCACCATTAATTATGAAGTTTATTTAATAAGCTCATGAATTTTGTCATATTGAGTAAAAGAAGGACTAATTATATATTGTGAAATTCAAAAAAATACGCATTCATTTTTAACTCTTAGGTGTATATTTTGCTTCAAACCGATCTTTTCCAAAAAATCTTTAAAAAAATTAATATTAATCATATTTTTCTAAATATGACCCGAACTCAAAAGTATGCACTAAAAAGGTAAAATTAAACTTAAAAAAAAATTTAACCGACTTCAAAAATAAACACTAAAAAGCTAAAAATAATACAGATCTAGTTAAATGAAATAGTTTTACATATGTTACCTATAGTGCTTTTTAAAGTTGGTGCAGAGTAACCTTCTACGTCGACAGCCAGGCAGCGCTAAAAGCTTTGAAGGGACACATTGTCAAATCGAAACTTGTTAGTGACTGTAGGAGAGCCCTCAACTTGCTTATGGATAAATATAGTGACAAACTATGTTGGGTTCCTGGTCACAGCATGGTTGAGGAAAATGAAATTGTCGATGAGCTGGCCAGAATAGGGTCGTCATTAGATGAAGGAATGTCAGACAGGTTGGTGAAATTACTGATAGGGCATTACTATAGGGAACTCAGTAATTGGGTAGAAAGCAGGATCAACAGTTCATGGCGAGGTAGGGAGGATTGTAGAGTCTCGAGGGGGTTTGGCCAAAAGTTGACTCAGGAAGATCCAAACTGCTACTGGACATGAATAGGAAGGCGATGCAAATTGTGATAGGCGCGTTAACAGGTCACTGCACTGTCAGAGCAAGAACCAGCATTTGGGAAACTTGCACTCCAGATTTTTGTAGGATGTGCGGGTATGAAGAAGAACCAGAAACCAATGAACATATTATCTTTCACAGCCCGAAGCTGCAACGTCATAGGCTTAGATGGCTGAGCAGACGTTTCCATGAAAGCATTACTGATATCGGGAAGTATAAACTTGAAGACATCAGGGGCTTCATCATGGGAATTCGGTGGCTCAAGGATAGGTAATAGGGTCACTTCTGGCTACAAATTGGGGGTAAACATTATTTTTTTGGGAACCAGAAGGGAATTACAATGGACCAAATTGGGTCTCCGAGTGGAAGTGCGGTATAGTACCACCCTTCCTAACCTAATCTAACCTAACCCAATGCAAGAGTTCGCCTTTTGACTCCCTCGATCATGGATACGCTAATGTCTTCAACCTCAAATTTTTTTTGCGAGTGGAAAGGAACTGTGCTGTTATTCCAAAGAAAATCAACAAAAAAAAATTATTTTAAGTACATAATTATTTTGATTCTGTGTTGGTGTCAGTTACAGTTGGAAGTTCTTGGACATGTAATTTTTAATGAAAAATGTGCTTTTCTTTTAGAAATTTAAAATGAGCAGCAGAAGTAAATTGCATAAAAAAAAGAAAAAGAACAATTAATTGAAAAACGTATTAATAGCTAACCCCCATATTTATAAAAAAAATTAAATGTGTTTGAAATCCAATTTAAGAAGATTTCGTATGAAAAGTTTGAAATAAAATACATTTCAAACTCATTTCAAATTTGATGAATATGGAAGTAATTATTTTATCAATAGAAAAATTAATTTTATTGATTAGCGAAATCTATGACGAAGGGTTAGGGTAGCAAACCTGCAGTCGGCGTAACTAGCGAATTTCCAACCGTTACCACTAACTACCCAGCAAAAAAAATTCTGATTTGGAAGCACTAACATCTGAGGGAAGCAATGTGTTGCTTATTTGATAACAAAAGCTTCGAAAAATGATTCTGAAAAGCACTAACGTAAGGCGGGCTCTCACACAAATTATATATTATTACTTCTCTGAAGCACTTTAGTAAGCTAAATGTATTGCTTCTACCTGGCTCATCTCGAACAAAAAAAAAATGCCTAATGCATGCGCAACAGCAAGTGATTCTGTAACATTGTCTCCCTTAAAAAAACGCTTCTGGTAAGCAGTAATTTTTGTTGGGTACCAGCCTAACTACTAGCAATGCACACGACTGACAATGTCAGGTAGTCAATTGCCACCATCTGCATAATCCTTCGTCAGTAATTTCGCTAGTCAATACAATTAATTTTTTTATTGATAAAACAATTAATTATTAATATATTTATCAATTAATTGTTCTTTTTTTTATGCGACGTTTTAATTTACTTCAGCTGCTCATTTTATCTTTCTAAAAAAAAACATTCTCTTACCACGAACTTCCAATTGTGGCTGACGTCAACACAAAATCAAAGTAACTATAGTATACTTAAAATAATATTTTTCTTGTTGAATTTTTTTTTTTGGAATAACAGCTAGTGATGCCAACACTTTAATCAACAAAAGCACTGCGATCATACAAAAATAGGGTAAACATTAAAAAAATTGCGGGTAAAAAAGCACTAAGCTAAATATTCTCTGTTTTTGTGTTTTTATAACTAAATATACTCTATTATCTATGTTTTATACACATTTTTTATTTTTTGTTTGACTTAAATCGCTATCATAATAAGTTAATAAGATTTAAAAATAAATTAATGCCAAACTTACTTTAAAAATTTTTTAATTTCATAGGAACACTTTTTTGTTATTTCTTCAATTTGCTCAAGTGACCATTTCACGTTGTTTAACTTTATTCACGCATGCGAATGGAAATATTGAAATCATTGCTTAACAAATGAATAAAAAAAAGTTTCTTATAAGGAATTAAAAAAAATTTGTTGAGAAAAGTCGAAAAGTTTACTTTTTTGCTTTGATTAAGTTTAAAAAATTTTTATTATTGAAATAGCACTAAAAAGCACTGCGAGAAATTGTAAAAAGCACTATAAATACCCGTTTTTCTGAAACGGGTATTTAATAAAGCAGCGCTGTTAAAAGCACAGTTCTTTTCCACTCGCAAAAAAAATTGATGTTGAAGACATTAACGTATCCATGATCGAGAGAGTCAAAAGGCGAACTCTTGCATTAATTGTGGCAACTGTATTAGGTAGTCGATTTTTCTTTAGGGAAATACCTAACGATTTTGGGTAAATTTTTACTTTTAAAACTGACGGGTAGTGCTTAGTGCTGCATTTGTATGTGGCCGGCTGTGTTGAGATTTTTAAAATACAGTGCGTAAAGTAAATGATAAAGTCGGAAAAGTTTTAATACATTCTGGTTTTTAAAAAGTTAAATATTAAAACAGCAAAATTTATTGAAAACTTTCCCATTTTACCAAGTCAACAAATAGCAAACTCAGTGCAAAGTGCACCCTATTATCTTTTTTATGACTAAAACAATTTGTTGTAATTAAATTTTAATTAAAATCTTTGTGCTTACTTGTTCGTATCACTGAACTTCAAATTCTCTCCCAATACAGCTGCAAAACATTTTTGGGCTTCCCTGATAAAAAAACCCACTCTATATCTAAGCGCTTTTACAAAAACATATGAGCACCAAGCGCATGAGGCTTGGGTACCGCTGGGCTAGAAGAACCGAGTTCGAATCATGACTGCACCGTAAGTTAAAGAACTAAAAAAATGCATACTTACACATGTGCAATAATTGAAAAAAAAAATATTTGCCACGATAGCCAAGTGGAGCGTAATTTAAATTATAAAAAATAATTAAAATAAAAGTAAAAACAATTAAACCGACTTCAAAAATAAGCACTAAAAAGCTGAAAAAAATGAGGAGGTTAACAGTTCGTCTTTTTTCTTTTGTTTTTGGGGTGTTACTTCATAGCTCGGTTCAGCCAATTTTGGTGTCTTCTTTTGGTTGAAGGATTGTATTTTAATATAAGACAATAATGATGGTCGTATCTAATCGAGAAATACAACAAATTGACCTTTAAAGTTGACAATTACTTTAAAATTTGTCTAAAAAACACCATGTGCTTAAAACTACCAAATAATAATAAAAATAAAGAATCATACCTGGGCTATCGGAATCCATCACTTTCACTTCAAAAACTGGCACAGAAAAAATATATAAACGTTGTAACCTTAACTTGGTTTATAAATGTAAGCAACAAAAAAGCCACGGGTTGAGAGTCTAGTTCCGACAACCTGTATGCGGTCGCGGTCTATCACAGAAATGTATGTGCAGATTCTCCTTTTGTGCAGTAAAGTGAATCTGCAGCTAACATTAATTTTTTGTATGAAAATAATTTAAATTTTAGGGCACTTATCTTAAAAGTGCAGGTATAGAAAGTTCACTTAAAAAACAAATATATATGGGAATTTAAGGAATAGTGACAGAAATTTATCGTTTTAGGCAGTTAAGTCCAAAGTGCACTTAAACAAAAGGCAGCTAAATCAAAACTACTGTACCTCTTCAAAAATACACAAAATTATCACAAATAATATTATTGAATTTAAGACAGGACAACGTCCGTCGGGTCAGCTAGTATTGAATAAAAATTAGATTTTCTATAAATGTATTGGTGTTTGCTCTTCCATAAGGAACTTTTGGGTACCCCTGCTCTAGACTAAAGGTATAAGTACATAACACGCGTTAGTGTGCGTGGCCGCTTCTTCTTCTGTCAAAAAAAGTTGAAGTAATGTTTTTTTATACAACAAGTTACATACAAAACTTTTTGCTTCGTTCGCTGCAGAAAGTTGGTTAACCTACAACTTTTTAACGCGTTGCGTTGTTTTGACATCTAATCAGCTGACAATAAAACAAGAAAAATTAAAAAAAAATTGAATCACGGTGTAAAAAATATGGTTTAAAAAACATACATTATTGCATTAAAAAGGAATTGAAAATTTTCCAAATCCATTTTTGAATGTGCAAATAAGTCATAAAATAAAAAACAGTTGATAGAAAATGTGTTTATGACGCGTTTTTCATGTGCTAAAGTTTTCAATCGCACGATAATCGTGGATGAACTAACGCCTATTATGTACTTACCCCTTACAGACTAGCACACATCCATTAGGCTTTCGTCACACATTCGAGAAACTATGAAGAGAAGTTCGCTTTAGCGAACATTCGAACTTTTTTAGATTCGCGAACACAAATCGAGCAATTTTGTTTGGAAATTTCTGCGCTTTATTGAGCATTCGTTTATATCGAATCTCAGGTCAAGTGGCAGTTAAAAAAGTGCCACTTTAGTCGGTCAAACATTCTCGCTGTCCCCAATATCTCTTCTTAAAAGCGCACAAAATGGTACTAAAGCATAAATATAATCCGAAACGGAGTACAATATTGATTGACCCTCTTTTCAACCTAACCTAGCCTAACTAAACCTAAGTTTATCCCCATATTTGCAAAACTGAAAAAAAGTATACTTTTTTGAAATTTAGTGCAATTTGCAAAATCTTATTTTGCATCCCAGATACATACATACATAAGTACTTATGTATATGAACCAACAAATTGAATTGGATGCCGTTGCTGTGTGTGCCACTTAATAACACTGTTTTTGTAACTGCTACCGATACTGATCTTATTTTGGTTGCCTTTGCAGCGGATTTTGTTCTTGTGGAATGATCTTTAGCTGGTGGTAAATAACTGCAGCCGCAAGGCCGCACTTACTTTAAACACAGGTCTCAAGGGAGAGTAATGAGTTTTAAATTAGATGGTATAAATAAATGCGAAAGAAAAAATATGCAGGTATGTACATCGTTTTGGTGTATGTTATGTTTTATCTCCTCCCCTTGTTCCGCACATTCTAATATGAATGTATATTTTTCTTTTGTAAAAGTCCAAGCATAATCACCAATAGAATTGATGTACATACCACAACCAAGAAAAAAATATAAAACAAAAATAAAACTTAAAATTAATAAGAAAAACTACAACAGTGCAAAAAGAACCAGCCAGTTCACAATGAACCACCTAAACGAATTCAACTTCAAACTATTACATGGTGCTACAGTGAAAAAACGACCTGCAAAACGACTTATTATAGGTAATAGCTTTTGTTAAGTGTATTAAAATTTTTTTACTTTGCATACAAATATTTATTTATTTATTGTACCTTCAAAAATGAACTAACAATAATAGTTTAAATATAATTATTAGGCTAAACCAGTGTCGGACATGCACTTAAGGTGTCTTTACGTGGTAATACAAAGTAGAGATGTGCAAATGCCGTTATTTTATCGTGTCACGCGTGATCGTGATCAAATTTATAATTAATCATGAGTGATTGCGACTTAAACAAAATTACTCGTGCGTGATCTTGCGTGAGTTTTTTTAGAATCACGCACGAATTCTCACGCTCTCACGAGATAACACTTCTGCCTGGGTATATATCTGTATTAAAAATGTTTAATTTTCTTATAATAAATACTACAATCTATGTCTGTGATGCCCAAAGTAGCACCAGAGTGCCCAACATCAATGGCTTTTTATACAAATGAATATATGTACGCGAATAAATTACTCTCGTGTTTCTCTCGGTGGCCAGCTCTGATCTACATATGTACATACATATGTATATATATACATATAGGTAGAATGAATGCAAAAATGATGCATACATATATACGTACATATGTATGTACAAATGGACGTGTAAGAACCTATTTTTCAACCAACAAACAAAAAATTAATTATATATTTTTCGTAAGCGTGCGTGATCGTGAAAATTTTAAAAATTATTCGTGCGTGAGTAAAATATTTTTCTGCGTGAGCATGCGTGTCGCGAGTCAAAAGCCGCTCACGTGCAAGTATAGCGATTACAATATTATGGAATTCTCTCCGTGTTAAAAAAATGAGAACAAAAGTCTTTTGTAGGTATTTTTCAAGTTTACACTGATACTATACGTAAAATGCAAACCCAGTTATTAACAAAAAATTGGAAATTTGCAAAAAAAATATTAAATATTAGAGAAAACATTTTATTATTTCAATGTGATTTTACTACAAAATATAATTAGGTAATTCACAATGAGTACATCGTCACCTTAAATGCAAACGGACGTAACTACACTTCTATTTTTTTTTTACAGGAGAAACAAAAAACGTTTCAAAATCAATAATAATAAAGTGTTCTTGAAATTTTTTTTCGAAATTTACTTGTGGTATGCATACTTACATGTTTTTAACAATTTATTTCCTTTTTATATATATTTATATATAAAAAGGAAATAAATAAATATTATAGATGCATTCGTAATTACGTCCGTTTGAATTTCTTTAAGAAATTTTTGATCACAGAGGTCTAAATATTTGCGGGAGAATTAAGTTTCATAAAATGAACCATAATCAATCAAAATCTTGATTTCGAACTTTTGTGTAGTTACTTCCGTTTGCATTTAAGGTGACGATATTAAAATTTCAATGTGGTATTATTGTGCAACCTCAATTTTTAATAACATAGTGTCCACACTTGATGAATTTACATCATGATAAATGTCAAATTGATATCATGATGAAAATTCATCACGTATAGGCTCAATTTATTAATATTTGTCAGCGTTATGATATAATCATCAGAGCTCATGGCCTTATAAGTTCATCTTGGTATCAAATGTCATTTTCTGTGTCACTGTGCATTTCATGTTTATTTATTATACAATTGTCGTTTGTGCGCAAAAAATTAAATAAGACACAAACTGGATATTTTTCGCAAGCATTTTGCACAACGGTATTTCTTTGATTCAATTTGATCAATTTCTACTCCTTTGTCACAGAATACACAGAAGTAAAGAAAGTAAAAGGTAAAAAAGCTTCAATCAGGTTTTTTAAAATTCGTGGAAAAAAGAGAAAAAGATAGGGTATTTGATATTGGAGTGTATTACTATTAATACCAATTAATACAGCTAATAAAAAGCGTTGTAGTTTTATTGCACTAGAAAGAAGAATCAAAACAAAAACGCAGACAAAATTTGAGGAAAAACGAGACAAGCAGAAAAATAGCCTTATCTTCTGTCTCGTGACACTTCTGTATATTTTGTGCTTTTGTGTTGATATTAACCCATTTATTACCAGTGGTTTCGACCACAAAATTTAGCTGTTTTTCATTAAGTATTTAATAATATTACGTAGTCGATTTAAATAATTTTGTTTAATTTATAAGTAAGTTTGGGGTATTGGCTTTCTGATCTGAATTTTTATACCACCCTTTTTAAAGGTCCAACAGGAAGGGCACAAAAATATTCTATAAATAGCCTATTATTAAACTAGTTGTAATTAAGTGCATAAGAAAGCAAAATAAGGGTTATTGATTTAAATAGCCAACAGTTTTTAATGTATAAAAACTAGTTATTGCAGCTTCTCCAGTTGATAGCCACACAGTCTTGAAAATGGCTGGTCGAGATCTCGACCACTGGGATAATTAGAGCACTAAATTTATTTTTAATACTTATCTGTTCTTTTTTTAAATTTTTTTATTATTAATTGGATAAGTGTGTATACATATACAAGTATGTATCTCAATAAATGTTGTTTATACAGTCGAATCCGCTTCAGCGCAACACTCTTTACTGAAAAGAATCGGATTACTGAAAGCGATAGAAATCCCCGCACTGATTTTAAACGCAGCTAGTCTTATTCACTTCGCTTTAGCGAAAAATCGCTTTACTGAAAATATCGTTTTAATGAAAACCAAAAGCAAGCCCACAACTACGTTTTGTATGAAACTTACTTCGCTTTAGTGAAAAAATAAACAATGACAAATTTATTTATTAGAAATCGATTGCATAACTTATGGCTGAAAAAATTTTGCATGTTTTGTCCGTTAAAAAATTAAACGGCAAAATGTATTTGTGTTTTTCGCTCTTACGTACTTTATTGTATTTTTCTATTATACATATTGTCAATGCAAGTGGCTAGACATTTCGAGGAGTACGTTTAATTGTAAGAAATTTCAGTAATCCTAACTACGTTTTAGAGAAAAAATCGGATAACTGAAAAAATACAAATATTGGTGTTTGTTTTCATCGAAAGGGTATCTGTTTCAATTCCTACAATGTACTGTGGCATCGGATACATATGATAAATAACTTGGCCTAGATGCTAGCGTGGTTATGAGTCTAATGTCGGTTTGTGAGTATCCTAGACAACATACTGTTCATTTCGATAACTTTTTCACCGGACACCAATTGATGTGCCTTCTAAGAGAAAAAGGATTTTGTGCAACTGGAACAATCCAAGCAAACAGACTGGTAGGCGAA
The DNA here is from genome assembly GCA_936439885.1 of Nowickia ferox. Lineage (NCBI taxonomy): Eukaryota > Metazoa > Arthropoda > Insecta > Diptera > Tachinidae > Nowickia > Nowickia ferox. The sequence continues at coordinate 44,811,001 of OW387026.1, forward strand.
GGAATAAACACAAAATTAGCTCGACATGAAATGGATTACTCATTCGACCAAGAGCATAAGATTGCATTGGTTCGATGGAGAGACAATGCAGAAGTCATTTTGACTACGAACTATGATCAGATGGATCCGATAAGAAATGTAATACGATAAGATAGAAAACCCGTAAAACGGATCGCTGCACCCCAAGTCAACTTTATAGCTAATGTTAATGTTGTCGGTAATGGTTGTGTGTGTCAAGGGCTACTATCGCCGCACAGTGGGGTTTTCGATGGCTAAAGTGGGAACGAATTTGTGGTGACTTTGCCTGTTTATAATTTTAGATTTTTTTGGTCAATATCACTTAAAGAAAGCGATTTTCGAAGTTGGGCGAAAAATTGGCGGGATAAGACTGCGAGAAGGTACTCCCTACACAGACTAATTAATAATAACCTGCTATCTAGACGCCCATGATAGTAAGAGCTTTTACAAGTTACACTGTAATAGTGTTTTCACAATGACATGGTTTTAATAAAAGTTGATTTTAACGTTAAAACCAACTGTTAAAACCTAGTTTTACCATATAAATTGTTTTTGTTAAAACCAACTTAAAAACATTTTTGAATTGGTTTTAAGTAGGTTTTATTAAATGCAACCTTGTTTTCGCTGTGCTAAATTCAGTGTTGCCGAGTTAAAATGACCGGATGCAGCTGATAATGTTTATGCCAGTGAAGAGGAATAAATACCAATTAATAAATTTTCAACTTAAAAATAGATGCAGCGGCAATAATTATCAAAAAAATGTGAAGTTAAAGTATCCTGTGGACGGAAAACAACGAAACTATTTTCACTAACATCTGGGAAGTGAAAACATACGATGATACTGACATCCATCTGCAGAAAAAAATGTTAAGCCGATAATATATTTGTGCGTTTCTTTTATATAATACTATGATTTCCAAAGATTTCTTCACGTTGCTCATTGGTCAAAAATCCATTTTTTTCTGGCCAAAATGTAATTTTTTAATTTTGTTTTTTCGTACTTTTTATATTGTAAAGAGAATAAAAACACTTCAAATCAACAAAATATTTTTGTTTGTTTTTGTATACCGTTATTTATTTTTCATGTGTATATCGACAAACATAAAACTTTTTAATATTATTGAAGAATTAAAATAGTATTTTAGTAATTAAACAAAAAGTAATTTGTCTAGAATTATCTTATCATATGTTGTGTGAAATGTTAAAAGAAAAATAACTAGATTTTGAAAGACTTACATTTTCTAAGGGTATATAAAAAAATTTTCTAAATAATTTTTCCCGAATTAATTTTGAATTATAAAAAAATGTCCAAATTTGTCCGGCGCCAAAAAAAAATTATAAAAGAGTTATAGTCTATAGAATATTATTCTTTAAATATTGTATAAAAAATTTTCCAATTCTTTAAAATAAATAAATTTTTGTTAGGTAACCTTTGCATAAAAAACTGCGATCTTCTTTAAATATGGCTGCAAAATAATTCCAAAGAGGAGATAAAGAAAGCTCTCTTGACTCACATTATAAAAATAAACGAAGAAACCCCTTCTAAAGATTATGCTAAATATTGAGAAGAAAAAAATACGACTTTTTTGTATTAAGGTTGAACAGAAGTGGCTCGAAAACCACAGTTGCTTAAAATATTTTGGGGGCTAGTCGGCCACGACTGCCATATTCAGAAATGTCTGAGCGCAGCACAAGGAGGGAAGCGGCAGGTCTTTTATCATGCAGACAAAATGAGACCGATCTACTAATTCATGCAGCAGGTATTTCAGCCCGAAAAAAGGGAGAAAAGGACCTCACTGCGGTTTTAGAAAACATAACGTCCCACGCGTTTAGCTAAAATCAGAAATATATGCTATGAAAATTTTAAAGAGCCTGTTAAACTTTCTGACGAGGAAGCTCTTTGTTTTCTCATTGAAAACAATTTCACCAAAAAGCAGAACATTAATATTCGCATAGAGAATATACAAAGAAATTGTAACATTTCCACCATATTATATGCTTCTGGCAGAAAATGTTCTCTGCCGGCCCAGCAATATATATTTGCAAGCGAAAAAGTTGCAAAAGTACATTTACAAATGCTATTGCAACATACTGCAACAATAATTCTACAATTCTACTATATTGAGAATCACAATATACAAACATAATAAGTTTGAAAGTCTCAAACAAAAATCTTTACAAAACAAACATCTTTATTCGATTGTAAAGATTTTTGTTTGAGACTTTCAAACTTATTATGTTTGTATATTGTGATTCTCAATATAGTATTAAGAGTCTTACTATAAACATACGAAGTTTGTTAGCTAAAATCAAAAATGTTTTGGGTTGAAGTCTACTGATGAGTTCCAAAAAGCGGGAACGAAATGCATATAGACAATCGCTTAACCATAAAAACAAGCAAAATTTTCAAATTAAATAAATAAAGACTTTATGTCAAATAAATATACTTCGGTATTTCATGTAATTAATAATAACTAATTTATGAACAAAATAATGTGTTTTATTTTATATAAATAACTAGCGGTCCCGTTGCCTGCTTCGCACGGCAAAACAAAATAAGAAAAGAAACACACTTGTTTTTAATAAAGTTGGTTTTGTTCCCTATTATTCAACTTTTAATTCTAGTTTCTTACAATCTTAGACTATGTATCACTTAAACTATCTTAGAGCTCTTTCGTAGACAACATTTTTGGTTTTGCCATGAGTTGTTGTGTAGATAAAGAGAACTGAAGGCTTGCCAACACGTGAGCACGAAACATATAACTGGCCGTGTGAAAAGCAAGGATATTCTAAATCAATTCCACACAATTCCAACGATTGCCCTTGCGCTTTATTTATTGTAATAGCAAATGCAAGACGTATTGGAAACTGTAGTCTTTTGAATTCAAAAGGTAAATCTGATGGAATCATTGGAATTCGTGGAATCAATACATCTTCACCTTTAAACTTCCCCTTTAAAATTGTTGCTTCGATCAAATTGTTCATGACCTTTTTAACCGCTAATCTTGTCCCATTGCATAATCGTGGTTGATTTATATTTCGAAGCATAATAATGGGAGCACCCACTTTCAATTGTAAACGATGAGGTGGAAATCCGGGTAAATCCAATGAATTCAAAAATTCTGTCGGATAATTAACAGCGTCGTCTTGATTCGTAACCGTGTCAACTGATTGATATGTTACAACCTCGCCAGGAACATGGGTTAAAATGTCTGCATTCATTTGACCAACGTCTTTATTTTTAGCGGCCAGTATAGCTCTTTCAGATAACCAATTATGATTGCGATAATTTTCTGCAATATTTGGAAAAACACTTGACACCAATTCTTCTTTTGTCGGTGCAATATTACAAAAGTTATCTGGTAAAGTGATTAAGCCAGTTTCACGATCAACAGCAAGTTGGCCATTGCCTATTGCCAACAGTTGCCTTGAAAATGTGTCAGCCGATGGATCGTTTTGAATTTGTACTCGCACATTTGTAGTCAAATTGAGTATTTGTACATGTCTCCATAAATAAGATGACTTTAAACATGCTTTTAATTCATCTGCTGGTGTTGAACGGGGAATCACAGGCAATGTCTGACGAAAATCACCAGCCAACAGAATCAAAGCGCCACCAAATATCTGTTGATCATTACTACGCAAGTCTTGCAATGTCCTGTCTAACGCTTCCACTGATTTCTTATGGGCCATTGTACATTCATCCCACACTATTAATTTGCATTGTTGCAAGACTTTGCCCATTCCCGAATTTTTGGAAACATTACAGGTGGGATTTTCATTTACATTCATATTCAGTGGTAATTTAAGTGCAGAATGGGCTGTCCGACCACCATCTAATAACGTCGCTGCTATTCCAGACGATGCAAGTGCCAATGCTATATTACTCTGTGATCTTATAGTCGCTAATAGCAAGGAAATCAGAAATGTTTTGCCAGTTCCTCCTGGAGCGTCTAAGAAAAACATTCCTCCAGTTTCGTTTCGTACTGATTCCATTATGGTATCATATGCGTGTCTCTGTTCTGGATTCAATTTATGCAAATTCAAGTTTATAAATGTGGTCAACTCATTCAAATCATATTGTTTTTCACGATTTATTTCTTGATTGAATGCATCATGCATTGGTCGATTTGGAGCTGGTAAACCCAATTGTGTCAATGCTTTATTTGCAATTACCAAAGAAATATCTTCAATGATAATCAATGCCTCATTAAACATTTCAAGTGTAATCATTAAATCGTTATTTCCTGCAATTCGGCGAATTCGATGCAAAATGTCTTCGGTCATAAAATCCTTAAAATTTTCCCATAATTGCAATGGATCAGATGGAAAACATGTTGCAATAATAATAGCAAATAATGTTCGTATTTGATGAGGACAACCTGTTGCTGATGCATCCCTAAGTGTCGCATCCCAGTGATTATCATTTGTAACAATCAGAACACTTGATTAGAAAAATTTTTATTTCATTAATCATTGTTTTTTTTAATTTTTTTTAACAAAATAAACACACTCACTTCACTTACGCACCCCACACACATGCGTTATCGGATTTTAACCAAACATCATATAAACCATATATGGGCCACTGCCTACGTAGTGTATAAGTTTGGTTGAAATCGCACGACGCGTTTATGAGTAGTTCGGCGACGTACATATACGGATACTTATTTTTATATATATAGATTTTGGCCAAAAAAAAATTGATTTTTGACCATTGTCGTTGTACAAGTAGTTACATAATTTTAAAATGTTCATTTACAAAATATAAAATAATTTCTAGTTTAGAGTGCATTCTAAAATTGCTGAGTTTTTAATGCAAAAAAGAACAACTGTTGTACATGGTGTCAGATAAGTATTATAAAAAGCTAAAAAAATACATCAACAATTACACGCATTTCTACAGTACAATTATTTTATTTTGGACAAATTTAAAAGACAACCTGTTGTTTAAAACCTGAATTTATCAAACTTGCAGTCGGAACGCAAAATCAGCTGTTTATGGTTTTAACGTTAAAACCAGGTCTTAACTTTCGGTGTGGAAACAGTATAAAGGTTTTTTTTGCTATTATTATTTCTTTATTTAATGCAAATTTATTTGAAGTCGGTTAAGAAAGGGAATAAAAATATTTGAACAGCTCTATTACGTATCCAAGTCTTAACAATCATCATCAAAATGATGGTGAAAATTAATATTTTTGAATGAAATGAAATCGAATGACTTCTCTAATCATTTGAAAACAATTTTTAATCACCTTCTTAGTAGTAATAAGTTTATTCGCGTTATGGTTTTTAATACAACACAACAAATTCTTTCATTTAATTTTGTACAATGGTTTACTTCTTCAAATGTATTTTCAATCTATTCTTTGTGCTCTCATTCGCTGTGTGGTTTTCGTAAGCAAAAGGTAAAAATTAAAGTTTTCAATCAAAATGCTTAAAGTTAAATCAGGAATCATTTGTAAACAAATTTTAATCACTTTTTAACACCAATAATCGTTTTCACATTCAATTCAATTCAATGCAAACAATTATTTCATTTAATTTTGTAAATATGTGTATGTATGTGCATTTGTTCATTTCACAAAATGTAAATTTTCTCTCATTTGTTTTGTTGATTTTGTTAACATCTTAATAACAAATATACTACAGTTGTCACTTTCTCGCAGAACCTGCGCCAAAAATGATTTTTAGCTTTTTTTATAAGTCACTTTCTTCAACTCTGGTATACTTTGTTGTTCGGGACTTTCCCAGTAAAAAAATTGCCTCAAATGAAGCAGGCTTTTTCTATTACAGAGTTAAAGTAGCGCTGACAAACCTGCTGATTTTTGTATGGCGATTTCTCTGTTGGGAGTAATACATTTTTGCTCACAAAAGTACTTTTTTTAAATCTAATAAGACATGCAAACATAGCAGTTATCTAAAGCGCTTTTTAAGGGATTTAAAAATAATCGTATTTACTTATGTAATCTTTTAAAGATGTATGTGAGGATGGATAGATTTAAAACCTACATTGTTTTGGCACTTTTTAATTACCTTTTTCTATAGTATATATACGTTTACTGCTTCTAAATAAGCTCACATTTTAAAGCAAATTATGATGCACAAAAGATCGCTCGAATTCCCGCTAATAGCTTAATCATAATTTTTCCCGCAAAAAATACTTGAAAATCGCTAGAATTTACGGGAAAATAGTGCATGGCTGTCCATTCCACCAAACAACTGTTTAGAAGCCACACCGCATTTTATTTTCTGCTCTTTAACTTAGTCGTACATGAGACAGCAACGAGTGAACTGTATTTTTCAAATACTGTTTGTAAAGTAAATGATGGAACTAAGAAAATACTTTTCGATATACAATGCTTTTGGTAATGCCCAATGGTTTTATGTTATGAAACATAACAACATAGAGTTTATGAAGTTGATGGTCGACAAAGTTTGTTTTTTTTTTTTGTTTAGTTGGTTGAGAGCAGAGTAAGTAAATGCGCAGAGCAGCGCCGAACTGTTGCGCCTTTTCCCAAAACCCGTGGCAAAAATACAAAATTTGATGACAAAATTTTGTAAAATGAATGAAAACATAGATAAAGTGCTTCTTACTGATCCCAATTTGAAAACGTTTTCCTTAATAGGATAAAAATTATAGCTGGTGGAACTGCTTAAAGTCGACAATTTTTTCGAATGCTAAAAAAATGATAATGAAAAAAATGCACTTTAGAATTGAAGTGTCACAAACATTGCCGTTTGATCATTACTTTTTTTATATTGTTTTAAACCATGTTTATTTTTTATTTAAAAATAACAAAATGTTCATCAGATGCTCCACTTTTCGGCAGTTGCAGTTTTCAGACACCCTATATTTAGTTAATTCTTACAAGTAAAATAGAGCATATCTAAAAATGGCCAAAAATGGTTCCGCACATTTTTTCTGAGCATATTTACTACACCATACTTTAAATAATTTAACTAAATTTGGCCACAAAAGATTACAGGTTTTCTTTAAATATGAAGAATGCAGCGATGCCAACTATTTATAACCCAAACGCGCTATTCCCTTTCGCAAAACGCGCTAAGTTACAGCGTTGCCAACTATTTATAGCCAAAACGTGCTATTTGCCTACGCACTAAATTTAATTTTAATAAACGTCGATGTATGTTCATGTGTATTAGTAAATACAATTGATGTTTTTAAGTAGCTCATTTCAGATTTTATAATATTGTTTCTTCGAAATTTTACCCTAAATAACTTGAATCATTTAATACAGAATCAGAATTGCCTTCCAAATAATCGAAATCCTTAATGATTATGCATAAAAAAAATTCCCAACTTTTCGCTCAAATGTACCTTGAGAAGAAACTTACTCCTACGGTCCATTTGATTTTGGCTCATGGTGAAAATTTGATTTAAAAAAAGAAGCCCAGGAATGCAAAAACAAAGACTAGAAACACTTTAGATACATGAATACTTGCAAAATTTTACGGATTAGACAGTATGAGGACTTTTTCAATATGTTGGCGGGCTCTTCAGACTCACTAATTTCATCATGGATAGATGTAACATCTCGAAAGGATTTTGAAGAGCATAATAATAGTTCCGATATGTTAAGTCTATTAGATATCGCTCCCAATGTTAATGACTATTTAAAAAAAAACTAACGAATAAAAAAATTATACTTGTTTGAAAAAAATATACTAAATAACTTAATATATTATAAAGCATTAATATTAAGATATTTCAAAAATGTGTATCTATAGTATAAATAAAAATTATAATGTTAGTCTAACATGTTATATTAGAGTGGTATGGGAATATCATTTGAAGCACAAGAAATTGTGTTTTCAATGCGCTTTAAATTTTAAAAATATAATTTTTTAAAAGATATGATTTTTGCGACAAAAACGTCAAAAAGAATTACCGTGCCCAGTGCCAATCACAATGCGGGAGCACTTATTTTGAAACTAAAGGATTTAAAATTCAAGTAATTTTTAACCATTAGAAATATCTTAGTAACTTCAAAAACTATGATTTTTGCAACGAAAAAACTCAAAAGGCCCCACGTTTGTACTTAAAAAAAAATTTATTTTTATAAAAATATATGTTATTCTATTTACCTTTACAAAATTACAAAGAAAATAATATAATAATGAAATCGATTCAACGCTCACTGTGGTAGATCGCAAATCTAACTGGACAAAATTAAAAAAAATGTTTGGCAACATTCTTTCTGATCGTTTAATTAGCTTCTCAATAATATAGGTAACTGTAATTCATGTTTCTTTTTCGTTTTTAGCTCTGATTAGGAACAAATAAGCCTTAAAGTCAGTTGTTGTCAACACGTGCATTCAAATTTCAAAGAGAAGGGTATTTGTTGTGTGACTTAGGTCTATGATTAAAAAGGCTATGGTGGTTTTATTGTCAAAAATTTTTTTTTAATTATTACTAAACTTTATTTCAAAGAAATATTTTACAATTTTCATTTAAATATTTTCATTGTAAGTATTAAAAAAACATTTCTTTTCATGATAAATTCAGAAATTGAAAAAAATTAAATATTTATTTTTTTCAAGCTATTTACTCCGAATAGTTCCGGTCAGGGTTACCGTTAGGAATTTTAGAAAAGTCGCACAAAAGGTCGATTTGTAAAAATGAAGTCTCACAAAAAAGTCGTTTGAGAAAATAAAAGTTGCACCTCTTTTTTTATTAATCAAAAGCATAACAAAACGAAAAAACAATTGAAACAAAACAAAAAGCTTATTGCAGAATCAATTTTTATCATACTACTACTTTTTAGAAATTTCATTCCTATATTTAAAATAAGTTCATCACAGGGAATCCAGTCTTCTATACCTTTGTCTATTAAATTTAAAGCTGACAAGTAGTAGGGAAATGGGCATTCTGGGACAATTAAAATTGTAAAATTTTGAAATTTTAATTACCCAAATTTTAAAATTCTTGGAAATTTGTGAAATTTGATACCTACGAGGGTGGTTCAATAAGCCCGTCCGGTTTTTTGTTTACATAAGGAGTTTTTTGTTTACATAAGAAGTTTTTTGTTTACATAAGCAGTTTTTTTATTACTAAATACGAGGGCGGTTCAATAAGTCTGGTTTTTTATGACCGTGGGAATTTATATGTATGTATGTTTGTGGGGTGGATTAAGGGGTTTCATAAGATTAAGATTTCATAAGTATACATATATGCCGACGGGAAAATCATGAAAATGATTTTTCCTAATATCAATAGGGAAATCATGAAATGATTTTTCCTAATGCCGACGGCAATACATGATTATTTTTCCTAATGCCGACGGCAAAACATGATAATTTTTCCTAATGCCTACGGCAAAACATGATTATTTTTTTCAAATGCCGACGGCAATGCATGATTACTATATTTCTTAATGCCGACGGGAAAATGATTTTCCCAAAGGGAAAATTGCCAGTGTTGCCAGACTGTATAAATTTGTTATCGTAATACTATATCAGTAATATCAGAGAAAATAGATTTGATGAATACTAGGCGATTATCATATGAATCGTGGGAACGTGTATGTGTATGTTTGTAGGAGTTTAATGCTGAATGTGATTTGAGGTGGGGGAGGGTGTTGTTGTGATAGATAGATAGATAGAATGTGCGTATGTGTGTGTGTGTATGTATGTATGTATATGTAGCAGTTTAAGTCTATCCTTGATTTGAGGTAGGCGGGCGGTGTTATTGTAATATGTATCTATAAGAATTTGGGTGTTTATATGTCTGTAGGAATTTTTGTACATGTATGTCTGTACGAGTTTAAGGCTGATCGTAATTTAAATTGTTGAGATTGATCGATTGTATGTGACTTCGAGAATTAGTGTATGTATATCTGTAGGAAACTTAAGGCTTATCGTGATTTATGAGGGGCGAAGTGTTCATTAAATATATCATGATTAATGAGGTGAAGGTGTTCATGTATATGTATCCGTATTTGTGTGCATGCATGTCTATATGAGTTTAAGGCTAATCGTGATTTAAGTTCTTGAGATTGATAGATTGTATGTTACCTTGTGATTTTGTGTATGTATATCTGTAAGAACTTTAGGCTGACTGTGATTTGTGAGGGGAGGGGCGTTGTTGAAATAGGTTTTATTTTTCGTAGATGAATTTTAGTATGTGTGCGTGTATATGATTTTCTCACCCTAGTATTTATATGTACGTAGAAATAAATTCTTTCTCATATGAAAATTTTTTGCTAGAAAATATTATCATATATCTGAACTTCCCTAATCGTAGTATGTTTTTCATATTGGAGGATGAGATTGCTTTATATTTTATCAAGCTTAAATTTGTCCAGTGTTAAAGTCTGTCGGTCAGAAATTTGTTTATATTTGTATAAATATTAATTTCAGATTTTGCAAAATTCTTGCGTACGATCGTGGTGATTTTGTGTGTGTGTGTATGTGTGTATGCGCGATAGAGTTTGACTGGTCTGTGATAAGTTTGTTTATTTAAGTACATTTGTCTTCTTCGACTTTCGTCTTCAAGCGTCAATAGCTTGGAGAACGGTTTGTATGTTTTCATGATGTAGATATGTAAGTGTGATTGTTAAAATCCAATAAATACTTGAGCATGGGTAAGAAATTTGATAATATGTGTACATATGTACATATGGATCTACAAATTGATTTTATGTATGTATGTATGTACATACAAATAAGTCTGGGGCTCCCTGTTTAAATACATTTTTTTTGTCATGTGCTGTTGTTGCTGTTGTAAATATTCGCCTGGTCTTTTGTGTATAGATGTGAAATATCTCGATAGTTTTTTTATTTGAAATTAAAAAAACGTTCTTTTAATTTTTAGATGTATTTACTTAAAAGTTTGTGAGGAGTTTCTGTTTTAAGTAAAATTTAATTCCTAATATATTAATATATTTTATTTCCATTTGTTTAAAGTTGATGTAGCCTATATAGTCAATGTTAGAAATTTTTCGGTGTAAAATTTTTTCCAACTATCATCTTTTTTCTTCACCTTTTTCATATATTTTAGAACATCTTGCATTGGCTTTAAAAAATGATAAACGCTTTGAAATGAAACTGATCCAGCAGTCCAGCTTTTTTTAACCACTTTGCTTCTCTTTCCTTTTTTATTGATAAACATTTAAAATCAAATGGTAGTTTTATAATGAAATTGTTATACTCATTATTGTTAAAAACATCCGCTACTTCTTTTTGTAATGAAAATCGTTCGAAACCTTACTCGTCTATTAAAACCATTTTTTTTCATTCATATTACTTAATTTATAAGACTTTCAGGACTTTCTATTATTCGATCATTAATAAAAATGCAGTAGCTGAGGTCCTTGCTTACTGTTTCATATTAAATTTCTATATCAATTGGGCCGCTATTGAATAAAAGGAACTTTTTTCTTAAACTTTAGTGCATTTGGAAGTGCTTGAGATTCTTTCATATAATAGCTTTGTTGGAATCTTAGATACGAGTACATATAATATAGAATTGCATAACGTTTATTTTTAATTTTTATGTTAAGATCATCATCATTTGGATATGAGACTGAATTTAAATGTACTTTTAAATTAGTTAAATCGTAATGAGGAAACTTGTTTTCTTCTTGAATAGCGATCAACAGAAAACGAAATCGTTTTCTTACAATTTAGGTCTGGCCTCTCAACGGTTCCTCTAGTATACAAGATGACTTCCTATGTCAACATATCTGCCTACTCTTTGTCAGCGTTAAGGGACAATTAAATGTTAAAATTTTAATTCCTCAAATTGTGTTACTTCATACTGATAATATGTTTTCATTAATAAGGTATATGTTTATCTTATGAAGGTTACTCGCCTATGGCTTTTATTTGATGTTCTAGATGATTTTTTTTCTCATTTTATTAAATTTCAACGTATTGTGTATATATTTCTGATATTTTTAAGTGCGCTTTATTTACCTGTCAGACAAAGTGTACGTATCAGTTGATCACTCAGTCTCTCCTTTTAATATTTTTTTTTTCTTTTAATGTATCACTACTATTTTTTCAGATTTTACTACTTGAAAAAGAGAATATTTGTATAATTTTTAAATGTATTCATATATACATATAGGTAAATATATGTATGTATGTATAGAGAAATTACCTTATCTACAAAGAAATACATGTTTAATAATCAACTATTTTAGAAAATCTATCTCAAATAATTCAGTTACCTCCAACATCAATTCACCGTATGTGTTTTCATAGTGTCGGAATCATTAGAATATCTATGTTTGAGAGAATTTTTATATCGAGTTTTTCTACATAAGGTTTGCTGGTTGACCCCCTTCAAGTTATTGTTGACGTAGGCTGGGTTGTATCACATTCAGATGTAATCATTTCTTACTTAAAAAAGATCCCCATCACCATCAACCATATCTGTATACATTTCATTCATGAGTTGGTTTGATCCAGATACAATTGCTGTCTACAGATTAATAATTAGAAACAAGTTTCTCATCACCTAACAGATTTATATATTTTGCTAGCATGCATGCCTTAGCATGCTTCTATTGATAGTGAAGTGAGAGTCCGACATGTAGTGGTGTTTCAGTTAAAAATCTATACTATTAGAATTTAAGAATTCACTCTTCTGAATTTTTTACAGAGTAGATACATATGTATTTCATTTAACATACAAGCATAATATTTCTTTACTTACAAAATTATATTACGTGAGGAATTCTTTTAAATTTGCATGCTTCGGCATGCTTTCAATATTTTTTCTGTAAATTTATTTAATACTCATACAGATACAGATATAAAGTAAGAACTGCTTATAATGCATTTTACAATTTATGTATGCTTCAGCATGATTCCAGTTGATGTCCATATTTATTCAGTAAGTTTGTTTGATACTATTTCATACACATATACATTCTTAAAGATTGGAAATCTAAGTCCAATTTATGTAGTTTGTCTATATTTTCTAAAGATTTGATAGCTATAGAAATTAATAGAATAGAAGAACAATTATTGTAATAACCCATGAGCATATTTTAAAATTTCGCTTGCTAGAGCTTTCGAAATGGAAAATATACAATTTTCACTATAAAAAGTGATAATATTATGTGTTACTGAATATTACACTGTGTTGTAATTTATTTTGAACGCTTAAGTTTTAACAATATTTCATACAGGCCAACAAGTTTAGAGAATTTCCTTTATATTAAGTTAATTATCTTTCTTAAGACCTATCATTCCTAATCATTCCTTCAAAAATACAAACCAAACTAGATTTTTCCTGTTTAATTTTATTTTTTACTTTCATTAAATTTCAACATTTTGTTCATCTTCAAATTATTATATTTAGCAGCTTTTTCTCATTTGTTGAGTTAACTTTAATCGGAAACATTTAAATAGTGAGATGAACTTTTATATTGTATACGAGTACATTAAGTAATTCTTTGTATATTTCAATACACTTATATGAAGCATCATCACATAATTCCTTTGGATCATCTATTAAATCATTCTACTATTGATGCTTTCATATTAAGTAATATTTAATATTCTACTTATGCATGAATTTTCCAGTGTCTATTAATAAATTCTTTACAATCATCCATTTGTAAGTTTTTTTTTTGGTACTCGTATCATTTCAAAAACATTTTCCATAGCGTAGGTTTTTTCGAGTGCAACTTTTATTTTCAACGGTATTGACTATAGAAACTTTGTGAATGAATCATTTACAGTCTACAATAATCATTAATTTCTATTTTCTGTAGAATAGTTTCCCATTTCACCTAAATCAGCTCCATAAAAGATCAACTATTCCTTTCATTACATATCTGCAATGCACAAACAATTTTCGAGATTTATTATAGAGTTCGTTTACTAAATTTCTTTTTAAAGACATTGAGTTGTTTTAAAGATTTTTTGGAGAGTGTTGTGATCTACTTGATGCACTTTCAGCTATTTATACTATCATGTAGTTAATTTTCCAATCTATAAATTTTATTGTTCAGCTGTTCAATTTGTTTTTTCAAAAGATGATTTAATTTTTAGTACGTTTTTTTTCAATTTTATAACTATCTTCTATCTCTAATTGTATTTCACGTTGTACTCCATCAATTTGCATTTTAATATATTCTTGAATTATATTAATTCCTTAAGCTGTATTATTAATTTGTCCTATAGTTTATCGTTTTGAGTTTCCAGAAACAATTTACTGATAACATCATTCTCCGTCAGTGAATGATGATGATTCTCCACCCATGTATTAGTAGAAATTATATATTTCATATAGTTTTCAAAATAAAATTTCTCATAGTATTTCTATGTTTTATTATCAATCATTAAAGAAAATAAAGCTACTATTAGAGCCTATATTTGACCATCAACTTGAATTTTATCTTCATTTAGTTTTAGGTTACTATCACCAAACTTCTATGCATTATTCAAATCTTAATGTGGGCCATAGTTTATATCTAATTCAATTCTTCCTTCCAAGACTGATAAAATGAGTATAAGTGTCTTCAGAATTGGAAGTCTATGAGTAAAAATCATCTTCATCATCCTCATAATCATTCTCAGTATTAGAATCATTAAATAAGATGATATCATCAAATATTGTTCCTTCTGAAAGTTTCTTCGGTGTACTTGTCTCTATATTGACTGATGGCTTTAAACTTATATTATTTACAGCTTCTATCTTGATTTTACTTTCTTCTTTCTTGTGAATTCTTTCAATATTTCTAGAACTATTTATGAATTCTTTGAGAGGTTCTGTTATAGGTTTAAATGTATCTTTTCTAGCTCACATGTATCTATTTCACCAGTTTTTATACTACGAAGCTTTTTCTTCAAGACATTTCTTGTCAACACCAACTGTTTTAAAATCTTCTCATCCATGTTTAGCAAATAAGAGGTATCAGTTATTAGATCAGGTATCAGCTTATCAGGACCTGATCTGGTTTTCAGATCAGCTTATCAGGACCTGGTCTGGTTTTCAGATCAGCTTATCAGGACCTGATCTGGTTTTCAGATCAGCTTATCAGGACCTGGTCTGGTTTTCAGATCAGCTTATCAGGACCTGGTCTGGTTTTCAGATCAGCTTATCAGGACCTGGTCTGGTTTTCAGATCAGCTTATCAGGACCTGGTCTGGTTTTCAGATCAGCTTATCAGGACCTGGTCTGGTTTTCAGATCAGCTTATCAGGACCTGGTCTGGTTTTTAGATCAGCTTATCTGATTCAGATTGGGTTATCAGTTTACAAGTAGCTGCCTATTTATAACATTTCGATGAATGCAGTTTAAGGTCAGATGAAAAACGAAAAAGTAAACTTTTATGTAGTCAAATTCTCTTTTTTTCTATAACGATCATCGTTTAATTCAATATCGTTGCTTATAATCAAAATTCATATTTATCCTTCCAACATGCATTTTATTTATCTCATCTTACTTAAACATTATAATTACATTATGATTATCTGGTATAAAATGTTTGGTGATTCTGGAATAAGTTTGACATCAGCAGAATGCATCAACATTCTTATCTCACTCCATACAAAAATATGTTTCTCACATCTAACTTCGTTAAATATCATATCGGAATTACTTTTAGCTTTGTTAGGAGAAATAACAGATTCAGTATATTTAAATGTGTATTATCCCATTCCTTTAATTAATGAAATTATGTAATTTCTTTAAGTATCCATATTTGGGTTGATAGAGAGATTTTAAGTATTAATATGTTGATGTTTTAAAATTTTAGTTCATTAAGACTTTTTAGCAAGCCAATCATAACATATTATTTTTTATTTTATTTTTTTACAATTTGACAGACCAACTATTTTTGCGCAAATAAAATTTGGTAGAAGGGAACTATAACTTGTTTTGAACTAACGTTTGATGAATCATCAAAAATTTCGTACCATCCTATTTTTAGGATTTTAAGTATTAATATGTTGATGTTTTAAAATTTTAGTTCATTAAGACTTTTTAGCAAGCCAATCATAACATATTATTTTTTATTTTATTTTTTTACAATTTGACAGACCAACTATTTTTGCGCAAATAAAATTTGGTAGAAGGGAACTATAACTTGTTTTGAACTAACGTTTGATGAATCATCAAAAATTTCGTACCATCCTATTTTTAGGTTGTTTTGACTATGAGTATGCACCAATATTTATGAAATGTGTTTCATAAATATTGTCTCTTATTTAGAAAAAATAAAATAATACAGCTATACGACACCAGAAAATATTTTCTGGTATCGTATAGCTGTATTAATTTATTTTTCCTATATAAGAGATAATGGTCCCTACTCATAGTCAAAACAAAGTATATTTTAAGAGTTTAAAACCAGTATTATCATAAAAATACTGATTTTAAACTCTTACAGTCTTATTTATAAAAATTATTAAGACTTTATAAAGGTTTTTTAGACAAATTTTCATAAAAATTTTTTCTAAAAAAGCCCTTATAAAGTCTTAATAATTTTTATAAATAAGGCTGTTAAAATATACTTTGTTTCACTAACCACATTTGTGTAACTAATTGCATTTCATAAATATTGACGTATACTCATAATCAAAACAAATGATAGTTTTATGTTGTTTTGAATGTGAGTATACATCATTATCTCTTATTAAAAAAATAAAATAATACATCTACACGATTTCAGAAAATATTTTCTGATATCGAATAGCTGTATTATTTTATTTTTTTAATAAGAGATAATATTTATAAAATGCATTTAGTTACACAAATGTGGTTAGTGAAACAACCTAAAAATAGGATGGTACGAAATTTTTGATGATTCATCAAACGTTAGTTCAAAACAAGTTATAGTTCCCTTCTACAAAATTTTATTTGCGCAAAAATAGTTGGTCTGTCAAATTGTAAAAAAATAAAATAAAAAATAATATGTTATGATTGGCTTGCTAAAAAGTCTTAATGAACTAAAATTTTAAAACATCAACATATTAATACTTAAAATCTCTCTATCAACCCAAATATGGATACTTAAAGAAATTACATAATTTCATTAATTAAAGGAATGGGATAATACACATTTAAATATACTGAATCTGTTATTTCTCCTAACAAAGCTAAAAGTAATTCCGATATGATATTTAACGAAGTTAGATGTGAGAAACATATTTTTGTATGGAGTGAGATAAGAATGTTGATGCATTCTGCTGATGTCAAACTTATTCCAGAATCACCAAACATTTTATACCAGATAATCATAATGTAATTATAATGTTTAAGTAAGATGAGATAAATAAAATGCATGTTGGAAGGATAAATATGAATTTTGATTATAAGCAACGATATTGAATTAAACGATGATCGTTATAGAAAAAAAGAGAATTTGACTACATAAACGTTTACTTTTTCGTTTTTCATCTGACCTTAAACTGCATTCATCGAAATGTTATAAATAGGCAGCTACTTGTAAACTGATAACCCAATCTGAATCAGATAAGCTGATCTAAAAACCAGACCAGGTCCTGATAAGCTGATCTGAAAACCAGACCAGGTCCTGATAAGCTGATCTGAAAACCAGACCAGGTCCTGATAAGCTGATCTGAAAACCAGACCAGGTCCTGATAAGCTGATCTGAAAACCAGACCAGGTCCTGATAAGCTGATCTGAAAACCAGACCAGGTCCTGATAAGCTGATCTGAAAACCAGACCAGGTCCTGATAAGCTGATCTGAAAACCAGACCAGGTCCTGATAAGCTGATCTGAAAACCAGATCAGGTCCTGATAAGCTGATACCTGATCTAATAACTGATACCTCTTATTTGCTAAACATGGATGAGAAGATTTTAAAACAGTTGGTGTTGACAAGAAATGTCTTGAAGAAAAAGCTTCGTAGTATAAAAACTGGTGAAATAGATACATGTGAGCTAGAAAAGATACATTTAAACCTATAACAGAACCTCTCAAAGAATTCATAAATAGTTCTAGAAATATTGAAAGAATTCACAAGAAAGAAGAAAGTAAAATCAAGATAGAAGCTGAAAATAATATAAGTTTAAAGCCATCAGTCAATATAGAGACAAGTACACCGAAGAAACTTTCAGAAGGAACAATATTTGATGATATCATCTTATTTAATGATGCTACTACTGAGAATGATGATGAGGATAATGAAGATGATTTTTACTCATAGACTTCCAATTCTGAAGACACTTATACTCATTTATCAGTCTTGGAAGGAAGAATTGAATTAGATACAAACTATGGCCCACATTAAGATTTGAATAATGAATGGAAGTTTGGTGATAGTAACCTAAAACTAAATGAAGATAAAATACAAGTTGATGGTCAAATATAGGCTCTAATAGTAGCTTTATTTTCTTTAATGATTGATAATAAAATATGGAAATACTATGAGAAATTTTATTTTGAAAACTATATAAAATATATAATTTCTACTAATACATGGGTGGAGAATCATCATCATTCACTGACGGAGAATGATGTTATCAGTAAATTGTTTCTGGAAACTCAAAACGATAAACTATAGGACAAATTAATAATACAGCTTAAGGAATTAATATAATTCAAGAATATATTAAAATGCAAATTGATGGAGTACAACGTGAAATACAATTAGAGATAGAAGATAGTTATAAAATTGAAAAAAAACGTACTAAAAATTAAATCATCTTTTGAAAAAACAAATTGAACAGCTGAACAATAAAATTTATAGATTGGAAAATTAACTACATGATAGTATAAATAGCTGAAAGTGCATCAAGTAGATCACAACACTCTCCAAAAAATCTTTAAAACAACTCAATGTCTTTAAAAAGAAATTTAGTAAACGAACTCTATAATAAATCTCGAAAATTGTTTGTGCATTGCAGATATGTAATGAAAGGAATAGTTGATCTTTTATGGAGCTGATTTAGGTGAAATGGGAAACTATTCTACAGAAAATAGAAATTAATGATTATTGTAGACTGTAAATGATTCATTCACAAAGTTTCTATGGTCAATACCGTTGAAAATAAAAGTTGCACTCGAAAAAACCTACGCTATGGAAAATGTTTTTGAAATGATACGAGTACCAAAAAAAAAACTTACAAATGGATGATTGTAAAGAATTTATTAATAGACACTGGAAAATTCATGCATAAGTATAATATTAAATATTACTTAATATGAAAGCATCAATAGTAGAATGATTTAATAGATGATCCAAAGGAATTATGTGATGATGCTTCATATAAGTGTATTGAAATATACAAAGAATTACTTAATGTACTCGTATACAATATAAAAGTTCATCTCACTATTTAAATGTTTCCGATTAAAGTTAACTCAACAAATGAGAAAAAGCTGCTAAATATAATAATCTGAAGATGAACAAAATGTTGAAATTTAATGAAAGTAAAAAATAAAATTAAACAGGAAAAATCTAGTTTGGTTTGTATTTTTGAAGGAATGATTAGGAATGATAGGTCTTAAGAAAGATAATTAACTTAATATAAAGGAAATTCTCTAAACTTGTTGGCCTGTATGAAATATTGTTAAAACTTAAGCGTTCAAAATAAATTACAACACAGTGTAATATTCAGTAACACATAATATTATCACTTTTTATAGTGAAAATTGTATATTTTCCATTTCGAAAGCTCTAGCAAGCGAAATTTTAAAATATGCTCATGGGTTATTACAATAATTGTTCTTCTATTCTATTAATTTCTATAGCTATCAAATCTTTAGAAAATATAGACAAACTACATAAATTGGACTTAGATTTCCAATCTTTAAGAATGTATATGTGTATGAAATAGTATCAAACAAACTTACTGAATAAATATGGACATCAACTGGAATCATGCTGAAGCATACATAAATTGTAAAATGCATTATAAGCAGTTCTTACTTTATATCTGTATCTGTATGAGTATTAAATAAATTTACAGAAAAAATATTGAAAGCATGCCGAAGCATGCAAATTTAAAAGAATTCCTCACGTAATATAATTTTGTAAGTAAAGAAATATTATGCTTGTATGTTAAATGAAATACATATGTATCTACTCTGTAAAAAATTCAGAAGAGTGAATTCTTAAATTCTAATAGTATAGATTTTTAACTGAAACACCACTACATGTCGGACTCTCACTTCACTATCAATAGAAGCATGCTAAGGCATGCATGCTAGCAAAATATATAAATCTGTTAGGTGATGAGAAACTTGTTTCTAATTATTAATCTGTAGACAGCAATTGTATCTGGATCAAACCAACTCATGAATGAAATGTATACAGATATGGTTGATGGTGATGGGGATCTTTTTTAAGTAAGAAATGATTACATCTGAATGTGATACAACCCAGCCTACGTCAACAATAACTTCAAGGGGGTCAACCAGCAAACCTTATGTAGAAAAACTCGATGTAAAAATTCTCTCAAACATAGATATTCTAATGATTCTGATACTATGAAAACACAGACGGTGAATTGATGTTGAAGGTAACTGAATTATTTGAGATAGATTTTCTAAAATAGTTGATTATTAAACATGTATTTCTTTGTAGATAAGGTAATTTCTCTATACATACATACATATATTTACCTATATGTATATATGAATACATTTAAAAATTATACAAATATTCTCTTTTTCAAGTAGTAAAATCTGAAAAAATAGTAGTGATACATTAAAAGAAAAAAAAAATATTAAAAGGAGAGACTGAGTGATCAACTGATACGTACACTTTGTCTGACAGGTAAATAAAGCGCACTTAAAAATATCAGAAATATATACACAATACGTTGAAATTTAATAAAATGAGAAAAAAAATCATCTAGAACATCAAATAAAAGCCATAGGCGAGTAACCTTCATAAGATAAACATATACCTTATTAATGAAAACATATTATCAGTATGAAGTAACACAATTTGAGGAATTAAAATTTTAACATTTAATTGTCCCTTAACGCTGACAAAGAGTAGGCAGATATGTTGACATAGGAAGTCATCTTGTATACTAGAGGAACCGTTGAGAGGCCAGACCTAAATTGTAAGAAAACGATTTCGTTTTCTGTTGATCGCTATTCAAGAAGAAAACAAGTTTCCTCATTATGATTTAACTAATTTAAAAGTACATTTAAATTCAGTCTCATATCCAAATGATGATGATCTTAACATAAAAATTAAAAATAAACGTTATGCAATTCTATATTATATGTACTCGTATCTAAGATTCCAACAAAGCTATTATATGAAAGAATCTCAAGCACTTCCAAATGCACTAAAGTTTAAGAAAAAAGTTCCTTTTATTCAATAGCGGCCCAATTGATATAGAAATTTAATATGAAACAGTAAGCAAGGACCTCAGCTACTGAATTTTTATTAATGATCGAATAATAGAAAGTCCTGAAAGTCTTATAAATTAAGTAATATGAATGAAAAAAAATGGTTTTAATAGACGAGTAAGGTTTCGAACGATTTTCATTACAAAAAGAAGTAGCGGATGTTTTTAACAATAATGAGTATAACAATTTCATTATAAAACTACCATTTGATTTTAAATGTTTATCAATAAAAAAGGAAAGAGAAGCAAAGTGGTTAAAAAAAGCTGGACTGCTGGATCAGTTTCATTTCAAAGCGTTTATCATTTTTTAAAGCCAATGCAAGATGTTGTAAAATATATGAAAAAGGTGAAGAAAAAAGATGATAGTTGGAAAAAATTTTACACCGAAAAATTTCTAACATTGACTATATAGGCTACATCAACTTTAAACAAATGGAAATAAAATATATTAATATATTAGGAATTAAATTTTACTTAAAACAGAAACTCCTCACAAACTTTTAAGTAAATACATCTAAAAATTAAAAGAAAGTTTTTTTAATTTCAAATAAAAAAACTATCGAGATATTTCACATCTATACACAAAAGACCAGGCGAATATTTACAACAGCAACAACAGCACATGACAAAAAAAATGTATTTAAACAGGGAGCCCCAGACTTATTTGTATGTACATACATACATACATAAAATCAATTTGTAGATCCATATGTACATATGTACACATATTATCAAATTTCTTACCCATGCTCAAGTATTTATTGGATTTTAACAATCACACTTACATATCTACATCATGAAAACATACAAACCGTTCTCCAAGCTATTGACGCTTGAAGACGAAAGTCGAAGAAGACAAATGTACTTAAATAAACAAACTTATCACAGACCAGTCAAACTCTATCGTGCATACACACATACACACACACACAAAATCACCACGATCGTACGCAAGAATTTTGCAAAATCTGAAATTAATATTTATACAAATATAAACAAATTTCTGACCGACAGACTTTAACACTGGACAAATTTAAGCTTGATAAAATATAAAGCAATCTCATCCTCCAATATGAAAAACATACTACGATTAGGGAAGTTCAGATATATGATAATATTTTCTAGCAAAAAATTTTCATATGAGAAAGAATTTATTTCTACGTACATATAAATACTAGGGTGAGAAAATCATATACACGCTCACATACTAAAATTCATCTACGAAAAATAAAACCTATTTCAACAACGCCCTCCCCTCACAAATCACAGTCAGCCTAAAGTTCTTACAGATATACATACACAAAATCACAAGGTAACATACAATCTATCAATCTCAAGAACTTAAATCACGATTAGCCTTAAACTCATATAGACATGCATGCACACAAATACGGATACATATACATGAACACCTTCACCTCATTAATCATGATATATTTAATGAACACTTCGCCCCTCATAAATCACGATAAGCCTTAAGTTTCCTACAGATATACATACACTAATTCTCGAAGTCACATACAATCGATCAATCTCAACAATTTAAATTACGATCAGCCTTAAACTCGTACAGACATACATGTACAAAAATTCCTACAGACATATAAACACCCAAATTCTTATAGATACATATTACAATAACACCGCCCGCCTACCTCAAATCAAGGATAGACTTAAACTGCTACATATACATACATACATACACACACACACATACGCACATTCTATCTATCTATCTATCACAACAACACCCTCCCCCACCTCAAATCACATTCAGCATTAAACTCCTACAAACATACACATACACGTTCCCACGATTCATATGAGAATCGCCTAGTATTCATCAAATCTATTTTCTCTGATATTACTGATATAGTATTACGATAACAAATTTATACAGTCTGGCAACACTGGCAATTTTCCCTTTGGAAAAATCATTTTCCCGTCGGCATTAAGAAATATAGTAATCATGCATTGCCGTCGGCATTTGAAAAAAATAATCATGTTTTGCCGTAGGCATTAGGAAAAATTATCATGTTTTGCCGTCGGCATTAGGAAAAATAATCATGTATTGCCGTCGGCATTAGGAAAAATCATTTCATGATTTCCCTATTGATATTAGGAAAAATCATTTTCATGATTTTCCCGTCGGCATATATGTATACTTATGAAATCTTAATCTTATGAAACCCCTTAATCCACCCCACAAACATACATACATATAAATTCCCACGGTCATAAAAAACCAGACTTATTGAACCGCCCTCGTATTTAGTAATAAAAAAACTGCTTATGTAAACAAAAAACTTCTTATGTAAACAAAAAACTCCTTATGTAAACAAAAAACCGGACGGACTTATTGAACCACCCTCGTAGGTATCAAATTTCACAAATTTCCAAGAATTTTAAAATTTGGGTAATTAAAATTTCAAAATTTTACAATTTTAATTGTCCCAGAATGCCCATTTCCCTACTACTCTGACAGCATTGAGTTACATGTTTTTCCTTTTAATTTATTAGTTAATTTGTTTTTAAGTAAAGATAATTTTGAAAAAATTATTTCTGCACAAGCACTGCTGTGAGGTAGAGTTAATACGTGTACGGCCAGTTTGTACAGATTCGGAAACATTGGTTCGTCTAGCGAATTCTTTATATTACCGATTTTATGGCAAAATTTTTCAATATTTTTAACTTCAAAAAAGTGTTCATAATGTTTATTATTTACTTTACTTTCTAATAATTTGTACTTACTTATGAAATCTTCAGGCTTACTTATAACAAAACTAAATTCTAAAACGAGATCATTGTAGTTAACGTCTTCATAAGTGGTAAAAAAAACTCAGGTTGCAAATACCTTAAAATATTTAGTTTTTTGTCATCTAAATTTATCTTTTTCAGTATTTATCCTTTTCAAAATTTCTTGAATACATTTTACATAGGCGAATTCACATTGAGTCGCCTTGCATGACATGGTTGCAAAAAAGTGATAAAAGTGTTGCCAAATGAACAAAAATCTGTGAATGGATTTTAAATTTTGCCGACGTTATTTTGACAATTTTTTTCATAAAAATAATCACAAACAAGGGTAAAAAGTCGCAACAAAATTAAAAATAGTCGGAAAAGTCGGTGATGAAAAAAAGTCTCAGACCGCTGAAAAAGGGTCAAATTGCGACTTTAGTCGGATGAACGGTAACCCTGGTTCCGGTGTCAAACTATATTTGGGTAAATCTTTCAACTGTTCACTTTAAGGTAAAGCAAAAACATCTTGCGGGTTTTTGCGACCGCCATACATTTTTTTTCACTTGTCCAGTATAATCTCCACTCTTTCGCAAAAGGAAATTTTTGAAGACTGGGTAAAAACTCCCAAAATACATCCCAAAGACGTCTAATTGTCATTAATAATGGTTAGATAAGGTCTTCAAAATATACCAGAAGACGTGAAAACAAATCTTAAGAGAAATATAAATATTATTTGTTTTAAGGTAGCCGAAAAATGGATAAAAAGTGGAAGTGCACTATATAAACCGAACGCGTGGACCGATTTTGATGGGTTTTACGTCAATCGCTTTGTCACTGAAGATATAACAGTTGTCGTCAACAGGCGCGATTTTGTAAATACGACAAAAAATACAAAAAAATTATTATTAAACTAAGTAATTACAATAAGCTCAAAGTATTTTATTTATTATTTATTTTAAAAAGATCCACCAACCTGTATGTATTCTAACCTGCTAAACTCGAATCTGAGGTTTGTTTGGCTCATTAATCCACAAAATTTGGGGTGCATTGCAAAAAACAGCAATTTTTCTCGAATTTTAACGGGTTTTCGCAATTTACTCGAAACCTTGTGTATTAAAGAACAAAAATAACATCAGATTCGGATTCAGCGCGTTGAAATACATATAGATAAGTGGGTCAGGTCAAATTTACAGACCACTAATAAAAATGGGCCCATTTTTTCTAAAAAGCTTCATTTCTAAATAGACTTCATCCATACCAAATTTATTTCCGATATCTGCTTCGGAACGCGATTTATTAATTTTGTCCAGTTAGATTTGCGATGTACCACACTGTGCAATGGTTTATATTACAACCAATTTGCTTCACAATAGCTGGTTTAAGTTATATGTCTCAATAAGATGTCATAAAAATATAATTTTATATTATTATTATTATTATTTATTAATGGATTATTTTTTACTTCATATACAATTTTTTTTATAAAAAAAATATATAATAATCTATAATTGGCATAACATATTGGTCGTAAAGCAGCTCTGGGCGAGTCAACATCAAGCGTCGTTGGCAATTATCTCTTAAGTGCAATCAGGCCACTGTTGTTTATTGGCCTTCGAGAGTCTTGCGTCTCACTCGCACTGGTTAACTGATCTGCCACATAACGTTATATTCTTGCGGTTCTTTTGTGGAATTTCTTTAACAACCACGTTGCTACTTCCTATGTGAAGGCATAGGTCGTGTACAGTCAGTCACAAAGCCTTTGTAAAAAACTGTTAATAACATCTTGGGCATATGGTCTAGCTACCTCGCCCATATTTGTGCAACAATACTTTGCAAATTTACTTTGTAAAGTATTTCTTAAATAAATAAATAAATATTGGTTGTGTGCCAGATTGGCAAATAGAAGCTGAATGTAAAAAAGAGATAAATAAAAAAAATGTTTGATGATTTCATATTATAGATACATTGAACATTTGTTACTGTTCTAATTTTTGGAAAAGTATTACATACATTTATATATGTTTGTACATACATATGTATATATGCACAAACTAATCTATTCAAATTCAGTTAGAATTAGCTTTCTATATTTTAAACAGTTTTCTAAGTATTTATAAAGATTTATGATTATACAGCATCTAAGTTACATAAAGAGCATAGTCCTGCTGATGATTTTTTGAAGGGTCTACCATTAAGGTCTAAGGATGAAAGGGAGTATATCGATAGAGGTTTAATGTCATAACTTAGCTCAGAGTACAAATCGTGGAACTGCTAACTTCTAGCATCAGAAGTGAAATCATAAGTTTCCTGGTTTTTTAAAAGCTGTAGGATTACTGATGAAAATGAGCATATTGGAATGGATGTGTTTTCAGGTACCCATTGGATCCTCTCACATATATTTATCCATTCTTCTGCCCAAAAATTATTTTTTGGGATAATCAACTCAGATAAAATACGAGGCAGTCTGTGATTAGGTAAGTGCAGCGCTTTATTCACTTAATCAAAATGCAGTTTCAGGGTATCCAGGTACATTGAGTTGATACCTGTTTCTAAAAAGAGTACATAGTTAGGAGTATTGCTGGGTAGGTAGAGCATTCTTTTTATAAAATATCTTAAAAGTTTTTCGACATCATCATATTTTTTATAACCCAAAATTTGAGCTCCATAGAACATTATTGACCTTGACGCCGTATTAAAGTTTATTTCAACTTGCTAACATAGGATGGTTTATATAGCTGGACCATATTGATGCAATCGCCATTTTCGAGGAAGCCAATTTGTATTCTATGTGTTTTTGAAAAGATAAATTGTAATTAATTTCTGTTCCCAAGTATTTGTAACTGTTAACGATTTCTATGTTATTTTCTCCAAAATTCCATTTAATATTTTTTGAGATTCTTGTGCCAGTGCGAAAAACCACTATTTTTGATTTCAAAAGATTAACTTTCAGGCACCAACCACAACAATACTTGTACAGATCATCAATCATGTTTTGTAAGATATATGGTGAATCAGTTAATATGACAATGTCATCAGGATATAGAAGAATTTTCACAGGAACATCTAAAACACTTACTCCTCCTGGTAAAACATTGACTAAATCATTCAGGTACAAAGAAAATAATATTGGACTTAAAATGCATCCTTGTTTTACACCTATTATATCCACAATAAACGATTCAGAGTACATGTTACCAAAAAGAATTTGACTGGAGTTATTATCATAGTAGTTTTGAAGGATGCGTATAAATTTAGAAGACAAACCCATTGTAGCAAGTTTATAAAACAAGGCATTTCTTGGTATAGTATCAAAAGCAGAAGAAAAATCAACAAAAATGCGTAAGTCATATTACTTGCTATTTTATTTAAGTGAACAATGTTGACGAGATTAAATATGTTATCAATAGTAGAGTATTGTTTCCTAAATCCAGCCTGATATTCATTTAATATGTTTTTTTTTATCAATCCAATCCTTTAGCCGATTTAATAATACACTACTGAAAATTTTAGATAGGGTATCCATAAGTGATAATCCGCGGTAGTTATTAGGAATATTACAGTCACGTTTTTTTAAGAGAGGGACCAGTATAGATTCTGTGAAACATGATGGCATTTTTTCTTTTAAAAATATGATGTTTAAGACATACAATATTTCTTTTACAAAGGAAATTGGAGCATATTTATATAACTCATAACAAATTCCATCACGTCCAGGTGCCTCATTTTCTATTAAAGATTTTAAAACCCTTGTAAGTTCGCATAGTTCTAGCGGTGAGTCAAGAAAAGGATCAATATAGTACGGCATGCACCACTGTATGGAAGTGGTATTATTTGTATTTTGCAATAATGACTTAGAATGTAGTAGAAAATCTTCAGCTTTCAAATTACTATTTAACATATAATTATGTGGCTTTAATTCGTTAGCAAGTTTCCACCATTCTTTGCTGCATGTAACCGAATTCAGTCTAATTAAGTTAGAATTATAAAATTCAAGTTTACTGCTACGGCAGACACTTAAATATTTTGATCTTGCAGCGAGATATTTAAAGTTGTTTTCCGTTGAGTGATCTTTCCTATATTTATTTAGTAGATACAACATGTTTTTACGGAAACGAGCACATTTCCAATTGAACCACTTTTGTTTATGTTCGAAACAGAAAGTATTTTTTGTTGTTACAGCAGCTTCACAAATTTTGTTTTTTATAGACAGTACCATTTCATCAACAGAATTGTTTGCACATTACCATTAGTAAGACATCTGAGGTTATCATAATATTTAGCTGCAGAGTTGACCTTCCAGCGCAGATTATTAGAGAAGTATTTTTCAGTTGCATTAACTTTTGCCTTAGAAATTAAGTCTAAAATTATTGGCATGTGAGTAGGGTTTGCAATCAATCCTAAAACAATCAACAAATTTTAAAAAGTTGTATGAGCAGATGGCGTAGTCAATAGTAGAGCTACCACATCCTCCATAAAAATTAAGTTCACCCTTCATGTCACCAACAGTTCTCCCATTGAGTATAATACCACCTATATTCTCAATTAATTCGATTAATTTCTTTCCATTTTGATTAATGATTTCATCTTTTGAGCATCTTGCTTCATTTATATGTGGAATGTCATACAAAAGATTTGAGTCTAACACTTGACCAGAGACAACACGAGCATTTAGGTCACCAACTATGCAAAAATTTGTTATTTGAATGTAACGAGAACTTAAAATCATACGTTTCTTGTAGAACTTTTCTAAAACCATAAAAAAAATTGGTTTTTCCCAAAACAATCACCACTTTTTTTTTTATAAAAATACCACTTTTGTAATAGTAATGTACTGATTACAATTCTAAAATGTTCTTCGTTACATCATTAGAAATATGTTTTACAATGAATCCAACATCAAAAATTTATTTTTTAGCATCAAAAAGTAAAAATACTGTTTTTTATGACAATCTACAAGAAAATGCAAAATTTTTATGACAGCGCCATCTAGCCTGAGTTTCATGCAAAAATAAATACCAAAACTAAATCTCGAGACCTCAAAAACAGTAAGATACCAAAACTTTCCAGGATAATAAAAGTAAATGTCAAATTACAATGTAAGTACGTCAAAATGACACAGAAAAACGCCGAGACACCACAACTTAATTTTGGGAAGTAAGACGGAGTATACGATTTAAAAGTTTAGGTAAAAATCAAGACATATCCCATTTTTAAGTTTGTGTTGTCGCGCAAGCTATTTTTGTACTATACATATATCGAAAAAGGATTCGGAAAGTCTTTTGAAATAACGTTATTTATTGTTTATTTGTCAAAACTTAACTCTAACAATGATATCCGTCTATTTTCAGGCAGATACAATTCAATTATTTTCAATATGTGGCACTAATTAGTCTAATTTTATCAATCATATTACAAAAAAAAATATTAAAAAAATTTCATAAAATTGGTCAAATGTAGATTAAATAGCAAAAAAATAAAAATAAGTTGTGCTAGCCAAAAAGTGGAAGGCCAAATAAACGAAAGCTTATGTTATTTCAAAAGAGAATTTGATGTGTTTCCCAACAAATCGCTTGAAAGAGAATAAAAAATTAAAAATTCAATATCTCTCGATTTTGAACTAATCTTTCAATACGGAGTACACCACGGCGTTCTACGGCCCAAAATTAAGTTGGGGTTTCTCAGGGTTATTCTGTGTCATTTCGAAAGTTAAAAACTTACTCACTGTGTTATTAATGATTTTTTCTTGTTAGCTTTACAAACTTATTAACTTCAAATGCTTTAAAAAAAATTTAGCACTTAAGCAAAAAATACCTTGAGGGTTTTATTATGGAAAACGTCAACTTTCATTTGATTTTGATTTCATCCCATTCCGATTCTCAAAGTTCTATTGTGTAATTAGTAGGGAAAGGATTTTCATGTAAATACATGTTTTCTGTCGTTGGTCGTAGTTCAACATTATTGTAATGAAAACAGCCTTGCGTATATCCAAAAAGGTATAATACGGTTGAAAAGTATATTTGAAGTGAGGAAAAAATATTTTATACAAAAACATTACAAACAATAAAAACTAGATTAATTCATTTTGTTGAGTACAAAGTATTTTACAGTACATAACAACATGCCTCCTGAACATTATGAATTAAAATTTAATTTACATTACAATTCCAAAATTATTACAACAATATATATGTTTAGGCTTAGGTACAGGTTTTGTTTTTATCAGTAGACAAATACTTTAGTTTGACAATGTTTTGTTCTATTGCATCTTTTACATAGTGATATTTATAATGGATGTGTTTAGTATGGGTATGATTTGCACCAAATTCTGCCATCCTCTGAGCACTTTGTAAATCTGTATTTATCATTACTGGATTCTGACTAGAATACCCAAATTCTTCCAAAATGTAATCCAAATATGCAGCTTTTTTAGTTGTTTCAGTTAATGCTACGTATTCCGCCTCTGCGCTGGATGTTGCTACAACCTTTTGCTTCTTTGACTCCCAGGAAACTAGACAACCTGCGAGTAAAAAACAAAAACCTGATTGAGATCTTCTATCATTTACATCTTGAGCCCAATTCGCATCACAAAAACCAACAAGTGGTAAACCTCATTTCCTATATATCAATTCGGCATTTTTTGTGTAACTCAAATATCTAATAACATGATATGCTGAATTTAAATGTTGTTTACGAGGGTCCTTAGAAAATTATGATAACATATTAACAGCACACGTTATATTACCTCTGCTATACAATGACAAGTAGAGTAAAGATCCAATGATTTCTTGATAAAACTTTTCATCTACTTTTTCTGCTTCTCCGGCAATTTTTGGTTCCTTTTCTAATTTAATACCTGGTTGCATAGGAATTTTTACAGGTTTACAAGTCTCTAAATTGTATTTCTTAATCAAATTTGATATATATCCTGGTTGCGAAATTGATATTTCTCCATCTCTAACATTTATTTCGAGCCCAATACAATGTTTTGGAACTCCCATGTCACGAATGTCAAAATTATCTTTTAATACATTTACAAATTCTTCTATGAAATATGTATTGTTAGCAGCAATTATAATATCATCGACATATAAGGCGACTATCAGCGTTTTTTGTTTTCTCTGAGGAAATAAATACATTGGTCATACTTTGATTGGTTTAAGCCAAGCTCTTTTATAACATAATCAATTATTTTAAACCATTGTCTGCCAGCTTGCTTTAGACCGTATATAGCTTTATTTAATCTGCAAACTTTTCCTCTTGTTGCCTCCTTAATAAATCCTCCTGGTTGTTCCATATAGATTTCTTGTTCAAAATTTCCATTCAGAAATGCAGTTGATACATCCAATTGCCGCAATTTCAAATCATTTTCAATTGCCAGAGCATATAACATTCTAAGAGATGTTTGCCGAACTACTGGAGCAAAGGTGTCCACATAATCTAATCCAAATTTTTGGGAATATCCTTTTGCTACTAGTCTTGCCTTACGTTTTTCTATACTTCCATCCGCCCTAATTTTTGATTTGAAGATCCATTTGCATCCTACTACCTTACGACCATTTGGTAAATCTGTTAAGCTCCAAGTACTATTATTCATTAATGATTTCTATTCGTTTTCGATTGCTCTTAGCCAATCTTCTGCATGATCAGATGCCATAGCTTCTGACATATTTCTAGGATCTATTATATTTTCTTTCACTGCTTGAGCCCTCGCTTGATTTTTTCTTGGCCTTAGTCGGTTTTTTAATGAAACAACATTTTCTACCACACTTTCCCTCTGATCTATATTTTCCACAGGTTTTTCGTTAGGTTCTTCTTCATTTGTGTCTTTTGTGTTTTGTTCCTACTTTCCATAATCGGTAAGCTTTAAATTCTTCGGAGTAACCTACAAGAATATGTTCATGACTTCTACCATCCCACTTAGATCTATTGGATGTCTTATCTAACACAAATGATATGCACCCAATACTTCTCAAATGTTTAACAATTGGCTTTTTTTGTCCATAAGTAGTTGTATAGTGTATGAGGTACCCCCATTAATTTTTAATGGGGTAATAAAAATAATGTTAATTAGCCAATTAATGATGTGATAAAAAATTAATGGGGGTGTCGGCTTTGTTTGATGTGTGTATGTTTATATTTGGTGTTTGTTTACATATGTTTTTTGTGTTTGTGTTTCGTCCGTCTGTGATGCGTATTGATGTCAGTTTGATTGTTTATATTTGGAGGCTGTCGGTGGCGCGTTAGTTTTTGTGTGTGTCTGTTCGTGGGAATTCTTGTAGTTTGATACTTGTTGATAAATTTTGTTTATATTAATTGTGTGCCTGGCTTCCATCTATGCTATACGCTTGTTCGTCTGTCCTTATTGAGATCGTCTCTTGTACTAGCTGCCGTATTAATGATTAGCAAAAATAAAATGAAGAAAAAATTGTTGTCAAGTAATGATTTTGCAAGAGAATAATTTGTGATTACTTCTGATAAAGAAATAGTTTTTTTCTGATCGCAATTATATAAATATCTATGTATGTATGTATACACATTTGATATACATAAATACATTCAGACATACGAACAAATATTTGTTTACTCGTACATTAAATTTTGAGAAGTATGCATGCTCGAGATTGCTTCTATGTTGTCCCTCAAACTTTTTCGCTATTTCTTTCCATGAAATTTTTTGTCAAGTGGTTGTCGTATACATTTTTTGTGCATGCTTCTGCTGGACATCTCAATTTTGTCTTAAAGTTTTGTTTGATATACTTACATACATATGTAAATGCATATTTGCATGTGTACATATGAATCTACAAATAAATGTAATAACATGATAATGTTTTTTTTAAATTCTCCTTAGAAACAAATATTCGTCTGATCGATTAAATTTCCGGTTGCGTTGCTACTTAGCAACAGTATCAGATTTAGTTGCTGGATATTTGTTTGACTGTGGGAATTTTCAAAATGTACGTGTGTGTGTGTGTGTGTTTGTTTGACTGTATCACCTCATTTTTTAATAATAATAAAACATTCGTTAATAATTCCGAAATCATTTAATTTTTATTGAATAAATTTAAATAAAAATAATTATAATAATTATAATTATCGAATAAGTAAAAATAATTAATGTGATGATCGTAAAAGATAAGCAAGAATAGTTAAACATACTTAAGTAGAGTGACATAACTTCGTGCTAACCTGAATATAAAAATGAAAAAACGGATAAACAGAAAATTAATAGTGATACTTACAAATGTGTTTACCAAAGGTAAATCAATAATTGTATACACAATATTTCTCATATTCCATTTTCATTGAAAATTTGCGTTAAATAGCTGATGTTAATAACAATCTCTACCCCAGTAGATAGACTTGGGTGCTGATGAAGTGCGTTGCTGCACAGAAAAATATAGGTATTTCTCCCAGCTTATAGTCAATCTAGTTTAATTTTTCTTGTCTTCTTTAGAAACTCACATTAATTAATAAAAAATATTTCATTCAATAAGAATTTAAATTACTGAACTTAAGCCCGACTAAGAAATTATTTCTGATTAAAATAATTATAATTGTTAGTTGTACAAAGTTAAAACATTAATTTAAAAAGCTGCTTCTTTTGATAGTAAAAGAGCATTTCTTAATGCACAAACACATTCTAATGATAACTGCAATAGAAATGGTCTGGATACTTAGTAGCCATTTGCTTAAAGTTGATGCAGCCAATATCCTCTATATTTAAAATTTTGTTCTGCAATATTTTTTCTAACCATCGTCTTTTTTCTTCACCTTTAACGTATATTTTGGAGTGGCCTACATTAGCTATTAAAAATTTACAAACACTTTGATATGAAACAGTTCCATCGTTCCAGCTTAAGTGATGATAATGTTTTGTTAACAAGTTTGCTTCTCTTTGCTTTTTTGTTGTTAAAAATTTAAAATCAAAAGGAGGTTTTATGATTAAATTGATGTGTTGATTATTGTTGAAAACGATTGCTACTTCTTTTGCGATAAAATCATTTGCATAACTTTTGAAACCTTGCAAGTCTATGAAAACTATATTATTTTGCATATTTTTTAATTTATAAGATTTTGCGAACTTGACCTTTTATAGGTATGTATTCAATTAGACGATCATGAATAAGAATGCAGTAAGCTGATGTTTTGGCTGGAATATTTTTTGCTGTTTCAAATTCAATTTTTATGTTAATTGGTCCGTTGTTAAGTGTTTCGTTTTGATAACTAACATCTACTACAATAATGAGCGCGTTATTCTTAAACTCTTGAGAAGATAGAAGAGGTTGTGACTCCTTCATATAATAGTTTTGCTGAAATCTTACCTACATATCATATAGAATTGCGTAGCGTTCATTTTTAAATTTTATGTTAAGATCATCATATGGATATGAAACTGAATTCATATGTACTTTTAGATTAGTGAGATCACAATGAACAAACTTCTTTTCTTGTTGAAATGCAATCAATACAAAACGAGGTCGCTCTCTACTTGCAGCCATCTTAACATTCCAGATGAGGCTAGTTCCAGTGTTTAATTGTGGATTTACATGACAATCCCAACTGCGGAATGCTATTGGTATAGAAGCAGCATTGTTTATAATTTTAATCATATTCAATTAACTATGATCACATAAATGCACATGGGGAATTCTCCATGAAATTAACGAAATTGTAAGCTTTGGTTTGTCAGTAGAAGTGCTCGATTGTACGAGATCTTCATCATTCTTGTTACACAAGAGTATTAATTCATGTTTACAATTTAGTATTATTTTATTATAGTCTTCGGCAAATCCTAAGAGCATTTTAAGTGGAACATAGAAATTAAAATATCCATTTTCAATATTCAAATTATCAATTTTGTTCCATCCTGCATTTTGCATGACAGTGCTTTCCGTTGGTGATAAAGAAATCAGATTTTTTATAGTAGTTGTCTGTCCTAAATATCTTGTATGATCAATTTCAATACCATTAAGTTCATAACGGATTTCATCAAAGAGATGCGCTACAAAGTTATTTTTTAATTTAAAGCTTAAATTAGAGGATTTTGAGCTTTTATCATCTTCAACAAATCCTTCCACATATATATAACTTTCACTGGGCAATACGTACAAATCTTGATTTTGTATTGAAATACGAATTTCATCATTATTGTTGTATGATTGTAGATATGGTACATATGTGTGATAGTCTTTTTTTATTATACTTTCATCAGATAATGGCTTATCTAGTATATCAATTATTGAATTAATTTTTTCGATTTTAAATTTAAGGACTTGAGAAAGTTTTGATTTGATTTGGTTAGATTTTTTTGTTTGACTGATCTCTTCAACTGTCGCTTAGGTTCTAGTATAGTTTTAGAATTATATACAGCTTTATTCTTTGATATGTTAGTGTTATTAATAATCATTATTTAGTTGGTCTCAAATGTATGCGAATGGTTATTCCCTCTCTTCGGAAATTTATTAGGTCACCGTTCTGATCAACCACGCGTAGAGCAAGTGAACTAATCTCTTGGGAGTTGACTGGTAAATAAATAAGATTTCTAGGGATTTCATCTATTTTATAGCCTGGAGGAACATTAATTCGAAATTCATGTAGTGTATGTGCCTTGGAATTGTTCATGTATGTATTAACAGCGATACTGCTTTCAACTCGCAAAAGATTTACCTAAAATATATTGACTGGAAGATCTGAGTAATGATCATGGCTTGGAGTCAGGATTTTAGTATTGAATCCCAAAAGATTTCCAATTGTATTTTCTTTATTAAAATCTATTAAATCTTTAGAGCTGTTAATTTTAGCTTGCATTGTATTGTTATTAGCTTCTATTCGTATTTTATTTCTTGGACTGTAGTCTTTATACTGTTTATCTAACTACTCAACTATATCATTTAATTCATAAGATCCAATTGGTATTTTAATTACATGTTCTCCTATGTGAAACATATTGTTATAGACATGTACAGTCGGTATGCTATTATATGAATGAAAAGCAGTTAGAGCGCACTCATAAGCTCCATTTAACTCGATAGGAGGGAAGTAATTTGCAGATAACTCTGTCGAGTTAGAGCTCAAAGTAAGTGTTATTGACATTATGACAATCTGATCGCAAATAAATAAAACTTACTACAATATTGCTTATAAAAAAGATTTATTTCTTATTCTAAATATATATTATTACATTATGTGGTAAATATAAGTAATGTTGTTGTTGTTGTAATTTTACTCCAACTACGATATATCATCTTTAATTATCCAAGAATTGTGTTGACTAGAAAACCCCAACCATTTAACATATGCCTCCTTTCCTTTAGTTTTAAGAACCTTTTCAACTAGATATGTATTTGGATATCTAGTTTTTGAAAGTTCTTCTTCATAGAATCCACCTTTAATAGGATTTCCGAGATAATCTTCTAATATATATGTTGTAGGATATGTATTTTGAACTCTTTTAATTCTGAAAATTTCTTTTGTCCAATAGCCCTTTTCAAAAGTATGCTTATATTTGCTTATGCGTACATGATCGCCAACATTGAATTTTGACATTTTATACATCTTCAAATGACTGTATACTGTACTTAGTAGCTTTTGCTCATTTGTTGAGTTGGCTTTAATCGGAGACATTTTAATGGTGCGATGAACTTTCCTATTGTATGCATTAAGTAAATCTTTGTATATATCAATCCACTTATATGAACCATTAAAGCTAAATTCTTTCCACATCATCCCTTTTAATGTTCTATTAAATCGTTCTACTATTGATGCTTTTATACTGCTATATGTTGAGTAGTGATTAATGCTGTATTTATACATTAATTTTCCAAAGTGAGTATTGAAAAATTCTTTACCATCATCCGTTTGCAAGTTTTTTGGAACTCGTCCTAATTGAAAAATATTTTCCACTGCCTTGCTTGTTTCGAGTGCAGTTTTTAATTTTAGCGGTACTGCCCATGCAAATTTGAGAATGTGTCAATTACAGTCAACAAAAATCGATTATTTCTATTTTTCGATGAATAACTACCCATTTCAACTAAATCAGCCTGCCAAAGATCATCTAATCCTTTCATCGCAACTTTACGGCGTACAAATGTCTTTGAAGACATTGAGTAGTTTTACGGATTTGTTGGGGAGTGTTGTTGTGATCTATTTGATGCACTTTCAGCTATTGATACGAACACTTAATTTGCTAATCTATAAATTTTCTCATTCAGCTGTTCAATTTGTTCTTCAAAAGGTGATTTAATTTTTAGAATTTATTTTTCAATTTTATAATTGTCTTCTATCTGTGATTTATTTCGCTTTGTAATTCCTCAATTTGCATTTGAATATCTTCTCGAATTATAGTATTGTCTTCCTTAATGCAATTTAATAACTTGGCTTCTACTTTTCCGATTTGAGTTTGCAGAAACAATTTATTGACAACATCGTTTTCCTCCAGAGCTTTTGCAACATTTTTGATTCTTTTGTTTTGGACATCAATGTTGTTGTTCGTATCCATAAAGAACCCCATCAGTTTAGGTGCATTTTTAATAGAAATTATATCACTATTATCATTTAGATAATGTCCAAACTTGTCAACAGACATACTTCATATATATGTATATATGTACTTTATTAAAGTTAATGTATTATATTCGCTTCATGTAATTCTTTATTAGTATGACCTGCAGATTGTGATGCAAGCAGTAGTCGGAGACGATCTACTAACTCATTGGGATCATACCAATATATATAATTTTGTTTTCGGGGGTTAAAGCGCATCATACCATCACATTTATAATTAGGAATTGCTGCTTTTGCTACTGCGTTAGATATACTCTTCTCACTATTTTCTTTAAATATTTTTGGAATTATATGCTTATATTTATATCCTCTAGTCCCCTTGATCTGACCGTTAGATTTATAGTCTCTCCTGCATGCATTAGTTGTAATTAAAATTTGTTTGTAGATTTTAAGTTCAAATTTGTCATCGTTTTTTGGTGTTTTATGAAACATTAAAGAAAACAAACCAGGTGTTAGAGCCCATCTTTGACCACCAACTTGAATTTTATCTTCATTTAGCTCAATGTTACTATTACCAAATTTCCATTCGTTATTGCAATCTCTATGTGGACGTATCTAACTCATTTCTCGCTTCCAAGAGTGACAAGTCTATACAACTCTGTTCAGTATTGGAAGTCTGTGAGTAAAACTCATCTTCATCCTTATCACTCCCGTCATTAGCATCATTAAATAATATGGTGTTATCAAATATTGTTCCTTCTACAAGTTTCTTTGGTGTACTTGTCTCTACCTTGACTGATGCTTTTAAGGACTTTAAACTTTTGTTATTCTCAAGTTTTGTTTGGAATTTACTTTCTTCTTTCTTGGGGATTCTTCCAATATTTTTAAAACTATTTATAAATTCTTTGAGAGGTTCTGTTATAGGTTTAAATGTATCTCTAAGTTGTTCAAGTGTATCTATTTCACCAGTTTATATACTACGGAGCTTTTTCTTCAAGACATTTCTTGTTGCAACCACCTCTTTTAAAACTTTCTCATCCATGTTTAGTAGCGGCAAATATCAGATCAGCTTATTAGCTATTAGATCAGCTTAGCAGGTATGAGATCAGGTTATCAGACCAGTTATCAGGTATCAGAACAGGTTATCAGACCAGTTATCAGGTATCAAAACAGGTTATCAGATCAGTTAACAGGTATTAGAACAGGGTTTCAGGTATCAGAACAAAAAAAATAGATGTATGAAGTTAAAGCCAGATTAAGAACTAAAGAATCCCTTTTATGTAAAGTAGTTTATATTGTTATAAAATATTCAAATTGTTTTCTGTTACGACCATTGTTTAATTCATTATCTTTGCTTATCATCAAAAAACCATATTTATCCTTCCAACACTCTCGACAAATTTCTTGAAACTTTACAAAACTCATATCGCTTGCCACATGATCACTATAAACATGCTTCATATTTTTCTCATCTTGTTTAAACATTATAATTACATTGACATTGTCTCTTATCAAATGTTTTGGAATTCTGGTATGAGTTTGATATGAGTAAAATGAAATGACTTGGATATTTTGAAAAAATATATAGTTGTTAGTGCACAGAGAAATACGGTGCAACGGTAAAGATAGAGTTGGAGGACAGCTTTATGTTTTTACCGAACAGGTATAACTCTCTATCGGATGCGGAGCTCAACCATCTCTCAGATAGAACATTCCGAGTGCAAAGACAAGGAGAACGAAATTTAGTTTAGGATAAGGAGGAGGTGGATGAATTTATATTATAAAATGCTCAATATCATATTTGGGGGTAAAATAAATTTATTGTATATATTTTGTAACAAATAAAACAAAATTTTTTAAATTTTGATATTTTTATTTGTTTAAATAAAACAAAATTTTTTAAATTTTGATATTTTTATTTGTTTATTTCATAAAGAAATTGAAGGCATAAATGACCACAATTATATGTATTAAACTTCTGATATTGATTATAGTTGTATCTTTAATTTTTACCCAGATATTTGATTACTTCTGCAGCAGGTTGTAAGTTTCCAAAGCTATCGAAGTATTCTATTTCTTTGTTGTTTTTAAAATATGCTACCCAATGTGTGCCGAGTCCTGTTGATATATCTAAATTGATTATTCCACATTCTTTTTTCCTCGCACGTTTTGGTAGAGTGTTCAACATATAAACTCCTCTAAAGTATGGAATTTTTGATGAAAATTTTTGTAGATCAAGATCGGTCAATGGTCTAGTGGGCAGCATTTGTATTAGTTTTTTGTGTTTTCTTTACAAATCAAACCATAACCTTTCTAATAAGGTTTGAGGAAAAGACCTTCTCCTACCGCTATAGGTTCTATCGCTCTATTATGTCTTGCTGCTTCCTCAAGGTGTCTTTTTGCATTTTTTGTTGCATTTACGGTCTTTGCTATAGCAGCACCTCCAGTCGCTAGGCTGCCAATTGCACCCAGAGCAGTTAATATTGCAATCAATGGTAGAAAACCACCAATTTTTGGAACACGTATTATACGTGGTGTAATAATTTGTGATTTTTTCCCCTTTAAAGAACTGTTAATAGCTTTTCGTGCAATTTTAATGGCTGAGTTAATATCCAGCGGTTTTTTCTCCTTCAACATTTTTGATGCAGCTCTAATTGATGTACTAACCATCTTTTTAGCATTTAAATTATTTTTTTGTAATTTTTTTTTCTCCACACCCATACCAAACTTTGTTTTGGCTTTCATTGCGTTAGTAACCATATATGCAAATGATTTTTCTGTGAGAGTGCTATCTTTTAAAAGAACTAGGTCCCAAGCAAAAATTTAGTTACAAAAATGTTAGCCATAAAATATTTTAATCCGTAATATTGATGCTTCATCAAACATCAGCTCAAAAATAAAGCATAGTTCCCTCTTACCAAATTCTATTCGTGCTCTAATAGTTAGCCCATAAAATTGTGGAAAGACTAATATTATGATTAGCTTGATAGAAAGTCCTAATGGGCTCAGGTTTAAAAACATATATTTATACTCAAAATCCTTTTATCAGCCGAAATATGAATACCTGAGAAACTTAACTTTACCAGTAAAAGGAATGGGATATTACACATTTACAGATAATGAATCCGTTATTTCGAAGCTAAAAGCCATTCAATTATGATATTTGACGATGTTGCATGTGAGAAGCAAAATAATACACGTGCAAATTTTTGTATGGGACGACATAAGAATGTTGATTCATTTTACTTATGTCAAACTTATACCAGAATTCCAAAGCACTTGATAAGAGACAATGCCAATGTAATTATAATGTTTAAACAAGATGAGAAAAATATGAAGCATGATAACCTGTTCTGATACCTGATAACCTGATCTGATACCTGATAACTGGTCTGATAACATGCTAAGCTGATCTAATAGCTAATAAGCTGATCTGATATTTGCCGCTACTAAACATGGATGAGAAAGTTTTAAAAGAGCTGGTTGCAACAAGAAATGTCTTGAAGAAAAAGCTCCGTAGTATATAAACTGGTGAAATAGATACACTTGAACAACTTAGAGATAGATTTAAACCTATAACAGAATCTCTCAAAGAATTTATAAATAGTTTTAAAAATATTGGAAGAATCCCAAGAAAGAAGAAAGTAAACTCCAAACAAAACTTGAGAATAACAAAAGTTTAAAGTCCTTAAAAGCATCAGTCAAGGTAGAGACAAGTACACCAAAGAAACTTGTAGAAGGAACAATATTTGATAACACCATATTATTTAATGATGCTAATGACGGGAGTGATAAGGATGAAGATGAGTTTTACTCACAGACTTCCAATACTGAACAGAGTTGTATAGACTTGTCACTCTTGGAAGCGAGAAATGAGTTAGATACGTCCACATAGAGATTGCAATAACGAATGGAAATTTGGTAATAGTAACATTGAGCTAAATGAAGATAAAATTCAAGTTGGTGGTCAAAGATGGGCTCTAACACCTGATTTGTTTTCTTTAATGTTTCATAAAACACCAAAAAACGATGACAAATTTGAACTTGAAATCTACAAACAAATTTTAATTACAACTAATGCATGCAGGAGAGACTATAAATCTAACGGTCAGATCAAGGGGACTAGAGGATATAAATATAAGCATATAATTCCAAAAATATTTAAAGAAAATAGTGAGAAGAGTATATCTAACGCAGTAGCAAAAGCAGCAATTCCTAATTATAAATGTGATGGTATGATGCGCTTTAACCCCCGAAAACAAAATTATATATATTGGTATGATCCCAATGAGTTAGTAGATCGTCTCCGACTACTGCTTGCATCACAATCTGCAGTTCATACTAATAAAGAATTACGTGAAGCGAATATAATACATTAACTTTAATAAAGTACATATATACATATATATGAAGTATGTCTGTTGACAAGTTTGGACATTATCTAAATGCTACTAGTG
This sequence comes from Nowickia ferox, assembly GCA_936439885.1. Taxonomy (NCBI): domain Eukaryota; kingdom Metazoa; phylum Arthropoda; class Insecta; order Diptera; family Tachinidae; genus Nowickia; species Nowickia ferox. Next base: position 44,853,037 of record OW387026.1, read on the forward strand.
ATATAATTTCTATTAAAAATGCACCTAAACTGATGGGGTTCTTTATGGATACGAACAACAACATTGATGTCCAAAACAAAAGAATCAAAAATGTTGCAAAAGCTCTGGAGGAAAACGATGTTGTCAATAAATTGTTTCTGCAAACTCAAATCGAAAAAGTAGAAGCCAAGTTATTAAATTGCATTAAGGACGACAATACTGTAATTCGAGAAGATATTCAAATGCAAATTGAGGAATTACAAAGCGAAATAAATCACAGATAGAAGACAATTATAAAATTGAAAAATAAATTCTAAAAATTAAATCACCTTTTGAAGAACAAATTGAACAGCTGAATGAGAAAATTTATAGATTAGCAAATTACATGTTCGTATCAAGCTGAAAGTGCATCAAATAGATCACAACAACACTCCCCAACAAATCCGTAAAACTACTCAATGTCTTCAAAGCAAGCCCGAAAAACTTTTGTACGCCGTAAAGTTGCGATGAAAGGATTAGATGATCTTTGGCAGGCTGATTTAGTTGAAATGGGTAGTTATTCATCGAAAAATAGAAATAATCGATTTTTGTTGACTGTAATTGACACATTCTCAAATTTGCATGGGCAGTACCGCTAAAACCAAAAACTGCACTCGAAACAAGCAAGGCAGTGGAAAATATTTTTCAATTAGGACGAGTTCCAAAAAACTTGCAAACGGATGATGGTAAAGAATTTTTCAATACTCACTTTGGAAAATTAATGTATAAATACAGCATTAATCACTACTCAACATATAGCAGTATAAAAGCATCAATAGTAGAACGATTTAATAGAACATTAAAAGGGATGATGTGGAAAGAATTTAGCTTTAATGGTTCATATAAGTGGATTGATATATACAAAGATTTACTTAATGCATACAATAGGAAAGTTCATCGCACCATTAAAATGTCTCCGATTAAAGCCAACTCAACAAATGAGCAAAAGCTACTAAGTACAGTATACAGTCATTTGAAGATGTATAAAATGTCAAAATTCAATGTTGGATCATGTACGCATAAGCAAATATAAGCATACTTTTGAAAAGGGCTATTGGACAACAGAAATTTTCAGAATTAAAAGAGTTTAAAATACATATCCTTCAACATATATATTAGAAGATTATCTCGGAAATCCTATTAAAGGTGGATTCTATGAAGAAGAACTTTCAAAAACTAGATATCCAAATACATATCTAGTTGAAAAGGTTCTTTAAACTAAAGGAAAGGAGGCATATGTTAAATGGTTGGGGTTTTCTAGTCAACACAATTCTTGGATAAGTAAAGATGATATATCGTAGTTGGAGTAAAATTACAACAACAACAACATTACTTATATTTACCACATAATGTAATAATATATATTTAGAATAAGAAATAAATCTTTTTTATAAGCAATATTGTAGTAAGTTTTATTTATTTGCAATCAGATTGTCATAATGTCAATAACACTTACTTTGAGCTCTAACTCGACAGAGTTATCTGCAAATTACTTCCCTCCTATCGAGTTAAATGGAGCTTATGAGTGCGCTCTAACTGCTTTTCATTCATATAATAGCATACCGACTGTAGATGTCTATAACAATATGTTTCACATAGGAGAACATGTAATTAAAATACCAATTGGATCTTATGAATTAAATGATATAGTTGAGTAGTTAGATAAACAGTATAAAGACTACAGTCCAAGAAATAAAATACGAATAGAAGCTAATAACAATACAATGCAAGCTAAAATTAACAGCTCTAAAGATTTAATAGATTTTAATAAAGAAAATACAATTGGAAATCTTTTGGGATTCAATACTAAAATCCTGACTCCAAGCCATGATCATTACTCAGATCTTCCAGTCAATATATTTTAGGTAAATCTTTTGCGAGTTGAAAGCAGTATCGCTGTTAATACATACATGAACAATTCCAAGGCACATACACTACATGAATTTCGAATTAATGTTCCTCCAGGCTATAAAATAGATGAAATCCCTAGAAATCTTATTTATTTACCAGTCAACTCCCAAGAGATTAGTTCACTTGCTCTACGCGTGGTTGATCAGAACGGTGACCTAATAAATTTCCGAAGAGAGGGAATAACCATTCGCATACATTTGAGACCAACTAAATAATGATTATTAATAACACTAACATATCAAAGAATAAAGCTGTATATAATTCTAAAACTATACTAGAACCTAAGCGACAGTTGAAGAGATCAGTCAAACGAAAAAATCTAACCAAATCAAATCAAAACTTTCTCAAGTCCTTAAATTTAAAATCGAAAAAATTAATTCAATAATTGATATACTAGATAAGCCATTATCTGATGAAAGTATAATAAAAAAAGACTATCACACATATGTACCATATGTACAATCATACAACAATAATGATGAAATTCGTATTTCAATACAAAATCAAGATTTGTACGTATTGCCCAGTGAAAGTTATATATATGTGGAAGGATTTGTTGAAGATGATAAAAGCTCAAAATCCTCTAATTTAAGCTTTAAATTAAAAAATAACTTTGTAGCGCATCTCTTTGATGAAATCCGTTATGAACTTAATGGTATTGAAATTGATCATACAAGATATTTAGGACAGACAACTACTATAAAAAATCTGATTTCTTTATCACCAACGGAAAGCACTGTCATGCAAAATGCAGGATGGAACAAAATTGATAATTTGAATATTGAAAATGGATATTTTAATTTCTATGTTCCACTTAAATTGCTCTTAGGATTTGCCGAAGACTATAATAAAATAATACTAAATTGTAAACATGAATTAATACTCTTGTGTAACAAGAATGATGAAGATCTCGTACAATCGAGCACTTCTACTGACAAACCAAAGCTTACAATTTCGTTAATTTCATGGAGAATTCCCCATGTGCATTTAAGTGATCATAGTAAATTGAATATGATTAAAATTATAAACAATGCTGCTTCTATACCAATAGCATTCCGCAGTTGGGATTGTCATGTAAATCCACAATTAAACACTGGAACTAGCCTCATCTGGAATGTTAAGATGGCTGCAAGTAGAGAGCGACCTCGTTTTGTATTGATTGCATTTCAACAAGAAAAGAAGTTTGTTCATTGTGATCTCACTAATCTAAAAGTACATATGAATTCAGTTTCATATCCATATGATGATCTTAACATAAAATTTAAAAATGAACGCTACGCAATTCTATATGATATGTAGGTAAGATTTCAGCAAAACTATTATATGAAGGAGTCACAACCTCTTCTATCTTCTCAAGAGTTTAAGAATAACGCGCCCATTATTGTAGTAGATGTTAGTTATCAAAACGAAACACTTAACAACGGACCAATTAACATAAAAATTGAATTTGAAACAGCAAAAAATATTCCAGCCAAAACATCAGCTTACTGCATTCTTATTCATGATCGTCTAATTGAATACATACCTATAAGAGGTCAAGTTCGCAAAATCTTATAAATTAAAAAATATGCAAAATAATATAGTTTTCATAGACTTGCAAGGTTTCAAAAGTAATGCAAATGATTTTATCGCAAAAGAAGTAGCAATCGTTTTCAACAATAATCAACACATCAATTTAATCATAAAACCTGCTTTTGATTTTAAATTTTTAACAACAAAAAAGCAAAGAGAAGCAAACTTGTTAACAAAACATTATCATCACTTAAGCTGGAACGATGGAACTGTTTCATATCAAAGTGTTTGTAAATTTTTAAAAGCTAATGTAGGCCACTCCAAAATATACGTTAAAGGTGAAGAAAAAAGACGATGGTTAGAAAAAATATTGCAGAACAAAATTTTAAATATAGAGGATATTGGCTGCATCAACTTTAAGCAAATGGCTACTAAGTATCCAGACCATTTCTATTGCAGTTATCATTAGAATGGTGTTTGTGCATTAAGAAATGCTCTTTTACTATCAAAAGAAGCAGCTTTTTAAATTAATGTTTTAACTTTGTACAACTAACAATTATAATTATTTTAATCAGAAATAATTTCTTAGTCGGGCTTAAGTTCAGTAATTTCAATTCTTATTGAATGAAATATTTTTTATTAATTAATGTGAGTTTCTAAAGAAGACAAGAAAAATTAAACTAGATTGACTATAAGCTGGGGGAAATACCGATATTTTTCTGTGCAGCAACGCACTTCATCAGCACCCAAGTCTATCTACTGGGGTAGAGATTGTTATTAACATCAGCTATTTAACGCAAATTTTCAATGAAAATGGAATATGAGAAATATTGTGTATACAATTATTGATTTACCTTTGGTAAACACATTTGTAAGTATCACTATTAATTTTCTGTTTATCCGTTTTTTCATTTTTATATTCAGGTTAGCACGAAGTTATGTCACTCTACTTAAGTATGTTTAACTATTCTTGCTTATCTTTTACGATCATCACATTAATTATTTTTACTTATTCGATAATTATAATTATTATAATTATTTTTATTTAAATTTATTCAATAAAAATTAAATGATTTCGGAATTATTAACGAATGTTTTATTATTATTAAAAAATGAGGTGATACAGTCAAACAAACACACACACACACACACGTACATTTTGAAAATTCCCACAGTCAAACAAATATCCAGCAACTAAATCTGATACTGTTGCTAAGTAGCAACGCAACCGGAAATTTAATCGATCAGACGAATATTTGTTTCTAAGGAGAATTTAAAAAAAACATTATCATGTTATTACATTTATTTGTAGATTCATATGTACACATGCAAATATGCATTTACATATGTATGTAAGTATATCAAACAAAACTTTAAGACAAAATTGAGATGTCCAGCAGAAGCATGCACAAAAAATGTATACGACAACCACTTGACAAAAAATTTCATGGAAAGAAATAGCGAAAAAGTTTGAGGGACAACATAGAAGCAATCTCGAGCATGCATACTTCTCAAAATTTAATGTACGAGTAAACAAATATTTGTTCGTATGTCTGCATGTATTACATAAATACAAATGTGTATACATACATACATAGATATTTATATAATTGCGATCAGAAAAAAACTATTTCTTTATCAGAAGTAATCACAAATTATTCTCTTGCAAAATCATTACTTGACAACAATTTTTTCTTCATTTTATTTTTGCTAATCATTAATACGGCAGCTAGTACAAGAGACGATCTCAATAAGGACAGACGAACAAGCGTATAGCATAGATGGAAGCCAGGCACACAATTAATATAAACAAAATTTATCAACAAGTATCAAACTACAAGAATTCCCACGGACAGACACATACAAAAACTAACGCGCCACCGACAGCCTCCAAATATAAACAATCAAACTGACATCAATACGCATCACAGACGGACGAAACACAAACACAAAAAACATATGTAAACAAACACCAAATATAAACATACACACATCAAACAAAGCCGACACCCCCATTAATTTTTTATCACATCATTAATTGGATAATTAACATCATTTTTATTACCCCATTAAAAATTAATGGGGGTACCTCATACACTATACAACTACTTCCATAATTCCTCTGGAGTTTTAGTACCATTTAACTTTGTTGGACAACGATTTCTTAAATATGCGGAAGTTGTACTAGCTCTGACCATAAACTTTCAGGTAACCCTGATTCTAACATTAGACAACGCGCCATTTCTACTAATGTTCTATTCATTCTTTCCGCAATGCCATTTTGTTGTGGTGTATAAGTTGTAGTTAATTGCCTCTTGATTCCGCTTTCTTTTAAAAACTTAGTAAAATTCCCGCTTAATAGTTCCACGCCATTATCGCTTCGTAAAATTTTAATTTTCCCTTCTGTTTGCGTCTCTGCCATTTTCTTAAATTCGATAAATTTATCTAAATATTGACTTTTTTGTCGAATAAAATAGACAAATACTTTTTGCGAATACTCATCAATAAACGTTGCAAAATACAAACTACCACCAAGTGATTGAATTCTCATTGGACTGCAAATATCAGTATGAATAAGCGATAGTACTTCAGAAGTTGATTTTTCGTTTTTGTGAGGAAATGGCAAGCACGTTTGTTTTCCTGGACTGCACGGTACACAATTAATTTGTATATCTTTAATAACAGGTAATCCCTTAACCATTTCACCCTTCTGTATTTTTCTCAATTGATCCATATTTAAGTGACCGTATCTTTTGTGCCATAGTTCTGTTTCAAACTTATTAGATTTTTCAGTTGCATATATGTATCATATTTTCCATGTTTCTAAACAGTTTAACAAAATACAAGTTGTCTAATTTATGGCCTTCTATTATTTTATTTCTTTCTTTATAAACACCTACTCTTGATCCTTCCATAATAACTGTACAACCATTATCGGTCAATTTACTGGACATATAGAATGTTATATAGACCTATTTCTTGCTTTCTTCCATTTACGTTTGCAATTCTTTCGACCTTTCCAATGCCCTTGATGTTCAATTCGTTATCGTCTGCTAATATGACTTTACCTCTAAATTCTAAATCTATATTTACAAATAATGATTTTTGTGTGCACATATGAGATGAAGCACCACTGTCAATCATCCAAGTTTCTTGAGAATTACTACAAAATGCCTTTCTGACATAGTTACTGATACTTCATTTACAATGTTATGTTTGACATTTTGTCTTACATGTCTGGAAGTTTCAACATATGTATGTCTTACATTCTTTGGCTTTATAACCTTTTTTACCACATCGAAAACATTTATAAGAAAACTTATTTGTAGACATACCTTCTTCTTGATTTTTTGACTTTTTAGATTTATCATGAGGAACCTTTTTGTAAAATTTAGCTTGGAAAGCAGAAGTACTTGCATTTTTCTCTTCTTTATCACCAATCTCAAGCAATCTTGATTTTAAAACAGCCTATTTTGGAAATTCATTTGCAGTATCTACAGCAGCTTTGATAGCTGAAAAACGTTCTGGTAAAGCATCTAGCATAACAACAACTAGAAGATGGTAGCACTTCTATTTTCTTCCTTATCGACTTGTGGTCAAATGTATCTTGAAGATAATACCAGATTTCCTAGGAACCTTTCTTATTTCTACCATTGTTACAATACTAACATCTATTGCCATTAAAATTTCAGCTCTTGCATCCATATCTTTATCTAAATATTGTTGCACATTCTTTAGCTTGTTCATATTCTTTATTTTGTGCTTCCGTTGGTGTTTCTGGAAGTTCCTTTAACACTGGAGTTTTTTCTTTACCCAACTCAATGTTGAGCAGTCTATTCTTGTGAGCCTTCCACGTACAATAATTCGTTCCATTCAATAAGGGAATTCGTCCAGCTAGTGAATTCATCATTCTTGATTTTCTTGCTTTTCAATTTTTAAATTAATAGCTTTTTAAATGACTTCAAAAGTTATCTTCAGTATTATATCCTTATGGGATCTGGGCCCATAACCTATTGTAATGAAAACAGCCTTGCGTATATCCAAAAAGGTATAATACGATTGAAAAGTATATTTGAAGTGAGGAAAAAAATTTTATACAAAAACATTACAAACAATAAAAACTAGATTAATTCATTTTGTTGAATACAAAGTATTTTACAGTACATAACAACAAACATAAATAAAATATATTTGCGAATCAACAAATTTGCGACAAAATGACATCGATTTGTTAGTGCATATTTTGGCATATTTTAAAATAAATACATATCTTTGCATATTTTATTATAAATGCATATATTTAATACATTTTTTAATTATTTATGCTATAAAACAAATTTTCGTGTTTTTGATTAGTTGCGAAGTATTTTTGCATATCTTACGACTGTATAAGAAAAAAAGAGGAAAACGAAACCAATTTCAATTGAGATGAAAACTCAATTCATTTAAAAATTAAAAAAAAAAATACAAAAGCATGGGATAAAACCCCTTTTAAACACAAAAATTTTTGTTTTTCACTCTTTACCTGTTCCGTATTAATTTCATGTGCATAGAAAGTGTTTTTAAAATCTCCTTTGCATATTGCAGCCTCTAAAGAAAAATATTCAGGAATACGAATTCCCACACAGCCTATAGTAACTAGATGGGGAGCGTGGTTGAGTACTGTCGAATACTATATTTATATTAAGTTAAAGAAATTTTAAATTAAAAAAAAACTTAACCACTTCATTGATATTTGTGCACCCAGAGAAAGGCTTTTGTGTTGGCACTAAGCCCAATTAGATGGTTTTGATTCTTTAACAGCTCAAGTTGAATTAATTGAAGATGCGTTAAAAAATGTGTGCTCTGAAAGACAGTATAAGTGAAGAAATTAAAAAAAATTAATTAAAGTTACAGAAAAAAGTTATGGACTTCAAAATGCAACATATTGCACCAATATTTTATAGTTCAAACAGAAAAAACTGTCGTGGAATGTTAATTTTTACAATAAAATTTTTGTAAGCTATTGCATAGCTTTTATCGCGGGCTTTGTGCGCGGCGACCGAATCAAGAAATTCCGTAACGAAAATAAAAAAACCTAACATTATTTGTATGTGAATCGCGCAGAGTATGTTAACACCTAAAGTATATTATTGATTTCATTAACATACACTATTGCCAGAACAGATTTTTAGATGTAGGAAAACACTTTAGCTTATAGTACACGACATGTAAAATACCACATGTGCATGTGGCTCTGAAGTCACCAAAATTTTTAACATGTTCGTTGCATTTTTAAGTATGTAAAAGTGGCTACATGCCGTAAAATTTTGTTAGTACACGAAATGTGTTTTTGTCCCAAAATACAAATGTGACATGTGTAGCCGAACCGAACACATTTGCAAAGGCAGCACATGTGACTGGCTACATGTAGGCGTTTTACGTATCAGCATGTGCGAAAACCATGAATATGTATGTTTATGCGCCTTTCTAGTCATACAATCGTTTAATTACAAATTATTAAAATGTAAAAGAGGAAGTGCGCTGTTATTGTTATTTTGGCTATTTATAATACGTATTTTAAATGATGAAATGAAGACGATGACGAATATCACAAAAAAAACAAAAGGCGGGTACGTAATGCGTAGATGAGAAATTGGTTAAAAAGGCAATGCGGAAGGATATTGTGCAAAATTGATGCAGAGCCTAATCTACATACATATGTACAGGGTGTTTTTTAGAGGTATAGAACTTCGAATTGAAATAAAACACAAGAAAATCGTTTTAATGTCCATCAATTTGGCTTTATTGGAAGGATAATTTTATGCCATTAACGTTTAAATATGATTTCGGGCATGTGGCCGCCGCGGCTGGCTCGAATAAAGCCAATTCTACAGGTCCAATTTTCAACCACTTTTTCGAGCATATGGGGCCGTATGTTGGCAATAACGCCACGAATGTTGGCTTCCAAGTCCCCTAACGTTTCTGGTTTGTTGGCGTAGACGAGCGACTTCACATATCCCCAAAGAAAATAATCCAATGGTGTCAAATCACACGATCTTGGTGGCCAATTGACAGGTCCATTCCGCGAAATTATGCGCTCATCGAATGTTTCCTTCAATAAATCGATTGTGACGTGCGCTGTGTGGCATGTAGCGCCGTCTTGTTGGAACCACAACTCATCCACATTCATGCCATCCAATTCGGGAACAAAATAGTCGGTTATCATGGCTCTATACCGGTCTCCATTAACGGTAACTGACTCTCCAGCATTATTTCGGAAGAAGTATGGCCCAATGACTCCACCAGCCCATAGAGCACACCAAACAGTCAGTTTTTGTGGATGTAATGGCGTCTCAAGGGTCTCATGTGGATTCTCTTCACTCCAAATGCGGCAATTTTGCTTGTTGACGTAGCCATTCAACCAAAAATGAGCCTCATCACTGAACAAAATTTTGCGATGAAAATCAGCATCGAGATCAATCTCATTTTCGGCCCATACACCAAAATCACGACGCATTGCATGGTCTCGCGGCTTTAATTCTTGCACAAGCTGGATCTTGTAAGGTCGCAAGCCAAGATCTTTGCGCAAAATCTTCCATAAAGTTGATGGACAAAGCTCCAATTGCTGTGCACGGTGGCGAATCGATTCATTCGGGTTCTTTTCAACACTTTGCTCTACAGCGGCAATTGTTTCTTCGGTGCGCACTGTTCGACGTCTCTGCGGATGCGTATTATCACATAGAGTAAACGTAGTGCGAAAACGATCCATGGTTAACCGAATTAATTGCTCTGATGGACGATTATGTCGACCATAAAATGGACGGAGCTTGCGGTAAACTTCGCGAACTGAACCATTATTTTCGAAATAAATTTGCACGATTTGCAAGCGTTGTTCTTTTGTCAACCTGTTCATGATGAAATGGCAAACCAAACTAAATATTAATCACTTGACAGCTGACAAAATGGCCGCCAGTTAAAAAAGTGATGCCAACTTAAAGTTCTATACCTCAATAAAAAACACCCATTACATACATATACGAGTATACATATATGACGGCTTCATGCGTATGACAGCAGACCAATTTGGTTATATGCTGCATTTTGTGACATCATATACTACATACATACATACATATGAACATACTTATGTACATATGTTCATATCCGTGCTGAGTTTTTTAATTGCGAATTTTCGAATCATCTTCATTGATTATAACAAAGTTATGACTATCACACATATTTTTTTTATCAAACAATATAAAAAATAAATACATAAACAAACAAACAGCACAAACTCATTAAAATAATATCAGATGCTTATAGCTGTCAGTGTTGCCACTGTTATATGTATATACGTGGCTGCCAGCAATCAAATAGAAGCAATAACATTCCGTTTTGCTAAAAAAATAAATTGATAATATACGAGTATGTAGTGTACAAAAAAACAGACATTGTGAACAAAAAACAGACATCGTACCATTTTGTATATATGTACATATCCATACATATATAATAAGGTAAAAAAAAATTAAAAATTAATACATAAATATATTGAAGTGAAATATACGAGTACCAAAATTGATTTTTTTTTTTGCAATATACATATTTCTTTATTGTATCTTCAAAATATGAACTAACAATAAGTATTCAAATCTTAAATCTAGATATAATTATTATGCCCGACCAGTGCCGAATATAAATTTAGTGGTAGCAATTAATAATACATAATTTTCATTTTCAAGATGTTTCATCTAAAGCGTTGACAACTAGAGCCTTAGTGTTCCTCTTTTTTAAACGGATGTGGCCAATATAGTTTAAAATATTGCGAGCAAGTGGATTAGGATGGGACTCGAGTTTTGTTAAGTATTTCCCTGCGTATTTAGCAATTTCTGCAGTCACTAGAGGCATATTGAAATCTCGGTGAATATTTGAGTTTTTGATGTACCATGGAGCCGAGGTTATTAAGCACAAAATTTTGTTTTGTCTACGTTGGATCTTATCCACATTATAATAGACTTGCATAATAGAAGTTTAGAATCTAGACTAAGGGTTGAATTTCTACCAATGAGCCAATGTATCTGAGCTAATTTAAGCTTCATCTGAGTCAGCTTTGCATCAATGTGATGTTTCCACGTCAGCCGTCGATCAAGGTGTACACCACGGTATTTTACATGTGAATTTTCAGGAACAATATGATTGTTGATTCTAATGAGTGAACAGGTATCCCTTCGTAGGGTAAATGTTACGTGAAAACACTTTGTTCATTTACCTTTATTTGCCATAAATTCAACTACAGTTCAAGCTAATATGTTCTTGTAGATATCGGGATGCCTCGCTGGGGCTTTCATGCATACTAAGAAAGGCTGTGTCATCGGCAAATCACAAGTATATATCAAATACAAAACTGGCCCTAGTATACTGCCCTGAGGCACGCCGGCGGCGATAGATTCAGGTGCACTCATGAAGTTTCCTTCAGCTACAGTAAATTTCCGAGCAAAAATGTAACTTTCCAAAAGCTTCAGAATATTTACTGGCAGCTATGTTTTCAGTTTTAAAATTAGGCCTTTAAGCCAGAATTTATCAAAAGCCTGTGAAACGTCAATAAAAGGGCAGAACAATATTTCCTTTCTTCAAATGTCCTTCTGATGAATTGTACAAATCTATGAGTTTGTTCAATTGTACTATGCTGATTTCTAAAACCAAATTGATGGTCTGGGATGCACCCACTATCAGTTAAGATTGGTGACAATCTCATCATGAGCAGCCTTTCAAAAACCTTTGAAATTGTTGGCAATAAACTTATCGGCCTATATGATTCAGCATTGGTTGGATCCTTGCTTGGCTTCGGAATCATTTTAACTTTAGCAATCTTCCAGTTATGAGGATGTATTATCCTTATTATTCAGTCTTAAAATTGCATTAAAAGTATATAGCAGAGTTCTAACTGCAATGCAGGGCAACTCCATGAGCATCTTGTTACTTATCCCATCAATACCCGGAGCTTTTTTCGGGTTGAGTTCAGCAATTCGTTTTTGAACGTGATGCAATTTAAACTTTAAAGGACGAGGGGCTAAAGCAACTACGTTCGGCAAATCAACAGCACTAGTGTTTGGGGTGAAAACAGTTTTCAAGTGATCAGCAAACAAATTATTTTTTTCAGAATCACTTCTGGCCCAAACGCCAGAGGTGGTTTAAACCCTACTGGCCTTTTAAGTTCCTACAAGTACGCCACAAAGAGTAATTTGAGGCTGGTGTGGCATCAAGACCTTCCAAATACTTTTCAAACGATGCAGTTTTTGCAGATGAAAGCAAATCTGTGCGCCGTTTTGTACATTCTTTAAATCTGCTTTTATGCTGGGGTGACCTGTGATGTTGCCATTACCTCCTGGCTCTTCTTTTCTCTTGTACTAGGCGTTCAATATCTGCTGAATATATTCTGTTAAAGCTAGGCTGGCGGTGCGTGGTAGTTGCAAGTTCCGCTGCCTGTCTAATTTTTTCATTAAGGCTGGCAATATTAGATTCAACGTCTTCGGATGTTCTGAGTTCAATGCTGTCAGTGCAATGACTACTGAGATACTGTTTGAAACCCAGCCAATTGACACGCTTGATCATGCGCACGTATAATGAGATAAAACACCTCCCTGTGTTAAAAATTTTAATAATTGTTGGAGAGTGATCAGTACTAATTAAATCCCGAGATATATTTCTTGTTACGCCAAAATCTATAATATCTGGAATTTTGTGTCTGTCAGTAGGCCAGTATGTTGGCTCACCGCTCTAAATGATGTCCAAGCCCATTTTGGAAACTGCGTTGAACAACGCTCTACCCCTAGGTGTAATAAGGCGAGAGCCCCAGTACGTATGTTTGGCATTGTAATCGCTAGCTGCCAGGAAAAGAGGTCCAAGCGTTTTATAGAATTCCTCGTGTTGACCCTCGGTGATGGAGAATCTAGGAGGTGAGTAAACCGATGATACTACGAAACAACCACAAAAATCTTCTTTGGCGAATGCCATTTGCGTTCCAGAAACATAATTTTAATGCATTCATGGCTTATTAACTATTGCCTGAAGCAGTATTCTGTATACGCAGCATTTCTTGCATCAAGCTAGTCATATTTGTTGCAAAGCTATTTATGGTTTGCAACAAGTTGTCTATTGTATCTTCCAAGCGACTGAGATTAAAGCGTTCGTATTTGATGAATTTTCTGGTGGTGACACGTTTTGCGAGGGAGCAGAATTGATCTTTACAGCGTCAGCATACTATAAGTGTGTACTAATTGATTGGGTCACTTGAGGATAATTAGCGATGTTAGAATTTATTGTTTGGACTGGTGTTATTTTTGGTCTTTGGCTCATAGTCTGCTTAACGAATGAGTACACAGGACAGCCGCTGTAGTTTTCCGTGTGATTGCCACCACAATTGCAAAATTTTTTTTTTGATTTTGGTCGTCTTTAAGCTTATTGCAAATAGCAGTACCGTGAAATTCCCCGCACAAAACACACACAGGCAATTTGCAGTATGATTTTGAGTAGTAGGGAACTGGGGATTCGGCGTCAATTAAAATTGTTAAATTGTGGGCTGAAATTGTTAAATTGTGGCTGAAATTGTGAAATTTGGGTAATTAAAATTTGAAAATTTTAAAATTCTTGGAAATTTGATACCTACGAGGGTGGTTCAATAAGTCCGTCCGATTTTTTGTTTACATAAGGAGTTTTTTGTTTACACAAGGAGTTTTTTTATTATTACTACATACGAGGGCGGTTCAGTAAGTCAGGTTTTTTATGACCGTGGGAATTTATATGTATGTATGTTTGTGGGGTGGATTAAGGGGTTTCATAAGATTAATATTTCATAAGTATACATGTATGCCGACTGGAAAATCATGAAAATGATTTTTCCTAATTCCAACGGGAAAATCATGAGATGATTTTTCCTAATACCAACGGGAAATTGTGAAAATGATTTTTCCTAATGCCAATAGGGAAATTGTGAAAATGATTTTTTCTAATGCCTACGGCAATGCATGATTATGTTTTTCAAATGCCGACGGCAAAACATGATTATTTTTTTCAAATGCCGACGGCAATGCATGATTATGTTTTTCAAATGCCGACGGCAATGCATGATTACTATATTTCTTAATGCCGACGGGAAAATGATTTTTCCAAAGGGAAAATTGCCAGTGTTGCCAGACTGTATAAATTTGTTATCGTAATACTATATCAGTAATATCAGAGAAAATAGATTTGATGAATACTAGGCGATTCTCATATGAATCGTGGGAATGTGTATGTGTGATTTCCTCACGCTAATAAATTGTTTATAAATAAAATAAATTGTTTATAAATAAAATGTTCTCATGTATGTGAACACCCTAAAATGTTCTCATGTATGTGAACCCCCTAATGCTTGTGTGTGGGTGGTCCAGCTTGATTGTCGCTGGTAATTGTATATTGTGTTTATTTGTTTAATAAATATATTTGTATGTATGTATGTATGTATGTATGAATGTATGTATGCATGTATGAATGTATAAATGAATGTATGAATGTATAAATGTGCGATCGTGGGAACTTGTGCGTGGAATATTTTGTGCTTGTGTAGAATACATTTATATTTTGCAACGTAGTCATTTTCTTTGTCTACGATTCTTTTAAAGCAGAGGATTTTAAACTAAGTACAGTCATCATCAGAGAAACAAAAAGTAAAAATTATGAATGCCGCGAGGCTACTGCTACTAATTTTCCTATAAATACGCCAACTTTTATAACCAACACATCAGTACTTTATTGTATTTACAAGTAGTATCATCAGCAATTGTGTTAAATTCAAATAGAAAATCCATAAACTAATTAAAAATGAGTTCTTCTGGATATATGTGTAATAGATGTCATAAGGTATATAAATACCAAAAGTCCTTTTTGGACCATGTTAAAAATCATAGTGTGCAGGATCAAGAGATCGTAAGCCGGGACAGAAATCAAGAGCAACCGCAGTCATCTCTTCAAAATCATCAACAGCAGCTAAATACATTTCATCATCAGCAACAACCCTCTTTACAGTATCCCCAATATCAACTACCAATGAATCATCAACAATACGGTATGCCTAACTGTTACCCTACATCAATGTCATGGAATAATCAGTTTTTGGGATCAGGAGTACCAATGCAATATGAGTATCCAAGTTACAATTATAATCCCGTCACACCAGATAACCAAATGCAGCAGTATTCCAATTTGATGCAATGGCAACCTCTTACTTATCATCAACAAGAGCAGCAGCAGCAGCAGCAGCAACAACAACAACAACAAGCTCAACAACAAGGTGTGGATATCCTTGGAGGGGCCTTATACAACGATGCTATGGACATAACTTTACCGGAAAGTGATGGAGAAGTAGATGTAGAAGAAATAGGAGAAGAAACTCTGCCAACTCCAATGAGTACTCCCCATGTCAGGACAGAAGAAAATAATGTGAGATATTATAAAATATCGAAAGCCTTCAAAAATCATATCGCCACATATGCAATTCTAAATAAAAAAGACCAACTTCTCTTGGAAGAGTTTATTAAGGAAAGCAAAAATATTTTTATGGAGAGACTTCAAATGAATTTAACTAAACATACAATAATTAAATTTCATGTGAGTATTGTGGCGGAGTATATAAAAATTGTGGGAGAGGAATTGGAGTTGTGCATAATATCACATGTAGCCAAAATGAGTTTACTGACAAAGGCAGACAATATAGAAGAAATATTACGTAAACAGGTTGAGGAGATTTCAACCAAAATGTCCGAATTTGAAGAGCGAGATTCTGGTTGGACTTTGTCACGCATAGTCCGAGCAGAAATCAACATCAACAAATCGTCGCTCGTCAAAGGCTCGAATTGGATATCCACTCCTGAAAAACTTGTAAGAAGATTTGCCTGCATCAACATACAAAACGATGATGAATATTGCTTCAAGTGGTGTCTGATTGCTGCAATGGATACAACCAAATACGATAACCCAAAACGTTGCAGTTCGTATAATATCCCTGACATTGCTGCAGAGACAATTGTTACGCGAAATGGTGTAACTTTAAATTTCAAAAATTTAAGCTACCCATTAGCACTTAACAAAATCAAAGAGTTTGAGGCAAACAATCCGGCTATAAGTGTGAACGTATTTGGGTATGATGAGGGAGCAGATCAGATCATTGGTCCTTATTATGTGACCAAGGACGAGAAAGTGAACCACGTCAACTTACTACTTTTAGAGAATGCTGCAGGTCATCACTACATATTGATAAAGAATATATCAAGGTAAGTTAAAAAAATATACAACTTTTTTTATTTTAAGGATACAAATACTTGTTTATATACTTTATACTATGTACATTTAACTTATAAATTTTTATTTATTTTTTATCATTCACAGGCTTTTAAGGAATCAAATAACGCACCACAAAAGTAAATTAATTTTCTGCAACAGCTGTCTCCAGTACACCCACATCGAAAATGGTATGACAAATCATAAGGCGGAGTGCGGTAAAATTGTTACAACTATGCCATCAGGTCCGGATGCAATTCTGAGCTTCAAGGGACATCAAAGAAAAATGGATGTACCCTTCGTGGTATATGCGGACTTCGAATGCATCTTGGAAGAAGTTATTTAGCTATTATATTAAGTGTCTCCATAGCAATAAGTTAGATAAATTAAGGATATACACAGGAAAAGATGCCTCAAAAAAATTTGTATCATATTTAATTAAAGACTGTGAGGATATATACAATAGCCACTTA
Source organism: Nowickia ferox (assembly GCA_936439885.1). Lineage (NCBI taxonomy): Eukaryota > Metazoa > Arthropoda > Insecta > Diptera > Tachinidae > Nowickia > Nowickia ferox. The sequence goes on from OW387026.1 coordinate 44,870,247, forward strand.
GTAAATAATAGACAAATGGATACTTTATCCCCTTCTGATATTTATAATTTTTATAGTGCGGTGAATTGTCATATTTGTCAAAAATTTCTAGGTAAAGATCGCGTTAGAGATCATTGTCACATTAGTGGTAAATATAAAGGTGCAGCTTACAATAACTGTAATTTAAATTACCAAATTCCCAAGTTTATACCAGTTTACTTTCACAATTACTCAAATTATGACTCACATCTTTTTATTAAAGAACTAGGTGAAATTGCAATGCAACTGAAAGTACTCCCTCTCAATAAGGAACTTTATATATCCCTCTCCCAATTTACAGAAATGAGTGATGGCCATAAGCTTGAAATAAGATTTCTTGATACAATACGCTTTATGGCTGAGAGTTTGGAATCATTAGCCTGCAATTTGTCGGATAATGATTTCAGAACTATAAGGTCCTTATTTCAGTCAGAAAAAGAATTTCAGCTCATTAAGAAAAAAGGTATTTTCCCGTATGAGTACCTAAATTCATTCCAAAAATTAGATGAGTGTCAGCTGCCTTCACGCAGTGATTTCTTTAATAAGTTGAACAATAAAGAGTGTTCTTTAGAGGAATACTCACATGCTGAAGAGGTATGGAATACTTTTAATTGCAAAACTATGAAAGATTACATGGAACTTTACTTAAAAACAGATGTCCTCTTACTGACAGATATTTTCGAGAACTTTAGAAAAGTTTGTAAAGGTATTTATGAGCTCGATCCATGCCAATATTATACAGCACCTGGCCTTTCTTGGGATGCAATGCTCAAATACACAAAAATTGAATTAGAATTATTGACAGACATAGACATGTACAATTTTATGAAAAAAGGTATACGTGGAGGGATCGTACAGTGTAGTCAAAGATATTCAAAAGCGAATAACAAATATTTGGAAGATTTCGATAAAGAGAAGCCCTCAGAATTTCTCGTCTATTTAGACGCTAACAATTTGTATGGTTGGGCGATGTCGGAATATCTTCCTCATGGTGGGTTCAGATGGTTATCGCAAGACGAGCTGAATCTGGACCCAAACAGCATAGCTGACAATGGAACAGACGGTTATGTATATGAGGTCACGTTGGATTATCCCTCTCATTTACACGACTTGCATAATGACCTTCCTTTTTGCGCTGAAAATAAAAAAGTTATGCAAGCGAAGTATAGCAAGTTGATAACCGATTTCTCTACAAAGCAATCATACGTGATACACTTTAGAGTTCTGAAACAGTGCTTAGAATATGGCTTAGTTTTAAAGAAAACTCATCGTATTCTAGCATTTAAACAATCTCCATGGTTAAAAGGCTATATTGACCTAAATACCAGACATAGGGCCACTGCTAAAAATGCTTTTGAAAAAAATTTTTTCAAACTACTTAATAATGCAGTGTATGGTAAAACCATGGAAAATGTGGATAAGAGGAGAGATGTTAAAATTGTTAATAGTTGGGAGAGAACGAATTGTAATCGTTTGGGGGCCCAAGATTGGATATCAAAACCAAATTTTCATAGTTTATCTATATTTTCCGAAGATCTAGTAGCAATCGAAATGACTAGAGTCAAAACCTGCTACAATAAACCAATTTACTTAGGATTTTGTGTACTCGAGCTGTCCAAATGGAAAATGTATAATTTCCATTACGGGTACATGCAACCTAAGTTTAAGACAAAACTCTCATTGAACTATATGGACACGGACTCTTTTATATATTCAATAAAAACGGACGACTTTTACGCTGACATCAAAAATGACATACAAGAACAATTTGATACATCGGACTATCCTACAGACAATATTTATAATTTTCCACTAGTAAATAAAAAAGTCATTGGTATGATGAAGGATGAAAATTGCGGTAAAATAATGACAGAATTTGTTGGGCTGCGATCAAAAATGTACTCATTCAGTGTACAAAATCAACATGACGTTAAAAAATCGAAGGGGGTAAAGAGAGCCATATTAGATAAATATAGTTTAGCTACTTATAAAAATTGTTTATTTAATAAGACAAATGTGTATGATAATATGTTAACATTTAAATCTAAGCTACATCAGATATATACTAGTCAACTAAATAAGGTAGTCTTAAGTTATGGAGACGATAAGAGAAAAATTAGATCAAATAACATTAATACATATGCATGGTATCATTTTCGTATTAAGGAAACTAACCCTGAATACGAACTTGATATGTTGCTAGATGAGATTGCTAGAATGCAAGAAAATTGTTAAAATTAATTAATTTTTAGTTAATTTTTAAATTGTAAATAAAATCATATTCATTAAGAAAAATTGTTGTATATAAAATCATATTTATTTAATAAGAAAAATTATTGTAAATAAAATCCTATTTATTTTTTAAGAAAAATTATTGTACATATCTATATGAATTTTTAAGAAAAAATTTGAAATAAAATATTGAAAAAAGAATGAAATGGTGTTTATTTCTTTATTGGCTTTACTTCGTTGGATCAAACAGTTTTTGTTTTTGCTTATTTGTAAATTCTTGTTTTCATATTGCTTAAACATGCACAATCTTGTTTTCTTTGATAGGTTCTCTACAAGACAAATTGAATTTCACAATATTGTGAAATTCCATTAGATATTTTTATACAGAGACACAATTAAGATAATCGGATAAGTCCTTATATTTTTCACTACTTACAAGTTTCTGTTATTTTGTATTCGAACAGATGATTCCTAATTTTCCTTTAGAAAAAATAATACAAAACAAGGAATATTTTAATAATACAATTTTATTTTATTTCTGTTAATAATAACATTTAATTTAATTTCTTAAATATTTTATTTATAATGATGGAAACATTTCATAGTATCCAATTATTAGATGTTCTAATATACTTTTCCGTAAAAAATATATTGTACATCTACAAGTATCAGGTCCTTCCTCACACTTATGAATAAAAAGACATTAAAGAGTTTTGTAAAATATAAATGTTTGTGTTTTATTAATTATTTTCAGTTATTTCATAAAGAAATTTAAGACATAAATGACCACAGGTAAATGTATTAAAATTCTGATGTTGATTATAGTTGTATTTTATATTCGTACCAAGATATTTGAGTACTTCTGAAGGAGTTGATACATCTAAATTGATTATTCCACATTCAATTTTCTTTGTTCGTTTTGATAGAGTATTCAACATGAAAACACCTCTAAAATATGGAATATTTATAGAGAAACGGTTTAGGTCCACATCAGAAAGTGGTCTGTTGGGCAACATCTCTAAGAGTTTTTTGATTCCTCTTTATGAACTAAACCATAACCCTTTTTATATGGTTTTAAGTAAAGTCCTTTTCCAACTGCTATAGATTCCATCGCTCTATTATGTCTAGTTGCTTCATCAAGTTGATTTTTTGCATTCCTTGTTGCATTAACAGCCTTAGCTATAGCAGCACCTCCAGTTGTTAGACTACCAATTGCACCCAGAGCAGTTAAAATCGGTATTAGAGGCAAAAAGCCACCAATTTTTGGGACACGTATCACACGTGGTACTATAATTTGAGATTTTCTTCCTTTTAATGACTTGTTAATACTTTTTCGTGCAATTTTAATAGCTGTGTTAATATCTAATGGTTTTTCTTTTTTTAGTATTTTTGATGCAGCTCTAACTGATGTTCTAAATAGTGTTTTAACATTTAGTTTGTTCTTTTTTACATTTTTCTTTTTCTCCACACCCATACCAAATTTTGTTTTGGCTTTCATTGCGTTAGTAACCATATATGCAAATGATTTTTCAGCAAGACTACTATCTTTTGATAAAACTCGATCCCAAGCGGAGTTTTCAAGTATTTTATCAGCTTTATGTCTGCTACTTAAATCCTTATTTTTGGAATAAGCAATATCGTGATTTTTACACGCAGAGTCCAATAAATTAATTCCTTTATCACCTCGATTTAAACGTTTGTGTAGTTTTGTTCCAGGTCCACAGTACTGATATCCAGGTAGATGAAGTTCAACAGGTAGAGAGTTTATTATTTTGTCTACTAGACCTCCTCCTCCAACGACGGTGTTTTTATGACTAAAAGTTTTCTGATATCGTATAACCATATTATCTAATTTTTCCTATATAAGAGGTAGTATATATGAAATGCATTTAGTTACAAAAATGCAGTTAGTAAAACAACATAAAAATATTTTAGTTCGTAATATTGATGATTCAGCGAACATCAGTTCAAAAATAAAGCATAGTCCTCTCTTACCAAATTCTATTCGTGCTCTAATAGTGGGACCATCAAATTGTGGAAAGACTAATGTTATGATTGGCTTGCTAGAAAGTCCTAATGGACTCAAGTTTGAAAACATCTATTTATACTCAAAATCTCTCTATCAACCTAAATATGAATACCTGAAGAAACTAATTTCACCAATTAAAGGTATGGGGTATTTTACATTCACCGATAATGAATCAGTTATTCCACCTGACGAAGCTAAAACTAATTCAATTATGATATTTGATGATGTTGCATGTGAAAAGCAGAATAATATACGTACATATTTTTGTATGGGGCGACATAGGGATGTTGATTCATTCTACCTGTGTCAAACATATACAAGAATTCCCAAGCATTTAATAAGAGACAATGCAAATGTTATTATAATGTTTAAGCAAGATGAGACAAATATGAAGCATGTTTATAAGGATCACGTTGCCAGCGATATGAGCTATGAAAAGTTTCAAGAAATTTGTCGAGAATGTTGGAAGGATAAATATGGATTTTTGATGATAAGCAAAGATAACGAATTAAACGATGGTCGCTACAGAAAGCAATGTGACTATTTCATAACTATATAAGCAACTACTCATAAAAATTATCTCTAGTTATTAATCTAACTTTAAACTTGATACATCCATTTGCTATAACCTCATCTGATACCTGATAAGCTGATCTGAAAACCAGACCAGGTCCTGATAAGCTGATCTGAAAACCAGACCAGGTCCTAATAAGCTGATCTGAAAACCAGATCAGGTCCTGATAAGCTGATCTGAAAACCAGACCAGGTCCTGATAAGCTGATCTGAAAACCAGACCAGGTCCTAAAAAGCTGATCTGAAAACCAGATCAGGTCCTAATAAGCTGATCTGAAAACCAGATCAGGTCCTGATAAGCTGATCTGAAAACCAGATCAGGTCCTGATAAGCTGATCTGAAAACCAGACCAGGTCCTAATAAGCTGATCTGAAAACCAGACCAGGTCCTGATAAGCTGATCTGAAAACCAGACCAGGTCCTGATAAGCTGATCTGAAAACCAGACCAGGTCCTGATAAGCTGATCTGAAAACCAGACCAGGTCCTGATAAGCTGATCTGAAAACCAGACCAGGTCCTGATAAGCTGATCTGAAAACCAGACCAGGTCCTGATAAGCTGATACCTGATCTAATAGCTGATACCTGTTATTTACTATTATTAAACATGGATGAGAAAATTTTAAAACAGTTGGTGTTGACAAGAAATGTCTTGACGAAAAAGCTTCGTAGTATAAAAACTGGTGAAATAGATACACGTGAACAACTAAGAGATACATTTAAACCTATAATAGAACCACTCAAAGAATTCATAAATAGTTCTAAAAATATTAAAAGAATTCCCATAAAAGAAGAAAGTAAAATGAAGACAGAAGTTGAAAATAATACAAGTTTTAAACCTGAAAAAACATCAGTCAAGATAGAGACAAGTACACCAAAGAAACTAGCAGAAGGAACAATATTCGATAATACCATCTTTTTTAATGATGCTAATACTGAGAATCATGATGAGGATGATGATGATGATTTTTACTCACAGACTTCCAAGACAGAAGATACTTATACTGACTTATCAGTCTTGGAAGGAAGAAATGAATTAGATACAAACTATGGTCCACATAAAGATTTCAATAATGAATGGAAATTTGGTGATAGTAACCTAAAACTTAATGAAGATAAAATACAAGTTGGTGGTCAAATATGGGCTCTAACACCAGGACTATTTTCTCTAATGTTTCATAAAATACCAAAAAATTATGATAAATTTGAACTTGAAATCTATAAAAAGATTTTAATTACTACTAATGCATATAGAAGGGACTATAAACCTGATGGTCAAATTAAGGGTACTAGAGGATATAAATATAAACATATTATTAAGAAATTTATTGACGAGAAAAACCAGAAGAATTTAAACGAATCAACAGGATCTAAGTCAAAAGGTAGTTATTTAGGTGCTGGAATGATGGAATTTAACGTTCATAAGCCAAACTATATATACTGGGACGATCCAAATGAGTTAGTAGATCGTCTTCGACTACTGCTTGCATCACAAGGTGCAGGTCATACTAATCACAATAATGAGATTGTATCAATTATTGAAGAACTACGTGAAGCAAATATAATACATTAATTTTAATAAAGTATATAAAGTATGTCTGTTGATAAATTTGGACATTATTTAAACGATACTAGCAGCATAATTTCTTTGAAAAATGCACCTAACTTCTGGGGTTCTTTATGGATACGAACAACAACATTGATGTCCAAAACAAAAGAATCAAAAATGTTGCAAAAGCTCTGGAGGAAAACGATGTTATCAATAAATTGTTTCTGCAAACTCAAATCGAAAAATTAGAAGAGAAATTATTAACATACTTTAAGGAAGATAATACTATAATTCGAGAAGATATTCAAATGCAAATTGAGGAGCTACAACGCGAAATAAAATTAGATATAGAAGAAAATTATAAAATTCAAAAAGACATTCTACAAATTAAAACATCCTTTGAAGAACAAATTGAACAGCTTAATGAGAAAATTTATAGATTGGAAAATTACATGTTTGTATCAATAGCTGAAAGTGCGTCAAGTAGATCACAACACTCTCCAAAAAATCTGTAAAACAACTTAATGTCTTCAAAAAGAAATTTAGTAAACGAACTGCATAAGCAAGCTCGAAAAGTTTTTATGCGTCGGAGAGTTGTAATGAAAGGAATAGATGATCTTTGGCAAGCTGATTTAGTTGAAATGGGGATCTATTCTAGAGAAAACAGAAATTATCGATTTTTGTTAACTGTAATTGACACATTTTCAAAATTTGCATGGGTAGTACCACTAAAAACTAAAACTGCACTCGAAACAACCAAGGCGATGGAAAATATTTTTGAATTAGGACGAGTACCAAAAAACTTGCAAACAGATGATGGTAAAGAATTTTTCAACAAACACTTTGGAAAATTAATGGATAAATACAACATTAATCACTACTCAACATATAGCAGTATGAAAGCATCAATAGTAGAACGATTTAACAGAACATTGAAAGGAATGATGTGGAAAGAATTTAGCTTTAATGGTTCATATAAGTGGATTGATATATACAAAGATTTAATTAATGCATACAATAGAAAAGTTCATCGCACCATTAAAATGTCTCCGATTAAACTCAACTCAACAAATATACAAAAGCTACTAAATACAGTATACAGTCATTTGAAGATGTACAAAATGTCGAAATTTAATGTTGGAGATCATGTACGCATAAGCAAATATAAGCATACATTTGAAAAAGGTTATACTCCAAATTGGACTACAGAAATTTTCACAATTACAAGAGTTCAAAATACAAATCCTACAACATTCATATTAGAAGATTATCTTGGTAATCCTATTAAAGGTGGATTCTATACTGAAGAACTTTCGAAAACTAGATATCCAAATACATATCTAGTTGAAAAGGTTCTTAAAACTAAAGGAAAGGAGGCATACGTTAAATGGTTGGGATTTTCTAATCAACACAATTCTTGGATAAGTAAGAACGAAATATTATAGCTGAATACCATCATCAACAACAATAGCAGTAATATTAAGAAACTAATGTTAATTTTAAAATAAGAAAATGAAATAAATATGTAAATCATGCTTATAAACCATATGTTGTACTAAACTTTATTTAATTGTAATCAGACAGTTATAATGTCAATAACACTTACTCTGAGCTCTAACTCATCAGAATTATCTGCTAGTTACTTTCCTCCTATTGAATTACATGGTGCATATGAGTGTGCTCTAACTGATTTTCATTCATACAACAGCATTCCAAATGTAGACACCTACAACAATATGTTTCATATAGGGGAACATACAATTGAAATACCAATTGGATCTTACGAATTGAATGATATTGTAGATTTTATACAAGAGCAATACAGAAGACTCTGTCCAGAAAATAAGATTTTTATTGAAGCCAATAATAATACAATGCAAGTTAATGTTAATAGTTCCAAAGATCCTGTATATTTTAATAAAGACAACACAATTGGAAAACTTTTAGGATTCAATAGCAAAATTCTAACACCAAACAAATATTATTACTCAGATCTTCCAGTTAATATTTTTAAAGTGAATCTCTTACGAATTGAAAGTAGTATCGCTATTAACACATATATGAATAACTCCAAATCGCATACACTTCATGAATTTCCGATTAATGTGCCTCCAGGCTATAAAATAGATGAGGTTCCAAGAAATCTTATCTATTTACCTGTGAACACCAGAGAGATAAGTTCACTAACGCTGCGAGTAGTTGATCAACACGGTGATTTAATTAATTTTCGAGGAGAGGAAATTACAATACGAATACATTTGAGGTCAACTAAATAATGCTAATATACAACACAAATACGTTGAAAAATAAAGCAGTAACAACAACAAGAACATTAAAGCGGCCACTTCAACAGAAAGCACTAACAACATCAAATAAAAATTTTCTAAAGTCCTTGAATTTTAAATTGAAGACAAAATGAGTTCAATAATAGATGTCTTAGATAAACCTTTCTCTGATGAGAATATAATCAAAAAGGATTATCATACATATGTACCATACTTACAATCTTACAACAATAATGATGAGATTAGAATTTCAATACAAAATCAAGATTTGTACGTGCTACCCAGTGAGAGCTACATTTATGTAGAGGGGTTTGTTGCCGATGATAATGCCCCTAAATCTTCTTCTTCAGAGAACTTTAAATTAAAAAACAACTTTGTAGCATATCTATTTGATGAAATTCGCTATGAGCTCAATGGAATTGAAATTGATCATACAAGATATTTAGGAGCCACGAGCACCATAAAGAACTTGGTTTCTCTATCACCAAACGAAAGCAATGTGATGCAAAATGCTGGATGGAACAAAATTGACGATGTCACTCTTGCAAATGGATTTTTCAATTTCTATGTACCTCTAAAAATGCTTCTAGGATTCGCTGAAGACTACAACAAAGTTATATTAAATGGAAAACATGAACTGATACTCTTGCGCAATAAGAACGACGAAGATCTTGTACGCTCGAGTGTTTCTACTGAAAAAGCTAAACTTACAATTTCACTCATCTCATGGAGAATACCTCATGTTCAATTATCTGACCTTAGCAAATTGAATATGATTAAAATTATTAACAATGGTGCTTCTATACCCATGGCATTTCGCAGTTGGGATTGTCATATTAATCCACAATTAAACACAGGAACTAGCCATATTTGGAATGCTAAACTGGCTGCAAATAGAGAACGCCCCCGTTTTGTGTTGATTGCTTTTCAACAAGAAAATAAATTTGTTCATTGTGATTTGACTAATTTAAAAGTACATTTAAATTCAGTCTCATACCCCTATGATGATCTTAACATAAAGTTCAAAAATGAACGTTATGCAATTCTATATGATATGTATCTAAGATTCCAACAAAGCTACTATATGAAAGAATCTCAACCGCTTCTAACTGCATCAGAGTTTAAGACAAAAGCTCCTATTATTGTAGTAGATGCCAGTCATCAGAATGAATCACTCAATAATGGACCGATTGATATAAAAATAGAATTTGAAACAGCAACTAATATTGTACCAAAGACATCAGCTTACTGCATTCTTATTCATGATCGTATAATAGAATATATACCCATCAAAGAACAAGTTCGAAAAGTGTTATAAATTGAATAACATGAAAAATAACATAATTTTTATAGACGTACAAGGTTTCAAAACTAATTCAAACGATTTCATCGCAAAAGAAGTAGCGATTGTTTTCAACAATTATGAATATAACAACTTCATTATAAAACCACCATTTGATTTTAAATGTTTATCAATAAAAAAGGAAAGAGAAGCAAAGGGGTTAAAAAAAGCTGGACTGCTGGATCAGTTTCATTTCAAAGCTAATGCAAGATGTTCTAAAATATATGAAAAAGGTGAAGAAAAAATATGATAGTTGGAAAAAATTTTACACCTGTCCTGTTCTCGCTGAACCTTCATAGTGAACAGACGTCTTAGCGGAGTTTTTTTTCCATATACATATTAAACAAACAAAAAATCATAAAAAAATATTCGTAATACATAATAACCGTAATACATACATATTAACTATGATAAATAAGCAAAGCAAATATTGCTGATATTATTTTTACATAGCAAGAAACAAAAAACAAAAACAAACAAAAACCGCAAACAAAGTGCCCTTGAGGAATACTCTACATGAGTACCTCAAAAACAAAAAATTGTGAAGTGAGTTCAAACGGCAGAAATGCATATTTTACTGTGAGTTCTGAAGCTCTCAATGTTAACAATAAAAATAAAAAATCTGATGATAGTCTTTTTCTAACGGCAAAGCCACTTTTTCGTCAGCGATCAACTTCGCTTTGTCCAATGCCAACTAGTGATTCGTTAACATTACAATTGCCTAGTACTTCTTCATTCAAGTCAGCGATATCATCCGCTCCGGGCTCGTGTTCATCACTAAACCAAGTTATCACTACAGATAACAGTAACTCAAAACCAAAGGTACAAGTAGGAATGGACAGATATATAACCGTGGTAAAGCGTGGGCGAAGCCCAAATTCTTCTAAAATTTCATCAGCTCCAAAGATGTCTAGGGATAACAGTGCATCTTCTACCAATCGTCAAAATCGTTTTTCATTATTGCAAGACAAAAACGACAAGCCCGCTACATCATCGCAAAAGTCTTTTAAGCCACCACCTATTTATTTGAGAGAAAAAAATTCTAACGCGCTTCTAAAAAAACTACTGTCGACCATTGGAGAAAATACTTTTCACATCGTTCCAATTAAACGAGGTAATATTGATGAAACTAAAATCCAAATATATGATGAAAAACATTTTCGAAAAATTGTTAGTGAATTCGAAAAAAATAAAACAAATTTTTACACATACCAACTTAAGAGTGCTAAAGGCCTACAGATAGTATTAAAGGGCATAGATTCATATGTTGAGCCCGAAGAAGTGAAGTGTGCACTTGTCGACCAAGGATTTAAAGTAAAAAATGTTACCAACATAATTAACAGAGAAAAGGTCCCCCAAGCCCTATTTCGGGTCGAACTGGAGCCGAATGACATAAAATTGAAAAAAAATGAAACCCATCCAATTTATAGCGTAAAGTATCTCTTACACCGAAAAATCACAGTTGAAGAGCCACGTAAGCGTTCAGGTCCCGTACAGTGCCATAATTGCCAAGAATATGGCCATACAAAAACTTACTGCAAATTACCTACAGTTTGTGTTATCTGCGGTGAATTGCATGGTACTGCCAGCTGTACTAAGCCAAAAGATCAATCAGAAAAAAATGCAGTAATTGTGGAGGTAATCACACCGCTAACTACAGAGGATGCCCTGTATATTCTTACGTTAAACAGGCTATGGGTCAAAAATCCAAATTAACTCCAGCTCAACCAGTAAACGCGAACTCCGCCACTTTTGCTCAAATAAGCCAACCAGTTACTTCACGAATATCGTATGCTGATGCTGCTAAGACTAGTTCTATTCGCACACAAATTGTTCCACCGCCAAATAATTCAACGAATGCAAACTCAAGCTTTAACTTTAGTCGCCTTGAAGCTACTATTGAGAATTTGGTGCTAACTATAAATAACTTTACTACAAATATGACTAATATGATGCAAGAGATGCTGCGAATGCAGAATACACTGCTTCAAGCATTAGTTAACAAACCATGAACACGTTAAAAATATGTTTCTGGAACGCAAACGGCATTCGCCAACATAAAAATGAACTTGAGCACTTTCTCATGGAAAAAAATATTGATATAATGTTGGTTTCTGAGACTCATTTGACCTCAAGAAGCTTATTTAAAGTAAATGGTTACACTTTATATGATACAAAGGACCCTAGAGGGAGAGCATGCGGTGGATCAGCAATTCTAATTAAGTCAAGACTCAAGCACTATGTCCTTGACAACGTTACTGAAGAATATATGCAAGCAACGAATATTTTCGTAGACAATTTTTGTGCGAATTTCGTGATATCATCAATTTACTCACCTCCCAGATTTTCAGTTACCGAAGATCAGTATGAGAAGTTCTACAAATCGCTTGGATCTTGTTTCCTGGCAGCTGGTGACTACAATGCAAAACATACGTACTGGGGCTCGCGTCTTGTTACACCTAGAGGTCGAGCGTTGTTTAATACAATTTCAAAAATGGGCTTAGATGTCATTTCGAGCGGGGAGCCTACTTACTGGCCTACTGACGTAAGAAAAATTCCAGATGTTATAGATTTTGGCGTTACGAAAAATATTCATAGAGACTTAATTCACGTAGAGGCCTCTCTAGATCTGTCCTCCGATCACTCTCCCACAATAGTAACAATTTTCAACCCACTAAGGAGTGATTTAACTAACTCATATGTGAAAATGATTAATGGGGTCAACTGGCTAGGATTCAAAAAGTATCTTAGTAGTCACTGCGTAGAAAACATTCAGCTAAGATCATCTGATGATATTGAATTTAACATTGCCAATCTTAACGAAAATATTAAACAGGCTGCTGAACATGCCACTACCTCCTATCCGCAGACTGGCTTTAATAGAATTTATTCTACGGAAATTGAACTTCTTGTATGTGAAAAAAGGAGAGCTAGAAGAGAATGGCAACAACACATATCACCCCTAAATAAAATCAGACTTAAAGAATGTACTAAACGACTCAAAGAGCTGCTATCGTCGGAAAAAACTGCATTACTGGAAAAGTATTTAGAAGGTCTTGATGTAACGTCAGCATCTAATTACTCTTTATGGCGCGCTACTAGAAATCTTAAAAGACCCGTTGACCTTAAATCACCACTGCGTACTTCGACTGGAGGCTGGGCGAGAAGCGATAGTGAGAAAGGTAATTTATTTTCTGAGCATTTAAAATCTGTATTTACTCCCAATTCATGTACGGGTGCTGCCGAATTACCGAGTGTAGTTTCTCTACCCCCTCGTCCCTTAAGGTTTAAGTTGCGTGAACTACAAAAAATAATTGCTGAACTCGACCCGAAGAAAGCTCCAGGTATTGATGGCATTAGTAACAAGATGCTGATGAATTTGCCTCTAATTGCAATAAAAATCGTGCTATTTATTTTTAATGCCATTTTAAGAATGCAGTATTTTCCACATAACTGGAAAATTGCCAAAATAAAAATGATTCCAAAGCCGGGAAAAGATCTTACCAAGACTGAGTCATATAGGCCTATAAGCGTACTATCAACAATCTCAAAGCTTTTCGAAAAGCTGCTCATGACTAAATTGTCCAAAATTTTAGCTGATAATGGGTGCATCCCGGACCATCAATTTGGTTTTAGAAGTCAGCATAGCACCATTGAACAATCGCATAGATTGGTCCAAGTTGTAAGAAGAACATTTGAAGAAAAGAAGTATTGTTCTGCTCTCTTTATTGATGTTTCTCAGGCATTTGATAAAGTATGGCACGAAGGCCTAGTTTTAAAATTGAAGACGTACCTACCAATAAACATACAAAAGCTTTTGGAAAGTTATATTATTGATAGGAAGTTCACTGTTGTGGAAGGAGAGTTCACGAGTGTGCCCGAATCTATATCTTCCGGTGTGCCACAGGGCAGTATTCTGGGGCCAGTCTTGTATCTAATATATACTTGTGATATGCCTGTGAGCAATAACATCTTAACTTCTACATTTGCCGATGATACAGCCTGTATGAGTATACACAAAAACCCTGATGAGGCATCCCGCAATCTCCAAGAACACATTACCCAGCTTGAAATATGGTTGAACTTATGGAGAATTAAAGTAAATGAACAAAAGTGTGTCCACATAACGTTTAACCTAAGAAAAGATACTTGCTCTCCCATTCGTATCAACAATCAAAGTATTCCTCAACATTCTCAAGTGAAATACCTTGGCATACACCTTGATCGAAGGCTTACATGGAAATATCACATTGACTCTAAGTTAACTCAAATGAAACTTAAATTAACTCAAATATATTGGTTAATTGGCAGAAATTCAACACTCAGCCTAGACTGCAAACTTTTGATATACAAGTCGCTTTTGAAGCCCATATGGTGCTATGGAATTCAGCTATGGGGCACTGCTTCAGCTTCAAGTGTTGAGAGAATCCAACGAAGGCAAAACAAAATTTTACGTTTGATAACATCGGCTCCATGGTACATCAAAAATTCAAATATACATCGCGATTTAAATATGCCACTAGTGACTGAAGAAATTGCAAAATACGTAGGCAAATATTTAACAAAACTCGAGACACATCCTAATCCGCTCGCTCGTAATATCTTGAACTTTACTGGACATATCCGCTTAAAAAAGAGGGACACAAGGGCTCTTATTCTCAACACTCCAGATGAGACTTCTTGAAAATACGTTTATTTATTTTTTTTTTTTCCTTTTTGATTATCACTACTTATGTATTATTTATAACTATCACTAAGTTTATGTCCGACACTGGTCGGGCCTAATAATTATATTTAGATTTAAGATTTGATTACTTATTGTTAGTTCATTTTTGAAGATACAATAAATAAATATATGAAAAAAAAAAAAAAAAAAAAAAAACACCGAAAAATTTCTAACGTTGAGGATATAGGCTGCATCAACTTTAAACAAATGGAAATCAAGTATCCAGAATATTTTTATTGTAATTATCATAATTTTGGTGTTTGCGCATTAAGAAATGCTATTTTACTCTCAAAAGAAATATCTTGTTTTAAATGAACTTTTTCACTTTTTAAAATATTTATACTTAAGAATATACTACTGTATGTATTATTATAAAATTTTATAAAATTTTAAACAATAAATGTTTACAAAATAAAAAAATGTAAAAGTGTTTTCTTATTTCAAATACAAACTACATAAAGAGAATAGAAGGAAGTGGGGAGGAGGAGAAGTTAACTTTTTTGCTTACTTGCAAATTTTTACTTTTTGTTTCTCTGATGATGACTGTACTTAGTTTAAAATCCTCTGCTTTAAAAGAATCGTAGACAAAGAAAATGACTACGTTGCAAAATATAAATGTATTCTACACAAGCACAAAATATTCCACGCACAAGTTCCCACGATCGCACATTTATACATCCATACATTCATTTATACATTCATACATGCATACATACATTCATACATACATACATACAAATATATTTATTAAACAAATAAACACAATATACAATTACCAGCGACAATCAATCTGGACCACCCACACACAAGCATTAGGGGGTTCACATACATGAGAACATTTTAGGGTGTTCACATACATGAGAACATTTTATAAATAAATAAATAAAATAATTAAATAAATTAAATTAATTTATTTAATTATTTTATTTATAAACAATTTATTTTATTTATAAACAATTTATTAGCGTGAGGAAATCACACATACACATTCCCACGATTCATATGAGAATCGCCTAGTATTCATCAAATCTATTTTCTCTGATATTACTGATATAGTATTACGATAACAAATTTATACAGTCTGGCAACACTGGCAATTTTCCCTTTGGAAAAATCATTTTCCCGTCGGCATTAAGAAATATAGTAATCATGCATTGCCGTCGGCATTTGAAAAACATAATCATGCATTGCCGTCGGCATTTGAAAAAAATAATCATGTTTTGCCGTCGGCATTTGAAAAACATAATCATGCATTGCCGTAGGCATTAGA
Source organism: Nowickia ferox (assembly GCA_936439885.1). Lineage (NCBI taxonomy): Eukaryota > Metazoa > Arthropoda > Insecta > Diptera > Tachinidae > Nowickia > Nowickia ferox. Next base: position 44,886,268 of record OW387026.1, read on the forward strand.
AAAAATCATTTTCACAATTTCCCTATTGGCATTAGGAAAAATCATTTTCACAATTTCCCGTTGGTATTAGGAAAAATCATCTCATGATTTTCCCGTTGGAATTAGGAAAAATCATTTTCATGATTTTCCAGTCGGCATACATTTATACTTATGAAATATTAATCTTATGAAACCCCTTAATCCACCCCACAAACATACTTACATATAAATTCCCACGGTCATAAAAAACCTGACTTACTGAACCGCCCTCGTATGTAGTAATAATAAAAAAACTCCTTATGTAAACAAAAAACTCCTTATGTAAACAAAAAATCGGACAGACTTATTGAACCACCCTCGTAGGTATCAAATTTCCAAGAATTTTAAAATTTTCAAATTTTAATTACCCAAATTTCACAATTTCAGCCACAATTTAACAATTTCAGCCCACAATTTAACAATTTTAATTGACGCCGAATCCCCAGTTCCCTACTACTATTTTGTATGGCCATATTCCTGACAATTATGACACTGTAGAAGTCCTGCACGCTTGTGGGGCTCTTCTACTGTGTTTTTACGATGTAAAAGATATTTCAGTTCATAAATGGGATGCGTCTCATTTTTTTTTAATTTTATGTCATTAGGCTCTAGTTCAACTCGAAACAGAGGTTGGGCAATCTTCTCCCTATTCAATACATTAATCACATTTTTTACTTTAAACCCCTGGTTTACGAGTTCGCATTTTACTTCTTATAGATTAACATAAGAATCAATGCCCTTCAAAACGATTTGCATGCCTTTAGCACTCTTGAGCTGGTATGTATAAAAAATTGTTTTTGATTTTTCGAGTTCTGCTACTAGTTTTCTGAAATCTTTTTCCTCATATGCTTGTATTTTAGTTTCATCAATGTTACCGCGTTTTAGTGGAATTATATGAAACTTATTCTCACCATTCGGGTTTTTTTTTCTCTTATGTATATTGGTGGTGGCTTGTAAGACTTGGTTGAAGCTACATCAGGCTGGTCGTTTTTGGTTTGCAATATTGCAAAACCGTTTTGACGATTGGTGGATACAGTGTCGTTATTCTTCGAGAACTTCGGTACGGATGATACTTTAGCCGAATTTGGGCATCGTTGGCGCTTTACCACTGTTATATATCTGTCCATTCTGATTTGGGTCTTAGGTTTTTGGCTATTGTTATCAACGGTGTCTTGGTTAAGCGGGGAATATGAACCTGGTGCGGATGATGGCACTGACTTAGCCAATGAATTCATGGGCAACGGAATCGTTAAAGAATCACCAGTTGGCACCGGGGAAAGCGAAGTCGATCGAGTGCGAAACTGTGACTTTGCCGTTAAATAAAGCCTATCATCAGTTTTTTTATTTTTATTACTTACATCTAAATTTTCAGCGCTCATTGTAAAGTAAGCATTTCTGCCGTCGCACTCTGTAACTTTTGAACTAAGGAGTATTTTTTTTAAATTATTTTTTCGTGCATAGATAACATCTTAAGCTTTTATCCAGTTTTAGTTTTATTAAAATCAGTACAGTGGTTGTGGAGAAATTTAAGGTTAAAGTTGAACTTTCAAAATTTTTTTTGATTTGCTTAGAAATGCGCGCTTATTATTTTTTATTTTTGTTGAAAAAAAGGCCTTATAAAGAAACTTAAATCATTTTTATAAAAACAACAAAGTAAGTATGAGAATCATAAAACTAGTTTAAAATAATTAAGTATCACTTATAGCACAAATTACCTGTTAATATTTAAAATATAATTAGGTATCATAAAACCCTTACGCTAAGTATTACACATATAATGAGGGGTTTTTCCAAAATCTGGCTAATAGATTTTTTTTATGATGGACTTATGAGAAACTTTAACCATAATTCAAAACTAAATATTTGGATATATCACAGATATTTATATTGCGACCAATTTTTTATCAATGCACAAAACACGTTAGAAACACGTTATTTTAATATCATTCATTAAATATTAATATTGTTGTACTTTATTTCACTCAAATAATAGTAAATGCAAATTATAATTATTATTCGTTTGGCTGGAATATTGCTTGCAAATATTCATTATTCAGTTCTGTATTACTTCTGTCGTGTAGCAGTCCCTTAACTTCGGCTTCCACTTTCGTTAGTTGGTTTTGTGATCGCAATTGGCAAAGTAAACTATCTTTAATTTAATTTAGTTTTCACATCCGATTTCTTCATTTATATTTTTCAGTTTTCGCCTCTTAGATCTATCGCTACACTTATCTAGCGATAGATACTTTTTTTGTAAGTCCAATTCTGTTTTAGTGCTGTCAGAATTTAAGTTTAATTTTCTATGAAAGTAACGTGTTTCCTAAAACGCTATTAAGTAAAACTTCCAAACTTGATCAATATTTTAGAATCAAATATTTGTATGAAACTTATTTTTATTTCCAAATTATTGTCCTTATATACTATGTATAATCAATATCAAATTTTTAAAACTAATCTAGATTACCTACTTAAATTCCCAATTTTCGAATAAAGTTAAGTCCTCCGCTCGCTCCATCTCCCTCTTTCTATATTTTCTTTCAGGCAAGCATGAAAAGACCTTTAAAATGAACGTGAGTTTATAGCTATATCTTCCCAGCAACCTGTCTACCTACCCTAATATTCAAAAATTAATCAACTATACAAAATTACAGGAAAACAATCAACATAATACGTTTTGCTACCGGCCATTTGTACTTATGATTGTTTATTTGGAGTGTGCTGTATTCGGTTTTAAATATAAATCTCTATTTTTATAATTCAAAGTTATGTATATAATAATAAGTTTGCTATTGTTGTTTTTATTTTGTTCAGGTAGAATGGCATTTACGTGATTTCTAAGGTAGATTTTCTAACAATTTGGGTACAAATTTTTGTTTATAATTTTGAGTATTTTCATTAAAATAAAAAAAGTGTTCCACAGGCGTGCCGTGTGGGTGCTTAAAGGAGACACTTTTGTCTTTCTCCGAAGGGTTACGGTTTTTTGAACCCTTTTGATCTTCAAAAGTTATACACTACTAAACTTCAAGTTTTACGAAAATATTGGGTATTAAAATTTCGCGCTATAACTACAAATTATACAGGGTAAGGACATATCATTTCTTAAAAAGAACATCTTACCCAACACAACAAAAAAGACCTTTAATTGTAATTGTAATTTATTTCAGATAAAATATTAAACATTTTTTTTCAAATTAACATAAATTTGTTGCTTTTGGCAGTATGTCACGCTCACTACTAAAAATATTTTGTCCAAATTTTTTGGATACCTTAGTTTTGATATGTTTCCTTTCTAATGGCGTAAAAAATTTTCAAATCTGTGCCAAGAAAAAATATATGTTTTGGCCGATGAAAATTGTATCTGAGCCACCGTGCGTCGGCACTCAATTTTTGTTTGTTTTTAAGGTACTCATATAGAGTATTCCTCAATATCACTGTTTTTGTTGTTTTTTTTCCTTTTTCTTTATTTCATTTTTTTTATATTTTTTTTTATTTTTATTAAATGTACTACTACAAATATTACAAATATTAATGTAAATGTAAATATAAATGTAAATGTAATTAAAATGTCTATTACGAATATTATAAGTTTTTGCTTTCTTTATTAAGTTCAAAGTCAAAGATAACAACAAAATACATACACGTAATATGTATTAAGAAAAATATCGTATCACAATTTTTTTTTCATACCAATATAAATTTATGTTTTTTTGTAAAAAGAATCCAAATGATTTGTTCGTGAATTTACATAATATACTCGTATGCAAGTATGTACGCACATTTTTAATAAAATAAAGTAATTAAAAAAGAACAAAAACGTAGAGTTCATATTTGTTTGATCGGTCAAAGTTTACTTTGATTGTAGTTTTATTGATACATGGATTGCATATTTCATTAAATAAATAATTGCAACTACACGAAAAAACGCAGACTATGAAAAAAGTACGTTTTATTATGCATCAATTATTGGATAACAAATTTTCTTTAATAAAAAACCTATGGTAACTATATTTTTTTAGAAGATTCAAATTCAAAAATTGTAAAAATACCAAAAAACCAATTCCTCAAAAAATTCGAAAAGGTATGTTTTGTTTTGCATTTCCTCATATCGAACCGAATTTTGGTTTTTTTTATTTGTATTGTTTTGATATATGTACATGTCTTTTATTTTCAGGAAAGATTATTAGTTCATAATTTGAAAATTCAAAAGTAAATTTAACCTGCTATCGTATCAAACAAAAAAGGCTATCAAATTTGAAAGTGAGCAACGGCCATTGGCAACACTGCTAATGGCTACATACACTCCGCCAATGTTGCGTCAAAAATTCTTGCTGTTACATATTTGTGACAGCTATATACGCATGTAAAAATATTGCACATCTCAAAATTCATATGTACCAAGTTAGTACACGACATGTCAAAAATACACATGTGTGCATGTGTCTATGATGTTTCATGCGGTACAAATTCCAAGGTACACTGCATGTGAGTGTCACAAAAAGTGGAAGAACACGGCATGTAGCAAATGTAGCTTCATGATGACGTCAAAATGTGCAAGTGTTTTTTACATGCCGTGTACTATAGGCTTTAAGAGCAATCGTGGTTGACAAAAAGTGATATATGTACACAAACTGAAGGAAGTGTCGAAAATACTTGGTACAAATGGTAACAAATTTGCACTTATCTTGGCTGGCAGTAGTGTGTTTATGATGATCCGGGGCAAATGTGCACCATAAGGATCAATGTAAAATTGCACATCATGCTAGGTGTGACCGTAGTCCTATTTTTCTTCATGCTATTTTATGTGTGTATCAAAGTGCAATGTAAAAGTGCACTACATGCTAGGTGTGGCCCTTGTATTATTTTCCGTCACCACGATTATTTTTAATGGAAGATAATTTGAAATGAAAATTTTGTTGAGGGGAATTTTTTAAATATTTCGTATCTTTATTTTATTTTTTCTATTTTGATCACTTACAAGTGATACATTTCTATTGGTTATTGTGTTTGTGTGCGTTAGGAAATTGTATTATATTACGATGAAAATTTTGTTGAGGGGAATTTTTTAAATATTTCGTATCTTTATTTTATTTTTTCTATTATATTCACTTACAAGTAATACATTTCTATTGGTTATTGTGTTTGTGTGCGTTAGGATATTTAATCATGTTATGTATGTATGTGTGTGTGTGTGGCTTGTGTTTTCATTGAATAATTTTCTATCTGTGTTTTTATATCACATACCTTGTTGTTATCAATATGCGATTAGTAGAGCAAGCAAAACAAATTGTTATAAGAAATGTTAACGTATCACAAGAGCAGAAAACTAGAATTAAACATAGCACATTATTACCCAATTCAATACGTGCACTAATTGTAGGACCTTCAAACTGCGGTAAAACTAACGTAATGATTAGTCTAATAGAAAGTCCTAATGGTCTTAGCTTCAGAAACTTATATATATATATTCGAAGTCTTTATATCAACCAAAATACTGTTACCTTAAGCAACTGATCGATCCGATAAAAGGAATTAATCTTTTTACATTTTGGGAAAATGAAAAAGTTTTAAGTCCCGCTGAAGCAAATTCTAATTCCATAATAATATTTGATGACGTTATTTCTGGTAAACAAGATAATATAAGAGATTACTTTTGCATGGGTAGACATAAGCATATTGACTGCTTTTATTTATCTCAAACATATACAAAAATTCCCAAACATCTAATACGTGATAATGCGAATATGATCATAATATTTAAACAAGATGAAATAAATTTACGACATATATATAATGACCATGTTATTGGAGATATGGCTTTTAGAGAATTTACGGATATATGTAGTGAGTGCTGGAAAGATAAATATGGATTCGTTGTTATTAGTAAGGATGATGCTGTAAATAAGGGACGATATAGAAAAGGTTTTGATAAATTCATACAACTGTAAGTGGTTTTGTCCAGAAGCAGATAAAAAGCAGATACAGAGCATATACAGAGCAGATAAAAGCAGATACAGAGCAGATACAAAGCAGATATAGAGCAGATAAAAGCAGATACAAAGCAGATACAGAACAGATAAAAGCAGATACAGAGCATATAAAAGCAGATACAGAGCAGATACAGCGTAGATAAAAGCAGATACAGAGCAGATACAAAGCAGATACAGAGCAGATAAAAGCAGATACAGAGCAGATACAGCGTAGATAAAAGCAGATACAGAGCAGATACAAACTCATCAATATTCAAACACATTTGGAGATTACAAGCAGCTTGAAAACAATGAAAAATAAATATGGAGAACATTATGACAATTGTTGTTGCTCTAACGAAAATGAAACATGTGGACCAGACACCTGCTCCTGCTCATACTATAGAAGACAACATATGGAAGCAGAAAAAGTGAGAAAAGTCTGAAACAAATGCAAATCACAAATTTTTTTAAAAACTAATTTTAGATAATGTAAATATGCATTTTAAGTTAAGAAAATGAATTTGTCAGTTTTATTTTTATTTTATTGTTTTTTGTTTTTTATGCTAAGTAAATTAATTTGCTATTTTATTTTATGTTTGTATTTATTTTATTTATTTTTTATTTTATTTTTAACAATTGTTTTTTATGTTTTTTTATCGCTTTAGTAAATTAATTGAAAAACCCCGTTAAATCGTATTTATTTTATTTTAACCTTGTTTAATCGAAACCCCGCTAAATCGAAAACCACTATCATTCGTAAGAAATGGCCGGTCCCTTGCGATTACGAATTATTAGGAGTCCACTGTATTACAAAAAATTAAGAATATGTACTTTATTCACAAAATATATAAAATTTTATCATAATTTTCAAAAATCTAAATTGCAAAATTATTCCTTGCGATAATTTTGAAATATCACATAAAAAAATTTCTCATATGAATTGTAATGAAGTTTATTTTTAAAAACAGCGAAACCAACTAATAAAGAAGTTAGGTACTAACTATCAAAAAAGTCATGGGTAAATATCAAAAAAAAAATTTTTTCAAGTCAAATAACTTGAAAACTGTAAGAAAAAATTATTAAGTTCGGTCGGTATTTACAAATGTTACAAGCTCCGAAAGAATTTCGAAACCCGCAGTTCAACACTTCTTCTTCCTACAATAGTCGGTTTCATCAAAATCGGTTCACTAGTTCAAAAGTTGTGGACTACCACTTTTTTGTTATTTCACGCCACTGTGCATCAACACCATGGTATATAAATAATTCAAATATGCATCATCGTAATTGCCGCTAGTGACTAAAGAAATTGGAAAATACGCATGCAAATATTTAACAAACCTCGACTCACATCCCAATCCCCTTGCTTGTAATATCTTAAGCTTTACTGGACACATCCGGCTAAGAAAAGAGGGCTAAGAGAGGCTCTACTACTCAACACATCAGATGAAACTTCTTGCAAATATTTTTGTGCTTACTATTAGATTTATGTATTACTAATTACTAGGGAAAGGATTTTTATGCATTTAAAATCGTGTTTTATATACATAAAATATTCATTAAAAATATAAAAATATGTACTAAAAACTAATAAAATATGCATTTATTAAATCTTTCTTCAACATTTAATAACATAAAAAACTTAAAACATCAGCTTCATGGCGTTCTTAACATTTTGTCAAATCATATGGAATACAAAATAAAGTTAAGAAGAACTTTTATTTACTTAAATAAATAAGTGTTTTTGTAAATTTTCAAAGGTAAATCTTTGACTATTTTTTTCTGAAAAAAAATACGTGTGGCACTCGGGGACTGCCGCGGTAAAGCTTTTGCTTAGCATTTTTATCAACTTATGCAATTATAATTATTTATTTATTTTTTTATTTATGCAGTATTTTTTTTCTTTGATATTAATTCAAGTTTTTTATTTGATATTAATTAATTAAAGTTACACTTTTTGAGCGTGGTGACCGATAAGAAAACAATTTTTTTTCTTTTATTGAATAATTGAGAAGTTAATATCGTTTGAAATATTTTTATTGTCTTACAATCCATGTAGGTTATTCAGAAATTTTTACCATTGAAACTATAGGTATATGGTAACTGAAATAAGAAACATAAGTTTGAGACTTGATATCCTCTAAATATCTACAAAATGCCGCGTCAATTGTTTTCCCATATTTTGTTGTTGATTCTTGTGGATCCTTATTCATTTTCAAATTAAATTTTTCCGAAAGAAAAGTTGTCAACCGCTCTGATTTTTTATCAGTGAAGTTGATGTTGAAATCGCCAGCAGTAGTGTGTTTATGATGATCCGGGGCCAATGTGCACCATAAGGATCAATGTAAAATTGCACATCATGCTAGGTGTGACCGTAGTCCTATTTTTCTTCATGCTATTTTATGTGTGTATCAAAGTGCAATGTAAAAGTGCACTACATGCTAGGTGTGGCCGTTGTGTTATTTTCCGTCACCACGATTATTTTTAATGGAAGATAATTTGAAATGAAAATTTTGTTGAGGGAAATTTTTTAAATATTTCGTATCTTTATTTATTTTTTTTCTATTTTGTTCACTTACAAGTGATACATTTCTATTGGTTATTGTGTTTGTGTGCGTTAGGATATTTCATCATGTTATGTATGTATGTGTGTGTGTGGCTTCTGTTTTCATTGAATAATTTTCTATCTGTGTTTTTATATCACATATCTTGTTGTTGTATCTTTTTATTACAAATGTGTGTATTTGTATGCATTCATCAGTTCTATTGTTATTAATAGAACTGTATATAAATTATCTAGCAGCATGTTTGAAAAAGTTCTGTCTATTTTTATTACACATATTTTATAACCTTTTCCTAAAAATAGGATCAGTAAATAAAAAAAGGATGAAAGAAAACAAACGTGCATTTGCAGATCGCAAATGTATGTAATATATGGCGAAATCTTAACAAATGTTCACATATGTGTTATATCTAGCACACTTGGTATGTAAATCCTTTCTTATTACAAATGTGTGTATTTGTATGCAACTGTATATAAATTATCTAGCAGCATGTTTGAAACAGTTCTGTCTATTTTTATTACACTTTAATATTTATGTGCATAGGGATGTACATAAAAACTTGCTCCTTACATCATTTAAACCACGCCCACAATTTAGAATATAAATAGATCGGTAAAAATTAATATAATTCATTCTTGTTTTGAAAATTTCATCATAACATATCATTAAAAAATTATTAAATAAAACAGGAAAATGGACATCTTTACTTGCGATATCTGTAGAAAATCTCACCACAGTTACAGTGACCAGTGCAATATTATTTTGAAAAAGATGAGCGAATTTCAAGAGCGGATGGGCTTTAATAGAAATATCACACATCGAAATTAATATTAATGAATACAAATCCATTAAAGGTTCGCAATACATTCCTGTACCACCTGCAATACAGAGAAAGTTTGCGTGCATTAACGTGCAAAATAAGGATGAGTATTGTTTCAAGTGGGCCATAATATCGGCTCTATATCCAATCGCTCATGGACAGCATCTAACGAGATGTTCATCATATAATATTAATAACATACAAGATGAAACTATAGTGCTGGAAAATATCATCGTTTTAAATTTCAAAGAACTTAATTTTCCCTTGTCCGTAAATAAAATAAAGGTGTTTGAGTTGAATAATCTGAATATCAGCATAAATGCGTTTGGTTTGGAAGGGGAAACCATTGTGGGTCGATACTATTTTACTGCAGAAGAAAAAGCCAAGCACATCAATTTATTGCTCCTAGAAGAAAACGGCAGAAAATAATTTAGTGAGTTTTAAGAATTTAAAAAAGCAAATGGATGTGCCTTTTGTGGTGTACGCTGATTTTGAATGTATTTTGGAATCAGTTAATGTTCAAAATTCAGCTAATGTGAAATCTGCACAAAGGCATGTCCCATTTGGTTACAGTTATTATATAAAATGCTCATTTAATTCTACTTTAGATATATTTAGAATATATAGTGGTGATAACTCACCAAAACATTTTTTTACTAATTTAGTTAAGGATAGTCTAGATATATGTAACAATTATTTAAATGTAATTAAACCAATGAATTCCTTAACACCGCTTCAACAGATTAGACAAAATGAGGACACAATTTTTCACATTTGTAAAAAAAAATGTATCTGTTGAAGATCGCGTGGCCGACCATTGTCACTTAACAGGTGAATATAGGGGGCCAGCACATAACAAGTGCAATTTAGAGTATCAAATCGCAAACTTCATCCCTATATTTTTCCATAATCTTTCGGCATATGATTGTCATTTGTTTATGCGAGAACTTTCATCTATCCTTTAAATAAGGAATTATATGTATCTATATCAAAAAGAATTTTTATTAATGAAAAATACACGATTGAACTGCGTTTTCTAGATTCTTGTCGGTTTATGCCATCGAGTTTAGAAAAACTAGAAGGCTTTTTGTCCGATAATGATTTGGCAACTGTTAAATCAACCTACCACATTGACAATGAATTCAATTTAATGAAGCGTAAAGATGTCTTTCCGGATGACTATCTAGATTCCGTAAATCGACTCCAAGAAACACAGCTACCACCCCGTTCATGCTTCTTTAATAAACTCTCTAATGAGTCGTGTAGTGTTAATGATTACGAACATGCTGAAAAGGTTTGGAATACATTCAATTGTAACACTATGTTGGACTATCTGTTATTATATTTAAAAGTAGATGTTTTATTGCTTTGTGATATATTTGAAAACTTCCGTAAAGTTTGTAAAAACATTTACAATTTAGATCCCTGTCAATATTATACTACCCCGGGTTTATCTTGGGATGCAATGTTGAAAACAACGGAAATAGAATTAGAATTGTTAACTGATATTAACATGTACAATTTCGTTGTACGGGGTATTAGGGGAGGGAGGTATAGTTCAATGCAGTAAGCGACATTCGATAGCAAATAACAAATACATCAGTGATTATGATCCTACAAAAGAATCAAATTACCTTATGTATTTAGATGTAAATAACTTATATGGCCATGCAATGTATCAATACCTACCCTTTAAAAATTTCAAGTGGGTTGAAAACTGTGAAAATTTTAATGTAAATAATGTAAAAGAAGATTCTACAGTTGGTTACATATTGGAGGTAGATATAGCATATCCAACCACATTACACGACTATCATAGTGACTTACCATTTTGTGCAGAAAACAAGAAAATTGAAAGCATGAAATAACGAAAGTTAATAACAGATTTAAACGATAAAACCAATTATATAATACATTATTGCAATCTTCAACAATGTATGAAACATGGTCTGATTTTAAAGAAAATTCATAGAATTCTTGAATTTAATCAGTCGAATTTGTTGAAAAAATATATCGATATAAATAATCATCATAGAACATTAGCTAAAAATTCATTTGAGCAAAACTTTTTTAAACTGTTAAACAACTCTGTATATGGTAAAACTATGGAAAATGTCAATAAAAGAAAGGATATAAAAATAGTATGTGCATGGGAGAATAAAGGTAAGCGATTAGGAGCAAGAGCTCTTATTGCTAGACCTAATTTTCATAGTTCCCTCAAAATTCATGACGAAATGGTTGCCATTGAAATGAGTGTAGTACGAACTGAATATAATAAACCCATTTACATTGGGTTTGCTGTTTTAGAATTATCAAAATGGAAAATGTATAATTTTCATTACGATTATATGAAACCTAAATATTGTGAAAATATTAATCTTAATTATATGGATACTGATTCCTTTATATATGATATCAAAACAAATGACCTATATGATGATATTAGAAATGATATTAAAATGCATTTTGATACATCTGCATATCCGGAAGATAATGTATGCAATTTTCCTCTGATGAATAAAAAAGTATTAGGGATGATGAAGGACGAATGCAATGGTAAGTTAATTAAAGAGTTCATTGGCTTACGAGCTAAAATGTGTTCTGTAAAAATAGATAAGCTAGATAAGGAAATAAAAAAAATAAAAGGTGTAAAACAATGTGTTACAAAAAAGTTAAGTATTAATGATTTTAGAAATTGTTTATTAAATAAACAGTTATTTTATGATTCTATGTATGTATTTAGGTCTAAGGTGCATAATATTTATACGCAATACATTAGTAAGTTGACATTAAGTTATTTAGATGATAAGAGATTTGTACGTGAAAATGGTGTTGATACTTATGCGTGGGGGCATTATAGATTAAATTACCATTCATCAGTATCAACACCAGAAATAGCACTAGAAACAACAAATTTAAATATGTATGAAGAATTTATGGAAGAAGATGATGATATTCTCCTAAATGTTTGTTTACCGTCATCATCATCAAGAGAATTAGCGCTAGAAACAACAAATTTATATATGTATGAAGAATTTATGGAAGATGATGATGATATTTTTCTTAACGTTTATATAGATATGTAATTAACCTAAAATTGTTAAAATAAGAATCAATTGTAAAATAAAGAGATTATGAAAAAGAAAAGTACAAAATGTTGTTTTTATTTCAAATTATATTTATTGAATAAAACTTTTAAACATAAATGTCCACAATTAAATGTATTGAATTTTTGTTTTTGTTTATAATTATATTCAATTGGTGTTTTTAAGTAATTAACTATTTCAACTGGTGGATGGAGGTTTCCAAAACTATCAAACTATTCTTTATAATTACGATTTTTATAATAGGCTACCCAATGCGTTCCAGGACCAGTAGAACTATCTAAATTAACAATACCACATTCTTGAATTAATGTCTTTTTAGGTAAACGATCACGCATAAAAACACCTCTACATTTTTTTAGTTGTTTAGCATATTTCATTAAATCTAGATCAGTTAATGGTCGATTGGGTAGACTATCTAAAAGGTTGTTGGAGCTGGGTTATAATAAAGACCATATCCAGTTTTGTATGTTTTAAGGTGTAGACCTTTTCCCATAGCAATTGATTCCATACGTCTATTGTGTCTTGTAGCCTCTGCTAGCTGTTGCTTTCCATTTTTTATATCATTTACAGCCTTAATAATATCTGATCCACCGGTAGCTAAACCTCCAAGTGCTGATAAAGCTGTTAAGATTGGAATTAGTGGAAGAAATCCACCAATTTTTGGTATTGGTATAACTCTTGGTATCACAATATTAGCCCTCTTTTTCCCTTTAAAGTTTGAAGCAACGGCTTTTTGTGCAATTTTAACAACCGCATTTAAATTTTCTGGTTTTTAATTTTTCAAGAGTTTCAGGGTATTTTTTACATCGGTTGAAAACAATTTGGTATCACATGCCTTTCTCTTTTTAAAGTTTCTCTTCTTCGATTTTCTACATTTAGGATTACTAGTATTCTTCATGCCTAATCCAAATTTAACTTTTGCTTTCATTGCATTCGTTACGAACCAAGCGTGTGCTCGTTCTTTTAAGCTACTATCTTTAGATTTTACTAGTTGCCACGCTTTTTCAGCTAGTGTTTAATCTGCTTGATGTCTTTTATTAATATTGCTTGTTTCTGAATATGCAATGTCGTGCTCTCTACAAGCTACATCTAATAAATTTATCCCCTTGTCTCCTCTTGCTAAACGTTTTTCAAGTTTTATTCCAGGTCCACAAAACTGATAAGCAGGTAAATGTAGTTCAATAGGTAATTTGTTTATTAAGTTGTTTACTAAGCCGCTACCAATCTTACACTGATTATCTCTAACTCCTTTGTTATAATTTATAACCATGCTAATGTTTATTCTTCTTTAATATACATATGTATGTCTTATGTGTTCCATACTAAAAATGAAAATTATGAGATTTCCGTATATAAGATTGAATTTATAGCAAAAACATATTAGTTATCAATATGCGATTAGTAGAGCAAGCAAAACAAATTGTTATAAGAAATGTTGACGTATCACAAGAGCAGAAAACTAAAATTAAACATAGCACATTATTACCCAATTCAATACGTGCACTAATTGCAGGACCTTCAAACTGCGGTAAAACTAACGTAATGATTAGTCTAATAGAAAGTCCTAACGGTCTTAGCTTCAGAAACTTATATATATATTCGAAGTCTTTATATCAACCAAAATACTGTTACCTTAAGCAACTGATCGATCCGATAAAAGGAATTAATCTTTTTACATTTTCGGAAATGAAAAAGTTTTAAGTCCCGCTGAAGCAAATTCTAATTCCATAATAATATTTGATGACGTTATTTATGGTAAACAAGATAATATAAGAGATTACTCTTGCATGGGTAGACATAAGCATATTGACTGCTTTTATTTATCTCAAACATATACAAAAATTCCCAAACATCTAATACGTGATAATGCGAATATGATCATAATATTTAAACAAGATGAAATAAATTTACGACATATATATAATGACCATGTTATTGGAGATATGGCTTTTAGAGAATTTACGGATATATGTAGTGAGTGCTGGGAAGATAAATATGGATTCGTTGTTATTAGTAAGGATGATGCTGTAAATAAGGGACGATATAGAAAAGGTTTTGATAAATTCATACAACTGTAAGTGGTTTTGTCCAGAAGCAGATAAAAAGCAGATACAGAGCATATACAGAGCAGATAAAAGCAGATACAGAGCAGATACAAAGCAGATATAGAGCAGATACAAAGCAGATACAGAGCAGATAAAAGCAGATACAGAGCATATAAAAGCAGATACAAATTGCATAACGTTTATTTTTAATTTTTATGTTAAGATCATCATCATTTGGATATGAGACTGAATTTAAATGTACTTTTAAATTAGTTAAATCATAATGAGGAAACTTGTTTTCTTCTTGAATAGCGATCAACAGAAAACGAAATCGTTTTCTTACAATTTAGGTCTGGCCTCTCAACGGTTCCTCTAGTATACAAGATGACTTTCTATGTCAACATATCTGTCTACTCTTTGTCAGCGTTAAGGGACAATTAAATGTTAAAATTTTAATTCCTCAAATTGTGTTACTTCATACTGATAATATGTTTTCATTAATAAGGTATATGTTTATCTTATGAAGGTTACTCGCCTATGGCTTTTATTTGATGTTCTAGATGATTTTTTTCTCATTTTATTAAATTTCAGCGTATTGTGTATATATTTCTGATATTTTTAAGTGCGCCTTATTTACCAGTCATACAAAGTGTACGTATCAGTTGATCACTCAGTCTCTCTTTTTAATATTTTTTTTTCTTTTAATGTATCACTACTATTTTTTCAGATTTTACTACTTGAAAAAGAGAATATTTGTATAATTTTTAAATATATTCATATATACATATAGGTAAATATATGTATGAAATTACTTTATCTACAAAGAAATACATGTTTAATAATCAACTATTCTAGAAAATCTATCTCAAATAATCCAGTTACCTCCACCATAAATTCACCGTCTGTGTTTTCATAGTGTCAGAAACATTAGAATAACTATGTTTGAGAGAATTTTTACATCGAGTTTTTCTACATGAGGTTTGCTGGTTGACCCACTTGAAGTTATTGTTGACGTAGGCTGGGTTGTATCACACTCAGATGTAATCATTTCTCACTTAAAAAAGGTTCTCATCACCTTCAATCAGGTTTTTATATTTTTCTAACATGCATGTCTTAGCATGCTTTTGTCCATAGTGACGCAAGCGTCCGAGATGTAGTGGTGTTTCAGTTAAAAATCTATACTATTAGAATTTACAATTTCGCTCTTTTTATTCTTTTACAAAGTAGATACATATTTATGTATTTCATTTAGCATAGAATCATAATATTTCTTTACTTACAAAATTATATGACATGAGGAATTCTTTTAAATTTGCATGCTTCGGCATGCTTTCAATATTTTTTCTGTAAATTTATTTTATACTCATACAGATACAGATATAAAGTAAGATCTGCTTATATTGCATTTTACAATTTATGTATAGGTTATAACAGGCTGCCGATTTATAGTAAACCAGCCCACTTGGGTCCTTAGAGGTCCCGTTGTGCTACACAATTATGTATGCTTCAGCATGATTCCAGTTGATGTCCATATTTATTCAGTAAGTTTGTTTGATACTAATTCATACACATATACATTCTTAAAGATTGGAAATCTAAGTCCAATTTATGTAGTTTGTCTATATTTTCTAAAGATTTGATAGCTATAGAAATGAATAGAGTGAAGATCTATTATAATAGCCCATGATCATATTTTAAAATTTCGCTTGCTAGAGCTTTCGAAATGGAAAATGTACAATTTTCACTATAAAAAGTGATAATATTATGTGTTACTGAATATTACACTTTGTTGTAATTTATTTTGAACGCTTAAGTTTTCACAATATTTCATACAGGCCAACAAGTTTAGAGAATTTCCAGTATATTAAGTTAATTATCTTTCTTAAGACCTATCATTCCTAATCATTCCTTCAAAAATACAAACCAAACTAGATTTTTCCTGTTTAATTTTATTTTTTACTTTCATTAAATTTCAACATTTTGTTCATCTTCAAATTATTATATTTAGCAGTTTTTTCTCATTTGTTGAGTTAACTTTAATCGGAAATATTTAAATAGTGAGATGAACTTTTATATTGTATACGAGTACATTAAGTAATTCTTTGTATATTTCAATACACTTATATGAACCATCATCACATAATTCCTTTGGATGATCTATTAAATCATTCTACTATTGATGCTTTCATATTAAGTAATGTTAAATATTCTACTTATGCATGAATTTTCCAGTATATATTAAAAAATTCTTTACAAACATCCATTTGTAAGTTTTTTGGTGCTCGTAACATTTCAAAAATATTTTCCATAGCCTAGGTTTTTTCGAGTGCAACTTTTATTTTCAACGGTATTGACCATAGAAACTTTGAGAATGAATCATTTACAGTCTACAATAATCAATAATTTCTATTTTCTGTAGAATAGTTTCCCATTTCACCTAAATCAGCTCCATAAAAGATCAAATATTCCTTTCATTACATATCTGCAATGCACAAACAATTTTCGAGATTTATTATAGAGTTCGTTTACTAAATTTCTTTTTGAAGACATTAAGTTGTTTTACAGATTTTTTGGAGAGTGTTGTGATCTACTTGATGCACTTTCAGCTATTTATACTATCATGTAGTTAATTTTCCAAACTATAAATTTTATTGTTCAGCTGTTCACTTTTTTTTTTCAAAAGATGATTTAATTTTTAGTATGTGTTTTTTCAATTTTATAACTATCTTCTATCTCTAATTGGATTTCACGTTGTACTCCATCAATTTGCATTTTAATATATTCTTGAATTATATTAATTCCTTAAGCTGTATTATTAATTTGTCCTGTAGTTTATCGTTTTGAGTTTCCAGAAACAATTTACTGATAACATCATTCTCCGTCAGTGAATGCTGATGATTCTCTTTCCATGTATTAGTAGAAATTATATATTTCATATAGTTTTCAAAATAAAATTTCTCATAGTATTTCTATGTTTTATTATCAATCATTAAAGAAAATAAAGCTACTATTAGAGCCTATATTTGACCATCAACTTGTATTTTATCTTCATTTAGTTTTAGGTTACTATCACCAAACTTCCATTTATTATTCAAATCTTAATGTGGGCCATAGTTTGTATCAAATTTAATTCTTCCTTCCAAGACTGATAAATGAGTATAAGTGTCTTCAGAATTGGAAGTCTATGAGTAAAAATCATATTAATCATCCTCATCATCATTCTCAGTATTACCATCATTAAATAAGATGATATCATCAAATATTGTTCCTTCTGAAAGTTTCTTCGGTGTACTTGTCTCTATATTGATTGATGGCTTTAAACTTATATTATTTTCAGCTTCTATCTTGATTTTACTTTCTTCTTTCTTGTGAATTCTTTCAATATTTCTAGAACTATTTATGAATTCTTTGAGAGGTTCTGTTATAGGTTTAAATGTATCTTTTCTAGCTCACATGTATCTATTTCACCCGTTTTTATACTACGAAGCTTTTTCTTCAAGACATTTCTTGTCATCACCAACTGTTTTAAAATTTTCTCATCCATGTTTAGCAAATAAGAGGTATCAGCTATTAGATCAGGTATCAGCTATCAGATCAGCTTATCAGGACCTGGTCTGGTTTTCAGATCAGCTTATCAGGACAAATGTGGTTAGTGAAACAACCTAAAAATAGGATGGTACGAAATTTTTGATGATTCATCAAACGTTAGTTCAAAAACAAGTCATAGTTCCCTTCTACCAAATTTTATTTACGCAAAAATAGTTGGTCTGTCAAATTGTAAAAAAATAAAATAAAAAATATGTTATGATTGGCTTGCTAAAAAGTCTTAATGAACTAAAATTTTAAAACATCTACATATTAATACTCAAAATCTCTCTATCAACCTAAATATGGATACTTAAAGATATTACATAATTTCAATAATTAAAGGAATGGGATATTACACATTTACAGATACTGAATCTGTTATTTCTCCTAACAAAGCTAAAAGTAATTCCGATATGATATTTAACGATGTTAGATGTGAGAAACATATTTTTGTATGGAGTGAGATAAGAATGTTGATGCATTCTGCTGATGTCAAACTTATACCAGAATCACCAAACATTTTATACCAGATAATCAGAATGTAATTATAATGTTTAAGTAAGATGAGACAAATAAACTGCATGTTGGAAGGATAAATATGAATTTTGATTATAAGGAACGATATTGAATTAAACGATGATCGTTATAGAAAAAAAGAGAATTTGACTACATAAAAGTTTACTTTTTCGTTTTTTATCTGACCTTAAACTGCATTCATCTAAATGTTATAAATAGGCAGCTACTTGTAAACTGATAACCCAATCTGAATCAGATAAGTTGATCTGAAAATCAGACCAGGTCCTGATAAGCTGATCTGAAAACCAGACCAGGTCCTGATAAGCTGATCTGAAAACCAGACCAGGTCCTGATAAGCTGATCTAAAAACCAGATCAGGTCCTGATAAGCTGATCTGAAAACCAGACCAGGTCATGATAAGCTGATCTGAAAACCAGACCAGGTCCTGATAAGCTGATCTGATAGCTGATACCTGATCTAATAGCTGATACCTCTTATTTGCTAAACATGGATGAGAAAATTTTAAAACAGTTGGTGATGACAAGAAATGTCTTGAAGAAAAAGCTTCGTAGTATAAAAACGGGTGAAATAGATACATGTGAGCTAGAAAAGATACATTTAAACCTATAACAGAACCTCTCAAAGAATTCATAAATAGTTCTAGAAATATTGAAAGAATTCACAAGAAAGAAGAAAGTAAAATCAAGATAGAAGCTGAAAATAATATAAGTTTAAAGCCATCAGTCAATATAGAGACAAGTACACCGAAGAAACTTTCAGAAGGAACAATATTTGATGATATCATATTATTTAATGATGGTAATACTGAGAATGATGATGAGGATGATTAATATGATTTTTACTCATAGACTTCCAATTCTGAAGACACTTATACTCATTTATCAGTCTTGGAAGGAAGAATTAAATTTGATACAAACTATGGCCCACATTAAGATTTGAATAATGAATGGAAGTTTGGTGATAGTAACCTAAAACTAAATGAAGATAAAATACAAGTTGATGGTCAAATATAGGCTCTAATAGTAGCTTTATTTTCTTTAATGATTGATAATAAAACATAGAAATACTATGAGAAATTTTATTTTGAAAACTATATGAAATATATAATTTCTACTAATACATGGAAAGAGAATCATCAGCATTCACTGACGGAGAATGATGTTATCAGTAAATTGTTTCTGGAAACTCAAAACGATAAACTACAGGACAAATTAATAATACAGCTTAAGGAATTAATATAATTCAAGAATATATTAAAATGCAAATTGATGGAGTACAACGTGAAATCCAATTAGAGATAGAAGATAGTTATAAAATTGAAAAAACACATACTAAAAATTAAATCATCTTTTGAAAAAACAAATTGAACAGCTGAACAATAAAATTTATAGATTGGAAAATTAACTACATGATAGTATAAATAGCTGAAAGTGCATCAAGTAGATCACAACACTCTCCAAAAAATCTGTAAAACAACTTAATGTCTTCAAAAAGAAATTTAGTAAACGAACTCTATAATAAATCTCGAAAATTGTTTGTGCATTGCAGATATGTAATGAAAGGAATATTTGATCTTTTATGGAGCTGATTTAAGTGAAATGGGAAACTATTCTACAGAAAATAGAAATTATTGATTATTGTAGACTGTAAATGATTCATTCTCAAAGTTTCTATGGTCAATACCGTTGAAAATAAAAGTTGCACTCGAAAAAACCTAGGCTATGGAAAATATTTTTGAAATGTTACGAGCACCAAAAAACTTACAAATGGATGTTTGTAAAGAATTTTTTAATATATACTGGAAAATTCATGCATAAGTAGAATATTTAACATTACTTAATATGAAAGCATCAATAGTAGAATGATTTAATAGATCATCCAAAGGAATTATGTGATGACGGTTCATATAAGTGTATTGAAATATACAAAGAATTACTTAATGTACTCGTATACAATAGAAAAGTCCATCTCACTATTTAAATGTTTCCGATTAAAGTTAACTCAACAAATGAGAAAAAGCTGCTAAATATAATAATTTGAAGATGAACAAAATGTTGAAATTTAATGAAAGTAAAAAATAAAATTAAACAGGAAAAATCTAGTTTGGTTTGTATTTTTGAAGGAATGATAGGTCTTAAGAAAGATAATTAACTTAATATACTGGAAATTCTCTGAACTTGTTGGCCTGTATGAAATATTGTGAAAACTTAAGCGTTCAAAATAAATTACAACACAGTGTAATATTCAGTAACACATAATATTATCACTTTTTATAGTGAAAATTGTACATTTTCCATTTCGAAAGCTCTAGCAAGCGAAATTTTAAAATATGATCATGGGCTATTATAATAGATCTTCACTCTATTCATTTCTATAGCTATCAAATCTTTAGAAAATATAGACAAACTACATAAATTGGACTTAGATTTCCAATCTTTAAGAATGTATATGTGTATGAATTAGTATCAAACAAACTTACTGAATAAATATGGACATCAACTGGAATCATGCTGAAGCATACATAAATTGTAAAATGCAATATAAGCAGATCTTACTTTATATCTGTATCTGTATGAGTATAAAATAAATTTACAGAAAAAATATTGAAAGCATGCAAATTTAAAAGAATTCCTCATGTCATATAATTTTGTAAGTAAAGAAATATTATGATTCTATGCTAAATGAAATACATAAATATGTATCTACTTTGTAAAAGAATAAAAAGAGCGAAATTGTAAATTCTAATAGTATAGATTTTTAACTGAAACACCACTACATCTCGGACGCTTGCGTCACTATGGACAAAAGCATGCTAAGACATGCATGTTAGAAAAATATAAAAACCTGATAGAAGGTGATGAGAACCTTTTTTAAGTGAGAAATGATTACATCTGAGTGTGATACAACCCAGCCTACGTCAACAATAACTTCAAGTGGGTCAACCAGCAAACCTCATGTAGAAAAACTCGATGTAAAAATTCTCTCAAACATAGTTATTCTAATGTTTCTGACACTATGAAAACACAGACGGTGAATTTATGGTGGAGGTAACTGGATTATTTGAGATAGATTTTCTAGAATAGTTGATTATTAAACATGTATTTCTTTGTAGATAAAGTAATTTCATACATGTATTTACCTATATGTGTATATGAATACATTTAAAAATTATACAAATATTCTCTTTTTCAAGTAGTAAAATCTGAAAAAATAGTAGTGATACATTAAAAGAAAAAAAAAATATTAAAAAGAGAGACTGAGTGATCAACTGATACGTACACTTTGTATGACTGGTAAATAAGGCGCACTTAAAAATATCAGAAATATATACACAATACGCTGAAATTTAATAAAATGAGAAAAAAATCATCTAGAACATCAAATAAAAGCCATAGGCGAGTAACCTTCATAAGATAAACATATACCTTATTAATGAAAACATATTATCAGTATGAAGTAACACAATTTGAGGAATTAAAATTTTAACATTTAATTGTCCCTTAACGCTGACAAAGAGTAGACATATATGTTGACATAGAAAGTCATCTTGTATACTAGAGGAACCGTTGAGAGGCCAGACCTAAATTGTAAGAAAACGATTTCGTTTTCTGTTGATCGCTATTCAAGAAGAAAACAAGTTTCCTCATTATGATTTAACTAATTTAAAAGTACATTTAAATTCAGTCTCATATCCAAATGATGATGATCTTAACATAAAAATTAAAAATAAACGTTATGCAATTCTATATTATATGTACTCGTATCTAAGATTCCAACAAAGCTATTATATGAAAGAATCTCAAACACTTCCAAATGCACTAAAGTTTAAGATAAAAGTTCCTTTTGTTCAATAGCGGCTCAATTGATATAGAAATTTAATATGAAACAGTAAGCAAGGACCTCAGCTACTGCATTTTTACTACTGATCGAATAATAGAAAGTCCTGAAAATCTTATAAATTAAGTAATATGAATGAAAAAATGGTTTTAATAGACGAGTAAGGTTTCGAATGATTTTCATTACAAAAAGAAGTAGCGGATGTTTTTAACAATAATGAGTATAACAATTTCATTATAAAACCGCCATTTGATTTTAAATGTTTATCAATAAAAAAGGAAAGAGAAGCAAAGTGGTTAACAAAAAACTATCATCACCTAAGCTGGACTGCTGGATCAGTTTCATTTCAAAGCGTTTGTCATTTTTTAAAGCCAATGCAAGATGTTTAAATATATGAAAAAGGTGAAGAAAAAAGATGATAGTTGGAAAAAAATTTACACCGAGAAATTTCTAACGTTGACTATATAGGCTACATCAACTTTAAACAAATGGAAATAAAAAATATTAAATATTTATACTATAGTTACTACAACTAGAGAGGAATTCAATTTTACTTAAACCAGAAACTCCTCACAAACTTTTAAGTAAATACATCTAAAAATTAAAAGAATGTTTTTTTAATTTAAAATAAAAAAACTACCGAGATATTTCACATCTATACACAAAAGACCACGCGAATATTTACAACAGCAACAACAGCACACGACAAAAAAAAAGTGTATTTAAACAGGGAGCCCAGACTTATTTGTATGTACATACATACATACATAAAATCAGTTTGTAGATCCATATGCACATATGTACACATATTATCAAATTTCTTACCCATGCTCAAGTATTTATTGGATTTTAACAATCACACTTACATATCTACATCATGAAAACATACAAAACGTTCGCCAAGCTATTGACGCTTGAAGACGAAAGTCGAAGAAGACAAATGTACTTAAATAAACAAACTTATCACAGACTAGTCAAACTCTATCGCGCATACACACATACACACACACACAAAATCACCACGATCGTACACAAGAATTTTGCAAAATCTGAAATTAATATTTATACAAATATAAACAAATTTTTGAGCGACAGACTCTAACACTGGACAAATTTAAGCTTGATAAAATATAAAGCAATCTCATCCTCCAATATGAAAAACATACTAGGATTAGGGAAGTTCAGATATATGATAATATTTTCTAGCAAAAAATGTTCATATGAGAAACAATTTATTTCTACGTACATATAAATACTATGGTGAGAAAATCACATACACACACACATACTAAAATTCATCTACGAAAAATTAAACCTATTTCAACAACATCCCCCCCGCCCCTCACCAATCATAGTCAGCCTAAAGTTCTTACAGATATACATACACAAAATCTCAAAATAACATACAATCTATCAATCTCACAACCTAAATCACGATTAGCCTTAAACTCATATAGACATACATACACACAAATACGTATACATATACATGAACACCTTCACCTCACCTCTCATTAATCATAATATATTTAATGATCACTTCGCCCCTCATAAATCACGATAAGCCTTAAATTTTCTACAGATATACATACACAAATTCTCAAGGTCACATACAATCGATCAATCTCAACAATCCAAATCACGATCAGCCTTAAACTTCTACTGACATACATGCACAAAAATTTCTACAAACAGATAAACTCCCAAATTCCTATAGATACATATTACAATAACACCCCCCCCCCCCCGCCCGCCTACCACAAATCAAGCATAGACTTAAACTGCTACATATACATACATACATACACAGACACATAGGCACATTCTATCTATCTATCACAACAAGACCCTCCTCCACCTCAAATCACAATCAGCCTTAATCTCCTAAGAACATATATATACACAGATTCCCACGGATACGTATTACATGAACACTCTCACCTCACCTTTGATAAATCACAGACAGCCTTAAACTCTTACAGACATACATACATACATGTACACAGATTCCCACGGATACATATTACAACAACTCCCCACCCTACACCAGTCGATCTACCGCAAATACATCCCGCCCCTCCACGAGCACAGCTTGGTTTAAATTCCAACAAGCATAAACTTCACCGAATTCCCGCGGTTACATATTACAAAACACCCTCACCTACCCAAATCACGGTCAGCCTTAAGGTCTCACAATCTAGACAAACCCCGTCCTCCACCAATCACAGCCAGACTTCAATTCCTACAGCTAGACACACCCCGCCCTCCACCAATCACAGCCAGACTTCAATTCCTACAGCAAGACACACCCACAAATTTTTTCATTTCCATGATTTTCCCGTCGGCATTTGAAAAAACTAAACATGTTTTCCCGTCGGCATTAGGAAAATAATAAACATGTTTTCCCGTCGGCATTCGAAAAAAATAAACATATTATCCCGTCGGCATTAGAAAATCATATACATATAAAAGCTTCAACCTTTAAACCCCCTTAATGTGTACCCACAAACATACATACATATAAATTCCCACGGTCATAAAAAACCTGACTTATTGATCCGCCCTCGTATGTAGTAATAAAAAAAAACTCCTTATATAAACAAAAAACAGTTAATGTAAACAAAAAACACTTAATGTAAACAAAAAATCGGACGGACTTATTGAACCACCCTCGTAGGTATCAAATTTCACAAATTTCCAAGAATTTTAAAATTTTCAAATTTTAATTACCCAAATTTAACAATTTCAGCCACAATTTAACAATTTCAGCCACAATTTAACAATTTTAATTGTCTAGAACCCCCAGTTCCCTACTACTGAAAATCAATCGGATCCTTATTAGGTTTTAGTACAAAAGTATTAGAGCCTGGCGTGGAACATTACTCTGACAAAACAATAGATATAACCAAAATTAATACAATAATCGTTGAATGTAACATTGTAGGTGGATCATATATAAATAACATGTCTGCACATATTTTGCATCAGTTTTCACTTAACGTTAGTCCAGGATATAAAATAACTGAGGCTCCAACTAATGTAATATATTTACCTGTAAGTTCAAGAATAATAAATAGTCTTATTTTGAAAGTCGTTGATCAAGACGGAAACTTAATAAATTTTCGTGGTGAAAAACTAACAATGCGATTGCATTTAAAGCCTATGAGAGAATGATTATATATAATAAAACTGAGTTGCAAAAGCATTCACCATTCATTCTAACCTTATCAACGGAACACGAAACCGGAAAGCTATCGAATTGCAATAAATCAAAGAAACAGAAAAAACTACAAATTAAAGAAATAATACAACAGAAACAAAATATTATTCTTAGTGAGGCTAATAAGGAGTTTTTAAAAAATTTGGGGTTCCATCTAAAAATAAAAGCGTAAAGATACAGGAACAATGAGTAGTATTATTAACATTTTACAAAAACCGCAATTTGATAACTCAATTGTTAAGAAAGAGTACAGCTACACATCATATTTACAATCATTTAAAAATAATGATGAGATTCGTATAACGATTCAAAATCAAGATTTGTATGTTTTACCAAGTGAAAGTCTTATATACATAAAAGGACTTGCTACAAAGGAAGATTCAACAGTTTCTGCATCCATACGTTTCTTAAACAATTGTATGGCACATCTATTTGATGAAATTCGTTATGAAATTAATGGTGTAGAAATTGATCGCACACGGCATTTGGGTATTGCAACAGAATTAAAAAACTATGTCTCGCTGAATAAATCTGAAAGTGACAGTCTACTAAATGCAGGATGGTCTGCTTTTAACATTGATGATCTTACGCTTGAAAAGGGTTATTTTAATATTTGTGTACCATTAAAATATTTACTCGGATTTGCTGAAGCCTTTAATAAAATTATAGTTAATTCTAAGAATGAATGATGGACAAGTTCTTAAATCACAAACGACAACTGAAAAAATTAAGTTATCAATTTTAAATATTACTTGGAAAGTACCACACATTCAACTTGCTGATGCGTACAAATTGCAGATGTTTAAAACAATAAACAATCGTCATCCATTAAATATATGGGATATGTATTACTATCCTTTACTTCCAGAAAGTACAACAGTTTTATGGAATGTTAAGCTAGCTACCGAAAACGAAAGACCGCGTTTTTTATTATTGGGTCTTCGAAATGATGACAACAAGTTTCAACATTGCGATTTAAGTGATATTAAAGTGCATCTTAACTCTGTTACATATCCTTATGATGATTTAAATCTTAAATTCGACAGAAATCGTTTTGCAATTCTATACGATATGTACTTAAAATTTCAACAAAGTTATTATTCACGTAACTCTCAACAATTATTAACACCAGAAAATTTCAAAACTATGGCGCCAATAATAGTTTTAGATGTTACTGATCAAAATGAATCAGTTAAAACTGGACCTATCGATATTCGTATTGAATTAAAAACCTTGAAAAATATTCCACCTAATACATCCGCATATTGTTTAATTATACATGATAAAATGTTTGAATATATTCCTCTTACAAACGAAATAAGAAAACTATTGTAACCATACTAATTGTATATATTTTATAGTTAGTTTAAGACAGATAATTAAAATAAAATAAAAATTAAAATATTTGTTATCTTTTTGTTAAAAAAGTAGAAAACAATGATGAAGTAAGTAATTTTTAGAGTATAAATAACGAAACTTTTAACACTAATGGTTATTGATAATCATTTAGTGCACTCATGTAGTCATACTCAGTAGTTAGAATGATACTAAAAGATATATATAATTTCTTAAAAAGATGTTCTCATATTGTTTCTGATGAAGACAAATATAAACTCATCAATATTCAAACACATTTGGAGATTTCAAGCAGCTTGAAAACAATGGAGAACATTATGACAATTGTTGTTGGTCTAACGAAAATGAAACATGTGCACAAGACACCTGCTCCTGCTCGTACTATAGAAGACAACATATGGAAGCAGAAGAAGAAGCAAAACAGCTAATACAAACTTATTACAATATCTACAATGTAACTAAATGCAAAAATTGTAATGTCAATAAAATTTAAAAGATATACAATGTAACTAAATGTTTTTTATTTAAAAAAAAAAAATAAATAAAGTAGCTAGAAATATATATATATATATATATATATATATATATATATATATATATATATATATATATATATATGTACATATATCTCTTAATAAAGAGAACATTGAAAACATCTGAAAACTGTTGCTCATTTAACATTTTTTAATAATAAATAGTACTTTACTGACAAATTTCAATTAGTTATTTAATCATCCTTTTGCGAGTTACATTGTCTTTTATCTGAAATGGTTTCATCAGCTGAATTGCAGGAACTATTAGATGGTTATAGTTGTCATATTGATAAGGACCACAAGAAATTATTCCTGAGAATGATAAACGAATTAAGAATGTATAGCAATGTCTACACTCCTTTCATATATTATCGTAATAAATTGCATAAATATGATTGTGATATAATAACAAAGGATTACTATATTCAGGATGTTAACATATGTGCATGTAAATTACATTACAATGAATATTTATTAACTCAAAAACTTTTTAATTTATATAAAAGAATTTTTTACTATAAACCTATATTTCAAAAGTAAAAGAAATATAAAAGATTTTTAAATAAAATTTATATTATGATTTAAATGCAAAATTTGTTTTTATTTATTCGATTGGTAAAAAGGTTGTCATAGGCTGTGTACGTATTACGTACAATTCACCCTTTTTGTCTACTGTATTAATATAATAAAAATATGCCCTGCACACAGAGGATTTATTTGAATTGTAGTATTTGAAACATCTTGAACAAAAACTATGACTACAATTAATGAATATTATATTACTACCCAATATATTTGACCTAAGACATATTGGGCAAGAATGATGTTGCTCGTACAATATTTTAAGGGGATTTACTTCCTCTTTTTTGTTTTTTATTTTGTTAATTATGTTTTTTTTTGTTTTTTCAAGGCTTTTAATTTTTTTTTAAATCCTTTATTTTCTTCATTATAATTATTCCTTTCCTGGTCAATCGTCTTGATTTTTTTTATTACTTTTAAGTAATGAAATGAATTCGTCGTTGTCTTCTTCTTCTTCAGCTACTTCGGCTTCTCCTTCTTCTTCGGCTTCTTCTTCCTCTTCGTCTTCTTCGAGTTCTACCTCCTCTTCATGCGCTACTTCTTGGCCTCTTTCCATTTGTTGATTTGGAAGAGGTGCTAGAAGCATTGTCTCCTCATCATCCAGGTCGAAAATTGCTGCATTCATCTCAATTGATTGATATTTTTAATACTACTGATAACTTATTGAAAAAACAAAACTGTATTTATAGGATTTTTAAAAGAAAAAGAAAAATCCTATGAATTGTATTTAAAAAAAAAAATGTATGTGCGGAAAATCCTTTTCTAAAATTGTTGTTCCTTTTTCTTGGAAAAGTTATAAAATGTGTGTAATAAAAATAGCCAAATGGACACAGAAGACAGACGATCATACAATTTCATTTCAAGCAAAAAATAAAATAAAAAAATAACAATTCAAACCCAAAATTTGCAATAAGAAAGGATTTACATACCAAGTGTGCTAAATATAACACATATACATATGAACATTTGTTAAGATTTCGCCATATATGACATACATTTGCGAGCTGCAAATGCACGTTTGTTTTCTTTTATCCTTTTTTTATTTACTGATCCTTTTTCTTGAAAATGTTATAAAATGTGTGTAATAAAAATAGTCAAATGAACACAAAAGACAGACGATCATACAATTTCATTTTAAGCAAAAAAAAATTAAATAACAATTCAAACCCAAAATGTGCAATAAGAAAGATTTACATACCAAGTGTGCTAAATATAACACATATGTGAACATTTGTTAAGATTTCGCCATATATTACATACATTTGCGATCTGCAAATGCACGTTTGTTTTCTTTCATCCTTTTTTTATTTACTGATCCTTTTTTTAGGAAAAGGTTATAAAATATGTGTAATAAAAATAGACAGAACTGTTTCAAACATGCTGCTAGATAATTTATATACAGTTCTATTAATAACAATAGAACTGATGAATGCATACAAATACACATTTGTAATAAAAAGATACAACAACAAGATATGTGATATAAAAACACAGATAGAAAATTATTCAATGAAAATAGAAGCCACACACACACATACATACATAACATGATGAAATATCCTAACGCACACAAACACAATGGTATTGTTAATTTACATAGTTCTACTGGTCCTGGAACGCATTGGGTAGCCTATTATAAAAATCGTAATTATAAAGAATAGTTTGATAGTTTTGGAAACCTCCATCCACCAGTAGAAATAGTTAATTACTTAAAAACACCAATTGAATATAATTATAAACAAAAACAAAAATTCAATACATTTAATTGTGGACATTTATGTTTAAAAGTTTTTTTCAATAAATATAATTTGAAATAAAAACAACATTTTGTACTTTTCTTTTTCATAATCTCTTTATTTTACAATTGATTCTTATTTTAACAATTTTAGGTTAATTACATATCTATATAAACGTTAAGAAAAATATCATCATCATCTTCCATAAATTCTTCATACATATATAAATTTGTTGTTTCTAGCGCTAATTCTCTTGATGATGATGACGGTAAACAAACATTTAGGAGAATATCATCATCTTCTTCCATAAATTCTTCATACATATTTAAATTTGTTGTTTCTAGTGCTATTTCTGGTGTTGATACTGATGAATGGTAATTTAATCTATAATGCCCCCACGCATAAGTATCAACACCATTTTCACGTACAAATCTCTTATCATCTAAATAACTTAATGTCAACTTACTAATGTATTGCGTATAAATATTATGCACCTTAGACCTAAATACATACATAGAATCATAAAATAACTGTTTATTTAATAAACAATTTCTAAAATCATTAATACTTAACTTTTTTGTAACACATTGTTTTACACCTTTTATTTTTTTTATTTCCTTATCTAGCTTATCTATTTTTACAGAACACATTTTAGCTCGTAAGCCAATGAACTCTTTAATTAACTTACCATTGCATTCGTCCTTCATCATCCCTAATACTTTTTTATTCATCAGAGGAAAATTGCATACATTATCTTCCGGATATGCAGATGTATCAAAATGCATTTTAATATCATTTCTAATATCATCATATAGGTCATTTGTTTTGATATCATATATAAAGGAATCAGTATCCATATAATTAAGATTAATATTTTCACAATATTTAGGTTTCATATAATCGTAATGAAAATTATACATTTTCCATTTTGATAATTCTAAAACAGCAAACCCAATGTAAATGGGTTTATTATATTCAGTTCGTACTACACTCATTTCAATGGCAACCATTTCGTCATGAATTTTGAGGGAACTATGAAAATTAGGTCTAGCAATAAGAGCTCTTGCTCCTAATCGCTTACCTTTATTCTCCCATGCACATACTATTTTTATATCCTTTCTTTTATTGACATTTTCCATAGTTTTACCATATACAGAGTTGTTTAACAGTTTAAAAAAGTTTTGCTCAAATGAATTTTTAGCTAATGTTCTATGATGATTATTTATATCGATATATTTTTTCAACAAATTCGACTGATTAAATTCAAGAATTCTATGAATTTTCTTTAAAATCAGACCATGTTTCATACATTGTTGAAGATTGCAATAATGTATTATATAATTGGTTTTATCGTTTAAATCTGTTATTAACTTTCGTTATTTCATGCTTTCAATTTTCTTGTTTTCTGCACAAAATGGTAAGTCACTATGATAGTCGTGTAATGTGGTTGGATATGCTATATCTACCTCCAATATGTAACCAACTGTAGAATCTTCTTTTACATTATTTACATTAAAATTTTCACAGTTTTCAACCCACTTGAAATTTTTAAAGGGTAGGTATTGATACATTGCATGGCCATATAAGTTATTTACATCTAAATACATAAGGTAATTTGATTCTTTTGTAGGATCATAATCACTGATGTATTTGTTATTTGCTATCGAATGTCGCTTACTGCATTGAACTATACCTCCCTCCCCTAATACCCCGTACAACGAAATTGTACATGTTAATATCAGTTAACAATTCTAATTCTATTTCCGTTGTTTTCAACATTGCATCCCAAGATAAACCCGGGGTAGTATAATATTGACAGGGATCTAAATTGTAAATGTTTTTACAAACTTTACGGAAGTTTTCAAATATATCACAAAGCAATAAAACATCTACTTTTAAATATAATAACAGATAGTCCAACATAGTGTTACAATTGAATGTATTCCAAACCTTTTCAGCATGTTCGTAATCATTAACACTACACGACTCATTAGAGAGTTTATTAAAGAAGCATGAACGGGGTGGTAGCTGTGTTTCTTGGAGTCGATTTACGGAATCTAGATAGTCATCCGGAAAGACATCTTTACGCTTCATGAAATTGAATTCATTGTCAATGTGGTAGGTTGATTTAACAGTTGCCAAATCATTATCGGACAAAAAGCCTTCTAGTTTTTCTAAACTCGATGGCATAAACCGACAAGAATCTAGAAAACGCAGTTCAATCGTGTTTTTTTCATTAATAAAAATTCTTTTTGATATAGATACATATAATTCCTTATTTAAAGGAATTATATTTATATCACCTTCGATAGATGAAAGTTCTCGCATAAACAAATGACAATCATATGCCGAAAGATTATGGAAAAATATAGGGATGAAGTTTGCGATTTCATAATCTAAATTGCACTTGTTATGTGCTGGCCCCCTATATTCACCTGTTAAGTGGCAATGGTCGGCCACGCGATCTTCCACAGATACATTTTTTTTACAAATGTGACAAATTGTGTCCTCATTTTGTCTAATCTGTTGAAGCGGTGTTAAGGAATTCATTGGTTTAATTACATTTAAATAATTGTTATATATATCTAGACTATCCTTAACTAAATTAGTAAAAAAATGTTTTGGTGAGTTATCACCACTATATATTCTAAATATATCTAAGGTAGAATTAAATGAGCATTTTATATAATAACTGTAACCAAATGGGACATGCCTTTGTGTAGATTTCACATTAGCTGAATTTTGAACATTAACTGATTCCAAAATACATTCAAAATCAGCGTACACCACAAAAGGCACATCCATTTGCTTTTTTAAATTCTTAAAACTCACTAAATTATTTTCTGCCGTTTTCTTCTAGGAGCAATAAATTGATGTGCTTGGCTTTTTCTTCTGCAGTAAAGTAGTATGGACCCACAATGGTTTCCCCTTCCAAACCAAACGCATTTATGCTGATATTCAGATTATTCAACTCAAACACCTTTATTTTATTTACGGACAAGGGAAAATTAAGTTCTTTGAAATTTAAAACGATGTTATTTTCCAGCACTATAGTTTCATCTTGTATGTTATTAATATTATATGATGAACATCTCGTTAGATGCTGTCCATGAGCGATTGGATATAGAGCCGATATTATGGCCCACTTGAAACAATACTCATCCTTATTTTGCACGTTAATGCACGCAAACTTTCTCTGTATTGCAGGTGGTACAGGAATGTATTGCGAACCTTTAACGGATTTGTATTCATTAATATTAATTTCGATGTGTGATATTTCTATTAAAGCCCATCCGCTATCACGCTCTTGAAATTCGCTCATCTTTTTCAAAATAATATTGCACTGGTCACTGTAACTGTGGTGAATATCATCTGTTGTTGAGGATCTGCTAAGTATAGTCATTTTAGTTTGGTGTGACTTTACGTTGATATTACATGTGTCTTTTTCTTCTTTTATCAACACGTATTCACAAAATAGTTCACAATTAAATTTTATGGAGCAATGTTTTTGAAGCATATTCCTCAACAATTCAACCACTTGGACTTTAATTTGACCCAAAAAAGTTTCAGGTATTAAGTTGTCTTTATTGCTATTTTCGATCATATATGTTGCAATGCGGCCCCGGTATACTGAGTTTATACACCTTAAACCATTATTTAACATCTTAGCACAATTAATTTTATGTCTATATGTTCTTACATGATAATGATAAGTCGTTTTAGGAATATAATCTCCACAATCTTTACAATAAACACTAGTTTCTTCCCCTTTTTTCGGATGCTCAATAAAATGAGTGTGTTTGAGAAATTCTTTACGTTCCGTGAAACGTATATTACATACGTTACACATCATTGATAACCCTTGATGTTGCGTTCTCACATGACGTTTTAAGCAAAAATTGCGACAAAATGATTTTCTACAGATATCGCAAGTAAAGATGTCCATTTTCCTGTTTTATTTAATAATTTTTTAATGATATGTTATGATGAAATTTTCAAAACAAGAATGAATTATATTAATTTTTACCGATCTATTTATATTCTAAATTGTGGGCGTGGTTTAAATGATGTAAGGAGCAAGTTTTTATGTACATCCCTATACACATAAATATTAAAGTGTAATAAAAATAGACAGAACTGTTTCAAACATGCTGCTAGATAATTTATATACAGTTGCATACAAATACACACATTTGTAATAAGAAAGGATTTACATACCAAGTGTGCTAGATATAACACATATGTGAACATTTGTTAAGATTTCGCCATATATTACATACATTTGCGATCTGCAAATGCACGTTTGTTTTCTTTCATCCTTTTTTTATTTACTGATCCTTTTTTAGGAAAAGGTTATAAAATATGTGTAATAAAAATAGACAGAACTGTTTCAAACATGCTGCTAGATAATTTATATACAGTTCTATTAATAACAATAGAACTGATGAATGCATACAAATACACACATTTGTAATAAAAAGATACAACAACAAGATATGTGATATAAAAACACAGATAGAAAATTATTCAATGAAAACAGAAGCCACACACACACATACATACATAACATGATGAAATATCCTAACGCACACAAACACAATAACCAATAGAAATGTATCACTTGTAAGTGAACAAAATAGAAAAAAAATAAATAAAGATACGAAATATTTAAAAAATTTCCCTCAACAAAATTTTCATTTCAAATTATCTTCCATTAAAAATAATCGTGGTGACGGAAAATAACACAACGGCCACACCTAGCATGTAGTGCACTTTTACATTGCACTTTGATACACACATAAAATAGCATGAAGAAAAATAGGACTACGGTCACACCTAGCATGATGTGCAATTTTACATTGATCCTTATGGTGCACATTGGCCCCGGATCATCATAAACACACTACTGCTGGCAATTTCAACATCAACTTCACTGATAAAAAATCAGAGCGGTTGACAACTTTTCTTTCGGAAAAATTTAATTTGAAAATGAATAAGGATCCACAAGAATCAACAACAAAATATGGGAAAACAATTGACGCGGCATTTTGTAGATATTTAGAGGATATCAAGTCTCAAACTTATGTTTCTTATTTCAGTTACCATATACCTATAGTTTCAATGGTAAAAATTTCTGAATAATCTACATGGATTGTAAGACAATAAAAATATTTCAAACGATATTAACTTCTCAATTATTCAATAAATGAGAAAAAATTG
Source organism: Nowickia ferox (assembly GCA_936439885.1). Lineage (NCBI taxonomy): Eukaryota > Metazoa > Arthropoda > Insecta > Diptera > Tachinidae > Nowickia > Nowickia ferox. Next base: position 44,921,394 of record OW387026.1, read on the forward strand.
TTTTCTTATCGGTCACCACGCTCAAAAAGTGTAACTTTAATTAATTAATATCAAATAAAAAACTTGAATTAATATCAAAGAAAAAAAATACTGCATAAATAAAAAAATAAATAAATAATTATAATTGCATAAGTTGATAAAAATGCTAAGCAAAAGCTTTACCGCGGCAGTCCCCGAGTGCCACACGTATTTTTTTTCAGAAAAAAATAGTCAAAGATTTACCTTTGAAAATTTACAAAAACACTTATTTATTTAAGTAAATAGAAGTTCTTCTTAACTTTATTTTGTATTCCATATGATTTGACAAAATGTTAAGAACGCCATGAAGCTGATGTTTTAAGTTTTTTATGTTATTAAATGTTGAAGAAAGATTTAATAAATGCATATTTTATTAGTTTTTAGTACATATTTTTATATTTTTAATGAATATTTTATGTATATAAAACACGATTTTAAATGCATAAAAATCCTTTCCCTAGTAATTAGTAATACATAAATCTAATAGTAAGCACAAAAATATTTGCAAGAAGTTTCATCTGATGTGTTGAGTATTAGAGCCCTAGTGTCCCTCTTTTTGTCCAGTAAAGTTCAAGATATTACAAGCAAGGGGATTGGGATGTGAGTCGAGGTTTGTTAAATATTTGCATGCGTATTTTCCAATTTCTTTAGTCACTAGCGGCAATTACGATGATGCATATTTGAATTATTTATATACCATGGTGTCGATGCACAGTGGCGTGAAATAAAAAAAAGTGGTAGTCCACAACTTTTGAACTAGTGAACCGATTTTGATGAAACCGACTATTGTAGGAAGAAGAAGTGTTGAACTGCGGGTTTCGAAATTCTTTCGGAGCTTGTAACTTTTGTAAATACCGACCGAACTTAATAATTTTTTCTTACAGTTTTCAAGTTATTTTTTTTTTTTTTTTTTTTTTTTTCATGCGTATATTTATTTATTGTATCTTCAAAAAATGAACTAACAATAAGTTTTCAAATCTTAAATCTAGATATAATAATTAGGCCCAGCCAGTGTCAGGCATAAACTTAGTGATAGTAATCAATAATACATAAATATCGTATTAAGCACAAAAATATTTTCAAGCTGTTTCATCTGGAGTGTTGAGTATTAGAGCCATAGTGTCCCTCTTTTTTAAGCGGATGTGTCCAGTAAAATTCAAGATGTTACGAGCAAGTGGATTAGGATGAGACTCGAGTTTTGTTAAGTATTTGCCTGCGTATTTTTTAATTTCTTCAGTCACTAGTGGCATATCTAAATCACGATGTAAATTTGAATTTTTGATGTACCATGGAGCCGATGTTATTAGTCTTAAAATCTTGTTTTGCCTTCGTTGGATTCTATCTATATTGGAAGCTGAAGCAGTGCCCCATAGCTGTATTCCGTAGCACCATATGGGTTTCAAAAGCGACTTGTATATTAAAAGTTTACAATCTAGACTGAGTGTTGAATTTCTACCAATCAGCCAATGTATCTGAGTTAATTTAACTTTCATTTGTGTTAGCTTTGAGTCAATATGGTGTTTCCATGTAAGCCGTCGATCAAGGTGTATACCAAGGTATTTTACATGTGAATGTTGAGGAACAACTTGATTGTTGATTCGAATTGGGGAACAAGTATCTCTTCGCAGGGTAAATGTTAGCTGAACACACTTTTGTTCGTTAACTTTAATTCTCCATAAGTTTAACCATAGTTCCAGATGTGTAATATGTTCTTGTAGATATCGGGAAGCCTCGTGAGGGTTTTCGTGCATACTAAGGCAGGCTGTATCATCAGCAAATGTAGATGTATGGATATTGCTGCTCAAAGGCATATCACAAGTATAAATCAAATACAACACTGGCCCCAATATGCTCCCCTGTGGCACACCGGATGATATAGATTCGGGCACACTCATGAAGTCTCCTTCAACAACCGTGAACTTCCGGGTAGTAATATAACTTTCCAATAGCTTCAGAAAATTTATTGGTAGATATGATTTCAATTTTAAAATAAGGCCTTCATGCCATACTTTATCAAATGCCTGAGAAACATCAATGAAGAGGGCAGAACAATATTTCTTTTCTTCAAAAGTTTTTCGTATAAATTGAACCAATCTATGAGTTTGTTCAATGGTGCTATGCTGACTTCTAAAACCAAATTGATGGTCTGGTATGCACTCATTATCAGTTAGAATTGGGGACAATTTTATCATGAGTAACTTTTCAAAGAGCTTTGACATTGTTGACAGTAAACTTATTGGCCTATATGACTCAGCCTTGGTAAGATCTTTGCCCGGCTTTGGAATCATTTTAACCTTGGCAAGCTTCCAGCTGTTTGGATAATACTCCAGACGTAAAATGGCATTAAAAATGAATAGCAGAATTCTAATTGCAATACGAGGCAACTTCATCAGCATCTCATTACTAATTTCATCAATACCCGGAGCTTTTTTCGGGTTGAGTTCAGCAATTAGTTTTTGTACATCACGCGTCTTAAATTTTATGGGTCGAGGGGGTAGCGCAACTACACTCGGCAAATCAACAGCACCAGAACATGAGTTTGGGGTAAATACGGATTTTAAATGCTCAGCAAATAATTTACCTTTTTCAGAGTCGCTTCTTGCCCAATCTCCGGTAGATGTGCGCAGAGGTGGTTTAAACTCGACGGGTGTTTTAAGCTTTCTAGCAGCGCGCCACAAAGAGTAATTAGATGCTGGTGTGACATCAAGACCTTCCAGATAATTTTTAAGAGATGCAGTTTTTTCAAACGCAAGCAACTCTTGGAGTCGTTTAGTGCACTCTTTAAACCTAGTTTTATGTTGAGGTGATCTGTGCTGTTGCCATTCCCTTCTAGCTCTTCTTTTTTCACGCACGAGACGTTCAATATCAGTAGAATAAATTCTATTAAACCCAGTTTGCGGATGGGAGGTAGTGGCATGTTCAGCAGCCTGTTTAATATTTTCATTAAGGTTGGTAATGTTAGATTCAATATCATCGGGTGTTCTTAGCGTAATATTTTCTGTGCAATGACTACTAAGATATTTTTTGAATCCCAGCCAATTAACACGATTTATCATCTTCACATAAGGATGAGGTAAGTCACTTCTTAATGGGCTACAAATTGAAACGATCGTGGGAGAGTGGTCGGACGAGAGATCTAGAGAAGCTTCAACTTGAATTAAATCCCTAGAGATATTTTTCATGACGCCAAAATCTATAATATCCGGAATTTTTTGTATGTCTGTAGGCCAGTAAGTGGGCTCCCCACTCGAAATGACGTCCAAGCCCATTTTTGAAATTGTGTTGAACAACGCTCGACCTCTGGGTGAGATAAGACGCGAACCCCAGAACGTATGTTTGGCATTATAGTCTCCAGCTGCTACGAAACAAGGGCCAAGAGATTTGAAGAAATCCTCGTATTGATCTTCAGTAATTGCGAATCTGGGAGGGGAGTAAATTGATGATATTACAAAATTAGTGCAAAAATTTTCAATACAAATATTCGTTGCTTGTAGATGTTCTTCAGAAATTTTGTCAATAATATAATGCTTGAGTCTTGACCTTATTAGAATTGCTGATCCACCGCATGCTCTTCCTCTTGGGTCCTTTGAATCATATAAGGTGTAGCCAGAAATTTTAAAAAGACTTCTCGAAGTCAAATGAGTCTCAGAGACCAACATTATATCAATATTTTTTTCCGTGAAGAAGTGCTCAAGTTCATTTTTATGTTGGCGAATGCCGTTTGCGTTCCAGAAACATATTTTTAACGTGTTCATGGTTTGTTAACTAATGCTTGAAGCAGTGTATTCTGCATTCGCAGCATTTCTTGCATCATGCTAGTCATATTTGTAGTAAAGTTGTTTATAGTTTGAACCAGATTATCAATAGTGGCTTCAAGGCGACTGAAATTAAAGCTTGTGTTAGCATTTGTTGAATTACTTGGTGGGGACACTTTCTGCGTGGGAAAAGAATTTGTCTTAACAGCATCGGCATATGATACACGTGAAGTACTTGGTTGGCTCATTGGAGGAAAATTGGCGGAGAAAGCGTTTGCTGATTGAACTGGAGCTAATTTAGGTTTTTGTCCCATGGTCTTTTTAACGAAAGAATATACAGGACATCCTCTGTAGTTAGCAGTGTGATTACCTCCACAATTACTACATTTTTTTTCAGCTTGATCTTTTGCCTTCGTACAGCTAGCAGAACCGTGCAATTCACCGCAGATAACACAAACTGTAGGTAATTTGCAGTAAGTTTTAGTATGGCCATATTCTTGGCATACGCTATAAATTGGATGGGTTTCATTTTTTTTCAATTGTGTGTCATTCGGCTCCAGTTCGACCCGAAATAGGGGTTGGGGGACCTTTTCTCTGTTAATTATATTAGTAACATTTTTAACCTTAAATCCTTTGTCGATAAGAGCACATTTTACTTCTTCGGGGTCAACATATGAATCTATGCCCTTTAATACTATTTGTAGGCCTTTAGCACTTTTAAGTTGATAGGTGTAAAAATTTGTTTTGTTTTTTTCAAATTCACTAATAATTTTCCGGAAATCTTTTTCATCATATATTTGGATCTTAGTTTCATCAATATTACCTCGTTTAATTGGAATGATGTGAAAAGTATTTTCACCAATGGCCGACAATAGTTTTTTTAAAAGCGTGTTAGAGTTTTTTTTCTCTCAGATAGATAGGTGGTGGCTTAAAAGACTTTAGCGATAATGCAGCGGGCTTGTCGTTATTGTCTTGCAATAGTGAAAACCGATTTTGACGATTAGTAGATGATGCGCTGTTATCCCTAGACATCTTTGGAGCAGATGAAATTTTTGAAGAATTTGGGCTTCGCCCACGCTTTACCACAGTTATATACCTATCCATTCCGACTTGGACCTTGGCTTTAGTGCTACTGTTATCTGTAGTGATAACCTTGTTAAGTGATGTATATGAGCCCGAAGGGGATGATATCACTGACTTATATGAAGAAGTACTAGGCAATTGTAATGTTAACGAATCACTAGTTGGCATTGGACAAAGCGAAGTTGATCGCTGACGAAAAAGTGGCTTTGCCGTTAGAAAAAGACTATCATCAGATTTTTTATTTTTATTGTTATCATTAAGAGCTTCAGAACTCACAGTAAAATATGCATTTCTGCCGTTTGAACTCACTTCACAATTTTTTGTTTTTGAGGTACTCATGTAGAGTATTCCTCAAGGGCACTTTGTTTGCGGATTTTGTTTGTTTTTGTTTTTTTGTTTCTTGCTATGTAAAAAAAATATCAGCAATATTTGCTTTGCTTATTTATCAAAGTTAATATGTATTACTGTTATTATGTATTACGAATATTTTTTGTATGATTTTTTGTTTGTTTAATATGTATATGAAAAAAAAACTCCGCTAAGACGTCTGTTCACTATGAAGGTTCAGCGAGAACTCTTCAAGTTATTTGACTTGAAAAATTTTTTTTTTGATATTTACCCATGACTTTTTTGATAGTTAGTACCTAACTTTTTTATTACTTGGTTTCGTTGTTTTTAAAAATAAACTTCATTACAATTCATATGAGAAATTTTTTTATGTGATATTTCAAAATTATCGCAAGGAATAATTTTGCAATTTAGATTTTTGAAAATTATGATAAAATTTTATATATTTTGTGAATAAAGTACATATTCTTAATTTTTTGTAATACAGTGGACTCCTGATAATTCGTAATCGCAAAGGACCGACCATTTCTTACGAATGATAGTGGTTTTCGATTTAGCGGGGTTTCGATTAAACGGGGTTAAAATAAAATAAATACGAATTAACGGGGTTTTTCAATTAATTTACTAAAGCGATAAAAAAACATAAAAAACAATTGTTAAAAATAAAATAAAAAATAAATAAAATAAATAAAATAAATGCAAACATAAAATAAAATAGCAAATTAATTTACTTAGCATAAAAAACAAAAAACAATAAAATAAAAATAAAACTGACAAATTCATTTTCTTAACTTAAAATACATATTTACATTATCTAAAATTAGTTTTTAAAAAAATTTGTGATTTGCATTTGTTTCAGACTTTTCTCACGGAGGTTGTCCAAGGTATTTTCTATTTTTATTAAGAAATTAAAAATTATATCGTCCACAGTATGATTGGAGATATAATTGCCAATTTTGCCACTTTATTCGTCATTAACGGATTTTCGTTGTTGCCATCATCATCGTCGTCATCACTTTCTATATTGTTAGCCGCAACTTTTTCTAGGATTTCGTCATCTTCCAACGTGCCTGCAACATCTAAGTCGTTATCAACATTTATGCATTCTTCAACTGAAACAGCATTTTCAGAGTTGAAAGGTATGCGATTCCAGTCGGACTCATGCTTTATGAGCAAGCAATGTAACTTTGTGCTCTATTTTATCGTCTATGCAATTCAACATGTTTACAACAATTTCTTTGCGATATAATGTTTTAAAATTTTGTATTATTCCTTGATCTAGAAGCTGCAGCACAGATGTAGTATTGGGAGGTAAAAATTCTATTTTGATGTTGCTAAAGTTATGCTCTCCATTGTGGGCAGTACAATAAACAATAAAATCTTTCGATTTTGACTCTTCATACTATTATTCAATATTTGAAGCCACTCATTAAATAAGTCAGTTGTCATCCAAGCTCTCTTGTTGTGCCGGTAATACATTGGAAAACTATGTATGTTCGTAAAACAACTCGGTTTTGATGATTTTTCTGTACCATCCATGTTTACAGCAAATAATAATGTCACTCTTTCTTTACTGCGCTTACCTCCATCACATTTTTAATTTTTATAACAAAGTGTACAATCTGGCAAATTTAAAAATTTTAAAAATAAGTTTTTGCAAAACATACTGCTTTTTCCGATAATAATGGGCCACTAATCGGAATGTTAGACTGCCGGCACTGTGTAAACCATAAAACTAAAGACTTTTTAAGCTCTGGATATCCAGGTAGATTTCCGCGCTTTAGCTTACTGCATTAATAATTTTGCACAATAAATTCTCTTTTTTGAAGGATTGAAGTAAGAGTTAATGGAGCAATTTCAAATCGCTTAGCAACGTCTATTTTTTCTCTCCATTGTCAATGGCTGCAAAAATTTGTTGTTTTTGTAACACCGATAGAGTTTTATACGTGCGCTTTGACATTTTTCTTAAAACTGATCTGTATAATTTTACCATGGTAGTTAGCAAACAATTCCGATTTATAAGAAGTTGAGATTTTATTTGAAAAAAATTTACGAACTAGCGAGGGACCAAAATGTATGGAAAATTTACGAATTAACGAGATTTTTTTCACGGGACCGACAGTTTATTACGAATTATCGTGAAATACGATTTATCGGGGTACAAGTTATCGGGATTTGAGTGTATTTAAACAAAAAATTCAAGTATTTTGATTGTTTCTAAGAGAAGAGGTATTGAGAAAGCCTGTAAAATAAATTTTAAAGATTTTTGATGGTGCACCTTACATCCAGCATTGGTCGAAATTTAGCATTTTTTTTTTTGCAAAAAATCTATTTTTTGGATGTGGCAAAAAAATTGCACGCTCTTTTTTGTAATTTTTTTTTGTTTTTTGTTATAAATAAACTTATTGTAAGTAATTTGTAAGAAACTCCTGATATCCTACACATAAATGTAGGCAGGAGATGATATTTTCTAAAAATTCTAAAATTTTTCTAACACAATATTTCCCAATAAAAAAGTGTTAAAAAATTATATATCGGGAATAATTTTAATTTAATTCAATAGCATGTAATTAGCTTTGCAAACTGAAAAAAATTATTCTGATACCTTCAATACTTTTCGAAATATTGAAAATCGAATTTTGATTATAATACCCATATTCTAACAAATTGTGAAAAAATTTTTTGTCATACAATTTTTTCAAGTTTCTTGTTATATATTTTTAAATGAAATTGTCATTGTATTCTGTTGCTCCTATGACCAGAAAAAGCTTAAAAAGCTTTTAACATACTATGGTGAGATTTATTTCAAAAAATTGAAAACTAAATTTATTTATTTAAAAAAAATGTATAATGAACGTAAAGAAAGGTATTTTTTTTGTTACATAAGCCGGAGTATCTTGTATTTACATGAGTAAATAGCAAACGATGGTCGCAACCATAGAAAGTTTCCAATAATAACTCTATGTAACAAATTAAGACTTTTTGGAAAACACACGGACTGGAAAGTGTAGGTTCGTAGTTTCTCCGAAAAAAAGGGTTACACATTCCTTGATTGTGAAATCTGTGGAAGAAAAATTTTGATTGTATAATTATATGAGGGTAGTAAAACCCTCTACCGAACAAATCTTGTTAGCATCTTATGCCAAATAATAATTTCTTCTTGCAATTTTTTTTGCAAAAATTAAGGAAAAAATTTTTTTTATTTTTTTTCAAAATAATTTGCAGGGACTCCTAATTTTTTGCTAACAATATTTGAGAAAATTGTATCTACGGAAAAGGTGAAAAAATTCTGTGAACACATCAATATAATCTGAAAGTATTTAGGTGGCCTATTTACCTCATTAAGACCACTTTGTACATTTAAAAAGTTAGTTTTTTACTTTTATAGTATTTTTCCCTTTCTTTGTTATTGTTGCATTTCTTGTGTTGCAGATTTTAGTATTTACTATTTAAAGGTTTTGTTGTTGCTTTGCCAAATATTGGTAGTGAAAAGTTATTAATCCTTGTAAGTTATGCTGGAAAAAGTGACAACAAAATATTCTTTCTTCTAATAAAAAAAGTGCAAAAAAAATGGGTTTGTTTGCACAAAGTGTTACTGAAGCTCAGTAGAGATGAGTGCACTTGATTATACGGTTTTGAGAAAAAAAATTTAGCGTCGGAAAATTCAGAAAAATTAAATATTAAGGTAAAAAGTGATCTGTATGAGCTATTAGGGTACCTAGACACGTTCAAATTATATTAATATATTCGCAAATGTTGTCCAGATTTACCGTAGCTACAACTGGAAAGTAAAAAAAAAATTTTCCTTCACTTTTGCAAAAAAAGTGCACGAAAAAAAAATTTTTTTTTTGCGTAAGATGTTAAGAATTTTTCAACAGTCACGTTTTTTTCTCTTTAATTCTCACAACTAAAAAATAAATTAAAAGGAAAATTCATAAATTTTTATTTTGTTACGTGCTTTTCATGAGGTGAAAAATTTGCTATATTTTATTCATAACAATATTTTTCAGAATACCAAAAATATACAAATAGTCATTCACCTCAGTTTTGTTATAATTTTGTCATTGTCACAGAGGTTAGAATAGGGGTACAAAATTAAATTTTTTACATTTTTACTTTTTGCCTAAATTGTTGATATAATTTTCTTTACTTTATATGTTTTTCGTTTTCTATATTATCACAATAGAAGATGTAATTATCTTTTAAACGGTATGTAATATGCAATTGGAAGCACATCTATAATTTTGGCAGCTTCTATTGGTTGGGTCATCGCAAAAATCAATTTGAATGAATCTTTGCTTTGCAAGGCTTCTTCTTTAATCCTTTTGCTCCTGCATCGAATGTTATCGCAATCCTTAAGGCTGAATTAGTTTTTATTTTCAGTTCTGTTACGAATCAGCTGACTCTTTTTTGTTTATACATATCTAATACAAGTCGTTAGTTTTTCTGTTTCGTTCTGTTCTGTTTCGGTTCAACCTGTGAAAATCAAAAAATTATTAAGTAATTGTAAGTGACAGCATAAATTAAATAAAAACATTTTGAAATAAATTATGATTGTGCGTTTAGCATTTAAAAAATTTAATTTTTAAAAGAAAAACACAAAATTATATTGAAACATAACAATGGACGATGCAAACCTCATCACTTTAGTGGGGAACTGCGACCCTTCTGATCAGACTTCTTTCTACATACATATACATATACCCAATCCTTTTTTCTATTCTGACATTTAGAAATTTATTTATTGCATTCACTTTTTTTCATATAATTTAAAAAATTTTCAATTTCAATCGGTGTTGGCCGATAAATGATATGTAGTAGTTATTATATACAACATTTGGTAAACCTTGCCCGACCGAGTAATCCCATCAGTGAGGTTTTCTCATATCAATTTGTTATCTCCATGATAGCTATAACTGAAATAATAACATTGAACGCATCGCAACTTAAATGTATAGGCATGTACAAATCCGATACATATACCAGGTAAAAACATACCCATAATATGGGTGCGCGCGCAGGTGCCTTTGTCATTGTGAGTATATATGTATACTGTCTGTGTGTATTAATTTTTAGATGTTTGAGCCAAATAAAAGCAATTAATTAAAAAAATATTTAATAACACCTTCAAAAGGTCATAAAAATGTTTGTTTGTTTGAATAGCAGAAAAAACACGTAAATTTTAAGCTGAGGTGTTATATTTATGTATTTATATATTATATGCCCGATGAATAGATAATTATGTCTTTCTTTGTGATTACATACAAAAAACTAAGAAACATTTGAAGTAAAGAAAATGAAATCAACAATTTAGGCAAAAAGAAAAAATTTTAGAAAATTTAATTTTATAATCAAAATTCGATTTTAAATATTTCAAAAAGTATTGAAGGTGTCAGAATAATTTTTTTTCAGTTTGCAAAGCTAAGTATATGATATTAAACTAAACTAAAATTATTCCCAATATACATATAATTTTTTAAAACTTTTTTTTTTGGGAAAAATTGTGTTAGAAAAATTCAAGCATTTTTAGAAAATCTCCAGTCCTGCCTAGATTTATGTGTAAGATGTCAAGAGTTTCTTTCAAGTTACTAAAAACAAGTTTAGACTAAAGACTAAAAAATTTACAAAAAAGAGCGTGCAATTTTTTTCCCACATCCAAAAATTAAATTTTTTGCAGAAAAATTCTAATTTTCGACTAATATCCAGCATTAGTAGGGTGCAGCATCAAAAATCTCTCAAATTAATTTTACAGTCTTTTCAACATTCAAAATACTTAAGTTTTTTTAAATATTACAAAAATCTTAAGAATATGTACTTCTTCACAAAATATATAAAATTTTATCATAAATTTCAAAAATCCAAATTTCAAAATTATTCCTTGCTTCAATTTTTGAGATATCACAAAAAATTTTCTCATATGAATTGTAATTAAGTTTATTTTTAAAAACAACAAAACCAAGTGATTTTTGCCAAGTAATAAAGAAGTTACGTACTAACTATTAAAAAAGTCATGGCCAAATATTAAAAAAAAAATTTTTCAAGTCAAATAATTTGAAAACTGTAGGATATAAAATGTTGCTCTTAGCATGTTTTATTTTTGTTTTTTAACGTTGATTGTCCCGTTGAAAAAATTATTAAGATCGGTCGGTATTTACAAAAGTTGCGAAAGAATTTCGACACGCCCAGTTTCCCACCCTGTTTTACAACAGGGTACCTCTATATATATATTTTCTGAAAAGTTCAACACTTCTTTATAAAACAGTCGCTTTCATTGAAATCGGTTCACTAGTTCAAAAGTTGCGGACTTTTTACCACTTTTTTTTTATTTCACGCCACTATGCGTTGTTAATTATTCGTGTTTTATATTTTTTCAAATGTAATTTCATTATTAGTCTCTTGTTCGAACAGAAGAATAATTTTGAATTTTTGTTCGAATATTCGAACGAACAAAGAACAAAAAAATGTATTCGAATAATTTTCAAAAAGTTTGCAAAAAACAACACGCATGTGTATTAGTTTAATTTTTTTTTATTAAAAAACAAAAAAAAATCATTACACAAGAATAACAAATAATTGCAATAACAATTTCTAAGCTTGTTATTGAAATTATTTGTTTTTCTTAATAATAACAAAAATTTAAAATTTTAAAACCCCCGACGCTGTTGCATAAAGCAAGAACCCTATGTTCCACTAATATTGTTGAAGTAACGGAATCGCCAAAAAGAAAATAGTAAATCAATATATAGACTAGAAGGTATACAATCAAATCATATTTCAAACAAAAAAACAAAATTAAAATCGGTCAGAATATATTTAAAAAAGATATGCTAAGTAATGTGTTTCTAATGATCCAGGGCCGATGTGCAACATAAGGATCAATGTAAAATTGCACATCATGCTAGGTGTGACCGTAGTCCTATTTTTCTTCATGCTATTTTATGTGTGTATCAAAGTGCAATGTAAAAGTGCACTACATGCTAGGTGTGGCCGTTGTATTATTTTCCGTCACCACGATTATTTTTAATGCAAGATAATTTGAAATGAAAATATTGTTGAGGGGAATTTTTAAATATTTCGTATCTTTATTTAATTTTTTCTATTTTGTTCACTTACAAGTGATACATTTCTATTGGTTATTGTGTTTGTGTGCGTTAGGATATTTAATCATGTTATGTATGTATGTGTGTGTGTGTGGCTTGTGTTTTCATTGAATAATTTTCTATCTGTGTTTTTATATCACATATCTTGTTGTTCACATGAAAACAAACGTGCATTTGCAGCACGCAACAAATGTTCACATATGTTCATATATGTGTTATATTTAGCACACTTGGTATGTAAATCCTTTCTTATGGCTTCTACTTCTTCTTCTTGTTCTCTTGCCATTTGTTGGTTTGGAAGAGGTGCGAGAAGCATTGTCTAGGTGGAAAATTGCTGCATTCATTTCAATTGACTAATATTTTTAATACTACTGATAACTTATTGAAAAAAACAAAACTGTATTTATAGGATTTTTAAAAGAAAAAGACCTATGAATTGTATTTTAAAAAAAATTGTATGTGCGGAAAATCCTTTTCTAAAATTGTTGTTCCTTTTTCTTGAAAAAGTTATAAAATGTGTGTAATAAAAATAGCCAAATGGACACAGAAGACAGACGATCATACAAATTCATTTTAAGCAAAAAAACAAAAAATAACAATTCAAACCCAAAATGTGCAAAAAGAAAGGATTTACATATCAAGTGTGCTAAATACAACACATATGTGAACATTTGTTAAGATTTCTCCATATTGACATACATTTGCGTGTTGCAAATGCACGTTTGTTTTCTTTCATCCTTTTAAAAAAAAATGTTTTTCCTTTTTCTAGGAAAAGGCTATTAAGGTGTATAAACTCAGTATACCGGGGCCGCATTGCAACATATATGATCGAAAATAGCAATAAAGACAACTTAAACCATTGTCTAACATCTTAGCACAATTAATTTTATGTCTATTTGTTCTTACATGATAATGATAAGTCGTTTTAGGAATATAATCTCCACAATCTTTACAATAAACACTAGTTTCTTCCACTTTTTTCGGATGCTAGCTTGTTTATTTTATTTTTATTTTTGTTTTAAATAAAAAAACATTTAGTTACATTGTATATCTTTTAAATTTTATTGACATTACAATTTTTGCATTTAGTTACATTGTAGATATTGTAATAAGTTTGTATTAGCTGTTTTGCTTCTTCTTCTGCTTCCATATGTTGTCTTCTATAGTACGAGCAGGAGCAGGTGTCTGGTCCACATGTTTCATTTTCGTTAGACCAACAACAATTGTCATAATGTTCTCCATTGTTTTCAAGCTGCTTGAAATCTCCAAATGTGTTTGAATATTGATGAGTTTATATTTGTCTTCATCAGAAACAATATGAGAACATCTTTTTAAGAAATTATATATATCTTTTAGTATCATTCTAACTACTGAGTATGACTACATGAGTGCACTAAATGATTATCAATAACCATTAGTGTTAAAAGTTTCGTTATTTATACTCTAAAAATTACTTACTTCATCATTGTTTTCTACTTTTTTAACAAAAAGATAACAAATATTTTAATTTTTATTTTATTTTAATTATCTGTCTTAAACTAACTATAAAATATATACAATTAGTATGGTTACAATAGTTTTCTTATTTCGTTTGTAAGAGGAATATATTCAAACATTTTATCATGTATAATTAAACAATATGCGGATGTATTAGGTGGATTATTTTTCAAGGTTTTTAATTCAATACGAATATCGATAGGTCCAGTTTTAACTGATTCATTTTGATCAGTAACATCTAAAACTATTATTGGCGCCATACTTTTGAAATTTTCTGGTGTTAATAATGGTTGAGAGTCACGTGAATAATAACTTTGTTGAAATTTTAAGTACATATCGTATAGAATTGCAAAACGATTTCTGTCGAATTTAAGATTTAAATCATCATAAGGATATGTAACAGAGTTAAGATGCACTTTAATATCACTTAAATCGCAATGTTGAAACTTGTTGTCATCATTTCGAAGACCCAATAATAAAAAACGCGGTCTTTCGTTTTCGGTAGCTAGCTTAACATTCCATAAAACTGTTGTACTTTCTGGAAGTAAAGGATAGTAATACATATCCCATATATTTAATGGATGACGATTGTTTATTGTTTTAAACATCTGCAATTTGTACGCATCAGCAAGTTGAATGTGTGGTACTTTCCAAGTAATATTTAAAATTGATAACTTAATTTTTTCAGTTGTCGTTTGTGATTTAAGAACTTGTCCATCATTCATTCTTAGAATTAACTATAATTTTATTAAAGGCTTCAGCAAATCCGAGTAAATATTTTAATGGTACACAAAAATTAAAATAACCCTTTTCAAGCGTAAGATCATCAATGTTAAAAGGAGACCATCCTGCATTTAGTAGACTGTCACTTTCAGATTTATTCAGCGAGACATAGTTTTTTAATTCTGTTGCAATACCCAAATGCCGTGTGCGATCAATTTCTACACCATTAATTTCATAACGAATTTCATCAAATAGATGTGCCATACAATTGTTTAAGAAACGTATGGATGCAGAAACTGTTGAATCTTCCTTTGTAGCAAGTCCTTTTATGTATATAAGACTTTCACTTGGTAAAACATACAAATCTTGATTTTGAATCGTTATACGAATCTCATCATTATTTTTAAATGATTGTAAATATGATGTGTAGCTGTACTCTTTCTTAACAACTGAGTTATCAAATTGCGGTTTTTGTAAAATGTTAATAATACTACTCATTGTTCCTGTATCTTTACGCTTTTATTTTTAGATGGAACCCCAAATTTTTTAAAAACTCCTTATTAGCCTCACTAAGAATAATATTTTGTTTCTGTTGTATTATTTCTTTAATTTGTAGTTTTTTCTGTTTCTTTGATTTATTGCAATTCGATAGCTTTCCGGTTTCGTGTTCCGTTGATAAGGTTAGAATGAATGGTGAATGCTTTTGCAACTCAGTTTTATTATATATAATCATTCTCTCATAGGCTTTAAATGCAATCGCATTGTTAGTTTTTCACCACGAAAATTTATTAAGTTTCCGTCTTGATCAACGACTTTCAAAATAAGACTATTTATTATTCTTGAACTTACAGGTAAATATATTACATTAGTTGGAGCCTCAGTTATTTTATATCCTGGACTAACGTTAAGTGAAAACTGATGCAAAATATGTGCAGACATTTTATTTATATATGATCCACCTACAATGTTACATTCAACGATTATTGTATTAATTTTGGTTATATCTATTGTTTTGTCAGAGTAATGTTCCACGCCAGGCTCTAATACTTTTGTACTAAAACCTAATAAGGATCCGATTGATCTCTTCTTATTAAAATAAATTGAATCTGTAGTACTTTTTATGCATGTTTGCAGAGTATTGTAATTTGCTCGTACATCAAGCGATCCTTTTGCATTTATATTGTGATATTTATTTGTTAATACTTCAGCTATATCTGATAATTCATATGAGCCAACTGGAACTTTTATTTCATGATTCCCAATATGAAATAAGTTGTTTTCGACATCAACATTTGGGATTGAGTGATACGTATCGAAACTTATTAAGCCGCAAACATAGTTTTCATTTAGTTCGATTGGTGGAAAATAGTTTGCAACAAGATATGAAGAGTCTCCGTTGAATGTTAATGTAATTGACATTTTTAAGGTTGATGAGTGAATAGATTATTAATAAATTTTGCAATGATTTTTATGATGCTATATTGTCGATATTAATCCAAGAGTTATGTTCTGACGAGAATCCCCACCATTTAACGTAAACCATATTATTTCTTCTTTTTAAAATTTTTTCAACTAAATATGTTTCCGGAAATTTGGTTTTCATTAGCTCATGTTCGTAAAAACCACCTTTAATTTCATGATCATCAAGATATTGTAATATATAAGTATTAGGGTTAGTATTTTTTATAGTTTTGATTTTAAATATTTCTGTTGTCCAGTTTGGTGTGTAACCTTTTTCAAATATATGCTTATATTTACTTATTCGAACATTATCATTTACTTTAAACTTGGGTTTTTGAAATATTTTTAAATTCTTGTAGACTGTATTCAACAATAAATTTTCATTTGACGAATTTACTTCATTTGGGGTCATCTGTATTGTTCTATGAAATGTATCATTATATTTATCAACAAGTTCTTGATATTTGTTTATCCATTTGTATGTTCCTTGGTAACAAAACTCTTTCCACATCATTCCCTTTAAGGTTCTGTTAAATCGTTCTACTATGGATGCGTTTAGAACACTATACGTTGAATAGTGATTAATATGATTCGATTGCATTAGTTGATGAAATTGATTATTGAAACATTCTTTACCGTCATCTGTTTGTAAATTTCTTGGTTTTCTATTGTTGTTAGTGAAAATACTTTTCATAGCATTTGCTACGTTTGATGCATTTTTATTTTTTAATGCTACAGCCCAAGCTTTCTTTGAAAAAGTATCTATTACTGTTAGAATATATCGATATCTGTTATTATGTTCTACATAATTTCCCATTTCCACCAAATCTGCTTGCCATAAATCATCAATTCCTTTCATTATAACTCGTCTTCTTTTAAAATTTTTTCGCGCTTGTTTGTGCAGTTCATTAACTATTTCTCTCTTATCTGAATTCATTTTCTTTATAATAGTTGTTCCTTATTAATATCTAAACGGAAATTTCATAATCTTATATATAATTTTTATCCTTTGATTTTAGGAAGCTCGAGTTTTCGTTTTCTAACAACATCTACAACAGCATTTTTATTAATTGACTTAAATATAAATTCTTCAATATTATCAAATCTTTCCTCGATATTCTTTAAGAAGCCTTCATTTGCAAAATGAACTTGATCAATCACTACTTTTTCAATAGCTTTAACATCGTCATCGATCCCTTTTGTAATCAACTCTCGTAATACTTTTACATCTCGTCTGATAACGTTTAATTGTGAATTATAATCGTGTTTAAGTTCCTCACTTTGGTCCTTAATGGTTTTGATGATAACATGCATTTTCTGGATATCTTTTGCAATGACATCCATTTGGAAATTATATTTGTACGTACTTAACTTTAAATTATATAGATTAGTCTTAATGGAACTTTCTCCAAACTTATTTATATAACTCATTTTTAATATATTACGTGACCTTCTCTTAATTCTTCAACAATGGAAATTATTTCGTTTTTATGATTATTATGACCAGCACTTTCCGATGAAAGAAGTAAATGTAATCTGTCAAATAGTTCATTTGGATCATCCCAATATATATAATTACATTTACGATTATCTGCAGTTTTTAATAATAATCCATTACAAACAAATGTTTTATTATATTAACATATTTATATGCTCATCTATGTTGAACCCATAAACCATATCTATTTTTTTATTAATCAAGAGCAGTTCTATATTTTTGACTAGTGAGGACTTATTATTATCATTTTCGGTTACCTTGTAGTTGATCTTATCGTCGTTATTATCCTCGCTAACTATTTGTAAATCTAGTTTTCTTTTTTTGTTGGTAAGTTATTAATCATATTATCATCATAACCCTCAGCATCATCCAAGTTATCATAACTATCATCGGATGGTAGTGATGGAAGTTCTGAATCTGATATATCATTATTTGATTGATAAGCATCTGATTTGTAATCAGGTGTTTTTTTAATTATCTTTTTTAAAGGTGTATATGTATCTTTCAATAAATCACCGGATTGATAATCATCAATTTTTTCAATTATCTTATTCAGGGGTTTCGTTACAGGCTTAAATGTATCTTCCAATAAATTGAGTCTATCTACTTCGTTTAATTTTATATTTTTTAGTTTTTCTTTTAATATCGTTCTTGTTTTAACAATATCTTTTAATAATTTGTTATTATTTATTTCGAACTAATTTGTATCTGGTTGTTAACTTCTTTGTATCTGGTTTATATCTGCTTTATATCTGCTTTTTATCTGGTCTGTATCTGCTTTTTATCTGCTTTTATCTGCTCTGTATCTGCTTTTATCTGCTCTGTATCTGCTTTGTATCTGCTTTTATCTTCTCTGTATCTGCTTTTATCTGCTCTGTATCTGCTTTTATCTGCTCTGTATCTGCTCTGTATCTGCTTTTATCTGCTCTGTATCTGCTTTGTACCTGCTCTGTATCTGCTTTTATCTGCTCTGTATCTGCTTTTTATCTGCTTCTGGACAAAGCCACTTACAGTTGTATGAATTTATCAAAACCTTTTCTATATCGTCCCTTATTTACAGCATCATCCTTATTAATAACAACGAATCCATATTTATCTTTCCAGCACGCACTACATATATCCGTAAATTCTCTAAAGGACATATCTCCAATAACATAGTCATTATATATATGTCGTAAATTCATTTCATCTTGTTTAGATATTATGATCATATTCGCATTATCACGTATTAGATGTTTGGGAATTTTTGTATATGTTTGAGATAAATAAAAGCAGTCAATATGCTTATGTCTACCCATGCAAAAGTAATCTCTTATATTATCTTGTTTACCATAAATAACGTCATCAAATATTATTATGGAATTAGAATTTGCTTCAGCGGGACTTAAAACTTTTTCATTTCCGAAAATGTAAAAAGATTAATTCCTTTTATCGGATCGATCAGTTGCTTAAGGTAACAGTATTTTGGTTGATATAAAGACTTCGAATATATATATAAGTTTCTGAAGCTAAGACCATTAGGACTTTCTATTAGACTAATCATTACGTTAGTTTTACCGCAGTTTGAAGGTCCTACAATTAGTGCACGTATTGAATTGGGTAATAATGTGCTATGTTTAATTTTAGTTTTCTGCTCTTGTGATACGTTAACATTTCTTATAACAATTTGTTTTGCATATTGATAACAACAAGATATGTTATATAAAAACACAGATAGAAAATTATTCAATGAAAACACAAGCCACACACACACATACATACATAACATGATGAAATATCCTAACGCACACAAACACAATAACAAATAGAAATGTATTACTTGTAAGTGAATAAAATAGAAAAAATAAAATAAAGATACGAAATATTTAAAAAATTCCCCTCAACAAAATTTTCATCGTAATATAATACAATTTCCTAACGCACACAAACACAATAACCAATAGAAATGTATCACTTGTAAGTGAACAAAATAGAAAAAATGAAATAAAGATACCAAATATTTAAAAAATTCCCCTCAACAAAATTTTCATTTCAAATTATCTTACATTAAAAATAATCGTGGTGACGGAAAATAACACAACGGCCCCACCTAGAATGTAGTGCACTTTTACATTGCACTTTGATACACACATAAAATAGCATGAAGAAAAATAGGACTACGATCACACCTAGCATGATGTGCAATTTTACATTGATCCTTATGGTGCACATTGGCCCCGGATCATCATAAACACACTACTGTGCTATCTTCGAAATGGCTGGAGCGATGTTCTTAGCGAAGTAATCAAAATGATTCTAGCTACTTGGTCTGTATGTCGACTTGCACAGACCAACAATACACAGACACACACTACATACTTATACTTTCAATACCCCTTTTTCAGGTCGGAGGTTAAAAACCAAAACGAAATTACGTATTTATACACATTTACAAACATTTCTTACTATGTCACTGATTTCTTTTAAAACAGTCATTTTAAAATCGCAGATAATCCCACTTTTTAGCTTGTAGAGTCTTCTTTTTTAACATTTAATAAAAAAAACAAGTAGGAAAGTGTCTTTCAAATTGTTTAAATAGCATTAAAAATCATATACAGTTTGTTTAGTCCTTTCTTTGATGTTTACAGATAATTTAAATTAATTTCTAACTTTATTGATAAATTTGTTAGATCAGCTGATAAAATATTATCAGTTACTTCAGAAATGTTATCTAATACTTCTTAGTGCTTGATATTATTTGTGATATTTTGATTACAAAACATATTTTAAAAAGTTAGTATTGGATAGGAAAGCTCATTAATAATATTAAAGCACTTTATGATTTTTTACATCGTTCATTAATTCGATTTTTAAAGCTTTTGATTAAATCTGAAGAAAAACAGTTACTTTTTTCTAAACTCTTTATCAGAAATCGTAAGACATCTTCTAATTCCATTAAAGAGACATTGGACCTGTCCCACGATGTCTACAACGTTCGACTTGTCGCACACTTACATTTGAAGCAACAACAAAAATTTTAAGTTTGTTTTTGTTTTGAATGTAAGCGTGCGACAAGTCGAACGTTGCCAACATCGTGGGATTGGCTCATTGTCTTTTCCCAAATTTACACAAGTATTTTGTAAAAGAAGTATTCTTAAGAAATGATATTAAGAATGACTGTGAAATAAATTTTAGAGATTTTTGCTGGTGCACCAGCATTGGTCAAAACTTAGCACTTTTTTGCAAAAAAAAATTATTTTTATTATTAATAAACTTGTAAGTAATTTGCAAGAAACTCTTGACATCCTCAAAAAAGTTTTATGAAATTATACAATAGGAAACATTTTAATATATGTAATTGAATAGCATACATTTAGCTTCGAAAACGGGAAAAAATATTGGCATACCTTCAATACTTTTCCAAATAATTAAAATCAAATTTTGACAATAAGATAAAATTTTCTTCATTATTTCTTTTTGCGTAAATTGTTGATCTAATTTTCTTTGCTTCAAATGTTTCTTAATTTTTTCTATGTAATCGCAATAGAAGACATAATTGTCTATTCCACGGTGTATAATATGTAGTATACCTTTACCATTATATCAATCTTAACATATATACATAAATATTACACCTCAGTAGAAAATTTACGTGTTTTATCTGCTAACTATTCATATAAATCCACATTTTTTATGACCTCTTGAAGCTGTTATTAAATATCTTTTCTAATTAAATACTTTTATATTACTCAAAAGTATAAGAATATAGATACCCACCATGACAAAACCACCTGCGCGCACACCCCTATTGTGTGTATAATTTATCCTTATATTTATATCGCTTTTGTATCCGTTGCGTGTAAAATACCTAAGGGCGACTTTTTGAGTTCAAGATTAGAGATTAAATTAACTTTAATCTTCATTTGTGATTTTTGGTTAGTCGATTATATGGTTTTACTGGCTAGCTTAAGCGGCCAATCCTGGTGGTTTAATCTTACATAAATATTAACAACATACACTTGTGAAACATATAAATTTTTGTAAAAATTATATGATAAAATTATTAAAAATACATACATAAATAAATATATTTTATAATATTAATCTATTTAATTTAACACGACCAATATTTTACTTGTAAATAACCAAATATGGCAGTTTCTTCTTTTTCCCACAATAAATCAAAGTGTGTTGATAACATGTATAACTTTTGCACACAAAATGTTGCCACTATTTTGTTGCTCAGTATGGTAATACTACACATAATAAGAAGATTAAACAACCACTCAAAAACGTCAAACTCAATTAAGAGAGATTAAGTTAATTTTCGGATTAGTTAATAACAGAAATAAACTAATCTTAATCTCGAACCCAAAAAGTCGCCCTAAATATACATATATTTAAGTTGCGTTTAATGTTATTATTTCAGTTATAGCTATCATAGAAATAATAGTTAAAAATAAATCGCTCTGCAAATTGAACAAAAGATAAGTGAATGCAATATACCCACATATCTTTAAATTAATTTTTACTTGTTGAAGGCATTTCATTATGTAGTTGAAGCGTTAATGGAACCAACGGTGCCATTAAAACTTTGGAGAAGTCAGTATCGTATGCAATCGGCTGTCTATATTCTGAATGAATGATGCATCACATTTTCATTTGTATATTAGTGTTAGTTCGGAACTATTACATGTATCTAAATTTCCTTCGTCAAAAATAGCAATGAGTGTTGATGCTGTATTATGAAGAAGGTCTGACAAACTAATGACTGTGCTTCGATTATCCACTGTTATCGGAGACGATAAAATTTCCGCTGTTCTTTTTAACCACAACGTACTTCATAGCAAAGGCCCTTCCACCGTAAAATGTTTACGATACCTTAACGTTGGAACGCTTTCCACCATCCGTATTAATCTTTTTGGAGATGCAATTGGTAATACATTGGCAGTTTCTATTGGTTGGTCTTCGCTAAAATCAATTTGAATAAATTTTGGATTTCATTTACCGTATACGTTTTTATCAAGGCTTCTTGTTTAATCCTTTTGCTCTTGTATCAAACGTTATCGTAATCCCTACTTGGCGGACCAAACTTCTTTCGGTATATAACCGTAGATAGTCTCATATCTAAACAATCCAATATTGCAATGTGTGTGTTGTAACGTGTATATTAAAAGACGATAATTTTCCAAGTAAAACTACAACGTGTTAACTTCATATAATCTGACATTTTGTTAGTAAAATAAGAACAGGTATGTAGATGATGTAAAAGATCATGTATGTAAATAATCATAGCATCTCTCCCAAACTTATTTAACCAATATTAATTTAATTACATAGTACTATTTATTTTGTGTACTGAAGCTTCTCAGGAGCTTTTCTTACACGAGCAGATCGGTGCACTATAATTTTAATTTTTTTTTTAAAGCTTTATCTGTTTCAGTATTTTCAATTTGATCTCCAACATTTCTCATCTGATTCACATGCCGTGTCTATCTGGTAATGCAATTCTCCATTACTTAATAAGACTCTACCAAAATGCCATTTATTAATCGACATATAGTCCCTTATCGCAACTCTCTCCCCTAGTCATGGCTGGTGACTTTTTTGTGGCTTGGTGAATGGCTCGTCGATATGCTAACAGCAACGTTGATAATTCGTTTTCCAAACTAGATGATTTATTGCTCATTGACTTCATTTTATTTTTTAACGTTTGTATGAACCTCTCTGCTTGTCCATTGGCCGATGGATGATAAGGTGCGCCTTGTTTATATACTATTTATATATTTTATTTATTTATTATTTGCCTATGGAATTGGATTCCTTAGAGACAATTAATGATATTATTAATTGATATTAAATTAACGATTCACAACATTAAGTAAACTACAAAAAAAAAAAAATTAAAAACTACAAAAACAATTTCATTATGAGTTTAGAAAATTTACAGTGGCATTCTTGACTATGTTAGCATTGAATGAAAAGTCTATAAATCTATACAATTGATTAAACTCGTAACACATTCTTCTAAGAGGATTGGCATCAGCATAATTGGATCTATAAACTTTTACAGATAGAGTTATAAAATTACGGTATGTACGTTGAGGAACATTAAACGAAATTTCGTTGATCAAAAATCCAAAACAGATATCGCCTTCAATAATATTGAAGACAAATGATACCTTCAGCATAGTTCTACGGTTTTTAAGAGTAGGCAGCTTAATAAGGCAAGTCGAGATGAGTAAGAAGGCAAATTTACTAGGTTAAATCGTAATCCTCGAAGACAAAATAACAGGAATTGCTTTTGCACCGATTCAATAGCATCAGTATGAATTTGGTAAATAGGATCTCATATTATTGATCCATATTCCAGAATCAGACGTACCAGTGATATGTACAATGCTTTCCCAATGTACGGGTCGTTAAACTCTTTTGCCCAGCGTTTAGTATATCCAAGTGTACCTCTAGCCTTCTTTATTGTAAATGTTATATGGGAGATACAAAAGAAAAAACAAAAATCAAAAAAAAAAAATTCGTAATACATATTAACTTTGATAAATAAGCTTTATTTGATTTAATAATATTTTTTACATAGCACGAAATAACAACAACAAAAAAAAACACACACAGAGTGACACTGGGGAATAATCGATATGAGTACTTCAAATACAAAAAATTGTGGAGTCAGTTCTAACGGCAGAAATGCTTATTTTACTGTGAGTTCTGAAGCTCTTAATGAAAACAATAAAAATAAAAAATCTGGTGATAATCTTTTTTTACGGCGAAGCCACTTTTTCGTCAGCGATCAACTTCGCTTTGTCCAATGCCAACTACTGATTCGTTAACATTACCGTTGCCTAGTACTTCTTCATATAAGTCAGCAATATCATCCCCTTCGTGCTCGTATTAATCGTTTAAGCAAGTTATTACTATAGATAACAGTAGCTTAAAACCCAAGGTCCAAGTCGGAATGGACAAATATATAACCGTGGTAAAGCGTTGGCGAAACCCAAATTCTTCTAAAGTTTATCTGATCCAAAGATGTCTTGGGATAACAGCGCATAATCTACTAATCCTCAAAATCATTTTTCATTATTGCAAGACAATAATTGCTGCACGTGTATCGTATGCCGATGCTGTTACGACAAATTCTATTCCCACTCAAAAAGTTTCTCGCCAAATAATTCAACAAATACAAACTTAAGTTTTGAAGCTACTATTGATAATCTGGTGCAATCTATAAACAACTTTACAACAAACATGACCAGCTTGATGCAAAAAACGAGGCGAATGCAAAATACAATGCTTCAAGCAATTATAAATATAAACCATGAATAATTTAAAAATATGTTTCTGGAACGCAAACGGCATTCCTCAACACAAAAAAGAGCTCAAGCACTTCCTTATAGAAAAAAATATTGATATAATGATGGTCTCTGATACTCATTTGACTTCGAGAAGCTACACCCTATGTGATTCAAAGACCCTAGAAGAACAGCATGCGGTGGATTGGCGGTTCTAATTAAGTTAAGACTCAAGCATTATGTTCTTGATAACATTTGTGCAGAACATCTACAAGCAACTAATGTTTGTGTCGATAATTTTTGTACAAAAAGGATTTCTACAAATCGCTTGGACCTTGTTTCGTAGCAGCTGGAGACTACAATGCAAAACACACCTTCTGGGGTTCGCGCCTTATTACACCTAGAGGTAGAGCGTTGTTCAACACAATTTCAAAAATGGGATTGGACGTCATTTCGAGTGGGGAGCCCACTTACTGGCCTACTGACATGCAAAAGACTCCGGATGTTATTGATTTTTGCGTCATGAAATATTTTTCTAGGGATTTAGTTCATGTTGAAGCTTCTTTATATCTTTCCTCCGATCACTCCTCCAATATCGTCATGGTGTGTAACCCACTAAGAACTGATTTACCTCACCCATATGTGAAGATGATCAATCGTGTTAATCTACCATTGCCAATCTCCCATCCGCAGACTGGGTTTAATAGAATATATTCTGCGGATATTAAACGTCTCGTATGTGACAATAGAAGAGCTAGAAGGAAATGGCAACAGCACAGATCACCCCAAAATAAAATCAAATGTAAAGAGCGCACTAAAGGACTCCAAGAAAGGCTTGAATATGAAAAAACACACAGATCACCACAAAATAAAATCAGATGTAAAGAGCGCACTAAAGGACTCCAAGAAATGCTTGAATAAGAAAAAACTGCATCTCTTAACAACTATCTGGAAAATGTCCATGTCAGACTAGCATCTAATTACTCCTTGTGGCGCGCTGCGAGAAAGCTTAAAACACCCGTCCCGTTGAGTTTATTTGCTGAGCCTTTAAAATCCGTATTTACCCCAAAGACATGTACTTGTGCTGTTGATTTACCGAGTGTAGTTGCTCTATCCCTTCGACCCTTAAAGTTTAAGATGCGTGACTTACAGCAACTAATTACTGAACTCAACCTGAAGAAAGCTGCAGGTATTGATGGAATTAGTAACAAGATGCTGATGAATTTGCCCCGTATTGCAATTCGAATCATTCTATTTATTTTTAATGCCATATTGCGACTAGAGTATTATCCACACAACTGGTCTACTATCAACAATGTCAAAAGTTTTCGAAAAACTGCTCATGACAAAATTGTCCCCAATTCTAATTGGTAGTGGGTGCATCCCAGACCATCAATTTTGTTTTAGAAGTCAGCATAGCACCGTTGAACAAACGCATAGATTGGTTCAACTTATAAGAAGAACATTTGAAGAAAAGAAGTATTGTTTTGCCATGTTTATTGACTTTTCTCAGGCATTTGATAATGTGTGGCGTGAAGGTGTTCTTTTAAAATTGAAATCATATCTACCAACAAATTTTCTAAAGGTATTGGAAAGTTACATTTCTACCCGGAAGTTCACGGTTGTGAAAGGATACTTCATGAGGGTGCCCGAATCTTTATCATACGGTGTGCCACTGGGGCCAGTTTTGTATTTAATATATACTTGTGATATGCCAGTGAGCAGCAATATTCATACATCTGATGCTACAGCTTGCTTTAATGTGCACGAAAACCCTCACGAGGCTTCCCGATATATAAAAGAACATATTACACAGCTGGTCAAACTTATGGAGAATTAAAGTAAACGAACAAAAGTGTGTTCAGGTAACATTTACCCTGCGAAGAAATACTTGTTCTCCAATTCGAATCAACAAACAAGTTGTTCCTCAACAATCACAAGTAAAATACCTTGGTATACACCTTGACCGACGGCTTACTTGGAAACACCATGTTGACTCAAAACTAACACAAATGAAACTTAAGTTAACTCAGATACATTGGCTGTGTGGTAAAAATTCAATACTCTGTCTAGATTGTAAACTTTTAGTATACAAGTCGCTTTTGAAACCTTTATGGTGCTACGGAAGTCAGCTATAGGGCACTGCTTCAGCTTTCAATGTAGATGGAATCCAACGAAGGAAAAACAAGATTTTAAGACTAATAACATCGCCTCCATGGTACATACAAAATTCAAATTTACATCGTGATTTAAGTATGCCACTAGTGACTGAAGGAATTACAAAATACATAGGCAAATAACAAAACTGGAGTCCCATCTTGATCCCCTTGCTCGTAACATCTTTACTGGCAACTGGACACAGCTGCTTAAAAAAGAGGGATACCATGGCTCTAATACTCAACATTCCAGATGAAACAGCTTGAAAATATTTTTTTTGGTGCAAATAAGACATTTATGTATTATTGATTACTATCACTAAGTTTATGCCTGACACTGGTTGGGCCTTATTATCAAATCAATATTTAAGATTTGAATACCTATTGTTAGTTATTTTTTTTTTTTTTTGAAGGCACAATAAATAAATATAAGCATGTAAAAAAAGATGAGAGATGAAATTCAGCTTAGGATCGAGTAAAATACCTAAGTCTAGAAAACTGTCGACCAAATCCTATTGATGATCACCAAGAAAATAGTTTGCAGTAATTTGATTAGATCTTACAAGTCTCATTAATTTACATTTATTGAAATTAAGCTCCATTAAGTTTACGTTGCACCATTCATAAAGTGAATCCAGGTCCTTTTGAAGTAGTTTATGATCCAACAATTTATTATAACTTAAAAAAAATGTACGTCATCGGCATACATCAGGAAAAATTAAAAGTTTATTACTGAGGGCAATGTTAATAAATAATGAAAATAGAAGATGGCTTCCCTGGGGTACACCTGAAGGTACGACTATACTTTTAGAAATTTTTGATAAGAAGTAAATAATTAACTTTGTCAAATACTTTTCTAAAATACGTGTAGATAACATCTGTTGCATCCTTTGTAAAAAGCCTCGATTTATTGTGATGGTACGGTTAAGAAGATTTGTGGTTGTAGAACATCCTTTTTTGGAAACCATGTAGAGACGGAGGTATGATACTTGCAACTTGGTAGCATATACGAGTATATTCAGTGATAAACTTTTCAAACAATTTAAGGATAACACTTATCTTTGCGATTTCACTTTAGTTTTCAATTTCAGATTTGTTGCCCGATTTAATCCACTGAACAACGAAGGATTTTTTCCGAATATCCATATTTATTAATTCAGCGCAGTTATGTAATTTTTGTATAGTATGCTATTTAATTTTGTATATTCTGCACGACTCACAGAATATCTAAGATAATCGACAGAAGAACCAGTTCTTTTAAATGTGTTGTAAAATTTATTCTTTTTATTTTTAGCACGACATAATTGTTTATTATTCCACGGAGGTCCAGATAATGGTTTAATTATATGCTTCGGTATGCACAGAGCCATAAAAGAATACATTTTGTGATTAAAAAAAGTCCGAAAGTGTCTTCCAAAGAAACGTCTGAATTAACGGAAGTGATTAAAATATCGTATCAGTTCGTATTTGAAATAAGCTCATTTAACAAAAAGTTGTTAGTACGTTTAAAACAATAAGATTTTACACTGACCAATGGCTGTAAAACATAATCAGATGGAATGGTTACAAATAATTCAATAGCAGGATGGTATCGATATTCAGGAACTGAAATAGGTGTAGTTCGTTTAACATAACCGTCATCAATATCATTTACAAAAATTAGATCAAGAGTTTTACAATAATCATTCGTTATACCATTTATTTGAAAAAGGATCGTATCATATAAAATGTTGAAAAAGTCCTTCCAGCAATCATATAGTTTAGTTTGAACGTAATAATTGACATTTTGGTAGAGTAATGACAATGAGTTCGAAGTAACGCTATTTAGTTTTTTGGGATATTCCTTTCACATACGGGAAAAATACCAATATTATAAGCTATCGGTCTTTTTTTGTAGTTATATTCTCTAACTAAATTATTTATAGGCCAGAAGTTAGGATCCAAAAGTTTATTCAATATATCTGCAGAAACTGTAATTTAAAAGATGTTATAGATCTTGCTTGAGAAAATTGAAATTTATGTATCAAAAATATCTGAATTATTTGCAACGTTAGATCTTATGTAGTAGTCTACAGCATCTATAGAAGTAATGCTTGCCAAACGAGAAATAAATATATTTTTCTTGGGTGGAATTGCTCGCAATGGATTACAAATGGTTGTGTTAGTAATCGTTGCATTGGTAGAAGTATGGTTATTCAGTTGAATTGTCGGTGTTGTAAGAATTTGTCCACTTATTTCTTGAGATGTAATCACCTCATTGACATCGGCAGCACTCGGAATTACAGGATTCGATGAATTATAATTCAAGGGTAAACCAGGAGACTTATCATTCTTTTTTTATTTGTATTTTTGGAGACAAAACATTTTGATTATCAACAAAACTATCCCATTAGATTTAAAATTTTTTTTTAATTCAGCAGAATTAAATTGTGAGCCGTGGTCTGTTACCAACATGTTTGGGATACCATATGTTGAAATTTTTTTTTTTAATTTTTGTATTGTGACTTCAGCTGTCATATTTGGTACGATGTGCACTTCAGGGCACTTGCTGAAAGCATCAATTAAAACTAAAAAATATTTACCCATAAAAGGGCCAACAAAATCAGTGTGAACTCTCTCAAATACTTTGCTTGGTGGTATCCAACAATGTACTGGCACTGCCTTTGTGTTTGGCATATGAACTTGATATAAAGAGCAATTCAGAACCATATTCTCGATGTCCGAGTCCATTTGGTACCACCAGCAGAAGGCTCTAGCCAAAGATTTAATTTTAGACATGCCGAAATGCCCGGTGTGTAAATCCTGCAGAAGTCCTTTACTCAGAGTTTTCAGTATGAACACGCGAATTCCACTCAAAAGGCAGACACTTTGTTACGCAAACTCTGTTTGGTCTATGCCAAATCTAATATCTGAAACGCAACGCCGAACATATTTTAGTGACTCAAGCGAAATTTTTACTTCGTCCTCTTTTTCGGTTTCTGCACGTAGTTATTTAACTGTTACGGGTAGGTTTTCAATGGCGTTTACTTCAATCACATCGATTTCTTGAATAGCGTCGTACGTTGTATTTTGTGGCAGTTTTGAAAGACCACCAGCGTTGGCGTTTTCCATTGACTTTTTCAAACGTATATCATAATTGAATGTTTGTCATAGTGCTGCATTCTGGTTGCTGTTAACGTTGGTAAGCCCTTAGTTGGTGAGAATATCTGTAATATGGCTTTATTATCTGTAACAGGGGTGAATTTTCTTCCCATAATGTATTGGTAAAACTTTTTACTCCAAAAATTATCGCATATGCCTCTTTATCCACTTGGCTGTATTTTTGTTGCGTTTCGTTCAAAGTTTGCGAAGCAAACTGAATATCTATGTGGCTTAACATTGCCCCCACCCCCACTGGGGTAGCGTCTACTGCTAGTATCAGTAGTAACTCTGGAAGATAGTGCATTAAAACAGCAGATGGCATTTTGTTTTTCTCTCTAAAAGCCTTTTCGCAACGTATACAACAATGTGTATATTTTCAATAAATCGGCCGTAGTAATTTATGAGACCAAAAACGAGTGCAATTCGTCCTTTGATTGCGGCTTTTTATTTTTTGTATGGCATCAGCTTTTTTTTAGTCTTAGCAATAACATAACCGCAGTACTCAAGTTGGTATTTTAAAAACTAGGAATTATGCAAATTTTATACGCATATTGTGGTTGTATTTCATCATTAGGGGCGGTCACTTTTATATCATCCAAAAACACTTTGACACCAGGTATGTCCCCAAGCAATTGTTCAATAAAACGCTGCCATTTGGCAGGAGCACACGAGATGCCAAACATAAGTCGCGTAGGTTGAAATAAACCTTTATGAGTGCTAAGTGTTAAAAGATGTTGATCGTCATGGGGGGAAGCTTATCCACCAATTGCACCGGATTAAGTGTTACCTTATAGTTCCCACACATTCGTACAGAGCCATCTCTTTTTGGTACGACTACCAATGGAGTGGCCCACTCACTCTGATCTACTTTGACCAATAAACCTTCATGAACTTGTCGTTCAATTTTACGATCAACAGCTGGCAAAAAATGGTACTCGTCTTGATTTTACAGCTTTTGGTACATCATTTGATTTTAAATATAGCCTTGCTTGAAATCCCGTTATTTTACCCGTAAAATTAGAAAACATGTTAGGAAATTTTTTTATTAAGTTATTTATTAACACGTCACATACCTGTATACAATTTACTACCTCTTTCTTTTTATTTTCTAAAATTTAGGGACAATCTAGTTTTAGTCCACGAAGCCATTCACGTCTCAACAAGTGTTTTTTATTCAAAATCAACAATATAAATTTTTCCTGGTACGGCACCTTCTTACTTCACTTCTTCACTTTAATTGTTTGTTGCATAAGCTAAATAATTCCAAATCTGACGGCCATACTTGATGCTTTGCGAAATATTTTATTGCATCACTTTTACTGATGACAGTTACCGGTACGCCAGAATGATTTTTAAAAAAATTTTTATTACTTTCGATATGTACGTTTAAAAATATTTTGGAACGTAAAGATGTTGTGTCTATGTTTTTATTTGTTATAAGTAAAAGTTCATTCACTATGCAGTCAGGTGGTTGCTATTCTTCTTCAATTTGACATATTCCATTTCTTTCTTTGAAGCAAACTTTCCGCAGATGCCCTTTATGTTTACAAAAATTACAGATTTCATTTTTGTATTTGCACTCGTTCGCTAAATGGTTGGTGTTGCAACATCGATAATTCTTATTTTTACTTTTTTTCTCAAGTATTTCATTTGGTTTTGGGTTAAAGTAGTCTTCCAATGTGGATAGTATTTCCTGATATTGTAAGCTTTCTGGTTCTTTCGGCATTATTTTGTCACAAAGAGTGTTGTAAGTAGAAGCGGTGTCGGTAGTAAATACCGTGATTGTATTTTCAAACCGTCTTACCCATCTAGTCCAAGTTGTAACTTGTGTGTTGAACGAATCAAAATTAAATGTATGGTGTATTGAGTTTTGTTGCCATCAAACCTCTAAACTTGTAAGTTCTTTTAAATCCTCGTAGCCAGAAACTGTTGTAACGTGTGTATTAAAATACGATAGTTTTCCAACTAGAACTAATATGTGTTTATTTCATATAATCTGACATTTTGCTTTCATATGACAATTCTGTGCTATTTGATAGAAATTAGTAAAATAAGAACAGGTATGTAGATGATGTAAAAGAACATGTATGTGAACAATCATAACAACATTTGGTCAACCTTGTCCGACCGAGTACTCCCATCAGTGAAAAACGATTTATTTTTAGTTGTTATCCTAATGATAGCTATAACTGAAATAATAACATTGAACGCATCGCAACTTAAATGTATAGGTATTTTACAAGCAACGGATACAAAAACGATACAAATATCAGGTAAAAACGTACCAATAATAAAGGTGCCTTTGTCCTTGTGGGTATATATACTGTGTGTGTATATTAGTTTTTATATGTTTGAGCCATAAAAAAGTATTAAATTAAAAAAAAATATTTAATAACAGCTTCAAAAGGTAATAAAAATGTGGGATTGGTTGAATAGCAGATAAAATACGTAAAGCATTTAAGGCAAATAAAACAAGATAAACAATTAAACCAAAAGGAAAATATTTACAAAGTTTAATTGTATAATGAAAATTTGATTTTAAATATTCCGAAAAGTATTGAAGGTATGAGAATATTTTTTTTCAGTTTCCAAAGCTGAATGTATATTTTTCTATTAAATTAAAACGTTTTCTAATATATAATTTTATAAAACTTTTTTTTAATTGTGTTAAAAAAATTTAAACATTTTTAGAAAATCCCTTCTCTTGCCAACATTAATGTGTAGGATGTCAAGAGTTTCTTAAAGTTACTTACAACAAGTTTATTTATAATAAAAGACCAAAAACTTTACAAAAAAATGCGTGAAATTTTTTTTGCCACATGCAAAAATTAGAATTTATGCAAATAAAATGCTCATTTTCGACCACTGCTGGATGCATTGGCACACTATCTTACAACAGGGTGCCTCCAAATGTACTGCTTCAAAAGTTCAACAATTCTTCTCTTTAAAACAATGTGTTTCATCGAAATCGGTTGACTAGTTCAAAAGTTGCGGACCTATTACCACTTTTTTTTTTACACCACTGTACGTTATTGAATTTTCTCTACATTGGAAGCTGAAGCAGTGCCCTATAGCTGAATTCCGGGTTTTAAAAGCGGCTTGCATATTGAAAGCTTACAATCTAGACTGAGGGTTGAGTTTCTACTATCCTTTTTATGCCGAGTACACACTATGGCATTTTGTGACATCGCAAGCTAAAGTAAAACTGTGCGGTAATGGCGAGAACAAGTTGACAACATTGTAGACACAAAAACAAAATGTCAGCGTGTTGAAATTTTATTATATTTAACATAGTGTCCACACCTGACGATTTTATATCATAACTCGTAATATAACGCCGGCAGAGCAACTGCCATTTTTTCATTAATATCAGCGAAAAGACGCAATTTAGACTGTCCCTTTTCTGCTTGCCTGTGCAGGCAGACTTTTTTAGTTTGTTGGTGAGAGGGTGTGAAAAGCTTGCAGGGTAATACAAAAGGCACGCAATGAAAATTCGAGGGGATTTTTGACTTTTATCTTTGCCTTTCTCGTACTCTCAGCAATAAACATTTACATAATTGTCAAAAAGACATGAAGAAAAAAGTCCTAATGTAAATTTTGGTGACTTTTTGAAGGGGGCTTAAAAGAAAATTGTCAAAGCAAGGCCGGCTAGAAAGGCATAGTGTGAAATGGCACAGACGTTGATGATTTTATATCATGATGAATTACACAAATATTTGCAAAATGCTTGCTAAAAATATGTATCTAGTAGGCGTGTTGTTTAATTTTTTGGTCACCAATAATTGTTGTGCCCCTTTTTTAAACGAAAATTGTATAATAAATAAACGTAAAATGCACAGTGACACATAAAATGACATTTGATATCAAAATGAATTTATCAGCCTGTGAGCTCTGATGGTTATATAATAACGTTGCCATAATATTAATAAATTGAGTCTATACGTGATGAATTTTCATTATGATATCAATTTGACATTCATCATGATATAAATTGATCAGGTGGGGACGCTATGTAACACATAACGAAAGAATTTTGAATGTATTCGGTTATAGGAATTTAAAAGTATGGAAAACGAAACAGAAAAAGGAAAAGCACAAAACCGTGTGAGAAAATTTCAAGCGTCCTGGAATTTTTAAATCAACTTGAGACCTGCAACCGCAAACTGGAAATAGAGTAGAGATGGTATTTTCCATCACTTTCTTTGTAATTTTTTAGATTGTCTTGATTTTTTCTTCTTGTTATTGCTAAACTAACGGGAACACTAGCCAATTGAATAATTTTGCGATTACACATTTGTGCAAATATTAATTAACAAAAAATACGAAAAACAAAGTCTCACAATTGATAAAACAAATGACACTAATGTCATTATATCAAAACTAGTTCTTGATGTAGACAATGTTTGCCATATTGCCATTTTTTAGGTATGGGACACTTTTCTGTCACAATGACACAACAAAATTGTGTGTTATCGAAAAACTTGACGGGAACGACACTGCACACATTTAAAAATGACAACAAAATAAATACCAGATGTAAACTCATGATCATGTAAAAAGCCACGTGCATGTGTGGCGATAACGACAAGGGAATTTTTAGGATGTTGGTTGCATTTTTTAAAATTACTAGTAGTGGCTACATGCCGTAAGCTTTTGATAGTATTTTTGTTCCAGAATACAAACGTGGCACATGTAGCCGAATCGAACACATTTTCTGAGGCAGTACATCTGTAAGCATGTGAATATCTACATGTACATATGTATATTACTAGTACACGGCATGTAGCAAATGCAGCTTCGTGATGACGTCAAAGTTACTTCAGAACCACATACGCATGTGGTTCTCTACATGCCATGTACTATAGGCTTTAGTATGTTCCTATATCGTCGTCCTTCATGCTTTGTTTTATTTTGGCGACTGTTGTAATACCCTTTTTTTCGTAATTTTTTCAAAGATAATATTTTACCATTTTTAAGGCATATTTTTAAGAAATCATTTCAAAATTGATTTCTATAGGTTACGTTCTAAACAATGTTTAACTAAAGATCATATTAGAGTTGGGTATAGTTGTTCTTTTTGCGGATTGTTCTATTTTGTTCCCAATAACTAAAAGAACCAGTTAAATTTTCCGTTCAGTTGTTCTTTTCGTTCAGTTGTTCAGTAACAACAGAACAACAAAATATACAGAAATATTGTGTATTTGTTATTATAGTGCATTACTACTTACAAATAAGAAGCGTTGTAATTTTGTTGCACTAGAAAGAAGAATCAAAACAAAAACGCAGAAAAAATTTCAGGGAAAACGAGACATTAACAAAAATACACTTATCTTCCGTCTCGTGTCACCTCTGTATAATTTGTGACAGAACAGAGATTTCAAAGTCATCAAATACTATTTAGTGGTTTCTTCGTGTGTTGTTACTCTAAACTAATTTCGCTTTATGCTTCGTGACATTATTCGTTGCGTAGTTTTTGTAAGTAAATAGCAAAAATTAATATTTTTGAATGAAAATACTTCAATGAAGTCGGCAATCATTTGAAAACAAATTAAAAAAAATTTTTTATGCTGATAATCTTTTTCACATTCTGTTTTTAGTTCAGCACAACAAATTCTTTCCTTTAAATTTGTAAGACTCACTTGTTCATTTCACTAATTATACATTTTCTGTTGTTTGTTTTGATTATTGTGCAAATTCAAATTTTTTATTTTTAAAATTTATTAACAAGCACACTACATTTGTCCCTTTTTAACAGTACGCAAATCAGAAACGGTAATTGATCAGAAATTAAATTGAAGTACTTTGCTTGTGTATTCGTCAGGAGCAGATAATGAGATAACAAAACGAACTAAGGACCAAAAACGAACTAAGAACAAAAACGAACGAAAGAACCAAAAAGAACACAAGAATAAAAAAGAACAACTAGACTGAACTAGTTTACATTGTTCACTTAATGGAGTAGTTCAATTGAGCTAGTTCGTTCATTAACAGCACAACTGCAGATCATATCGAAATAAAGAAACTCATTGGTTGAGCAATAACAAAGTTGTTTTAATGTTATGTTGAAGCCAGTTCATTTGACAGTTGGTGGCTTAATATAAGAAACTATTCCTTGTAAATGTTGATATGAAGGCTAAAATGTAAAACTACGCACGCAATTTCCACACAGCGTTACCGTTGAGAAATTTCAAAAAGTGGCACAAAAAGGGGATTAAAAAAAAGTGGCACAAAAAAGGGGATTTTGAAAAAAAAGTCGCAACGTTTTCATAAAGGCATTTATTTTAAACAAAACATTGGAATTTAGTAAAAATTAACAAAAACATAACAGAAAACAATCAGTTCATTTATACGAGTAAAAGCGGTAAAATAATAAAATAAAATATAATAATAATTAACATTAAAACTAAACAACAATTCTTTAGAAGATACATAGAAGCAAATTCATATGCATATGTAAATATTAAGTACTTAGATAATTTAACGTATAGTTGACCTTTGGAATGTTTGGATTTTCATTTCGCACGGATGACCTCAATCCGAAACTATTGTTAAATTATAAAGTATTTTTTATAAAAAAAAAGTGGCAAAAAAGGGGATTTTTGAAAAAGTGGCAAGGCTTCAAAAAAGTGTAAAATTGTCACTTTAGTCGCACAAACGGTAACGCTGTTTGCACATACTGCAGCCATCTCATATGCATACACTGTGCAGATACAGATTGTAATGAATTAAAGAACCAAGAAAAAGGTTGACCCGCAGTGTTTGGAATTATTTTTATAGGCCGTTCCGCGTGCCACCAAATCAAGTAATTTCTTGATTTCGGCAGAAATCCGATTTTCCGAAACCGATTTTCTTAAAACATAGCTAAGAACCCTCTCGATCAAGTCACCTTTCAAACAGAAAAACCTAAATTAAAATCCGTCCAGCCATTTAGTCTGTACGTCGACATGGACAGCCACACATACACACACTACAAACTTATAACACCCCTTTTTTTTGGTCGGGGGTCAAAAAAGAAAGATTATGTAAATAAATTGATTTTTAGTGAAAATTTTTGCCCTAATAAAAACTGGGCAAAATTTACCACCAACGTCAGGTTTGTCGAAAAATTTTACCTCAGTAGTTAAAAGTTAAACATTGCTTTCGAAACATATTCAGAGCAGCCTAACGATAAAAAATTTTGCTTTTGCTGTTGCTACTGTTTATAACAGGTAAATTTTTTCAACAGATTTTGAAGAAAACGAATTTTGTAAATTTAAGGTCCTTTATATCATTAAGCTCGTGCAGTAAAGTGAAGAAAATATAAAAGGGTATTCAATTTGTGATGTGAACAACTTAAAAGATTTGCAAAAATTAAGCCGAAACTAGTATGCCTCAAAATTAAAAAAGTGTATTGCCAGCAAAATGTTCTATTTGATATTGACTCATGTTATGTTATATTGGCGGTATTCGATGTTTGATGCAAATTGTCTTGCGTAAGTTCAAATGCAAAATATCGTAGCTTTTCAGTTAATTTTAATTATTTTTTTCGAACTTCATTTGTTTCTATATTTATGATTTGATCAGGCTAATTATCACATGTAATTTGGCTTACAAAGCGATACGAACTTTAGCCTGATCAAATCATAAATATCGTAGCTTTTCTTTGGATTGTGTATGTATTTTGTTGTTGGATTTGAAAGAAAAGCTACGATATTTTGCATTTGAACTTACGCAAGACAATTTGCATCAAACATCGAATACCGCCATTATAATGTTTATGGTATATTGTAAATTAAATTAAAACCAAACAATAATAAATTATAAGAAAACATCTTGGAAAAAAGAAAACTATTACACCTTAGTATGGCAGAGTTTACATCTGGCATTTCATGTGTTGTCATTTTCATATGTGTGCAGTGCTGTTCCCATCAAATTTTTCGATGACACATAATTTTGATGTGTGATTGTGACAGGAAGAAGTCCCATCCCTAAAAAATGGCAATACGGTATCATTGTCTACATCAAGAACTAATTTTGACATAATGACATTTAGTGTCGTATGCTTTATCATTGTGAGACTTTGTTTTTCGTATTGTTTGTTAATTAATATTTATACAAATGGATAAGAAAAAAATGAAGAAAATCTAATAAACAGCAAAGAAAGTGGTGGAAAAGACCAGGGCTTAATATGCGCGCTACCAAAGGGTTTTATTGTACTCTGCATTCCAGTTTACTGAAGCAGGATTCAAGTTGGTTTAAAAATTTCGTGCGAATGAAGGGAGAAAATTTCGACTTTCTTGTTGGCTGTTTGACACCATAATTCTGAATGTGACAGCCGCAGTTCTTTCGAAATTTCTGCCCATGCAGATTCCTTCGTATTTCTATCCCTATAAATGCTAAATAGGTGACTCCACACAGCCTCACGAACTTCTATCAGTCCATGACGCTTGAATTTTCCTTACACGCTTCTGCGATTTTTCGTTTTCCATTTTTTTTGTACACCCGCACACATTTAAAGTTCTTCTGTATTTTGTCAATGTCAAAATGTCAACCTGCTGACATTTTCTTTTGGGTTCGCAATGCAGCCAACTTATTCTCACAGCTATTCACATCAGATGCGTAAACAGTTTCTGTGGTAATGCCACTCAACGAAAAATATCGGCAATGACAAACGTTGCCACTAGTTCCCACTGCTATTTTTGCCATATTTTTCACAAAATGCCACAGTGTGTACTCGGCCTATTTCGATCAGTTGTACAGTGAACAACAGAACAGAGATTGCACAGTCATCAAATCCTCTGTAATGTTTTCTTCATGTGTTGTTATTCTAAAGTCATTTCATTCTATACTTAGTGACCTTATTCGTTCTGTAGATTTTGTAAGTAAATGGTTAAAATCAATATTTTTGATTGAACATGCTTAAAATGAAGTTGGTAATAATTTGAAAACAAATTTTAATCACTAAAAGAACAAAAAGGAACAACTGGAGTGAACTAGTTTACATTGTTCAGATAGGGGAATAGTTCAATTAACTAGTTCGTTCCTTAACATAAGGTGACCAGATTTCGGAGAAAAAAAGATGACATTAACAAAAATAGTACAAAATTTATTTGAAATCAATGTCAAAATTTTTTAAATATTGTACATATGTACATGTATGTATGTATACATGTAAAATTAGTTAAATAACAGAAATTAAAAATTTTAAAGACTAAAGCTTCCAGGAGACGTTCCAATAAAACCATCAAGCACATAGTTGTGTGCGTCCAGTCGTTTTTTTTCGGCTACACGTACACGTTGTCGGTACTGATTGATGAGAATCAAAACATTTTGATATTTTTATTTGACGGCTGATTATTTGAACATCTCTAAATCTGATGGACGAAAAAGACGTCATTTGCTTTGTGCAATTTGTTGTGTTACGACATATAGAAGTGCGCGGATGAAAAAAGTAGCATTTCATAAAAATCTACCATTTTTCGTTGCCAAAAACCCAAACAATCAAAAGTCTACAAGCAGTTTTATTATTATTAGAAAATTTGTAATATAAATATAATAGTCTAATAGTCTCTTCTTTTATTAAGTTTAAGGTCTCTTGTTTTTATATTACAAACTGTTTGTTTATAATAGTCTCTTGTTTTATTAAGCTTAAGGTCTCTTGTTTTTATATTACAAACTGTTTGTTTATATTTCGATATTTGTTTAGGAAAAATATTTGTTTTTTATAATTATTTGTAAAATTATTATTTTAAATAATAATTGAAGAAAAAGTAGATGACAGATAGAAAAATTAATATTTAACTCTGTATTATATTTGTTTAATGTTCTTGTTTATACCAAGATTTCATAGAGCTTTTTGTTCATCCGATGAGGACATATTTGTATCCGCACACAATGAAAACAAAATTAAAATGCTGATTGACGATATTATTAGAACCTCACCGAAAAAGCGTCAATCATGCTAACATTATACAAGGTACTTGCACGACTACAACACCAAAAAACAAACGCATTTTGTTGGTAGAAACAAACGAATAGTTGTCAGAAACAGATGTCTTTTGTTTTTAAAAATAACAATCACAGGGTAACTAAAGTGCAATTGCAGACGCGGCATTCATGCCTGATTATAGTCATTTAGTGTTGCCAATATGTGTGTAATACACAGTGTGTAATTTCTATTCTCATGTGTAGATCATGTAATGAGATTCATGTATAATCTTTGTGTAATTAATTATACTTTGGGTTCTATTTTTATTTATTTTTGTTTTAATTTTAACATATACAAAAGATGTGTAGTATACTTTTCTTCAATGTGTAATTGGAGATACAGATATGTGAAAATTCATTGACAACACTGTAATAATTTTATTCACACACATACAATAACAGTTTTGAGGCTTGTAAACAAAGTTTGACAACTTTCTGCATTGTATACATTAACAGGCTGGGCTTGTGCATGTACCTTGCATAATTTTATCATGGCGTCAATTAAACGACACTAATACATTCTCACCGATAGATGGTTTTATTTGAACGTCTTCTGGACACTTTAATGCTGTAGAGGCCACCTTCTTTCATCGGCCTTCAAGCTTACGATATTTTCTTATCGTAAGTGTTAACATACATATATTTTAAAAAGCAAAAGTTTAACAAAAACAAAAATTAAACATTCTTTTAATATTGAAGATGAAAAAGATGACTGTTAACAAAAAAAAAGATGAAAAAGTTTTATAGATGACAGCGATTTAAAATACATGATTGTCCTCCAAAAAAGAGGATGTACGGTCACCTTACTTAACTGCACAACTCTGGTATATTTTATAAAAAAGGGAAACAACACTCAAATGCTTGCATTAATACAGCAAACATGTATACGCGTATAATGTGTTTCGATCAGAAAAATCATATGAAGCAACAAGAATAAATTGCGAAAAGTAGAAAAGAGAAACAAAAAAATGTCCAGTACAGAGGGTCGTGTACTACACACTCTGCATCTTCGCCCCTTCTTCAACAAACTTCGTCTGTCTGTCTTTCAATTGCTCAAATGTAAAAGGGCACTAAATAAAAGAAGAGCAAAAAAATCGACCTGCACCAAAGGTTGAACAATTGCTCTAGCTTTCAGTTAACCCAAAGAGAAAAAAATGTGCACAAAATATTTCCAATATTGCTGGAGTTTATGCCATAAATTGAATTATATACCCATGCATATATAGATACATACGTAGTATGTATGTAAAACGTATATTTAAGGTACCACGGTAGCTTCTGTTTGTTATTGTTGTTTTCAAATATAAATAGAAGAAAAAAAACTGTTGCATCGTTATCATCTTGGCTCTTTTATTTTTCGCTCTATTTCAAATGTAATTTTACTTCACATTATCTTAAAATCTGGTCGTACTGGTTTTGATAAAACCATACTAGAACGTTCAACTCATTTTATTCAGTTTTGTTTATTTTGTCTACATACCCTGTCGGAAATTCAGTAAACTTTAAACTAACTTTAAGCTAACTATTTCACAACTACTACTGACTGACACTTGGATTACTTTTCAATAAAATCAACTGACTCATGATACAATTATACAAGGTACTTGCACGACTACAACAAAATTGCAACACCAAGAAACACACCCATTTTGTTGGTAGAAACAAACAGAATTTAGTCAAAAACAGATGTCTTTTGTTGTTAAAAATAACAATTACAGGGTAACTAAAGTACAATCGCAGACGCGGCATTCATGATTATAGTCATTCAGTGTTGCCAATATGTGTGTTATATACAGAGTGTGTAATTTCTACTCACATGTGTACGCCTATAACTAGATTCATGTATAATCTGTGTGTAATTCTACTTTAACTTCTATTTTTGTTTAATTTTGTTTTAATTTTAACCTACACAAAGGATTTGTAGTGTAATTTTCTTCAATGTGTAATTGGAGACACAGCCACATGCAAATTCATTGGCAACACTGTAATCATTTTATTCACACACATACGCTAACATTTTTGCGGCTTGTAACATTGCGATGTCCTAGGCGGTAGTCAATTCTCCCACTTTGCGTTACTTTTTAACTAACTTAAGGCATAATTAGTTTTTATTTTCTGTTCTCTTACGAATCAGCTGACTCTTTTGTATTTATAGAAACCTAATACAAGTCGTTCGTTTTTCTGTTTCGTTCTGTTCTGTTTCGGTTCCACCTGCGAAAATCAAAAAATTGTTAAGTAAATGTAAGTGACAGCATAAATTAAATAAAAACGATTTGAAATAAATTGTGATTGTGCGTTTAGAATTTAAAAAATTTAATTTTGAAAAGAAAAACATAAAATTATGTTGAAACATAAAAATGGACGATACAAAATTTATCACTTTAGTGGAAACCTGCGACCCTTCTGCAAATTTAGAAGCAGAACGGCACAGCAGAGAACAGCAACAGAAAGTAAAGACTAATGAAGCCTTTAAAGTTGATTTTTTTTTAAATCACCTGGTAGTCAGTAAATTTAACATGTATCATCACACGTTGTGAAGACAACCTTCTACTACCCAGCTAAGGTACCAAGGCGAATTGATACCAGGTGGTTTAAATTTGTAACTCTGCGTATTCGCCTTGTATATTTGTTAGTGTAAAATTTCCTGCTATCAGAATATTTCCTAGCGTTTTGCATTGATTGACAG
The DNA here is from genome assembly GCA_936439885.1 of Nowickia ferox. Taxonomy (NCBI): domain Eukaryota; kingdom Metazoa; phylum Arthropoda; class Insecta; order Diptera; family Tachinidae; genus Nowickia; species Nowickia ferox. The sequence goes on from OW387026.1 coordinate 44,964,109, forward strand.
CAGAGCAATTATGTCAGCTGCTGAGGTGATCCTACCTGATGTGAATTCGACTTATAAAGTACCATCCAAAGCATATTTATATAAAGTATATGCAGGTCTACAACAACTAAGAAAGTACAAAAACAACAGGCGATTTGTTTGTGTAAGAATACTGGATGAATGTCAAAAACAGATGGATACAACGAGACCTGGGCAACTTGCATTACTTTTGCATAAGCACTCATTAAAAAAAAAAAAATTTTAGTGTTAATTTTGTGTTGCCACTAAGCACATCATGAAGTAATGCAATATTATTGCACTATCACATATTGTACACAGTAAAATTGAATAAAACGTGAAAATATTTTTAGGAAGTAGCGCAAATAAAAAATATAAAATACACTAAAGTTCATTGAGGGCACTTTTATAAGTACGTACATACAAATTAACAAAAAAAAAACTGTCAATATAAATACAAACTAGATTTCAAAACCAATTGAAAAAATTAAAAAGTTTCATACTTCAAGTACGTTGCATCTCGAGCTTATATGAAAAACCGTGCAATTTAAAACAGATCTGAACTTAGGTTTTCGTTTATTGTAAAGTTATATCTTAAAAAATGGTGATTTTATAAACAAGTTTATAAGTTGTCTTTCTCTCGAAAAATTATAAAAAACGTAGTGATATGATTTTTCCTCTTAGATGACGATATGTACATAGGAAAAAATTTACATATTTATGTATGTACGTATGTTTTTATGTATGTATATACACATTTACGTTGTATTTTGCACTATATGTTTCACTGATAATGCAATAATACTATTCATAATGTGTTTAGTGGTGCAAAAAATAGTGCACTAAAAATAACAATGCAATGTTGATGAATTACTTTGAAGGGATTTTAGTAATATGCAAGAAAAATTGGACTAATATTATTAAAGTTAGTGCTAATGTAATAAATTTGCATTTGCATTGATTTGGTTTATTGTGGGAAAATGGTCAATGCATTTGCTTATTTAATGCAATAGCCCCAGATTTGCATACAACAAAAAGAAAATGTATGGATAGACAAAACCAAAGTAAATTTATTAATTGATAAACCTTTAATATATGAAATAAGTATAATAAAAGATACATATGTACCTTAATAATTAAATATAATTATTTTTAAATGTTTTGTAACACATTTTTTAAGTAAAAATTTATTTAAACTTTTTCACATACGTTGTCAGTATACCCAATTGTGTATAACAAAGCAAAACAAAACAAAATGGCGTACGCAAATTGTAAACAACTTTTTACATTCATGCATTGCCACGAAACGAGAAAAAAATTAATCACCTGAGTAGTTGCATATACTTGATATAAATTTACTTTGAACGTAGCTGAGAATAAATTTGTTGGCTCTCACCAAATTCGATTCGTACTCAAATTAAGAATTAATTTCGCATTTGTTTTTAGCTTTTAGTCAGCCTAAGAAAAGTTAACTATAACTTAATTATTTTTTTAGTCAACCACACATTCTCCGACAGGGTATGAACATAAATATGTACATGCACAAAGCAAACAAGTCAGCTGAAAGTGTCGTATGTTTCAATTAACTACTATGTACTCCATGCATGTGATTCTTGCTTATGTTTGGGTAAGTAACTTAACGCTGCTCTCATGGACTTTTAAATATTTCAGGGAATGTTGATTTATTTCAGTGCATCCTAACAAGTGAATGGTTTGTGCTTTTTTATGCACTTTTATGTAGAGTACTTGAGTCAATCAGACCATATAGTGTGTGTACACGATAATGATCATCAAAAGCAAGCGAGCAACTTTTTCTGAAGATATTTGGTTCCGCTTGTATTTGAAATGTGACATCGCCAAGCAGGGTTTCACTACTTTGGAACATATGTATTAGTGATGTGCCGAATATCAATTTTTAATATTCGCGACTACGAATACGAATATTATACGTACATATCGTTCATTTACTCAAAGGACGTCAGAACTCAAAAAATGGAATTTTTGATTTAATGATGCAGAATTAATCGTCAAATCGTTCTTCATATTGTGTAAAAATTTCATAAAAATACTTGTTTACTCAAACTAAAACTTCATTAACCGACTTCAAAAAAAGGAAGAGGTTAACAATTCGCATCTATTTTTTTTTTGAGGTGTTACTTCATAACTCGGTACATTTCGGATCGATTATAAAAATCATTTTTTTATTAAACTATTTCACGCGGTTATATTTAACCGATTTTTACGAAACTTACAACACACCTTGAGATCTAAAATATACACAATCCTCCTTTTTTTAATGGGCGGAGTCACGCCCACGCATTCGAAACTAATGCATAATTTTCTACAGTTTTTCAGAAATTATCTTATATGTAATACAAATTTAACATACAGATGTATGGATAAATTTATATCCTTTTTCGATATCAATATTTGGATTTTCTCCACTCATGGAGTTCATTAGGATTTAACTTAGATAGTTGTTCGCGATTTTTTTAAATGTGAAATCATTCTTTAATGGATGCTCAGTGGATATTTCTGATATTCCGCAACGATTAACTTAGAAGTGTTCACCAGTGGTAGGGTTGTTATCCGTCCTCTTTTTCCCGGACACTGTCCTATTTTTGGGATCCCTGCCCTAAGAAAAAATTTGAGTCAGGGAAAGTCCTACTCTTAAGGACATGTTTTCGCTTTTACATTGAAAAATGGTATTTATTAAAAACCGAACTAAAAGTGAAAATAATTGGTATTGAATGTCTAGCTAATCTTATAAATAACACTGTCCATTAGGCTTGTGGTATGTTATTTTAAGACGTCGAATTATTATTCTGTATATAAAATATCGACGGAGTTGCATTTTTGCGCCTTTAACTCCCATTGGAGTATAGGGCGCCCACAAATTTGAGTTACAACCCTGAGTTCGTTCCAAGTTATATTCAGAGATCTCCTTTCATTTCAGCTTCTAGAATTCGAATTACACCACCAAGCCTTACAACACAGTTGCGCAAAACGAGCCAAAATAATATAGTGCATAGCTTTAAGTTAGAGTTAAAATTATAATTTGCATGAATTAGAATAAGACATTTTAACCAAACAATGAAAGTTCATTTAAAGTCGTGGCCCAACGGTTAGAGATATTTGATATGTAATCGGTTGAACTTTGGTTTCTCAGTTTATGAAGAACTACTTTTTAATTAATTATTGTGGTGCTATAAACCTTTTTTGATATAAAGCCTTTATAAAACAAAATTGGGAGTAAATCTGCTATTTCCAAACGGGTAGTCCGATTATCATAAAATTTTGTCCAGCTATAGCAGAGGTGTATTCAAATTTACAAATTGGGTTCGGACAATGTAGTGTGAAAGGGGGCTGGTCCACGTGCCCTCAAAATGGGTCACCTCGGGTATATGGAAATCTTAAAACCATACAACTTTCTTTGTTTTCATTTGTTTTTTTTTGTTTTTAAAAAACTTTATATTTTTAAATTTCCCTTGTTATGGTGTTTAAAAAACATAGCAGGAGGTATTAGTTATCTCTTATAGTTTAGAAGATATTCCGGTTGTAAAACTAAAATTTTTCAATTTTTAACGACCTTAGTCCATTATTTTGCCAATTGTGACTCCAAAATATTCAAAATTTTTCTCAGATAATTTTTTTTTTATTAGCCTACAGTTACCTTAAAATTACACAGGAAGTTTGACAAAAAAATCTTCTTTGGGTGAAAAGTTACATGCAAAACAAAATGAAAATTTAAAAAATAGCTACTTTAAGCATATTTTTGGGGGAAAAATTATGTTTATTCTTTTGAAGTTATTGAAAAACTCTGCATTATCAGCTATGGGGTTTTTATACTCTTTTAAAAGGTCTTTTAACACAAAATACTATTTAGAAAAAAAATTTCCCAATTTTAATTCCCTCTTGGTACGAAGTAGCTCACTTTTTTAGGACAAAATCATGTTTACCCTAAAATTTCTTTAATCGCAAAGCTAGGTGTTTTGAATTGTTATGCAAATGGAATTTGTCGCGCCAGCTTGTATGTGGGCTCTACACCAAAAATAGTAAAAAATCCCATTTTTGGAAATTTTTTCGAGTTTTTTGGGAATTGCTGGACTTGTGTTATCTCGACTCACTATTTTTTTAATTTATGTATTAACAATCTAAATTAACGTATATCTGCAAAATTTCATGCAAAAATATTCATAAACATTTTTTTTATAGCTTTCTTAATTTCTGAGTTTCGTAAAAATTCATAACGTAAACCCTTTTTTTTTCTCATGCAAAAAGTCCTCCACAAAGTCTTATCTTACAACAAATCTACTACATATCTATAAACTAAGCGTAATATCCTATACAATAATGTATCATATCTCAACATTATCATTTTTAATGCATTAAATTAATTGACTGAAATTAATCTATTCACAGCGAAAATTTAAAAAGATTATTATATTTTGGTAGAAAATTTGCCAATATAAAGTACACTTGTTTCATCACTTTCAAAACCAAGTTCACAATATTAGTGCAGGTAGAAGTTTTATTTCTTAAACTAACTGTATGCTATTTTATCATAAACAAATAAAACTAATTTACTGGTATAATTATGAGTAGATATGTTTATTGCGAAAAATATTTTTTTTTTGTTTCATGTTAATTTTGTGAAATAGTCCATATCACGTTCTTCTAAACTAATAGATACATCAAATCTTTAAATTCTGGACTGCAGTCAAATGTTAAATTTCTATAGCAAATCCATCGTTTTCGCATATGTGATAAGACAGGATCGGAGGATAGGATAAGGGTTTGGAAAATATCCTCATTTTGAGATTACCTGGAACACTTCTTGAACCAAATTGATAAATATGTTTAAAGTCACGATTTCTACATTCTTGAGCTTCTTCTGTGAGCTCTACTAAGGGTAGTATATTATTTGCCATTATGAATTTTCCATGGCATAGCACTTTATGTACAGTTGGTGACATATGTTTCCACGGATATAAAGTAACAAGCTGTCTCGAAACCTCTGTGCAGTATTTACCAAACTTCTCTGTATTTATTTTGTGCTTGCTGTTTATTGCGGTTAAAATTATATTGATTTTTTGCAATAATTCCATATTAAGTCCCGTAATTTTTGAGGTTATTTCATAATTGTTAAAAAATCGCCTGGCAGTGTTCCCATCATTTGTATTCCCGGATCCCACAAGCGACCTATCAATATTTAATCCAGTCTGGTGCTTAAATTCTTCCTGTATTTTCTGCTTTTCCCTAGTTCTCATTGTCTTTAGTTCCTCATTTTTACTGACTGATTTATATAAATTGTCCGAAGTGTTTCTGTACTTCAAATCATAAGCTATATGTAGAAAATATTCCAGAAAACGTATGCGGGTATGAAGAGGAGATATTCCAAATTGTAGAGCTTTTTCATTAATTTGTGTTATTGCAGATATATTTGAAAAATTATTTCGTTTCTCTCCACATATAAAGCAGTTCCAATTTGAAGATGTTTCTGTTATAGCGTTATACACTTTTCCGTCAATCATCGTCAATTTCATATCGAAAGACACCGTAAAGGAATAGTTCTTTATTTCAATTGAAATTGGCTGCAAATATTTAATTTCTGATTCAACAGCATGTACCAATTCATGTGTTGCAATCTTTGTCTCTTTTCTATACTCAAAACTAATTGGTCTACAGAGTGATTTGGACCCAGGAGTTGAATTTATACAAATATCCTCGAAACTGGTTGACGCAGTGTCCTTGCCAGCATATTTTCGGAGCCTTAAGGGAACCATTGATGCCATTAACAAGCTTTTGTAGTCAGATATTTGACTTTCACTACACTGCTTGTATTCTGATAGTAATGATAAGCCATCACAACCACATTTGCATAATAGTTGAAGTTCGCTGTTATTTATTTTTCCCAGTTGCTCCGCAGTTAAGGTTGAAACTATCCTCGATAGTGTGTTTTCAAGGAGGGTGGAGATTTTAACGGTAGCTTTTCGGTCAGAAATTTGCATATCAGGTGGCATAATACTTTTCTTGCTTTCCTTTAGTGCGTCATACGATGGTAAAACCTTAATTCCTTTATCTTTTAAAACCTTTCTTAATATTATATATTTACCACGACTCAGTTCAAGCTGCAACATAAGAGCAAGAGCCTCTTCCTCTGTGAAAACAGAATACATACAGTTCAGTCTATTGCCTATTAATATACAGATATGTATACATTAAATTTCTATTTATCTTTGATAACAAACACCGTTCTAGATAGTAATTGCAACTTCTACCTGCACTAATATTGTGAACTTGGTTTTGAAAGTGATGAAACAAGTGTACTTTATATTGGCAAATTTTCTACCAAAATATAATAATCTTTTTAAATTTTCGCTGTGAATAGATTAATTTCAGTCAAATTATTTAATGCATTAAAAATGATAATGTTGAGATATGATACATTATTGTCTAGGATATTACGCTTAGTTTATAGATATGTAGCTAGATTTTTTGAAGATAAGACTTTGTGGAGGACTTTTTGTAAGAGCAGAAAAAAAAGGGTTTACGTTATGAATTTTTGCGGAACTCAGAAATTAAGAAAGCTATAAAAAAATGTTTATGAATATTTTTGCATGAAATTTTGCAGATATACGTTAATTTAGATTGTTAATACATAAATTAAAAAAATAGGGAGTCGAGATAACACAAGTCCAGCAATTCCCATATTTGGTGTAGAGCCCACATACAAGCTGGCGCGACAAATTCCATTTGCATAACAATTCAAAACACTTAAAAATATATTAAATTGGTAAAAATTGTTGCTCCTAGCTTTGCGATTAAAGAAATTTTAGAGTAAACATGATTTTGTCCTAAAAAATTGAGCTACTTCCGAAGCCTATGGTACCAAGAGGGAATTAAAATTGGGAAATTTTTTTTCTAAATAGTATAAAAAAGTATAAAAACCCCATAGCTCATAATGCAGAGTTTTTCAATAACTTAAAAAGAATAAACATAATTTTTCCCCCAAAAATATGCTAAAAATAGCTATTTTTTAAATTATCATTTTGTTTTGCATGTAACTTTTCACCCAAAGAAGCTTTTTTATCAAACTTCCTGTGGTATTTTAAGATAACTGTAGGCTAATAAAAAAAATTTATCTGAGAAAAATTTTGAATATTTTGGAGTCACAATTGGCAAAATAATGGACTAAGATCGGTAAAAATTTAAACATTTTAGTTTTACAACCGGAATATCTTCTAAACTATAAGAGATAACTAATACCTCCTGCTACGTTTTTTAAAGACTCGAACAAGGGAAATTTAAAAATATAAAGTTTTTTAAAAACAAATGAAAACAAAGAAAGTTGTATCGTTTTAAGATTTCCGCATAACCGAGGTGACCCATTTTGAGGGCACGTGGACCAGCCCCCTTTCACACTACATTGTCCGAACCCAATTTGTAAATTTGAATACACCTCTGCTATACCTGGGCAATATTTTATGATAATCGGACTACCCGTTTGGAAATAGCAGATTTACTCCCAATTTTTTTTTTCAAATCTCCCACTGTGGATAGTTAAAAAGGTAAATTGTATGGAAATCTGGTTTAAAACCCCTTTATAAAGGCTCAATATTTATAAATAAGGCAGTTAATATTTAAAGAAATCGCTGACAACTAGGTATATATCTTAAATTTTAATGAACTAAATGTGTCTAGTTTATGTTTCTTCTTCTGTGGGTATTTTTCTAAAAATCGACTGACAAAATTGACTAATTTAATTTTTGAAAGCAAAAAAATAAAACATTGTACAAAGTTGAAATTTATTTGCTGGTGATTTAACATTGTCTATATATTTCATTGGTGCCAAATCATCAGTAGACTTCAACCACATTTTGAGTAGTCTCAAACCTCTTATCTTGAAGTCTACTGATGATTTGGCTAAGCACCAATGAAATATATAGACAACTTAATGACCAGCAAATAAATTTCAATTAAATAAGCTTATGACAATATGTCGCATAATAAATTACTTAAACATTGGACAAAATTTTTGTCCGGGCAAATAAGTTTTTTTGTTTAAGCGGCTTTGAGGAAAAATATACATATTTTTTGAAGATATATCTTGACATTTATAATATTATTTTTTCTATATTATATACTAAAACACTACAATATATAATTATTTTTAATAATTTAAAATAAATACTAAATAAATTAATAAATAAAATCTCGTATACACAATAAATGTGACCTGAGAATAAATACATATATATCAATTTCCTTTTTAGTTTTTGGTTTCTATATTTTTTTTATATTGATTTTTTTTTTATTAATTTTTTTATTGCAGTCTTTGATAAATAAATATTTAATTTTGATTTATAAATTCATGTAACATATTTGTACATATAGAATCATAACCGCGAAAAAAGCTTAACCGACACATTTTTGAGCTTCGTTTTTTTCAACGAAAATCGATTATTTACGATCGCAAATGGTCGATCCTTGCCAAAAAATTAAGTTCGAAAATTATGTCGTTTAAATTTTTTTGGCGGTTATAACACAATATGTTAGTACGAGTATGTGTTTATACATTAAATTTTGGAATTCTTGCAACATTTGTAGGCAAAAATATCGATATATCGAAATATCGATGTTTTCAAAAAATATAATGATACTGTTCAAAAATATCGATTAATTTTTTTTAATTACCCATCTCTATTACGAACTACCATTCCGACAATATGTGGTGAATTAAGCAAATATATGAGCTCATATACATATATATATATATATATATAATTATGAAATTCTTCGAATGTGCGCCGATATATAGAATAAGATGTAACATATGGAGCCACATAAGTTCACAAAAATAATTTTTGCAATCAAAAAATATTGCATTTTATTAACTCTTTTTTTTCACTGGTGAATTGGAAATGTATTAGAAAATGTATACAGTATGCAAAGTTTATATACATATAGCTTCACCGTTTAAAAAAGAAAAATTCTTGTAACTAAAGCAAACTATTTTTATTGTATGTTAGTATAAAAATGCATTATTATTTCCTTAATAGTTGCATTAGTTTTTAATCTGGGGTCGAATCGTCACATCCGTGAACGTGCTACTCGTCACGTAAAAACACAATTTTCGGATTATGACATACTTGAACGTACTGAAATCTCATTCAGTTTATACGATTGACGTATCACTTAACTTGTTTTTGTACGATTACATATGTGACAATTTGGCATTGATTTCTTAAATTAAATTTAGTGTACGAATATGAATTTTTTTTAAATAAAATGATAAACGAAATGTCGTTGAGTTCGTTTAGAATTATTTTGTTCGAACAAATGTTTCATTAAGTACAACCTTCCTGTAAAAAATATTACAAAAAAGTCATTTTAGTAATTTAAGCTCTTGAATTAATAAAAAAAATTTATGTACCTTTCAACTTTTAAAATTCCCTTTTTAAAAGAGGTCTAAATGTGTAGGTATGTATGTACTCGTATGTATGCATGTCCAAATTTCAACCTTAAGCGTAACGCAATATGACTTATGGTAGAATACCGAGATCGCTTCGTGCTGTTGCGTATCAGCTGCCAAATCTGTAATATGTAAGAAACATTTTGATGCTTACTGAAAATGTTTTGGCAACGTTGGCTACTCTAAAATTTGCAGAAAATATATCATTACTTGACAAATGCCAATTTTGACATACATACATACGCACTAGTGTTTGTCATTCGAGAGTTCCCGCAATAAAATTCCAGGGATTCCACACATTATCGGGGAAAAAATCCCGGGACATTTGTGCATGAATTTGTGGAATTTTAATTATGACGAGGGGAAAAGAAACGTGTACTCAGCTTCATGTACTGTCAATACGTTTAGCTTTCTCATTCGCAATAAAAAAACATACATGCATACACAAAAATATGCATAAAAAATATGAGCTGAAAAATAAGAATTGAATTCTAGAACGCCGATGAAAGTACAAAAAAGAAAAAGTGATAAGCTTAGCAATAAGACTTGATAAGTGTGAATTGGGACTATGGCAAATTTAGTTTGTGCTCACATACACACAGAAAAAGTATTCACCAATTACTGTTTTCAATTCAGAATATAATTACATTTTTAATTGTATTAATCTATTTGAGTGGAAAATCTTAATTGATATTATCAAATTGTTTATAGGTAAAAATATAAAAATTATTATATATATTAAATTCAACATTGGTTAACGCACTAATAATACCAAATTATTATTTTACTTATTAAGTAATATTTAAATAAATAAATAAATATATTACTTAATATGTAAAATAATAATTTGGGATTATTAGTGCGTTAACAAATTTTAAACTTAAGTTATAACAATTCCCATAAAAAAAACACTAATTATTAACATGACTGCACCCGGTCAAAAATACTTGTGTGGCAACACTCTATTCTTGAATAAATGTTGTTGTTCTTTACATTAATTTTCTTTACATACTTTTTACAACTACAATTCGAGCTGAAAAAAAGTCAGCCAATGTAGTAAAGTAGGAAAATAAAAAATATGTTGATTATTTAATGTTTGTTGCGCTTCTCATTTGTTTAAACGAAAGTTTAAAATACTTACTCTAATTGTTCTAAGAAATTTTTGGGTAAAGGTTCTCTGATGATCTGCATTAGAAACAGTGAAATGCGTATAGGATCCAGCTAAGCTCCTCAGTAATCAATTTCAATATATTTTTAATAAAAAATATTTTACTTAATAAGTACAATAATAATTTGGGATTATTAGTGCGTTAACAAATGTTAAACTTAAGTTATAACAATTCCCACAAAAAACACTAATTATTAACTTGAGAGCCCCCGGTCAAAAAAATACTTGTGTGGCAACACTCTATTCTTGAATAGCTGTTGTTGTTATTTACATTTATTTTCTTTACATACTCTTTCAACTACAATTTGAAGCTAAAAAGAGTCAGTCAATGTAGTAACAATAAAGTAATAAAATAAAAAACATGTTGATTATTGAGTTCTTGTTTCAACTTTGTTATTTGTTGCGCTTCTCATTTGCTTAAATGAAAGTTTAACATATTAACTCTAGTTGTTCTAAGAAAGTTTTGGGTAAAGGTTCCCTGATGATTTGCACTAGCAACAGTGAAATGCGCATAGGATCCAGCTAAGCCCCTCAATAAGCAATTTCAATGTATTTTGATTAAAAAAAAATATTTTACTTAATAAGTTAAATAATAATTTGGGATTATTAGTGCGTTAAAAAATTTTAAACTTAAATTGTAACAATTCCCACAAAAAACACTAATTAAAATAATTTAAATAGTGTGCTTTTTCATTTAAATTACCCGCTTTTTTCCTGTTTCAGTGGTTTTTGACATTTAAAAGTTGACAACGCTGATTGTTGTTATACTCGACAATACCTACTAGAAAAATTTTAACACGTCACAGGTATTTTTTTTGTCACACAGTGTTATAAAAGAAAAATAATCCGTTTTTATACTAACACTAGTTTTCAATAACATTTATTGTACTAATATGAACTCCATTTCTTAAAAATACCTTTATTTTATATCAAATTCATGAATGAATTATTATTTTGATTTATTAAATAAGACCACAATGTATAAAATCGTACAAGAATGGGTTTTCTTTTTTTAAACGTTGAGGCTGTACGCATATCAACTTTGTATGTATGTATTTTCTAATAGTTTTCGAATTCAGCAGTGATAAAAAGAGAGACAGAGAGTTAATCAAATGCAAGCTTTTTTGATTGCAAAAACGACTTATGTGAGATATCATGTATGCCAAAGATAAGCAAAAGGCCGCCCATGGACACTTCCTTATGATCTTTTTTACACGTGCAGACGTACAAGCATGCATTTTACACTCTTTTATATTATATGTATGTATTTGTTTGCCTGACTGATGTATGCATACATTTTTTATGGCTCCATATATTACTTCTTATTTTTATATATGGATCCAAATATGAAGAGCTGCATAATTAAATTTCCTTGTATGAGTTCATATGTTTCATATATTAGTTCATATATAAATTCATACGTAACACTTTTGCCATGTATATCCCATACATGAATCCATATAAAAATGTATGCATACATGATATCTCACATAAGACCGTATTTGCAATCAAAAAAGCTATAATTTTATTACGCAAATTAAATTAAATTTAACAAAAGTAGATCTTTGCCGTTTTTTGCAGAAAAAAGTGGATTAAAGATTTCGCTATCATTAAAAAATATTGCAAAAATACCAAACACTTATTTTTATTTATTCAAAGATAATAGTATAAAAACATTACAAAGAAATTTTTTGCTAAAAATTTTCGTTATTAAAAGTGCTGCGCAAGTCCATCGAGGGCTTTGCGACATTCTTGGACGAGAAAAGATGTGGTGTACACACCTATGAGAGACCTGATAGCAGATTTGCTGTCAGTTGTAATATAGATATCTCTATTTGAGATCCGAAAGAATCTTAGCCAGTGAGTCGCTCTTTTAATGGTAGATAACTCTGTAATATACTATCCGGGAGTCTGAAGGACACTTCAATTCCATATTCCTGAATATAAACGCCCCCACCAACTCTCCCCCTTTTTTTGAACCGTCCTTGAAGACCTGTACGGCTACGTTCAGTGAGGAAAACTCTTCTGTCAGTGAAATTTGAAAACTCCTATTGAAGTAGGGTTTCGGAGTGCAGCAGTCAATAAGAGCGGAATGTTATCCACTATATCTAAAACACTCGCATGACCCCAAAGTCAGTGATTCCTTTCGCCTATTGCGTTTAGTCTGACGGCGGTACGTAGAGATAGCTTTCTAGCCGTTAAGTTCACTGGAACCTAACCCAACATAACGAAGAGCTATTTTGCGGAGAGTTTCCTCTATACGGGACTGATTAATCTCTGTGTCGAGTGCTTTCCACCAGACTGAAATTCCATAAAATAGTATAGGTTTTATGACCATGTCTAGTATCCAACCGACTCCCTTAGAACTCGTTCCCCAGGTAGGGCTGATTGCGTTTCTACACACGTAGATTACCGTTAAGGCTTTTGTTACTCTTGCTCTGAAGATTTTCCCTCCAGGAAAGCTTGCTATCCGACAGGGTTAGGGTAATGCCGTTTAGCTTTGGGTGGTTGAAATGGGGAAGCTGGTATCTCCTGCAAAAGAATACCAATTCCGTTTTGGTCGGATTGACACTGAGTCCGCCCCGTGAGCACCAAGCTCTAACCTTATTTTGTGCGGTTTCTAGTCTCTGTGATATAGTACCCAAGTGGAATCTATATATTTTAATCGCTACATCATCTGCGTATGCAACTGTTTTATATTCACCACAACAGAGGTGGTAGCACAACACCCTGAGGTGTACCTCTGTAGGCCTGCTTGGTGATGGTAGCTCTTCCTATGGCAGAAGTGCTGATTCTGTAAAGTAGCAAATTGTTAATGAGCTGATAAATCTCCCGATCAACCCTCAATTCTCTGAGAGACTGAATGATTGCCGTCGAAACAGTGTTATTAAAGGCACTTTCATATATATATAATATAATTTTTATGCTCGAGTGACTTCTTTATGCATCCTACAAGCTAAAGTACGGCAGTATCAACAGATTTATCCTTGGTATATGCGTGTTGAGAGGCCGAGAGTTGAGAGTTATCAATGACTGTTCTAATATGAACATCCATTATTCTCTCAAGGGTTTTTAGAAGAAAGGAAGTTAAACTAATGGGTCTAAGGTCCTTCGCCTTGGTATGTGATGCCTTCCCCTGTTTGAGTATAAAGATCACATTACATTTAGCCCATACAATTGGAATATATGACCATACAATGCAGGCCTCGTATATTACAAAAAACCATGAAAAAACCGCAGAAATTCAGACCTGGAGATTTAAATGGATGGAAGCTATTGAGGGCCCATTTCACTTTCTTCATAGTAATGTCTATGGATACATGTGCCTGGGCATGGGAGGTATATATTTGTTGAGGATCACTATAGGGCTGACAACTGAGTATCGACGGGTTCGCTAGGATTTTACGCCATCACCTCGGTAGATGCGCAGTCTGATGCCCATAAACCCATAGTACACCATTCCTTGCCTCCCCCGGAGTAGAGACAACACACATTGGTTGAGGTTCATAGAATTATCGGCTAAAAATAGAAGAAGTTATCGAAGGACAATGAAACTTGGCACATAGGAATTTTTTTTTAATCAAGAAAAAATTGGAAAAATCAAAATGATCCGCCCACTTTTATGTCGACCTCCTATACAAAGTGAAAATAAAATTTTGACCTATGACATTGTTTTTTGGCATATAGCATTTTTAAGCACTCAGAATCATTTGTGTGAAATATCCGCCCACTTTTACGCCTACTTCCCATACACTTGTATTGAAAAAGTGGCATAACTCCCTTAATTTTTAATGCATCAACTCAAAAAAAATAAATATTATAATTGTAGAATGGGCTCCTGAAAATATATACCTGATCCGCCCACTTTTACGCCCATCTCCCATAGAAAAAACATGAATAAGTAATTAAATCAGAAACTGTATATTATTTTTGGTACTTAATGTATTACTTATTAAGCTCTAACGGAAAAGATTTAGTGCAATAAAGAGAGCAAGACATAATGTGTAGTTGTTATTGCATGCAACAACATGATAAATGAATGATAACACAGCACCTAATAGTCTATCGCATATAATCGTGCTTGATCTTCTCTTGTTGTTATCAAACAGTATCAGTAAACAACAATTCAAATTCAATTGAAGCTTATGCTTTTTTCAACACTATTGACTGATATGTATATTACATTATGTAATAATTTTAAACAGTAAAGAATTATGGCAACAACAACAAGCATGAACGAAAATTCATGTTTTGTTACTTTATCAATTAAGAGTTTTTACTCTTTTTTTTGGAAAGGAGCAGGTAGGAGCAGCTGAATTTTCTTTTAACTTTTAGGTGAGACTTCAAGCTGTAAAAATGCAGTTCACTGAAGTTGATGCACATTGAAATTTTGATGTTGTTTATATTTTGTTCTACGAAATTTTTTATATGGCACGTTTTCCAACTTTTTTTGATGCAAATCTCATCTATGACAATTGTCATTTACGAAAATATATAACAAAGTCAAATGATAAGTTTACTGTGATTGTACCAAAAGATTTAATATACATTAAATTTGCATGCCATTTTAATCAAGCGAATATATATGAACTTCGATCGTGTCTGTCCAAACAAATAATAAACATATCAGCCTAATATTACGGAATCATAATATTCAGATATCTGACAACAAAATATTAAAAACTTATCCAAATCGGCGAACATGAAAAAAATTAATTTCGGCCACTCTTCAACCTAAAGGGTCCGCCATCTAACGTTTTTTTCAACTAGTGCTTATTTCGTGAATGGTAACACTTAGCTCATGTCTGATTTGACAGATAATTAGTTTTATCCTTCCGCTGAACGAATATGGTTGTGTATACGCTAGAACAACGCTGGGAAATATTGCCTGCGATCGACTTACAGAAGATACCGATTTTGCAAAAAAAAAATCATATTTTCAGATGAAGCTCATTTTGATCTTGGCGGTTATGTAAACAAGCAAAATTGTCGCATTTGGGGCACAGAAAATCCGCACCCATACATTGAAAAGCCGACGCACCCAAAACCAGTCACTGTTTGGTGCGGATTTTGGTCCAGAGGCATAACTGGGCCAATGAGCAAAGAGTGGCCGTTACAGTCAATGGCGATCGTTATCGAGCCATGTTGAACGTATTTTTGTTCACAAAACTTGAAGAGGATGACATTGGCAACATTTGGTTTCAACAGGACGGCGCTACGTGCCACACAGCCGAAGCTACACTCGATGTTTTGCGCCCTGTTTTCAAAAAAAAAAATTTTTTTTTTTGCCGGACCCTTTATGTGCAACGTCTCCTTATTAAGGGCCACGATTGCCTACGTGCACCAACCGGTTTGAAAACCTTAACTACCTTCCAGTCATTGGTTGGTAGGTCCGGGTTTCCTTTCCGGAAGATATTTAGGATCTTCGCTGGGTCATATGGTTCAGCCGGAATGACAGCAATTGCTCTCGGCCTGCGAGGTATCTCACTGACCGGGACCAATTCCAGTCTCGTGCCGGGCCACATTTCCCCTTAGGATAGGATGATATCCTTTAACTTGGACGCCGATAGTTCGTCCATGCAGGAGACCACATCAGTGCCCTGCAGGTAAATATCCAATAACTTTTGACAGATCAATCCCCACTTTTCATAATCGATTGCTCCGTCGCAGTTACTACGGTCAAGAACAGTTCTTACAAGTGGGTTTCTTGCAACCTCACTGTAAGCTCTGTTTGTAACCTTGGAATCTACCTGCTTTTGACGCTTGCTGGATGGCTGTGCTCTTAGCTGGCTGCAGGTATTTTTGCAGTTGGTTCAGGGTTGAAGCCGTCGTGTGCGGCCAAGCCTTTGCCCATGTGCGTTCGATCCAGATGCAGTTGGCAGTGTCAGCTTTACGCTGACTGGCACATACTTTTCTAGCACACTAGTAATTTTAGGTGCAATTGGCACGGCTGGTGTTACTCCAGGTGGCGCACCTTTCATTTGTTTTTTGAGTGCAGTTGGCACTGCCGAGGATTTCGCGGTTGGTACACCCAAAGTTATTTTGGCTGATTTCTCAGCTCTTAATTGGGCTGCATCAGATGTGCTTGGACTAACGTTTTTTGGTTTTTGTTTATATCTAGTTTATCAATTTTGTTCCCACGAGTATGGGCGTAAGATATTGGACCACCCATGCGGTGACGGCGTACATGGGCTAGGCAATCACGTTTTAACTGACCCGTGCCCTGCCGTTGGGGTGGAAGAAGGTACTGAAAAAAAAACTAAATCCTTTTTGGGACCAAATGCAAGCTTTCCGCTCCATATAAACCAGACGATGCTGTGGCATTATTTTTAGATGGTAATTGCACCAATAATTCGTACAAGTTGATGCAAACTGGTGCAAAAAATCTGAATGCTAACATATATCCAACGTACGACACTTTTCTATTGCAAGAAAAAAATGTTATCCAATTTTCGAACTATTCAGCTCAAGTGCCTTTACAACATATGGTAGATCATATTGTTATGTAATGTATTTTTCAATAAAACACACAAGCGTTTATTCTGTGATCAATCAAAGTGTATTGATTATAATAATAATATAATTTGATAATTTCTTCTGCTTATATACTAACAGTGAGAAGCTCGCTTTTCTTATTTTTAATTATTCCGATATACAAACATTCATACGTTTATATTATATTGCATAAAACATACATACATTGTATTAAATAACTATACATTGTACCAGGCATACGTTTGAAGTTCAGTGCCATTTCGCTCTACTCATAGTAACAGTTTATTCAAGTCAGCATAATTCAAATTATTTAGCAATAGCGAGCATTGACCGAAAACTATAAGAATATTATGTTACCGAAATTCCAGCGTTTATAACTAAAGTGTGTTTGCAATTAAAAATCGTCACCGACCTGTCACAACAGGACGTTGACTTTAAGTTAGTTCAATTTGTTTACATACTTTTGAATATTATTGTTTTTTTTCTTATGAATATCAGATTGCTGTGACTGTTTGGTGAGGTTCATGCATATGTCATACTATGTATACACTACAGTTATGTGCATCGTAGAAGGACATTCTTCCATATTTAAATTTAATTTTGATGAATAGAGTGAGCAAAATCTCACTGTTATTTATAAGTGGGGTTGCGATGGCAGTAGCGGCCATTCGATCTATCGGTAAGATGTGGAATCCGATAACAATAATCTTAGCGATGTATACTTGTTTGCAGTTTGCATTGCCCCAGTACAAGTGCAAAAGGGATTATGATAATTTGGGAAAATCCACATCCTTTTTCGCCTCTATTCTGTAGACCTTTAAAAATAATTTGTTCCAAGGAATCTGCTGAGTTGATTAGATTAGAAGTTGCTAGTTGTAATGATGAAATATCAAAAATTACGCCAACAAGGATTGGTAATTTAAATCATCATTTAACTATGATAAATGGGAAAGCTTTTAGTGCTCTGGCAGAATCATCTTCCCAAGTGTGTGGAATTTGCAAAGCCTCCCCCAAGTTCATGAATGGCATTGATGCGGTTAGATCATTAAAACCTAAGGCTCATTTATATGCATTTTGATTATCAACACTTCACGCATGGATTCGGTGCTTTGAATGTATTCAAAAATGCCGTAAAAGAATCGAAATTCTATGTTCAAGAAGGTTTAAAAGAAAAACGTCTTTGCTTGCTGATAACCCAATGGCTAATTGCGGCAAACGCCAATAGCGGCAATACAGCCAGCCGATTTTTCAGAGAACCAAAATTAGCATCCGAAATTACCGGAGTGAATGAGGAGATAATTTATAGATTCACTGTTATTTTACGCTCCATTGCTTACGGGTACAAAATCGATATTGAATCTTTTAGACAATATGCTTTACAGACAGTAGAACTTTTTATCACACAGTATCCTTGGTTTCCATACTTAAAGTTTAATACATGGAGCCGATATAATTAAAGTATCTCCACTTCCAATAAGAAAATAAAAGAAGCGTTAGAAGCCCGTAACAAAGATTACCGCAATGCATGCGCTTTTCTATTCATCAGATTTGTTGATTTCAAATTTACGTAAACCACAAGGCAACTCAAAAAATAAGGATGTCGATAATGATATTTTACAACTTTTGTCGGAGGATTGTATACCTTGCACCTAAGATGAATCTAGTAGTTCCGAATCGGAATAAAAAAAATGTTATTACAAAAAAACTGTTTTTAATATTAAAAAAGAATGCGAAACATTAATTACATTTACTTTATCCTGTTGTTCTGAATGAAATAAACAATAGCTAAAATATGAAAAAAAGTTCCAACTTTCACAAAAAAATATATATAAATGTATGCAAGAAAAAAAATTTTTTATTTAATATTTTAGCTTAGTCTATTTTCAACTAGAAAAAAATATAAAAAAATTCTCTAGGCGCTACTAATTAAATGCTGCTAGATGATCCTTTTCGCCCATTGTGCATCGATTTGAATTTTTCATTATCCCGAGGTTACCCACTTTGGGGCTTTGGGCCTCCGGCCACTTTTGAGATATATGGTCCAAGTTCCAGGCTTAAGCCCTCTGACACCTCTTTAAATGCTTTATGAAATTTCATAACAATGGGACGGCTGGTTTGGAAACTACAGAATTATTTCCATTTTTTTTAAAGTCCCCCATTGTGAAACGTGAAGATACCTAAAATAAAATTAACGACGCACAGTGGCGTGCGGGGACGCGTTACTATTTCAGGAAACATAGTTGCGGATGACCTGGCAAAGAGGGGAACCATACTTACATAGGTTGATATTAAAAATCTCTGTGGTCTCCCACTCCCATCCTGCTGGAGACGTTTCGATGTTATCTTTCTTGAAATCGCCCAAGACAGATGGCGCAACGAGCCAACCTGTGCAATAGCGAGAATCCTCTGGTCTTGCCTAAACTCCCATAAAACGAAAAACCTAATGAAATTCAATAGGAAGCACTTGACAAACCTCGTGGCCTCGTTGACAGGCCAGCTGCAATGACGAGGAAAAGGGAGAAAATGTCCTGCACCTCCTGTGTCGTTGTCCCGCTCTGGAGGATATCTGTCTGCACCTCTTTGGCGGAATGTCATTGGGCAACTTATATGAGTTATCGGAAATTGAGCTCAAAAACTTGAGCCTTTATATAAGGAACAGTGGCTGGCATAGCCGCTAACTCCCCCCCTAGCCAAATTAGGACCCACTCTCACCTTTCTTAATATAACTGTCATATCTTTTGTTATATCTCTCATCTTCCAGATAGCACAAAGCGATCACTATAATGGACCCAAGTAAGCTTTACTCTAACTTTTCAAGTCTTCCTTGCCAGCAGCCTGCTAACCTAACCTAACCTACCTACAGTTTGTATTATCTGCGGTGAATTGCACGGTTGTGCTAGCTGTACGAAGCCAAAAGATCAAGCTAAAAAAAATGTAGTAATTGTGGAGGTAATCACACCGCTAACTACAGAGGGTGTCCTGTATATTCTTTCGCTAAACAGACTATGGGACATAAACCTAAATTAGCTCCAGCTCAATCTGCCAACGCTTACTCCGCCACTTTTCCTCCAATAATGCAAGAAATGCTCCGAATGCAGAATTCTCTGCTTCAAGCGTTAATTAACAAGCCATGAACACGTTACAAATATGTTTCTGGAACGCACACGGCATTCGTCAACACAAAAATTAACTCGAGCACTTCCTTACGGAAAAAATATTGCTATAATATTGGTTTCTGAGACTCATTTGACTTTAAGAAGCCTTTTTAAAATAAATGGATACTTCTTATATAATGCAAAGGACCCGAGAGGAACAGCATGCGGTGGAACAGCAATTATAATAAAGTCAAGATTCAAGCACTATATTATTGATAACATTTGTGCAGAACATCTCCAAGCAACAAATATCTGTATTGAACATTTTTGTAAAAATTTCGTGATATCATCAATTTACTCCCCTCCCAGATTTTCAATCACTGAGAATCAATACGAGGATTTATACAAATCTCTTAGCCCTTGTTTCGTAGCAGCTGGAGACTACAATGCAAAACATACGTTCTGGGGTTCGAGCCTTATTACACCTAGAGGAAGAGCGTTGTTCAACACAATTTCAAAAGTGGGTTTGGACATCATTTCGAGTGGGGAGCCTACTTACTGGCCTACTGACATACAAGAAAATCCGGATGTTATAGATTTTGGCGTCATGAAAAATATTTCTGGGGATTTAGTTCATGTTGAAGCTTCTCTAGATCTCTCCTCTGATCCCTCTCCCACTATCGTTATAGTCTGTAACACACTAAGAAGTGATTGACCTCACCCATATGTGAAGATTATCAATCGTGTATGGCAACAACAGTGATCACCCTAATATAAAATCAAGGGTTGCTTGCATCTGAAAAAACTGCATCTCTTAAAAATTATCTGGAAAACCTCTATGTCACCCCAGTATCTAATTACTCTTTGTGGTGCGCGGCGAGAAAGCTTAAAACACCCGTTGAGTTTAAACCACCTCTGCGAACTTCTAGCGGAGGTTGGGCAAGAAGCGATATTGAAAAAGGTAACATATTTGCTGAGCATTTGAAATTCGTATTTATCTCAAACACATGTACGAGCATTGTTAATTTGCCATGTGTAGTTGCTCTACCCCCTCGACCCTTAAAGTTTAAGATGCATGATGTACAAAAACTAATTGCTGAACTCAACCCAAAGAAAGCTCCGGGTATTGATGAAATTAGTAATAATATGTTGATGAAGTTGCTTCGTATTGCAATTACAATCCTGTTATTAATTTTTAATACCATTTTACGACTGGAGTATTATCCACACCACTGAAAGTCTGCCAAGGTCAAAATGATTCCAAAGCCGGGCAAAGATCTTACCAAGGCTGAGTCATACAGGCCAATAACTTTACTGTCAACAATCTCAAAGCTCTTCGAAAAGCTACTCTTGATAAAATTGACCCCAATTCTAACTGATAATGCGTGCATACCGGATCATCAATTTGGTTTTAGAAGTCAGCATAGCACCATTGAACAAACGCATAGATTGGTTCAATTTATAAGAAGAACAGTTGAAAAAAAGAAATATTCTTCTGCCCTCTTTATTGATGTTTCTCAGGCATTTGATAGAGTGTGGCATGAAGGCATAATTTTAAAATTGAAGACATATCTACCTAGAAACATTCTTAATCTTTTGCAAAGTTATATTCTTGCCCGGAAGTTCACTGTTGTGGAAGAAGACTACATGAGTGTGCCCAAATCAATCTCATCCGGTGTGCCACAGGGGAGTATACTGGGGCCAGCTTTGTATTTGATTTATACTTGCGATATACCTGTGAGCAGTAAAATCCACACATCTACATTTGCCGATGATACAGTATGCACGACAACTCTCACGAGGCATCTCGATATCTTCAGGAACATATTACCCAGCTGGAACTATGGCTACATTTATGGAGAATAAAAGTAAACGAACATAAGTGTTCTCAGCTAACATTTACTCTACGAAAACATACTTGTTCCTTCATTAGAATCAATAATCAAATTGTTCCGCAACATTTCCATGTGAAATACCTTGGTATACACTTTGAGAGACGCCTTACATGGAAACACCAAATTTTATCTAAGCTCTATGGTACATAAGAAACTCAAATTTACATCGAGAATTAAATATGCCACAAGTGACTGAAGAAATTGCAAAATACGCAGGCAAATATTTAACAAAACTCGAGTCGCACCCTAATCCGCTTGCTCGTAATATTTTGAACTTCACTGAACACATCCGCTTAAAAAAGAGGGACACAAGGGCTCTAATACTTAACACTGCTTGAAAATATTTTTATTTTTTTGCTTTGCACGACTCTTATGTATTATTAACTACTATCACTAGGTCATGTCCGACACTGGTCGGGCCTAGTAATTATATTTAGATTTATGATTTGAATACTTATTGTTAGTTCATTTTTGAAGATACAATAAATAAATATACGTATAAAAAAACATTTAGATTTACAGTCTGGTAATTCTGCTTAAAGACTTAGGACCATTTTCGCAACTTGCCGTTAGCTTAAGGTAGGATTTTGTCTGCCTAATAAATAGCCTTGCATTATTACAAATTTTATTATTTAACTATTGTTATTATTATCAATAATAATCATAATAAATGGATAAAAAAAAATAATAAATGAATGTTTTATACTGCAAAACTATTTATCGGTCTGACAAAATCCTACCTTTAGCTATCAGCAAGTTGTGAAAATGGCTCTTAAAGTGTTTTTGGCTATGTTAAAAGAGGAAATATAAAAACTTACCTTTACATATTCCGCACAAATATCAATGCTGCCTACAAAGGCGCAAACATCATCCACTGTCCAAGAGTTCAACTCTTCACTCTGTGCTTGGCATTGATGTACATTAATCGCACATGCAACTGATGAAGTAGCAGATGTTGAGCTGGTACTTTTGACTGTCGTAAATGTTTTCAAGGCTGCTTCTGTCTTTAAATCAGATCCAGCGGCAGCAGATGGAGTAAGAGGTGGAGGTGTAAGGGCAGTAACAGAAGTATTGGAAGATTTTTCACTGATGAGGGGGGGAGATGGTGAAGTTGTGGTAGTTGAAGATGATATTCGCCTTTCTGTGACACTAGGTTCAGCCTTAAAACGTTTTGCAGGTGGTGGCTGAGAGCTCAAATCTAAAGGCGAAACATTGACTTTCTCTCCTTGGTTTCTAGAGCTAGTCACGGATGTAGTACTGGATGTGGTGGAATTTGAAATATAAGCTAAATGTGGACTAGATTGTTTTACGACTTCTGGCTGCTGTTGGTGATGTTTTCGTTGCTGCTCTAGCTGTTGTTTTTGAAGATGAGCGGAGTAGATAATAGCGGGTGAAATATATTGTGCTGCTTGCTGTATAGCCATATTCAAAGTTGGACTAGGTGAAGGCGTTGTAGATCTTTTCGGAAGTTTTGACGAGGCATCCAAAATGTTGTGTATTTCATTTTCTTGAGCAGCCCGAGCCTGAAAAATTAAATAAAAAATATGTGAAATAAAATAACAAAAACAACAGAAAGCTTACCAAAGTAATTAACGCTTGAGTACTGCTCATATCAATAAGCGGAGAAAAAATTCCAGATGAAAATGGTAGGCTAGATAGAAAATATGTCATATATGGAGATACGTTACTACTGGAAACAGCAGTTACATTTGCAACTGAAGCAGCTCGTTTATTTTGCTGCGACAGCTTTATCGCCGACTCACTGGTAGAAATAGCTACGGAAGTCAATGCAGGCGAAAGTAGTGAAGAGGTGGTTGTAATGGTTACTTCATTGTTAACTTGCGCAGAGGGAGAGGTTGCGTAATATGTCTTCTGTGGTGATGTTGATGTCTTCTTTTGAGCAGTTGTATTATTCGATGTCGCTCCAAACAACGCGTTACGCTTTAAGTTGCTATAGTAGGGAGTAAACGAACACAATCTTGTTTAAACTATAGTATATGTACATATTAGGGATGCCAATCGGGACTGTTTTTTACGATCCCGGGATTCGGGATTTCAAAAAATAATCCTGGGATTTCGGGATTTTTTGGGATCCCGAAATTTTTTGAGATTCAGGAATTATTTGCTACCCTGGGTTTTTTGAACATTAAAATGCACATGCTTTTTATATGTATTTACTAAAAAGAGGTTTACAAACAAAAGTTTTATAATTATTTCATATAACATAGCCAATAACTATTTCAAAATTCACAAATAATAAATAAGTGTAGCATGCTTATAGTATGTTTCCACCGGCATGATTTAGACAAATCATGATGATTTGTGCAAATCATGTTAATTTATAGATGATTTACCATACATTTTGCATATGGATGAATCACCTCAAGGTAGTTGATTTATTTTAAATAATGTCGAAAATATTTTTCGAACTCAATTTATGTATGCAACCCTGCGTCATCCATCAATAATGATTGACAATTTCTAAAAACTGACATTAAGGAATATTTAATCAATTTTAAATGTCAACTACATGTGAACAAAATTCACAAAGCAGCTGCTGCGCCCACATTATAAAGCACGTGCACAAATTGAATACGAAAATTCAAAATTTGTATTTTTTTACTGTTTGTTTTGTTAATTCAAAAATTAAAAAGAAAAAAATTTATAATTAAAAAAATTGGGCTGAACTGCATATATTACAATAGCTGCACTACCAAGAAAGGGCTCAATGATCTTCAAAGAAACAAGACAGCAACAGCAACAGCGGTATACGGTAAGGAATTAAGCGGTCTAACACATACATACATAAGTGTTTAGTCTTTCGAGCAATTGGTTCCGCAAATTGGCCAACACAAATTGAAATTGCTCATGTGATGTCTGGGTTTAGTGGCGTTGCAACATTGTGTGGTGCTATGGCTTTGGCACAAATGAAGAACTTGTCAACAGCGAGTTGTTAAGAGTGAGCTTTTGGGACATCGTGTCGGTCTATATGCACACAGTGGCAGTGAACTTCTTGCTCAGTGTCTTTATTGCTGCACAAAGGGAATCTCCGAAGAGAATGGACCTAATTGGCAACTAGCCAGTGGTACCATTCGTCAAGTTTTCCCTTTTTTTAAGTTTTTTGAGGTACCAAAAGGTTTTTTGCAAATATAAAGTTTTTTTATAAATACATAATTACACTTTTGCAGTATATTGGATGAATATATTAAGACTTAATTTAAAGTTTAAATTTTAATAAACCAATGTACAAAAAAGAAATATATTAATTAATGCATATGATATTTTTTTAAGAATCTCTAAATTTAAATATTTATTTTATTTGTTGTTTTTTTATTAAATGTTAGGTATGTTTTTGATATCAATCGTTTTTATATTCTTAAATAAAATGAATTCCAAATACGTTTTTATGTTTTCTTTTAAAATTTTGGGATTTTTGAAAAAAAGTTATTTTTGGAAAAATATTTTTTATGAGACGCTGTTCATAGTTATGCTGGCATGTAATAATATTTGTACATTAGAGTGGCCGTTAGCTGTATGGAGAATTTTTTTGATTTCTTATATTCTATCCCCCCAAATCGGTTAAATTTTATGTAAAAAAGTACAAAAAAATTTCATAGCGATAAGTTGTCTTTTAGGGGATGCGTGCACATTATGCTAGGTGTAGCCGTTGTGTTATTTTCCTTCATGTTTATTTTTCTCTATATGAGTACAAAAAATTATGAAGTGAGTTCTTACGGCAGAAATGCCAATTTTACTGTGAGTTCTGAAGCTCTTAATGAAAACAATAAAAATCAAAAATCTGATGATAGTAATTTTTTAACGGCGAAGCCACTTTTTCGTCAGCGATCAACTTCGCTTTGTCCAATGCCAACTAGCATCATCTACTAATCGTCAAAATCGTTTTTAAATTTTGCAAGACAATAACGACAAGCCCGCTGCATCATCGCATCTTTTAAGCCACCACTAGTGTTTTTCATAGGGGATTTCCCGGGATCCCGCACAATTTCCGGGAAAGAAATCCCGGGATATTTTCGGGAATTCCTGGGATATTTTTTGTTTTGATTTTATTATGGCAACATTAGTTCATATGTACACATCAGTGTTGGGATATGGCTATTCTGAAATTTTACCATGAAAATGGTAAAATTGTACCAAATTAACATCAATTGTACCAAAATGTAGCCATCTGTTAATCAAGCATACACAGTAAGAATTCAGAACAATTTTTCATTTATTGAAAAAAAAAACAGAAAACAGAAAACAGAAAACAACTAATACTATTAACAAAACAGTTTTTCATATACGAATATGTATGTATGTACGTATACACACAAAGTCTAAAGAACTGGGACAAGTGCTACCAAACAAAATTTGCAACATTGGTAGTTATGATCAGTTTTGGGCAGCATCACACATTTCAACTTTTGTTGATCAACTCGCAATTCAGCTGTAAGAAAAAAGGAGATATTTGTATTTCGTTCTCCGCCTTTCTTACAGCTGAATTAAGAGTTGATCAACAAAAGTTGAAGTGTGTGAACCTGGACTATGTTAGGAGAAATTGTTACTACTGTATGGCAAAGTACTTTTTTCAAATTGTACCACTGAAGTATAAAGTGTACCAGTGTACCAATGCAAATGCGATTGTACCAAATTTGGTACAATTGTACCCCAAATCCCAACAGTGGTACACATTCCTTGATGAGTGTCGTTATTCACTTATGAAGGTGATGGTACTATCACAATAGCTAAAATTTTACAACAACAACTTATATTATGTTGATTTTGTAGTAAAGAAAACGCTGTTTCGATTCAAAAAAACATAATTTTCATTAAAAAAAGAATTACAATTTTTTGAAGGAAATGGAAAAAAACTTAAAGTGTCCAGAGATTATATAATGCTCTTCTGACTATAAGCCCAACATCCGTAGAAAGTGAACGTATTTTTTCATTAACAGGAGTTTCGATTTTTCTAGGAAGGTTTTCGTTTACCCCCTGAAAATGAAATCAGAAGTTTTTGATGTTTTTGTAAATTTTAAAAGAATGGCCGAAAATCAGTGCTGCAAAAAAATTAGAATTTTGCGCACTGACAATGGCGGAGAATATTTGAGTTATTATGCAATTTCTTCAGTCGCAGTGTAAATTTGAATTTTTAATGTACCGTTGAGGCGATGTTATCAAACGTAAAATTTTGTTTTGTCTTCGTTGGATTTTCTCAACATTTGAAGCTGAAGCAGTGCTTCATAACTGAATTCCGTAGTACCATATTGGCTTCAAAAGCGACTTGTATATTAACAGTTTGCAGTCTAGGCTGAGTGTTGAATTTCTGACAATCAACCAATGTATTTGAGTTAACTTAAGTTTCATTTGATTGTGTGATTACCCCCATAATTACTAAATATTGTTCTGCTTGATCTTTGGGCTTAGTACAGCTAGCAGTACCGTGCAATTGACCGCAGATAACACAAACTGTAGGTAATTTGCAGCAAGTTTTTGTGGGGCCATATTCTTGACAATTATGGCACTGTACTGGTTCTGAACGCTTGTGTGGTTCATCAACTGTTATTTTTCCTTAAATTACTGGAGGACGAGTGCATCTTTTATTTCTTCGGGAACAACAAACGAATCTATGCGGGAATCTTTTTTTTATAAATTTGAATTTTCGTTTCATCAATGTTACCACGTTTTATTGAAACAATGTGAAAATTATCTCACCAATGACCGAGATTAATTTTTTAATAAGGGCATTTGAATTTGTTTTCTAAGATAGATTGGTGGTGGTTTGGAGGTTTTGATCGAGGATACATCGGGTTTGTCGATGTCATATTGCAAAATTTTAAAACGGTCACTCTGTTTGCGTTTTTTGTTTGTTTTTATTATATCTTGCTATGTAAAAAATATTAGAAAGCAAATAAAGCTTATTTATCGAAGTCAATATGTTGGTATGATTTTTGGTTTTGTTGTTTTTTTGTTTCGTATGGATGTAAGAAAAACTCTGCTATGGCGTCTGTTCACTTTGAAGGTTTAACAAGAACTGATATATGTATGTGTATGTAGCACAGAATATGAAAACAAAGCGGGTCAGCGAGTGCCGAACACAAAAACTATTCTCTCTTCCCCACGCGTAAATTGCTACCAAATTAAATGTTTTCTTTTCAAATGTTTTCGTGTCTTAACGCAGACTAAAAAGCCAAACGACACTTGCAATCGTGGCAAAATAAATTTTAAGAATAATAAAATAACGGTATCTGTTGGACAGATTGCGAACAACACAAAAGTAAAAAATAAATGAGTTATTTTCATATGATAATGAAGTAAAAAACAAATGACTTATGCTACATTTAGACATGAAAGTACTTTGTTGAAATTTCTGTGTTCGTATTTTTGTTTTGTTTTGGTATATATATATATATATATATATATATATATATATATATATTTATTTATTGTACCTTCAACAAAAGATTAACTAACAATAAGTATACAAATCTTAAGTCTATGCTTAATTAATCATAATTAATGGGGCTGACCAATGTTAGTTTAAGAATGATGTACTCGTACTAGTACAATAATATTCTCAAAAAATTTCATCTGCGGTATTGCGTATTAAAGCCTAAGGCCAACATGATTCGAAACAGTTTAAATCAATAAATACATGTCTGAATCAAACAGGTTTTTATTAGTAATTAGTGGTTAACCTTTTTTGACCACATCACACACACAAAATGCCAGATGTAAACTCAACCTTAGTATCTAGTAAAGTTCAAGATATTAAGAGCAAGTAGATTAGGATAAGACTCGAGTTTTATTAAATATTTGCCTGCGTATTTTCCAATTTCATCAGTCTCTAGTGGCATATTTAAATCACGATGTAAATTTGACAAGTGTCTCTTCTTAGGGTAAACATTGTATGGACACACTTTAGTTCATTTATTTTAATTCTCCATAAGTTCAACCATATTTCCAGCTGGGTAATATGTTCCTGGAGATTGCGGGATACAGGCTGTATCATTGGCAAATATAGAGGTGTGGATATTATTGCTCACTGGTATATCACAAGTATATAATAAATACAAGAGTGGCCCCAGAATTCTACCCTGTGTCACACCGGAAGATATAGATTCGGACACATTCATAAAGTCTCCTTCTATAGCAGTGAACTTCCTATGAATAATATAACTTTTCAAAAGTTTTTGTATGTTTATTGGTAGATATATCTTCAATTTTAAAACTAGACGTTCGTGTTATACTTTATCAAATTCCTGAGAAACGTCAATGAAGAGGACAGAACAATAATTCTTTTCCTTAAATGTCCTCCTTATAACCTGAACGAATCTGTGCGTTTGCTCAATCTTCCTTAAGAGTCATGGTATCATTCACCAAAAAACTTGTCCATATTCTCCGGAGCAGAACGGTGTTGCGGAAAGAATAAACCGCACACTAGTGGAGCGAATCAGCAGTTTAGACCACCGTTTCTGTGCTGAAGCGGCAAACGCAGCTTGTTTTTTAATTAATAGAATTCCTTGCAGAGGTGAAAATTTTACTCCAGAAGAAAGATGGTCTGGCCGTCGACCAAATTTAATAAAGTTTAAAGTTTTCGGTTGTGCTGCACTTGTACACATTCCGAAAGAAAAACGTCGTAAGTTGGACCCGAAATCTATTGAGTGCATCATGGTGGGATACAGTTCTGAGTGCAAGGCATACAGACTATTTAACCCCCAGGATGGTAAAATCATAATAAGTCGCGACGTGATATTTCTAGAAGACAAGAAAGTGAACTTCAAAACAGCCAGTAAGTATGTGTGTGCTCAATTGCTTGATGTATACGATAATGCCAATTCAGTGGAGAGTGATGGCATTAGTGAATTGCCATCTGAAGATTACAATCAGCCAGTAGACGAAATTGACAGCAATAGCGAAGCAAGTACGTATGATTCTGAGGAATGGTCACTAGCTCTACCGCCTGCTGAAATTTCTGAAGAAGAATGGGTTCCAAATACTCATGAGCTAAGAAATGTATGCGTAGGTGAAAATATTCGTCGTTCAGAGCGTATTGCGAACAGAAATTCGCATTCCCAATTATTTTGTGCTATGCAATTTGTTTCCGGTGATCCTGTCAGCGTGGAAGAAGCCATGTCAACAACAAATTTTGCGCAGTGGAAGTCTGCAATGAAACAAGAATATGACTCATTGGTAGCTAATGATACATGGATACTAACTAGGCTGCTACAAGGGAAAAAGGTTATAAAATCCAAATGGGGTTTTAAAACAAAAATGGCTGAGAATTGTAATCAACCACGTTTTAATGCAAGATTGGTGGCCAAAGGTTTCTCGCAATGTAGAGGAGTAGACTTTAATGAAACTTTCGCCCCTGTGGTGAGGTACGAGTCACTTAGATATTTATTTTCACTGGCAGTAAAACGAGATATGCACATTCACCAAATGGACGCAGTAAGCGCATATTTAAATGGAAATTTAAAAGAGCAAGTCTATATGGAGCAACCCGAAATGTTTAACGATGGTACAGGTAGAGTTTGCAAACTAATAAAATCTATATATGGTCTGAAGCAATCCGGTAGAGTATGGAACGAGACGATAAATAGCGAATTAGTAAAAATGGGTCTTGTTAGAGGCGAAGTAGACCAATGTATTTATCATAAAATAACCAAAGATCAGGTGTTGTATGTTGCTATATATGTAGACGACGTGTTAATATTTTCGAACAACCTGGCAGCTATTAATACATTGAGAGAAAAACTAGCATCTAAATTTAAAATGAAGGACATTGGAGAAACATCGTCTATTCTTGGCTTAAAAGTTACCCGAAAAAAGAATTCAATAAAAATTGATCAATCGCAGTACGTATCTAACGTTTTGGCTCGTTTTGGAATGGATGATTGCAATCCGGTGTCAACTCCTATCGACTACAATCAGAAGTTGTCTGAAAGTATGAGTCCCACGAATGATGAAGACAAGCAGAAGATGTCGAAAACACCATACATGCAGGCTATAGGGTGCTTGTTGTTTGCTGCACAAATTTCGAGGCCAGACATTTGCTATGCTGTAAACCTACTAAGCCGTTTTGGATCGAACCCAGGTAAACCACATTGGGAAGCCGTCAAGAGGGTCATGAGGTACTTGAAAGGCACAATTGGCAAAGGAATTGTGTATAAAAAGCAAGTAGATGACAACATAAAAGGCTATTGTGATGCTGATTGGGCCGGAAATGTTGACGACCGCAAGTCTACAACTGGCTATGTATTTATGCATCAATCTGGTCCTATAGCATGGGCAACAAAAAAAGCAGAAAACCGTGGCATTGTCTTCGACGGAAGCCGAATTCATGTCAGTGTCATGTCAGTGACTGCAGCGATTCAGGAGTCAGTATGGCTCAAACGTTTGGAAAGTGAACTGAACACCAACTGTAAAAGCAGTACGATTTTGTTTTGCGACAATAAAGGCACCATTCATGTCGCTCTGAATAACAATTATTCCACTAGGACGAAACATGTGGACATAAAAGCCAAATTTATCCAGCAGAAGATTGAAGACAAGGAAATTGTTTTACAGTACCTCAACACAGACGAGATGATTGCCGACGTCTTAACCAAGGCCGTAACCCCGCAGAAGATGAAGTATTTTGCTGAGAAGCTTGGGCTTTATTAATTTATTTCAATTGCAGTTTGTATTAATGAATTTAAATGTTGGTATTAATCATTATTATTTTTGAAAATTGATTTACATGTAAAAATTCAAATACTTGGGTTTTTGGAAATTCATCATTCAGGGAGAGTGTTGTGAATGAATGAATGAAGATTCTTATTTCCCTTGTACTGTAACTTTTATACATAACATTCTTATATAGTACTGGCATTCCTTTTATGAGCAACTCTGTTAAAATTATTATTTCTTACATTGCATTATACTCTTTAGTTAGTCTTTTTAATAAACTCAACTCAACAGGCGGGAATTCCCGGGAAAATGAAAAGTCGTTCCCGCTTTCCCGGGAAATAAAAAAGTCCGGGAAAAGAAAAACTCTAGCCACCACCATCTGAGAAAAAAAATTCTAACGCGCTTCTAAAAAACTACTGTGGTCATTGATGAAAATACTTTTCACATCATTCCTATTAAAATAGGTAATATTGATGAAACTAAAATCCAAATATATGATGAAAAAGATTTCCGAAAAACTGTTAGTGAATCTAAAAAAAATAAAACAAATTTTTAATTAATTTAATTATTATTATTCGAACTGCATTTGTTTCTATATTTAATGAATTGAACAGGCTAATGTTCGTATCGCCTTTTAAGCCAAATTACATGTGATAATTATTAATGAACAAATAACATCAAAGTTAGTTGTAAATATTCTGACAACACATAGTTGAACGGAACAGCCAGCCGTTTTCGAAGGCCAGTAAACCTTCATCATCAGCGTTCTTCTGTGTTTGATCCACTGTGTATGGTGTCAGTTGATGTAGATTTCTGCCTTATTGTAACAAACCAAAAAAGTTTGTCTTAAGTAGAATAATTAGTAATGAAAAAAAACGACAATGGTAAGACTGTTGTAAATGTAGAGATGGTGAATTTGGGCCTTCATTACAAAACACATTTCAGCAAATTGAAATACGATGAATCAAAACAATTCACATATTCCATTTGCGAGAAAGTTTCGTATATAAGGCAGAAATCTACATCAACTGACACCACACACAGTGGACCAAACACAGAAGAACGCTGATGATGAAGGTTTAGTGGCCTTCGAAAAAGGCTGACTGTTCCGACCAACTATGTGTTGTCAGAATATTTACAACTAACTTTGATGTTATTTGTTCATTAATTAATTAAATTTCAAATTTGTTCATTAATAATTATCACATGTAATTTGGCTTAAAAGGCGATACGAACATTAGCCAATTCATTAAAAAAACAAATTTTTATTCATAACAACTTAAAAGTGCTAAAGGCCTACATATGTTGAACCCGAAGAAGTAAAATGTGCTCTTATCGACAAAGGCTTTAAGGTAAAAAATTTTACTAATATAATAAACTGAGAAAAGGTCCCCCAACCCCTATTTCGAAATGAACTGGAGCCGAATGACATACAATTGAAAAAAATTAAACCCATCTAGATTATAGCGTATAGTTTCTCTTACATCGAAAAATAATAGTTGAAGAGCCGCGTAAACGTTCAAGTCCCGTACAGTGCCATAATTGAATATGGCCATACAAAAACGTACTACAATTTAGCTACAGTTTGTGTTATCTGCGGTGAATTGCATGGTACTGCTAGCTGTACTGAGCCAAAAGATCAAGCGGATAAAAAGTGTGGAAATTGTAGAGGTAATGACACCGCTAAATACAGAGGATGCCCTGTATATTCTTTCGTTAAACAGGCTATGGGTCAAAAACCTAAATTAGCTCCAGCTCAATCAGCCAACGCTTACTCCGCCACTTTTCCTAAAATGAGCCAACCAATTACTTCACGTGTATCGTATGCCGATACTGTTACAACAAATTCTGTTTCCACGCAGAAAGTGTCCCCACCTAGTAATTCAACAAATGCTAACACAAACATTAATTGCAGTCGCCTTTAAGCCACTATATATAATTTGGTGCAAACTATAAACAACTTTACCACAAATATAAGTAGCATGATGCAAGAAATTCTGCGAATGCAGAATACACTGCTGCAAGCATTAGTTAATAAGCCATGAACACGTTAAAAATATGTTCCTGGAACGCAAACGGCATTCGCCAACATAAAAATGAACTAAAGAGTTTCTCATGGAAAAAATATTGATATAATGTTGGTCTTCGAGACCCATTTGACTTTGAGAAGTCTTTTTTAAATTAATAGCTACACCCTATATGATTCAAAGGACCCGAGAGGAAGAGCATGCGGTGGATCAGGAATTCTAATAAAGACTGAATTATCTATTCTTCTATAAATCTCTGGGGCCTGGTTTCGTAGCAGTTGGTGACTACAATGCAAAACATACGTTCTGGGGTTCGCGTCTTATTACGCCTAGAGGTTGGGCGTTGTTCAACACAATTTCAAAAATGTGCTTGGAGTAAGTGGGGAGCTCACTTACTGTCCTAGGAATATACAAAAAATGCTGGATGTTATAGATTTTGGCGTCATGAAAAATATCTCTAGGGATTCAATTCATGTTGAAGCTTCCCTAGATCTCTCCTCCGATCACTCTGCCACAATCGTTACAATTGGTAGCCCACTAAGAAGTGACTTAGCTTACCCATATGTGAAGATGATCAATCGTATTAATTGGCTGACGTTCAAAAAATATATCAGTAGTCATTGTACGGAAAACCTTAAGCTAAGAACAGAATATTGAACTAACCGTTGCCAATCTTAACGAAAATATCAAACAGGTTGTTAAACATGCCACTACCTCTCGTCAGCAGACTGGGTTTAATATAATTTATTCTACGGATATTGAACGTCTTGTATGTGAAAAAAGGAGAGGTAGAAGAGAATTGCTATCACCGGAAAAAACTGCATTACTGGAAATATATCTAGAAGGTCTCGATGTTACGTCAGCATCTAATTACTCGCTATGGAGCGATGCTAAAAATCTTCAAAGACCCATTGAGCTTAAATCACCACTGCGCACTTCGACCTGAGGATGGGCAAGAAGTGATATTGAGAAAAGGAACTTATTTGCTGAGCATTTCAAATCTGTTTTCACTCCCTATTCATGTACGGGTGCTGTTAATTTGCCGAGTGTAGTTTCTCTACCCCCTCGTCCCTTAAGGTTTAAGCTGCGTGAAGTACAAAAAATAATTGCTGAACTCAACCTGAAGAAAGGTCCAGGAATTGATGGAATTAGTAACAACATGCTGATGAATTTGCGTCTAATTGCAATAAGAATCCTGCTATTTATTTTTAATGCTATTTTACGAATGCAGTATTTTCCACATAACTGGAAACTTGGGAAGATCATATAAGCTTACTATCAGCAAACTCAAAGCTGCTCATGACTAAATTTTCCAAAATTTTAGCTGATAATGGGTGCATGCCTGACCATCAATTTGGTTTTAGAAGTCAGCATAGCACGCATAGCACAATTGAGCAAACGCATAGATTGGTTCAATTTGTAAGGCAGACATTTGAAGAAAAGAACTGTTGTTCTGTCCTCTTCATTGCTGCTTCTCAGGCATTTGACAAAGTATGGCACGAAGGCCTAGTTTTGAAATTGAAGACATATCTGCTAATAAACATGCAAACACGTTTGGAAAGTTATATTACTTATAGGAAGTTCACTGTTGTGGAAGGAAACTTCATGAGTATGCTCGAATCTATATCTTCTGGTGTCCAACAGGGTAGTATTCTGCGGTCAGTCTTGTATTTAATATATACTTGTGATATGCCTGTGAGCATTAATATCCACACCTCTACATTTGCCGATGATACAACCGGTATAAGTATATATAAAAACCCTTATGAGGTATCCCGAAATCTCCAGGAACATATTAACCAGCTGGAAATATGGTTGAACTTATCGAGAATTAAAGTAAATGAACAAAAGTGTGTCCATA
Source organism: Nowickia ferox (assembly GCA_936439885.1). NCBI lineage: Eukaryota > Metazoa > Arthropoda > Insecta > Diptera > Tachinidae > Nowickia > Nowickia ferox. Next base: position 44,999,791 of record OW387026.1, read on the forward strand.
TAAACTTTACCTTAAGAAGAGATACTTGTTCCCCTCATTCGAATCAACAATCAAGATATTTCTCAACATTCTCAAGTGAAATACCTACACCTTGATCGATGGCTTACATGGAAATACTATATTGACTCTAAGCTAACTCAAATGAAACTTAAGTTAACTCATATACTTTGGTTGGTTGGCAGAAATTCAACACTCAGCCTAGACTGCAAACTGTTAATAAACGAGTCGCTTTTGAAAACAATATGGTGCTACGGAATTCCGTTATGGGACAATGCTTCATATTCCAATGTAGAGAGAATCCACCGAAGACAAAACAATCTTTTAAGTTGGATAACATCGGCTCCATGGTACATTAAAAATTCAAATTTACATTGCGATTTAAATTTACCACTAGTGACTGAAGGAATTGCAAAATACGCAGGCAAGTACTTAACTAAAATCTAGTCCCATCCTAATCCACTTACTCGTAACATCTTGAATTTTACTGGACACATCCGCTTAAAAAATAGGGATACTACGGCTCTAATACTCAACACTCCAGATGTAACTGCTAGAATATACTTTTATTTTTTGCACTCTTATGTATCATTAATTTACTATCACTAAGTTTATGTCTAACACCGGTCGGGCCTAATAATTATATTTAGATTTACGATTTTATCACTTATTGTTAGTTCTTATTTGAAGATAGAATAAATAAATATACATATGTAAAAAAAATGTTTCTTTTTATTTCATGTGTTTACCTTGGGTATCACCGCTTTCTATTAAAATCAATGTAAACGTGCACATTATGGTAGGTGTGGCCGATGTGTTATTTTCCTTACTTACAATTATTTTTAAGGGAAGATGAGGTGAATTTTTTAAATATTTCTTATATTTATTTTATCTTTTTCTATTTCATTCACTAGCAAGTGATACATTTCCCTTGGTTATTGTGTTTGTGTGCGTTACCAAATTGTATTATATTACGATGAAAATTTTTTGAGGAGAATTTTTTAAATATTTTTTATCTTTATTTTATCTTTTTCTATTTTATTCACTAACAAGTGATAAATTTCCATTGGTTATTGATTTGTGGGCGTTAGGAAATTGTATTATATTACGATGAAAATTTTGTTGAGGGGAATTTTTTAAACATTTCGTATTTTTGTTTTATCTTTTTCTATTTTATTCACTTACAACAAATACATTTCTATTGGTTATTGTGTTCGTGTGCATTACAATATTTCATCATGTTATGTGTGTGTGTGAGTTCTCTGCAGGAAATCCGAAAGTGAAATTGTAGTGATTTACTAGTGACATTGTCAGTAGTATTACTGACCAGGTGTACCCCAGTAAATGTAATCATCTATTGACATTTAACATTAGCTTGTCATTGAAAATCCACCACTGGACTGTAGAACTACTTAGTAGTTCTTGTAGGACCATATGGAAACATTGGCACCAATGATTCACTAGTAAATTTTAGGGGTTCTAGTGTACAATATCAATATTTTGCCGCTCGATGTCAGTAGTAAAATTGTAGTGATTTACTAATGACATTATCAATAGTACTACTGACCAAGTGTACCCCAGTCAATGTAATTGCCGATTGACATTGAAAATTTTCCAGTAGACCTTAACACTATTCGTGTACAACCATAAGGACTCATTTGAACCAAAGTTTCACTGGAAAGGTTTAGTGACACTCGTCTACAATTTTATAAGGGTTGGGGGCATAATAAAACAAAAAACCTATTCATTCACATTGTAATAATAAATACACTAGAAATTTTGTCTCTAACGTAACTCTACTCGCGCATAAAAGGAAAGTTGTCGACATTTCAACTAGTGCAATTGTCGTTAGAGAAAATAGTGTTGACATAGAGACATATGGTTCTAGGCTGACTAGAGGGTATGTATTCATTAAAAATTAAGAAGTTTGTGAGGTCATTACTGGCATATTAGTTTCGTCAATAGTTTCAAGAGATTTTCTAACACAATCTTTCAGAAATATAATTTATTTTAAGTGTTTAGGACTTAAGCGATTCTTTGCTTTTGGTAAAACCTGACTTGGAAAGATCCTTTTACTTATCGTAGATGTTGAGGAAATCGAAAGCAATCCATAATACAGAATATATTGTTGCTCAGTGCTTTTTCTGAATATCTCAAAACATATAAAATCATTCAATATACCGCTAGAGTCCTGTTTTATTTTGTTTGCAAATTTATGAAACTTTTAACTGTTTCGGTTAATTTTATGAGAACATTTCTTGTATTACTATCGATAGTTCCTTCTTTTGGATGGTCATTATCTGACTCATAGTGGCAGAGCTCAGTGACGAATATTCTGCAAAAATTTCATTTCTGAATTTCTTAGATTTCGTTTTTGTACTGTATTTTTTGCTAGAAGGAAATATTTCAGAGTGCAGGTGTAAAAAAATTGAATTCGATTCTCATTCTAATCATAAATTAAGTCGTTGGCAACATTACTATTGGGTTTTATTTAATTATTAAACAAAAACTTGATAATTACCTCTACTTACAGTACCAGAGTCTTTACTAAACTCTTTTATAGCCATGTCCAAAGGTTTTGCAAGTTTAACTTAAGATCACTGAACATACTTCTTTGTTTGTATAAAAAATAATTTTTAAACACTCACCTTTTTTAAATGAGACAAAAAAAATAATTGTTCACACAAAAAATATGTTTAATACTACAAAATATGAAAAAATTTGTTACGTCGGTTAATTGACTTATATTAACCGGTTTAATCGTAAATCGAAAAAACCAATTAACGGTTAACCGATTGAATACCCTAGTAAATGACCGATATGTTATATAATGTGTATTTTTAACGAAACTCACTCATGTGGATTTGCATTGTTGTACTTGGCTGCTAAGCTTCGCATAAAATCCGAATAATTACGATTTGCAAAGTCCGTAGGCAGCCTCCCTGAACTAACGCTGGTTACACCTGAAGAAGGAGCACTCAAACTTCCATGCCGATTTGATGAAGCCACTTGATGAGTGATATTTAACAAATTCATGGAAAGCTCATTCATTGAAACTAAAGTATCGGGTGGACTGGTTTGAACAGAATTTGGTGGTGAAGTGCCGTGAAATGATGATGGTGTAGTACTGCACGACCTAAAATTAGAAGCAATAGTAGAATTCAAAGAACATTTAATTTTCAAAGTATGAAAATAGTGTAGCGTGATAAGAAAGTGTAAAATACGTTTTTATTGTTGTTATATCCTCTACCGGAGCGATGAAAATGGGTTTGTTAACACAAATTATTTTGAGACATTTGTGGCGACGTGATACTGCTACTAAGACAAGTTTTTCCAACTAACTATCGAAGTTAGGCCATATGTACCCATATACATATGTATATATACCCAGCTAAAAAATATGTATGGTCCATACATTTTTAATATATGAACGTATATAAAAATATTTATACGTATATGAAAAATATGAAAATACTACAAAAAGAAAGGAAATTCAACAAAAGATACACTTTGGAATGCTTAAGTATTCAACAAAAAATGGACATAGCAATGAACAACAAGACTGACAAAGACAAAACTAATGCTACTTATAGCATTGTATTAAATTAAGTTTTAGTGTAACTCCAGCTGTGATATTAGAACGTTAAGAAAAGTTTTATACCGTGATATTTAAAGTTTTGATTATATGTGCAATTATTTTTAAATTATGTGTTTTATGACGTATGTTGTCATGTCGCGTGAAATAACATTATTAAAACTTAAATGCAAATTTCATTAAAAAAAAAATTAAGAAATATATTATTTGTTTTATAACCATTGTACCAGATTACCAGATTTTAATAAAAACAGTATCCCTGAAGATGTTGGAAAATCCCAACGAAATGTCGGATATGAATAAATGAAATAAAATTATCTTTTATTTGCATTTAAATCATTTTGAAAATAACTATTTTTGAATTGAAAAAAATAAGAAAACATGCGAAACTTTTCACAAAAACTTACCTAACTTTTACATTCATGCATACGAGTACATATTATGAAAGCTTTTATTTTTATTCTTTTACTTTCCAAAACTGTTTAAATTTTTTAAATCGGCAAAAAAATGTGTACTAAAGTGCTTCGACCCACCCTAAAACAGTTTTTTTAACATAACTAAAAATTTTGAGGATGTTTCAAAGTCTTTGAAAACGATTTTTGTATGTCCTCACCTAGGCCTGCAACTCCCACTAGGTCGCTTTTAAAGTTCTAAAAAAAATTTTTTTTGTAGTAATTATTATTGAAATTTTATTAACATTTATATTTTATTTTGTTTATTAATTCTATATTATTAAATAGTTTTTAATTTATTGAATTTTAATTTATAATATTAAACTTAATATTATACTATCTCTAACATCGTCGCTCCAAAATTCGCCATTAAATGATAGTAGCTTATTCCCTTCTTCATCGTACAAAAATTCGTATACTTCATCCTCCAAAAAGTTTCTATGATATCTCATCTGGTTGTTCGGAATTTCCTCTTCCTTCCAATAGTCCTCAGACTCGATGAAGTGGAAGATTACTTCTTCCACCGAATAGTTAACATTGAATTTCGTAAAAGCACTAATGGAAAGTGGGCTAACCGAAGGGTGTAAATGGTCAAAGTCATCCTTAAAAGATATTACCAAAGGACTATATTGCATTTTAAATTTTTCGCTTTTTTTAATTTAGTTAGATAGCACTTGCAATTAAATTTCATTGACAAAGCTTAAAATGTTTTACGATTCAACCTTTATACTCAATAAGTCAACTACAACAACAACATAATACAAACAAAATAATAATAGATAAGATTATGCACATAAACATTGCATTCGTTCCCTCACTCCACACTCATATCCATACACACATCCACTCGTATCCATACATTCACGTGTAACGCTGACCAAATTCACTACATTTTAAAACCTTTTCTGTTCCACTCACGATCGTTTACTTATCTTACAACCACCTGACGCATTCATTGCATTTCAAAACCCTAATTAAAATATTTTCTATCCGCACATGCACTCACAAATCTATGAATTCGTCCCCTATTTTATGTATCTCCGCACTAAAATGTCTAACAAAATTAAAAATATAAAAAAATTAACATATGGAAATAGTTAAACAAAAATATAAATTTAAATTTTTGTACGAACACCTGCCGATCAAACCCACATAAATTATTAAATCCTGCATGTGCCTTTACTAACTAACATATATACCTTCCCTAAATCACCAAATACTTTCTTTACAGTTCGATACAAAAAACTCATACACCAATATCCCCCACTAATCCTTTTGTCTCATATTTCGTGCCTGTATACAAAAGAATGTTGTTAGTCGTTACCATTTTCAACACCCATTAACATAAACTTAATTGCTTTTGGTTAAACCAAGCCTCATTGATCGACTTAGCCAACTCATAAACTGCTATTTTCTCCTTTTTCCACTACCGCCATCAAGAGTTCACCACGCACACAACTCCTCATTCAAAACCTATTAAGATAAACTTAATTGCTTTTGGTTAACCTAAGCCCCATTGATCAAGACTCAGCCAACTCACACACATTTTACCTCTTTATAAGCCATTTAGCCAATTCGCTATCTTTTTTACCCATTTTTCACTACAGTATGGCAACGCTTACACCATTATTTAGCAAAGACACACTCTTAATACTTAACAAAACTCGACTCCCATCCTAATACCCTTGCTCGTAACATCTTTACTGGACACATCTGCTTAAAAAAATACACTATGGCTCTACTACTTAACACTCCAGATGAAACTGCTTGAAAATATTTTATTTTTATTTTTTGCTTAGCACGACTCTTATGTATTATTAATTTACTATTACTAAGTTTGTGTCCGACGCTGGTCGGGCCTAATAATTATATTTAAATTTAAGATTTGAACACTTATTGTTAGTTCATATTTGAAGATACAATAAATAAATATAGTGCAAGTCTACACTCATCACGCTCTAAACCATTTTTATGTAATTCTGCCTTTTTAAACTAAATAGAAATATAGCAGACCAGAAATTTTAAGTCTAAAAGTTTTATTAAAAATATAAATGTGAAAAAGGCCAAATTCCTATCCAAAATTTCGGCCATCAAAAGTAGTGAGATAAAAAAGTTGACCAGGTTCTTGTTTGACACAATACCTATCACTACAATCTGCTATGCATTATATAAATTGTGTAATCGTGAGGTTTTTATATCATTTCTAGGCAACCTGCTTACTTGACGATGATTTACTGCTAGGCCAAGAGAGAAACAGTGAATAAAGAGATTGATTAATTGTTACGTAACGATATCATAACTAAATCTACGTCAACGTATCCTAGTCCAATAATTTTATTAAAAAAGAAAGACGGTTCCGATCGAATGTGTGTTGACTACCGCCGCACATAGGTCAAAATTCAATATTTACGCAGTCAAAATTATTTATTCACTTATATCATTTCTGCGTGATATTACATTTCTCATATGAGAATTTATTTTGGTTTTGTTAAATTTGTTTGGAAATTTAAGTAAAAAAAAATCATCAGTCAAAATCAAAGTACTTACAATAACGAAAACAAACGATTATCTAATATTTATGTCAATATTTTATATTTATTTAGCCCATGTCATAATGAATACGAACTTAAAAAATTTATTTGTTGATGGTTGAGCGTGTCTAGATTCATTTGGTTACAGCTAAGTACAAAAAATTAACAAAAAAATTCTTAACTAGCCTACTGTCATTGTAGTTTTGTAATTCTCAATAATATATTAAGAGTTTTTCTATCTCTATGTTTTAAAAGGTACCCAATTTTGTCAGTTGCACTCCTCTGCAGCCAATTTTGGTGTCTTCTTATGGTTCAAGGATTGTACTTTAATATAACATAAGAATGATGGTCGTATCTAATCGACAAATACAACAAATTGACCTTTAAAATTGAAAATTACTTCAAAATCTGTCTAAAAAACACCGTGTGTTTGAAGTCACCAAATCATTTTAATTATGCATTCTGTCTAAGTAAACAATAATAAAAATAAAGAATCATACCTGAATTATCGGAACTCATCACTTTCACTTAAAAAATTGGCACAGAAAAAAATATAAATGTTTGAACTTTTACTTGGTTTATAAATGTAAGCAACTAAAAGGAGGGGATGGGTTAAAAGTCAAGTTCCAACTGCCTGTATGCGGTCGCGGTCTATCACATATAGAGGTGGTAGAGTTAAGTTAAGATCCTCGAAATGGTCCTCTACCCAGTAACGTGTTACTTTATGTTTACTTAAACTTTTTAAAGTTCAATTTTGGCCGCGTAAATTTTGAATTTTGACCTATGTGCGCTGGTTAAATAGCCATATGGAAAAAGAAATTTATCCAATGCCAAATATTGAAGAAAGACTTCAAAACTCGACAAGGTATAAACTTTTTCCAACGCTCGATTTAAATAGTGGGTATTACCTAGTGCCTATTCCTGACAACAAGAGGAAATATACCGCGATTGTGATGTCGGACGGATTTAATGAATTTAAACGCATGCTGTTTGGGCTAAAGAACGCGCCACCTGTTTTTCAGCAGCTTGTGACACATTTTACGGAAAAAACGAAGCCCGACGACATGATACATTATATGGACGTTTTATTGATTGGCAGTGATTCGGTTCACGAAATGTTTGATAAACTATCAAGAGTTTTTAATGCTTTGCGCGAGTTGAAGTTAACACTGAACATTAAAAAGTCCGAGATTCTTCAAAAATTCGTTGAATTTTTTAACCATAAATTAACGCCAAAGAGAATCAGTCTCGGCTCCATAAAAGTGTATGCAATCCAGGAATTCGAGGCGCCATCTAACATACATGAGGACGTAAATTTCTGGGTTTAAATGGTTATTTCAGGAAGTTTGTGCTGCTACACAGAAAAAAATAGACAAGAATTATGTTCAACAAAACCATTTTATTGAAAAAAAAAATTTTATTTCAACAATATTTGTCATTAATTTAATACAATATTTAACAGTACCGCGTATTTTAAAATATCATTTAATTTAATTTCTATGGGTTGGTGTTTATCTTGCTTGTTGATTGACCCAACGCGGTCATGTGCTATTGTTGTTGTATTTTTTGATTGCTCGTGTTGTATACGTGTGAATTCCGACAAGAAGCCGGAAAACGTCGTGGATTGTTTTTTTTCACTCAACAAAGTTATTTTTAAATTATATCAACGCAAAGCGCACATATAAAAGAAACATAGAAATCATGTTTGCCTGTATTCATTATTTGCATGATCAAAACAATTTGCTCTTTAGCTGAGTGGTAAGCACGTTAGTCTATTAGTCAAGAGATTGCCTGTTCGACTCATCCCAAACACATTTAGTTTCGAAGGTTGTGTGGAAAAATAAATAACTTTAAAATTTAACAAGAAACCAAATTCTAAATAAATATTAAAAAAAAACTAACAAAAAACACACATTAGAATTTGAAAAACAAATTCATTAAAAATTTTTTGTTTTCCGTTAAAAACTCAATTGTCAATAACACAATCATTTTAATTGGAAATAATTGAGTTGATTTTGTTTTCTGATGTTACAAATGTGTGTTTGTATTTACAAAAATCGTTGTAGGTGCCTTTTTAAATAATATTTTAATTGTATTCACAAATAAATTAATTGTATTTATATATAAGAATCCTCAGGAAAGATGCTGCGTTCCAATGGAGTGAAAATCAAGAAGCGTCATTTCAAAAACTAAAAAACATGTTAATTAATCAATCAAGCAGTAGCGGTTTGGCAGGTGTACTATTACAACGAGAGAAGGATGGATGGAAACCTGTAAGAATAGCCCGGTTACGCATCCAAGACTACGAAATTACCATTGAACACCGTGCAGGTACGCGTATGAATCACGGGGACGCTTCGAGCAATTATCCAGTTGAAGAATCTCATGAAATTGACAATGGTGATGAAAAACAACGTTTCTGAAGAAGATTACCTCTGGCATGCAATTGCAATATGAAAATATAAGTGATTATTAAAAAAAGTCCAAAAAAAGATCCGGTCATTATGAAAGAATACGCAGTATGGGAGGCTCTACCGAAATGTAAACGATAATAGCCTTTATGTGGTGTCCTTGCCTTGCCTATTGTTAATGATAATCACGACAGTGCCGGTCATTTGGCAGTTGACAAAACTATACAGCGAATTCAAGAGTACATGTGGTTTCCAAGGATGGGGAATTTCGTAAAATCATATATTAAGACATGTATCGACTGTGCTTATAACAAGAAGCCAGGTGGTAAGCAAGAAGGTGTGTATTATTATGACGCCATTCAGCCCATACCGTTCCATACAATACATTTGGACCACTTAGGACCTTTTTCCAAAAGTAAACGTGGAAATGAACATATTCTTGTCCTCGTTGATGCGTTCACTAAATATACGATCGTAAAAGCGGTAAAAAGTACAGCCACGAGACATGTTTTAGCCACTATTCACGACGTGAGTAGTTATATTGACGTACCTACACGTATAGTCACCGGCAGAGGCACTGCTTTCACTTCCAAAGATTTTGGTTCATATTATGCGGACTATGATATTAAGCACATTCAAAACGCGGTACGAACCCCTCGTGCAAATGGTCACGCTGAACGTGCGAATAGAACGTTACTTTTTATGCTGATAGGCGATGGGATGACATTCTGCATAATCTTCAATGGGCAATTAATACCATGTGTAATAAAAATACAAAACAGACTCCTCATGAATTGGTGTATTTACACCGCGCGATATTCTAAAAAACAAAATAACATTAATTCTTCATGATGAACAAGAAAGTGATGATTCAAATTTAGAGAGTTTGCGAGAAACAACCGCTCATTGACTGAATCAAGCGAAACAACAAGCGAAATAAAAATACGATAAACAAGACACAGTACCAATTAAATACAACATAAATGACCTTGTATTAGCCGAGAATGAAGCTGCGAGTAGTGGTGAATCCCGAAAGCTGTAACTTAAACGAAATTGAAGAAGAATATATGCCAAGCGAAGATGAAGACACTCATAATGGCCGTAGTGACGACACTCCAGGTGTACAGGAAAGGCCGAATGTTACCACCACTGAAAATTTCCAAAAAAAAAGAGGAGAGATCTGGCAACCCAAGAAGAAGACAGGAGAAGAGAAAAAGGACAGTTCAGCCGCGTAGTTTGACAAGAAAAGATGAAAAGATTGTAAAAAACTGAAAAGAAGAATTTGTGAATTTAAATAAAATAATTTCTTAATATTTAAATAAAAGATAAATGTGCGTCTTGTAGTATATTATAATATATTTTATATGTTAGTACATATATCAATCCATGTATAATATTTTTTCAATGTATATTCCTATACATTCCATATACATATATTTATATACATCCATATATTAACCATACATATTTTTTTAGCTGGGCTAAATCTTATTTTCTCTTTTTTATCACTGGTGAGTTCAAAATCTATTAGAAAGTACATACATATGTACGATATGCAAAGTTTATATGCGTGGAGCGTCAACGTTTAAAAAAAACTTTTGTAACAGAAAAAAAAACATTCTTGTACGACTTTATACATTAAGGCCCTATGTAATAAATCAAATAATCAAAAGGATAATTCAGTCATTAATTTGATAGAAAGTAGCGGAATACTCTAGATATGTTTGAGAAACAAAGTTTATATTACTGCAAAAAATTATATTCAAAACTATTGTTACTACAAAAACTGATTATTTTTTCTTTTATTGTTGCATTAGTTTTTAATCTGATTTTTTAAATTAAATTTTGTGAGCGAATATGAGTTTTGTATTTTTTAAATAATCGACCTGTTCTTTTAAAATGACGAATGAAATGTCTTTAAGTTCGTTTTTAATTACTTTGTTTGAACTAATGTTTCATTAGATATAACTTCCCTGTACAAAATCGTACAAAAAATTAGTTTTAATAATCTAATTTATTGCAAAGCAGTGCGCTTTTTTGAATCAACATTTATAAATATTTTTTTTACACTGATATTTATTTATTGTATCTTCAATACTGAACTAACAATAAGTATTAAAATCTTAAGGGTAAATTTAATTAGTGGTAATACATACATAAATGTCGTATTAAACACACAAAAATATTTTCAAGAAGTTTCATCTGGAGTGTTGCGTATTAAAGCCGTAGTGTCCCACTTTTTTAAGCGGATGTGTCCTGTAAAGTTCAAGATGTTACGAGCAAGGGAATGAGGATGGAACTCAAGTTTTGTTAAATATTTACCTGCTTTATTTGTAATTTCTTCAGTCACTAGTGTAATAACATACCAGAAATTCTTGTATTTATTTTATTATGCTTGTATTTGAATTAAATAAAAACACTTTTTACTCAACTGTTCAAGTGTCAACATCAAACGTGAGTTGTTGTTAAATCGTTGTTCAGTTCAGAAGTGGGATAAGAACTCTTGCTTGTGTATTTGTTTTGTTTAACTCAGAGAGAGAACAGTAAAAAACGGTCGCGTCCATGGTAAAATTATACAAGGTACATGCACAAGCCCAGCTTGTCAATGTATACAGTGCAGAAAGTTGTCACACTTTGTTTACAAGCTGCAAAAATGTTAGTGTACGTACGTGAATAAAATGATTACAGTGTCCAATGAATTTGCACATAGCTGTGTCTCTACCCTGCAGAAAACATGGGGTTAAATGTCCCCAAGTCACCACTTTTGTCGACTATATTGGTGACATTGTCAAACTAGCGTCTACATATTAACATTGTTTTTGATGCGTAGAAAATATTTTATCAGCTACACACAACTATGCTTCTTCTTAATGTTTTATTGGTTTGTTGAAAATACAAGTGGCTTCAAGCAAAATTCAAGTTTTTATGAAAATTAGTTTTTGAGATCAATATAAAAGGCAAATAAAAAAATAATTCAAAAAAACAAATAAAAAGAAATTGCAAAAGACAAATAAAAAGCATTCCATTTTGTAATTATAAAAATAAAAATATTTTAAAATGAAATAATTGTGGAAATTTTTATGAGCCTGTAGAAGATTTTGTGGGATCAGTTAAAAAGTCCAGTCCAGTAAGTCCAGATTCATACGTAAGTGTTTGATTTTAATAATTCGACAGAACCTTGAATTTTTCATTTATATTTAATACAAACAGCAAACTAAATCCTTACTTGCTGAACGAATGTTGGTTGCCTTTTTTTATTAACTTCTTTTATTAAAACAAAAATTTTTAATTAAATATTAAGTTTTATTATCATTAGAATTACTAAAATGTACTAGTGACTATCTCTTTCCAATGTCTCGATATGGTTCCAAAAGAAATACGTACTCAGTAGTACCAACGTCAGTAGTTGCTTTTCCATGACACCTACATGCTAAATGTCTATAGCAAAAATCATTGTCTGGGGTACAATTCGTCAGTAGTACTGGTGACAAAGTCACTAGTAAATCACTACAATTTCACTATTCGCATTTTCTGCAGGCTAATTACACATTGAAGAAAATTACACTACACATCTTTCGTGTAGGTTAAACTGAACAGAACCCAAAGTATAATTACACACAGGTTATACATGCATGTCATTACATGGCCTACACATGAGAGTAGAAATGACACACTGTGTATTACACACATATTGGCAACACGGAATGGCTATAATCATGCATGAGTGCCGCGTCTTTAATTGTACTTTAGTTAAGCAGGTCGTACATGACATATTTTTTACGTCTGACATGTCAACTTTTCAACTCAGATGTAATTCTGCATGTCTGTCAAAAATTCTGTTTTACAGAAGGTTTATAATATTCGGTCACAAACGTGCATGTACAAATACGTCTGACATTGTCCGTGTTTGTATCCAACAGCTGATCTGTGCTCAAATTTTATTAAATATTTTATTAAAAGTGGTTGTAAAATGAATTCAGAAAATAATACAATTGCAGTGTGCAGCGTTATTTCAATTATAACTGCAATTAAAGTAAAATCAAATATAAAAAAATTTAAATATTTTTGCACAAACCTATGTCGTTCTCCGTTACAAAATGGAGTGTTGCCGGCACAACAATTTTTATTTACGCCGTAAAAAGTTCACTCATTTTAAAGAATTTTTCTTTAAATTCGAAGAAATCATGTTAGGATATAAATATGGAACGCAATTTTATTGCATGTACATGATTGTTATTTAATATTTAAAAAAAAAACATAAATATATCAATGTTGTAGTACATAAAATTTAGGCGGCTAATGCTTCCGTCAATATCGGAACGCCGCTGAATGTTTCCTCACGACATAGATTTTTGACGACATATTTTGCTTAAGAAAAACAGCTGATGTCAGAAATTTTGTCAGAAGAAAATAGAACACGCTCTAATTGAAATTTTGTCAGAAGACTTTGCGTATGACTTTTACAGCAATGTTTTAAAGGTACCACACGACATGTACATGTTTTATACTGGGAAATATGACAAGTCAGATGTAAAAAACATGTCGTCTACGGGAGGCTTTACTTGTGATTTTTAAAAACAAAAGAGATCTGTTTCTAACAATTATTCGTTTGTTTCTACCAACAAAATGCAATGTCGTGTAAGTACATTGTATAATTTTACCATGGCCGCGTTGACGCAGCTTGTTAAAAAAATATCGTGTCTGCAGTACTAAAGTATTCGCGGAAAAATAAATCGTCTAGACAAAAAAGTAAATAGAAACATATGCCGTAGTGTAAAAGAAACAAAGCATAAATAAGAAATAAACGGCGGAGGTTGTTTGAGAGGATTTTGTGTGTGCAGTTGTTAACGCTTTAAAATTTAAATATTAAATTCTTACGTTAAAAAAGGAAATATTGTACTTTGTGGTGTGTGCTCGTTTGCTTACATAGTTCTATAGTAAACAGCAAGAAAACGTATTTTTTTCAGTAAAGAAATTTTAAAATATAGAAATGTACATATGTATGCATGTTCCTTTACTCGGAATATACCTACATAAATAGAGAATAACCTACATTTACAACGGTGTCAAAATGTTTGCAAAAGTATCGGAATTGAAAGCGGAACAATTAAAGAATTTATTACGCGAACGCAATTTACTTACAACGAGAAATAAAACATAACTAATGTTACGTCTTACTCAGGATATCGGGTCTAAGGAAATTGAAACGGAGGTTCCGGACTAAATGTTCAGTCTCAAATAGACGAATTAAAAAGTATAATGCAACAGTTAATGGCTACCGTAGTCCGAAATGTATCCCGCGAGAGCGCGGTTTCTGAGATTGCCTCCGGTGGTGGAAAGTGCAACTTCTAGTCACAGTCATTATTCTGTTAAGGAGATAGCTGAAACGATTCCCGAATTTAACCTGTGTTGGAAATAAAACTATTTGTTTGAGAGTATATTTGCAATAAGTGAAATTTATATGCTGGTGGTTAAGCGATGTCTAGATGCATTTAATTGTTGCTTTAACAAATCGTCAGTAGACTTCAACCACACATTTTGAACAGTCACAAACCTCTTATCTTATGCACAGACTTTCATAAACTATTTGAGAATTCACAAATATTAATATTTTTGAAAATCACAAAAGAAAAATAAGCATAGTAGGCTTAGTAACTTATACAAAACCCAGCAAATAATTTTTATTCGATATGAATCCATTTTATTTTTCTTGTATATTTGCAATTTAAATTTTATTTTACTTTTGAAATAATTAACTTCAAAAATTAATAGTTTCATGAGGAGATATTTTTTCCAACTAAGTTTTTTTTTGTAATATCAAAATTAATTTCACATTATAAATTTTTCAAAACATGGGTAAAAGAATCATAAAAGTTTTGAATTGTTAAAATCGAAACTACTTGTTCAGAACATACTTTCCCTCGTTAAAATAGTATTTTAACTAGATCAATCTTCTGCTTCGGTTGATTTTTTTATATCGAGTCTTGCTATCTTTGCTACTGGTCTGTGTAAAACACCACCTTTGATTTGAATAAAAGCACTCCTTACATTACCATAATTTGATTTGACAACTGTCTTTACGACTTGGACCAGTTATTTCTTGGTAGGTAAGTTAGGATCCACAACAATTACTATATCACCAACTTCAACTGGAATACATTTGTTAAACCATTTTGTACGTTTGGTTAAGGTCGTAAGTATTCATGTAACCATCGTTTCCAGAAGACATCAGCAAAATACTGCATTTTCTTCCAATTTTTTCTCAAGAAACAATCGTCTTTTGAAAATTCACCCAATCGTTTACTTCCATTAGAAGATCCCAAAAAAAAATGATTAAGATTAAGAGCTCCGTCTGATGGTAGTTCCAGATCTACATAAGTTAATGGCCTAGAATTAATCACTCGTTCACACTGCTTTATAATAAAGCGTTTCCTCCTTAAATACAAAGCTGGGAATAATTTGATGCAATACTTTTTTAAGAGATTGCACTAAGCGTTCCCAGCTACCTCCCATATGTGGCGAAGCTGGAGGATTAAAGTGCCATGTTGTTGTTGACGATGAGAGTTTAAAGAAATTTTGCTAAAATCCACATTCTTTATATTATTTTTTAACTCTGTTTCAGCGCCTTTAAAATTTGTGTCATTATCGCAGTATATCTCATGTGGTCGAGAAATAAAGTTTTGAATTGCCATAATACAATTGTTGGTTGTCATATTATGAGCAACTTCTATATGTATTGCCCTTATTGTGAGACATGTAAAGAGCACCCCCCATCGCTTCTCCTGGTTTCTTGCAATTTTGACGTACAGTGGACCAAAATATTCTATACCCACGTATGTAAACGGACGCGTAAAGGGCGTCAAGCGGGCTTTTGGTAGTTCGGACATTTCAGGAATTACTGGTGACGAATTTAAATTCTTGCATAGTCGACAGTTCCTTCATACCTTTTTTTAACTCTGCTCTAAAGCTGGTGGTGGTGGGCGCAGCTCATTTAAGCATGTCTCATGGTGAATGTGATGAAATTTTTCATGCAAATTTTGTGTCAAAAGTCTTGTGCAATAAGGATTTCGTGATAAAATAACTGGATACTTAAAATGATCAGGTACACTAGGAGTCAACCAAATTCTTTCATTCATTCAAATCACCATCTTATCGTCAATACGAGTATAAGGCGAACAATTGTATAAATCGCTTGATTTCGAAATTTCTCTTCGGTTGCTTGATAAAATATCATACTCATCCTTAAAGCATTCGTACTGTATTTAACGGTAAATTATATTTTCTGCCATTTCATACAGTTTAGTTGCATTCGGAGTTATATAAACTTCATTTCTTCTTTCATAAATTTTCATTTTCTGTTTGTGTATAAATTTATAAAGATATGCAATAGTTTGAAGTAGTCTCTTCCCAGATGAAAATCTGTGGAAATCCATAAAGTTGCCATCAATTACTTGATGATTCAGCATAACAAATTTGTTTCTAAGCTCTTCTGAATTTTTTCTATCTTGAGGTTTTCTTACGGGCCATTCTGAAGAATTTTTTTTAAAGAAAGATGGACCATTAAACCATCGTCCATCCATATCAAATTAAAAAACAGACTTCCATTTTGTGGCATCATCAGCTACATTATCCTTTGAAGGAATATATCTCCGTTTTGATGGTTTGCTACTTTCAATAATTTCCGCAATTCGATACATAACAAACTGTTTGTAGTTTCGGGGATCTGCGTTTAACCAACAAAGAACGGTATTAGAATCGGACAAGAAAATTCGGTTTTCAAGTTGAATGTTTAAATTACTACATATTGAATTTGCTAAACGAATACCCAATACTGCTGCCAACAATTCCATACGTCGTATTGATAATGTTTGTTTCGGCGCAACTTTCACTTTAGCAGATACTAAAGATAAAGATGTTATTCGAAAATATGCAACAGCTGCGTATGCCAATACGCTAGCATCGACAAAAAATATGTAATTGAACTGACGACTTAGGTTGGATTATATACCACCGAGGAGTTTTCACATTTTGAATATTTGGTAACAGTTTAACCCATACCAACCATTTTTGAAAGACATTGTCATTTACTTCATCTATCCATCCTTCAGTTGTTCTCCAAACCTCTTGAAGCAAAATTTTTAAATAAACCACATATGCTGCTTAGAAGCCGAAAGGATCAAAAATTGACATAAGCGTCCTTAATATATTGGTTTTCGTAGGATGTTTTAAGCGGAATAAAATATCTCTATTAACTCGATTTAGCTTTAAAGAACACATGAAATTATCATCGGATGTTGTCCACCACATATCTAAACCCTTTTCAATAGCCATCTTATTTACATTGCCACCAATCTGTTTTTTGTTCTGCTCTTCTAATTCACCAAGACTTTCCATAACGACATTTGAATTTGACTTCCAATTTCGGATGAAGAAGCCTGCTTCATTGTGAATAAGTGCCACTTGCTTGGTTAATTCAATAGCCTCAATTTCAGTATCTGCACAATCTAGCAAGTCATCTACATAATGATGTTTAACAATGGAATCTACAGCCCTTGGGAATTGATCCTTAAATTCCATTGCATTCGTATTTTTAATATATTACCAATACCAATCGAACTTTGCCTGTCTTGTTAGGTTTCGAAACAGTAAAAATAGGCAAGCACCATATACGAGTAATTCCATTTGATTCTTCAATCTCATCTTTTCTTAACTTTCCTCCGTATCAACTAACGCTTCCATTTGCTGTGTTAGTATTGCTATATTTTTTTGTTCCGTCTTCCTTTCAAGGCACTGAAGACAATTCATTGCCATTGGATAACTATTTGGAGCACTTACATTATCATTTCTCCAAAGCAATCCAGTTTCAAAATTGCACCAATACGCTTTGTTGTAGCTTGAAGTAAAATTTTTCCACGCTTTTCTTCAGCCGAGCTTAATTCGTGGTTTTGCCCCACACTTTCCAATGACATGTACTCCAATACTATCTTTTGAAGCAAGCAAAACTAGTGTTTTTTCAATAGAGACATGGATTCCTTCTCAACTCGACGGGTTTCTGAAGTCCATTTTACACACAAGTTCTGTTTCCTTCGAGTCCAAATTGATTACAAACATCTTTTGGTATAAGAGTTAGATTGGAACCGTCATCCAAAACGCAAATATGTTAATAGAAATGCCTTTGTTACATAAGGTAACAGGTAAGATTTTGAAAAACGTTTTCTTGCCAATATTTGAAGTAGAATGTGTCGTAACAGTATGATTCACTTTAAATTTGTGAAGTAATTCGTGGTGCCTAGATGATGATTAAAATTAGCTTCCAAATGATTACAAACTCAATTTTAAACATTTTTCTACAAAAACATTAAACGAATGAGACTACAAAGTATAAAATGAAAATACATTTGAGCACATGAACATTTGTACAAAATTATATGAAGGAATTTGTTGTGTTGAATAAAAAAACACAATGCAAAAAAATATTATTAGTATTAATGAAGTGATTAAAAATTGCTTCAAAAGATTACAGACTTCGTTTTTAACATTTTCGTTCACAAATATAAATTATTAACATTTATTTACAAATATAATGAACACAATTATCTTCCGTCTCGTGTCATCTCTGGTCTATTTTGTGCTCAGTTGACGCCGAGAAGCCTTTTTATAATTAATGGCTACATCTTATATGATTCAAAGGACCCAAGAGAAAGAGCATGCTGTGGATCAGCAATTCTAATAAAGTCAAGACTCAAACATTATATCCTTGACAACGTTTGTGAAGAATATATGCAAGCAACAAATATTTGCATTGAAAATTTTGTAAAAATTTCGTGATATCATCAATTTACTCTCCTCCCAGATTCTTAATCATGATGATCAGTACGATGATCTCTACAAATCTCTTGGACAGTGCTTCATAGCAGCTGGTGACTACATTACAAAACATACGCTCTAGGGTTCTCGACTTATTACACCAAAATGGGCTTGGACGTCATTGAAAGTGGGGAGCCCACTTACTGTCCTACGGACATACAAAAATTCCGGATTTTATAGATTTTTGGCGTCATGAAAAATATCTCTAGGGATTTAATTCATATAGGAGCTTCTCTACCTCTCTTCTCCGACCACTCTCCCACGACCGTTACAATCTGTAGCCTACTAAGAAGCTTACCTCAGCCATATGTGAAGATGGTCAATCGTGTTAATTGGCTGGAGTTCAAAATATATCTCAGTAGTTATTGTACTAAAAAAATTAAGCTAAGTACAGCCGATGATATTAAATTTAACATTGCCAATCTTAACGAAAATATTAAACAGGTTGCTGAGCATGCCACTACCTCCCATCCGCAGACTGGGCTTAATAGAATTTATTCTGCTGATATTGAACGTCTCGCATGTGAAAAAAGTAGAACATAAAATCATATTTAAAGAGTGCGCTAAACGACTCCCAGAGTTGCTTGCATCACTTAAAAACTATCTGGAAGGTCTCGATGTTATAACAGCATCTAATTACTCTTTGTGGCGTGCTGCTAGAAAGCTTAAAACACCCGTTGAGTTTCAAGTACCTTTGCGCACATCTACCGGGAGTTGGGCAAGAAGCGATAATGATAAAGGTAACATATGTGCTGAGCATTTAAAAAAGTATTTACCCAAACTCATGTACTGCTATTGTTGATTTGCCGAGTGTAATTGCTCCAACCCCTCGACCAATAAACTTTAAGACGTGTGATATACAAAAAAGAAGAGAGGTGTCTTAGGACACCCGGTTATAGCTTTACTGCTGAGTTATATAAAACAAATTTCATGTGAAATAACAATGCAATAAAATTATATTATATGGTGATGTCGAATTCGCCGCAAATATTTCAAAACGTTTCCATTTATTTTCCATTATTTCCTTTTCTAGCGGCATACGATTAAATTAATGTATTGTTTGTGGCCGGTGCCGGTTAATAGCCAGCTTACAGCCGATCGGCTGTATTCTCTGGATTATGCTCATGTGCAAAAACAATACAAAAACAAATTGAGCAATTGTTATCATTGTTTTTGTTTTGTTATAGTTTCACTCACTTCAGACAACGAACATTTTGTTTCGTTTATTTTACTCTGCTTTTAAGTACGAAGAAAGTAAAACAAAAATAAATTTAAAACTGTAGTAGTGTCGATTATCACGTCCTAACTCCTGTATCGCGCAAAAAATAGCAAAGCTATAAAATTAATTGCTGAACTCAACCCGTGTATTGATGGAATTAATAACCAGATGCTGATGAAGTTGCCTCGTATTGCAACTAGAATCGTGTTATTAATTTTTAATGCCATTTTACCAACGAGTATTATCAACACAGCTGGAAGGTTGCCATGGTCAAAATGATTCCAAGGCGATGTTACTAATGTTGAGCCATATAGGACATAAGTTTACTGTCAAAAAATGTCAAAGCTCTATTTATTATTTTATTAGGCTAAAGTTCATATCACTTTGTAAGCCAAATTACATATGATAATTATTAATAAACAAATAACACTAAAGTTAATTGTAAATATTCTGACAAACACGTAGTAGAACGGAACAACCGGCTGTTTTCGAAAGCCACTACACCTTCGTCATCAGCGTTCTTTGTGTTTGGTCCACTGCGTGTGGTGTCAGTTGATGTAGATTTCTGTTTTATATACGCAACTTTTATTGCAAATGGAGTATGTGAATTGTTTTGATTCATCGTATTACAATTTGCTGAAAAGTTTTTGTGTAATGGAAGCTCAATTTTACCATCTCTAAATTTACAACGGTCGTGCCATTGTCGTTGGTCTTTACTGATTGTGCACATGTTGCTTATTTTTGTTCTACTTAATACAAACTTTTTGGGTTTGATGCCACAGGCCCATATCTGTTCAAAAAGCTACTTATGATAAAATTGTCCCCAATTCTAACTGATAATGGGTGCATACGGGACCATCAATTTGGCCTTAGAACAAACGCATAAATTGTTCCAATGTATAAGCAGAACATTTGAAAAAAAAGAAGTATTCTTTATTGATGTTTCATAGGCATTTGATAAAGTGTGTCATAAAGGCATAATTTTAAAATTTAAGACATATCTATCAATAAACATTCCATATCTTTTGGAAAGTTACATTCTTGTGCGGAAGTTCACTGTTTTGGAAGGAGACTTAATGAGTATGACCGAAACTATCTCAGCCGGTGTGCCACAGGGGAGTTTTCTGGGGCCAGTTTTGTATTCGATTTATACTTGTGAAATGACACTGAGCAGTAATATCCACACTTCTACATGTTAGTTCAACACTACAAAATCTTTCATTTGATTTTGTAAAAATGGTATAAGTATACATTTTCTGTTGTTTGTTATGATTATTTTACTAAAAATACTTAATAACAAACACACTATAGTTGCGCCTTTTAACAGTGAGCAAATCAGCTGATTTTACCTTTTTTTAAGTCAGTTTCTTCAACTCTGGTCTTCTTTATGCAAATGCGTCTCAGACACCAACACTATATCAATATTTTCTTCCGTGAGGAAGTGCTTAAGTTAATTTTTATGTTGGCAAACGCCGTTTGCATTCCAGAAACATATTTTTAACGTGTTCATGGCTTGTTAGCTATTGCTTGAAGCAGAGTATTCTGCATTAGAAGCAGTTCTTGCATCAAGCTAGTAATATTTGTTGTAAAGTTGTTTATAGTTCGCACCATGTTATCAATAGTAGTTTGATGACTACTGAAAGTAAAGCTAGTATTAGCATTTGTTGAATTACTTGGTGGTGACACTTTTTGCATGGGGATAGAATTGATCTTCACAGCGTCAGCATACGATACATGTGTAGTGATTGGTTGGCCCATTTGTAGATAAGTAGCGGAGTACGTATTTCCTGTTTGAGCTGGGGTTACGTTAGGTTTTTGATTGATTGTCTGCTTAACGAAAGATTACACAGGACATCCTCTGTAGTTAGCAGTGTGATTACCTCCACAATTACTGCACTTTTTTCGTTTTTGATTTTTTGCCTTATTACAAGCAGCAGTGCCGTGTAATTCACCGCACACAAAACAAACAGTAGGTCATTTGCAGTAAGTTTTGTTATTTTACGGTATAAGAGATATTATAACTTACAAATTGGATGGATCTAATTTTTTCCCAATTTTATATCATTTGGCTCAAGTTCAACGTGAAATAGAAATTGGAGGATCTTCTCATTATTTATTATGTTAGAGGCTTTTTTTCCTTAAATTCTTGGAGGGTGAGTGTATCTTTTATTTCATCAGGAACAACATAAGAATCTATGCCCTTCAATACGATATGCAGGTTTTCATCACTCTTAAGCTGGTATGTGTAGAAACTTGTTTTATTTTTTTTTCAAATTCAGTAACCATTTTGCGGAAATCTTTTTCTTCATATATTTGAATTCTTGTTTCATCAATGATACCACGTTTGATTGTAGAAATGTGAAATTTATTCTCACCAATGACCGAGATGATTTTTTAAAAAGGGCGTTTGAATTTTTTTCTCTCATATAGATTAGAGGTGGTTTGGTGGTTTTGTTCGATGATACAGAAAGTGGTCATTATCAGCCTGTAATATTGAAAAACGATTTCGACGGTTATCCCTGGCATCGTTATCCCTGGATATCTTGGAAACTGATTAGATTTTTGATGAATTTGGGGTTCGCCCGCGCTTTACTATATATATTATATATGTCCCTTCCGCCTTGCACCTTAGGTTTCTGACTACTGTTATCTATAATGATAACTTGGTTAAGTGATGAGCACGAACGTAGCAGATGATGTAAAGAAGTACTAAGCAACGGTAATGTTAACAAATCACTAGTTGGCATTGGACAAAGCTAAGTTGATCGCTCACGAAAAAGTGGTTTTGCCATTAGAAAAATACTATCATGAGATTTTTAATTGATTGCGTTAAGAGTTTCATGTATGTGAACTCTAACTTTTTCGGATGAGAATCATATATGCTCCATACATATTTTTTTAAACTGGGATGGTACATTTTATATTGTATTGGAAATATATTGGAAAATACATACATATGTACATACATATCTATATGAAATATACATGTATGTATGTATGTATGTCCATATACCCTAATTTTTCGGATGTGAGACATACATATCTATATATATACATATGTATTCCTCTACTTCCCACTAGAGCATAGGGCCAAGAGGGATATTATATATACTACATACACATTATTTTACCTGTGCATATGTTCTGTAACTTTCTTCAGAACTTTTCCAAACGAAAAGTTTGTTATCTTTCTGTGAAACACAGGATGAGTAACAAAAAACATAGTTCCCTGCTCATGTTTCTTGTAAGCTTATTTCAGGTTTTATATGAATCAGCCTGTGGGAAACAGGACAACCATTATAATTGTTTGATTTTTCTATCCGCGAAAGCTTCTCGCAAGTTACAGGACACAGGTACTGGTAGTAAATATTTCCAACACTAAAGTTTAAGTTAATATGGAAAAAAACTAGTTTTTTTAGCGCATTTTAAAAAGTGGATTAATTACACTAACAAAATTTTTTTCTTTCTATTTAAAATAGCACATCCAGAAAGTATAATCTTTTTGCAAAGCTTCCAGAAATCTAGGTATCGATATCAAACGATATTTTTTTATATATCAACACTGAATACAATTTAAATTTGATACTTAAATATTTCGTTCCATAATTTACATCGAATTATTACTTATTGGACAACTACAACGTTAATTAAATTTTAATATTGTAATAAATGTATGTATGTTGTTAGGTATGTACATACATATTTAAGATATGTTTAAAATTTTCATCTTACCTGGACAATGAAGTGAGATCACCGTTTGAACCAGGACTAAGTTGTTCTTTTTTCACACAATTGCTGTTCATGTCTAATGAGAGTTCTTGTTGTTGTTGGTGATGAAACCGATTGGACTGCTTAGGGCTCTGATGCTGTTGCTGCTGAGGTAGATTACTGGATTGTGCCAGAGAATGACTGTGCAACTCATCACTAGTATTGTTGATAGAATTGTTGGCAGTTTGATTTTGATCCTGACCATTTAATAAACTATTACTTATACTGCTACAGCTGTTTCCGCAAATACTTGCACTACTACTGATTTTATTATTGGTATTGTTATTGTTGTAATTATTATTGTTGCTAATAGATTTATTACTGTTGTTTACCATCGCAACAGCAACTGCTGCTGCAGCCGACGATTCCATAATAACATCTTTGAAGGAATCAAGTTGTGCTGCTGTCACGCGTGGTGACATTCGTTCATTTTTTAGCTTCTCTAAATAGAAAAAAGCAGCTGTTGCTGCTGATGTAGTTTTGGGACTAATTTTTAGACTGGTTAATTGCACAGGTAATGAAACATCAGCTAATGATGATGTATTTCTTGTATTACAATTCGTTTTACCACTGTCAATTGTAGTATTCTTAATGTAACCACTCAATACAAAAGAGCTTTTTCTAAGCATCTTCTTCCTCACAACGATTCTGGTTGTCGGTGGTGAGTGCTGTATTGGAGACGAAGGTACTTTATTTATTACTTGAACCCTTTTTATAGGGGACGTATAATTATAGTCTCTACCTATACTAACACCAAGGAAAGTTTTAATGTAGCAACACTTTACCACGTTGCAGTTAACTTTATCTGGAATTAAAATTAAAATTTCGAAGCATTAATTGTAGAGTAAATATAAATAATTTAACGCTTTTGTGGTTTTTAAAACTATACATGAAAAAAAAATATTTGAAGTTTTTTGGCAGACTTAAAGATGAGAGCTTAAAAATAATTAAATTGATAAAATTAACTTCCTTTTTCACTATGTCGAAAGAAAGTCTTCATGCGCATTCTAAGCGAGAGAAAACTGATTTTAATTACGGTACCTTCTGTACGAACTTTGACTTGAACGACAAGTCGCAAAAAGACTTAAGTGTTTTCATATGAATTTTCATACTACTAGTTTGAATGAGTTGTCTACAAAACGAACACAATGTCAAAATCAGGCACTTGGCATTTTGCTTTCGATTAGTAAAATTTATTTGCAAACAATCTAATAAAGCTTGTAAAAATATAAGCCCAATTCACAATCTTGTGCAAATAGTCTTGCATCGTTGCATGTGGAAAATGCTATGGTATATTGGTACTCACCACTTAACAGTTCATAGTGGTGAGTATAAATGTTCTACACCATTTTGCACACGCTACAATGCAAGACCATTTGCACAAGATTGTGAGTTGGGCAATTATGTTATCACTTTATTATTTTTTTCATTCACATTACCTGAATTTATTTTTTATTTCTAGACAAGTCATTAAATATTTGTCAAAATATTTTTGAAAACTCTTGTTGTTTTGAGAATTGCTTTATATTCATTATACAAAGTACTTGCACATTTCTTAAAGAACATATGTACGAGTAGTTGTAAAGCAAAGCAATAATAGCATGCTGTTGCAGTGCGACTATATTGTTGAATTCTTTTTCGTTGTTTAATATGGTTCTATTTATTTTTATGTAAGTGTTAATATGTTTAAAAAAATTTGCTAGAAATACTTTCCATTTACAAATTAGCAATACTCTGGTTTAAAAACACGTAAAATAAAAAGTGACATACGTAATCATAAGCGAAAGAAACCTGACGATATCGTGGAATGAAAACGGAAGAGGCTGTTAATTAAATAATAATAATATTTTGAAATAATTCTGTACTACACTATTCAACTTCTAGATAAAACTTAACTACTTTTAAGTTGTGAAGGTTCTGATTTACTTTTCAATTTTACCATAAGACTTCATTCGCTTCAAAGATCATTTTAAAAGTTTAATTTCATTATATTTTATCCAAACAAACTTGATTCAATAAAATTTTTTGGTGTTGATAAAGATAGCTTTGCATCAGTGGTCATCAAATTAAGTGTAATAGCACTAATATATGTTTAGTTTTGGTCCATTGAAAAAAATCACTCTTGTAAATGTTTAATTGGGTAGAAATAAAATATTATGACAATCGGCTAAATAAATATTATGACAATCGGCTAAAAATTATAGACTTTATTAGTTAAATTTAATTAATTTAGTGAAAACAAACTCATTCAGCCCAATCATAAACAAAAATTCCGCACGAGTTTTCTCACTTTTCTTCTATCATGAATTTGTTTTTTCCTTTTTTTTCAAATGCGGGAATAAAAAACTCCCCAGAAAAAAAGTAGGTATTATGAACGCAGTTGAACTTGCTTTTTTCACTAAAAATCTTTCTCTTGTAAAACAGAAGGGAGTTTACATAAAAACACGGTTAATACTCCATTAAAACAAAATTTCTTTACATAAACTTGTATTTTATAGTTCTTTTATTTGGAAAAACACAAATAATGTCCAAATAAATCATTTATAAACTTTTTTACATATTTCTTCAAGTTGGTGAATTTTAATAATTTTCTTTACTCTCTCACTCAAAAAAATGGTAAGAAACAAAATGTCAGCAAACAAGCAAAACAACTGGCTTCGTAATACGGTGATGCCACGTATTACTCCTTTTTGTTCCCAAGGAATTTATGATAGGAGGAATATTTTCTCGAGAAAGTTGTTTTTCGTGAGAATTAAATTCAGGGGTAACATTCAACATTCATGATTGGGCTGGTTAAGTTTGTTCAGAGCGAAAAAAAATCAAAACCTGTGTTATTATCTAAAGTGATGTTTTGAGAGTTTGGCTGTTTTCACTGAATTACTAGTAAAGTCTGAAACTTTAAGCCGATTTTCATAATATTTAGCTTATTTTATTCTTAGCACAGAGCTGATGGCCAATGCAGCCATTGCCCATATATATGAGTATAAATTTAGTCTTAGAATTTGTTCTGTAGATTAAATAAATGAATAATAAATAATAATATTCTTAACACATTTGTCTTGAAAGGCAATGGTTAAAAGGTGAATATTTTGCCGTTTTTAATTTTTTAAAAGCTTTTAGAAGAACAAAATTGTTGAATTTTTATTAAAAAAAAATAATTTTTCAATTTTATTTTAAAAACCATTGATTTTTAGCTGATTTGAAGCAAATTTTGTTAGTTAGTCAATGGTGTCTTTTTGGCCAACGTCGGATATACTGAATTTGAGTTGTGATGAATTATAATGATATACCTCGTGAAAATATTAGGTACACTCGTAAAAAATTCTGACGTGATGGAATTGGTTTAATGGTGTATATTCTCGAATACGCGTCGACTTGGTGAAAGTTAAATGGAAAACGAAAACAAGTGTCTATATGTAAAAAATTTGTTTTTGTTTCTCATACAAAATTAACAGCTTTTATTTCATTTTAGAATTGTATGCCAAACAAAAACAATTTTTGAAAATTTGTTTTTATTTTATGTAAAGTTTCACTTCGACGTGTTTTCAAGAATAGCTACCAATATTTTTTCTGAAGCTTAGGACCAATTTTTTACTTACGGTAACCAAACTTTAATTATTTTTAAGTTCTATTTAAATCAGGGATGTGCACTAACACATAAAAACACTTGCGCTTGTGTGTGGAGCAGCGGAAAACCTCTGCTTACTTTTAACAGAGGTAAAAATATTTTTTGAATCACTTTCTGTTTATCACTTGTTGAGACAACACCACCGTCAAATACTATGCACATCGCTATAAAAATAATAAATAAAATAAGAGGTGTGCATAATGCACTTTCACACCGAAAGTTTAATAGTTTTTAGAAGATCTTGACTCGGATTATGGAGATCTTCTTTTATATACTGAAGTACGTTGCCTAAGCAAGGGAAAAAGCTTGGAACGCCTTTTTAATTTAAGAAAATATAATAGTTTATTTTAAAAGAATTTATTAATTTTCTTATTTCTTTAAAATATTTAATTCTTTAATAGTTTCTTCGTTTTAAATTTTAAATAGTTTTCTCATATAAAATATATAATTAAATGTTCCACTTTTCAATTTACAATTACACAGTTTTAATCTGCAAATACGGAATGAATTGTCAAAGAATTTCAAAGTAAATGCAGTCACCATCGCGACCAACACTACTTTAATTTCAGCAGCCAAACATACCTAGCAACAATCAACGACAACTATCGTCATCACGAAGATTGTATGCTAGTCTTGTTTGGCTGTTGGCCATCCAAACTAACCTGCAAATACGGAATGAAATGCCCTCGTCCATTGCTCTGCTTTTATACACGCAAGAAAGAGCCCTTACTCAACCAATGATCTTAAAAACTATCAAGAGAGCTTTAAACATACAACGAAAGAGCTTTAAACAAACACTTCCCATATTGCAGTGTTGTAGTTAAAAAGTCACACATGCTAGTGACGTACAAAACATAATAAAGTAATCATGCAATTGATTACTAAATCAACGAAACAAGCAATATAAATGAATAAAATAAGACATACAAAGTAACAAAAATAAACAAAAGGAATAATAAAATAAGTATGTAAATGTGGTCTGCTACAGTCTCCCCCTTTGGCGTACGGGATCTCGATCCGAGCAGTACGGCAACATCCTTTAGGCTTCATCATTAGGGTTTCCTAGGTCGACACACGCCTCTTCATGGGATGAACTGGTGTTGGGGCTTCTTTACTATTGGTACCCTTATACAAGGTTAATGCTGAGGCATGGTAGGTGCCAAGTGAAATCGTCAAGTTGTCAGGCGATGACACTTCATACGAGGATGACCCAATCTTTTTCGTGATGAGGTAAGGGCAATCACGCTTAGGCACAAACTTGGATGAGATGCCCTTACCTGTGTTACTCAAAATATGTGTTGTTACTAGTACTTTAGTACCGATGTCAAAATTTGGCTGTGGTCTTCTTTGTCTATCGACATAAGGTTTGTTTTTATCCTGGATTCTTGCCTCAGTCTCCTTTGCATTTCCTAAATCGTTTTGAGGTATGAAACTCTCCGACTCGATTACAGTCCTAACGTCATGTTCAACGTCGTCTAAGGTACGCAGTTCCCTACCAAAGGTCAGATATGCTGCGCTATACCCAGTGCTCTGGCATTTTGCGGCATTCATAGCGAAGCGTATAGCAGCTAAGCTCTGATGCCAATTATTGTGTTGATTCTGCACCAAAATGGCCAGTTGACTTTTTAAATCCCTATTTTTGCGTTCTACAGGGTTAGCTTCAGGGTGATAAACTGGTGTGAACTGTTGTTGTATGCCAAGGCAATATGGTACTTGCTGCATTATAGCTGATACAAACTGTACACCGTTATCAGACTTTAAGCGCCTAGGTATGCCGAAACGTAAAAATATTTCATCGATAAGGATTTTAGCGCATACTTCAGCAGTTGCATCTTGGAGTTTAAAGATTTCTATCCAACGACTAGCTACATCTTCGACGATTAGAATCCATCGATAACCTTCTTCAGACTGTGGTAGAGGACCAAACAAGTCAATGGCTACGACTTCAAATCTCTGTTTGCTGCTAGTTGTTTGTAAAAGACCTGCAGGTTTCATATTCGATGCTTTAAAACGTTGGCACTCAATACAGCTTCTCACATATTTGGCAATTTCACTGCGCATTCCTGGCCAAAAATATCTACTAGCAATACGGGCTATGGTTCGTTCTATACCATAATGCCCTGCAGTAGTCTCATCGTGATATGATTTAAGAATTTCTGGTCGTTCTTGTGAAGGTATGACCAATTGTGCATCTTCGCAATCATCATTAGCGTAGCAATACAAAATACCATCATTTAGTAAATAACTCCTGTTCATCCAACGAATGGAGTTTTCATCCTGAGTTTCTAAAGACGTTATTATTTCCTTAAGATAGTCATCTTTCATCTGTTCCTGCCGAATTTCTGTGGCGCTCTTTGATGGCATATTTACAAAAAATGCGCAGAAACAATTACCATCATTGTTATCAGCATCGTGGCTTGTGCAGGGCGGTCTGGAGAGCATATCAGCTACTGCATTTGCTTTTCCAGGAACATAGTCAATGGTAAAATTATACTGTTGGATTTGTAATCCCCATCTAGCGAGTCTCCCAGTTGGCGATTTCAACGTTAATAACCATTTCAATGGTTTATGGTCTGTAAGAAGTTTAAGCTCTTCTCCTTCTATATAGCCGCGAAACTTGGTACATGCCCAGATTATAGCCAGGGCTTCCCGTTCCGTGGTAGAGTAGTTGCGTTCTGCATTACTCAACAAACGGCTGGCATATTCTATAGGGTGCTCTGCTGTACCCTCCCCCTGGAGTAAAACTGCTCCCAAAGCATAAGCACTTGCATCCGTTTTTATTAAATATGGCATGCCATCTACAGCTTGTTTTAACACGGGTGAGGTTGTTAAGGCGTCCTTTAAGGCGTTAAAAGATTTCATTTCCTCTTCTCCCCATTTCCATACAGCTGTTTTCTTGGTAAGATTCGTTAATGGTCTGGCGATTTCTGCATACTGGGCGATAAATCGTCTGTACCATGAGCACGTTTGAATAAACGATATTAGCTCCTTAATATTTCTGGGCTCTTTACGTTCAGCAATTGCTTGCGTTTTATTAGAATCTACAGATATTCCTTCCGTAGTGAGGATGTGGCCAAGAAATTTTACGCTGGAGCAGCAAAACTTACACTTCTGGCTATTCAAGCGTAGCCCATACAACAATAAACGGTCCATAACTATGTCGAGGTCGTGTATATGTTGTCGAAAGCTCTCAGAACAAACAATAATGTCGTCGAGGTAGGCAAAAATACAAATTTCAGGAATACTGAATTTAAAACGATTTATTAGCCTCTGAAACGTTGCGGGTGCATTTCGTAACCCGAAGGGCATTCTCTTGAACCGATAAGTTCCGAATGGAGTGATAAAACAAGTTTTGTCACGGTCTTCTGTGGCCACTTCGATTTGGTAATATCCACTCTGCAGATCCAATGTCGTCATATACTTCGTACTCTTTGCTGAATGTAACAGGTCATCCATACGAGGTAGAGGATACCTATCGGGGACAGTCAATGAATTCAATTTCCTATAGTCCACACATACGCGAATTGAACCATCTTTTTTGGGAACCATAACTACGGGCGACGACCATGCTGATTCACACTCTTCTATTATGTCGTTTTCAAGCATGTTTTCTATTTCGCATTTTAATTCGCGGGTTTTGGCAAACGAAAGACGATAAGGGGGTAAAGCAATTGGTTCATGGGTACCAGTATCTATTTTATGAATTGCATATGGCGATGGTTTACTTAGGCCACCGAATACGGTATTATGCTTAGCTAGAACATTGTCCAACTCTATTTTCTGATCGATAGTCAAGTCCGCACCATCTGTTGTTTTTAAAACTTTACATTCAAGTGAATAAAGCGGCGTAAAAATAGGATCGTTCTCATCTATTTGAGGTCTATAGACAACACCAGTAAACAGACCAGAATTGTCTGCTCTATCGGGCGTCGTCATGTCTGTAGGTATGGCATCTCTGAATATCGCCTGTATTGAGTGAGGCGAGTAGTCATTTTCTTTGTTATAGTCTGCGCCATATGATTCGAAATCTGATATATGTGACTTGCATATTCTCTTGGGCGTAATTTGCAAGAATACCGAGGCAGTTCCGGGTGTGACTCGTTTTAATGGTGTTTCCGCAACCCCTATTGACTCAAGCAGATTTAGATATAAAGGCCACGATTCACAAAAATCAAATTGTTGACTTGGGCAGTTTTCGAAATACCAATATCGTTGCCCCATATTCAAAACAATCCCTGCCTGTTCCATAAAATCAGATCCAATCAAAGTGCGATTACTTTTATCCTCAGGGAATATCAAAAATTTTATGTTCAAACACCTGCCACAAATAACAATCTTACATTCTGTGGTCAAACACTTTCTATCGCAAGATGTACCATCGGCAAGAGATACATTACACAATATAGTTTTGTATTTGCAACCTTTAAGATCCATTATTCTCTTCAGATTTGAACTAGCCACGCTGGTCTTAGCTCCAGAATCAAAATACGCTTGCCCAGGAACACCAAACATCTCTACATTAACTACTGGGATATTCCGACCTATGCATAAGCCCACTGAGTTAAAACTTACACCCATTGGAGAAACATTGCTAGTTTTCTTGCTACAATTCGGGCAATTTGCTCTAACTACGCCTGGAGTATTGCATCCGTAACACGCAAATTTCGGTCTAAGTACCGAAGGGTCAATTTGTACTGGTTGTTGTTTTGCAACGACGTCTTGTTTCTTAAAACAAGTTTCAACGGTATGTCCTTTTTTACGACAAAAGGAACAACGTTTTGGACCACCTTCAGGACTACTAGTAATTTTGACAACACCAGTGTTCACTGTACGCTCACACAATATATGCTCTGCCTCACGGGCATCTGCCAATAATTGGTCAAAAGTGCTTACCTTATGCCGGAAAAGACGTTTTCTGATTTGGGAATGTAACATACCGAATACCATGTCCAGTTGATCTGCCTCTGAAGGACAGCTGGTCAATTGTGCAAACAATGCCCTCTTCTTTCTTATAAAAGAGTCTGTAGGTTCATTTTTCTGTTGCATCACCTCATTAATTTCTACATAAATACTCCATGCAGGCTTTTGAGGCGAAAATGATTCACGCAGCATACGTACAACATCGTCAAAAGATTCCACACTAGCTTTTACATCACGCCACCATTCTGCTGCATCACCCTCGAGAAGCATCGGCATTCCATTTACTGCATCACCATCTGATATTTTCTCCAAAGCTTTATATGTGGAAATAGCAGAAACAAATTCTTCCACCTGCACAACTACTGAACGAGCCACTTCTGTCATTCGGCTTATTGACTGCGCTCAAAAGCTGCTGAAACAGCTCTGTGGACAACGTAACCATGCTGAGTTGTTTCGCGATACGCACACTTTTCCTTAAAGTTTCCGATGATGCCACGGTTCAAGTTATAAAACAAAAAATTTTGAAAACTATTTTACTCTTCCTTCAAAAAAAAAAATGTCCGGGTATATGGGCGTATTTCACTGCCTCTTAGTTGGGCGCCAATTTATAATAGTTTATTTTAAAAGAATTTATTAATTTTCTTATTTCTTTAAAATATTTAATTCTTTAATAGTTTCTTCGTTTTAAATTTTAAATAGTTTTCTCATATAAAATATATAATTAAATGTTCCACTTTTCAATTTACAATTACACAGTTTTAATCTGCAAATACGGAATGAATTGTCAAAGAATTTCAAAGTAAATGCAGTCACCATCGCGACCAACACTACTTTAATTTCAGCAGCCAAACATACCTAGCAACAATCAACGACAACTATGGTCATCACGAAGATTGTATGCTAGTCTTGTTTGGCTGTTGACCATCCAAACCAACCTGCAAATACGGAATGAAATGCCCTCGTCCGTTGCTCTGCTTTTATACACGCAAGAAAGAGCCCTTACTCAACCAATGATCTCAAAAACTATCAAGAGAGCTTTAAACATACAACGAAAGAGCTTTAAACAAACACTTCCCATATTGCAGTGTTGTAGTTAAAAAGTCACATATGCTAGTGACGTACAAAACATAATAAAGTAATCATGCAATTGATTACTAAATCAACGAAACAAGCAATATAAATGAATAAAATAAGACATACAAAGTAACAAAAATAAACAAAAGGAATAATAAAATAAGTATGTAAAGGTGGTCTGCTACAAAAAGAAATTTTAATGTTTTTAAAAGAAAATAGCATGAACAATAATAATGAACTAATTTGTGCCTTAGAGGACGAAAACTTCCTGCTGGACCTTGCATTTTTATGTGACATTACGGAAATTCTCAATGGATTAAACAAAACACTGCAAGGTAAGAATATTAAAATTTTCGTACTGTCAGAAACTTTAAAAAATTTTAACAGAAAATTAATTATTTTAATTAATCTATTGAAATGTAATAACATATCTAATTTGAAAAAAAAAACATCTTTGATAATTTCAGCGTTAAAAATGAATGTTGTAACCAAAATTCAGATGTACGCTGAAACAATTTAGTACTTAAAGGATAACTATGTACAAAGATTTCAGGATTTGAATTGCATAGAAAAAATTATGGAACTCCATAATTTCCCCCTTAGTTGTAGCACAGAGAAACAAAATGAGGAGCTACAAGAGGAGCTAAAAAAGCTAAGGGAAGACTTTCAAATTCCGCTGGAAACAGGGGAAAAGTTTTCGAAAAATCTTGACGGCAGCAAATACAAAAAACTGAAGACAGAAATCTACAAATTGTATGTGGTACCACATATAATTGTCAAGCCGCTTTTTCTACCATGAAAATAATTCTAAGCAAAGTATGTAATTGATTATCCAATAGACACGTGGCCGACCTACTTACAATAAAGGAGTACCGAGGTCATATAGATCTGGATGAGCTAATAAATATTTATTTTAAATAAAAATTTATTATAAAAGAGTTTAGAAAATAAATAAAATTTTCATCAGTTAAAGCCATGTCTCAGTCCGATGCCATTAAATAAATTTATTGCGTTATATACAATAAATAAAATTATAAATACAAAACAAGCCCTTCAACTCAAAATATATAGATAAAATTTAAAAATACTTGTTATCTATCCCTGCTCTATGTTAAACAGAAGCCAAAACCTAAAGAGAGCGAGATTAACAAAATTTTTTTGGTGTACGTATTTGTTTGCTGCGTAAGCAGAATTTGTTTTTTTATTGCTTTCCTATAACGCGAATTAATAATTCTCCTTTTGAGTTGAATAAAAAAATTATTTTTCGCGACGTCTATGCGTCTATTTTTATTTCTTTTTTATTAACTCTGTTGAGTTAGTTCCAATACTTATATTAAAACGTAACTGTATTATATTGTAAGTAAAATTTATTTGCTGGTGGTTAATCGATGTCTATATGCATTTCATTGCAAATAATAATATTTTTGAAAATCACAAAAGCAAAATAAGCGTAGTAGGCTTAGAAACTCCCTAGAGTCTCTAAAATTTACTCGTGAATATTCGTAGTACATATTAACTTTGATAAATAAGCTTTTTTTTTGCTAATATTTTTACATATAGAAATAACAAAAACAAAAAAAAACCGTAAACAAAAAAACACAGACAAAGTACCCTTGAGGAATACTCTATATGAGTACCTCAAATACAAATAATTGCGAAGTGAGTTATAACGGCAGAAATGCCTATTTTACTGTGAGTTCTGAAGCTCTTAATAAAAACAATAAAAATAAAAAATCTGATGATAGACTTTCTCTAACGGCAAAACCGCATTTTCGTCAGCGATCAACTTCGCTTTGTCCAATGCCATCTAGTGATTCGTTAACATTACCGTTGCCCAGTACCTCTACATTTAACTCAGCAATATCATCCGCTTCGGGCTCGTGGTCATCACTTAACCCTGTTTTCACTATAGTTAAGAGTAGCCAAAAACCCAAGGTCCAAGTCGGAATGGACAGATATATAACTGTGGTAAAGCGAAGGCGAAGCCCAAAATCTTCTAAAATTTCATCTGCTCCAAAGATCTCTAGGGATAACAGCGCATCATCTACTAATCGCCAAAACCGTTTTAAAATATTGCAAGACGACAACGACAAACCCGCTGAATCTGCGAACAAAGCCTCCAAGCCGCCACCAATCTATTTAAAAGAAAAAAACTCAAACGCTCTTATTAAAAAATTAATTTCGGTAATTGGTGAGAATAAATTTCACATTGTTCCAATAAAACGTGGTAGCATTGATGAAACGAAAATTCAAATTTATGAAGAAAAAGATTTTCGCACAATGGTTTCGGAATTTGAAAAAAGTAAAACAAATTTCTACACATACCAGCTCAAGAGTGCTAAAGGTCTGCAGATCGTATTGAAGGGCATATATTCCTATGTCGCTCCCGAAGAAATCAAAGATGCACTCGTCCTCCAGGGATTTAAGGTAAAAAATGTATTGAATATAATAAATAGGGAAAAGATCCCCCAACCTCTATTTCGCGTTGAACTGGAGCCAAATGATATAAAATTGAGAAAAAATGAGACGCACCCAATTTATAATCTAAAATATTTTTTATACCGAAAAATAACAGTTGAAGAACCACATAAGCGTTCTGGACCCGTACAGTGCCATAATTGTCAAGAATATGGCCATACTAAAACTTACTGCAATTTACCTACTGTTTGTGTTGTGTGCGGCGAATTACACGGCACTGCTAGTTGCAATAAGCCAAAAAATCAAAGTGATAAAAAATGCAGCAATTGTGGAGGTAATCACACCGCTAACTACAGAGGTTGTCCTGTGTACTCTTTCGTCAAACAGACTATGGGGCAAAAACCTAAATTAGCTACAGCCCAATTAGCAAACGCTTTATCCGCCACTATTGCGCAAGTGAGCCAACCAGTTACTTCCCGTGTATCGTATGCCGATGCTGCTAAGACAAATTTTATTCCTACTCAAAATGTTTCACCACCAAATAATTCAACAAATACAAACTCAAGCTTTAATTTCAATCGCCTTGAAGCTACTATTGATAATCTGGTGCAAACTATAAATAATTTTACAACAAATATGACTAGCATGATGCAAGAAATGCTGCGAATGCAGAATACACTGCTTCAAGCATTAGTTAAAAAACCATGAACACGTTAAAAATATGTTTCTGGAACGCAAACGGCATTCGCCAACATAAAAATGAACTTGAGCACTTCCTCACGGAAAAAAATATTGATATAATGTTGGTCTCAGAGACTCATTTGACTTCGAGAAGTATTTTTAAAATTTCAGGCTACACCTTATATGATTCAAAGGACCCAAGAGGAAGAGCATGCGGTGGATCAGCAATTCTAATAAGGTCAAGACTCAAGCAGTATATTATTAACAACATTTCTGAAGAACATCTACAAGCAACGAATATTTGTATTGAAAATTTTTGCAATTATTGAAGATCAATACGAGGATTTCTACAAATCTCTTGGCCCTTGTTTCGTAGCAGCTGGAGACTATAATGCCAAACATACGTTCTGGGGTTCGCGTCTTATCACACCCAAAGGTCGAGCGTTGTTCAACACAATTTCAAAAATGGACTTGGACGTCATTTCGAGTGGGGAGCCCACTTACTGGCCTACTGACATACAAAAAATTCCGGATGTTATAGATTTTGGCGTCATGAAAAATATCTCTAGGGATTTAATTCAAGTTGAAGCTTCTCTAGATCTCTCGTCCGACCACTCTCCCACGATCGTTTCAATTTGTAGCCCATTAAGAAGTGACTTACCTCATCCTTATGTGAAGATAAATAGTGTTAATTGGCTGGGATTCAAAAAATATCTTAGTAGTCATTGCACAGAAAATATTACGCTAAGAACACCCGATGATATTGAATCTAACATTACCAACCTTAATAAAAATATTAAACATGCTGCTGAACATGCCACTACCTCCCATCTGCAGACTGGGTTTAATATAATTTATTCTAGTGATATTGAACGTCTCGTGTGTGAAAAAAGAAGAGCTAGAAGGGAATGGCAACAGCACAGATCACCTCAACATAAAACTAGGTTTGAAGAGTGCACTAAACGACTCCAAGAGTTGCTTGCATTTGAAAAAACTGCATCTCTTAAAAATTATCTGGAAGGTCTTGATGTCACACCAGCATCTAATTGCTCTTTGTGGCGCGCTGCTAGAAAGCTTAAAACACCCGTCGAGTTTAAACCACCTCTGCGCACATCTACCGGAGATTGGGCAAGAAGCGACTCTGAAAAAGGTAAATTATTTGCTGAGCATTTAAAATCCGTATTTACCCCAAACTCATGTTCTGGTGCTGTTGATTTGCCGAGTGTAGTTGCGCTACCCCCTCGACCCATAAAATTTAAGACGCGTGATGTACAAAAACTAATTGCTGAACTCAACCCGAAAAAAGCTCCGGGTATTGATGAAATTAGTAACCAGATGCTGATGAAGTTGCCTCGTATTGCAATTAGAATCCTGTTATTCATTTTTAATGCCATTTTACGTCTGGAGTATTATCCAAACAGCTGGAAGCTTGCCAAGGTTAAAATGATTCCAAAGCCGGGCAAAGATCTTACCAAGGCTGAGTCATATAGGCCAATAAGTTTACTGTCAACAATGTCAAAGCTCTTTGAAAAGTTACTCATGATAAAATTGACCCCAATTCTAAATGATAATGAGTGCATACCGTACCATCAATTTGGTTTTAGAAGTCAGCATAGCACCATTGAACAAACTCATAGATTGGTTCAATTTATACGAAAAACTTTTGAAGAAAAAAAGTATTGCTCTGCGCTGTTTATTGACGTTTCTCAGGCATTTGATAAAGTGTGGCATGAAGGCCTAATTTTAAAATTAAAGACTTACTTACCGATAAACATTCTAAATCTTTTGGAAAGTTACATTATTGCAAGGAAATTCACTGTTGTAGAAGGAGACTTTATGAGTATCCCTGAAACAATCTCATCCGGTGTGCCACAGGGGAGTATACTGGGGCCAGTTTTGTATTTCATTTATACTTGTGATATGCCTTTGAGCAGTAATATTCACACATCTACATTTGCCGATGATACAGCCTGCCTTAGTATGCACGAAAACCCTCACGAGGCTTCCCGATATCTTCAGCAACATATTACCCAGCTATTACTATGGTTAAACAGGTGGAGAATAAAGGTAAACGAACAGAAGTGTGCTCAGGTAACATTTACCCTACGAAAAGAAACTTGTTCCCCCATTACAATCAATAATCAAATTGTTCCTCAAAATTTACAAGTGAAATACCTTGGTATACACCTTGATCGAAGGCTTACATGGAAACACCACATTGACTCTAAGCTAAGGCAAATGAAACTTAAACTAACTCAGATACATTGGCTGATTGGTAGAAATTCAACCCTCAGTCTAGATTGTAAACTTTTGATATACAAGTCGCTTTTAAAACCTATATGGTGCTACGGAATTCAGCTATGGGGTACTGCTTCAGCTTCAAATATAGAAAAAATTCAACGAAGGCAAAACAAAATTTTACGGATAATAACATCGGCTCCATGGTACATAAGAAATTCAAATTTACATCGTGATTTGAATATGCCACAAGTAACTGAAGAAATTGCAAAATACGCAGGCAAATATCTTACAAAACTCGAGTCTCATCCTAATCCGCTTGCTCGTAATATCTTGAATTTTACTGGTCACATCCGCTTAAAAAAGAGGGACACAAGGGCTCTAATACTCAACACTCCAGAAGAAACTGCTTGAAAATACTTTTGTTTTTGCTTATCACTACTTATGTATTATTAATAACTATCACTAAGTTTATGTCCGACACTGGTCGGAATAATTATTGTTAGTTCATATTTGAAGATACAATAAATAAATATATGTACTAAAAAAAAAAAAAAAGTAAGATAGATGTAAAATGTACTCCATGAATCGAATCCGAGCATGAAGTGGTGATATTCCAAGTTTAAGGGTATGTTCATTAGTTGGAGTATAATTCTCAATGTCCTTAAAATCAGAATTTTTCTTTCCGCATATATTACAAATCAAATAAGATTTTGTATCGGTTATTGCATTTGCAACTTTTCCATCTATCATTGTCAAATAAGGTCTAAAAGATACTGTTATTACTCGTCCTAATATATGAACGTCAATGGGTTCCATATTAGAAATTTCATGTTTTATACCATCAACCAGATTTTGAGTTGTTTCTTTGTTTACCTTGATGTATTCAAAACGTATTGGTTTTAATAAAAGTTTGAGTCTGGAGTACAATTTACCCACATATCTTTAAATGCATTTTTACTTGTTGAAGGCATTTCATTATGTAGTCGAAGCCTTAATGGTACTAACAATGCCATTAAAACTTTGGAGAAGCAGTATTGTATGCACTATATTCTGAAAATCCAGATGATCCATCCCATCACCATTTGTATATTATGTGTTAGTTCAGAATTATTACATGTATCTAAATCTCTTTCGTCAAAAGTAGCGATGAGTCTTGATGCTGTATTATGAAGAAGGTCTGACAAACTAATGACTGCACTTCGGTTATCCACTGTTATCGGACATAGCAAAATTTCCGCTTTTCTTTTTAACAACAATGTACTTGATGGCAAAGGCCCACTTTTTTCTTTAAGCACCTTCCTTAAGATATCGTATTTATTTCTTGAAAGGCCCAAATTAAGACTGAGTGCTAGTGCATCTTCGCCGTAAAATGTTTACTATATTTTGGCGATGGAATGCATTCCACCATCCGTCTTAATCTTTTTGGAGATGCAACTGGTAGCACATCCACGATTTTGCCTGCTTCTTTTAGTTGAGTCTTCGCTAAAATCAATTTGAATGAATCTTTGATTTCATTTTCCTAATACGTATTATCAAGTCTTCTTGTTTAATCCTTTTGCTCCTGCATCGAACGTTATCGTAATCCTTATTTGGCCGACCAAACTTCTTTGGGTATATTTCCGTAGATAGTCCCATATCTAACCAACCCTGATTTTTATTCTGAAATTTAGAAATTGATTTATTGCATTCACGTATCTTCTTTTCATATAATTTAAAAAAGTTTTCAAGTTTTTTGGATAAATCGATGTTTACAGATAAACCATATGTATATAGTAGATATTATGTACATCATTTGGTCTACCTTGTCCGACCGAGTTCTCCCATCAGTGAGGTTTTCCAACATTAATTTGCAGAGCGATTTATTTTTAATTGTTATCTCCATGATAGGCATAACTGAAATAATTACATTAAACGTATCGCAGCTTAAAGATATATCTATTTTACAAACTACGAATACAAAAGCGATATAAATATCAGGTAAAACCATACCCATAATGGAGATGTGCGCACAGGTGCCTTTGTCCTTCTGGGTATATAAATATACTGTGTGTGTATATAAATCCTTACATTTTATTGTATTTAAGTAAAGAAAGTATTTAATAACAGCAAGAGGCCATAAAAATCTGGGTTTATTTGAATATCAGATAAAACACGTAAATTGTTACCTGAGGTGTTATATTTGTGTATACATTTTAAGACTGATATAACGGCAAAGGTATACATATTATATACCGTTATACAATTATATCTACTATTGTGATAACATAGAAAAAATTCAGAAACATTTGAAATAAAGAAAATAAGATCAATAATTTAGACAAAAATAAAAAATGTAGAAAATTAAATTTTTTAATCAAAATTTTATTTTGAATATTTCGAAAAGTATTGAAGGTAGGATAATATTTTTTTTTAGTTTGCAAGGTTAAGTGTATACTATTGAAAAAATTAAAATGTTTTGCAATATATAATTTAATAATAAAATTTTTTTCTTATTGGGAAAAATTGTGTTAGAAAAATTTTAGCATTTTTAGAAAATCTCCTCTCCTGCCTACATTTATGTGTAGGATGTCAAGAGTTTCCTACAGGTTACTTACAAGAAGTTTATTTATAATAAAAAACCAACAAAAAATACTAAAAACCACCGTGCAATTTTTTTGCCACATCCGAAAATCAGATTTCAATAAAAAAAATTGCTAGTTTTCGACCAACGCTGCATGTAGGGTGCACCAACAAAAATCTCCAAAATTTATTTCACAGCTTTTCTTAATGCCTCTTCTCTTAAAAACAATCAAAATTTTAATCAAATACTTTATAATTTTTTTAAATATTGCAAACAAAATTAAGAATACTTTTTCCCCAAAATATATAAAATTTTCTCATATTTTTCGAAAATCCAAATTGCAAAATTATTCCTTGCTATAATTTTTGAGATATCAAAATGATTTTTTTTAAATGAATTTGGATAAAGTTTTCTTTTAAAAACAATAAAACTAAACAATTTCTGCTAAGTAATAAAGAAGCTATGTCCTAACTATTAAAGAAAGTCATGGTCAAAAATTGAAAAAAAAATTGGAATGTCAATTATCTTTGAAACTGTAAGACATAAAATAGTGCTTTAAGATGTTTTATCTTTGTTTCTTAACGTTGATTGTCCCGCTGAAAAAATTCTTGAAATCGGTCCATATTTACAGTTTCCCACTTTGAGGCTCTTTGGAGCTACACTGTCTTACAAAAGGGTGTCTGAAAATATGCTTTCTCATAATTTCAAGATTTCTACTTTCTAAAGCAGTTGGTTTCATCTAAATCGGTTGCCTGGTTCAAAAGTTGCGGTCGTTTTACCTCTTTATTTTAATTCACGCCACTGTGCGTCGTTAACTCGCGTTATAGGGAAAGAGATGCTTGGTCATCTATGATTTAAATACGAAATTGTGTTTTTCAGTGCATATTTAAATAATTAAAAAAAATGGAAATAATTCTGTAGTTTCCAAACCAACCGTCCCATTGTTATAAAATTTCATTTAAAGAGGTGTCAGAGGGCTTACGCCTGGAACTTGGACTATATATCTCAAAAGTTGCCGGAGGCCCAAAGCCCCAAAGTGGGTAACCTCGGTATAATGAAAAATTCAAACGGATGCACAGTGGGCGAAAAGGATCATCTAGCAGCATTTAATTAGTAGCGCTTAGAGAATTTTTTTTTTATATTTTTTGCTAGTTGAAAAAGATTAAGCTACAATATTAAATAAAAATTTTTTTTTCTTGAATACATTTATATATATTTTTTTGTGAATGTTGGCGGTTTTTTTCATATTTTAGCCTTTGTTTATTTCATAAAAAAAAAGGATAAAGTAAATGTAATTAATGTTTCGCATTCTTTTTTAATATTAAAAACAGTTTTTTTGCAATAACATTTTTTTTATTCCGATTCGGAACTACTAGATGCATCTTAGGCGCAAGGTATACAATCTTCCGACAAAAGTTGTAAAATATCATATTTGAGTTGCCTTGTGGTTTACGTAAAATTTAAAATCAATAAATCTGATGAATAGAAAAGCGCATGCATTAAGTCTTGCATTGTAGTTAATCGGAATTTCTTTCGCGTATGGTGCTCACGGAAATTGCGGTAATCTTTGTTACGGGCTTCTAACGCTTCTTTTATTTTCTTATTGGAAGTGGAGATACTTTAATTATATCGGCTCTATGTATTAAAATTTAAGTATGGAACACGGCATATAAAACCAAGGATACTATGTGATAAAAAGTTCTGCGGTCTGTAAAGCATATTGTCTAAAAGATTCAATATCGATTTTGTACCCGTAAGCAATCGAGCGTAAAATGACACTGAATCTATAATCACTCTGGTAATTTCGGATGCTAATTTTGGTTCTCTGAAAAATCGGCTGGCTGTATTGCTGTTATTGGCGTTGCCGCAACCAGCCATTGAGATATCAGCAAGCAAAGACGTTTCTCTTTTAAACCTTCTTGAACATACAATTTCGATTATTTTACAGCATGTATATCGGCATCGCTAACTTGCCATTTTTTAATATGCAGCGTATAAGATATATGTGGAATACATTCAAATCAAAATTCATATAAATGAGCCTTAGGTTTTAATGATCTAACAGCATCAATGCCATTCATGAACTTGGGGGAGGCTTTAAAAATTCCACACACGTGGGAAGATGATTCTGTCAGAGCACTAAAAGCTTTCCCATTTATCATAGTTAAATGATGATTTAAATTACCAATCCTTGTTGGCATAATTTTTGATATTTCATCATTACAACTAGCAACTTCTAATCTAATCAACTCAGCAGATTCCTTGGAACAAATTATTTTTAAAGGTCTACAGAATAGAGGCGAAAAAGGATGTGGATTTTCCCAAATTATCATAATCCCTTTTGCTCGTGAGAGTTGTCGTGCATACTGTATCATCGGCAAATGTAGATGTATGGATTTTACTGCTCACAGGTATATCACAAGTATAAATCAAATACAAAGCTGGCCCCAGTATACTCCCCTGTGGCACACCGGATGAGATTGATTTGGGCACACTCATGTAGTCTTCTTCCACAACAGTGAACTTCCGGGCAAGAATATAACTTTGCAAAAGATTAAGAATGTTTCTTGGTAGATATGTCTTCAATTTTAAAATTATGCCTTCATGCCACACTCTATCAAATGCCTGAGAAACATCAATAAAGAGGGCAGAAGAATATTTCTTTTTTTCAACTGTTCTTCTTATAAATTGAACCAATCTATGCGTTTGTTCAATGGTGCTATGCTGACTTCTAAAACTAAATTGCTGATCCGGTATGCACGCACTATCAGTTAGAATTGGGGTCAATTTTATCAAGAGTAGCTTTTCGAAGAGCTTTGAGATTGTTGACAGTAAAGTTATTGGCCTGTATGACTCAGCCTTGGTAAGATCTTTGCCCGGCTTTGGAATCATTTTGACCTTGGCAAACTTTCAGTGGTGTGGATAATACTCCAGTCGTAAAGTGGCATTAAAAATTAATTAATATGGGTGAGGTAAATCATTTCTTAGTGGGTTACAGACTATAGTGGGAGAGTGATCAGAGGAGAGATCTAGAGAAGCTTCAACATGAACTAAATCCCCAGAAATATTTTTCATGACGCCAAAATCT
This sequence comes from Nowickia ferox, assembly GCA_936439885.1. Lineage (NCBI taxonomy): Eukaryota > Metazoa > Arthropoda > Insecta > Diptera > Tachinidae > Nowickia > Nowickia ferox. The sequence continues at coordinate 45,044,241 of OW387026.1, forward strand.
ATAACCTCCGGAATTTTGTGTATATCCGTAGGCCAGTAAGTAGGCTCCCCACTCGAAATGATGTCCAAACCCACTTTTGAAATTGTGTTGAACAACGCTCTTCCTCTAGGTGTAATAAGGCTCGAACCCCAGAACGTATGTTTTGCATTGTAGTCTCCAGCTGCTACGAAACAAGGGCTAAGAGATTTGTATAAATCCTCGTATTGATTCTCAGTGATTGAAAATCTGGGAGGGGAGTAAATTGATGATATCACGAAATTTTTACAAAAATGCTCAATACAGATATTTGTTGCTTGGAGATGTTCTGCACAAATGTTATCAATAATATAGTGCTTGAATCTTGACTTTATTATAATTGCTGTTCCACCGCATGCTGTTCCTCTCGGGTCCTTTGCATTATATAAGAAGTATCCATTTATTTTAAAAAGGCTTCTTAAAGTCAAATGAGTCTCAGAAACCAATATTATATCAATATTTTTTCCGTAAGGAAGTGTTCGAGTTAAGTTTTGTGTTGACGAATGCCGTGTGCGTTCCAGAAACATATTTGTAACGTGTTCATGGCTTGTTAATTAACGCTTGAAGCAGAGAATTCTGCATTCGGAGCATTTCTTGCATTATTGGAGGAAAAGTGGCGGAGTAAGCGTTGGCAGATTGAGCTGGAGCTAATTTAGGTTTATGTCCCATAGTCTGTTTAACGAAAGAATATACAGGACATCCTCTGTAGTTAGCGATGTGATTACCTCCACAATTACAAAATTTTTTTTAGCTTGATCTTTTGGCTTCGTACAGCTAGCACAACCGTGCAATTCACCGCAGATAATACAAACTGTAGGTAGGTTAGGTTAGCAGGCTGCTGGCAAGGAAGACTTGAAAAGTTAGAGTAAAGCTTACTTGGGTCCATTATAGCGATCGCTTTGTGCTACCTGGAAGATGAGAGATATAACAAAAGATATGACAGTTATATTAAGAAAGGTGAGAGTGGGTCCTAATTTGGCTAGGGGGGAGTTAGCGGCTATGCCAGCCACTATTCCTTATATAAAGGCTCAAGTTTTTGAGCTAAATTTCCGATAACTCATAAGTTGCCCAATGATACTCCGCCAAAGAGGTGCAGACGGATATCCTCCAGAGCGGGACAACGACACAGGAGGTGCAGGACATTTTCTCCCTTTTCCTCGTCATTGCAGCTGACCTGTCAACGAGGCCACGAGGTTTGTCAAGTGCTTCCTATTGAATTTCATTAGGTTTTTCGTTTTATGGGAGTTTAGGCAAGACCAGAGGATTCTCGCTATTGCACAGGTTGGCTCGTTGCGCCATCTGTCTTGGGTGATTTCAAGAAAGGTAACATCGAAACGTCTCCAGCAGGATGGGAGTGGGAGACCACAGAGATTTTTAATATCAACCTATGTAAGTATGGTTCCCCTCTTTGCCAGGTCATCCGCAACTATGTTTCCTGAAATAGTAACGCGTCCCCGCACGCCACTGTGCGTTGTTAATTTTATTTTAGGTTTCTTCACGTTTCACAGTGGGGGACTTTAAAAAAAAATGGAAATAATTCTGTAGTTTCCAAACCAGCCGTCCCATTGTTATGAAATTTCATAAAGCATTTAAAGAGGTGTCAGAGGGCTTAAGCCTGGAACTTGGACCATATATCTCAAAAGTGGCCGGAGGCCCAAAGCCCCAAAGTGGGTAACCTCGGGATAATGAAAAATTCAAATCGATGCACAATGGGCGAAAAGGATCATCTAGCAGCATTTAATTAGTAGCGCCTAGAGAATTTTTTTAATATTTTTTTCTAGTTGAAAATAGACTAAGCTACAATATTAAATAAAAAATTTTTTTTCTTGCATACATTTATATATATTTTTTTGTGAAAGTTGGAACTTTTTTTCATATTTTAGCCATTGTTTATTTCATTCAGAAAAACAGGATAAAGTAAATGTAATTAATGTTTCGCATTCTTTTTTAATATTAAAAACAGTTTTTTTGTAATAACATTTTTTTTATTCCGATTCGGAACTACTAGATTCATCTTAGGTGCAAGGTATACAATCCTCCGACAAAAGTTGTAAAATATCATTATCGACATCCTTATTTTTTGAGTTGCCTTGTGGTTTACGTAAATTTGAAATCAATAAATCTGATGAATAGAAAAGCGCATGCATTGCGGTAATCTTTGTTACGGGCTTCTAACGCTTCTTTTATTTTCTTATTGGAAGTGGAGATACTTTAATTATATCGGCTCCATGTATTAAAATTTAAGTATGGAAACCAAGGATACTGTGTGATAAAAAGTTCTACTGTCTGTAAAGCATATTGTCTAAAAGATTCAATATCGATTTTGTACCCGTAAGCAATGGAGCGTAAAGTAACAGTGAATCTATAAATTATCTCCTCATTCACTCCGGTAATTTCGGATGCTAATTTTGGTTCTCTGAAAAATCGGCTGGCTGTATTGCCGCTATTGGCGTTTGCCGCAATTAGCCATTGGGTTATCAGCAAGCAAAGACGTTTTTCTTTTAAACCTTCTTGAACATAGAATTTCGATTCTTTTACGGCATGTTTATCGGCATCGCGAACTTGCCATTTTTTAATATGCAGCGTATAAGATATATGTGGAATACATTCAAAGCACCGAATCCATGCGTGAAGTGTTGATAATCAAAATGCATATAAATGAGCCTTAGGTTTTAATGATCTAACCGCATCAATGCCATTCATGAACTTGGGGGAGGCTTTGCAAATTCCACACACTTGGGAAGATGATTCTGCCAGAGCACTAAAAGCTTTCCCATTTATCATAGTTAAATGATGATTTAAATTACCAATCCTTGTTGGCATAATTTTTGATATTTCATCATTACAACTAGCAACTTCTAATCTAATCAACTCAGCAGATTCCTTGGAACAAATTATTTTTAAAGGTCTACAGAATAGAGGCGAAAAAGGATGTGGATTTTCCCAAATTATCATAATCCCTTTTGCACTTGTACTGGGGCAATGCAAACTGCAAACAAGTATACATCGCTAAGATTATTGTTATCGGATTCCACATCTTACCGATAGATCGAATGGCCGCTACTGCCATCGCAACCCCACTTATAAATAACAGTGAGATTTTGCTCACTCTATTCATCAAAATTAAATTTAAATATGGAAGAATGTCCTTCTACGATGCACATAACAATATGATCTACCATATGTTGTAAAGGCACTTGAGCTGAATAGTTCGAAAATTGGATAACATTTTTTTCTTGCAAAAGAAAAGTGTCGTACGTGGGATATATGTTAGCATTCAGATTTTTTGCACCAGTTTGCATCAACTGGTACGAATTATTGGTGCAATTACCATCTAAAAATAATGCCACAGCATCGTCTGGTTTATATGGAGCGGAAAGCTTGCATTTGTTCCCAAAAAAGGATTTAGTTTTTTTTCAGTACCTTCTTCCACCACAACGGCAGGGTACGGGTCAGTTAAAACGTGATTGCCTAGCCCATGTACGCCGTCATCGCATGGGTGGTCCAATATCTTACGCCCATACTCGTGGGAACAAAATTGATAAACTAAATATAAACAAAAACCAAAAAACGTTAGTCCAAGCACATCTGATTCAGCCCAATTAAGAGCTGAGAAATCAGCCAAAATAACTTTGGGTGTGCCAACCGGGAAATCCTCGGCAGTGCCAACTGCACTCAAAAAACAAATGAAAGGTGCGCCACCTGGAGTAACACCAGCCGTGCCAATTGCACCTAAAATTACTAGTCTGCTAGAAAAGTATGTGCCAGTCAGAGTAAAGCTGACACTGCCAACTGCATCTGGATCAAACGCACATGGGCAAAGGCTTGGCATGGGCAAAGGCTTGGCCGCACACGACGGCTTCAACCCTGAACCAACTGCAAAAATACCTGCAGCCAGCTAAGAGCACAGCCATCCAGCAAGCGTCAAAAGCAGGTAGATTCCAAGGTTACAAACAGAGCTTACAGTGAGGTTGCAAGAAACCCACTTGTAAGAACTGTTCTTGACCGTAGTAACTGCGACGGAGCAATCGATTATGAACAGTGGGGATTGATCTGTCAAAAGTTATTGGATATTTACCTGCAGGGCACTGATGTGGTCTCCTGCATGGACGAGCTATCGGCGTCCAAGTTAAAGGATATAATCCTATCCTAAGGGGAAATGTGGCCCGGCACGAGACTGGAATTGGTCCCTGTCAGTGAGATACCTCGCAGGCCGAGAGCAATTGCTGTCATTCCGGCTGAACCACATGACCCAGCGAAGATCCTAAATATCTTCCGGAAAGGAAACCTGGACCTACCAACCAATGACTGGAAGGTAGTTAAGCTTTTCGAACCGGTTGGTGCACGTAGGCATTCGTGGCCCTTAATAAAGAGACTTTGCACATAAAGGGTCCGGCAAAAAAAAAATTTTTTTTTGAAAACAGGGCGCAAAACATCGAGTGTAGCTTCGGCTGTGTGGCACGTAGCGCCGTCCTGTTGAAACCAAATGTTGCCAATATCCTCCTCTTCAATTTTTGTGAACAAAAATACGTTCAACATGGCTCGATAACGATCCCCATTGACTGTAACGGCCACTCCTTGCTCATTGGCCCAGTTATGCATCTGTACCAAAATCCGCACCAAACAGTGACTCGTTTTGGGTGCGTCAATGTATGGTGCGGATTTTCTGTGCCCCAAATGTGATAATTTTGCTTGTTTATATAACCGCCAAGATCAAAATGAGCTTCATCTGAAAATATGATTTTTTTTTGCAAAATCGGCATCTTCTGTAAGTCGATCGCAGGCAATATTTCCCAGCGTTGTTCAAGCGTATACACAACCATATTCGTTCAGCGGAAGGATAAAACTAATTATCTGTCAAATCAGACATGAGCTAAGTGTTACCATCACGAAATAAGCACTAGTTGAAAAAAACGTTAGATGGCGGACACTTTGGGTTGAAGAGTGGCCGAAATTAATTTTTTTCATGTTCGCCGATTTGGATAAGTTTTTAATATTTTGTTGTCAGATATCTGAATATTATGACTCCGTAATATTAGGCTGATATGTTTATTATTTGTTTGGACAGACACGATCGAAGTTCATATATATTCGCTTGATTAAAATGGCATGCAAATTTAATGTATATTAAATCTTTTGGTACAATCACAGTAAACTTATCATTTGACTTTGTTATATATTTTCGTAAATGACAATTGTCATAGATGAGATTTGCATCAAAAAAAGTTGGAAAACGTGCCATATAAAAAATTTCGTAGAACAAAATATAAACAACATCAAAATTTCAATGTGCATCAACTTCAGTGAACTGCATTTTTACAGCTTGAAGTCTCATCTAAAAGTTAAAAGAAAATTCAGCTGCTCCTTTCCAAAAAAAAAGAGTAAAAACTCTTAATTGATAAAGTAACAAAACATGAATTTTCGTTCATGCTTGTTGTTGTTGCCATAATTCTTTACTGTTTAAAATTATTACATAATGTAATATACATATCAGTCAATAGTGTTGAAAAAAGCATAAGCTTCAATTGAATTTGAATTGTTGTTTACTGATACTGTTTGATAACAACAAGAGAAGATCAAGCACGATTATATGCGATAGACTATTAGGTGCTGTGTTATCATTAATTTATCATGTTGTTGCACGCAATAACAACTACACATTATGTCTTGCTCTCTTTATTGCACTAAATCTTTTCCGTTAGAGCTTAATAAGTAATACGTTAAGTACCAAAAATAATATACAGTTTCTGATTTAATTACTTATTCATGTTTTTTCTATGGGAGATGGGCGTAAAAGTGGGCGGATCAGGTATATATTTTCTGGAGCCCATTCTACAATTATAATATTTATTTTTTTTGAGTTGATGCATTAAAAATTAAGGGAGTTATGACACTTTTTCAATACAAGTGTATGGGAAGTAGGCGTAAAAGTGGGCGGATATTTCACACAAATGATTCTGAGTGCTTAAAAATGCTATATGCCAAAAAACAATGTCATAGGTCAAAATTTTATTTTCACTTTGTATAGGAGGTCGACATAAAAGTGGGCGGATCATTTTGATTTTTCCAATTTTTTCATGATTAAAAAAATTCCTATGTGCCAAGTTTCATTGTCCTTCGACAACTTCTTCTATTTTTAGCCGCTCATTCTATGAGCCTCAACCAATGTGTGTTGTCTCTACTCCGGGGGAGGCAAGGAATGGTGTACTATGGGTTTATGGGCATCAGACTGCGCATCTACCGAGGTGATGGCGTAAAATCCTAGCGAACCCGTCGATAGTTAGTTGTCAGCCCTATAGTGATCCTCAACAAATATGTACCTCCCATGCCCAGGCACATGTATCCATAGACATTACTATGAAGAAAGTGAAATGGGCCCTCAATAGCTTCCATCCATTTAAATCTCCAGGTCTGAATTTCTGCGGTTTTTTCATGGTTTTTTGTAATATACGAGGCCTGCATTGTATGGTCATATATTCCAATTGTATGTAATGTGATCTTTATATTCAAAGAGGGGAAGGCATCACATACCAAGGCGAAGGACCTTAGACCCATTAGTTTAACTTCCTTTCTTCTAAAAACCCTTGAGAGAATAATGCATGTTCATATTAGAACAGTCATTGATAACTCTCAACTCTCGGCCTCTCAACACGCATATACCAAGGATAATTCTGTTGATACTGCCGTACTTTAGCTTGTAGGATGCATAAAGAAGTCACTCGAGCATAAAAATTATATTATATATATATGAAAGTGCCTTTAATAACACTGTTTCGACGGCAATCATTCAGTCTCTCAGAGAATTGAGGGTTGATCGGGAGATTTATCAGCTCATTAACAATTTGCTACTTTACAGAATCAGCACTTCCGCCATAGGAAGAGCTACCATCACCAAGCAGGCCTACAGAGGTACACCTCAGGGTGTTGTGCTACCACCTCTGTTGTGGTGAATATAAAACAGTTGCATACGCAGATGATGTAGCGATTAAAATATATAGATTCCACTTGGGTACTATATCACAGAGACTAGAAACCGCACAAAATAAGGTTAGAGCTTGGTGCTCACGGAGCGGACTCAGTCTCAATCCGACCAAAACGGAATTGGTATTCTTTTCCAGGAGATACGAGCTTCCCCATTTCAACCACCCAAAGCTAAATGGCACGACCCTAATCCTGTCGGATAGCAAGCTTTCCTGGAGGGAAAATCTTCAGAGCAAGAGTAGCGAAAGCCTTAACGGTAATCTACGTATGTAGAAACGCAATCACTGACTTTGGGGTCATGCGAGTGTTTTAGATATAGTGGATAACATTCCGCTCTTATTGACTGCTGCACTCCGAAACCCTACTTCAATAGGAATTTTCAAATTTCACTGACAGAAGAGTTTTCCTCACTGAACGTAGCCGTACAGGTCTATAAGGACGGTTCAAAAAAAGGGGGAGAGTTGGTGGGGGCGTTTATATTCAGGAATATGGAATTGAAGTGTCCTTCAGACTCCCGGATAGTATATTACAGAGTTATCTACCATTAAAAGAGCGACTCACTGGCTAAGATTCTTTCGGATCTCAAATAGAGATATCTATATTACAACTGACAGCAAATCTGCTATCAGGTCTCTCATAGGTGTGTACACCACATCTTTTCTCGTCCAAGAATGTCGCAAAGCCCTCGATGGACTTGCGCAGCACTTTTAATAACGAAAATTTTTAGCAAAAAATTTCTTTGTAATGTTTTTATACTATTATCTTTGAATAAATAAAAATAAGTGTTTGGTATTTTTGCAATATTTTTTAATGATAGCGAAATCTTTAATCCACTTTTTTCTGCAAAAAACGGCAAAGATCTACTTTTGTTAAATTTAATTTAATTTGCGTAATAAAATTATAGCTTTTTTGATTGCAAATACGGTCTTATGTGAGATATCATGTATGCATACATTTTTATATGGATTCATGTATGGGATATACATGGCAAAAGTGTTACGTATGAATTTATATATGAACTAATATATGAAACATATGAACTCATACATGGAAATTTAATTATGCAGCTCTTCATATTTGGATCCATATATAGAAATAAGAAGTAATATATGGAGCCATAAAAAATATATGCATACATCAGTCAGGCAAACAAATACATACATATAATATAAAAGAGTGTAAAATGCATGCTTGTACGTCTGCACGTGTAAGCATGCATACATGATATCTCACATAAGATCGTTTTTGCAATCAAAAAAGCTTGCATTTGATTAACTCTCTGTCTCTCTTTTTATCACTGCTGAATTCGAAAACTATTAGAAAATACATACATACAAAGTTGATATGCGTACAGCCTCAACGTTTAAAAAAAGAAAACCCATTCTTGTACGATTTTATACATTGTGGTCTTATTTAATAAATCAAAATAATAATTCATTCATTAATTTGATATAAAATAAAAGTATTTTTAAGAAATGGAGTTCATATTAGTACAATAAATGTTATTGAAAACTAGTGTTAGCATAAAAACGGATTATTTTTCTTTTATAACACTGTGTGACAAAAAAAATACCTGTGACGTGTTAAAATTTTTCTAGTAGGTATTGTCGAGTATAACAACAATCAGCGTTGTCAACTTTTAAATGTCAAAAACCACTGAAACAGGAAAAAAGCGAGTAATTTAAATGAAAAATCACAAAATTTAAATTTTTTTAATTAGTGTTTTTTGTGGGAATTGTTACAATTTAAGTTTAAAAATTTTTAACGCACTAATAATCCCAAATTATTATTTAACTTATTAAGTAAAATATTTATTTTTAATCAAAATACATTGAAATTGCTTATTGAGGGGCTTAGCTGGATCCTATGCGCATTTCACTGTTGCTAATGCAAATAATCAGGGAACCTTTACCCAAAACTTTCTTAGAACAACTAGAGTTAATATGTTAAACTTTCATTTAAGCAAATGAGAAGCTCAACAAATAACAAAGTTGAAACAAGAACTCAATAATCAACATGTTTTTTATTTTATTACTTTATTGTTACTACATTGACTGACTCTTTTTAGCTTCAAATTGTAGTTGAAAGAGTGTGTAAAGAAAATAAATGTAAATAACAACAACAGCTATTCAAGAATAGAGTGTTGCCACACAAGTATTTTTTTGACCGGGTGCTCTCAAGTTAATAATTAGTGTTTTTTGTGGGAATTGTTATAACTTAAGTTTAACATTTGTTAACGCACTAATAATACCAAATTATTATTGTATATACTTATTAAGTAAAATATTTTTTATTAAAAATATATTGAAATTGATTACTGAGGAGCTTAGCTGGATCCTATACGCATTTCACTGTTTCTAATGCCGATCATCAGAGAACCTTTACCCAAAAATTTCTTAGAACAATTAGAGTAAGTATGTTAAACTTTCGTTTAAACAAATGAGAAGCGCAACAAACATTAAATAATCAACATATTTTTTATTTTCCTACTTTACTACATTGGCTGACTTTTTTTCAGCTCGAATTGTAGTTGTAAAAAGTATGTAAAGAAAATTAATGTAAAGAACAACAACATTTATTCAAGAATAGAGTGTTGCCACACAAGTATTTTTGACCGGGTGCAGTCAAGTTAATAATTAGTGTTTTTTTTATGGGAATTGTTATAACTTAAGTTTAAAATTTGTTAACGCACTAATAATCCCAAATTATTATTTTACATATTAAGTAATATATTTATTTATTTATTTAAATATTACTTAATAAGTAAAATAATAATTTGGTATTATTAGTGCGTTAACCAATGTTGAATTTAATATATATAATAATTTTTATATTTTTACCTATAAACAATTTGATAATATCAATTAAGATTTTCCACTCAAATAGATTAATACAATTAAAAATGTAATTATATTCTGAATTGAAAACAGTAATTGGTGAATACTTTTTCTGAGTGTATGTGAGCACAAACTAAATTTGCCATAGTCCCAATTCACACTTATCAAGTCTTATTGCTAAGCTTATCACTTTTTCTTTTTTGTACTTTTATCGGCGTTCTAGAATTCAATTCTTATTTTTCAGCTCATATTTTTTATGCATATTTTTGTGTATGCATGTATGTTTTTTTATTGCGAATGAGAAAGCTAAACGTATTGACAGTACATGAAGCTGAGTACACGTTTCTTTTCCCCTCGTCATAATTAAAATTCCACAAATTCATGCACAAATGTCCCGGGATTTTTTTCCCCGATAATGTGTGGAATCCCTGGAATTTTATTGCGGGAACTCTCGAATGACAAACACTAGTGCGTATGTATGTATGTCAAAATTGGCATTTGTCAAGTAATGATATATTTTCTGCAAATTTTAGAGTAGCCAACGTTGCCAAAACATTTTCAGTAAGCATCAAAATGTTTCTTACATATTACAGATTTGGCAGCTGATACGCAACAGCACGAAGCGATCTCGGTATTCTACCATAAGTCATATTGCGTTACGCTTAAGGTTGAAATTTGGACATGCATATATACGAGTACATACATACCTACACATTTAGACCTCTTTTAAAAAGGGAATTTTAAAAGTTGAAAGGTACATAAATTTTTTTTATTAATTCAAGAGCTTAAATTACTAAAATGACTTTTTTGTAATATTTTTTACAGGAAGGTTGTACTTAATGAAACATTTGTTCGAACAAAATAATTCTAAACGAACTCAACGACATTTCGTTTATCATTTTATTTAAAAAAAATTCATATTCGTACACTAAATTTAATTTAAGAAATCAATGCCAAATTGTCACATATGTAATCGTACAAAAACAAGTTAAGTGATACGTCAATCGTATAAACTGAATGAGATTTCAGTACGTTCAAGTATGTCATAATCCGAAAATTGTGTTTTTACGTGACGAGTAGCACGTTCACGGATGTGACGATTCGACCCCAGATTAAAAACTAATGCAACTATTAAGGAAATAATAATGCATTTTTATACTAACATACAATAAAAATAGTTTGCTTTAGTTACAAGAATTTTTCTTTTTTAAACGGTGAAGCTATATGTATATAAACTTTGCATACTGTATACATTTTCTAATAAATTTCCAATTCACCAGTGATAAAAAAAAGAGTTAATAAAATGCAATATTTTTTGATTGCAAAAATTATTTTTGTGAGATATCATGTATGCATACATTTTGATATACTCGTACTTATGTGGCTCCATATGTTACATCTTATTTCTATATATCGGCCCACATTCGAAGAATTTCATAATTATATATATATATATATATATATATATATATATATATATATATATATATATATGAGCTCATATATTTGCTCAATTCACCACATATTGTCGGACTCGTAGCTCGTAATAGAGATGGGTAAATAAAAAAAATTAATCGATATTTCTCAACAGTATCGATTTATATTTTTTTAAAACATCGATATTTCGATACATCAATATTTCTTGCCTACAAATGTTGCAAGAATTCCAAAATTTAAAATATATATACATACTCGTATTAACATATTGTGTTATAACCGCCAAAAAATTTAAACGACATAATTTTCGAACTTAATTTTTTGGCAAGGATCGACCATTTGTGATCGTAAATAATCGATTTTGGTTAAAAAGAAAACGAAGCTCAAAAATGTGTCGATTAAGTTTTTTTCGCGGTTATGATTCTATATGTACAAATATGTTACATGAATTTATAAATCAAAATTAAATATTTATTTATCAATGACTGCAATAAAAAAAAATAATAAAAAAAAATCAAAGGAAATTGATATATATACATGTATTAATACTCAGGTCACATTTATTGTGTATACGAGAGTTTATTTATTAATATATTTAGTATTTATTTTAAATTATTAAAAATAATTATATAGTGTAGTGTTTTAGTATATAATATAGAAAAACTAATATTATAAATGTCAAGATATCTATTAAAAAAATATGTATATTTTTTCTCAAAGCCGCTTAAACAAAAAAACTTATTTGCCCGGACAAAAATTTTGTCCAATGTTTAAGTAATTTATTATGCGACATATTGTCATAAGCTTATTTTAATTGAAATTTATTTGCTGGTCGTTAATTTGTCTATATATGTATTTCGTTGGTGCTTAGCCAAATCATCAGTAGACTTCAAATTAAGAGGTTTGATACTGCTCAAAATGTGGTTAAAGTCTACTGATGATTTGGCACCAATGAAATATATAGACAATGTTAAATCACCAGCAAATAAATTTCAATTTTGTCCAATGTTTTATTTTTTTGCTTTCAAAAATTAAATTAGTCAATGCTGTCAGTCGATTTTTAGAAAAATACCCACAGAAGAAGAAACTGAAACTAGAAACATTTAGTGCATTAAGATTTAAGATATATACTTAGTTGTCAGCGATTTCTTTAAATATTAATGCCTTATTTATAAAAATTATTGAGCCTTTATAAAAGGGGTTTAAACCAGATTTCCATAAAATTTTGCTTTTTAACTGTCTTATTCATAAAAATTCATTTTGTTTTATAAGGGCTTTATAAAAAAAATTTTGTATGGAAATCTGTTTTATACTTATCAAAAAAGGTTTATAGCACAAGAATTAATTAAAAAGTAGTTCTTCATAAACTGAGAAACCAAAAAATGTCTTATTCTAATTCATGAAATTTATATTTTGAACTTTCGCTTAAAGCTATTCACTATATTATTTTGGATCTTTTTGCGCAACTGTGTTGTAAGGCTTGGTGGTGTAATTCGAATTCTAGAAGCTGAAATGACATAAAATCTCTGAATATAACTTGGAACGAACTCAGAGTTATAGCTCAAAATCGAGTACGGTGGAGAACCGCTATTGTTGGGGCCCTATACCCCAGTGGGAGTTAAAGGAACATATATATATTTTAGCGCAACTCCATCGATATTTTAAATGCAGCATAATAATTCGACGTCTTAAAATAACATACCACAAGCCTAATGGACAGTGTTATTTATAAGATTAGCTGGACATTCAATACCAATTATTTTAATTTTTAGCTTGGTTATGAATAAATACCATTTTTCAATGTAAAAGCGAAAACATGTCCTTAAGAGTAGCACTTTCCCTGGGCAGGGATCCCAAAAATAGGACAGTGTCCGGGAAAAAGAGGACGGATAACAACCCTTCCACTGGTTAACAATTCTAAGTTAATCGTTGCGGAATATCAGAAATATCCACTGAGCATCCATTAAAGAATGATTTCATATTTAAAGAAAGCGCGAACACTATCTAACTTAAATCCTAATGAACTCCATGAGTGGAGAAAATCCGCATTGATAATGATATCGAAAAAGGAAATAAATTTATCCATACATCTGTATGTTAAATTTGTATTACATATAAGATAATTTCTGAAAAACTGTGGAAAATTATGCATTAGTTTCGAATGCACAAGTAGTCATTTTAAGAAATTTAATGCAAAAGAACTACATATGTACATATCGACGGCTTAGAATATAAACCTACCAACTTACTTCCAGCAAATTTTAGAGGAGAGACAAAATACTGTTAACGGTTTCTATACAAAGCTTAAGAAATTAGTATAATACATTAAGTTTCTTTGATATATAGAGCTTTAAATTAAAATAAATATTTAAGCAAATCGATTAGGAGTCTCCTTCTCTTTCGAATGTCATTAAAATGTCATATGCTATAAAAAGTGGATTCAGATCAAAGTTAGGCAAACACACACATATATACGACTAAATTAAAGAGTATAAAATAAAATGAGGTGTGGCTTCTAAACAATTGTTTGGTGAAATGGACAGCCATGATTTTGAAGGTTTACACTCTAAGCCGACTATATGTGAAGTTATATGTAACCTAATGTAGCTTTTTACGGCTTCGTTAGTCCTTACTTTCTGTAAACAGCATTGAAAATATCCGTATTGCTATTGAAAATGAGCTATATGAAAAGAGAGTACCTAATATAAATTATAGATTCAGTTTCCGTGCAATATCTCTACTAGAGCTAAAAAATATATGTAAAAGTATGAAGAAAAAACCGGGCTATTAAAAATTTTTTACCAATATTATATTAGATAATTGGGACATAGCTGCCAATATGTTGTTATTATAAATATATCATCGGAAAGTGGAGTTTTTCCCAAAAATTGGAAGGAATCAATGATAACACCCGTTGAAAAAATAAAAAAAATACTAATAAATGTGAAGAATATCGTCCAATTAATACTCTTAAAACATGCGAAAAAATTATCGAAAAAGTAGTCAAAAATCAGTTAGAAGATTATATGGAGAGACACAGTTTTCTGCCGAAATACCAATCGGACTTTAGAAAAAAGTACTCTTGTGAAACAACAATTAAATATGTGATAAATAAATGGAAACTTATGAAGCGTGATAGTAAAATACTTACCATTTTTCTAGATTTCAAAAGAGCTTTTGAGACAATAACAGAGATATACTGATGAAAAAACTTTTTAAATACGGAATGCAAAATAATGATTTCAATTCATCAATCATATCTATCAAAACGTAGACAAATAACAAAAGTGAACAATATTGAATCTAGTTCAGTAGTGAATGACTTTGGTGTACCGCAAGGCTCAATCTTAGAAGCATTGTTATTTCTGATATACATTAATGACATCGAATATGTTGTACAAAAATGTGAAATTTTTCTCTGTGCAGACGATACGCTGATTTTTACAGAAGAAAAAACATGTGAAGAGTGTTATGAAAATCTAACAGGAGATATAGAAAGTATAAATAAATGTTTAAAAATGAACAAACCTGCACTCCTAACCTTCGTCGATTCGTCGCTATATAATATATTGCCATAATGCTTCTATGCTAGGAAAACCAATAATTATCCGACGCGATTTTATGCAAAATCTGCATTCAAAGCTTGTAGAACCCTGGCTGAAAACTCGATTAGAAATTCGAACAATGCCAACGCGTGTGAAAGACAATATCATGTATATCCTAAAATATAAGAACGTCATGTTCAAAGTCTGCCTTCATCCAGCAATGACCTTCAACCGGAAGCACCAACATGAATAAAAGAAGAATATGTAATCTTTGCTCATACAAAAAGAGACGCATGACAAAGTCATTATGTTCCAAATGAAAAATTGCAATTTGTGGTGAACATAAAGTTGACTTTAGCACACAATGCGCTTCAAGAAATTAGATAAAAATATTTTTTATGTAGATAACTGTGTTATAGTTAAATATCGCCAAAGAAAAAATGGTATTTTTTTGTTTTTTTTTAGTTCTAGAAATATGTGATCTCAAAAAAAACACCGCTTTTTAAAAAAATGGATTATAGGAAATATATTTGTAACAAAATGGAATATATTGTACTTTTTACTAACTGAATAGTTGCTAAGTGTAAGTAAGTATTGACAATTTTAAATAGTTATTTATAAAAGCCGATATTATATATCCTAAAAATGGCTCGTCATAACGACGAATGGTTACGTTTAAATGTGTATCTTAGAAGATAATTAAATAAAAATAAAACAAAATAAATGGAAATTAACATGGATACGAATAGAACTCTTGCAATAAATAATATTATAATTGAAAAAGTCATAAACACGCAAAGAAAAAATAGGGTGGAGGTAACCATAATCAAACAGCAACATACTATGATTGAATTATATGGTTGCAGTCAAATCATATTATTGTCAATAGAAAAAAAATTTTAGTAATATCTACAATAACAATTAACTTTGTTAGACCTAATCTTAGTATTGTTCAAAGTTATCACATTTTGGTTAAATATGACAATACAATTATTAGATGTGACTAAAATATATATAATTAAGACTAACCGTGCCATATTTTAATATTATAATAATATTGTTAAATATGACCACAGTATTATTCTATATAATAATAATATTTTGGTTTTTGACCACATATTGGTAGATCTTTTGCTTAAAATAGCTGTGCGTCAAAGCCGAAATAAATATAAAATATTGTTGAAGTAAAATCTATATACTTACACAAATATGTACGTATACACGGAATGCAGACACGCATGTATAAAGAAATATATGTATATATATTTATATTAATCTATCCTCTTGTTTATACTTCATTTATTTATTAATTTATTTAACACTACACAGAAGATATTTCTGAAAAAGATTTTTTTTTAACTAAATATAGTATGGTTTTGGATAACATTATATTGTTATTTACATCATATTATTTTTACATAATAATACAAATTATGTTGTAGTCATAAATTTTGAACAAAACTATATTGTTAAATACTAACCACATCACACTTTTTATGAATATAATAATGTAATTATTAAATTCAAACATTACTTTGTTTATCGTAACGTAATTAATGTTTAAAATAACAATAATTTGTTTTTAACGACTACACATTTGTTTCGGAGAACATAATATTGTTTTCTCAACCATGCTACAACCATATCCTTTCATTGCGTGAATATTAAGTACTTGGGTTTCTTAATTGATAACGAATTAAAATTAAAAGATCTCATAGAATACATTTTCAAAAAAATCGGGAAAAAATCGGGGTTTTCAAAAGTTTAAGAAATAAAGCATCGGTAATCACAGCAATAAATTATACAACACTATTATTAAACCACATTTTGAATATGTATCCACTATTTTGTACACATTCTGCTCAGATCAACAAATATCAAATTACAGAATAAAGCAATAGGAACAATATTAAAATGCAATCTACTAACACCTATAACATTTAGGTGAGAATCACTACGATGGCTTAATGAACGGCAAACATTAGAATTTACCACGCTGAATTTTCTTAACAAAATGAAGATGGGAGAAGCACCATAATATTTAACAGAGCAATTAAAATATGTTGGGGAAGTACAACCATATAGATTAAGAAACAATATGGACTTTAGACTACAATGGGCAAATACAAGCGCAATGAAAAAAATCATTATTCTAAAAAGGACTGAATTTATACAACAAGATGCCACACTACCTATAGACTGAATAAAATATTAATATCTTTAGAAGGAATATTGCAAATTTTATTAGAAATAATAATGAGATTGGTTCAAATATATAATATATGTAAATGTGTTTTAAAGTATTACAAATACTACTAAATAAATTAATAAAAAAAAATTCTGTGCTGTGCCGTTCTGTTTCTAAATTTCAATAGTTACTTTCTCTGTAATAAAGTGATGAGTTTTGTATCATCCATTGTTATGTTTCAATATACAGTACTTTTCGCTTATAGTCACATCCCTTAGTTGCACGCAATGTTGTAACTATGTATATCGTTAATGTGATTATAAGCCTAATTTTTTTATATGCACAATATGGCATATACACAAAATCGGATATAAACAATCTATGTGATTATAAAAAAGAAATCAGATTTCTTTCATTTATATACATACGTATATATACGTATACGGATACGTATTGTATACGTTATAAACAAATACGTAAACACTTTCTACGTTAAAAGGTTAAATTATAAAAACTTTAATGAAATAAAGTAAAAGCAAAATATTCTGATAAAAAACAAAAAAATCATTGATTGCCTTCAAAACTCCATTAAATATTTTCTGAATGAAATAACGAAACTTCAAAAAGTTAAATATTTACGGTCCAATTCATAAAAAATATTTTAGGTTTATTACAGGTTTATTTGACAGAAGAAATCCTGTTATTCATGCTTTTTACACATAAATTTCAGCAAAATTTTAAAGAATTAGAAATTTCGCCAAAATTTCACAATTTCAATCGGTGCCAGAACCGGCAATCTACAACTACTCATATAGTTTACAATGTATAAGAAAACCTAATAGAATCAAGAAGATTTTCTCTATGGATTGTTCTTTTTGTGCCAAAAATAACGGAAATTGAGTAAAAAAAAGCATGAATAACAAGATTTCTTCTTGATTTTATGTGGTTTTCTTATTGATAAAATTAATAAGATTTACCATATAAAAATAATAAAAAAATCTCTATGGAAAAATCTTCGCTTCTCTCTGCTGGGACACCCCTTAGCCTAAAAACGTTTCATAGAGAAAATCTTCTTGATTCTATGTGGCAGTTTTTTCTCTGTGAAGCCGTAAGTTTTTCTCTTTCGTTCTGTTTCGGTTCAAGCTGTGAAAATAAAAAAACTGTTAATTAATTTTAATTGACAGTATAAATAAAATAAAAACATTTCGAAGTAAACTGTGACTGTGTTTTAAGAATTTCAAAAATTTAATGTTTAACAGAAAAACAAAACTACAGTACTTTTCACTTATTGTCACGTTGCTTATAGTCCATTTAGCGATATAGTCCAAAATATATGTTTTTACAGCCCTTTATAAGTAAATTCATACAAAATATTAACGATATAGTCCATTAGCGATATAATCACATTTGAAATATATGCACCTATGTGTGGTTATTTAAAGCTTTCTTACATGCAAATTATTTAGGATATTGTCACATACATTTAGATAAAATTACCTGTTTAAGCCACAAACCAATAAAATGTTTGACGAAATAGAAAAATTTTTTTAAATTAAGCCAAACTAAAATAACAGATTTTTATAATTAAAAACTTTGTTATATTAACTGTCTTATTCATTAAAAATATTTCAGGTTTAATAAGCGCTTATTTGACATATTTCTATGGGAAATTTGTCAAATAAACCTGTAATAAACCTAAAATATTTTTTATGAATTGGACCGTAAATATTTAACTTTTTGAAGTTTCGTTATTTCATTCAGAAAATATTTAATGGAGTTTTGAAGGCAATCAATGATTTTTTTGTTTTTTATCAGAATATTTTGCTTTTACTTTATTTCATTAAAGTTTTTATAATTTAACCTTTTAACGTACAAAGTGTTTACGTATTTGTTTATAACGTATACAATACGTATCCGTATACGTATATATACGTATGTATATAAATGAAAGAAATCTGATTTCTTTTTTATAATCACATAGATTGTTTATATCCGATTTTGTGTATATGCCATATTGTGCATATAAAAAAATTAGGCTTATAATCACATTAACGATATACATAGTTACAACATTGCGTGCAACTAAGGGATGTGACTATAAGCGAAAAGTACTGTATATTGAAACATAACAATGGATGATACAAAACTCATCACTTTATTACAGAGAAAGTAACTATTGAAATTTAGAAACAGAACGGCACAGCACAGAATTTTTTTTTATTAATTTATTTAGTAGTATTTGTAATACTTTAAAACACATTTACATATATTATATATTTGAACCAATCTCATTATTATTTCTAATAAAATTTGCAATATTCCTTCTAAAGATATTAATATTTTATTCAGTCTATAGGTAGTGTGGCATCTTGTTGTATAAATTCAGTCCTTTTTAGAATAATGATTTTTTTTCATTGCGCTTGTATTTGCCCATTGTAGTCTAAAGTCCATATTGTTTCTTAATCTATATGGTTGTACTTCCCCAACATATTTTAATTGCTCTGTTAAATATTGTGGTGCTTCTCCCATCTTCATTTTGTTAAGAAAATTCAGCGTGGTAAATTCTAATGTTTGCCGTTCATTAAGCCATCGTAGTGATTCTCACCTAAATGTTATAGGTGTTAGTAGATTGCATTTTAATATTGTTCCTATTGCTCTATTCTGTAATTTGATATTTGTTGATCTGAGCAGAATGTGTACAAAATAGTGGATACATATTCAAAATGTGGTTTAATAATAGTGTTGTATAATTTATTGCTGTGATTACCGATGCTTTATTTCTTAAACTTTTGAAAACCCCGATTTTTTCCCGATTTTTTTGAAAATGTATTCTATGAGATCTTTTAATTTTAATTCGTTATCAATTAAGAAACCCAAGTACTTAATATTCACGCGATGAAAGGATATGGTTGTAGCATGGTTGAGAAAACAATATTATGTTCTCCGAAACAAATGTGTGGTCGTTAAAAACAAATTATTGTTATTTTAAACATTAATTACGTTACGATAAACAAAGTAATGTTTGAATTTAATAATTACATTATTATATTCATAAAAAGTGTGATGTGGTTAGTATTTAACAATATAGTTTTGTTCAAAATTTATGACTACAACATAATTTGTATTCTTATGTAAAAATAATATGATGTAAATAACAATATAATGTTATCCAAAACCATACTATATTTAGTTAAAAAAAATCTTTTTCAGAAATATCTTCTGTGTAGTGTTAAATAAATTAATAAATAAATGAAGTATAAACAAGAGGATAGATTAATATAAATATATATACATATATTTCTTTATACATGCGTGTCTGCATTCCGTGTATACGTACATATTTGTGTAAGTATATAGATTTTATTTCAACAATATTTTATATTTATTTCGGCTTTGACGCACAGCTATTTTAAGCAAAAGATCTACCAATATGTGGTCAAAAACCAAAATATTATTATTATATAGAATAATACTGTGGTCATATTTAACAATATTATTATAATATTAAAATATGGCACGGTTAGTCTTAATTATATATATTTTAGTCACATCTAATAATTGTATTGTCATATTTAACCAAAATGTGATAACTTTGAACAATACTAAGATTAGGTCTAACAAAGTTAATTGTTATTGTAGATATTACTAAAATTTTTTTTCTATTGACAATAATATGATTTGACTGCAACCATATAATTCAATCATAGTATGTTGCTGTTTGATTATGGTTACCTCCACCCTATTTTTTCTTTGCGTGTTTGTGACTTTTTCAATTATAATATTATTTATTGCAAGAGTTCTATTCGTGTCCATGTTAATTTCCATTTATTTTGTTTTATTTTTATTTAATTATCTTCTAAGATACACATTTAAACGTAACCATTCGTCGTTACGACGAGCCATTTTTAGGATATATAATATCGGCTTTTATAAATAACTATTTAAAATTGTCAATACTTACTTACACTTAGCAACTATTCAGTTAGTAAAAAGTACAATATATTCCATTTTGTTACAAATATATTTCCTATAATCCATTTTTTTAAAAAGCGGTGTTTTTTTTGAGATCACATATTTCTAGAACTAAAAAAAAAAACAAAAAAATACCATTTTTTCTTTGACGATATTTAACTATAACACAGTTATCTACATAAAAAATATTTTTATCTAATTTTTTGAAGCGCATTGTGTGCTAAAGTCAACTTTATGTTCACCACAAATTGCAATTTTTCATTTGGAACATAATGACTTTGTCATGCGTCTCTTTTTGTATGAGCAAAGATTACATATTCTTCTTTTATTCATGTTGATGCTTCCGGTTGAAGGTCATTGCTGGATGAAGGCAGACTTTGAACATGACGTTCTTATATTTTAGGATATACATGATATTGTCTTTCACACGCGTTGGCATTGTTCGAATTTCTAATCGAGTTTTCAGCCAGGGTTCTACAAGCTTTGAATGCAGATTTTGCATAAAATCGCGTCGGATAATTATTGGTTTTCCTAACATAGAAGCATTATGGCAATATATTATATAGCGACGAATCGACGAAGGTTAGGAGTGCAGGTTTGTTCATTTTTAAACATTTATTTATACTTTCTATATCTCCTGTTAGATTTTCATAACACTCTTCACATGTTTTTTCTTCTGTAAAAATCAGCGTATCGTCTGCACAGAGAAAAATTTCACATTTTTGTACAACATATTCGATGTCATTAATGTATATCAGAAATAACAATGCTTCTAAGATTGAGCCTTGCGGTACACCAAAGTCATTCACTACTGAACTAGATTCAATATTGTTCACTTTTGTTATTTGTCTACGTTTTGATAGATATGATTGATGAATTGAAATCATTATTTTGCATTCCGTATTTAAAAAGTTTTTTCATCAGTATATCTCTGTTATTGTCTCAAAAGCTCTTTTGAAATCTAGAAAAATGGTAAGTATTTTACTATCACGCTTCATAAGTTTCCATTTATTTATCACATATTTAATTGTTGTTTCACAAGAGTACTTTTTTCTAAAGTCCGATTGGTATTTCGGCAGAAAACTGTGTCTCTCCATATAATCTTCTAACTGATTTTTGACTACTTTTTCGATAATTTTTTCGCATGTTTTAAGAGTATTAATTGGACGATATTCTTCACATTTATTAGTATTTTTTTTATTTTTTCAACGGGTGTTATCATTGATTCCTTCCAATTTTTGGGAAAAACTCCACTTTTTGATGATATATTTATAATAACAACATATTGGCAGCTATGTCCCAATTATCTAATATAATATTGGTAAAAAATTTTTAATAGCCCGGTTTTTTCTTCATACTTTTACATATATTTTTTAGCTCTAGTAGAGATATTGCACGGAAACTGAATCTATAATTTATATTAGGTACTCTCTTTTCATATAGCTCATTTTCAATAGCAATACGGATATTTTCAATGCTGTTTACAGAAAGTAAGGACTAACGAAGCCGTAAAAAGCTACATTAGGTTACATATAACTTCACATATAGTCGGCTTAGAGTGTAAACCTTCAAAATCATGGCTGTCCATTTCACCAAACAATTGTTTAGAAGCCACACCTCATTTTATTTTATACTCTTTAATTTAGTCGTATATATGTGTGTGTTTGCCTAACTTTGATCTGAATCCACTTTTTATAGCATATGACATTTTAATGACATTCGAAAGAGAAGGAGACTCCTAATCGATTTGCTTAAATATTTATTTTAATTTAAAGCTCTATATATCAAAGAAACTTAATGTATTATACTAATTTCTTAAGCTTTGTTAGAAACCGTTAACAGTATTTTGTCTCTCCTCTAAAATTTGCTGGAAGTAAGTTGGTAGGTTTATATTCTAAGCCGTCGATATGTACATATGTAGTTCTTTTGCATTAAATTTCTTAAAATGACTACTTGTGCATTCGAAACTAATGCATAATTTTCCACAGTTTTTCAGAAATTATCTTATATGTAATACAAATTTAACATACAGATGTATGGATAAATTTATTTCCTTTTTCGATATCATTATCAATGCGGATTTTCTCCACTCATGGAGTTCATTAGGATTTAAGTTAGATAGTGTTCGCGCTTTCTTTAAATATGAAATCATTCTTTAATGGATGCTCAGTGGATATTTCTGATATTCCGCAACGATTAACTTAAAATTGTTAACCAGTGGAAGGGTTGTTATCCGTCCTCTTTTTCCCGGACACTGTCCTATTTTTGGGATCCCTGCCCAGGGAAAGTGCTACTCTTAAGGACATGTTTTCGCTTTTACATTGAAAAATGGTATTTATTCATAACCAAGCTAAAAATTAAAATAATTGGTATTGAATGTCCAGCTAATCTTATAAATAACACTGTCCATTAGGCTTGTGGTATGTTATTTTAAGACGTCGAATTATTATGCTGCATTTAAAATATCGATGGAGTTGCGCTAAAATATATATATGTTCCTTTAACTCCCACTGGGGTATAGGGCCCCAACAATAGCGGTTCTCCACCGTACTCGATTTTGAGCTATAACTCTGAGTTCGTTCCAAGTTATATTCAGAGATTTTATGTCATTTCAGCTTCTAGAATTCGAATTACACCACCAAGCCTTACAACACAGTTGCGCAAAAAGATCCAAAATAATATAGTGAATAGCTTTAAGCGAGAGTTCAAAAAAATTTCATGAATTAGAATAAGACATTTTAACCAAACAAGGGAAGTTCATTTAAAGTCGTGGCCGTACGATTAGAGATATTTGGTATGTAATCGGTTGAACTTTGGTTTCTCAGTTTATGAAGAACTACTTTTTAATTAATTCTTGTGCTATAAACCTTTTTTGATAAGTATAAAACAGATTTGCATACAAAATTTTTTTTATAAAGCCCTTATAAAACAAAATGAATTTTTATGAATAAGACAGTTAAAAAGCAAAATTTTATGGAAATCTGGTTTAAAACCCTTTTATAAAGGCTCAATAATTTTTATAAATAAGGCATTAATATTTAAAGAAATCGCTGACAACTAAGTATATATCTTAAATCTTAATGCACTAAATGTTTCTAGTTTCAGTTTCTTCTTCTATGGGTATTTTTCTAAAAATCGACTGACAGCGTTGACTAATTTAATTTTTGAAAGCAAAAAAATAAAACATTGGACAAAATTGAAATTTATTTGCTGGTGATTTAACATTGTCTATATATTTCATTGGTGCCAAATCATCAGTAGACTTTAACCGCATTTTGAGCAGTATCAAACCTCTTAATTTGAAGTCTACTGAGGATTTGGCTAAGCACCAACGAAATACATATATAGACAACTTAACGACCAGAAAATAAATTTCAATTAAAATAAGCTTATGACAATATGTCGCATAATAAATTACTTAAACATTGGACAAAATTTTTGTCCGGGCAAATAAGTTTTTTTGTTTAAGCGGCTTTGAAATCTATGAAACGTTCTTAGGCTAAGGGGTGTCCCAGCAGAGAGAAACGAAGATTTTTCCGTAGAGATTTTTTATTATTTTTATATGGTAAATCTTATTAATTTTATCAATAAAAAAACCACATAAAATCAAGAAGAAATCTTGTTATTCATGCTTTTTTTTACTCAATTTCCGTTATTTTTGGCACAAAAAGAACAATCCATAGAGAAAATCTTCTTGATTCTATTAGGTTTTCTTATACATTGTAAACTATATGAGTAGTTGTAGATTGCCGGTTCTGGCGCCGATTGAAATTGTGAAATTTTGGCGAAATTTCTAATTCTTTAAAATTTTGCTGAAATTTATGTGAAATTTCTAGAAATTCTATAAAATTTTGATGAAATTTGAAAATTTTGTTTTTATGTTTACAATAGGAGTTTTTTGTTTACACTAACTGTTTTTTGTTTATATTAAGTGTATGTATGTATTTATAACCGTGGGAATTTGTGTGCGGAATATTTTGTGGAAACACATTAAAGGGGCTTATAGGGTTGATTTTTTTTATGTGTATATGCCGACGCACAGTGGCACATTTGAAGATATTCCGGCCAAAACTATTAAAAAAAAATTTTTTTTTTGACACTGATTTAATTTTTTTATATATAAAAGTAAACACATAGGAACCTCGAAATCCAGAAATTTAAGTTTTTATTTCGATTATTTCTCTTCGAATAGGGTGATCAAAAACGCGCTTTTTTTAAGAGAAGCTGAAATTCAAAATATTTTAGAAAATGATTGAAGTTCAAGTGGGCATAACTTTTTTGGTTTTATATATTTTTGGAAAAAAAATTTTTCTTCACACAATATCATTTCTTAACTTATAAAATAGTTTAAAAAAATCGTGCCTTACTTTGGTCGAGTCCCAGATTTGGGCATTGCAATAAAGGTCTAAAATATACGCAAATCTCGATGTTCAGTAGAACGCAACTTTTTTTCTGCGAAAAACTTCGTAAAATGACTTATAACGTACGTATAGTACGTACTTTGAGCTGTTATTATATGCTCATTTTTTAAATGTATATTTTCGTCTCTAGGAACTACAATGATTTTACTGCTTGCATGTCGGATATTTTAGGTATGGGAGTGCGGTATATCTACATGTGTTTGTGTGTGTATTGTGTGTATGTTTTTCTTTTTTTTTCCAAGAAGTTTTATTAATGAAAAGGGTATAATAAAAGACTGTTATTACAATGCATTAAATGCATTTTTGTAATTTAGGCCATTAAAAAATGTATAGTTACATATAAGCGGGGGTAGGTACATGAGGTGTTGTATTTTTGGACTGATATATTCGACCTTTTGTTATAACTTTATTGTGTACACAGGTAGCTGCTGCTCATATAAAGCTTAAAATACGATAGACACATCAGGTTTTCTTGAAATAACAAAAGAGAATTGAAGTAACTTCTCGGTACAAGCATGTCTGTACTCCTCTTCTTTCTTCTTTCCTCTCTCTCGTTTAAACACATACCTGCTTCAAGAAAATTTGATGTGTATAAAAACAGACAAAATTAATAAAGACGATCAGTATTGTCAAAACGATGGCTAAGTTCAGTTATAACGATCTTGCTAAAATTTATTTTGAACAAAAAAACAAAAACGATGTTATATTACACATTTTAAAAGACCCTTATTTTGAGTTGTGCGACCATTTAAAAACAATTAATAATTTTTTAAAGCGATTAAATAAACGGTATAATGAATGTCATAGAAATAAGGAAAAAATTTTTAACTGCAACAAACAATGACTTACAAGCGAACTTGTATTTGAAAGCCAACCAAAATCAGCGAATATGGGCCCACCTGCCAGACCAGTTGAGGAGTGTAGTGAAAGGTCCCGAAGACGAAAGCTGGAAAGCATTAATGAAGAATTTTCTCAAGAAATAATTAAAGATAAATTTTTCTATCAACTAGGACCAACAAAAAATAAAACTAAAAAAATTGATAAAATAGAAAATGTAATGAAAGCGAGCCCCAAGCATGTAAAAAGGATTTTAAAGAGCATTCCAACACCAATTGATGATAAAAAATTTACATCTGAAGAAGCATTTTCAATATTTCTGGACTCAAAGCTAACAAAATATCAGTATATGGAATTGCGAAAGCGGGCATTTGGAAAACATTGCTCCATTTATCCAGAATATAGAGATTTGGTTTTAATTAAAAAAGATTGTTTACCACCACAAAATTCTATAAACATAACAAAAAGTTCAGCAGAGGTGGTACTTCAAGACATATTAAATCATACTGCGGAAAGATTGTTGAATACATTGGACGCAGATAATATTAAAAAGCTTGGTGACTGTAGCCTAACATTAATTTCTAAATGGGGATGCGATGGATCTTCTGGACAAAAGCTATATAAGCAGTATAATGCAGAAAAAATATCGGATTCTGACTTATTTATGATATCTTTTGTTCCGTTAAGACTAAAAACAAATAACATTAATTTTGAGCCATCTACTAGCAAAGAAACCGATATTGACATATGGAAAAACGAAATACCTTCCTCAACAAAATATTGCAGACCAATTAAATTTGCTTTTAAAAAGGAAACGAAGGATGTAATATTAGAAGAAGTATCTAAACTTAAACTTAAACTTAAACCGATAACTTTGTTACTTAACGATCAAGAGATTCAAATAAACTATCAAATGTTACTTACAATGATTGATGGAAAAGTTGCACAGGCCATAACTGAAACAAAATCATCTTCGAGCTGTGTTATTTGCAAAAAAAAAAACTGCAAGCCAATTAAGTCAACTTCCAACAGAGGACACTACTTTCCAAGAAGCCTATGAGTTTGGCTTGTCCCCACTCCATGCTAAAATTCGATTTATGGAACACATATTAAAGATAAGCTATGATTTAGATTTTAAAGGAACAGTACGAAATAATGACGAAAATAAAGCCAAACGAGAGGCAAAAAAGAAACACGTACAAGAAAAATATTTAGAATTGGGTTTACTGATCGATCAGCCAAAGCAAGGAGAAGGAAACACAAATGAAGGCAACACAGCAAGAAAATATTTTTCTGATCCTGAAACTGCTGCAGCTATTACAGGAGTAGATTTTGAATTAATAAAACGCTACAAAATCATACTGCAAGTAATATCATGCAATAAAAAGGTAAATGCAAAAAAATTTGGTCAGTATGCTAATGAAACAGCGAAACTATACAACGAAAAATATGATTGGAGTAATATGCCATCGACAGTCCATAAAATACTATATCATGGGGAAAACATTATTCAACACAATATGCTGCCGATTGGAGATCTTTCTGAAGAAGATTATAGATTTTGAAGATTATAGATATTTTCGCGAGCACAATACAAGAAAGATATCTAGATATAGTACCAATGAAGACCTCTTTAATATTTTACTGTGCACTTCTGATCCATATATCTCCAGCATTCGACAAAAATGGAATTCCACCCCCATGGAATTGGACAAAGACGCCAAGTAGCTCCTTCAAGATGAACAGGAGACATACTTAGATGAAATTTTCACTAAGACAGTTAAATGAAAAATTTATTCTATGCAAACTAACATAAAAATTAGAGCAAAAAAGCACAATAAATATTGAAAATTTATAAAAGAGATTTTATTTTATTTGGAATAAAAAGATTTTCTTAGAATTTATGGTAAAACCTTTTTTCGAATATGGATCTCCTACATATCTGTTATGGATTCACGTTTAAAATATATTTAAATTGTTCATATAATGATAACATTTAAAGCTGTCGAACTTACATTTGTTAGTGAATTATGATCACCAAGGCTATTTTACGAAATTTGACTCACAAGAGCCCTATGAGTAAATATGGACTGATTGCCCTAAAATTTCACAGGGATATCAACGACTAAAATAAAATTAGTTTTGCTAAATATTATATCAATATTAATATATTTAAAACAATTATGAGCTTCAAACCCGTATTCTAAGTGGTCCATTGGAGAAGAATGCTAAAGGTCAAAATAAAATGGACTCGGGTGAATGGCTTAGTTAAGTATGTAATTTTTTAGTTCAGTTAACGTTACTTTTTTATAAAATGCAATGTTAAATCACTACATTCACAAATTTATTTTTTTTAGGCCGATAATACCTATATTTTTAAAAGTCATTTTTCAATCATATAAAAGTGTACTTTAATAAGGCCCGATTTTAATGTTAATACATTAAATTGAAGCTTAAGATGTCTTATATCCAACAAAAAAAAAATTCATTCAAAAATTTCAACCCAGTCAAAAGTTATAGAATTTTGACCGCCAACTCACAAAATGTGCCACTGTGCGACGGGAAAATCATGGAAATGATTTTTTCTACTGCCAACGGCACAAAATGTTTATTTTTTTCAAATGCCGACGGGAAAACATGACTATTTTTATTTTATTTTTTTCAAATGCCGACGGGAAAACAGGTTGTTGCTGAAATATATTATATATGTAACTGTGGGAATTTGTAGGCGTATCTGTCTGTTGGAATTTAACCCAAGCTGTGAGTAGCGGGTGGCGGGGCAACAACGCAAAATGTATCCGTGGGAATCTGTGTGTATGTACATATGTATTTATGTGTGCTGTATTTGGGAATTTAAGGCTTATCGGGATTTATGAGGGGCGAAGTGTTCAGGCAATATGTAAACGTGGCAATTTGTGTGTATGTATGTCTGTAGGAGTTTAAGGCTGATGTATGATCATGATTTATGAGAGGTGAGGGTGTTCATGTATATTTATCCGTGGGAATCTGTGTGCATGTACGTTTGTAGGACTTTAAGGCTGATCATGATTTATGAGAGGTGAGCTGAAGATGTTGTTGTGACAGATGGAATGTGTGTATGTGTGTGTGTGTATGTATGTATATCTGTAGGAGTTTAAGGCTGATCCTAATTTGGGTTGATGAGATTGATTGATTGTATGTGACCTTGAGAAATTGTGTATGTATATCTGGAGGAATTTAAGGTTGACTGTCATTTGTGAGGGGGGGGGATGTTGTTAAAATAGTTTGAATTTTTCGTAGATGAATTCTAGTATATGTGTGTATATGATTTTCTCACCCTAGTATTTACATGTACGTAGAAATAAACTGTTTCTCATATCGACATTTGGTGCTATAAAATATTATTATATATAAGAACTTGCCTAATCCTATTATGTTCTTTCATATTGGAGGATAAAAACCTAATTCTGCCTTTGTGCTTATAAGCATAAAAACCAAATTTGACATTTAGTTTAGTTCACAAATTAAAGTCATCTTTTTTATACCGAGTACACATCTGGCATTTCTTGTGTTGTTATTTTGTGGTGCCATTTTCAAAATGTGTGCAACGCCGTTCACGTTATGTTTTTTATATGGAAAGCCATGTTACACAAGGAAAAAAATCGGAAATGACAAACGTTGCCACTAGTACACACTATTGCGATGTCACAAAAAGCCATAGTGTGTACTTGGCATTATAGCATGTTCATACGGACATGAATTATCGAGGTTCGCTATACAAATTTTTGAGAGCGAACCATCTTGGTTCATTTTGAACTTTGCTGCGATCCATGAAGAAATTGCTATCATCACTAGTTTTGATAACAAATTATCGATAATTTATCTGAACTAGCTATCAAAACAAAATGAGTAAACACATACACATACACATGTAATTATATAAGAACACATTTTATTCATTATTTTTTTCTTAACTTGTTTATCTACTGTAAAAAAACAAATAACACGGAATTCAAAACTCGTGCCAACTATTCACGAACACAGAAAAAAAGATTTGTAAATATAATTTATTTATTTGTGAATACAATTAAGATATTAGTTAAAAAGGCACCTACAACGACTTTTGTAAATACAAACACACATTTGTAACATAATACTGTTTTCACACCGAAAGTTAAAACCTTGTTTTAACGTTAAAACCATAAACAGCTGATTTTGCGTTCCCACTGCAAATTTGATAAATTCAGGTTTTAAACAGGCTGTCTTATAAATTTGTCCAAAATAAAATAAATGTACTGTAGATATGGGTGTATTTGTTGCTGTATTTTTGTCAGCTTTTTATAATACTTACAGGACACCTTGTACAACGGTTGCTTTTGTTTGCATGAAAAACTCAGAAATTTTACAATGTACCCTAAAATAGAAATTATATTATATTTTGTTAATGAAAATTTTATACAATTATTATATAAAACATGCATATCTATATATTTTGTTTTATTATCTACCCAACTTCACACAGAATTTAAAAAAAAAATTCAAATTTTATACTTAACCATTTTTTCCGCAGATGGATGTTAGTCATATCGTCTATTTTCACTTCCCAGAAGTCAGTGAAGATATTTTTGTTGTTTTCCGTCTAAACGATACTTTTTCTTCACATCTTTTTATAATTAGTGCTGCTGCATCTATGTTTAAGTTGAAAATGTATCAAATGGTATCTATTCTTTTTCACTGGCATAAACATTATCAACTGCTTCCGGTAATTTTAACTTGGCAGCACTAAATGTAGCACAGCGAAAACAAAGTTGCATTTCAGGTCAAACCAGGTTTTAACGTTAAAACCAACTTTTATTAAAACCATGTTAGTGTGAAAACACTTTAAGAAAACAAAATCAACTCAATTATTTCCAATTAAAATGATTGTGTTATTTATCCCGTTTATACGCACTTCTTATTTGCAAATAAAAGTCGAAAGCGTTGCAGTGTAACTTTTTTATTGTAAGTTAATAACTCACGAAAACTATTTGCAAATAACGCAACTACTTGCAACTAAATGCTGCCAGTTAGTTTTGTTTTGTAAGAAATATCATGCACAGATAACAATGTGTGGCAATATAGTACACAGATAGTTCTGTATGCTATCTACGTATAAACGGTGAATTCAGTATTTACAAATAGTTTTATTTGCAAATAAGATTTGCGTATAACGAGGTAATTGACAATTGAGTTGTTAACGGAAAACAAAAATATTTAATGAATATGTATTTCAAATTCTAATGTGTGTGTTTTTTGTTAGTGTTTTTTTAATTTTTATTTAGAATTTGGGTTTTGTTAAATTTTAAAGTTATTTATTTTTCCACACAACCCTCGAAGTTAAATTTGTTTGGGGTGAATCGAACTGGCAACCTCTTGACTAATAGACTAACGTACTTACCTTCCAGCTAAAGAGCAAATCGTTATTGGATGTTTTTTTATTATGTTTGGTCTACATGTGCGCAATGCGTTGATATAATTTAAAAATAACTTTGTTGAGTAAAAAAAACAAGCCACGTCGTTTTTCAGCTGCTTGTCGGAATTCACACGTATACAACACGAGCAATAAAAATATACAACAGCAATAGCAGATCCAGCGTTGCCACTTTATGTGTAATAGTGCAAAATCTGTACTACTTAAAGTTCTTTTCACTATTTTTGCACCACACATTTTTTGTTTAATTTTGCACTATTTTAAATGTTTTAAAGCGATAACAGCATAAGTCGACTTAATACAAAATTCTACACACGAAGTTTCATGCCTGCGGGAAATCCCCATGTCTCTAACAAAGTTTATTATAAAGATATTAATAAAACAATATTGTTGTAAGCCTTAATGAAAGTCCAACCAAATGTTTAATAAGGCCCAAATTATACTAAACATATTATATAAGTAATCTTGGATCCTATTATAAACGTAACGCTAACTCCGAGAATTTCTACGATATTTCCCACTAAAGATCCAGAAATTCTTATCACCTATTATAATGCAATTGTTATCATTAACAGATTGCTGTATTGAAGATTGGAAGTTTCTAAAGATAATTCAAAAATAACTGAATCAATGCTTTCTGCATTAGATGAAAAATCTACAAAATATTATTCGGAGTTCCTTCCACATTCCCTTGGAAGCTTAACTAATTTAAATTACAAGCTGAAGTTGTTCAAATTTGTTCTTATCTAATTACATAAAAGCTGATTTTTTTTAACAAAATGAGTTATTTTTGGTTGACCAATAAAAACGAGTGAAATTTATATTTCTTTAGCTGCTTAAAATACTGTTCCGAGAAACAACAAATTGTAATGTATAAAGATTTTAGCAAAATTAGTGGCGTGAATATGGACTTTTAGACCATAAAGAACTTAATCTATGCGATAAATTGGCTGTTTTGAAATTTACAAGTCTAAAATTTTTCAAAATAAAAAGTGTGCTGACGATATTCTCTTTCTAAATTTAATAGTTATGATATTAACATTCTTAAATGCTTCCGTTGAAAGAGTTTTTTATTAAACTGAACTTAATTAAAACTGATACCCCAAAAATGAGTTATCAGCTAATACAGTAGCACCAAATTTAAAATTGCGGAGCAAATTCTTAGCTTAAAATGATAAAAAGATATGATTTAAAAAAAACTGAAGAATGAACATATAGTATCGCTCAGTACTTCTAGAGAAGCACCTTCTTCTCAAACGCCTGGCTTAAATAATATTTTATGAAATTTTTACAAAATATTAAGAGGAAAGTGGTAAATTAGTGAATTTTATGTAATATTTTTAATTTCGTTATACGTTTTTTATAACTTAAAAAAATTATCTCCTTTTAAATTTCAATTATCTAAAAAACTAATATAAAAATTTAATTTTTTCTTAGATTTCTTGGCACTATTTCATTTGGTTTTGCACCATTTTAGACTTGCAGCTGCGTAATTTCTTTTTCCACCAGTGCCAACGCTGAGCAGATCACCGCGTTGGGTCAATCAGCAAGCAAGATAAACATTAAAACAAACAAATTAAATTAAAAAATATTTTAAAATGCGCGGTGTAGTTAAATATTTATTGCAGTTAAATAGTTATTGTTGGTGATATATCCTGAGTTGTATCGGATTCAAATATTATGAATTCTCACTTAAAAAAGGTCCTCATCGCCTTCTATCAGGTTTTTATATTTTTCTAACATGCATGTCTTAGCATGCTTTTGTCGATAGTGGCGCGAGTGTCCGATATGTAGTGGTGTTTCAGTTAAAAATCTATACTATTAGAATTTACGATTTCGCTCTTTTTATTCTTTTACAAAGTAGATACATATTTATGTATTTCATTTAGCATAGAGTCATAATATTTCTTTGCTTACAAAATTATGTGACGTGAGGAATTCTTTTAAATTTGCATGCTTCGGCATGCTTTCAATATTTTTTCTGTTAATTTATTTAATACTCATACAGATACAGATATAAAGTAAGATCTGCTTACATTACATTTTACAATTTATGTATGCTTCAGCATGATTCCAGATGAAGTCCATATTTATTCAGTAAGTTTGTTTGATACTAATTCATACACATGTACATTCTTAAATATTGAAAATCTAAGTCCAATTTCTGTAGTTTATCTATATATTGTAATGATCTGATAGCTATAGAAATGAATAGAGTGAAGATCTATTATAATAGCCCATTTTAAAATTAACAATAGTTGATTACACCATCTTATTTAATGATGCTAGTAATGATGATGATGCTGAATATGATTTTTACTCACAGACTTCTAATAGGGAATACCTTTATACTGATTTTTCACTCTTGGAAGCGAGGATTGAAGTAGATATTTACTATGTTCTACGCAGGAATCATAATAACAAATTTAAATTTGGCAGCAGTAACAATGAGCTAAATGAGGGTAAAAAACAAGTTTACAGTCCCAAGACGGGCTCTAACACCGGGCTAATTGTGTTTAGTATTTGATAAAACATAAAAAAATGGCAAATTTAGAAAATTTTTAGTTGAACTATAGTGAAGTTTAATCAGAAATAATTTCTTACTCGGGCTTAAGCTCAGTAATTTCAATTCTTGTTGAATGAAATATTTTTATTAATTAATGTGAGTTTCTAAAGAAGAGAAGAAAAATTAAATTAGGCTTTATTAGCTGGGGGAAATACCGATATTTTTCTGTGCAGCCACGCACTTCATCAGCACCCAAGTCTATCTACTAGGGTAGAGATTGTTATTAACATCAGCTATTTAACGCAAATTTTCAATGAAAATGCAATATGAGAAATGTTGTGTATACAATTATTGATTTAGATTTGGTAAACACATTTGTAAGTATCACTATTCATTTTCTGTTTATCCGTTTCTATCATTTTCTATTCAGGTTAGCACGAAGTTATGTCACTCTAACTAAGTATGTTTAACTATTCTTGCTTATCTTTTACGATCATCACATTAATTATTTTTACTTATTCGATGTACCATCGGTACATACATGTAAGTATTAATGTAGTGGATATTATGTTAATTTTTGCTTTCTACAGTTGATTTACTTTTTAGTATATGAAACTGTGATTGCCAAGTGAACATATATTTGTCATGTGCCCATGATTATTTAAGTGAGACAGTTTTTAAATTTTTAGTTGAACTATAGTGAATTTTAATCAGAAATAATTTCTTAGTCGGGTTTAAGTTCAGTAATTTCAATTCTTGTTGAATGAAATATTTTTATTAATTAATGCGAGTTTCTAGAAAAGAGAAGAAAAATTAAATTATACTTTATTAGCTGGGGGAAATACCGATATTTTTCTGTGCAGCCACGCACTTCATCAGCACCCAAGTCTATCTACTATTATTTCTGATTAAAATGGCAAATTTTAATTTGAAATTTACCAAAAGTTATAATTTCCACTAATGTATACAGAATCATCGTCGTTCTACTCAAATCGAAAAACTAAATGACAAATTAATAATATAGTTTTAGGGGGGGGGGGGGGGGGGGGGGGGAATTATATAATTCAAGAATATATTCAAGTGTAAATTGATTGACTACAACGTGAAATAAAATTAGAGATAGAAGACAATTGCCAAATTGAGAGATATTCTAAATATTAAATCATCTTTTGAAAAACAAATTGAACCGCTGAACGATAAAACTTATAAATTAGAAAATTAACTACATGTTAGTATAAATAGCTGAAGGTGCATCAAGTAAACCAAAAAAATCTGTTAAACAACTCAACGTCTTTAAAACGACATTCAGCAAACGAACTCCATAACCAATATCGAAAATTGTTTTGAGCACTAGTAGAAATATAATAAACGAAATATATGGTATTTGGGAAGCTGATTTAGTAGAAATGGGGAGCTATTCTAAAGAAAATATAAATTAATGATTTTTGTAGACTGTAATTGACACATTCTCAAACTTTATATGGTCAGTACCGCTGAAAATACCAAAGCAATGGAAAATACTTTTGAATTGGAACGGGTACCAAAAAAAAACTACAAACAGGTGATATTAGAGAATTTTTTATTAAACACTTAAATTCATGCCTAAATAGAAGAATAAATATTACTCAATATGAAAGCAGCTATAGTAGAACGATTTAAAAGATCAGTAAAAGGGATGATGTGATGATGGTTCATATAAGTGTATTGAAATATACAAAGAATTACGTAATGTACTCGTATACAATATAAAAGTTCATCTCACTATTAAAATGATTCCGATTAAAGTTAACACAACAAATGAGAAAAAGCTGTTAAATATATAGTATTCAGTAATTTGAAGATGAACAAAATGTTGAAATTCAATGAAAGTAAAAATAAAATTTAAAAGGAAAAATCTAGTTTGTTTTGTTTTTTTGAAGGATTGATTAGGAATGATAGGTCTTAAGAAAGATAATTAACTTAATATACTGGAAATTCTCTAAACTTGTTGGCTTGTATGAAATATTGTGAAAACTTATGCGTTCAAAATAAATTACAACACAGTGTAATATTCAGCAACATATAATATTATCACTTTTTTAGTGAAATTTGAACATTTTCCATTTCGAAAGCTCTAGCAAGCGAACTTTTAAAATATGCAAATGGGCTATTATAATAGATCTTCACTCTATTCATTTCTATAGCTATCAGATCTTTAGAATATATAGATAAACTACAGAAATTGGACTTAGATTTCCAATATTTAAGAATGTACATGTGTATGAATTAGTATCAAACAAACTTACTGAATAAATATGGACTTCATCTGGAATCATGCTGAAGCATACATAAATTGTAAAATGTAATGTAAGCAGATCTTACTTTATATCTGTATCTGTATGAGTATTAAATAAATTAACAGAAAAAATATTGAAAGCATGCCGAAGCATGCAAATTTAAAAGAATTCCTCACGTCACATAATTTTGTAAGCAAAGAAATATTATGACTCTATGCTAAATGAAATACATAAATATGTATCTACTTTGTAAAAGAATAAAAAGAGCGAAATCGTAAATTCTAATAGTATAGATTTTTAACTGAAACACCACTACATATCGGACACTCGCGCCACTATCGACAAAAGCATGCTAAGACATGCATGTTAGAAAAATATAAAAACCTGATAGAAGGCGATGAGGACCTTTTTTAAGTGAGAATTCATAATATTTGAATCCGATACAACTCAGGATATATCACCAACAATAACTATTTAACTGCAATAAATATTTAACTACACCGCGCATTTTAAAATATTTTTTAATTTAATTTGTTTGTTTTAATGTTTATCTTGCTTGCTGATTGACCCAACGCGGTGATCTGCTCAGCGTTGGCACTGGTGGAAAAAGAAATTACGCAGCTGCAAGTCTAAAATGGTGCAAAACCAAATGAAATAGTGCCAAGAAATCTAAGAAAAAATTAAATTTTTATATTAGTTTTTTAGATAATTGAAATTTAAAAGGAGATAATTTTTTTAAGTTATAAAAAACGTATAACGAAATTAAAAATATTACATAAAATTCACTAATTTACCACTTTCCTCTTAATATTTTGTAAAAATTTCATAAAATATTATTTAAGCCAGGCGTTTGAGAAGAAGGTGCTTCTCTAGAAGTACTGAGCGATACTATATGTTCATTCTTCAGTTTTTTTTAAATCATATCTTTTTATCATTTTAAGCTAAGAATTTGCTCCGCAATTTTAAATTTGGTGCTACTGTATTAGCTGATAACTCATTTTTGGGGTATCAGTTTTAATTAAGTTCAGTTTAATAAAAAACTCTTTCAACGGAAGCATTTAAGAATGTTAATATCATAACTATTAAATTTAGAAAGAGAATATCGTCAGCACACTTTTTATTTTGAAAAATTTTAGACTTGTAAATTTCAAAACAGCCAATTTATCGCATAGATTAAGTTCTTTATGGTCTAAAAGTCCATATTCACGCCACTAATTTTGCTAAAATCTTTATACATTACAATTTGTTGTTTCTCGGAACAGTATTTTAAGCAGCTAAAGAAATATAAATTTCACTCGTTTTTATTGGTCAACCAAAAATAACTCATTTTGTTAAAAAAAATCAGCTTTTATGTAATTAGATAAGAACAAATTTGAACAACTTCAGCTTGTAATTTAAATTAGTTAAGCGTCCAAGGGAATGTGGAAGGAACTCCGAATAATATTTTGTAGATTTTTCATCTAATGCAGAAAGCATTGATTCAGTTATTTTTGAATTATCTTTAGAAACTTCCAATCTTCAATACAGCAATCTGTTAATGATAACAATTGCATTATAATAGGTGATAAGAATTTCTGGATCTTTAGTGGGAAATATCGTAGAAATTCTCGGAGTTAGCGTTACGTTTATAATAGGATCCAAGATTACTTATATAATATGTTTAGTATAATTTGGGCCTTATTAAACATTTTGTTGGACTTTCATTAAGGCTTACAACAATATTGATTTATTAATATCTTTATAATAAACTTTGTTAGAGACATGGGGATGCCCGCAGGCATGAAACTTCGTGTGTAGAATTTTGTATTAAGTCGACTTATGCTGTTATCGCTTTAAAACATTTAAAATAGTGCAAAATTAAACAAAAAATGTGTGGTGCAAAAATAGTGCAAAGAACTTTAAATAGTACAGATTTTGCACTATTACACATAAAGTGGCAACGCTGGATCTGCTATTGCTGTTGTATATTTTTATTGCTCGTGTTGTATACGTGTGAATTCCGACAAGCAGCTGAAAAACGACGTGGCTTGTTTTTTTTACTCAACAAAGTTATTTTTAAATTATATCCACGCATTGCGCACATGTAGACCAAACATAATAAAAAAACATCCAATAACGATTTGCTCTTTAGCTGGAAGGTAAGTACCAGTGAGCTGCAATTTTCATGGTTTTTGATGATTTACTCATACAATAAAATTTTTACTCACATTTAATCACGTACAAAACATTCAACGTACAATAAAATCAGCATCGTTCTAATATCTGTTCATTGGAATGATTGTGAGTGGAGGGATCGAACATGTTTTACTCAATTCATTCTCATACATTAAATGTTTTATTCAGTTTTAATCATTCAACAAAACTCAATGTTGAATATAATCAGCATCATAGAAACGAACGCATCTTTGGAATAATTGTGAGTGAAATGATCGAACTTGTTTTATTCAAACTTCTATGTGAACAAGCGCTGACGTTGAATAAAATCAAAGTAGTCAAGTTCGTTCAAGTTATTTTAAAACACACACACACAAACATGTCAAACAGGGGTGGAAAATTGGAGGTTTCTTTTTGTTCCAATTATAAAAAAGGTGCAACATTTCGTCGGCTTGTTTCTGGTTTGCGGCACAGTATATTGAAAATACATTATGTCTGCAGCAAACCAGAAACAAGCCGACGATTTGTTTAACTACGAGTTTGAAAATTTGCTTGCTTTTATGGTTAAGCAATTGTCTATATGCATTTCGTTCCCGCTTTTTGGAACTTATCAGTAGACTTCAACCCAAAACATTTTTGAATTTAGCTAAGAAACTTCGTATGTTTATAGTAAGACCCTTAATACTATATTCAGAATCACAATATACAAACATAATAAGTTTGAAAGCCTCAAACAAAAATCTTTACAAAACAAGCATCTTTATTCGATTGTGCATTTGCTCACACGCAAATATATTGAATTAATTTTTTATTTTTATGTATTTTGACTTTGTTATTACTATTATTTAGTCACTCAATTGCTTATAACTTTGTAATTTTTCGGTCGATTTTCTTCTTTTTGGTCTTAGTTCTTACGTAAAAGTATCATCTTTACGTACATGAACAGAAACCAGACGTTTTTAAACGATTTGTACTTTCCTGTCGGCATAGACTCACTGTAGCATATGAATTTTTGAAAATGTGCCCTATTCATTGTCGATATATTTTGAACCGCTTTACCACTCGAAGATCCGATTATACATATTTATTTGTCTCAATACCTTGCATTTGAATACCAAGAACGACCCAATCGGACATTTCTAGCTCGAGATATGCTTGGTCAAGTGAAAAAAGGTCGAAAAAATTAAAAAATTACAATATCTCAAAAACTGTTCCATAAAAATAATTTAACCTTGATTTTAGAATTCAGCGGAAGAAAATACATAAGGAAAATCACCTCTCATCAAATGTACATGAAAAAAAATTAATTTTGTAAACTAGTGTAATTTAAGTTTATTAAAAAAATTAAACTGAATCTCAGAAATTTATTAAAATTTTTGTCTCTAATATTTTTCAAAAAGTTCGTAGCGACTAGCTCTATTACACAGTTTCTTTACTTTTACCATCCCTGATATGAAACTCCTAAATTAAGTACACATACCCATACATACTTAAACATTGATTTGTTGGCTCTTTATAAATACAACATTCATACGCAATGATTTTTTTCATTTTCACTTTTACTCTGCATCAACTACTTGATGCTGATTAGAATGAACATTTTTTCCTTTCGCATTATGTTCTTGTTCAAAACACTCATTGTCGAGCCAAAAAACCAATCATACGAACTGATTGGTTTGATGCCACGCATGATTATAAATCATATCCAACAACATTCCACTCACTTGAGCGATTAAAACTTAGCAACGAATATGTGTGTTTTGAACAAGTTTGATTTTTTCAACAAAAAGATATGTTTTTAGGATATTGATTACGTATGATTATTTTTCCGATCACTCGTTGCAGTTCCCTGGTAAGTACGTTAGTCTATTAATCAAGAGGTTGCCAGTTCGACTCACCCCAAACAAATTTAACTTCGAGGGTTGTGTGGAAAAATAAATAACTTTAAAATTTAACAAAAACCCAAATTCTAAATAAAAATTTAAAAAACACTAACAAAAAAACACACATTAGAATTTGAAATACATATTCATTAAAAATTTTTGTTTTCCGTTAACAACTCAATTGTCAATTACCTCGTTATACGCAAATCTTATTTGCAAATAAAACTATTTGTAAATACTGAATTCACCGTTTATACGTAGATAGCATACAGAACTATCTGTGTACTATATTGCCACACATTGTTATCTGTGCATGATATTTCTTACAAAACAAAACTAACTGGCAGCATTTAGTTGCAAGTAGTTGCGTTATTTGCAAATAGTTTTCGTGAGTTATTAACTTACAATAAAAAAGTTACACTGCAACGCTTTCGACTTTTATTTGCAAATAAGAAGTGCGTATAAACGGGATAAATAACACAATCATTTTAATTGGAAATAATTGAGTTGATTTTGTTTTCTTAAAGTGTTTTCACACTAACATGGTTTTAATAAAAGTTGGTTTTAACGTTAAAACCTGGTTTGACCTGAAATGCAACTTTGTTTTCGCTGTGCTACATTTAGTGCTGCCAAGTTAAAATTACCGGAAGCAGTTGATAATGTTTATGCCAGTGAAAAAGAATAGATACCATTTGATACATTTTCAACTTAAACATAGATGCAGCAGCACTAATTATAAAAAGATGTGAAGAAAAAGTATCATTTAGACGGAAAACAACAAAAATATCTTCACTGACTTCTGGGAAGTGAAAATAGACGATATGACTAACATCCATCTGCGGAAAAAATGGTTAAGTATAAAATTTGAATTTTTTTTTTAAATTCTGTGTGAAGTTGGGTAGATAATAAAACAAAATATATATATATGCATGTTTTATATAATAATTGTATAGAATTTTCATTAACAAAATATAATATAATTTCTATTTTAGGGTACATTGTAAAATTTCTGAGTTTTTCATGCAAACAAAAGCAACCGTTGTACAAGGTGTCCTGTAAGTATTATAAAAAGCTGACAAAAATACAGCAACAAATACACCCATATCTACAGTACATTTATTTTATTTTGGACAAATTTATAAGACAGCCTGTTTAAAACCTGAATTGATCAAATTTGCAGTGGGAACGCAAAATCAGCTGTTTATGGTTTTAACGTTAAAACAAGGTTTTAACTTTCGGTGTGAAAACAGTATTATGTTACAAATGTGTGTTTGTATTTACAAAAGTCGTTGTAGGTGCCTTTTTAACTAATATCTTAATTGTATTCACAAATAAATTAATTATATTTACAAATCTTTTTTTCTGTGTTCGTGAATAGTTGGCACGAGTTTTGAATTCCGTGTTATTTGTTTTTTTTTACAGTAGATAAACAAGTTGAGAAAAAAATAATGAATAAAATGTGTTCTTATATAATTACATGTGTATGTGTATGTGTGTACTCATTTTGTTTTGATAGCTAGTTCAGATAAATTATCGATAATTTGTTATCAAAACTAGTGATGATAGCAATTTCTTCATGGATCGCAGCAAAGATGGTTCGCTCTCAAAAATTTGTATAGCGAACCTCGATAATTCATGTCCGTATGAACATGCTATAATGCCAAGTACACACTATGGCTTTTTGTGACATCGCAATAGTGTGTACTAGTGGCAACGTTTGTCATTTCCGATTTTTTTCCTTGTGTAACATGGCTTTCCATATAAAAAACATAACGTGAACGGCGTTGCACACATTTTGAAAATGGCACCACAAAATAACAACACAAGAAATGCCAGATGTGTACTCGGTATAAAAAAGATGACTTTAATTTGTGAACTAAACTAAATGTCAAATTTGGTTTTTATGCTTATAAGCCTAAATGCAGAATTAGTTTTTTATTTCTGTTGTGTTACGAGTACGAATCAGCTGACTCCTTTTTTGTTTATAGAGATTTTATACAACACAGAGAAAACAGTGCCTAATAAATAGAGCAAAATTCATAAGATATCTCTGTGATTTTTTTCAAAAAGAAAATCTTATTAATTTAATAAGGAAACCCTTTTTGAAAAAATCATGAAGAAATATTGTAGTTTTTATTAGGTTTCCTTATTAATTTTTTCAAAACTTTCTTTATTCTTGGTGCCTATGTATTTTCATTTAAATTCTATACGATATATGTATGTATATATGTCGTATAATTGGTAACTATTTTATTAAGCTTGAGGTCTTTTCTGTTTTGAATAAAATTAACAATTTTATTTATCGATATTTCGACACGCTTTGTGTGTCTTCTTCAGGTTATATTTTTTGATTTGAAAAATAATTTGTCATATACATAAACATACATAAAAACAAATAAATTCAAAAACAATTTTTTTAAAAACAGAAACATTCAAATAAATAAAATTTTATTGGATAACATATTAAACTTACAAATACATATATAAATTTTAGAATATGTACATGTAGATGTTATTTATTTATACATACATACATACATATTATATTATATTCTTAATTACCTCACCATGCAGACATATTATTTACTTGAGAAGAGACAAATATTGAACCAGCAACCTTCTTACTGATAGACAAGCACTCTAACCAATATGCTAACCGGCAGTCTGAATCCGCATTGAAATTATTCTACAAACATGCTTATACAAAAACAATAAGGATCATGAAAAAAATTTCTCTATGATATCAAATAACAAGACACCTAATAAAATCAAGAAGATTTCCTTATTAAAAAAATTAATAAGATGCTTTACACATAATCATATAGGAACCAAATGAAAACAAAAAGTAATACCTTTTTGAAAAAATCAATAAGGCAACCTAATGAAATCAATAAGAAATCGCTATAAGTAGTTGTAGATTGCCGGTTCTGGCGCCTATTAAAATTGTGAAATTTGGGCGAAATTTCTAAGAATTCTTTAAAATTTTGCTGAAATTTGTGAAATTTTTCTGAAATTTCTAGAAATTTGTTTTTTTGCTTACATAAGGAGTTTTTTCTTTACACTAACTGTTTTTTATTTATATTAAGTGTATGTATGTATAACCGTGGGAATTTGTGTGTGGAATATTTTGTGGGAATATATTAAAGGGGTTTATAGGGTTGAAGTTTTTTTTTTTTTTTGGATGTGTATATGCCAACGGGAAAATCAATGTACTTTTAAATTAGTCAAATCACAATGAACAAATTTATTTTCTTCTTGAAAAGCGATCAACAAAAAACGAAGTCGTTTTCTGTGAATTAAGATCTAGCTTCTCGACGGTTCCTCTAGTATACAAGATGACTTTGCATGTCGGAATTTCTGGCTGTCCTTTGTCGGCGTTATGGGTAATTAAATGTTTAAATTTTAATTGCCCAAATTGTGTTACTTGATACTGATACTATGTTTACATTAATAGGCTATATGTTTATTTTATGAAGGGTGATCGCCTATGCCTTTTATTTGATGCTCTAGATGATATGTTTCTTTTTCTCATAAATAGGTGAAGGTGCATCAAGTAAACCAAAAAAATTTGTTGAACAACTCAACGTCTTTAAAACGACATTCAGCAAACGAACTCCATAACCAATATCGAAAATTGTTTTGAGCACTAGTAGAAATACAATAAAAGAAATATATGGTATTTGGGAAGCTGATTTAGTAGAAATGGGGAGCTATTCTAAAGAAAATATAAATTAATGATTTTTGTAGACTGTAATTGATACATTCTCAAACTTTATATGGTCAGTACCGCTGAAAATACCAAAGCAATGGAAAATACTTTTGAATTGGAACGGGTACCAAAAAAAACTACAAACAGGTGATATTAGAGAATTTTTTAATAAACACTTAAATTCATGCCTAAATAGAAGAATAAATATTACTCAATATGAAAGCACCTATAGTAGAACGATTTAAAAGATCAGTAAAAGGGATGATGTGATGGTTCATATAAGTGTATTGAAATATACAAAGAATTACGTAATGTACTCGTATACAATATAAAAGTTCATCTCACTATTAAAATGATTCCGATTAAAGTTAACACAACAAATGAGAAAAAGCTGTTAAATATATAGTATTCAGTAATTTGAAGATGAACAAAATGTTGAAATTCAATGAAAGTAAAAATAAAAT
Source organism: Nowickia ferox (assembly GCA_936439885.1). NCBI lineage: Eukaryota > Metazoa > Arthropoda > Insecta > Diptera > Tachinidae > Nowickia > Nowickia ferox. The sequence continues at coordinate 45,088,915 of OW387026.1, forward strand.
TTAAAAGGAAAAATCTAGTTTGTTTTGTTTTTTTGAAGGATTGATTAGGAATGATAGGTCTTAAGAAAGATAATTAACTTAATATACTGGAAATTCTCTAAACTTGTTGGCTTGTATGAAATATTGTGAAAACTTATGCGTTCAAAATAAATTACAACACAGTGTAATATTCAGCAACATATAATATTATCACTTTTTATAGTGAAATTTGAACATTTTCCATTTCGAAAGCTCTAGCAAGCGAACTTTTAAAATATGCAAATGGGCTATTATAATAGATCTTCACTCTATTCATTTCTATAGCTATCAGATCTTTAGAATATATAGATAAACTACAGAAATTGGACTTAGATTTCCAATATTTAAGAATGTACATGTGTATGAATTAGTATCAAACAAACTTACTGAATAAATATGGACTTCATCTGGAATCATGCTGAAGCATACATAAATTGTAAAATGTAATGTAAGCAGATCTTACTTTATATCTGTATCTGTATGAGTATTAAATAAATTAACAGAAAAAATATTGAAAGCATGCCGAAGCATGCAAATTTAAAAGAATTCCTCACGTCACATAATTTTTTAAGCAAAGAAATATTATGACTCTATGCTAAATGAAATACATAAATATGTATCTACTTTGTAAAAGAATAAAAAGAGCGAAATCGTAAATTCTAATAGTATAGATTTTTAACTGAAACACCACTACATCTCGAACGCTCGCGCCACTATCGACAAAAGCATGCTAAGACATGCATATTAGAAAAATATAAAAACCTGATAGAAGGCGATGAGGACCTTTTTTAAGTGAGAAATCATAATATTTGAATCCGATACAACTCAGGATATATCACCAACAATAACTTCAAGGTGTCAACCAGCAAATCTGATGTAGAAATATTTGAAGCAAAAATTCCTTCAAACGTAGATATTCCAATGTTTCTGACACTATATGAAAACATCTACGCTGAATTCATGGTGGAGGTGACTGAGTTTTTGAAGATCGATTTGGTGCAATAGTTGTTTATTAAACATGTATTTCTTTGTATGTAAACTAATTTCTACATACATACATATATTCGCATATATGTACATATGAATATATTTGCATATGTACACACTCACATATGTATATATTTTCATTAAAAATAATGGATTTAAAAATTGTATTAATGTTCTCTATTTCAAGTAGTAAAATTAAAAAAGGTATTGATACATCAGGAGAAAAAATAAATAAAACAAGAGACTGACTGACCGACTGATATATATATACAGCTTGTCTGACATGAACGCAAAGCATACTTAAACATAGTAGAAATATGTATACAATACGCTGAACTTTAACACAATGAGAAAAAGAAACATATCATCTAGAGCATCAAATAAAAGGCATAAAATAAACATATAGCCTATTAATGTAAACATAGTATCAGTATCAAGTAACACAATTTGGGCAGTTAAAATTTAAACATTTAATTACCCATAACGCCGACAAAGGACAGCCAGAAATTCCGACATGCAAAGTCATCTTGTATACTAGAGGAACCGTCGAGAAGCTAGATCTTAATTCACAAACGACTTCGTTTTCTGTTGATCGCTTTTCAAGAAGAAAATAAACTTGTTCATTGTGATTTGACTAATTTAAAAGTACATTGATTTTCCCGTTGGCATATACACATCAAAAAAAAAAAAAAAAAAAAAAAAAAAAAAAAAAAACTTCAACGCTATAAACCCTTTTAATGTATTCCCACAAAATATTCCGCACACAAATTCCCACGGTTATACATACATACACTTAATATAAATAAAAACAGTTAGTGTAAACAAAAAACTCCTTATGTAAGCAAAAAACAAATTTCAGCAAAATTTTAAAGAATTCTTAGAAATTTCGCCCAAATTTCACAATTTTAATAGGCGCCAGAACCGGCAATCTACAAATACTTATAGCGATTTCTTATTGATTTCATTAGGTTGCCTTATTGATTTTTTCAAAAAGGTTTTCCTTATTGATTTCATTAGGTTGCCTTATTGATTTTTTCAAAAAGGTATTACTTTTTGTTTTCATTAGGTTCCTATATGATTATGTGTAAAGCATCTTATTCATTTTTTTAATAAGGAAATCTTCTTGATTTTATTAGGTGTCTTGTTATTTGATATCATAGAGAATTTTTTTTTATGATCCTTATTGTTTTTGTATAAGCATGTTTGTAGAATAATTTCAATGCGGATTCAGGCTGCCGGTTAGCATATTGGTTAGAGTGCTTGTCTATCAGTCAGAAGGTTGCTGGTTCAATATTTGTCTCTTCTCAAGTAAATAATATGTCTGCATGGTGAGGTAATTAAGAATATAATAAAATATGTATGTATGTATGTATAAATAAATAACATCTACATGTACATATTCTAAAATTTATATATGTATTTGTAAGTTTAATATGTTATCCAATCAAATTTTATTTATTTGAATGTTTCTGTTTTTAAAAAAATTGTGTTTGAATTTATTTGAATTTTTTTATATATATGTTTTTATGTATGTTTATGTATATGACAAATTATTTTTCAAATCAAAAAATATAACCTGAAGAAGACATACAAAGCGTGTCGAAATATCGATAAATAAAATTGTTAATTTTATTCAAAACAGAAAAGACCTCAAGCTTAATAAAATAGTTACCAATTATACGAGATATATACATACATATATCGTATAGAATTTAAATGAAAATACATAGGTACCAAGAATAAAGAAAGTTTTGAAAAAATTAATAAGGAAACCTAATAAAAACTACAATATTTCTTCATGATTTTTTCAAAAAGGGTTTCCTTATTAAATTAATAAGATTTTCGTTTTGAAAAAAATCATAGAGATATCTTATGAATTTTGTTCTATTTTATGAGGTATTTATTAGGCACTGTTTTCTCTGTGTTGTATAAAATCTCTATAAACAAAAAAGGAGTCAGCTGATTCGTACTCGTAACACAACAGAAATAAAAAACTAATTCTGCCTTTGTGCTTATAAGCATAAAAACCAAATTTGACATTTAGTTTAATTCACAAATTAAAGTCATCTTTTTTATACCGAGTACACATCTGGCATTTCTTGTGTTGTTATTTTATGGTGCCATTTTCAAAATGTGTGCAACGCCGTTCACGTTATGTTTTTTATATGGAAAGCCATGTTACACAAGGAAAAAAATCGGAAATGACAAACGTTGCCACTAGTACACACTATTGCGATGTCACAAAAAGCCATAGTGTGTACTTGGCATTATAGCATGTTCATACGGACATGAATTATCGAGGTTCGCTATACAAATTTTTGAGAGCGAACCATCTTTGCTGCGATCCATGAAGAAATTGCTATCATCACTAGTTTTGATAACAAATTATCGATAATTTATCTGAACTAGCTATCAAAACAAAATGAGTACACACATACACATACACATGTAATTATATAAGAACACATTTTATTCATTATTTTTTTCTTAACTTGTTTATCTACTGTAAAAAAAAACAAATAACACGGAATTCAAAACTCGTGCCAACTATTCACGAACACAGAAAAAAAGATTTGTAAATATAATTAATTTATTTGTGAATACAATTAAGATATTAGTTAAAAAGGCACCTACAACGACTTTTGTAAATACAAACACACATTTGTAACATAATACTGTTTTCACACCGAAAGTTAAAACCTTGTTTTAACGTTAAAACCATAAACAGCTGATTTTGCGTTCCCACTGCAAATTTGATAAATTCAGGTTTTAAACAGGCTGTCTTATAAATTTGTCCAAAATAAAATAAATGTACTGTAGATATGGGTGTATTTGTTGCTGTATTTTTGTCAGCTTTTTATAATACTTACAGGACACCTTGTACAACGGTTGCTTTTGTTTGCATGAAAAACTCAGAAATTTTACAATGTACCCTAAAATAGAAATTATATTATATTTTGTTAATGAAAATTTTATACAATTATTATATAAAACATGCATATATATATATTTTGTTTTATTATCTACCCAACTTCACACAGAATTTAAAAAAAAATTCAAATTTCATAATTAACCATTTTTTCCGCAGATGGATGTTAGTGATATCGTCTATTTTCACTTCCCAGAAGTCAGTGAAGATATTTTTGTTGTTTTCCGTCTAAACGATACTTTTTCTTCACATCTTTTTATAATTAGTGCTGCTGCATCTATTTTTAAGTTGAAAATGTATCAATTGGTATCTATTCTTTTTCACTGGCATAAACATTATCAGCTGCTTCCGGTAATTTTAACTTGGCAGCACTAAATGTAGCACACCGAAAACAAAGTTGCATTTCATAAAACCAACTTAAAACTAATTCAAAAATGGTTTTAAGTTGGTTTTATCAAAAGCAATTTGTTTGGTATGTTACATGCCTCATGCGGCAGTTAAGTGTATCTCCACGGTTAGCTCAGAGCCAGAGATTTCGGGACGTGTGATCTCAACCTACACTTAAGCCCGAGACAAGCAGCAATTATATATATACAAACATTGAACATGACACTACCAGACACACATTATTATTAGGGAAGTAAGTTGTTCGTTTCAGCCGACCTTTGCCTACCATGGTCACTTCCTTATCCGGAGTATTTTCATGACCCCACATTTTGTTTGATTACTCACGCCTTCTTTTACATCAAAATCCCTCTAAAAATTTATCCACAAAAGTTTTCCATTTTCTCTACATATAATATTATAATCATTTATTTACTTTTACGTTACAAAATTACTCTAAGTTTTAATTTCCTGTTTCAATTTAATTTAATTTTCTTGAATTTTTCGGCATTCTACGACATTTCTGTCAGCATTTCACTAATTATATATTTTCTTTTATTACCAATTTCTCTTTTATTTCATTTCACCCTCTTCGCCCTTGATTTTAAAGTCAATTATGAATCTCCCAAAATTATACCAAAATTTTCCTGCCTGAGAGAGCTCCCTAAGGTGAGATAACCACTGCCACTTTGCAGTTTCTTACTTTACTTCCAACCTTAAAACCTCTAACTAACGAAGATGAATAAATCAGATATTTCCTTCTTTTTTTTCTTTTTACTACTATCCTGACAGAATTGTTGCAGCTATACCTCTTTTAACATTTATATTCGGCTATTTGCAATGCAAGGAATTACTTAACGATTATTAATATTATTTAACATACAATACTTATTTACAATATACACAAAATTTGACAATACATATTTACGGCTTCCCTTTTTTGTTTTATCGAAATGGCCGCTATGGCTGGTTTCTTCCGACCGCTCGTGTCTCTCCCAGGACTGATGGAGTAGCTTCACTGTTCTGTTGTTGTTGTTGGTTATCGGTTCTTCCTTCAGTTGACGGATTTTATTTTATTATTTCAGTTGGCACCTTCTCGCTGGCTCCAAAAGCATCACACGTTAAAAAAATATTGTTTGTTCTTTTGTTTTCTTGTAGGTTTTAAATTTTAATTTGCATTATTATGCGGTGATGAAGCTTAATTTTTTTGTTAAACGATATAATCAAGTTTGAATTTTTTTAAAACAATGACTGGCTTTCTTCACAAAGACTTTAGTTTTCTAACAAATTTACTAGTTATCAGAAAAATTTCTGAACCTTTTCTTGACGACCGTCACCGACAATAATCAACCTGAGAATAATCTTCGAGAAGCTTCTGAGCACCGTTTGCCTAACATGTTTTTCCACTTTCCTGATTTTCCAATGTATATATATACTTTCTACCGGTATCTATATATACATATTTACATTTTCTTTTACATTATGTGATTAAAAATAGTGGTAGATATATACATAGATGTATGTATCTTAGAATTATTTTCCCGCTTTCGCTCGCCATCTTTATTTGAATTCCCTCCAATTTACATGTATCTATTCCTTGCTGCTTACTAGACCTTTCTTCATAAGCCTACTTACTCCCTTATAAAAATGATATTATTCCTACTGCATATCCGCAATGTACCAGGCTCTCAAAATAAACAGCAACATTCAACTTTATTGCAAAATAAAATAACAATTTACAAATATAACGCATTTTTTTTATGAATACTACTTCAGAACCCGCTTACTATTTACTGCGTTGCCAACTCAAAAGAAACCTTTGTTTATTTTCTTCATTCATAGAATGGTCTGAATTCGCTGTTCGCAATACCTTTTAATAATTTTGTCTGGCTGCACGCGGTAAGTAATAAGTAATATTTTTTTTATTGTAGATTCTAATTTTATTTTATTTGCAGGCTGTTTATTAGACTGGTCAAAATTAAAGGGTAAAGTATTGTTCCAATATGGTATTAATATATCCAACTAATCATCATGTTTTACTTTCAGGTGTTTTATGAGTATTATTATTCTGCGGTCATGCTCAGCCGCCAACTTGACCAAGAAACATTCAGGACTTGGGTCGGAGGTTGTTTCTCAAACGCAATTGACCCCTCCCCAACTATTTAGGATAAGGGACTCGAGGTTCTAGGTAATTAACCTCCTCCCGACTCATAATCCTAAGTAGAATCTATGCCAAATTTTTTCTTGTCATTGACTTGCAGAATTTTCAGGCCACCTCAACAGGTAAAACCAGGTTTTAACGTTAAAACCAACTTTTATTAAAACCATGTCAGTGTGAAAACACTTTAAGAAGACAAAATCAACTCAATTATTTCCAATTAAAATGATTGTGTTATTTATCCCGTTTATACGCACTTCTTATTTGCAAATAAAAGTCGAAAGCGTTGCCGTATAACTTTTTTATTGTAAGTTAATAACTCACGAAAACTATTTGCAAATAACGCAACTACTTGCAAATAAGGTGTAAAATGCTGCCAGTTAGTTTTGTTTTGTAAGAAATATCATGCACAGATAACAATGTGTGGCAATATAGTACACAGATAGTTCTGTATGCTATCTACGTATAAACGGTGAGTTCAGTATTTACAAATAGTTTTATTTGCAAATAAGATTTGCGTATAACGAGGTAATTGACAATTGAGTTGTTAACGGAAAACAAAAATTTTTAATGAATATGTATTTCAAATTCTAATGTGTGTTTTTTTGGTAGTGTTTTTTTTTATTTTTATTTAGAATTTGGGTTTTTGTTAAATTTTAAAGTTATTTATTTTTCCACACAACCCTCGAAGTTAAATTTGTTTGGGGTGAGTCGAACTGGCAACCTCTTGACTAATAGACTAACGTACTTACCTTCCAGCTAAAGAGCAAATCGTTATTGGATGTTTTTTTTATTATGTTTGGTCTACATGTGCGCAATGCGTTGATATAATTTAAAAATAACTTTGTTGAGTAAAAAAAACAAGCCACGTCGTTTTTCAGCTGCTTGTCGGAATTCACACGTATACAACACAAGCAATAAAAATATACAACAGCAATAGCAGATCCAGCGTTGCCACTTTATGTGTAATAGTGCAAAATCTGTACTATTTAAAGTTCTTTGCACTATTTTTGCACCACACATTTTTTGTTTAATTTGCACTATTTTAAATGTTTTAAAGCGATAACAGCATAAGTCGACTTAATACAAAATTCTACACACGAAGTTTCATGCCTGCGGGAAATCCCCATGTCTCTAACAAAGTTTATTATAAAGATATTAATAAAACAATATTGTTGTAAGCGTTAATGAAAGTCCAACAAAATGTTTAATAAGGCCCAAATTATACTAAACATATTATATAAGTAATCTTGGATCCTATTATAAACGTAACGCTAACTCCGAGAATTTCTACGATATTTCCCACTAAAGAGCCATAAATTCTTATCACCTATTATAACGCAATTGTTATCATTAACAGATTGTTGTATTGAAGATTGGAAGTTTTTAAAGATAATTCAAAAATAACTGAATCAATGCTTTCTGCATTAGATGAAAAATCTACAAAATATTATTTGGAGTTCCTTCCACATTCCCTTGGACGTTTAACTAATTTAAATTACAAGCTGAAGTTGTTCAAATTTGTTCTTATCTAATTACAAAAAAAAAAAGCTGAAAAAAAGCTGATTTTTTTTAACAAAATGAGTTATTTTTGGTTGACCAATAAAAACGAGTGAAATTTATATTTCTTTAGCTGCTTAAAATACTGTTCCGAGAAACAACAAATTGTAATGTATAAAGATTTTAGCAAAATTAGTGGCGTGAATATGGACTTTTAGACCATAAAGAACTTAATCTATGCGATAAATTGGCTGTTTTGAAATTTACAAGTCTAAAATTTTTCAAAATAAAAAGTGTGCTGACGATATTCTCTTTCTAAATTTAATAGTTATGATATTAACATTCTTAAATGCTTCCGTTGAAAGAGTTTTTTATTAAACTGAACTTAATTAAAACTGATACCCCAAAAATGAGTTATCAGCTAATACAGTAGCACCAAATTTAAAATTGCGGAGCAAATTCTTAGCTTAAAATGATAAAAAGATATGATTTAAAAAAAACTGAAGAATGAACATATAGTATCGCTCAGTACTTCTAGAGAAGCACCTTCTTCTCAAACGCCTGACTTAAATAATATTTTATGAAATTTTTACAAAATATTAAGAGGAAAGTGGTAAATTAGTGAATTTTATGTAATATTTTTAATTTTGTTGTACGTTTTTTATAAATTAAAAAAATTATCTCCTTTTAAGTTTCAATTATCTAAAAAACTAACATAAAAATTTAATTTTTTCTTAGATTTTTTGGCACAATTTCATATGGTTTTGCACCATTTTAGACTTGCAGCTGTGTAATTTCTTTTTCCACCAGTGGCAACGCTGAGCAGATCACCGCGTTGGGTCAATCAGCAAGCAAGATAAACATTAACACAAACAAATTAAATTAAAAAATATTTTAAAATGCGCGGTGTAGTTAAATATTCTATTAAGTTAATGACAAATATTATTGAAATTAAGTTTTTTGTTCAATAACATGGTTTTGTTGAACATAATTCTTGTATATTTTTTTCTGTGTATGTATGTATGCATGTATGTATATATTGGGTGCTTTTTATTGCGGTATAGAACTTTGGCATCACTTTTTTAACTGGCGGCCATTTTTTCAGCTGTCAAGTGATTAATATTTAGTTTGGTTTGCCATTTCATCATGAACAGGTTGACAAAAGAACAACGCTTGCAAATTTATTTCGAAAATAATGGTTCAGTTCGCGAAGTTTACCGCAAGCTCCGTCCATTTTATGGTCGACATAATCGTCCATCAGAGCAATTAATTCGGTTAACCGGTCAATTGGCCACCAAGATCGTGTGATTTGACACCATTGGATTATTTTCTTTGGGGATATGTGAAGTCGCTCGTCTACGCCAACAAACCAGAAACGTTAGGGGACTTGAAAGCCAACATTCGTGGCGTTATTGCCAACATACGGCCCCATATGCTCGAAAAAGTGGTTGAAAATTGGACCTGTAGAATTGGCTTTATTCGAGCCAGCCGCGGCGGCCACATGCCCGAAATCATATTTAAACGTTAATGGCATAAAATTATCCTTCCAATAAAGCCAAATTTATGGACATTAAAACGATTTTCTTGTGTTTTATTTCAATTCGAAGTCCTATACCTCTAAAATAAACACCCTGTACATCAAAATAGTGATGCCAACTTTTGATATTCACAACGCGTAAAATTAAAAAAAAAGGGCTAAATTGAAAAAATATAGCGCAAAATATAGTAAAATTTTTCGGATAAGCGGGAAAAGGGGCTAGTTTTAAAATGTGTGTGTTGTAAATCAAAACTTCAAAAACATTTTTGTAAAGTAACTTTTTTGAAAATAAATAACTATAATGAGATCAACACAAACATAGCTTGCGACTTTACAGACCAACCTAAATTACGACGCAAAGCGCAACGTAATTTAGCTCTTAGCTTTTACGCTGGAATGAGTAACCTAAATTAGTGCGTTAACTTTGCGCCAAAAACAGTAATGCTTACTCTCTTTGATTAATAAAAAACTCTAAATAGAAATAAGAAGTAAAAATGAAAACGCTAAATTGACCTGAAAGTAGCTAAAGTTACATTACTTAACAAAAACAACAGTACTTTTGCAGTCAACTTCACTTCCTTACGCGCTGTCAAAATTGGATTTTCCAATTGCAAAGCGTTGACGCCGCGTTATTTCGGTTGGTTTCATACATTTTGTATGGGCATGAGAAATTTTGACAGCCAGACAACGCTTTGCGTCGTAATTTAGGTTGCTCTGTTACATTTCAATAAGGTACATATAAATAGTGTACATACATAAATATATAATAGAAGTGTGGAGACTTCCCTTAATACACTTTAGCTGAACTATAAAATATTTAACATAGTTTATTTTTGAAAATATTGGCGGTATTCGATGTTTGATGCGAATTGCCTTGCATAAGTGCAAATGCAAAATATCGTAGCTTTTCTTTCAAATTCAATAACAAAATACACATAATCCAAAGGAAAGCTACGATATTTTGCATTTGCACTTACGCAAGACAATTTGCATCAAACATCGAATACCGCCATTGTATTCTACTTTTATTATTAAAAAATTGTTCAATTGCGAAAAAAGAAAAAACCATAAAATAAAATATCTTTTCATTTTTAAATAGTATTGAATTGTATATAATTTCGTAAAATTAAAGCAGTGTATACATATGTACGTATGTAGAAAAAGTTCACAATGATTAAAATGTAGCCATATTGAATTAAAAGTGCTCGATATTTCGATATATCGATATTTGTTGCCCATCTCTAGCTCGTACATGAGTTGTTGGTAATTTCAATAAAAACATTGTTAAAAACCAATGTTTACATTGAAATTACCAACAAGGTTTGTACGAACTACGACTCATACAATAGGTTGCAAATTGAGCAATTATAATACATTTTATATATTCGTCCATATATCAATACTTTTCACATGTATATTCCTATACATTTCCATACATGAATTCATATATATTTATATACCTATTAAAAATGCATGGGTCATAATTTTTTTTAGCTAAGTAGAACAAACAAGAACAATTTTTTTTTTTTTATTAGTGTTAATTTATTGAGCCTGCAGCAACGAGCTATTTGCTCTTGTTGTGAAATCCCTTCATTATGTCAAACTATTTAGGTACAATTACATAGCAAGCGTTAGTTCATCGATGAATATTGTGCGTCTGAAAACTTTACCGCTGAAAAACGGTAAGTTACACAACACTCGTTATATACGCCTTTTCTATCAGTTCTTTTTTATTTGTTAACTTATTTGTATATTAAAAAAAATCAGTTTTTATGCAATATTGTATGTTTTTAATCACTTCAATAAATTTTTACTCCATGATTGTTTTTTTTAATAGTTACTTTTTTATTGCCAGCTGATTAGCTGTTAAAACAACACACCGCGTTATAATGTTGAGAGCTTACCAAGTTTCTACTGCAAAAAGTTTTGTACGTTAAGGTAGAATTAGTAAAATCGTATCGATATATTGGGTGTTTTTTATTGAGGTATAGAACATTAAGTTGGCATCACTTTTTTAACTGGCGGCCATTTTGTTAGCTGTCAAGTGATTAATATTTAGTTTGGTTTGCCATTTCATCATGAACAGGTTGACAAAAGAACAACGCTTGCAAATCGTGCAAATTTATTTCGAAAATAATGGTTCAGTTCGCGAAGTTTACCGCAAGCTCCGTCCTTTTTATGGTCGACATAATCGTCCATCAGAGCAATTAATTCGGTTAACCATGGATCGTTTTCGCACTACGTTTACTCTATGTGATAATACGCATCCGCAGAGACGTCGAACAGTGCGCACCGAAGAAACAATTGCCGCTGTAGAGCAAAGTGTTGAAGAGGACCCGAATGAATCGATTCGCCACCGTGCACAGCAATTGGAGCTTTGTCCATCAACTTTATGGAAGATTTTGCGCAAAGATCTTGGCTTGCGACCTTACAAGATCCAGCTTGTGCAAGAATTAAAGCCGCGAGACCATGCAATGCGTCGTGATTTTGGTGTATGGGCCGAAAATGAGATTGATCTCGATGCTGATTTTCATCGCAAAATTTTGTTCAGTGATGAGGCTCATTTTTGGTTGAATGGCTACGTCAACAAGCAAAATTGCCGCGTTTGGAGTGAAGAGAATCCACATGAGACCCTTGAGACGCCATTACATCCACAAAAACTGACTGTTTGGTGTGCTCTATGGGCTGGTGGAGTCATTGGGCCATACTTCTTCCGAAATAATGCTGGAGAGTCAGTTACCGTTAATGGAGACCGGTATAGAGCCATGATAACCGACTATTTTGTTCCCGAATTGGATGGCATGAATGTGGATGAGTTGTGGTTCCAACAAGACGGCGCTACATGCCACACAGCGCACGTCACAATCGATTTATTGAAGGAAACATTCGATGAGCGCATAATTTCGCGGAATGGACCTGTCAATTGGCCACCAAGATCGTGTGATTTGACACCATTGGATTATTTTCTTTGGGGATATGTGATGTCGCTCGTCTACGCCAACAAACCAGAAACGTTAGGGGACTTGGAAGCCAACATTCGTGGCGTTATTGCCAACATACGGCCCCATATGCTCGAAAAAGTGGTTGAAAATTGGACCTGTAGAATTGGCTTTATTCGAGCCAGCCGCGGCGGCCACATGCCCGAAATCGTATTTAAACGTTAATGGCATAAAATTATCCTTCCAATAAAGCCAAATTGATGGACATTAAAACGATTTTCTTGTGTTTTATTTCAATTCGAAGTTCTATACCTCTAAAAAAAACACCCTGTACATATATTTTACAGCTTGCGGTATCATTCAGCTTTGTGTGCAAGTTAAAAAAATTTAACAGTTTGCACAGCACATTATTGTTGTTTGGCTTTTAAAGAGGCTTTTTTTGACATTAGCAACAGAAAAATCTGTTTTCTGTAGATTTCTACGTGATCAGTGCTATAACCATATATTTTACGGTTTTTGCCAGCTGACACGCAACATGACGATACGATTTTACTAATTCTACCTTAACTTGTTTTATGGAAAAACACTATTTAAACTGTCAAAAAAAGTGGAAATAGTGTTTTTGCCCACAACCAGACAGAACATTTTGACGCTTTTGCAGCAGAAAGCAAATTTTTCAATCAAGGTGGGAGGTTAAGAAAACACCGTATTGTATAAAAAAGGTATTGAAATTTTTCCTAATGCACTTTGCAATGTACAAATAAGTAAACAAATAAAAACATCAAATAGAAAATGCTTTTATAACGCTTTTTGGGTAACTTGCTATGTTTCATGCGCTAGAGTTTTCGACGAACTAACGCGCGTTATGTACTTTTACCTTTAACGAATTTAAGTTATGCATGGTTGAAGGCCTGTGTGTGTGTGAGCAATGAGCCGGTACCCGTTCTTATAAACAACTAGTAGCAGTAAACTATAATAGCTGGTTATCAGCAAAGAGGAGCGTGGTTAATCTTAATCATTTATTGCACTGATTCGGCTTTTAGTTTTCTTTTTGTTATTATTATTGATGTTGCTGCTATTGTGCTCATCTTTTTGCAGTGTTATTAGTTTATTATTTTTTAAGAACAGGTGTTTATGATTGAAATTTATTTGAAATTCTCATGTTTGCCTATATGCATGATATAGCGCCATCGTTGCAAATCACATGCAATCCATTAAAGTGTTTTTTTGTCGGTGTTGATTTTTTTATGGCCATGGTCTCTGCCTCCATTATAGTTTCTGCTAAGACTTGAAATACTTGAGTACCCATTGTGGTTTTGGTAACATAGAGACAACGTTGAACTAAATATTAATTAGCGCATGGGTTCACGTATATCCAGTGGTCATTCACCATTAAAATATACAAGTTTTTGTAATCACTCATGAACGCAAACTTGCAAGTGCCAAGAGAAATTAGCTATTTCATACTTTAGTTACACTTATTAGTTTCTTCAAATGCAATTTAAAAATATTTTGTTGCTTAAGAAAAGTATTGTTATTTTCAGCTCATATTTTTTATTCATAATATTGTGTAGGCATGTGTGTTTTTTTAACATTACGAATGGGAAAGCAAAACGTATTGACAGTACACGAAGCTTAGAACACGTTTCTTTTCCCCTCGTTTCTCTCTCCGACAACCTAATCAGCTTAGCAATAAGACTTGCATAGTGTAAACTAGGAGACATAAGCACAAACTATACATTATTTTAAAAGTACGCAGCTAGAAAAGAAAACAATGGGAACTAAATGGAAACGTTTTGAAGAGAACAATTCGCAAACGTTTGCTGATTGATTTGCTCATTAAAGTAGATACTAGAACTAGGGTTGCCAGACGGCCTGGAATGTTCAGTTTTTTGGAGACTTGTCCAGTTACCACCTAAACTAAAATTTGTCCAGTTAAAAAATTATTTCCTTAATTTTGAAATGTTTTTTTTCAATTATATTTTTTTAATTAATTACACATCGGAGCAGTGATTTTGTCCCCCAAATGAAAATTGCTTAAATTACATAATTTATACTACTTTTTCATAATTCGCTTAATATTTCACGAATGGTCCTCCAAACTGAAATATATTCGTACTTTCTGGATTATTACTATACCCAAAAATCTCTTTAATTTGAGAAGAGGAACATTGAGTATATTAGGATATCTTACTGTTACTGCTATAAATGGATGATCGTGTATTTTTGGTTTACCCCTTAAAAATGTTTTTGTTTAAATCTTTTGAATTTAAAATGATTAGTTCTTATGTAGTTTTGGTACATAACTTTCTTTTCTCACGCCATCCAAAAAATTTATTTTTTATATCACATTTATCATTTTACAAGTATTTTTTTTATATAATGCACAATATCTCTAAAACTAAAGGACCTAGAAATATAATAATTTCCGTAAACAGCGGACAAAAACACATAAGTCGTCAGTTGTTTTAGGTTAAGTTTTAAGGACTTAACTAAAAACACACTATTTTCAACATTATTGCAATACTCCTCAATGTGACTCTGTCCACATGAAAGAGATTTTTTGTGCAGATTAATAATCCAGAAAATTTTTTTTTCAGTATGGAAGACCATTCGTGAAATATTAAGCAAATAATAACGGGTGGACCATTTAAAAGTTTAAATTTAAAAATGCAGTAAAACAAAATCGGTTTGAAATTTTGCCAAATTTATTTTTTTGTTATGAAGTACAATGACAATAGCATCACGAATGTTGGCCTTCAAATTCTCAATTTTCTCTGGTTTGTCAGCATAACACTTGTCTTTAACGGCTCCTCACAGAAAATACATCAAAGGTGTCACATCGCAGCTTCTTGGCGGCCAATTGACTTCATCATTTCGGCTAATTAAACGGCCATCAACCGTTTGACGCAATATCACAGAAGTGAAGAAAGTGACAGGTAAAAAAGCTTCAATCAGGTTTTTTAAAATTCGTGGAAAAAAGAGTAAAATATAGTGTATTTGATATTGTAGTGTATTACTACTTACTAATTAACACAGCTAATAAAAAGCGTTGTAGTTTTATTACACTAGAACGAAGAATCAAAACAAAAACGCCTACAAAATTTTAAGGAAAACGAGACAAACAGAAAAATATCTTCCGTCCGTCCGTCTCATGACACTTCTGTATGTTCTGTGGCAATATATCTATTGTGGCATGAGATGTGTGGCAAGTTGAACCATCCTGTTGAAATCAAACATCGTTCACTCCAATACCATGAAGAGCGGGCGCAAAAAAATCGGTTGTCATGGTGCGATAGGTGTCTCCATTGACCGCGATGGTTGCGCTGTCTTCATTTTCAAAGAAATATGTGCCAATGATGCCTCCGCTCTACAAGCTGAATCAAACAGTGACTCGTAATGGGTGCATTAGCTTCTATAAGACCACGTGTGGGCCCCAAGTACGGCAATTTTTCTTATTATCATACCCACCAAGATGAAAATGAGCTTCATCCGAAAATATGATTTCCGACCAATTGTCTTTGTTTTGGAAATAAATTTCCAACCAATCCCAAAGTTGCTCAAACGTAAATCTATTCATTTCGTTCAGTGGAGATAACATACTGAATTTCGTGATTAAACAAAATGACATAAGTATTGCCAGAGTCGAAATAACCGGTGATTCCAATTTACACCGATTGATGGCCCATCCAAAATGTGGTGTAAATTATGCAAATGTTAAATATTACTATACCTTTAAAACTAGAGATGTTAGCGAAAAGCCAATGACATCACTGTAATCAGGAGATAAAAATATACATATAAGGATCAGCTGTTATAATATAAACAATACAAAAAAACCTATATTCTCTTGGCTGTGTTATTATAATATCTTCTACAGAAAAAAATTTGATACTAAATAGAAAGAAACAATTGAGCAAGTGTACAATGAGTTGTACTTTTCCCTAGCCCAGATTAGTAACTCTATTTTGTACATCACTGACAATTTACAAGCCATGAAAAAGTGCACAGTATTGCATTTATTTCAATAGCGAATATTGTTTGTAGAGAACAAGGAAACAGAACACACAAACCCATTGTACAACAGTTGAATAGACAGTTCAGTCAAGTGTGCAATATTTTTATTGTAAACTTCATAGTGTACCATACTTAATTTCACAAGCACTTATATAAACAGAAAAAACACTTTTAGTTTTTGAAACGTAATTTTAATTTCATTTTCTTATCATCAAAAAAAAAAATACAAAAGACATACAAGTGAAATTTATTTGCTGGTGGTTCAGCGATGTCTATATGCATTTCATTGTTGCTTTAACAAATCGTCAGTAGACTTCAACCACACATTTTGAACAGTTACAAACCTCTTATCTTATGTACAAACTTCCAAAAACATTTTGAGAATTCACAAATAATAATATTTTTGAAAATCACAAAAGCAAAATAAGCGTAGTAGGCTTATAAACTTATACAAAACCCAGCAAATAATTTTTATTCGATATGAATCTATTTTATTTTTCTACATCTTTATACAATTAGAAATCCATCGGATAACAATAAAAGTATTTATAAGGCAAAATGAAAAATATATATAAATTGATAAATCTAAATCATATCTTATAATAAACTTTCTAAAGTTTACTGTTGTGGAAGTAGACTTCATGAGTGTGCCGGAATCTATATCATCCCTGTGGCACACAGGGGACTATACTGGGGCCAGTTATGTATTTGATTTATACTTGTGATACGCTCCTGAGCTGTAATATCCACACATCTCCATTTGCCCATGATATAGCCTGTCTTAGTATGCATGAAAACCCTCACGAATCATTCCGGTATCTTCAGGAACATATTACCCAGTTGGAACTGTGGTTAAGCTTATGTAGAATAAAAGTAAACGATCAGAAGTGTGTTTAGGTAACATTTACCTTACGAAGAGATACTTCTTAGCCCTTTCGAATCAACAATCAAGTTGTTCCTCAACATTCACATGTGATAAACCTTGGTATACACCTTCATCGACGGCTTACATGGAAACACTACATTGACACTAAGCGAACACAAATGAAGCTTAAATTAATTCAGTTCCGTTGGCTGATAGGTAGAAATTCAACACTAAGTCTAGATTGTCAGCGTTTAATATACAAGTCGCTTTTGAAACTAATATGGTGCTACGGAATTCAGCTATAGGGCGCTGCCTCAGCTTCCGATGTAGAGAGAATCCAACGAAGGCAAACAAAATTTAAAGGCTAATAACATCGGCTTCATGATACATCAAAAAAACAAATTTACATCGTGATATAAATATACCACATGTGACTGCTGAAATTGCAAAATAGACAAGCAAATATTTAACAAAACTCGACTCTTAATTATTATATCTAGATTTCAGATTTGAATACATATTTTTAGTTTAGTATTGAAGACAGTGGTCGGATTTATGATTGATGTCGCCCTAGGTCTCGTGAGATATGCCGCCCTTTTTGCTATATGAATAAAAGATTTTCAAAATTAAAAATGCAATTTATAGATATTTAAATTCCTTGTAAAATAGTAAAAAATATAATCTGAACGTGTTTAGGCACCGTAATAGGTCATACAGACCACTTTTTAACTTTTTGTCGTTTTTCACAATTTTTCGACGCCAAATTTTTTTTTTCGAAAATCATATAATTAATGCACACTCTTCTGTTGAGTTTCAGTAACATTTTGTGCTTTGTGCAAAAACAGATTTTCCCGCACTTTTCTTAAATAGAGGAAAGAATATTTTGTTTTAATCTTTTCAACATAATTTACAATGACTAATAGTTTTTCACTAACAATATTTGGAAAAGCAAACAATAGTAAATACTCCCAGCAAAATTTTTTCAAGATTTTGTAGTGGGTTGTATTCTTTTAATGACATACAAAGTAATGCGTGGTACTTATTTATCTATTTTAATGTGTTTAATAATGACTGCCACATAATGAATAAAATAAGCACTTATTTATATCATTATTGAAATTGTTTATTTCAGTACATTCCAGTTATTAATGAAATACATATATGTATATATACAAAAATATATTGATAATGAAATGATATTTATAATAAATTAACTTTGGTTTTACATTTAAGTACTAATAATGGTGGTAATGTCTAGTCTAGTTGGTGGTTTATGATGTCAGTAAAGCAATTGTCATTCTTGCTTTATCCAAGTGAAAATAAAATAGAAATTAAACTTGAAGTAAAGGATACAAAAATAGAAAATGGATAAAATAGGTTTGTATTGAAAATATTATGCAGTTGTTGCTAGGACTATGAAAGTTCTAAGAGGTTCTTCAACTTTATTTTTATAAAACAAAAAAACGACAATGATGTTAATGATGATGATATGATTTTTTAATTAAAAAATTACCTACCCATCTAAAAAAATTATGTACGGTCCATAGAGCTGGCAAACTATCGATAGTATCGATAGTTTGGTTTCCATTAGACTATCGATAGCTTTTTCTCGATAGCGATACTATGTTGAAAAAAATTATTACCAAACTGGCAATAAATTCGATAAAATTTAATATATTAGTTTTCTGTTATTGAAAATGCATATAAGTACATACCCGTCATTTAGTAACTGCACTGAGTTAAATGTAAATTGAAAACTAAACTAATTTTTTTCAAAACTAGTTTTTTGAATTATGACGTTGTTTTAATAAATGAGCAATATGTATTGAAACATCAGTCGTAAAATAGCTCTGGGCGAGTCAACATCAAGCGTCGTTGGCAATTATCTTTTAAGTGCAACCAGGCTACTGTTATTTATTGGCCTTCGAGAGTTTTGCGTCTCGCTCGCAATGGTTGACTGATATGCCACGGATATCCGTATATTCTTGCTGTTCTTTTGTGAAATTTCTTTAACAACCACGTTGCTACTTTCTATGTGAAGGCATAGGTCGTGTATAGTCAGTCACAAAAACTTTTTTAAAGTACTGTTAATACCATCTAGGGCATATGGTCTAGTTACTCCGCCCATATTTGTGCAACAATACTTTGCAAATTTACTTTGTAAAGTATTTATGAAATAAATAAATGTATTGAAACATGAAATTCAACATTCCTAAAGCAGCCCACCCACTTGCAATATAATTGTGCAATTTTTCTTATTGTACAATAATATCGCCAATGTGCATGTCATATTCGAAGGTGGCACAATATATTGACAAATATCAAAAGACTTTTGATTTTTATTGTACAATGCAGACAATTGTATAATGTGGTGGCAACATTGTTCAATGTTGTTAATTTTTCACTGTCAGGAAAATTTGGCAATATTTTCTTTGAAAATATTGCGCCATTTATTGCATAGTATAGCTCGAAACGGCAGTAATAGGTCCGTTTGTTTACCCCAAAATTTGTGCAATTTAGTGCAAATTTTTACTGGATTTTACTGAAATGCGTTCGTTTACAAATAAAATTGCAAAAGAGAGTGCCAATTGAGAGAATAAATTGAAAGCTGTTGACTTAAAATCCAGTATATGAGAAAAAACATATGATTCAATCAAATAAACAAAAGTAAGCAAATACAAAGTATAAATTTTTTAATAAAAAGATTTAAAAGAAGAAAACTTGAAGTAAAAGTTTAATTTAAAAAAAAAACTGGTGAAACTATTAATTCATCAGTTTTTAAATTAAACTTAATTGTGTTATTTACTTTAATTTCTTAGAGATGTAAGGTTTTTGTATATGTCAATACTTATTTCTGCATACTATTCAGGGTAACCACTATCAGAAATCAAATATTGATGTATTTTCGTATGACATTTATCCAGAATAAAAACTGAAAACCAAATACAAGCTAAAGCTTTCACAAAACTTATATTTTAGAAATATATATCGCTTCAAATTTATAATTATAAAAATGCATGCATCAATTATCAAAAACATGTATTTGATGGGTAGTCAAAACAACACATACTGTACAACACTATGATCAGCTGGTTTGAATAACATGCAAATTTGCTCGATTTTTCCGTTCGCGTACTTTTTGTTCAAGAGACATTCTTGAGAATAAAATTTTGAAATGACCCAAAATTTACTCAACTACTGGAAAAGTAAACAAACGGACCTAATATGTAAAGTAACATATGCAATAATATTGTATAATGAATGGGCCACATGTATAGCATGTTCATACGGATAGCAAATATCGAGGTTTGCTTTCTCATTCACGATTCGCGCGAATATTGATTGAACTATAAACAATTTTGTGTCATTCTAAATCTTTTGATAACAAATTACCGGCAATTTATCTGAACTTGCTATTAAAACAAAATTATTATATACATACATAAATAGGTAGTTGTAAACATAAAACAAAAAAAAAATTATTGTGTGCTGAAAATTAAAAAAATTAGAAAAAAATATAACATACAATTTATTATTTATAATTTTTACTTTTTTTATCCATCTATATACATACATAAAAAAGAACTGTCAAACGAATCACGAACGCGTCGTGTGAACGGCATGATCTGCAATCGTGATTCAGAGACCGAGCCAAGTGGTTGCTGTGTAAACAAAATAATAAAAATGATAAAATAATTCGATAGTATCGATGGTTTTCCAACATACTATCGAAAATATCGAATGGTGTGACTATCGATAGTTTGGCAGCTCTAATTGATAGTGAACAGCTATTAAAAAATTAAATTTTTTTTCTAACTATTCACGTAAAAACTTGGTGGCGTTGGCTGAAGTAGTTAGCACGTTGACTACAAATACGAAGGTCCTGGGTTCGAGCCCGGTATCAGACAGTCATCAAATAACAACAACACGCATTTTTCTGATGTACATTAGTGTCCCTTTGTATCAGTTGTTGTAGAAAGGTACATGTGATGAAGGCATAGTCACTGGTCACTGAATTATACCGACTTCAGCAGATAATAATCCTAATGTAACATCAGGGCACCCTCCTTTGTTGTGTAGCAGAATCATCGGCGAAGTAAAGTTACTATTTCATGTTGTTTTTAAATTTTCATCAATGGTGATATTCTTGACATGTTGCAAAATATTTTTAAGCGCTTATTTATTTCACATTATTATGTCATTATGTTGGCAGCACTAATCTGTTCATTGTCGCCTACGAAATTAGAAATTAGACAGCAACAATGGTATCCTTGTAGCCTGTAGCTTTGATGGCTTCAAAATAAGCATCTTCTTTTGAACGTGTATATTTTATTTTTGACAGATTGTAGCCTGCTGTGGTCTATGTGTTTACAGCATTATTCTTCATTTTAAGAGAAAAAGTGAATTGATTACTTAAAAACCACAAAACTCATTTTCGTACATAAAATATAATTTTAGAAACCATATTAAAAACTAATGCAATTAATTTTAAAAGAAAAAATGATCCGTGTTGATACTTACACTAGTTTTCAATGTAATTTTTTGCAGTAATATGAACTTTGTTTTTGTTTAATATATAGAGAATTCCGTTATTTGCTATAAAATTAATGACTGAATTATCCCTTTAATTATTTAATTTATTAAATAGGCCCACAATATAAAAACTTCTACAAGAATGATTTTTTTTATAAAAGAGTTTTTATTCTTTAAACGTTGAGGCTGTATGCATATAGACTTTACATATCGTTTGTATTTTCGAACAGATTTCCAATTCACCAGTGGCAAAAAAAAGAGGGAAAAATATCGAGTTAATAAAATAAAAGTTTTTTTGTTGCAAAAACGATCTTATTTGAGATACGATGTATAAATACATTTTTATATGGTTCAATATATTACATCTTATTTCTATATATGGATTCACATATGAAGAGCTTTATAATTAAATTTCCATATATGAGCTCATATATTATAATAAATTTCATATATTAGTGCATATATCAATTCATATATAATAGTTTTGCCATGTATAATCCCATACATTTCCATACATGAATTCATGCATATTCATAAATATTTATATACATTCATATATGAAAAATATATGGATCATACATATTTTTTTTAGCTGGGCATACATATTTTTTTAGCTGGGTTTTATGTACTCAAAAACTTTTTCCCGACTTGCTGCAAAAAATATACAGTGCAGATTCGGTTGAAGCAACCAATAGAAATTTTGGGCTGTTGCAAAAACCAATCAAAAAATGTCTATGCCTGTTTTCCACTAAAAAGGTTTATTAAAGAATCAAAGGTTAACTTTCCAGCTAAAAAATATATGTATGGAGCATATATGATATCAAATGTATGTTTCGGATCCGAAAAATGAGGGTATATGGACATATATGATAATATCTATTTATAAATTTTCATACATGTATGTATGTGCAAATATTCCTTATACAGTATGCGAAGATCATATTCATACTCCATTGATTCAAAAATGCGCACTGCTGTGCAATTAATTAAACTACTAATATTACTTTTTTGTCGGATTTTGTACACGGAGGTAATATTTAATGAAACATTAGTTCGAACAAAATAACTAAAAATTAAAAATGCCCAATTAAGATATTTTAATCTTTAGTCGATTTAATTAAATACGGGTCTCAACTTTTTTTGAACTTCGTGCTAGTTCGCGTTTTGACATAAATGTAGTGGGGGTGGTAACCCTTCGTTTTAAATAGGGCAATATGGGTATCAAATTTTTTCTTTTGCCAAGTAAATCATCATTGTATGTATATAATTTAGATTTTTGCAGATTAGATGCATTTTACACTGTGCTCTGGAATATATATAAATGCAATCTTGTGGTAACTCTAATATGATAGCGGATTTAGTTTCTAGATCATGTATGGATGAAAATAGAACTAAAGAAAGAAAAAAAGAAATTATCCACGATGTTTTGGCGGCATATTTTTTCGCATATTAAAAAAAGTTATTAAATTTTATCTAATATATAAAAATAAGTCGGGTTTTCCTTCCTGACGCTATAACTCCATAACGCACGAACCGATTTAATTTTATTTTTACGCTCTTGCGTATTAATTTCATGTGTATAGAAAGTGTATTTAAAGCTCCTTTGCGTGTTGCAGCCTTTAAAGGAAAATATTCAGGGATATAAATTCCCCAAAGTAACAGGATGGGGAGCGGGGTTGAATGTTGTCGAATACTATATTTATATTAACAAAGTTAAAGAAATTAAAAAAAAAATTAAGCACTGAATTGATATTTGTGCACCAAGAGAATGGCTTTCGTGTTGACACTATAGCCAGCCCAATTACATAGTTTTGATTCCTTAACAGCTCAAGTAAAAATATTGGTCTCTGAAAGACAAAATTAGTGATAAAGATAAATTAGATAGAGTTACACAAAAAAATTATGGACTTAAAAAATGCAACAAATTGCATAAATATTTTATAGTTCAAACAGCTAAAATTTAGAAACTGAATATTCCACAAACGAACTAGCAGCATTTAAATATGCACCAATAAATTTTGCTGACGTGGAATGTTAATTTTTTCAATAAAAATGTTTTTTCAGAAAAAATAGTAAATAGTAAATAGACAATTTACAAAAACACTTATTCATTTATGTAAATGAAAGTTCTTCTTAACTTTTTTTTGTATATGGAATACAAGTGTTTTTAAAAAAGCAATAAAGGTGAAAAAATTTTAATAAATGTATATTTTATTTTTTAATACATATTTTTATATTTTTAAGGTATATTTAGAGCCTATTTCACCAACTTATTTAAATATCAATTAATATTTAAAAATCATTTTTCTATACAAAAATGAATGAAAATTGACATTTAAATATCAATTGATACAAAAATTAACGAAAATTGACATTTAAATATCAATTGATATTTAAATAGAGTTGGTGAAATTGGCCCTTAATGTACATAAAACGCGATTTTAAATGTATGAAAATGCTTTCTCTAATGATAATATATATTCATACATTTTCATACATGTATGTATGAGCAAATATTCCTTATACAGTATGCGAAGATCATATTCATGCTGTGCAATAAATTAAATTACTAATATTACTTTTTTGTAAGATTTTGTACACGGAGGTAATATTTAAAACATTAGTTCGAACAAAATAATTAAAAATTAACTAAAAGACATTTCGTTCATCATTTTAAGAAAGAAAAGGTTAATCGATTGTTTAAAAAACACAAACTCATATTCGTACATAAAACTTTATTTAAGAAATCAGATTTAGATTTTACGCAATTAATTATAATAAATATATATGTATATATAACTAAAATATAAAAAATAATCCGTTTTTATTCTAACACTAGTTTTCAATATAATTTTTTGCAGTAATATGAACTTTGTTTCTTAACAATATTTAGCGTATTCCGTTATTTTCTATCAAGTTAATGACTGATTTATCTTTTTTATTATTTGATTTATTTAATAGGGTCACAATGAATAAAATCCTTTAACAATGTTATTTTTAAACGTTGATGTTCTACGCATATATATAAACTTTGTATACCGTATGTATTTTCTAATAGATTTCCAAGTCACCAGTGATAAAAAAGAGAAAAAGATCGAGTAAATAAAATGCAAGCTTTTTTGGATTGCAAATTCATTTTTATATGGCTCCATATATTACATCTTATTTCTATATACGGATTCACATAGGAAGAGCTTCATAATTAAATTTCTATATATGAGCTTATATATTATAATATATTTTATATATTATATGATTTATATATGATTTCCTATATATAATACTTTTCCCAATCTATAATCCTATACATTTCCATACATGAATTCATACACATTCGTATATTTTTATATACATTCATATTATAAAAGTATATGGACCATACATGTTTCGTAGCTGGGTATTAAACTAAATGCATTCATTTAATTAAATAAAGAATAAAAACAAAAATTTATTTAAAATAAATAAAAGATACACATTCTGAGGTATGTAAATTTGTACTGATGGTTGTTATAAAGTTGAAAATTCATGTTTTTAATGGAAAAAGTGTGAAATTTTCGACAGGGTTTTTTTATGACATATTTTTTTTTAAATTAAAGACTAAAATAAATTTAAAAAAATTGATTCTGGCCTTGCTTGGCCTTTCATAGTTCTTAGAATTTGGAGGAAAAACCAACATTTTCAAAATGTTGTTGTCAGGTAAAAATCACTTTGGGATGTGAGTTAGACAACTAACTAATAAAACTAAATATGATCAGTAATATGAATAATTTTTCTTAATTAAAATAATATGTATGTATTATGCAATAGTATGATGAAAGTCTTTTTCGAGCTATCCGAGATATACACCATCTATTAATAAATTTTTGAACCTTAAATGACGAACGTCTTTTTTCACAATGTATGATTAAGAGTTAATGTTAACTTTAACTACAAGTTCTTCATACAAAACTTGCCGTTAAAGTCCCTGTGAGCTTTTAATTGTACATTGTGTAAAGGGCCGTTATGTAATTTATTAGGCTGCATTTACATATCACAAATACGTAGATCTTTAAACGAAAACTGTTGCATACTTCATTGGATACTGTTACACACAGGGAACTGCAACTCAGTACGTATGAGTAATAATAATGAATCGAAAAAACAAGATTGAGCACTCAGCCGTACAAAAAAAATTTCTACTGCGCATCTACGTCATCATAGAATACACATGTGTGTTTGTTGTAAAAAGTGTGTCAGAGCGGGAGCACATTCCACAAACAAATGTATGTACTTTGTTTACATCGAAATTCTATGTCTACGTCAGAAGCAGAAAATAGAATAACGGACCTGCGCAATGCGCATGCGCATGAGTAATAATGATGTACACTCAACTCTTTTTTATACGATATTTTTTACACGATTTTGAAATGACACGGTTCAAAAATAAGAACAAATGACTTTTTTGCACGAATTTTTTGAACTTGAATAATATGTTGTTTATTTTAATTTTTACATGTAGATTAATAAGGTTATGCATTTCCAAAGCACTTCAAAAAACATAACGTGTATTTAATGGTACAATGTTAGAATTCGCCTTCATATGTACATACATATGTACATTAGGGATATAACTTTTTAACAATTTTTTAAAATATCAAAATTGGCATAGCACAGTCCGATAGAGCATCAAAAACTATAACGGAACGTATATTTATTTTTTCGCTAAGGTCAAAAAAGTTCACACACCAACCGCGATGGAGTTTTGAAAATTTTTAATTTTTCTTTTTGGTTAAGAAAAATTAATCATATTTTTATTTAAAACAAAAAATAAATAAAAAACTTTAAATCCTAAATTTGTATCTTTCATTAACTAACTCATAGTTTTTCTTGTTTTTGTTATACATATATATCGTCGCTGATTTAACTAACTGACCTAACTACCATTTTAACAGGAGAGCAGCTTTTATGGTTGTTTTACACATTTATTCTTATTGCTGCGTCTGAAATCTTTTTACTTTTTTACTTATAAAAGAACAACAGTAATGATTACAGTCATGAAAATTGTAGACAAGGTGTATTATGACTTATAAAGTCTAGTAAAGGACTTAACTCATTTTTCAAAAAAATGTCAGTTAGGTCAGTTAGTTAAAACAGCGACGATATGTAACTTTGAATAATTTAAAAAACCAATTGGCGCGTAAACTTTTTTGAGAAAACTTACAAAAGATTATTATTTTCGTGGTTACTAGGACATGGTAGACCTCATGGTACTATCCCAAAAAATTGATTATACCCCTAATGTACATACGTTTGTACTACGTATATGTGTCTATACCTTTCTGATGATATTCTCCTGAATCCTGTTTCGGTTCATATAACCGACGAGTACTTGTAAAAACTACTTTTAAGTTTAATCTTTCATGCTGGAAATAAACTTTATTTTAGTTTTCTTATGCAAATAGTATGTGTTTGTTATTTAATGTGAATGGGTGTTATTAAAACTTTTTGACATTCACTTGTTTTTGCACGTTTTATTCAGTTACTTTTTGGATTTTTTTCCACTTGCACAATGTTTTAAAGATATGGCATCACTGCATTGCAACGATAAGTTAGCGGGTAGAGTAAGCATTATATTCTAAATTTGTCATTTATATAAACCGAAACTAATTCACAAAAGTTATAAATTTTATTTATTGTGTGTATAGTAGACCTTTAATTTTAGTAATTATTGAAATGTGTTGTTCAGCTTGAGGTCTGGTTATAAATTAAGAAACCTTAGGTTTTACTAATTTTTGTTTTTATTTCCCAATATTTCGATTCACACCGTTGATCATCTTCAAGGGATCTAAACTATATACATAAAACACAAATAGAAATATAATAGTAACAACATTAATTTATATTATTCCAAAAATTAATTTATAATTACATTTATAAAACAATTGGTGTAATTATTATCAATTTTAAAAGTTTGAAAAAAGCTTTATGTTAAACACCTCGTTTCTTTTGTATAAATAACTCTAATGATGTTTTGGCCTGTGTTTGTTTATTGTGTTTCTATAAATCTGCGCGCATTTTTCTACATCACTCTTATAATTTAATCTCTTATCAGGAGGTACATCAATAATATTGAGTATTCCTAGAGATTGTAGTTGTTTTCTGTTGTTAACACTTTAATATTATTGAAATTTGGTTTATGACCTGTTACAGCACAGTGGGCCGCAAGTGCTGTTTAGAGGTTTGTTTGTTGATTTTAAATCCGACTTATGTGAAGCCATTCTAGTTTTTAATTTTGTTTTTGTTGTGCTAACATATACTTTCGGGCATATATTGAATCCGTCACCATCGCAGTTAATTTGGTACACAATGTTCGACTTTTCATCGTTAGTCAATTTTGATTTCGAATTACTAAATAATTTGTTGTTTGTATTAAAAGTTTTGAAGTTTAATTCGTTATTTTCTTTGTCATAGATGTCTGAATGTTGCAGTCTTTCAGAAACCCTAGGTATGTACGTTGACGATTTGTATGTTTTTTGTATTCTTTCAACTGTAATATTGCCATTGTTACTTTTTGATTTTGCATATTTTAATATATCAAAAATAGCTTTCTTTGGGAAATCATTCTTAGTTAATGTTTTTATAATTTTATTTTCGATTTTTGGATGCAACGACTGGTCAGTAATGGATAAAACTCGACTAATAAAACTAATAGCAGTATTTATAATTCCTCGTGGATGTTTGAAATAAAAGTTTATGATTCTACCAGAACACATTGGCTTTTGATACCAATCGAATTTCAATGTATTATCTTGTCTTTTTATACGGTAGTTTTCCTTCATTTTCTACTTCCATTGTAAATTTTAGTTGTTGATTGAAAGAATTTAATCTTTGTAAAATATTTTCAATACTATCTCTTTTAACTACTGCGAAAAGATCATCAACATATTTGATGATTATTTTTGGTTTATTTTCCATTTTTCCTAGAGACACATCTAATAATTATTCCATATCGATGTCCGCTATTACCGTTGAAGCGGGTGAACCCATTGGCATTCCTTTCTTTTGCTCATACAATTTGCCCTGGTATTTAAAATATCTGCCTTCTTCCTTTTGTGCAAAATGATACTAACTCCATAAAATTATTTTTATGTATCCTCGTATATTGTTCCAACGTATTCCATTTTTTTCTCAATTGTTTTTAGTGCAAGATTTACGGGAATGCTAGGAAAGAAAGAAATCACATCAAACCAAAAGAAAGAACTTCATTGTCATTTATTGGAACGTTTGCTATTCTGTTTTTAGATCTTTAGGATATAAAATTAACTTACGTTTTTTAATTTATAACCTCACGCTGAACACAACAATTCAATAATTAGTAAAATTAAAAATCTACTATATAAACATTAAATAAAGTTTACACGTAAAGCACACCGCAACTGAAGTCATAATGGCGTTATATGCTAAAAAAAAACACAATTAACATCATAAAGAAATATTCAAAATACAACAAAAGTGTGGCAAATATGAAAACAACAACAACGTTCCTCATAAAATCCAGATAATTGGGAATTATTCAAAATTGTGTATATAATTCAACGAAGCATTTATACAATTTATTTAAAATCAAACGCAAAATACCACAAAACATGCAGATGGTTCTAAATAAATATATATGTATGTATACAATTTTCATTTTATTATATTAAAGTTAATGACACAACTAAATCATAAGCAAATAATTAACAGCAATAAAATACTCAATACAACAACAACGAATATCATGAAACTTGTAGATGAAGAGGATTTTAATATGCTTATGGAGAGTAAAGAGAATAACTTAAAAAGCTTTTTGATCAAAAAGAAAAGAGCCCATATAAGAAAGCTTGAAAAGTTAAAGGAGAAAAACAACAAGGAGTTTAATATGGAATATAACAAGGACTGGTTTATCAATAAAACTAACATAGAAATATCAACAAATATTCAGTGGCTACTTTTACTTGGACCAAAATTTGCATTACCACACACAACAAAAACATTCCATTTGTTTAAATGCATTGTAGATGGTGCAGATTGCATGCAAACAATAGATGACAGAGAGCAACAAGAAATAGGGCGAACGAAACTTGTATCACTTAAGGTGTTTTTACATGTTAATACAAAGTATAACGACTTTGTAGAATCAAAATATTATGAAATTCTCTCCGTATTTACTGTTGTAGGTATTTTTCATGTTTACACTGATACTATAAGTAAAATGAAGTAAAATGCAAGCAAAGATATTAAACTGTTGAGTTAATAATGGAAAATTAATGGAAAATTGCAAATTAAAAGATATGTACTAATAAAACTAAATATTGGAGAAAACATTTTATAATTTCAATGTAATTTTACTACAAAATATATATTTTTTAAGTTTATTTATTGTTTGTTTGGTTTTGCTGTACCAGTTAAGTAGCTTATGGCTACAGTCGTAAAATACTTACAAAAACAACGTGGAAATATCATGAGTTGCTGCTGCCAATGTTTACTTTGAAATACACCTCTGTTGTGATGAGAATACTTGAGTTTTTAAAATGGTTTAGAAAATAAAAATTTACCGACCGCTTGTCAAATTTTCTATTCGTATTCACCGTATACTCGATGCATTTTGCTTTTAGATGATAAGATTTTGTATATTCTACAGCATATCTTGACATGTCGTAATACATTGTATTACCATGTAAAGACAGCTTTATTGACAACCACATACACAGAAACAAACACAACAAAAGAGATAAACTTATACTAGACACAGTGGGACAGGCAAGACGTTTTTTAAGGCAAAGTAAAAATATATTAATATTAAATTCGGATAAGGGAAATAATACGGTGGCTATTATGAAAAATAAGTATGAAACGAAAATTAATAACATTATTGGAAATTTATGTACGTCCAAGCGACTTAGGAAAGACCCTATCTCTAGTCTAGAAAATAAAAACAACCTATTAATAGAACAACTTTTCAACATGAATCTTATTAGTTTAACGGACAAAAATAGGTTGACTAACAAAATTGCCACACCACCAAGTATTTGTGGTCTCCCTAAAATACATAAAATATAAATTGAGTAAATTCTTAGTTGAAACATTAAAAACTTGACAAAAGACTCGGTTTATAATCTCAAAGTTGCTAAAGATCTGAAAAACAGAATAGCAAACGTCCCAATAACTGGCAATGAAGTTCTTGTTTCGTTTTATGTGATTTCTCTATTTCGTAGCATTCCCGTAAATCTTGCACTAAAAACAATTGAGAAAAAATGGAATACGTTGGAACAATTTACGAGGATTCCTAAAAATAATTTTATGGAGTTAGTATAATTTTGCATAAAAGGAGGCAAATATTTTAAATACCAAGACAATATATATTTTAAATACCAGGACATCAATATGGAAAAATTATTAGATGTGTCTCTGGCAAAAATGGAAAATAAACCAAAAATAGTCATCAAATATGTTGATGATCTTTTCGCAGTAGTTAAAAGAGATAGTATTGAAAATATTTTACAAAGATTAAATTCTTTCAATCAATAAATAAAATTTACAATGGAAGTAGAAAATTAAGGAAAACTACTGTATAAAAAGACAAGATAATACATTGAAATTCGATTGGTATCAAAAGCCAATGTGTTCTGGTAGAATCATAAACTTTTATTTCAAACATCCACGAGGAATTATAAGTACTGCTATTAGTTTTATTAGTCGAGTTTTATCCATTAGTGACCAGCAGTTGCATCCAAAAAACGAAAATAAAATTATAAAAACATTAACTAAGTATGATTTTCCAAAGAAAGCTATTTTTGATATATTAAAATATGCAAAATCAAAAAGTAACAATGGCAACATTACAGTTGAAAGAAGACAAAAACATAAAAAACCTTAAACGTACATACCTGGGTTTTCTCAAAGACTGCAACATTCAGACATCTATGACAAAGAAAAGAACGAATTGGACTTCAACACTTTCAATAAAAACAACAAATTATTTAGTAATACTAAATCAAAATTGACTAACTATAAAAAGTCGAACAATGTTTACCAAATTAACTGCACAACAAAAACAAAACTAGAATGGCTTCACATAAGTCGGATTTAAAATCAACAAACAAACCTCTAAACCAAAAAACAGCACTTGCGGCCCACTGTGCTGTAACAGGTCATAAATCAAATTTCAATAATATTAAAGTGTTAACAACAGAAAACAACTACAATCTCTAGAAATACTCAATATTATTGATGTACCTCCTGATAAGAGATTAAATTATAAGAGTGATGTAGAAAAATGCGCGCAGATTTATAGAAACACAATAAACAAACACAGGCCAAAACATCATTAGAGTTCTTTTTAGAAAAGATACGAGGTGTTTAACATAAAGCTTTTTTCAAACTTTTAAAATTGATAATAATTACACCAATTGTTTTATAAATATAAATATAACTTAATTTGTGCCATAATATTAATTAGTGTTGTTATTATTATATCAAAGATGAAGATGATCAACTATGTTGATCGAAAAATTAGAAAATAAAAACAAAAATTAATAAAATCTTACGTTTTTTAATATATAACCAGACCCTCAAGCTGAACAAAACAATTCACTGTTTTTTTTCTTTTGACATATATTTATGTATTGTATCTTCAAATATGTACTAACAATAAGTGTTCAAATCTTAAATATAAATATAATTATTAGGGAGTGAGGAAGTATAAGATCGTTTTTTTTGCATACAAACATCAAATAATATTATCATCCATTATCATCCTTTACAAAACTTTATATTTAAAAAAAAACTTTTTGGAATCTCAAAAAACTTAAAAAAAAGGGAAAACTTGACAAATGGTGACGCTGGGCCTGACCAATTTTGAACATAAACTTTGTGATAGTAAATTAATGATACATAAGAGCCGTTCTAAGCAAAAAAAAAATAAAATATAAATAAAAGTATTAAAATATATTCAAGTAGTTACATGTGGAGTGTTGAATATTAGAACCGCAGTGTCCCTCTTTTTTAAGCGGATGTGTCTAGTAAAAGTCAAGATGTTACTAGCAAGGGGATTAGGATGGGACTCGAGTTTTGTTAAATACTTGCCTGCGTATTTTGCAATTTCTTCAGTCACTAGTGGCGTATTTTAATCACGATGTAAATTTGAATTTTTAATGTACCATGGAGCCGATGTTATCAAACGTAAAATTTTGTTTTGTCTTCGTTGGATTCTATCTACATTGAAAGCTGAAGCAGTGCCCCATAGCTAAATTTCGTAGCATCATATTGGTTTCAAAAGCGACTTATATATTAATAGTTTGTAGTCTAGGCTGAGTATTGAATTTCTGCCAATCAACCAATGTATTTGAGTTAACTTAAGTTTCATTTGAGTAAACTTATAGTCAAAATGATGTTTCCATGTAAGTTATCGATCAAGGTGTATACAAAGGTATTTCACTTGAGAATGTTAAGGAATATTTTGATTGTTAATTCGAATGGGGGAACAAGTATCTCTTCTTAAGGTAAAGGTTATATGGTAACACTTTTGCTCATATATTTTAATTCTCCATTAGTTCAACCATATTTCCAACTGTGTTATATGTTTCTGGAGATTGCGGGATGCCTCATAAGGATTAAAAATAAAAATATATATTAAATATAAGACAGTCCCCAGAATACTTTTCTGTGGGGCACCGGAAGATATAGAGTTGGGCACACTCATGAAGTCTCATTCCACAACAGTGAACTTCCTAGCAGTAATTAGAGTTGTACCGCTCATGAACGAACTAGTTCATTTGTACGATTCACTTTACTGAGCGCTGTGAGACGTTCAATCTACTGAGCGCTTTCAGCTCAGTACTGAGTGCTTGGTTTGCAAATTTTTTATGTATCACACAAATAATTCAAGAAAAGTAATTATTATGATAACATTAAAATATCTGAAGTACCACTTAATTTTAATTTTTAAAATTTAATATATTTATGTATTTCATATATTTTCACACATTAAAACTATTTTATTTACTTCATTTGCCTTGTTTTGTAATGTCTGACGATACACTCACACACACACACTGTATAAATTTGTAAATTTGTATGCTTCTGTTTAGCTCTTTATTTCCTTTGACAAAATGATTCATTACAAATGACCTGAGCTACTGAGCTAACTGAATGAAATACTTCAGTAAAGTGATCTGAGCTGAAAAGAGCGCTCACTAAAAAGAACTGATAAGCACAACTCCAGCAGTAATATAACTTTCCAAAAGTTTTTGTATGTTTATTGGCAAATATGTCTTCAATTTTAAAACTAGGCCCTCGTGCCATACTTTGTCAAATGCCTGAGAAACTTTAATGAAGAGAGCAGAACAATACTTCTTTTCTTCAAATGTCTTCCTAATAACTTGCACCAATCTATTCATTTGCTCAATTGTACTAT
Source organism: Nowickia ferox (assembly GCA_936439885.1). Lineage (NCBI taxonomy): Eukaryota > Metazoa > Arthropoda > Insecta > Diptera > Tachinidae > Nowickia > Nowickia ferox. The sequence goes on from OW387026.1 coordinate 45,123,218, forward strand.
GCTGACTTCTAAAACCAAATTGATGGTCAGGAATGCACCAATTATCAGCTAAAATTTTGGAAAATTTAGTCATGAGCTTGTCGAAAAGCTTTGAGATTGTTGATAGTAAGCTTATATGACTCAACCTTGGTAGGATCTAGGGATGCCAATCCCGAAATCCTGTTATCGAAAATCCTGGGGTTTTTTAATTTTTTTAATTCCGGGATTTTCGGGATTCAATCAATCCCGAAATTGTTTACTAAGTTTTGTTTATTATACAAAAAAAAATCATCATGACTTTCCTTCATGTGTAGATAGTAATCGTGGCAACACAATATTGTTATTTTTTACTTATTTTTTTGTTTCGTCTTGTTAATAGTGTCAATGAAAATGTGTTTCCAAACAATGTTTTTCTGCTTTTCTAAATTAATTGCAATCTATTTTATGATACTAAGCAATATTATCTATGTATACTCGTAGGTTTCTTGATTATTAAAAGATTTTCTTCAAATGGTGAAACAAAGTGTCAGAACTTCTGTAATCAATTCAGTAATAAAAGCATAAATTATAATAACATTCGTATTCTTTAACATAATTCTATATTATTTGCCATAGGTTTTTTGAAAATAATAAAATTATCAGGGCAAAAAAATTCTGCGTCCCGCGAAATTTCTCCCTATTCCAATTAGAATTTTTGGTTTTCCCTATTACTTGCTATTAGTTGGAATTGTTCCTCGCAAAAAATTTCTCAAGAAATTGTATTCATCATTTATTGCCCTCTATGTACTTGTAACTCTACGTCTCCACCTGACATGAAATTTTGCTTTAACTTGAAGTTATAACTGAGTTGTTAACTTTTATTTTTGAACCTCTTTCAAATACGATTTTTTTTAAATAAATATCTATAAAAAGAATATATCATTTAATGTTCAAAGAACCCAGAGTCACGAAAAATCCCTGAATCTCAAAAAATTTCGGTATCCCGAAAAATTCTGAAATACCAGTATTTGATTTTTTGAAATCCCAAGATTCTGAATCCCAAGATTCTGCAAATCAGTCCCGATTGGCATCCCTAGTAGGATCTTTGCCCAGCTTTGGAAAAATTTTGATCTTCGCAAGTTTTAAGTTATGTAGAAAATTCTGCATTCGTAAAATGGCATTAAAAATAAATAGCAGGATTCTTATTGCAATTAGAGGCAAATTCATCAGCATCTTGTTACTAATTCCATAAATACCTGGAGCTTTCTTCGGGTTGAGTTCAGCAATTTGTACTTCACGCAGCTTAAACCTTAAGGGACGAGGGGGTAGAGAAACTACACTCGGTAAATCAACAGTCTCGACTTTATTAGAATTGCTGATCCAGCGCATGCTCTTCCTCTCGGGTTCTTTGAATCATATAAGTTGTAGCTATTGATTTTGAAAAGGCTTCTTGAAGTCAAATGAGTCTCAGAAACCAATATTATATCAATATTTCTTTTATGAGGTCGTGCTCAAGTTCATTTTTATCTTGGCTAATGCCGTTTGCGTTTCAAAAACATATCTTTAACGCGTTCATGGCTTATTAACTAATGCTTGAAGTAGAGTATTCTGCATTCGTATCATTTTTTGCATCATGCTAGTCATATTTGCTGTAAAGTTGTTTATAGTTTGCACCAGATTATCAATGGTATCTTCAAGGCGATTAAAATATAAGCTAGAGTTTGTATTTGTCGAATTATTTGGCAGTGAAACTTTTTGTGCGGGAATAGAATTTGTCTTAACAGTATCGGCATACGATACACGTGAAGTAATTGGTTGTATCATTTGAGGAAAATTGGCGGGGTAAGCGTTTGCTGATTGAGCTGGAGCTAATTTAGGTTTTTGTGCCATAGTCTGTTTAACGAAAGAATATACAGGACATCCGCTGTAGTTAGCGGTGTGATTACCTCCACAATTACTACATTTTTTTCTGCTTGATCTTTTGGCTTAGTACAGCTGGAGAAAAAAATTAAAGAATAATAACGCAAACATTGGCGATCACAATTTAAGGGAACGGGAACACATTTTACGTGAAATTTTATCCCCGATAAGGGGATTTTTCAATTAGTTGTTCTTTTTCTTTTTCTTTTTTATGCAACGTTTTGATTTACTTCTTCTGCTCATTTTAACTTTCTAAAAGAATAGCACTTTTTTCACTAAAAATTACACGTTCACTGACCAGGAACTTCCAATTGTAACAGAAGCCAACATAAATAAAAATAATTGTGTACTCAAAACAATTTTTTTATTGATTTTCTTTGGAATAACAGCACAGTTTTTTTCCACTCGCAAAAATTTTTTTGGAGGTTAAAGATTAACATATCCATGAGTAAGAGAGTCACAAGGTGAACTCTTGCGTAGCTTGTGGCTAGTGTAGGAGTTAGCCGATTTTCGTAAGGGAAATACCTAACGATTCGGAGTCAATTTCTACTTTTAAAACTGGAGAAATGTAACCTTCGGAATCTGTGTGTGTGTATGTCTGTAGGAGTTTAAGTCTGATCGTGATTTGTTAGGGGAAAGGTTTTGTTGCGATAAATCGATTATGTGTATGTGTGTGTGTGTATAATTGTGGCAATTTAAGGCTGACCGTGATTGGTGGCGGATAGGGTGTTGTTGAAATTAGGGACGTAACGAACGTTCGCATGCGCTTTCGCATTCGCAAATTATTCGCTTACTTTTGCTATTTACACTTGCTAAAATGTATGCGAATATTTCAAGCGAATACAAAAGACAAAAAAAATTTGTATTTCTTTTACGAAAATAGTTAACTATTAACAAACGTCAAAAACAGGGTACCAGGCTTTAGGGCCAAAGTACGAATGGATTGATTGCTTAACATTTTTAAATTTATTTTTATATCTTTCTGTTTTAAGAATTTGTATTTTTTAATAAATTAATAAACATTTACTCAATTCAATGAATCAATTTAAATAAAATGCTATATGTAGTACATCTATGTATGTATACATAGGTAATACAACTTCATGCTCTAATACAAATTTATTTTCATGTGATTTTTTAACATATTGTAATATTTGCATGCGCATTCGCAAAAATTAAAACGGCTGGCTGTTCCGTTCAACTATGTGTTGTCAAAATATTTACAACTAACTTTGATGTTATTTGTTCATTAATAATTATCACATGTAATTTGGCTTAAAAGGCGATACGAACATTAGCCTGTTCAATTCATTAAATATAAAATGTATTGTTCGACTTCGCATTCGCTAAACTGGTAATCGTTACATCCCTAGTTGAAATAGTTTAAACTTTCTGTAGATGAATTTTGGTATGTGATTTTCACACGCTAGTATTTATATGTACGTAGAAATAAATTGTTTTCCATATCGATATTTGGTGGTATAAAATATTATCATATATCTGAACTTCCTTAATCATAGTATGTTTTTTATACTGGAGGATGTTAAAGTCTGTCTGTGAGAGATTTGTTTATATTTTGCGTGTTTTTTAAGAAATATTTATTTCAGATTATATGAAATTCTCACGAGCGATCGTGGGGAATTTCTGTGTGTGTGAGGGATAGAGTTTGTCTCTCCGTGATAAGTTTGTTTATCTTTGGCATGTGTTTTTTTAAGTACCTTCGCCTCCTTTGTCTGAACGACTTTTGAAGCGTCAGTGGCTTGGTGGACGGTTTGTATATTTTCATGATGTAATAATGTTTGTATATTTTCAGATCTAATAAACACTTAAGAATGGAGAAGAAATTTGATAATATCTGTACATACATATTAGTGTTGTTAATTATTCGTGTTTTCTATTTGTTCGAATGAAATTTCATGATTTTTTCTTGTTCGAAAAGACGTATAATTTTTAGCTTTTGTTCGAATATTCGAACGAAAAATGAATAAAATAATTTATTCGAATAATTTCAAAAATGGTTAATCAGTTTTAATATGAGTTTAATTTTTTTATTATTAACAAACAAAAAATAATGCATTACACAAGAAAAACAAATAGTTTTAACAACAAACTTAAAAAATTAAAATTAGTTGAAAAACTTGCGTTTTTATACACATTTACAAAAATGTTTAATATGTCATTGATTTCTTTTAAAAAGTCATTTAAAATCAGCAGATAATCCCACTTTTTACCTTGTCGGCGGTTCTTTTTTTACTTTTGATAAAAGAACACGTAGAAAAGTGTCTTTCGCAAATTGTTGATGTTGGTGATACCGTAAAAAAGGACTAAAAAGCATATCCAGATTGTGTGATATTTTCTTTGATATTAAAATAATTTAAATCAACCTCAAAATTGTTGACAATTTTTATATTAGTACAATTTCATACTTTACTGATACAATTTTTTAGATCAGCTAATAAAACATTGTCAGTTACTTCAGAAATTTCATCTAATACTTCATCGTACTTGAGATTACTTGTGAAATTTTTATTACAAAATAATCGCAAAATCAAACTCTTTTTTAGCTTTTTATGTCATATTTTAAATAGTTATTATTGGAAAACTTGAAATAATATTATTTATTTATTTAAAACAATAACCAACCGAGTCCATAGAGCTTTGATTAGATCTGTAAAAAAAGCAGTTATTTTTTAAACCTCCTTCTGATTCAATTACAGACCAACCTAAATTACGACGCAAAGCGCAACGTAATTTTACGTTGGAATGAATAACCTAAATTAAAGCGTTAACGTTGCGCCAGAAACAGTAATGTTCAATCACTTTGATTAATTAAAAGCTCTAAATAGAAATAAGATATAAAAATGAAAACGGTAAATGGACGTGAAAGTAGCTAAAGTTACATTACAAAAACAACAGTACTTTTGCAGCCAACGTCACTTCTTCACGCGCTGTCAAAATTGGATTTTCCAATCGCAAAGCGTTGACGAGGCGTTGTTTCGGTTAGTCTCGTAGACAACGCTTGGCGCCGTAATTTAGGTTAGTCTGTTAAGGATGCATTATCTTTTCAAAGCAAGAAAACAAAAGATGCATTTAGCGAACATATACAAACATGCTTTCACGAGTATTTATAATTTGGAGTAATTTGATTACTTAACATCATATTGGCGGTATTCGATGTTTGATGCATATTTTCGTGCGTTAGTGCAAATGCGAAATAACTTAGCTTTTCTTTGGATTGTGTTTGTATTTTGTTGTTAGATTTTAAAGAACGCACGAAAATTTGCATCAAACATCGAATACCGCCATTCTTAACAAATTAAAAAGTTATGAAATGTAAAATACTTTTTATACGAAGTAGTTAAAGAAATTGTTAGAATATTCGAATATTCTACAAAAATAATCGAATAATTTTTTATTTTAAATTGAAAATTTTTGTTCGTTCGAACAAAAATTAAAAAAAGTTGTTCGAATATTCGAATAATTTTTGTTCGAATGACAACACTAATACATATCAACTTAAATGTATAAATTGATTTTATATATGTACAAGAATGTACATATGTATGTACAATCAAATAAGTGTTTGGGTCCCTGTTTGAATAAATTTTTTTGTCATGTGCAGACTTTTGTTATTCTAAATATTCGTCTGGTCTTTTGATCGAGTCCTTGTATATAGATCTGAAATGTGTTCATGTTTTTTATTTACGTATCTTTACTTAGATGTTTGTGAGGAGTTTATGTTTTAAGTAAAATTGAATTCCTTAAGGCACAGTCACCATAGGTGAAGTAACTATAATTTAAATATTTAATACACATATTTAATTTCCATTTGTTTAAAGTTGATGCAACCTATATAATGAACGTTAGAATTTTTTTGATATTAAATATTTCCAGCCATAGTCTTTTTCTTCACCTTTTACATATGTTGTAAAATATCATGCATTGCCTTTTAAAAATTTACCAACATTTTGAAATGAAACTGATTCAGCAGTCCAGCTAAGGTGATGATAGTTTTTTGTTAGCCAGTTTGCTTCTTTTCGTTTGTTTGTTGTTTTTTGTTTTTCTGGAAGAAATATCTTGGTATATATGTACGGGTATATGATGGTTGTTTATATCAAAGTATAGTTCTTTTTACTTTTTTTATTTTTATATTGATAACCATTTAAAATCAAATGTGGTTTGTATAACTAGTATCTATATCCATAATTGTTGAAAACAACCGCTACTAATTTTGCGATTAAATCATTCCAAATTAGTTTTGAAACCTTGCACAACTATAAAATCAATTTTTTCATCCATATTACTTAATTTATAAGAATTTCCGGACTTGGGCTTTGACGTGGTATATATTCTTTTATACGAGCATCAATAAAAATGCAGTAAGCTGAGGTCTTTGCTTGCTGCTTCAAATAAAATTTTTATATCAATTGGTCCGCTATTGCATAATAGGAGCTTTTATCTTAAACTCTGATTCAGTTACAAGCGGTTGAGGTTCTTTCATATAGTAGCTTTGTTGGAATCTTAGATACATATCGTATAGAACTGAATAACGTTCACTTTTAAATTTTATGTTAAGATCATCATATGGATATGAGACTGAATTTAAATGTACTTTTAAATTAGTTAAATCACAATGAACAAACTTATTTTCTTCTTGAAAAGCTATCAACAGAAAAAGAAGTCTGTATCTATGATTTGAACAGGCTAAAGTTCGTATCGCTTTTTAAGCCAAATTATATGTGATAATTATTAATGAACAAATAACACCAAAGTTAGTTGTAAATATTCTGACAAACACGTAGTAGAACGGAACAACCGGCTGTTTTCCAAGGCTACTACACCTTCCTCATCAGCGTTCTTTGTGTTTGGTCCACAGTGTGTGGTGTCAGTTGATGTAGATTACTGCTTTATATACGCAACTTTTAGCCTGATCAAATAATAAATATAAAAACAAATGAAGTTCGAACAATAATAAATAAAATTAACTAAAATTAATATGATAATGATAACATATCTTCGGAACTTCTCAAGCTAGATCCTGAGACCAGTGCCCAACTCCTTTTTCCATTAATAGAAGATATCTGGACAAATGAAAGCGTACCTGAAGAGCTTAAAGAAGGAATAATAATAAAATTGCCAAAGAAGGGCGACTTAACTAACCGGAGCAACTGGCGAGGTATCACTCTTCTTAGTATGGTGAACAAAATAATCACCCATATAATAACCAAAAGAATCTATGATGCTATAACATTCAGAAGGCAACAAGCTGGCTTTTGTCGAAACAAATCATGTATTGATCATGTCAATATGCTAAGAATAATAGTGGAATAGTCAGTCGAATGGCGATCTCCTCGTTATATGATATTCATTGACTTCGAAAAAGCACTTAGTACTCTTAATCATAATGTCATTTGGAAATCCCTGCAATATAAAGGTGTTCCACAAAAAATAATTCAGCTCATTAAAAGCATGTATGTTAGTGCAAGCTGTCGTATTCAACACGAAGGCAAACTGAGCAAAAAAATTAATTTTGGCACAGGAGTTCGACAAGGTTGCGTGATGTCACCACTTCTATTTAACATTGTGTTGGATATTGTCATGGGGCAGGCAATGTCGGGTAGTAGAGGTATTGGTTGGGGACTTCTAAATTGTTTAAATGATCTCGAATATGCGGATGACATTTGTCTTCTCCCTCACCGATACTCCGATATGAATATGCAATTGCATCGTCTTACGGAGCTGGCTAAGAACGCTGGTCTTAAGATTAATATTGGCAAAACTAAAGTGATGCGAATAAACACAGAAAACTTAAACAACTTTGTAATTGATGATGTGCCTCTGGAGGAGGTTAATTCGTTTCGCTACCTCGGAGCTGTCATCACAATATCAGGCGGTTCGGGTGCAGATATTGCCAATCGAATAAAGAAGGCGCCTCAAGCCTATGGCCAACTTAATAAGATATGGAACTCTTCAACTCTCTCTCGCCGTGTTAAGCTAAATATTTTCAAATCCAACGTCCGATCTACATTATTATACGGATGCGAAACATGGAATGCGGCCCCTCGTAATATGCATGCACTGCAAGTTTTTATAAACAAATGTCTTAGAAGAATCCTACGAATCTTCTGGCCACAATACATATCAAACGATAAACTATGGCATCAAACGAACCAGTCCCCAATAACTATAGAAATACAAAGGCGGAAATGGATTGGTCACACCATACGAAAGCCGGTCACAGATATTGCTAGAACAGCGATTGAATGGAATCCTCAAGGCACCCGTAGAAGAGGTCGACCAGCTCATACATGGCGAAGACAAATTGAAACCGAAGCGTCAAAAATGCAAACGAGCTGGAATGAAGTTAAAAACATCGCTATGGACAGATCCAGATGGAAAGATTTTGTTGAGGCCCTATGCTCCTTATAGGAACGACGGGAATATATATATATATATATATATAATAGCCATGGACCTGTGGCAAAAAACTAAATAAAAATATACTTATAGTATCCAACCAAAAAAGTTTGTCTTAGGTAGAACAAAAATAAGAAAATTAACTAACATGTGCATAATTAGTAAAGAACAAACGACAATGGCAAGACTGTTGTAAATTTAGAGATCGTAAAAATTAGCTTTCATTACAAAATCTTTTAGCAAATTGTAATACGATGAATCAAAACAATTCACACATTCCATTTGCAATAATAATTGCGTATATAAAGCAAAAATCTACATCAACTGACACCATACACAGTGGACCAAACACAAAGAACGCTGATGAGGAAGGTGTAGTGGCCTTCGAAAAAAGCCAGTTGTTCCGTTCTACTGCGTGTTTGTCAGAATATTTACAACTTACTTTGGTGTTATTTGTTCATTAATAATTATCACACGTAATTTGGCTTAAAAAGCGATACGAACTTTAGCCTAATCAAATCATAAATATAGAAACAAAGAAGTCGTTTTCTGAGAATTATGGTAGGTCTAGCCTCTCGACGGTTCCTGTAATATACAAGATGACTTTGTGTGTACGAATTTCTGTCAGTCCTTTGTCGGTGTTATGGGTAATTAAATTTTAAAACTTCAATTGCCCAAATTGTGTTACTTGATATTGATACTATGTTCACATTAATAGGCTATATGTTCGTATTATGAAGGCTGGTCGCCTATGGTATTTATTTGATGCTCTAGATGATATGATTTTTTTTCTCATTTTATTAAAGTTCAGCGTATTGTGTACATATTTCTGTTATGTTTAAGTGTGCTTTGTATGCTTGTCAGACAGGCTGTGGGTATCAGTTGGTCAGTCAGTCTCTCTTTTTATTTATTTTTTCTGCTAATGTATCAGTACTTTTTTTTATTTACTACTTGAAATAGAGAATATTTGTGTAATTTTTAAATGCATTACTTTTATTGAAAATATGTACTTATGTAAATGGATACATATTTTCACATATGCGAATATATGTATGTATGTAGAAATTAGCTTACATACAAAGAAATACATGTTTAATAAACAACTATTGCACCAAATCCTTGTCAAATAACTCAGTTACCTCCACCATCAATTCACCATCGGTGTTTCCATAAAGTGTCAGAAACATTGGAATATCTATGTTTGAGAGAATGATTAGATAACATATTAAACTTACAAATACATATATAAATTTTAGAATATGTACATGTAGATGTTATTTATATATACATATATACATACATATTATATTATATTCTTAATTACCTCACCATGCAGACATATTATTTACTTGAGAAGAGACAAATATTGAACCAGCAACCTTCTGACCAGCGATGCCAATTTAGCGCGTTTCGCGCTAGATTTAGCGCATTTTAACTATGCCAAACGCGCTTTTTATCGTCTTAGCGCGTTTACTAAAAAAAGCGCTAAATAAGCGCTTTTTGAATAAAGTCATCATCATTTCAGTTGAATATTTTTTTATATTTTTTTTTGAATAAATTTAACAATTTTCTAGTAGTCAAAACTCATAAAATTTTTTAAATTGGTTAATGATTCAGCTGTCGCAAACAAAATTCCCTTGAATGTGGTTAGAATTAAAAACGCATTTTAGCACTGTAAATTGAAAATATTTTGAAACTTCACAACTCAAAATACGTACTCGTACTCGTGACCAAAACAATTTATACAACTTATTAAGCACCTATTCTAGCTGAAGTACAAAAAGCATTTGAATCGCAAAACTATTCGACAATTTATACGAGTATATGTAAGTTGTTACAAAGTTTGACAAATAAAATAAAAGCTAAGGATTTCGATTACTTGGAAGGCAATTCTGATTCTGTATTAAATGATTTTAGTGATTTAGGATATAATTTCGAAGAAACAATATTATAAAGTCTGAAAAGAGCTACTAAAGAAATCAGTTGTATTTACTAATACACATATACACACATCGACTTTTATTATAATTTAATTTAGCGCGTAGGAAAATAGCGCTTTTTGGCTATAAATAGTTGACAATGTTGTAACTTAGCGCGTTCTAGCGCGTTTTGCGAAGGGGAATAGCGCGTTTGGGTTATAAATAGTTGGCATCGCTGCTTCTGACTGATAGCCAAGCACTCTTACCAATATACTAACCGGCAGCCTGAATCCGCATTAAAATTATTCTACAAACATGCTTATACAAAAACAATAAGGATCATGAAAAAAATTTCTCTATGATATTAAATAACAAGACACCTAATAAAATCTAGAAGATTTCCTTATTAAAAAAATTAATAAGATGCTTTACACATAATCATATAGGAACCTAATGAAAACAAAAAGTAATACCTTTTTGAAAAAATCAATAGGCAACCTAATGAAATCAATAAGGAAAACCTTTTTGAAAAAATCAATAAGGCAACCTAATGAAATCAATAAGAAATCGCTATAAGTAGTTTTAGATTGCCAGTTCTGGCGCCTATTAAAATTGTGAAATTTGGGCGAAATTTCTAAGAATTCTTTAAAATTTTGCTGAAATTTCTAGAAATTTGTTTTTTTCTTTACATAAGGAGTTTTTTGTTTACACTAACTGTTTTTTGTTTATATTAAGTGTATGTATGTATAACCGTGGGAATTTGTATGCGGAATATTTTGTGGGAATACATTAAAGGGGTTTATAGCGTTGAATTTTTTTTTTTTGATGTGTATATGCCGACGGGAAAATCAATGTACTTTTAAATTAGTCAAATCACAATGAACAAATTTATTTTCTTCTTGAAAAGCGATCAACAGAAAACGAAGTCGAAACGAAACGACTTCATTTTCTGTGAATTAAGATCTAGCTTCTCGACGGTTCCTCTAGTATACAAGATGACTTTGCATGTCGGAATTTCTGGCTGTCCTTTGTCGGCGTTATGGGTAATTAAATGTTTAAATTTTAATTGCCCAAATTGTGTTACTTGATACTGATACTATGTTTACATTAATAGGCTATATGTTTATTTTATGAAGGGTGATCGCCTATGCCTTTTATTTGATGCTCTAGATGATATGTTTCTTTTTCTCATTGTATTAAAGTTCAGCATATTGTATACATATTTCTACTATGTTTAAGTATGCTTTGTGTTCATGTGAGACAGGTTGTATATATATATATCGTCGGCCAGTCAGTCTCTTGTTTTATTTATTTTTTCTCCTGATGTATCACTACTTTTTTGATTTTACTACTTGAAATAGAGAACATTAATACAATTTTTAAATCCATTATTTTTAATGAAAATATATACATATGTGAGTGTGTACATATGCAAATATATTCATATATACATATAGGCAAATATATTATGTATGTGGAAATTAGTTTATATATAAAGAAATACTTGTTTGAAAAACAACTATTGCAGCAAATCGATCTCAAATAACTCAGTTACGTTCACCGTCAGTGTTTTCATAAAGAGTCAGAAACATTGGAATATCTACGTTTAGGAGAATTTCTACCTCAATTATTTCTACATAAGGTTTAAAGGGGTCCACTAGCTTGAAATTAATGTATCGGGTTTAGATGTTATGATTTCTCACTTAAAAAAGTCCTCATCACCATCAACCATACTTGTTCATTCATTAATTGGGTTGATACAGATGCAATTGCTGTCAAGGAAATGTGACCGTATGCACAGAGAAAACAGCGCCTAATAAATACCTCATTAAATAGAACAAAATTAAGAAGATATCTCTATAGTGTTTTTTTTCAAGAAGGAAGTCTTATTAATTTAATAAGGAAAACTTTTTAAAAAAATCAACAAGAAAACTTGTAATTTTTATTGGGTTATCTTACTAATTTTTTCAAAAAGGTTTTCTTCTCTTTTTTATTAGGCGACACAATAAAAAATAAATTTTATGTCTTTATTCTTTGTACATATTTTCATTTAACTTCTATACCAGATATGTATTTAGTATATGTAGATGTTATTGATTTGTATACATACACACATATTATATTATATTCTTAATTATCTAACCAAACATACATATTATTACTTGACAGGAGACAAGTATTGAATCAGCAACCTTCGGACTGATAGACAAGCACTCTAACCAATAAGCCTGAATAAGCCTTGAAATTATTGTACAAACATGTTTATACAAAAACAAAAAAAATCTCTCTATGTATATTTATATATATGAAATAACAAGAAAGCTAATGTAATCACGTAGATATCATGTTTAAAAAATTAAGAAGATGATTTACACATAATCATATAGGAACCTAATGAAAACAATAAGGAATACCTTTTTCAAAAAATCAATAAAGCAACCTAATGAAACCAATAAGGAAACCCTTTTTAAAAAAGTGAATAAGTTAGCCTAATGAAATAAGAAATCCCTTTTTATTCAGAATTCAGAAGAAAACCTAACAGAATCAAAAAGTTTTTCTTTATGGATTTTTGTGCCAAAATAACGCAAATGGAGTAAAAAAACTGTGAATAACAAGTTTTTATTTTGATTTTATGTGGTTTTCTTCTTGATAAAATTAAGGAGATTTGCCACGTAAAAATAATAAGGAATCTCTATGGAAAAATCTTTTTTCTGCTGGAATACCCTTTAGCCTAAAAACGTTTCGTAGAGAAAATCTTCTTGATTCTAGCAGGCAGTTTTTTCTTTGTGTTTATCTTACTATTACGAATGGCAGCATTATTTAAGTAAACAAAATCAGTCCTATTTATTTTGCAGTTTATCAATTTCTCGAGATATCAAAAATAAAATTAATTATGACTTCATACATACAAATTTTTACTGCCTTATTCATAAAAAATATTTCAGGTTTATTAAACGTTTATTTGGCATATTTCTATGGGAAATTTGTCAAATAAACCTGTAATTAACCTAAAAAAATTTTTGAGTTAGACCGTTAGTTTTTGAATTTCGTGAATCGTAGTAAAATTTTTGCTGTTTGATCAACTTTAACAAAAAATTGCTTGATTACGGCTAGGACTCACTATTCTACAAAATAGTACGACTTTTGAAAAATATACAGCATTGTACCTGGACTCAGAAATTTTTGCTAATCGAAAATCGTAATAATTATTATTTTTTTAATTAAGTTTAACATTACGCATTACTAGTCCCAAATTATTATTTTATTTATTCAGTAAAATATGTTTTATTAAAATAAAACTGAAATTGATTATTGAAGTTCCAGCTTATCCCTCAATAATAAATTTCAATGTATTTTTAATAAAAAGTATTATATTGGATAAGAAAAATAATAATTTGGGATTATTAGTGCGTTAACAAATGTTAAACTATTTAAATCATCAGGAAACTTCAAGCAAATTTTGAACAGTCACAAACCTCTTATCTTATGCACATGTTTTCAAAAACTATTTGAGTGTTCACAAGTAAGAATACTTTTGAAAAATACAAAAGCAAAATAAGCGTAGTAAGCTTAGCCAATTTAACAAAACCCAGCAAATCTATTTTATTTTTCTAAACCTTTATTTTCCAAATAAATTTCAATTAGGATCAGTGTTCCCAGTAAATTTCTCGAAAAAATACTACACATGTTAAAAAATCTGATTTTTCTCTACACGTTGAAAAAATTTCCCCTACAAAAATCCCTACGCATTTTTGTCATTAAAATCGAAGAAAATCATTAGTTATAAAAAATATATATATTTATTAAAGCTTTGGTAAAAAAATAAGTAAAAATCTAAAAAAAATTATACATAGATATGTACTTTTAATTAAATTAAATTAAAACAACATAAAGTTTTTTTTAAATTAATATGAATAGTTCTTTTCAAATAAAATTTTAAAATATAAATTCAATTCAGTTACAAAAACAGGTTATTTTAAAATTAATATGTATGTATGCATATACCAAGGTGAATTCATGTACCACGTGGTGCCAAGTTAACAGCTGCTTTTTAAGGAAGTTTGGCTTGTCAATTTTCATTGCAATAAAATTTTTAGGAAATTTGATTTGTTAATTTTCATTGCACTAAAGTACTAGGCAGATTTTGTTGTTGCAGGCTTGACACCATATAATTTCGCCTTAGCATATATTTACATATATAACACCTTGATAAAACCACATTTTGAATATGGATCAACCATATTATATATAGGGTCTGCCAGATAACATTTTTTTTTTTGAAAACAGGGCGCAAAACATCGAGTGTAGCTTCGGCTGTTTGGCACGTAGCGCCGTCCTGTTGAAACCAAATGTTGAAAATATCCTTATCAATTTTTGCGAACAAAAATTCGTTCAACATGGCCCGATAACGATCGCCATTGACTGTAACGGCCACTCCTTGCTCATTTTCGAAAAAAATGGCCCAATTATGCCTCTGGACCAATATCCGCAGCAAGCAGTGACTCGTTTTGGGTGCGTCGGCTTTTCAATGTATGCGTGCGGGTTTTCTGTGCCCCAAATGCGACAATTTTGCTTGTTTACATACCCGCCAAGATCAAAATGAGCTTCATCTGAAAAGATGATTTTTATGGCAAAATCGGCATCTTCTGTAAGTCGATCGCAGGCAATATTTCCCAGCGTTGTTCAATATGTTACAATATGATACCAAATAATATTAAGAGTGAAACAATTTCATTAAAAATTCTAATTTTTATTAATAAGAACTTATTAAATGTTGTTAAATTATAATAAAATGTCATTTAGAAAGTATTATAAATACTATTAATAAAAACTACTACTACTAATACATACATATTAGTGTCGCCAACTTTTTAAACCACAAACAACTCTGGAAATATATTTTTAAGCGATTTTAATGAAAGGAAAATATTTGAACCGTTTTGAATGTTTGAATTTATTTCATAAATAATACAACATGACAAAAAAAATCCCTACATTTTGGAAGATATAAAAAATCTGTCCGATTTTCCCTACGCTTCTATTTTAGTATTAAAAATACCTAGATGTAAGGATTTTCCCCTACTTCTGGCAACACTGATTAGGATGGACTTATGACAATATGTCGAATAATACTCGCAATTTAATTGTACATCATGTATCATCCCTGCATACAAAATGGTAAAATAAGCGAAAAGTACAAAGAAGAATTAAAGAAAAACTAAATGATTATTTCACTTTTTACTTCAACCGGCTGCGAATATCGTGAAAATATGTTACTGAATAGCAAAGTCGATAAATCTTCTTAAATTTATCAAAGCGATATGATTATCGTAATAACAGTTACTGAATCCAGAGAGCAAATTACGGCATTCGAAATTTAAAAATATTTCCGTATAAACTCTATTGAAATAATTCGTAATTTCGTTCGATAACGAGTGCCGTAATTTGCCCCCAGGTACTGATCTAATGAATTATTGTTGTCTTTTAAAAAATTTTATAAACTTCATCTTACCAGCAGTATTTTCTCAAAAGTCGTTCGATAGTGTAGGTGTTTAGTATATTGAATTCTTGCATTTAAGAAGTTTTTCCCTTTAGGGCCATTTTCACAGCGGTACAAAAGTAAACTTTAAGAATTTAAAACCAGTATTTTGTATTGAAATACTAGTTTTAAAACTCTTAAAGTTGTGAAAATGGCCCTTAAACTGGTAACAATATTTATATAATCGTTGACTTACCGGAATAGCAAAATGTTGACCACGTAAGTGATACTTCAGTATCGTTTTCCTCCATTATAGCCCATTATAAAATGGTTGCAAAAACTTTCGTTTATTTTCCACTAAAAATATTTCTTTTCTTTTTGTAATACAATTTAGAAGTTGATTTTCGTGGTATTCCTTACAAAATTTTTTGTTTTGTATTCATTTAATCATTATTGCTGTTGATTTTATTTATTTTATGACAATCTAGTTATTAGTTTTGAGTTAAGTTTTCGTTTTGTATGTTTTATTGTAAATTACTTTTTAAACACATTTTTTTGCAAGGTTGTCTTCATTGATTTTCCTCGTTAATCCATAGTCGACAGAAATGTGGAATCTGTTGTTGTTCGTTCAACACGTTGTTTTTAAGTTTTTGGAATATTTACTTCTATTTTATTTTTTAATTTATTATTTGATTTCATAAATTTTCAACTATAGCTGTAGTTGTTTTTCGTGTATATTATTGTGATTGAGTTTTAAGATTTTGGCGTTTTAATCTTCCAAATTTGTATTGACACTTAATTTATAATCAATACATTTATTTATAAATGTTGAGATCTTATATGTTTTAATAAATAAACTATAGCAAATAAATGATGTTTATATACATACATATGTATACGATGCCTCTTTGAGTACCTAACTTTCATAAAATAACACGGTTCAAAAATAAGAACAAATGATTTTTTTTGCACGAATTTATTGATTTTTGTTTTTTTAATTTCTACGGGTGGATAAAGTAGGTTATGCATTTCCAGAACGCTTTAAAAATATATACATAATTTTTTTCGTACAATGTTAGAATTCTCCCTCATATGTACATGCATACATACATCGTCGTTCCTCCGACAAAATCAACTATGTGTTTTTCACTAAGTTTTGAGGAGAGCGAAAAAACTGTTTTTTTACCTTTCCATAGGATTTATATACAGTCTTTAAGAAACTGCAGTTGAAATAGCAAAAGTCGCAAACTTGTGCTTTACTTTGACCTTTTTTTTTTTTTTTGACTGCCCAATCACAAGCTGTTGCTCATACTCCTGCATCTGAAAATTCAAGTGTCGTTGTATAAGTTAACACAATAAACGACTAGGTATACAAAACGAAGAGCTTCAGCTTTCGACATGTTCGGAAAGTTTTCTGTTTGTTTGACTACTGCATTAAATAAATACGAAGTTAACGAAGCAAAAATGTTTGTGTGTATGTGTTTGAATGTGTGTTTTGTGTGTGTATGAGTGTTTTTTTCTGTATGTACAAATATAATAGTAAAACAAACAACAACAACATACCGTCCAGCAAGCGATTAAATACGCAATTGAAACTGCAAAATCAACAGAAAGAAAATACACACAACATCTTTTCTACGAAAACTTCAGAATTTATTTAAGACAGCAGCACAAAGTATACAGAGATGTCACGAGACGTAATATAATTGCGAATTCTTGACGTCTCGCTCACACCGAGTCTGTCTCTTCTTTAATTTTTCTTTCGTAGTGGCATTAATTTCACATTTTTTTCATTTTATGCTTTGTGTCCTCATTCGCTATGAAATTTTTGTAATTAAAAGGTTCAAACTAATATTTTTGAACGAAAAAGCTTAAAGTTATCTCCGGAATCGTTTGAAAACATATCTTAATTACTTTTTTAATACTAATAATAATGTTCACATTCTGTTTTGTAATTCAACACAACAAATTCTTTGATTTAATTTTGTACAAATGTTCCCTTGTTCAAATGTATTTTTATTTTATGCTTTGTGGAGTCATTCTCATATGCTTTTTGGAAATAAATGGTAAAAATTAATATTTTTTTAATGAAAATGCTTAAAATGAAGTCTGTAATCATTTGGAAACTAATTTTAATCACTTTTTTAATATTAATAATCTTTTAAACACTGTGTTTTTTAATTCAACACTACAAAATCTTTTATTTCGTTTTGTAAAAATGTTCTCTTGTTCATTTCACAAATAACACATTTTCTCTTGTTTGTTTTGATTATATCGTTAACAACTTAAAGAAATTTATTATTCGACATATTGTCATAATTATATTGTAAGTGAAATTTATTTGCTGGTGGTTAAGCGATGTCTATATGCATTTCATTGTTGCTTTAATAAATCGTCAGTAGACTTCAACCACAACTTAATAACAAATATACTACAGTTGTCCCTTTCTCGCCGAACCTGTGTCAAAGCTGATTTTAGCTTTCTTCATCACTCATTTTCTTCACTTTGTGACAGCAGTCAGACAAGCAGAAACTTTTTCGAACATGTCGAAGGTTGATGCTCTTCAATGCAAGTCTTATTGCTAAGCTGATTAGTTTGTTAGGAAAGAGGGACGAGGGGAAAAGAAAGGTTACTGTTCCCTCGTCTCTCTCTAACTAAGTTAGCATCGACTCTGGCTTTTTACTTCAAGACAAAACACATTAAAATAAAAGAGAAAATTTAATAAGAGTTGTGAATTAGCGTAATATAAGTTAATAAATAAATAAAAAATAAAACAAAAACAATTTGTGTTGTAATATAAGTGCACATGTACGTATGTATGTACATAAATGTATGTATGTACACATGCATATGTATGTATTTTCAAACACATCGTCAGATGGGAGAGAGATGCCACTTTCTTATTTTTTATTTTCGATGATATGAACAATTTCCAATATTAGTTGTGGCACCCAGTTAAAGTCGATTCAACTTAACACACACTTTGTTTTTGACTATAGTAGAAAAATATTTAGAAACAGGCTTTTAATTTTAAGTTGTTTCTAAAACGAACCGACTTTATTCTGTGAGTATGGTTATGGCCCGTTATATTTTGTTATCGTGCCGCTGTTAGCGAGATATTGCGGATTTTCGCGATTTTCTAGTTTTTTGGCTCCTAGTAAGGGCAAAATTATATAATGGGAAAATGTTGTGATATTTATTCTAAGCAAAAATTTAAAAAGAATATAAAATTTTTCCAAAAAAGTTATAGTGTCAAATGTGTTTGTAGTGGAGATAGGTTATTATATGGATGAAGAGTGCAATGCGCATGGACGGCGTGCACGCTATCAGTGCAATTTTTACACACATGTGACTTTTTATGGCCAGTCTATCAGAAACTGTGGAGAGAATAAAATAAATACTTTCGGCAGTTTGGGTGGTCTAATGTGTAGTGTTGTCATGCGAACAAAAATTATTCGAATATTCGAACAACTTTTTTTCATTTTTGTTCGAACGAACAAAAATTTTCAATTTAGAATAAAAAATTATTCGAATATTTTAAAAATCAGTTAAAAATCAGTTTCATTCCTTTCTTAACAAACATTTTGTCATTAAAATTTTAAAAAATATAAAAAGCCCAGCTTCAATGCTTTCTAACAAATATTTTGTCAAATCATATGGAATACAAAATAAAGCTAAGTCGAACTTTTATTTACGTAAGGTAATTATCGCTTTTGTTAATTCTCAAATGTAAATCTTTGACGTTTTTTTGTAAAAAAAAAAAAAATTTATAATCAAAATTAACCTCCCACATCAGCAGAAATTATTGGTGCATATTTAAATGCAGCTGGTTCGTTTGTGGAATATTCAGTTTCTTAATTTGCGTTGTTAGAACTATAAAATATTGATGCAATTTGTTAAATTTTTTTATTAAATATTTTTTTTTTGTATAACTGTAATTTATTTTTAATTTTTTTACTTATTCTGCCTTTTAGAGCTCAAATTTGTTTAACCGCATCTACAATTAGTTCAACTTGAGCTTTAAAAAAATCAAAACCCTGTAGTATCAACAAGAAAGCCAGACTGTATGCCCAAAAATACCAATTCACTGCTATAGTTTCTTGACTTTAAAATTTCTTTAACTTTGTTGATAGAAATACATATATTATCCGACAGCCTATCTATGTATCTATCCACATGAGATTAATACGGAAACAATAGAGAGCGCCCAAAAAAATTACACAGACATTATTGGGGTTAAAAGGGCTACAATCTCAGGTACGGTGAAATATTGGATGAAATTTTTAAGTACCTGACAATATTTTATTAACTGATCTAAGAAATTGTACTAATATAAAAATCGTCACCAATTTTGAGGTTGATTTTAATTATTTGGAAATATCAAACAAAAGACCAACAATTTGCGAAAGATATTTTCCTACTTGTTCTTTTATCAATAGTAAAAAAAGAACCCCCTACAAGCTAAAAAGTGGGATTATCTGCTGTTTTTAAATTACTATTTTAAAAGAAATCAATAACATTGAAATTTTTTGTAAATGTGTATAAAAACGTAACTTTTTAACTAATTTCCTTTCGGTTTTTAGTAATATTTCTAAGTTTGTTATTACTATTATTTGTTTTTTTGTGTAATGAAATATTTTTTGTTTGTTAATAAAAAGAAATTAAACTCATACACATGCGTGTGGTTTTTTGCAAACTTTTTTTAAAATTATTCGAATAAATTTTTTTATTCTTTGTTCGTTCGAATATTCGAACAAAAGATCAATATTATTCGTTCGTTCGAACAAAAAAAAATCATGAAATTTCATTCGAACAAATATAAAACATGAATAATTAACAACACTACTAATGTGTATTCAAGTTTATTAGATGTGGGTGAATAAATTGCTATAAGAAAGGGCTGACATCTGGTTAAATCCTCTCTAAATAATTTATTTTCAATTATTTTAAAAATAGAAAAATAATAATAATGTACAAAATGCAGAATAAAATATTCTAAATACTAAAAATTGCGATAGACCAAATAATAAATAAACTATTTTTCATTTACAAAACAAATACGTATGTATGTAATGTTTATATTTATGCAATTACTTCATACGACGCGACGTCGGTGACGGGGACATAATCACCCTTATTCTAGTTGTCGACAGCGACGTCACTTTAATATAATACCCAAAAATTGGGGGTTGCTTACTCGCTCTAGGGAACAATTTAGTGCTACTGACAATCTATTTTCATTCCCTAAGATATAGAAAATAACATAACCTGCCAAGCCCCAATTTTTTGGTATTGTGTTAAAGTGACGTCGATGTCGACAACTGGAATAAGGGTGAATGTTCGGCTAATATGAATACATCACTCTTACTTACTTTATTTTCAGAAGGAAATTTTACGACATTAAACCGATGTAAAATCCATTAAATAAAAGAAAAAATCCTGGTTTTTATATTTAATCGATACAATAAAATAATAATTAAAGAAAACAAAATGGGGGTGGCGTTGGCTGTAGTAGTTAGCACGTTGACTACAAAACCGAAGGTCCTGGGTTCGATCCCGGTCTCCGACAGTTATTAAATATCAACACCACGCATATTTTCTGATGAGCATTTTCTGAGTCGCTTGGTATCAGTTATTGTAGGAAAGTTCAAGTGTTGAAGGCATAGTCATTGGTCACTGAAATATACCGACTTCATCAGATGCAAATCCTAATGTAACATCAGAGCGCCCTCCTTCGTCGGTATTGTGTAGCATAATCATCGGCGAAGTAAGATGAACAACAAAATGGCTACTAAGCATTTGAAAATTTAATACGCCTCGTTAACACCAGAGGCGCTGTAATTCTGCATTATTAAAAACGTGCAAAAAGCAGATGTAAAAGAATGAAGCTTTCCTATACCTCCTCCTTCACCACCTGTCTTCTCTATCACTATCCCTTTTCTAAAGAAGGCACCACCTAGTACTAGTAGTAGGCATTCATTGTCTGAGTGTTACTTCTCTTTAAAAAAAATTATTAATATAAAAAGTTAAAGAAAAGATTGAGTCAATTTTATGAAAAATGCTGTATCCACTTCTGCACGCTTCAAAAAAAAATAATTTAATGGAAATTTTTAGTACTTTGTCTAGCGGTCCTTTGATTTAATTACTAAGCATACTTTTGACCAACCTCTCGGCGGTAAGATTTTAAATATTTGCCCATTCTATTTGTACTCGGAACAAAAATTCATTATATGTATTTGGCGCACTGGCGTACTATCCAAGATGTTTTTTAAGAAAGCCCGTACATTTTCAATGAATTTGAGTTCTGGGCTCTATGCTAGGCATTGTGTGAAATTTTTGCTTTAAAAGCCAATTCTTAATGATTTTTGCCGTACGATTCTGATCTCTATCTTCTTGATATACAACAGAGAACAGGATGAAACCATACTCAATTGCTAACAATTCATAAATTCTTTGCTTTTGCCATGCATTCATTCGACAACAATAACAAATGTAATTGCTATGATACAATTCATTGTGATTTGTTGATTGATCAGACGCGCTCTGTTATAACAATGCCGTTATAATGCAAGCAGTGAAATGATATGATGCAGGGAAATAATGGATTTCTTTCATACCATTCACTCAGTATTCGCTGCTCTTTAGTACATCACGTTTGAATAATAAGTTTATTTTAAGTGATTTTAATAGTTATAAATTCGTTGCGTTTGAAACGACCAGTGAACATTTACATAAAGTAAGCAATGCACGCAATAAAATTCGCCGCACGCATCTCTTTCAATTGTGCCATGCGTTGTTTTTTTTCAAATGTTGTGCATTGACAACAATATGCAGGTTTTTCGTGCTTGCATTGAAAACAATAAAATAATAGGGCATTCAATCTGTTCTCTGACATACAACTTCTTCCTCTGTGTAACCACTTTGTTCCACAAAATCATGTAACTTCTCTTTTATGATGCTATCGATTTTTACTAATGGACCCAAACGGCACCAAGTGAAGTAGGCCCAAACCATCAAGCTTCTATAAACATGTTTCATGGATTTTTCCAGTTGGTGCCGCCTTTTCATAGATCGGGTCACATATATTGAATTCGGTGTCGATTATTTGACAGTACAATTATAGAAACCTGCGAAACATCTTTTGTTTGTACGGAAGTCGATATTCTTCTTGTAAAAGTTAAGTTAATCCGATTATATAAAAGTCATTCACATTATCTCGTTTATTTATTTATTTTTTTTTGAAGTTAATGTAATAAATAATAGATTTATTTTTACTGTTTTAAGTCAGTTAACATTCTAACTGCCGTATTCATAAAAATATTTAAGGTTTATTAAGGGCTTATTTGACATATTTCTAAGGGAAATTTGTCAAATAAAACTGTAATAAATCTTATTTTTTTATGAATACGGCATTAAAACATTTAAAATTAAATACCAACATTTTTAACTCTTTTGTTGTCGTTCACATGAAAATAAATAAATGTTATAAAAATGCAAATATGGTTTCGTCCGTTATTTAAAAGAACGTATACACCTATTCATTTTCTAAAAACGCAGTTAAAGACGTACAATAAATGGAAGTATTTTGTATTTTAAATACATTCACGACGTGTAAGTATTTTGCATTCTAAATACATAACCTGAAAATATTTTGTATTTTAAATATATGACTAGCAAGTATTTTGCCCAACTAAGATGACGATATGCATACACAATTGCTTACATTAGGGGTCATAAACATTACATAAAGAAAAGTGGTCTCAACGATTAAATATACATACATATATACATACATCTGTATGTTCATTTCTTTTTCTGCCATATGAAGATTTAAATTAAAAATTTTTCAATAATATAAGTACATGAGTGGTAGTGTATGTATAATCCTTTTAATTTTATTTTATTGAGGTCTAGATTATATGTATAAGTCGCTTATATTATACTATCTTTTACTCGCGGGTCCGCTCGCGTTGATTTGATATTTTGGAAACTATACTAAAAATTTATGAATGTTTTGTTACTGAAAATCAAAAAAAAAAAAATACATAAAACCGACAAAAAGAATACAAAAAATTAGTACACAGAATAAAAACCGGGTTTAAAACTGTTTAAACAATCAAACCCGAAATAAAATTGAACTAACCAGCCCAAAAATATGTTTTTCGGAAAAATTCCAATTAAATATAAAAACCCGGTCCGAACCAGATAAAAAATAATCGGTGTTTGCTGCTGGTTATGTAGCTTTCCATTGATGAAAGAATTTTCAAAATCGGTTTAGTGATTTGAAAATCTGTACCAAATATAAAAATCGGTTTTGACCGGATAAAAATTGAGCTGTGTGTGACGCTGGTAATAAAGTTTTCAATTGGTGAAAGAATTTTTAAAATCGGTTAGCGGTTTGAAAAACCGTGCCAAATATAAAAAACCCCCGTTCGAAACGGATAAAAATAGCCCATGTTTAACACTGGTAAGGTAGCTTTCTATTGGCGAAAGATCTTTCAAAATCGGTTTAGTGGTTTGCGCGTGAAAGCGTAGCAAACAAACAAATAAACGCACTTTGAAACTTATAATATGTATTAGTAAAGGTATGGTCACACTTGGGCAAACATTTGCCCAAAAAAACGTAACCCCTAAATATTAATGAAGAAGCTTTCAATTCAGAGACGTGTTTGTTAAGTTAAATTGTTTCCAATAATGTTGGGTTCTATGACATTGCCTATTACTTGTTTATGAAACTGTTTAACTGAAGAAAAACGTGTCTGAATCAAAATGTTTTTCACTAATATTTAGTGGTTACGTTTTTTTGGGCAAATGTTTGCCCAAGTGTGACCATGCCTTAAGGATAAGGATAAAGCTATGTACAGACGATTGTCAGATATTACAATATTATCAGATCTGGCAATGTACTGGCAATCAAAAATTGCCAGCACAAGGTACATTGTCAGTTCACAAGGTTGTATAAAATTTGTTAGAAGATCTTACAATTTATTGCCAGACGGTTGTATAACGATAAATTCATCTGACAAAATCGTCAGTCGAAAAATTGTCAGTTCACACGGTTGTCATATGCCAAAATTGTCAGATCTATTGTTACGCCAGACTCAAAGCATTTGTTACGGTGCGGTCACATTGGGAAAGCATTTGCATGAAATATGTTTACCCACATCTCCATAAAATGTTTTCAGAGTTTGGTTGGTGGTCACACTAAGCGCATAATTTTTACCATTTTTGTTTGTTCAAACAGCCATCAAATAGTATGATGTGAAAACATGGCAAAATACATTGTCTGTGCGGTCACACTTAAGTCAAACAAAATATTTAATCAAACTGTTTCATCAAAGGACAAATGTAACTACACTCTATTCACACGTTTTTACATACATACATACATACATACTTATGTACGTACATACATAATATGTATAATAACATATTATATACATAAAAATATAATAATAAATATGTTTACCTACTTATGAATGTATTTTTACTCATTGTGTAATTTTTAACTTTTTTATCTTAAACAATTAACAATAAATTTGACCAGTCAGTTAAATATTTTGCATCAACAAATGATTTTATTTCACAGCTGTTTGCTTATGTTTATTTCATAACAGTGTTTACAATTAAAGCTCTTTCGAACAAGTAATTAAACAAAACTTTAAGAGCTTTTTTAATTTCAGATAGAAAGATTTTTATTTCCTGTTTGCTATGCAATTTTCATATGCTTTTCGTACATATAACTACAATATTCCATTGATTTGTAAAGCTTTTGTTTACGTTACGTAAATAAAAAAGTATATTTGCTTTTATATGAAAAATTTCTTTTTAAGCCTATAGTACACGACTATATGTGGCTATGACTTCACGAGAATTCTAAGCATGTTGATTGAAATTTTTTAAGTAAGTAGCAGTGCCTACATGCCGTAAAATTTTAATAATAAGTTCTTGTTGAACCTTCATAGAGAACAGACGTCATAACGGTGTTTTTCTTACATACATATGAAACAAAAAACAACAAAAACAAAAATCGTACAAAAAAATATTCGTAAAGGTACGGTCACATTGGGAAAACATTTGCATGAAATCTGCTTTCCCACATTTCCAAAAAATTGTTTCAAAACTAAGGAGACTGTTTGGTGGTCACACTAATCAAATTTTTTTGACCATTTTTGTTTGTTCAAAAACCCATCAAATAGTGTTATGTGCAAACATGGGAAAAAATATTTTCTGTGCGGTCACACTTATGTCAAACAATATATTTAATCAAAATGTTTAATCCAAGTGTCAAAATTTAAAAACTTGATTTCCCAGAAATTTTTGTATAAATTTGTCACGGAAAATTTAAAAGATTTCGTTGCGTTATATTGTGCTCGGTCATAGTAATGGAACATTTTGATATATGTGAAATATTAGTGTTAAGCTGTGGAGCAGCATCATTATTAATGTTGGAGGAGGAAGAAAATGAAAAGAAAAAAAGTCAATGGGTAAGTAAATGGGTGCAACGAAGCAAACAAGAAGGATGCTGTG
The DNA here is from genome assembly GCA_936439885.1 of Nowickia ferox. Lineage (NCBI taxonomy): Eukaryota > Metazoa > Arthropoda > Insecta > Diptera > Tachinidae > Nowickia > Nowickia ferox. The sequence goes on from OW387026.1 coordinate 45,149,441, forward strand.
CCATAATATATATGTTTGCCTATCTGTGTATTTTGATTCATTGTGTAATCCTTAAATGTAATTTATCAATTCCACTTTTAATAATTAAATTTTTGTAGCAACAAATGGTTTTAACGCACGGGTGTTTGTTTATTTTTATTTTATGACAGTGTCGTCAGTTATAGCGCTTTTGAACAAGTAATTAAACAAAACTTTTAGCGCTTTTTTAATTTCAGTTAGTCCCCTTTTACAATTTGGAAATTGAAATGCAGACATTTTTTTAACTAAACCTTTTACAATTGGGAAATTAACAGACACACAAAAAATTTATAGTTTATTTACTGTTTGTTTGTTTTATGCCTTGATACTCATCAAGTATGCATACAGCCTATGAAAGGAGAGACAGCATGTGAAGCTATGGAATTTTTGTATATTTTTCATACCTATCAGGCATGTTCTGCAAATCACATTTTTCAAATCACATGTGATTTTGAAAGTAATTTTGGTCTTGCAGATATTTTTTTTTTGCTCTTTTTAATAATTTTTCTATTGTATATCATTTCTGCACGACATTTATCCAATATGATTTTACAAAAGGTCTGCAAGAAAACTATTACTTTTAAAATCACATGTGATTTGAAAAATGTTATGTGGCTATGTGGTCGAAAAACGACAAGAAACATCTCTCTGAATGAAATTAAGTTCTGTGTAAATGGTTGTTTAAGCAAGCATAATTTTTGCGATTTTTTATTATACTTTTACACTAGAAGATACATCACTTGGAAACAGTTGTCATTTGCCACTGTTTGTTCATACAAAAACTTTGTAAGAACAAATAATTTTTTGACCGAACTGACGAAAAATATTTGACAGAGGGTGGTCACACTATGTTCACATTAGAGAAACTTTTATTTGCTAACAAACAAATTTATTTTCTCTAAATGTTGCTTGCCCTCAAAAATATTTTGTGGTCAGATCTATGGCAATCAAAAATTTCATGATTTTGGTCAAATGTTTTACAAGTCTGACCGTAGCTTAATACATATTCACTTTGATAAAGAAGCTTTATTTGCTTTAATATTTTTTACATAGCATGAAATAACAACAATAACAAAAAAAAAACACAAACAGAGTGACATTGAGGAATACTATATATGAATACTTCAAATAAGAAAAATTGTGAAGTGAGATCTAACGGCAGAAATGCCTATTTTACGGTGAGTTCTGAAGCTCTTAATGAAAACAATTAAAAGATAAAAAACCTGATGATAGCCTTTTTTAACGGCGAAGCCACTTTTTCGTCAGCCATCAACTTCGCTTTGCCCAATGCCAACTAGTGATTCGTTAATATTACAGTTGCCTAGTCATATAAGTCAGCGATATCATCACCTTCGGGCTCGTGTTCATCAATTAACCAAGTTATCACTACAGATAACAGTACATAAAAACCCAAAGTCCAAGTCGCAATGGATAGATACATAACTTCTAAATTCTTCTAAAATTTCATCTGCTCCAAAGATGTCTGGGGATAACATCGCATCCTCTACTAATTGCCAAACCGTTTTAAAATTTTGCAAGATGACAACGACAAACCCCACCACCAATCTATTTGAGAGGAACAAAATTTAAACGCCCTTATTAAAAAATTAATCTCGATCATTGGTGAAAATAAATTTCATACTGTTACAATAAAACGTTGTAACATTAATGAAACGAAAATTCAAATTTATGAATAAAAGGATTTTCGCAAAATGGTTACTGAATTTGAAAAAAGTAAAAGAAGTTTATACACTTACCAGCTTAAGAGTGCTAAAGCCCTTCAGATTGTGTTGAAAGGCATAGATTCGTATGTTGTTCCCAAAGATATAAAAGATGCACTCGTCCTCCAGGGATTTAAGGTTAAAAATGTATCAAACACATTAAATAAGGAGAAGATCCCCCAACCTCTATTTTGCGTTGAACTTGAGCCAAATGATATAATATAAAATTGAGAAAAAATTAGACGCATCCAATTTTCAGTTTAAAATACCTTATATCGAAAAATAACAGACGAACCACACAAGCGTACAGTGCCATAATTGTCAAGAATATGGTCACACAAAAACTTACTGCAAATTACGTACAGTTTGTGTTATCTGCGGTGAACTGCACGGTACTGCTACCTATCCTAAACCAAAAGATCAAGCAGAAAAAAATTTTGCAATTGTGGAGGTAATCACACCGCTAACTAGAGAGGATGTCCTGTATATTCTTTCGTTAAACATACTATGGCACATAAACCTAAATTAGCTCCAACTCAATCTGCCAACACTTACTCCGCCACTTTTCCTCAAATAATCCAACCAATTACTTTACGTATATTGTATACCGATGCTGTTAAGAAAAATTCTATTCACGCACACAAAGTATCACCGCAAAATAATTCGACAAATATAAACTCTAGCTCCAATTTTATTCGCCTTAAAGTTACTATCGATAATCTGGTGCAAACTACAAACAACTTTACAACAAATATGACTAGCATGATGCAAGAAATGAAGCGAATGCAGAATACTCTGCTTCAAGCATTAATTAACAAGCCATGAACACTTTAAAAATATGTTTCTGGAACGCAAACGGCATTCGCCAACATAAAAATGAAATTGAGCGCTTCCTCATTGAAAAAAATATTGGTATAATGTTGGTTTCTGAGACACATTTGACTTCGAGAAGCCTTTTCAAAATCAATGGCTAAACGTTATATGATACAAAGGACCCGAGAGGAAGAGCATGCGGTGGATCAGCAATTCTAATAAAGTCGAGACTCAAGCACTATTTTCTTGATAGCATTTGTGAAAAACACCTAAAACCAACAAATATCTGCATTGAAATTTTTTTTACAAATTTCGTGATATCATCAATTTACTCCCCTCCCAGATTTTCAATCACTGATGATCAATACGACAATTTCTACAAATCTCTTGGGCCTTGTTTCGTAGCAGCAATGCAAAACATACGTTCTGGGGTTCGCGTCTTATTACGCCGAGAGGTCGAGCGTTGTTCAACACAGTTTCAAAAATGGGCTTGGACGTCATTTCGAGTGGGGAGCCCACTTACTGGCCTACGGATATACACAAAATTCCGGATGTTATAGATTTTGGCATCATGAAAAATATATCTAGGGATTTAATTAATGTTGAACGTTCCCTAGATCTCTCCTCCGATCACTCTCCCACAATCGCTACAGTTTGTAGACCACAAAGAAGTGACTTACCTCACCCATATGTGAAGATGACCAATCGTTTTAATTGGTTGGGGTTCACAAAATATCTCAATAGTCATTGTACGGAAAACATTAAGCAAAGAACATCCAAAGATATTGAATTTAACGTTGCCAATCTTAACGTAAATACTAAACAGGCTGCTGAACATGCCACTACCTCCCAGCCGCAGACTGGCTTTAATAAAATTTTTTCTACGGATATTAAACGCCTTGTATATGAAAAAAGAAGAACTAGAAGAGAGTGGCAACAACACAGATCACCACTAAATACAATTAGACTTAAGGAATGTACTAAAAGACTCAAATAGTTGCTATCGTCGGAAAAAACTGCTTTACTGGAAAAATATCTAGGTTTCGATATCACGTCAGCAACTAATTACTCTTTATGAGGACCTGCAAGAAATCTTAAAAGACCCGTTGAGCTTAAATCACCACTGCTCAATTCAACCAGAGGATGGGCAAGAAGCGATAGTGAGTAAAGTAACTTATTTGCTGAGCATTTAAAATCTGTATTCACGCCCTATTAATGTACGGGTACTGTTAATTTGCCAAGAATAGTTTCTCTGCCCTTTCGTCCCTTTAGGTTTAAGCTGCGTGAAGTACAAAAAAAAATTGCAGAGCTCAACCCAAAGAAAGCTCTAGGCATTGATAGAATTAGTAACAAGATGCTGATGAATTTGCCTCTAATTGCAATAAGAATCCTGCTATTTATTTTTAATGCCATTTTACTAATGCAGTATTTTCCACATAACTGGAAACTTGCCAAGATGAAAATGATTCCAAAGCCGGTCTGAGTCATATAAGCTTATAAGCTTACTATGTATCAACAATCTCAAATCTTTCGAAAAGCTGCTCATGACAAAATTTTAGTTGATAATGGGTGCATCCCTGACCATCAATTTGGTTTTAGAAGTCAGCGTACCAAAATTGAGCCAATTATAAGGAGGACATTTGGAGAAAAGAAGTATTGTTCTGTCCTCTTCATTGATGTTTCTCAGGCATTTGACAAAGTATGGCACGAAGGCCTAGTTTTGAAATTATAGACATATCTGCCAATAAACATACAAAAGCTGCTAGGAAATTCACTGTTGTGGAAGGAGACTTCATGAATGTGCCCGAACCTATATCTTCCGCGGTCCCACAGGGTAGTATTTTGGGCCTGTCTTGTATTTAATATATACTTGTGATATGCCTGTGAGCAATAATATCCATACATCTACATTTGCCGATAATACAGTCTGTATGAATATGCATAAAATCCTTATGAGGCATCCCGCAATCTCTAGGAACATATTTCCCAGCTGGAAATATGGTTGAACTTATGGAGAATTAAAGTAAATGAGCAAAAGTGTGTCCATACAACATTTACCTTAAGAAGAGATGCTTGTTCCCCCATTCGAATTAACAATCAAAATATTCCTCAACATTCTCAAGTGAAATACCTTGGTATACACCTTGATCGAAGGCTTATATGGAAACATCATATTGACTCTAAGTTGACTCAAATGAAACTTAAGTTAACTCAAATACATTGGTTGATTGACAGAAATTCAACACTCAGCCTAGACTGCAAACTGTTAATATACAAGTCGCTTTTCAAGCCAATATGGTGCTACGGAATTCAGCTATGGGATACTGCTTCAGCTTCCAATGGGGCATTAGTTATTGTAGTGTCTAAGCATATTTCTCTAGTGCACACCGAATGACAATTGTAAAATGAGCACACAAGTGTAAAAATATGTGTATGTGTAAAAGAAAAAACAAACAACGTAGATTGTTTGAGCGTGTTAGTTCGCATGCGATATTGTTTTATGTTTTATAATTTATTGATTTAAGACTAAAAATAAAATATCTATAAAAATAATATCTTTCACAATGGATATAAAAGTAAAAAGTTTTATTATCAATTAATATTTTATGTAATTTTGAGTTTTCAATATCATAAGAATTTTCTTAAACTTACTGAAAGTTTCAACTGGTTTGCTTCGAATATTTAAAAGCAAAATTAGCCAAATCGGTACAACTGTTTTCCGATTTTAGATAAATAGAAAAAAGTGTTCGTAAAAGTAGGCGTTGCAAATTTTTCTTTCGATGAAAACTTAAAATGCATTACTACGAATATTTGAAAGAAAAATTAGTCAAATCGATGGAGCCGTTTTCTGATTTTAGGTTAAGCGAAAAAATGGGTTTGAAAGTGGGTGGGGCAAATTTTTCTTTCAATGAAAACTTAAAATGGATTACTAAGAACATTTGAAAGAAGAATTCTGGTTTTAGGTAAATCGACAAAAGTGGGCGTGGAAGTAGGCGATGCAAATTTTTCTTTCAATGAAAACTTAAAATGGATTCCTACGAATATTTGAAAGAAGAATTAGTCAAATCGATGCAGCCATTTTATGATTTTAGGTAAATCAAGAAAAGTGGGCGTGGAAGTGGGCCAAGCAAATTTTTCTTTCTATGAAAACTTAAAATGGATTACTACGAACATTCGAAAGAAGAATTAGTCAAATCGATGGAGCTGTTTTCTTAATTTAGGTAAATCGAAAAAAATGGGCGTGAAAGTGGGCGGGGCAAAATTTTGTTTTCGTAAAAACCTAAGTTGGCCCATGGCGATCATTAGAAAGAAAAAACTGTCGAAATCGGTCCAGCCATTCTCAACTGATGCAATTACCAACGAACAACATTGATTTTTATTTATATAGATATTATTGATCTTCATATGTGCTGTCACTAAAATAAATATCATCGGAATTTTCTTCAGAATTTTTAGGTAATATTAGAAGGTCCAATACCTGCTGTGGTAACACGCTACTTTTCTTTTGTAATGCTTACTCATATTACTAATTATAGGATCAGAGCTTATTAAAAATCATTGGACTTTTCGCGACTGAATTTCCGTGAAAATGTTCTCTGAATGATTTAAAATCTTTATTACGAGCTTTCTCCAATAACTGACTAATAGGTAACAGTGCATGAGTAATAATCTCCGAACCATGTATTAAAAAATTATTTGAAGTGAGGGGCATGTTATATCATGTTTATTTTCCAACAAAGTATTTTACGGTCGATAAAGTAAAATTTCTAAATTTTTCAACATTAATCTGATGACCACACGATACAGCAACTAAAATAGAATGCAACTTTTTGATCAGTTCAACGTCGATTTTTGTAATTTCCGCTGAAACTTCGGGATTTTGAGAAAAATGTCTGGCTGTATTCCCGTCATTTGATTTCCGAACCCTGATTTTGGCTGGTCAACTATAAGTCTGGTTTTTTGTCTGAACTCGACCCGTATTTTTGATCTGGTTTCATTCACTATTTTGTTCTGCTTTGGACCTTGCTTGCCATTTTTTGATTGGAATTTTATATGAGAAGTGAAGAAGGCACTCAAAAAATCTTATCCAACCATGCAAAATGTATAAAGCAAACTGCAGATTATTATTCTCAACTTTTCTTTGGATGTCATCAATTGAATTGAACTCTTTACTTGTCGCAATTGAAACAAACAAAAAGAAAGATAAAACAACAATTATTAACGTTTCCAACTATATTAAAAGTACAAAAAATTATACTTACCCAACAGTTAAAAACGGAAGGACCATCTCCAATACTTATTAAAAGGCTAGATATTTTAACATGTACTTTTGCAAAGTCAAGCATCTGATCGCTGTACCTCAAAAGATCAAATTAACCTATCCAGTGACAAGTACATGTTAAAGTCCTATGTTATTTTACCAGTATTGGAGACGGACCTTTAGTTTGGAACTACTGGGTAATAATATTAAAAATAGGAATATTGATAGTTAAAAAATTAACAAAAATAAACAATAAAAAAACTACATACCTAACATACATATGTATGTATACACTTACATGATTAATACAGTTGGTGTATTACTGAGCATACACGAATTTTTCTTTGATGATGATTAAAAAAAATTTTTTTTCGTTCTTATCGCAAGAAACCCGCAAAATGTTTTTATATGATTTGTAAGTAGACTAACAAACAGTAGCAAACTTTAAAAAAAATTGTTTACTCAAGCTTGCCCAAACCGAATTTGAATTTATACTTAAAAGTGAAAAATTATTGTTTTTTAGACCAATTTTCAAAAAAAAATATTAAAAATATTTCTACAACAAAAATATTTAACTGGTATATATATTTGAGTTCCCAAATACCTGAGGTTGAAGGTTCAATTGGAAAAATATTACTTTTATTCTAGGAAACTACAAAAATTTTATTAAGAAAAATTCTTTTTTGAATTTTTACGACTGTTTTCAAAAAAATTTCAACTTTGACAACGCACAACTCGAAAAGTAAATAACATAGGAAAATGAAAACGATAATCAGTGATGCACAATTTTGTTTACTGTAATTGACTACTTTTAAAAAAATATTAATTTTCAATTAAGAGCCATTGTTGGGAATTTCAACCCAACGTGCGACGTAAGGTTATATCCACTTTGGATGATATGCTATCAATACAAGGATATAAAAGTTGGTACAATTGTGCCATTTTTAGCACATTTTGAATGCCAAAAGTACCGTAGCACCCCAATGACCATTTTAGCACTAAACTGTTACTTTTATATTTAGATCACAGAAACTAATAGTTTTTTTTTTGTTCTGACATTAAGGAATAATATATATTAATAGTATTAATTAATAATATTATAATAATTGAAGTACATAGTGTCTTTTTGTCAATCGTTAAGTTTTTACACACATAATATGCGTGCCTTTTTAGTTAATTAATAATAGTGTTACAAAATTAAAACTAAAGAACTTGGTACAATCGTACTGAAAATAGAAAAATTTTTCTTGAACAAGAGTGCAATTTGTAACTCTGATTTTGCATCCCTGTATCAATATGAGGTCCAAAAGATAACTCTGTGGTTTTCATTAATAACAGCGTATGTTAAAAAATCAAATTTCCTCAGTTGAGCCAGAAAGTTATTTTTCAAGCTTATTTAAAAACAGATAGAAGTTGTGTTGTTGTTTTAGAAAAATAAAATACATCATTAAAAAATAAAAAATAATGCACGTCTATATTTTTAAAAAATTTCTGAGACTTTTTTAAAAAGTATTTAAGTTATAACAATTTGATATCATAAACGCGAAAAAAGAAATATATAACATATGTTGTTATTAATGAAAACCACAGAACTTGTCATCGATAATGATACCAAAACATTTAAATTATTGACTACTTCAATTACTGAATCAGAAATCCTCAATTCAAAACTTGGACGGCTGTTTTCTATGGTTATGGTTACAGCACGTCTGATTGCACCTTAAACAGCCGACCAACTTCGTAATGTTTGTGTTAAATTTCGTCATTCGCTTACGTTATTGCATCCTCTGAAGCTAGAGAGTATGCACTAAGTACTTTTCCGCATATTAGAAGCGCTTATTTTTGTCTTAATGCTTTTTTGTACCAAATGTACAGTGTAACCTCTCATAACGGACAATTCATATAGCCGGACTCCTCTAATAACCGGTTTAGTAGTTTTGTAGATCCAACATGTTCAATAGTTTTTCCTTACTAAATGCATTCCCATAACCAGACACTCTAATAACCGGACGCGGACACAAAATTTCAAAAATATTGTTCAAAATTCCTCTCATAATCGGACAGAAGCGGAGATCCCACACCCATACATTTATGTTTGTGCTGGTGGTTCGTTTTTGAGCGTAATATAGTTTTCTCTCATCATATCAGGGCTGCCAAGGCATATTTGGGTCGTACTTATAAAACTCTAATTCGAGTAAATTTCTCTTGTATTTTACTTATTATTATTTACTGACTTTTTTTCAGCTTCAAATTGTAGTTGTAAGAAAAAAAAATACTTGTGTGGCAACACTCTATTCTTGAATAGCAGTATTTGTTATTAACATTTATTTGCTTTACATACACTTGCAAATACAATTTGAAGCTAAAAAAAGTCAGCCAATGTAGTAACGATAAAGTAAGAAAATAAAAAACATGTTGATTATTGAGTTCTTTTTTCAACTTTGTTATTTGTTGAGCTTCTCATTTGCTTAAATGAAAGTTTAATATATTAACTCTAGTTGTTCTAAGAAATTTGTGGGTAAAGGTTCCCTGATGATCTGCATTAGCAACAGTCAAATGCGCATAGGATCCAGATAAACCCCTAAATAATCAATTTCAATGTATTTTTATTAAAAAAATATTTTACTTAATAAGTAAAATAATAATTTTGGATTACTAGTGCGTTAAAAAATTTTAATCATATATATTAATTTTCGAAAAATAGCTTTTCACATCGATTTCTTCCAACGTGGCATAACTCAAACGTTTTGAAGCTAATTTGTTTGTTATTTTGAAGTAATCCTTAAATTAAATACCATATGTATGAATACATGTATTTCAGTAAAATTATGTTTTTGGTACATTGTTACACAATTAATACCAAAAAATAAGATTTCAAATTCTTATATTCATAAACCTTTATGTATCATCAATTATTACATACTAAAAATTAATATTCGTCATAAGAATAGTTGTTCAAATTATCGTTGTAAATATGAGGAATTTTTTTTTATTTATATATTTTGATCCTGTAATAAGACAAGGCTTTTATCAAACAAAAGTCTTTACAAAACAAGCAACTTTATTCGATTTTGCATCCATTTTAATTTTTTAGAACCTTTTAAAATTTGTTTCATTTTCTTTTCGTCTTTTAAATATTTTTATTGTTATTGTTTTATTGTTATACTGCAACTAATTGTAGAGAGGTTATGAAAAATGGACGAACGAATCGACTTCATTGTTTGCGAATACAAGAAAATAGTTGTGAAAATATATGAAAAATAATACATAAACTTTCACAATTATTTTACTTGAATTATACTTAAAAAACTGCCTACAGGTCAATGCTAACATTATTACACGTGAAAATTAAAAATATACCCAAAATAGCATAGATTATATTGCTAAAAACTTAATGCGTTATATTTTTTAAAAATGCTACAAAATGCTAAATAAATAATTGAAAAATTCTAAAGAAAATGTTAACTGCTAAATCGAAAATTTTGCAGCTGAATCAATAAAAAATGCTAAGTTTAGATGCAAAAATGCTAAAATGGCAAAAATGCTGCTCGTGTCAAAAAATGGCATAAAAAATTTGTTTAGCAATTAAAGAAAAACTTAAAATTATAATCGAGTTTGAAAAGGAGAAATATAAAATAAAGTTTTTTTGTATTTTAGCAATTTATTTTGCTACATTTCTGATACAAATTGCCCGTTTTTCTAGAGACTTTGTTTTATTCCAACAAATGAAAAACTTTCAATGTATTTTTATTAAAAAAAAAAAATATTTTACTGAATAAGTAAAATAATAATTTGGGATTACTAGTGCGTTAACAAATTTTACACTTAAATTGCAACAATTCCCACATAAAACACTAATTATTAAATTGACGGCACCCGGTCAAAAAAAAAAATACTTGTGTGGCAACACTCTATTCTTGAATAGCTGTTGTTGTTATTTACATTTATTTTCTTTACATACTCTTACAACTACAATTTGAAGCTGAAAAAAAGTCAGCCAATGTAGTAATGATAAAGTAAGAAAATAAAAAACATGTTGACTATTGAGTTCTTGTTTCAACTTTGTTATTTGTTGAGCTTCTCATTTGCTTAAATGAAAGTTTAACATATTAACTCTAGTTGTTCTAAGAAATGTTTGGATAAAGGTTCCCTGATTATCTGCATTAGCAACAGTGAAATGCGCATAGGATCCAGCTAAACCCCTCAATAATCAATTTCAATGTATTTTTATTAAAAAAAAAAAATATATATATTTTACTTAATAAGTAAAATAATAATTTGGGATTACTAGTGCGTTAACAAATTTTAAACTTAAATTGTAACAATTCCCACATAAAACACTAATTATTAAATTGACGGCACCCGGTCAAAAAAAAAACTTGTGTGGCAACACTCTATTCTTGAATAGCTGTTGTTGTTATTTACATTTATTTTCTTTACATACTCTTACAACTACAATTTGAAGCTGAAAAAAGTCAGCCAATGTAGTAATGATAAAGTAAGAAAATAAAAAACATGTTGATTATTGAGTTCTTGTTTCAACTTTGTTATTTGTTGAGCTTCTCATTTGCTTAAATGAAAGTTTAACATATTAACTCTAGTTGTTCTAAGAAATGTTTGGATAAAGGTTCCCTGATTATCTGCATTAGCAACAGTGAAATGCGCATAGGATCCAGCTAAACCCCTCAATAATCAATTTCAATGTATTTTTATTAAAAAAAAAAAAAAATATTTTACTTAATAAGTAAAATAATAATTTGGGATTACTAGTGCGTTAACAAATTTTAAACTTAAATTGTAACAATTCCCACATAAAACACTAATTATTAAATTGACGGCACCCGGTCAAAAAAAATACTTGTGTGGCAACACTCTATTCTTGAATAGCTGTTGTTGTTATTTACATTTATTTTCTTTACATACTCTTACAACTACAATTTGAAGCTGAAAAAAGTCAGCCAATGTAGTAATGATAAAGTAAGAAAATAAAAAACATGTTGATTATTGAGTTATTGTTTCAACTTTGTTATTTGTTGAGCTTCTCATTTGCTTAAATGAAAGTTTAACATATTAACTCTAGTTGTTCTAAGAAATTTTTGGGTAAAGGTTCCCTGATGATCTGCATTAGCAACAGTGAAATGCGCATAGGATCCAGCTAAACCCCTCAATAATCAATTTCAATGCATTTTTATTAAAAAAAAAAAATATTTTACTTAATAAGTAAAATAATAATTTGGGATTACTAGTGCGTTAACAAATTTTAAACTTAAATTGTAACAATTCCCACATAAAACACTAATTATTAAATTGAAGGCACCCGGTCAAAAAAAATACTTGTGTGGCAACACTCTATTCTTGAATAGCTGTTGTTGTTATTTACATTTATTTTCTTTACATACTCTTACAACTACAATTTGAAGCTGAAAAAAAGTCAGCCAATGTAGTAATGATAAAGTAAGAAAATAAAAATCATGTTGATTATTGAGTTCTTGTTTCAACTTTGTTATTTGTTGAGCTTCTCATTTGCTTAAATGAAAGTTTAAAAAATTAACTCTAGTTGTTCTAAGAAATTTTTGGGTAAAGGTTCCCTGATGATCTGCATTAGCAACAGTGAAATGCGCATAGGATTCAGCTAAACCCCTCAATAATCAATTTCAATGCATTTTTATTAAAAAAAAAATATTTTACTTAATAAGTAAAATAATAATTTGGGATTACTAGTGCGTTAACAAATTTTAAACTTAAATTGTAACAATTCCCACATAAAACACTAATTATTAAATTGACGGCACCCGGTCAAAAAAAATACTTGTGTGGCAACACTCTATTCTTGAATAGCTGTTGTTGTTATTTACATTTATTTTCTTTACATACTCTTACAACTACAATTTGAAGCTGAAAAAAAGTCAGCCAATGTAGTAATGATAAAGTAAGAAAATAAAAAACATGTTGATTATTGAGTTCTTGTTTCAACTTTGTTATTTGTTGAGCTTCTCATTTGCTTAAATGAAAGTTTAAAAAATTAACTCTAGTTGTTCTAAGAAATTTTTGGGTAAAGGTTCCCTGATGATCTGCATTAGCAACAGTGAAATGCGCATAGGATCCAGCTAAACCCCTCAATAATCAATTTCAATGCATTTTTATTAAAAAAAAAATATTTTACTTAATAAGTAAAATAATAATTTGGGATTACTAGTGCGTTAACAAATTTTAAACTTAAATTGTAACAATTCCCACATAAAACACTAATTATTAAATTGACGGCACCCGGTCAAAAAAAATACTTGTGTGGCAACACTCAATTCTTGAATAGCTGTTGTTGTTATTTACATTTATTTTCTTTACATACTCTTACAACTGCAATTTGAAGCTGAAAAAAAGTCAGCCAATGTAGTAATGATAAAGTAAGAAAATAAAAAACATGTTGATTATTGAGTTCTTGTTTCAACTTTGTTATTTGTTGAGCTTCTCATTTGCTTAAATGAAAGTTTAAAAAATTAACTCTAGTTGTTCTAAGAAATTTTTGGGTAAAGGTTCCCTGATGATCTGCATTAGCAACAGTGAAATGCGCATAGGATCCAGCTAAACCCCTCAATAATTAATTTCAATGTATTTTTATTAAAAAAAAAAAATATTTTACTTAATAAGTAAAATAATAATTTGGGATTACTAGTGCGTTAACAAATTTTAAACTTAAATTGTAACAATTCCCACATAAAACACTAATTGAAAAACATTGAAGTTATTTTGAGGCCCAACAGCTGAAATTGTACCTATCTAAGTTAATAGTACGTTTCCACAGGCATGATTTATACAAATCATGGTGATTTGATCATGTTAATTTATACATAATTTACCATACATTTTGCATATGAATAAATCACCTCAAAGTAGTTGATTTATTTTAAATTATTTCGAAAATACTATAAAATTCACATTGCAGCCACAGAATACACAGAAGTGAAGAAAGTGACATATAAAAAAAGCTTCAATCAGGTTTTTTTAAATTCGTGGAAAAAAGAGAAAAATACAGTGTATTTGATATTGTAGTGCATTACTACTTACCAATTAACACAGCTAATAAAAAGCGCTGTAGTTTTATTGCACTAGAAAGAAAAATCAAAATAAAAACGTCGAGAAAATTTGAGGGAAAACGAGACAAACAGAAAAATACCCTTATATTCCGTCTCGTGACACTTCTGTATGTTCTGTGTTACAGCTGCTGCGCCCACCTTATAAATAAAGTACGTGCATAAATTGAATACGAAAATTCGAACAACAAATCACGCTAAAGCTCGGTGGAAACACTTTGAAGTGATTTACTTAAACCTTTTTGATTTAAAAACTGTGGAAACATAAAGCAGTCTACTCTAAATATATTTTTTCAACCACAATAAATTACCAACAAATCTGTAAACCTCTAATAACCTGACAAAAATACCGAGACGGTGAGTGTCCGGTTATGAGAGGTTTCACTGTACATATTTTTGTTGGGAAGTTAGTGGTTTATATGACAAAAAATACCGTTTTGACAACTCTGCTTGTGAACTTTTATTAAAGGTTTATTTATTCTTAATTTGGGTAAGGAAAAATACTACATATTTGTTATGTTTTCTTTATTTGTTAATATGTACATAATTATGTGCAAATGCATGTACATATGTATGTACATAGCAGCCCAAGCAAGCACTTTAGCACCGTCATATGCATAAAAATATCGGCATCAATAATTGTGTGCAGATCTTGTACATATTTATTTACACAAATTTATACATATATACATACATATGTACATTCATATGTGCCTACATTTTTTAATGCATGAAAATATTGTCGTACGTTTGTATGTCCATATCTATGTATGTATGGATATACATACTAGGTATTTATAGTCGCAATATATCGAGGTGTTACGACTTTTGTATCTTTAACCTTTAAAGACCATTATTAACTCGTACCGTAAAGTACGGAATTCATAAGTAGATACATATATTTTTTATTCTATTTTATTTTATTTCTTTCTTATGTCGGTCGCTACCGCAACCGAGTTATTTTTGGTTGACTTTTGAACTTTTTTATTTTTCTTTTTATGTTTTCAGTTCGTTATTTCACTTTATTTATTTAGTAGTTGTCGCTTTATTGCGAATAGGTAGATCATTTTGTTTTAATAATTGTGAGTTTTAAGGCCGAGTCATATAGAATCCGTCGTACGTTATGCGTCGCCTTGTTCAGTTGGCATTAACGGAACGACGAAGGAAGTCGACACAATGATTACGTTGCTGATGGAAACATTTTAGCAGCTTCAATAGGTTTCTTCGCCATTTCATTAATTAAACTAAATTTTTTTTATTTATTTTATTTTATCGTTTCTCCCACAAAACAAAAATTTAAATCAAAATCAAAACATACAAAAAACCAAGTAATAGCTGTCAAACTACTCAACGTCCGCTAAAAGTTAACTCAATGTGACTGACAGAGCTCATAAGAAGTTTAACGTATGACATAGTCTATGTGACTCGTCTTTTAGTGCGTCACTTTGACAGTTCAAATACAAAACTTTACATGAATATACTTATATGTATGTATGTATAGGATTGCAAGTGCGTGTGTGTTGGTTTAAAAAAAATTAATCAAAAAACACATTGACATTGTAGGCTATGTCAGATAACACTTTTGCTTCGCGTTGCGTTGAAGATTCGCTTTGACATCTAAGATGAAATGCACATGCTTATATGAAACATGTCACGTAAAGTACTTTTAACACAAAGCGAAGCGGAGAGTTAGGCAACTGTCAACTTTTTGTATCCATGACAATCGGTTGGTATAATTTTCTTAATTTGTTTGGCCAAACTCGCATTTAAATATGAAATTTTATTAAACTTTTTGTAAATTTACATAAATACATAGTTAGTTTTGTCAGAGTAATCGAATTGTGTTGTGCTATATGCGTACAACAGTGAAACAAATACATAGTGAGTGTTGTCAAAGTTTTTATTGTGTCATACACATTTTTCTTTACGCTTTTCTGCCAACGTTAGCACGTTACGCAAAGCGTTAAATTTTTATCTGACACGGCCTTATTTGTTAGATTCAATACTTTTCAGTTTGTCGTACTTGTGTTGAGAAGATCTGAACTTCGATTGTGCTCACGACTATTAAAGTGGTCTAAGTTATATGTATATACATTGTATATTGTTTCGAGATAATTAGAAGATTACATTTGAATAAATCAAAAATATGTTTAGAGTTGCATTAGTCTTAATTAATTTATTTGCTATTTGGAAGCAACAATGCATGTGACTTAGACTACTTTCATAACTATGGGCACAATTATCAATTAACTATCAGTAACAGACTTGATACAATTCCAATTTGTTTAATATTAATTCCATAAAATTTTTATGAAATTATCAAAGTTTACATAGTATACATAGGTTGTCAAAAAATTATTAATTTTTTGGTTTTTTTCTGAAAGTTTTGAGGTTTTACTTGTCTATTTTGAGTAATATTTAGGTCGATATATGTAGTCACGTGCTTGTTATTGTTTTTCCTCATGTCACTTCGAAATGATTAGGTATGAATGAATGCATCTACATTGTAGATTCTACATACATACATATGTACATACGTAATATGTATTTATGCGTCTATGGATGAATGTATGTATATACATACATATGTACATATGTATGTACTATGTATTTATGTATGTACATATATATTTTTTAATTATCATAAATTTATCTTATTATGAAAACACTTTTTAAAACAATTTTTTCACAATTTTGAAAATTTCGATCACCGAACACGTATTTATTGTTAAGAAAAATAAAAATAACACAATTCGATCACACTTGATAAGATTGATCGGTAAAGAAATACATACATATGTATAATCCATTGAAACTAAACAAGATCTCTTTATGTGTGTGTGTTTGTTTTTGTATTAAGTATATTTATATTTTCTTGGTTTATTTTTGATTTCGTTCGTATACTCCACCGCGGTACACACGCTTTCAGTGCCGCATGTTCAAGTCAACTACAGAAAACCATAAGCAGCGGACGCAAATAAACCTCAACTGAATCAACAATGTGTAAAAACTGTCATAATCGTAGTCTGAGACGATGGCAATTATACGTATGCATGTATGTCCATATGCATGGTTGGTATGTAGCACAGTGGATCGTTTTGAATTTATCCGTTGCAAAAACATACATAACATAAATAAAGGTATTTTAAAACTTTAAAAAGCCGTTGAATTTAAAATCATTTTCCCAGGTAGATATTTTGTTTTCAATATAAGTATATAACCAATCGATAGCACGTTCCCAGCGGGAAAAGTGGTCATTAATTACATAAATAATGCGAGTAATAATCTATTATTTTCCAAATTTTCCCTTAGAAACTAGAGGGTTATTTGATCAAACATCAGAATAACATATTGAATACCACGTGCATTACATCTGCAGATGAACGAATGTATTGTTTTTGCTTGTGATAAGTGTCCGTGTTTTCCTTAGAATTTGTTAGAAAAAATAGAAATCTGTTGTTTCTTGCTGCCTTTAGATCGCCTTCAAACTTTGTTATTTTTATTCGAAGACGCTGTTTGTGATTGAACTAGAGTTTGGGATTTCACGGACTTTTCCACTTGCCGGGAAACGAGAATGAAAAAATCGCGTTCCCGGGAAAAGTTAATTTTCTAAATTAAGTACATTTATTCTTTTTAAATAAAAGTTAATGCAGAAACAGTTCTAAAACAAATATTACACGTAATAGATCATATGAAGACTAATTGACGACTGTTACCGCAATTAGTAAACAATTTATATTAAGGCCTCCAAATCATTTTATTAAGAATTTGTTTTGCTTGTGTCTCATTATTCTTGAAAATTTTCCTGGAAGATTCTTATCGTTAAGTACAAACAAGATACAGTACTATACACAGCTGCACCAATTTTACATAGCCTGAGCCACAGTCTGTCTTAATGTCTTTAATTTTTCATGTTAAGTCTCCCAAAATATTTCCTTCAGGATTTCAATAACAGCTTAAAATTCTCACTACACTTTCCAAAATTAGTGAACAAATTTTCGACGAAAAATTACTTCAAGTTTGTTTAACATCGAATTATTTACTTTAGGAAACGACTTGATTATTGCAATAATTGCTAATTATGCAAAGTACTCCACCTCCTTATGTTATACACAGAAAAAAACTCATTTTCCAATTCAGACACGAAATTCTCTGAATCAAATATAAATTTATTCAATTCAGGTCATATAAAGAAATTTGTAAATTCAAATGCAAAATTTTGTAATCATTTGTTTGAAAAAGAACTCTGATTTTTTCAATCAACAAATTGTCTGACTCAACAAATTGTTTTACTGAAATTAAAAGGTAAATAAAACATATACCTTTTCTGTACAGTATGCAATTTCTATATTGGAACAGAACTCTTCTCTAAAGGCCGTGATACACTAGCCTACACGATCGTGCGATTTTTCAGAAAATACAGCCCTGGTATGATGGAGTCTATGAACATTTTCAAAAGACAAAAACAATTCATCAGATCAGGGTTGTATTTTTTCATAGATCGCGCGATTGTGTAGGATAGTGAATCATGGCCTTAAACAATCTTGCTACAAATGTTATTTTATATTAATTGTATGAATTACAATTTTTTACTTTGTACAGTTTTTTTGTATAAAGACAAGACAAAATTTTATTTCAAACAAACGTATGTTGGAAATTTTTTTGGAATAATTTTTTCTGTGTAGTGATTAAAAGATAGTCATTAAGGCTATTTCAGACTATAATACAACTATTAATACTTTTGACTAAAATGCCGCTCTGATCTAATGTCAGTTTGAAAAATTTCAAAAAACAATAAAAACTCAGCATGTCAGAGTTTCATTTTCCACAAAAGTTTCAATACTTGTATTATAGTCTGAACTGGCCTTTACAAAATGCATCTTGCATGTAGTTTTCGAGTCAAGCAATACTTTTCTAGTAGACGAATTAGGAGAAATGATATAACTTCAAATTTATGGAATTTTTATGAAATTCCGTATAAATTTAAACAGCTCACATTTTTATTAAAAAAAAAGTAGCTAGTGACATTTTACTGCTTGTTTATCTGTGTCGAGGGAATTCTTTCCTTCTTACAGTTACATTTGAAACAAAAACAAAACTTTCGAATTTGTTTTTGTTTTAAATAAAATTGTTAGAATGAAAAATTTCCTTTGAACAGGGTATTAGTGTTTAAACAGATTATGAAAAATGTATCAACTTTGACTAAATCTATTCATCGTATAGATTTAGTCATACAATCATTCCAGCGACCTTTTGAAATATTATCAAAAAAAAAAAACTGAAAGTTTTGATATTAAAGTAAAACATGATTATAATAAAAATTTCTTATATGAATGAAAATAAATTTCACTGCCACTTACGCCATTTTATAAATATGTGAAGCACTAAAGTCTATATTTTTATGAAATAACGAGTACTTTTAATTTCCCGCTTTCCCAGGAAAGTCTCAAAAATTTCCCGGGAATATTAGGAACACATTTCCCTGAACACATGCCAGTGAACTTATTTTTTGCAAAAATAATATTTAAAAATTATGCATTGGAGAAAATCCATAGAAAAATTCAAAATCACAAATATTGATTCCATTAATTAATAAATAAAAATAAATAAAAAATTAATTAATAATATAGATATAATTAATTATGCATGCATACGTAACATAATGCAATGAATTTTACATTTGATGAAAACAAATTAATTAAAGAATTCATTCCTCGGACGCATTAAAATAGTTCATTACTTTCCCAGGACATGTTCTTTGTTAACAGTAATGAATTCTGGAATGGAAAATTATACATGTTGTGCATTACCTTCTTCTTTACTATCATTACCTTTTCCCACTGGGTTGGACTGGCCGTAAGCCAGTGGTGGCCTCTCAATTTCCCAATGATTGTTAGAATAAGCTATTGTTTTTACAATCAACACGCGTACACTGTGCGTAAGACTAACAATACACGAGTATTGTATATTTGACCATCACTGCTTATTACAGTGAAACGTACGCCATATGCGAGGAACACAACTGGGACGTCCACAGTAACGAATTCGTCCATGAAAATTCGCTGAGTAAATTTGTGGTGTGAAATAGAACAACGACGAATAAATAAAAAACAGCTCTTTTAATTGATAAAGTTGGTTATTGTTTGTGCAAAGAGAGAGAGAAAATTGTTTTCTCGTCGTTCGTCGGAGTAAAAATATAAATAAACCTATAACAGAGTTCGTGCCCGTTTTCATATCCACAAATGTGTTTTATTTTTATGACGAAGTTCTGAAGTAAAATTATTTTTTTCGAATTTACAAATTAATTTTTTATCTTTATATTCAAAATACATACAAAGAATACATTGAAAAACATAGTTTCACTAAATAGCTGTTTAATTACGATTGAAAACCAATATTTTTCAACGTAATTATAACTTTTATTACAAAACATTAATGTACTTACGGCTTTTTGGTTTAAGAAAAAACGATTCCAAGAAGCCCTAAGAACCATTACTAGAAAATTATTTATATAATTATATATATACATATATATATTATTTTATAATTTTTTTTATTAAACCAAATCCGCATTGATATTTTAATGATTATTCTGAAATTTGGCACCTAACAAATAAATGGTCTTAAATTTATAAGGTTTTTTGTTTCTCGTGTAAAAAAGCTAAAATCCGCTGTAACGCGGGTTCTGCGTGAAAGGGACAACTAGAGTATATTTGTTATTAAGATGTTAACAAAATAATCAAAACAAACCAGACAAAATTTGTATTTTGTGAAAAAAACAAATGTTCATACATATTTACATAATTAAATGAAAGAATTTGTTTCATGGAATTAAAAAAAAAGAATGTGAAAAAGCTTATTAATATTAAAAAGGTAATTAAAAATTATTTTAAAATGATTTTAGATTTAATTTGAAGCATTTTTATTACAAATATTAATTTTTACCATTTATTTACAAAAATCGCACAACAAATGAGGTTACAAAGTATAAAATGAAAATAAACTAAAAAACGCCACAAGCAAACAACCTTTAAAGAAGACGTAGTGACAGAATGAGCGAGACCGTCCGAAAACACGTCGAATGAAGTTGTGTACGCATGTAGGAAATTTTTCGTTTTTTATTTTTTTTAACACACAGAACGAAATTAAAGCAAAAATTTTATAAATTTGTACAAGAAAGAACTAACTATGTAGTTTTGTGTCATAATGAAAAATGATTTTGACAATATGCAATTCCTTTTATTTTATAGAACATATAATACTAATAGTATGTTTCCTCTATACGTGTTTCGATCTCTATTTATGCTTCACATCCCAATCATGAGCGAAGCAACTTCCTTCGCCACAATAAATTATGAGAGCGAATCAAATAGATTCAATATGAATCTACTTGCGAAGAACGTAAAATTGGTATCTTCTCTAAAGTCTATAGTACACAGCATGTAAAAAGCCACATGCGTATGTGTTGATGACGTCACGGGAATTTGCGGCATGTTGGTTGCATTTTGTGAAATTACTAGTAGTGGCTACATGCCGTAAAAGTTTCATAGTATTTTTGTTCCAAAATAGAAATGTGACACATGTAGCCGAATCGAACACATTTTCCGAGGAAGCACATCTGTAAGCATGTGAATATCTACATGTACATAAGTTACTAGTACACGGAATGTAGCAAATTCAGCTTCGTGATGACGTCAAAATTACGTCAGAACCACATGCGCATGTGGTTTTTTACATGTCGTGTACGATACGCTTAACTTTTCAGTTTGTCGCCTGTTTATCTGAACTATCTATCAACACAAAATAGGTATATGTGTATGTGTGCGTAAAGAAATAAAAAGTACCCTGCAGTCGACGTAGCTAGCGAATGTCTAGCTATTTCGTTAACTACCAATCGTTACCACTAACTACCAGCCTAACTGCTAGCAATGCAAAAAACTGACGATTTTAACATGGGAATGAGATTGACGGTAGTCAATTGCCACTATATGCATAATCCTTCATCAGTCATTTCGATTATGAATACAATTAACTTTTCTTTTGATAAAACAAATAATTATTCACCCTTATCGGGAATGTAAGGCGAACATTTCGTTCACGTGAAATGTTTTCCGTAAACAAAAAATGGTGAACAAAATTAAAGAATAAACAAACATTGGCGATCACAATTTTAGGGAAAGGGAACACATTTCACGTGAACTGTTATTCTTGGTAAGGGGGATTATACATTTTTCAATTAATAGTTATTTTTCTTTTTTGTGAAATTTAATTTAATTTTAATTGACTTCTCCTGCTCATTTTAACTTTCTAAAAGAAAAGCACTTTTTTCACGAACTTCCAATCAATATAAAATCAAAATAATTGTGTATTTAAAATAATTTTTTCTTGTTGATTTTCTTTGGAATAACAACACAGATTTTTTCCACTCGGAAAAAAAAGTTTTTTAAGTTAAAGGCATTAACATATCCATGAAAGAGAGAGTCAAGAGGCGAACTCTTGCATTACTTGTGGCTAGTGTAGTAGCTAGTCGATTTTTTGTTGGGGAAATACCTAACGATTTTGAGTCAATTTCTACTTTTAAAACTGGAGGGAAACCAAACGCACCTATGTATATATAATGCTATGTTTCCACTACGAGTTGAATAACATACTTCGCTTTCTAAATCATGTTTAAAGGTGAATTCACCCATTGTTTCGGAACAACATTTTCGTCTGGAGAATATTTTTTTACTGAGAGTTTTTTGCAAGACGAGTCATCCATTTCGAAAATTTTTTCTGTAAAATCAAAACTACTATATGAATAAAGTGTGTAAACGATGCGTATTAATTTTACAAGTGGCAGCACAGCGGCAAATGTTCACAATTTGCTGTGTCACACACATCTTTTCAATTGTTTAATGCAATTGTTTGTATGTTTAATTTTTAAATTTTCATTTATTTCTTTTCTAATAAATACAAGTATACTCTGTGCTTTTATTATTCATATAACACAATGTGGCAACTCAGTTCAACTTTGGCTAAAAAATTAAAATAGTTGGCAGCTCAGTTCGATTTTGTCCGGACAAAAGTTTAAATTAAACCAATTCAAGCAGAAAATGTTCCGAAAAAAATTTGTTCTCTTCTCTCTCCCTCTCTCTCTCTCTCAAAAAGAGAAGGGTAAAACTCCATTTGGTTTGTTTTTATGTGTTCACACACACATACACATATACCTATTTTGTTTTGATAGCTAGTTCAGATAAACAATCGATAAAGTGCGATAAAAGTTAGAGAAGATACCAATATGACGTGCTTCGTAAGAAGATTCATATTGAATCTACTTGATTCGCTCTCGTAATTTTGTATCGCTCATGATTAGGGTGTGAAGCATGAATAGAGAGCGAGGCACGCATAGTGAAAACGTACTATAAAAAATGCCAAAACGAAGCACGTATGCGGAGTGTAAATGGCATTCATAAACAATATTGAGAAAGCGAAGCATGTGATTCAACTCGTAGTGGAAACATAGCATAATAGGGAAGACTGTAGATTATTCTTAGTTCTGATAAAATTTCAGCTTAAAGGAAAGAAAAAACATAATTAAGCTAATCTAAATATTTGTTCAGAACTTTTTCGATAGATATCAAAAATTTCTTTCCAAGTTACCTCAAACTCCAAAAATTATGGGTGTATGGAGAGTTTATTCCTAAACTGTATGTATGTCTGCACTAGTATTGAATTCTACAAAATTGTATATTAGTTATTTATAAAACTGGTTAAATTAATAAATACGTGTTGTCAGATATGGCGATATCTCGCCAAACCTGGCCACGAAAATTAGTTTTTGGCGATGAAAATTTTGAAATGGCGATTGCCGATTTACTTGGCCATATTTGAACTCCTTGGCGACATTTTTGGCTATATTTTTACGATTTCAATAAAATAGAATAATGTTAAAAATATTAAATTTTTTTTGTTAGGAATTTTTTGTACAACATAAAATATTTCTAAGGAGCAAATTCATGAAAAATAATTTGGTTTTATAAAAGGTTTATTGATCAAATTTCCATAGAAAATTTGTTTCATAATCCTCTTATTAAACAGAAATTTTTTTTATGAATGAGGCAATAAATGTTGTGACTCTTTATCTCAAACAAAATTTTCTGAAATTCAAGAAGTTTAAAAAAATATGACCCACAAAATCTCATTTGGTGTTAGGAAACACAGTGGGGAAAACTTTCCTTTAATAATTAGAACCAATATTTTGATAATGAAGCACCAAAAAGCCTACACGAGTTCTTGCCTAGAGTGTATGAATACGACGATGCTCTGGCACTTACCACTTCAAGGATATGATATGTGTACTTAAATACACATTTAAGTAAATGTTACTTCAGTTTTATCACAAGATTTAAATAATAATTTTTATCTTGGTGTTCAAGTTCAATTTATCCTATTTGGATTGATCTTTCGGAATAAGTTATTTTAAGTATTTTTTGTACTCCAGTATTTATATGTTAATGTAAGCATTTTTCTTAATTTTTCTTAAATAATATAGTTTTTATGTTTTAAGATAGACGTTACCTACTGAATTTAAAATTTAACAATATTTGTAATGTAATTACAAAATAAAAAAATATTTTTGTACCTATAATTTAATGTTTTATTATATTGGCGAAATTTGGCGATATTCGACAAGTCATTTGGCGAGAAGGCTCAAAATAATCTAACATCACTGGTGGTTACGCTTTTTTGGGCATACAGAGGTAAACTCGACCTTAGGTATAAATGTCCTGTATTTTTGTCTATTTTACTTGAACCATTTTACATGACCGACGTCATTTCCTATATTCCGTATTGATGACTGAGCATCATTTGAAAAACTAAGTTGAGAATTGTCATTAGCTTCACGGCTGCTTTCACTAGTGTCTACAAAGGCCATGATACTATCCTATCCATGAGATACTCTCCTACACAATCGCACGATTTAAATTAAATTAAAATTATTAAAAAAATGTATTTTATATCTTGGCTCAATAAAGGTTTCCATGGTAAAAATATTAAATTTTTGAAAATGAAAAATTTTAACGAGGACTTTAAACTACGCACAACTCAACACGAGATGTTCGTGACAGAAAATCAGATTTCGTGCGTGTTCGGTTAGTATTGTGTTGAGCAAAATTTACATGATAAAACACGATACGATGTTATGTGCAAAATATGTATACGTAAATTTTAAATAAAGAAAAAATTTAATATTTTGCATTGTCAAACACGCGAAACCAGCAAACTTTTCGATAGTGTAGAGGTCTCTTAAGCTGAAGAAACTGAACAGTTGTGCAGTTTCGTGTTGGGAAACAAGATATAAGTCCCAGAGCCCGGGAATATTTAATTAAATTTTAGAGCCTGGGATTTTCGGGATTATCTGAATCCCGTTTTTGCATAAATAATGTTTTTCACTCTCATCTTCTATATTAAAACTTTTTAGAAACACCCTGTTATAAAAAGTTAAATTAAAAATGTGCTTTGAATAAATATTTAAGTAGATAATATTATATACATATTAGGGATGCCAATCGGGACTGGTACTTACGATCCCAGTATTTTCCGGGATCCTGAAATTTTTTGAGATTCCGGAATTATTCGGGACTCTGGGTTTTTTGAACATTAAAAGAAATATGCTTTTTATTGAGGTTCACAAACAAAAGTTTTATAATTTTTTTATATTACATAGTCGAAAACTATTTGAAAATTCACAAATAATATTTTTGAAAATCACAAAAGAAAATATTCGCAGCAGGCTTACAAACTTTAACAAACGCCAGATTCATTTCGAATATAAATTATTTGCAGGGTTTTGTTAAAGTTTCTAAGCTAACTACGCTTATTTTTCTTTTGTGATTCTCAAAAATATTATTATTTGAATTCTCAAATAGTTTTTGAAAGTCTGTGCATAAGATAAGAAGTTTGAGACTGTTCAAAATATGCGGTTGAAGCTTACGAATGATTTGGCAAAGCACCAATGAAATACATATATAGACAACGCTTAACCACCGGCAAATAAATTTCAGTTATAAAAGATCAATATTGTGTTGCCACGGGTACTTTCTTCACATGGGGGAAGGTCATGATGAATTTATTTAAAAAAAACAAACAAAAATTAGTAAGCAATTGCGGGATTTTCGGGATTGGCAAACCAGATACATATATACATACGTACATAGTATATAAGTAATATATCTTATAGCATTTTTTGCAATTTATTCTATCTTCAAATATGAACTAACAATAAATGTTCAAATCTTATAACTAAATATAATTATTAGGCTCGACCAGTATCGGAGATAAACTTAGTGATACTAAATTATTCATACATAAGAGTCGTGCTAAGCAAAAAATAAAAGTATTTTCACGCAGATTCATCTGGAGTAATGCGTATTAGAGCCGTAGTGTCCCTCTTTTTTAAGCGGATGTGTCGAGAAAAATTCAAGATGTTACGAGCAAGGGGATTACGATGGGACTCGAGTTTTGTTAAGTATTTGAATGCGTATTGTATGCCGACGCTGTGAAGATCAATTATATTCCCACGCAGAAAGTTTCACCACCTAATAGTTCTACAAGTGCTAACACAAGCTTTAATTTCATTCACCTTGAAGCTACTATTGACAATCTGGTGCAAACTATAAACCAATTCTCAACAAATATTACTAGCTTAATGTAAGAAATGCTGCAAATGCAGAATACTCTGCTTCAAGCAATAGTTAACAAGCCATGAACACGTTACAAATATGTTTCTGGAACGCAAACGGCATTCACCAGCACAAAACTGAGCTGGAGCACTTTCTCACAGAAAAAATATTGATATAATGCTGATCTCTGAAACTCATTTAACTTCGAAAAGCCTAATCAAAATTAGTGACTACACCCTATATGATTCAAAGGAACCTAGATGAACAGCATACGGTGGATTGGCAGTTCTAATAAAGTCAAGGCTCAAGCACTATAATCTGGATAACATTTGTGCAGAACATCTACAATCCACTAATGATAGTGGCGAAAATGTTATATCATCAATATACTCCAAATCCGGATTTTCACTCACTGAGGATATATACGAGAATTTCTACAAATCTCTTGGGACTTGTTTCGTAGCAGCTGGCGACTACAATGCAAAACATATGTTCTGAGGTTCGCGTTTTATTACTCCTAGACGTCGGGCATTGTTCAACACAATTTCAAAAATGGGCTTGGACGTCATTTCGAGTGGGGAGCTAACTTACTGGCCTACTGACATACAAAAAATTCTGGATGTTATAGTTATTGGCGTCATGAAAAATATTTCTAGAGATTAAGTATATGTTAAAGCTTCTCTAGATCTCTCTTCCGATCACTCTCCCACTATTGTTACAATCTATAACAAACTAAGAAGTGTTTTACCTCACCCATATGTGAAGATAATGAATCGTGTTAATTGGCTGGGATTCAAAAAATATCTTAGTAGTCATTGCATGGAAAGCATAACGCTAAGAACACACGATGATATTGAATCTAACATTGCCAATCTTAACGAAAATATTAAATAGGCTGCTAAACATGCCACTACCTCCCATCCACATACTGGGTTTTATATAATTTTTTATACGTATATTGAACGTCTCGTATGTGAAAAAAGAATAGCCTGAATAGAATGGCAACAGCACAGATCTTCCAATGCAAAATCAGATTTAAAGAGTGCACTAAACGCCTTCAAGAGTTGTTGCATTTGGAAAAACTGCATCTCTTAAAAACTATCCGGAAAATCTCAACGTCACACTAGCATCTGATTAATCCTTGTGGCGCACTGCGAGAAAGCTGAAAACACCCGTTGAGTTTAAACCACCTCTGCGCACTTCTAGAGGAGGTTGAGCAACAAGTGATACTGAAAAAAGGTAACTTATTTGCAAAGCATTTAAAATCCGTATTGACTCCAGCACTGGACCCTTAAAGTTTAAGATGCGTAACGTACAAAAACCAATTACTGAACTCAATCCGCAGAAAGCTCCAGGTTTTGATGGAATTAGTAACAAGATGCTGGTAAGTTTGCCTCGTATTGCAATTAGAATCCTGCTATTTATTTTTAATGCCGTTTTACGAATGCAATATTTTCCACATAACTGGAAACTTGCCAAGGTCAAAATGATTCCAAAGCCGGGCAAAGATCTTACCAAGGCTGAGTCATACAGGCCAACAAGTCTACTATCAACAATGTCAAAACTTTTCGAAAAACTGCTCATGACAACATTGCCCTTAATTCCAATTGGTAGTCGGTGCATCCCGGACCATTGATTTTGGTTTTAGTCAGCATAGAACCATTGAACCAAAGCATAGATAAGTTCAATTTATAAGAAGAAAATTTGAAGAAAAGAAGTATATTTATAACTAACTAATTTGGCTTACAAAGCGATACGAACTTTAGCCTGATCAAACCATACATATAGAAACAAATGAAGTTCGAACAATAATAATTAGCTGAAAAGATATATTGTTCTGAACGGTTTATTGATGCTTCTCAGGCATTTACTAAAGTGTGGCATGATGGCGTAATTTTAAAATTAAAATCATATCTACCAAAAAACATCTAAAATCTTTTGGAAAGTTACACTCTTGCCCGGAAGTTCGCTTTTGTGGAAGGGACTTCATGAGTGTGCCCGAATCTATATCATCCTTTTTGCCACAGGGGAGCATACTGGGGCCAGTTTTGTATATTATTTATACTTGGTAAATGCCTCTGAGCAGTACTATCCACACATCTACATTTTTCGATGATACAGCCTGCCCTAGTATCCACGAAAATCCTTACGAGGCATCCCAACATCTTCAGGCACAAATTATCCAGCTGGAACTGTGGTTAAAGTAAACGAGCAAAAAGTGTGTTCAGGTACATTGGCTGATAGGTAGAAATAGACTGCAAACTGTTAATATACAAGTCGCTTTTGAAACCAATATGGTACTACGAAGTTCAACTATGAAGCACTGCTTCAGCTTCCAATGTAGAGAGAATACAAAGAAGACAAAAAAGATTTTAAGGCTAATAACATCGACTCCATCGTGCATCAAAAATTCAAATTTATATCGTGATGTAAGTATACCACTTGTGACTGATTAAATTGCAAAAAACGCAGGAACTTTACTGGACACATCCGCTTAAGAAAGAGGGACATTAGGGCTGTAATAGCTAACACTCCAAACGAAACTTCTTGAAAATATTTTTGTGGTTAATACGACATTTATGTATTATTAATTACTATCACTAAGTTTTAACTGAATTTGGTACAATAAGACAAGCTAATTTAAGCATTTCATCGTTTAGAGAAAAAGTTACACTACTTTCAGAACAACTAAGTGATTTCGAAATAAAAAGAATTCAAAATCCTACGCAAGAAGCGAAAACTGCAATTTATAAGCTGAGCTAGAGCATGGCTCTTAACGTTTTCATGAAAGGAATTAATGAAGAATATAGAAACATGTTGTTAGCATGTAACCCTAAGACTTTAAATGAAGCAGTTGAAATGTTTATCAATATAGAGCGAAGCATGAAAAATAATAATAACGTCTTTTTTAGAATCGGAGGACGAATAGATGAAAACAATTTTAATTCAGGGAGATTTAATCGAAACAACACGGGGAATAGAAAAAGTGGCAACTTCAGAAATAATATCAGGTACACCAATAGTCAAGGCAACAACTGTTATAATGCTAGTAGAAACAACAACCAAAACCATAAAGTTAGAGGTCCATAGCTCGCTTTTTGCGCGTTACGCTTTATATGCATCTGTCAAAAAAGTAGAATCAATGTAATAGTATGTGACAAGTTACATTGCAAAAAGCGCAGAACGCGTAGGCGCGTTTAAAGCACAAAGTAGGTCTACTTTTTACTTTTGTACGCGTTACAAGCACCATGAAAGAAAGTCAGCTGTTCTTGAATGCTAAAGATGTTAAATAATACTTTATTTCTTACGTTATCGATAAATATTATTTTGCCGTGGATAATTTTTTTATTTTTTTTCAATAAAAAAAATTTCTTAGTAAAAAAAAACTTGTTTAATAAAATATGTGAATATTTTCATTAATGCGATGTATTTTAATTAACTTTTCACCACACTTTTCTCAGTAACAAATTTTGCATATTAGTTATCGATTACTTTTACGTACTGATTGTCATCTCCGCTAAATCTGTATTATTTACTTTGTGTTCATTACATATTTTTAAACAATAAAATGGAAGAAAATTTAATTAATGCTGTAAAAAAGCACGAGCTTTTATATAACAAAAGCTTGCTGCTATATAGAAATAAAATAAAGAGAGCAGAGCAGACATCTGCAGACATTCTTGTCGCGGTTCGAAATTGCTCAGCGTCAGAAGTTTTAATTTTTTTAAATGTGGTTTCAAAAAACCCACTTAAATTCTGTTCTAAATACAACGGCCGTACCCAAAACCTTTTCTTTTTTTGAAATTGTTCATAGTCATTTTTTGCACATAAAATAAATATAAAAACTCGACTAACTCCACAAATTCTTTTAAAAACTCGATTTCACTCTCCATTTTTTCTTTATAAGTATTTATAAACAAACGCACACAGCTGATCAAAACAAAAATAAAATGGCGCATGAAAAGCAGTGCATGTAACTCAACGCGAACAAAGTATAGAACGAAACAAGAGGATGAAACACGTCTAAAGCATAACGCGCAAAAAGCGAGCTATGGACCTCTACCTTAACTCTACAAACAACTACAATCAGGATAGCAACAAATATTCAAAACAAAGAACTTATACAAGAAATAACTATAGAAACAACCACAACAATAATAACAACAGCTTCAGAAATAATTCTAACAATAGAGATTATACGACAAGAAGCAATAGAAGGGGAAACTAGTTATACAGGATAACAATAATTGTTATCCGAAGCCAAAATTGTTCAAACTTTCATTAAATACAAATAATTCCATAATAATAAATTGCAAGAATACTGAAAGAAGTCTAACTTTTTTAATAGATACAGGAGCCGACATTTCCATTTGCAAAATAGGAGATATAGAAAATATAAACAGATATAACATTTCGGCATTAAGTGGCATTGCAGTAGACTCCATTGAAAGCATTGGCACGGCTTACTTAAGTTTATATTTTGATGACCAATGTATTGATCACCAATTTCACATAGTTGAGGATAATTTCCCGATTCCCACTGATGGAATAATTGGACGAGACATCCTAAAAAATATAAATGTAAAATCGATTTTGAAACTTATACGACAACGTTCAACATAATTGAAGATGAATTCGTTTTGCCTATGAACCCCAAATGCATTTGTAATACAGATATGCACATACCGGCCCATTCAGAGTCCATTATATCAATAAAAATTCGTGCAGATAAAGAAAGCCTTATATTTAATAAAGAAATAACTGCAGGAATTTTTATTGCAAATACCATAGTACCCGCAACAGGCGCACAACACATAATAGTTTTAAATACAACTGATAAGGACATGATTATAAGGGATTTAACTGAATTAGAAATAAAAAATTTATCTGATTACATGATATTCACGTGTGAAAAGAAGAGAAGTTCGGAGACGCAAAATCGAGTAAAAATAGTATTAGATGAATTATGTCAATAGATCCTCTCGCTAAGGAATCTTTAATCAATATAGTCACTGAATATAACGATATTTTCGATGTTGAAGGTGATAAGCTCAAAGTGAAAAATTTTTGTAAGCAACAAATACACACAACAGATCCCACACCGATATATATATATATATATATATATATATATATAGGGTGTTTTTTTAGAGGTATAGAACTTCGAATTGAAATAAAACACAAGAAAATCGTTTTAATGTCCATCAATTTGGCTTTATTGGAAGGATAATTTTATGCCATTAACGTTTAAATATGATTTCGGGCATGTGGCCGCCGCGGCTGGCTCGAATAAAGCCAATTCTACAGGTCCAATTTTCAACCACTTTTTCTAGCATATGGGGCCGTATGTTGGCAATAACGCCACGAATGTTGGCTTCCAAGTCCCCTAACGTTTCTGGTTTGTTGGCGTAGACGCGCGACTTCACATATCCCCAAAGAAAATAATCCAATGGTGTCAAATCACACGATCTTGGTGGCCAATTGACCGGTTAACCGAATTAATTGCTCTGATGGACGATTATGTCGACCATAAAATGGACGGAGCTTGCGGTAAACTTCGCGAACTAAACCATTATTTTCGAAATAAATTTGCACGATTTGCAAGCGTTGTTCTTTTGTCAACCTGTTCATGATGAAATGGCAAACCAAACTAAATATTAATCACTTGACAGCTGACAAAATGGCCGCCAGTTAAAAAAGTGATGCCAACTTAAAGTTCTATACCTCAATAAAAAACACCCATAGATATTACCTGGAGCGAAAATTAGAGAGGTAAATTGAACCATCAGTAAGTCCTTACGGGCGATAAAAGAAAGTGGCGATTAGTAGTAGATTTTCGAAAATTGACCATATCGGTAATATTTTAAATTGTATTAGATGTGGAGACCTCAACTGGGCATCTAGAACGTTTGTTTGTACGACAACAACGACATTAAGTAAAACATTTTTCCCATTGAAATTGATGGTGAAGAGTACCCATAGTACATATCAAGCTTAGCCTTGGTTTGAGTGATGATATTTTCGCAAAAAATAATGCTTAATGGGCACACAAAAATCACTTTTTTCCATTTTCTTCTCAAAACGCGCCTAAGTATGCTATCCACGGTTGCCAAAATCAAACTAAACGACGCAGCTTGTTCAAATTCAGACAACTGTTCAACTGTTGCCTGTTGGCAGGAGCAGTGTTCTCATTCCTTTTAACCTTCAGTTAAGTTCTTAAAGAAATCTATATTTTTTTAATATGTGTAATAATCTGAAAAAGGTTTTTATGAAAACAAACATTAGACAAAAATTCGGAAAAAACTTAAATTGTGTTTTTAATAATATTTTAAATTTCTCTTACATATTCTTCACAAAATTCGTGCGAATAACGTCTTAAGTTTAAGTCTAGATTGTAAGGTTTTAATATACAAGTAGCTTTTGAAACCAATATGGTGCTACGAATTCAGCTATTGGGCACTGAGAATTCAACGGAGACAAAACAAGATTTTAAGGCTAATAACATGGGCTCCATAGTACATCAAAAATTCAAATTTACATCGTGATCTAAATATACCACTTGTGACTGCTGAAATTGCAAAATACGCAGGCAGATACTTAACAAAACTTGAGTCACGTCCAAATCCACTTGCTAGTAATATCTGGAACTTTACTGGACACATCCGCTTAAAATAGAGGGACACTAGCCAACACCACAGATGAAGCTTTTTGAAAATATTTTTGTTCTTAATGCGACATTTATGTATTACTAATTACTATCAATAAGCTTATGTCCAACATTGGTTGGGCCTAATTATTATATCTAGATTTGAGATTTGAATACTTATTGTTAGTTCATTTTTGAAGATAAAATAAATAAAAATATTCGTAAAAAAATTATCTTGAATCTAGATGTATTCAAAGAAATAAGATTGCGATTCCATTAAAAGCGGTAAATTAGTAACCATCTGACGATATATGTAAATAAGTAGTAGGGAAATAGCGGTTCGGCCGCAATTAAAATTGTTAAATTGTGGGCTGAAATTGTTAAATTGTGGCTGAAATTGTGAAATTTGGGTAATTAAAATTTGAAAATTTTAAAATTCTTGGAAATTTGATACCTGCGAGGGTGGTTCAATAAGTCCGTCCGATTTTTTGTTTACATAAGGAGTTTTTTGTTTACATAAGGAGTTTTTTGTTTACATAAGGAGTTTTTGTTTACATAAGGAGTTTTTTTTATTATTACTACATACGAGGGCGGTTCAGTAAGTCAGGTTTTTTATGACCGTGGGAATTTATATGTATGTATGTTTGTGGGGTGGATTAAGGGGTTTCATAAGATTAAGATTTCATAAGTATACATATATGCCGACTGGAAAATCATGAAAATGATTTTTCCTAATACCAACGGGAAAATCATGAGATGATTTTTCCTAATTAATTAATTTTTCCTAATGCCGACGGCAATGCATAATAATTTTTCCTAATGCCTACGGCATTGCATCATTATTTTTTCTAATGCCTACGACAATGTATGATAATTTTTCCTAATGCCTACGGCAATGCATCATTATTTTTTCTAATGCCTACGGCAATGCATGATTATGTTTTTCAAATGCCGACGGGAAAATGATTTTTCCAAAGGGAAAATTGCCAGTGTTGCCAGACTGTATAAATTTGTTATCCTAATACTATATCAGTAATATCAGAGAAAATATATTTGATGACTACTACGCGATTCTCATATGAATCGTGGGAACGTGTATATGCGATTTCCTCACGCTAATAAATTGTTTATAAATAAAATAAATTGTTTATAAATAAAATAATTAAATAAATTAATTTAGTTTATTTAATTATTTTATTTATTTATTTATAAAATGTTCTCATGTATGTGAACACCCCCTAATGCTTGTGTGTGGGTGGTCCAGCTTGATTGTCGATGGTAATTGTATATTGTGTTTATTTGTTTAAGAAATATATTTGTATGTATGTATATATGAATGTATAAATGAATGTATGTATGTATGCATGTATGAATGTATAAATGAATGTATGCTTGTATGAATGTATAAATGAATGTATGAATGTATAAATGTGCGATCGTGAAAACTTGTGCGTGGAATATTTTGTGCTTGTGTAGAATACATTTATATTTTGCAACGTAGTCAGTTTCTTTGTCTACGATTATTTTAAAGCAGAGGATTTTCAACTAAGTACAGTCATCAGCAGAGAAACAAAAAATAAAAGTTATGAATGCCGCAAGGCTACTGCTACTAATTTTCGTATAAATACGCCAACTTTTATAACCAACACATCAGTACTTTATTGTATTTACAAGTAGTATCATCAGCAATTGTGTTAAATTCAAATATAAATTCTATAAACTAATTAAAAATTAGTTCTTCTGGATATATGTGTAATAGATGTCATAAGGTATATAAATACCAAAAGTCCTTTTTAGACCATGTTAAAAATCATAGTGTGCAGGATCAAGAGATCGTAAGCCGGGACAGAAATCAAGAGCAACCGCAGACATCTCTTCAAAATCATCAACAGCAGCTAAATACATTTCATCATCAGCAACACCCTTCTCTACAATACCCCCAATATCAACTACCAATGAATCATCAACAATACGGCATGCCTAATTTTTACCCTACATCAATGTCATGGAATAATCAGTTTTTGGGATCAGGAGTACCAATGCAATATGAGTATCCAAGTTACAATTATAATCCCGTCACACCAGATAACCAAATGCAGCAGTATTTCAATTTAATGCAATGGCAACCTCTTACTTATCATCAACAAGAGCAGCAGCAGCAGCAGCAGCAGCAACAACAACAACAACAAGCTCAACAACAAGGTGTGGATATCCTTGGAGGGACCTTATACAACGATGCTATGGACATAACTTTACCGGAAAGTGATGGAGAAGTAGATGTAGAAGAAATAGGAGAAGAAACTCTGCCAACTCCAATGAGTACTCCCCATGTCAGGACAGAAGAAGATAATGTGAGGTATTATAAAATATCGAAAGCCTTCAAAAATCATATCGCCACATACGCAATTCTAAATAAAAAAGATCAACTTCTCTTGGAAGAATTTATTAAGGAAAACAAACATATTTTTATTGAGAGGCTTCAAATGAATTTAACTAAGCATACAATAATTAAATTTCATGTGAGTATTGTGGCGGAGTACATCAAAAATGTTGAAGAAGAATTGGAGTTGTGCATAATATTACATGTAGCCAAAATGAGTTTACTGACGAAGGCAGATAACATCGAAGAGTTATTCCGTAAACAGGTTGAGGAGATTTCAACCAAAATGTCCGAATTTGAAGAGCGAGATTCTGGTTGGACTTTATCACGCATAGTCCGAGCAGAAATCAACATCAACAAATCGTCGCTCGTCAAAGGCTCGAATTGGATATCCACACCTCAAAAATTAGAAGGAAGAAAAGCTTGCATCAATATACAAAACAATGATGCATATTGTTTCAAGTGGTGTCTGATTGCTGCAATGGATAGCACCAAATACAACCAAGAACGTTGTAGTTCTTACAACATCCATGACATTGCTGCTGACATAATTTATACGCGAAATGGTGTAACTTTAAATTTCAAAAATTTAACGTACCCATTAGCACTTAATAAAATCAAAGAGTTTGAGGCAAATAATCCGAGTATAAGTGTGAACGTATTTGGGTATGATGAGGGAGCAGATCAGATCATTGGTCCTTATTATGTGACCAAGGACGAGAAAGTGAACCACGTCAACTTACTACTTTTAGAGAATGCTGCAGGTCATCACTACATATTGATAAATAATATATCAAGGTAAGTTAAAAAAATATACAACTTTTTATTTTAAGGATACAAATACTTGTTTATATACTTTATACTATGTACATTTAACTTATAAACTTTTATTTATTTTTTATCATTCACAGACTTTTACAAAAACAGATAACAAAGAACGGACACGAACTACATTTCTGCAACAGCTGTCTCCAGTACACCCACATCGAAAATGGTATGACAAATCATAAGGCGGAGTGCGGTAAAATTGTTACAACTATGCCATCAGGTCCGGATGCAATTCTGAGCTTCAAGGGACATCAAAGAAAAATGGATGTACCCTTCGTGGTATATACGGACTTCGAATGCATCTTGGAAGAAGTTAGTAATAGTGTAAGTAATAAAACTAGTCTAGTCAAAAAGCACACTCCTTGTGCATTTAGCTATTATATTAAGTGTCTCCATAGCAATAAGTTAGATAAATTAAGGATATACACAGGAAAAGATGCCTCAAAAAAATTTGTATCATATTTAATTAAAGACTGTGAGGATATATACAATAGTCACTTAGTAAATAATAGACAAATGGATACTTTATCCCCTTCTGATATTTATAATTTTTCTAGTGCGGTGAATTGTCATATTTGTCAAAAATTTCTAGGTAAAGATCGCGTTAGAGATCATTGTCACATTAGTGGTAAATATAAAGGTGCAGCCTACAATAACTGTAATTTAAATTACCAAATTCCCAAGTTTATACCAGTTTACTTTCACAACTACTCAAATTATGACTCACATCTTTTTATTAAAGATCTAGGTGAAACTTCAATGCAACTGAAAGTACTCCCTCTCAATAAGGAACTTTATATATCCCTCTCCCAATTTACAGAAATGAGTGATGGCCATAAGCTTGAAATAAGATTTCTTGATACAATACGCTTTATGGCTGAGAGTTTGGAATCATTAGCCTGCAATTTGTCGGATAATGATTTCAGAACTATAAGGTCCTTAATTCAATCAGAAAAAGAATTTCAGCTTATTAAGAAAAAAGGTATTTTCCCGTATGAGTACCTAAATTCATTTCAAAAATTAGATGAGTGTCAGCTGCCTTCACGCAGTGATTTCTTTAATAAGTTGAACAATAAAGAGTGTTCTTTGGAGGAATACTCACATGCTGAAAAAGTATGGAATACTTTTGGTTGCAAAACTATGAAAGATTACATGGAACTTTACTTAAAAACAGATATCCTCTTACTGACAGATATTTTCGAGAACTTTAGAAAAGTTTGTAAAGGTATTTATGAGCTCGATCCATGCCAATATTATACAGCTCCTGGCCTTTCTTGAGATGCAATGCTCAAATACACAAAAATTGAATTAGAATTATTGACAGACATAGACATGTACAATTTTATGAAAAAAGGTATACGTGGAGGGATCGTACAGTGTAGTCAAAGATATTCGAAAGCGAATAACAAATATTTGGAAGATTTCGATAAAGAGAAGCCCTCAGAATTTCTCGTCTATTTAGACCATAACAATTTGTATAGTTGGGCGATGTCGGAATATCTTCCTCATGGTGGGTTCAGATGGTTATCGCAAGAATCTGGCTGAATCTGGACCCAAACAGCATAGCTGACAATGGAACAGACGGTTATGTATATGAGGTCACGTTGGATTATCCCTCTCATTTACACGACTTGCATAATGACCTTCCTTTTTGCGCTGAAAATAAAAAAGTTATGCAAGCGAAGTATAGCAAGTTGATAACCGATTTCTCTACAAAGCAATCATACGTGATACACTTTAGAGTTCTGAAACAGTGCTTAGAATATGGCTTAGTTTTAAAGAAAACTCATCGTATTCTAGCATTTAAACAATCTCCATGGTTAAAAGGCTATATTGACCTAAATACCAGACATAGGGCCACTGCTAAAAATGCTTTTGAAAAAAATTTTTTCAAACTACTTAATAATGCAGTGTATGGTAAAACCATGGAAAATGTGGATAAGAGGAGAGATGTTAAAATTGTTAATAGTTGGGAGAGAACGAATTGTAATCGTTTGGGGGCCCAAGATTGGATATCAAAACCAAATTTTCATAGTTTATCTATATTTTCCGAAGATCTAGTAGCAATCGAAATGACTAGAGTCAAAACCTGCTACAATAAACCAATTTACTTAGGATTTTGTGTACTCGAGCTGTCCAAATGGAAAATGTATAATTTCCATTACGGGTACATGCAACCTAAGTTTAAGACAAAACTCTCATTGAACTATATGGACACGGACTCTTTTATATATTCAATAAAAACGGACGACTTTTACGCTGACATCAAAAATGACATACAAGAACAATTTGATACATCGGACTATCCTACAGACAATATTTATAATTTTCCACTAGTAAATAAAAAAGTCATTGGTATGATGAAGGATGAAAATTGCGGTAAAATAATGACAGAATTTGTTGGGCTGCGATCAAAAATTTACTCATTCAGTGTACAAAATCAAAATGACGTTAAAAAATCGAAGGGGGTAAAGAGAGCCATATTAGATAAATATAGTTTAGCTACTTATAAAAATTGTTTATTTAATAAGACTAATGTGTATGATAATATGTTAACATTTAAATCTAAGCTACATCAGATATATACTAGTCAACTAAATAAGGTAGTCTTAAGTTATGGAGACGATAAGAGAAAAATTAGATCAAATAACATTAATACATATGCATGGTATCATTTTCGTATTAAGGAAACTAACCCTGAATACGAACTTGATATGTTGCTAGATGAGATTGCTAGAATGCAAGAAAATTGTTAAAATTAATTAATTTTTATTTAATTTTTAAATTGTATATAAAATCATATTCATTAAGAAAAATTGTTGTATATAAAATCATATTTATTTAATAAGAAAAATTATTGGAAATAAAATCCTATTTATTTTTTAAGAAAAATTATTGTACATATCTATATTAATTTTAAAGAAAAAATTTGAAATAAAATATTGAAAAAAGAATGAAATGGTGTTTATTTCTTTATTGGCTTTACTTCGTTGGATCAAACAGTTTTTGTTTTTGCTTATTTGTAAATTCTTGTTTTCATATTGCTTAAACATGCACAGTCTTGTCTTCACATAAATTAAACATGCACAATCTTGTTTTCTTTGAGAGGTTCTCTACAAGAGAAATTGAATTTCACAATATTGTGAAATTCCATTAGATATTTTTATAAAGAGACACAATTAAGATAATCGGATAAGTCCTTATATTTTTCACTACTTACAAGTTTCTGTTATTTTATATTCGAACAGATGATTCCTAAGTTTTCTTTTGAAAAAAATAATGCAAAACAAGGAATATTTTAATAATACAATTTTATTTTATTTCTGTTAATAATACCATTTAATTTAATTTCTTAAATATTTTATTTATAATGATGGAAACATTTCATAGTATCCAATTATTAGATGTTCTAATATACTTTTCCGTAAAAAATATATTGTACATCTACAAGTATCAGGTCCTTCCTCACACTTCGTATCGTACCATGGGCAGTTTGCAAAATGCCCTTCTGTGTTGTCTTCGTCTTCTATTACGCCATATTCTTCGTTCTCAGTAGTAGGGAACTGGGGATTCGGCGTCAATTAAAATTGTTAAATTGTGGGCTGAAATTGTGAAATTGTGGCTGAAATTTTTAAATTGTGGGCTGAAATTGTTAAATTGTGGCTGAAATTGTTAAATTTTGGCTGAAATTTTAAAATTCTTGGAAATTTGTGAAATTTGATACCTACGTGTGTGTGTCCGTCCGTCCGTCTATGTTTTTTGTTTACATTAGGAGTTTTTTGTTTATATTAACTTTTTTTATTTATATTATGTATATGTATGTATGTATGTATGACCGTGGGAACTTGTGCGTGGAATATTTTGTGGGAATACATTAAGGGGGTTTATAGCTTTAAGATTTTTATATTTGTATGATTTTTCCTAATGCCGACGGGAAAACATCTTTATTTTTTCTAATGCCGACGGGAAAGTTATGATTGTTGTTAGACTGTGGAAATTTGTTGATGTCCGTGATTTGGGCAGGTGAGGTTTTTGTAACATGTAACCGTGGGAATTTGCGGGTGTATCTTTAAGGCAGCCTGTGTTTGGTGGGGGCGGGTGTTGTTGTAATATGTATCCGTGGGAATTTGTGTGCGGAATATTTTGTAGGAATACATTAAGGGGTTTATAGGTTTGAGGCTTTTATATGTGTATGATTTCCTGATGCCAACGGGAAAACATGTTTATTTTTTTCAAATGCCGACGGGAAAACATGTTTAGTTTTTTCAAATGCCGACGGGAAATTCATGGAAATGATTTTTCCTAATGCCGACGGAAAATTTGAGGATATGTCTAGCTGTAGGAATTGAAGTCTGGCTGTGATTGGTGGAGGGTGGGGTGTGTCTAGATTGTGAGACCTTAAGGCTGACCGTGATTTGGGTAGGTGAGGGTGTTTTGTAATATGTAACCATGAGAATTCGGTGACGTATATGCTTGTTGGAATTTAAATCAAGCTGGGCTTCGTGGGGGCGGGATGTATTTGAGGTAGATCGACTGGTAGAGGGCGGGGAGTTGTTGTAATATGTATCCGTGGGAATCTGTGTACATGTATGTATGTATATATGTATGTCTGTAACAGTTTAAGGCTGTCTGTGATTTATCAAAGGTGAGGTGAGAGTGTTCATGTAATACGTATCCGTGGGAATCTGTGTATATGTATGTTCGTAGGAGTGTAAGACTGCTTGTGATTTGAGGTGGGGGAGGGTCTTGTTGTGATAGATAGATAGAATGTGCCTATGTGTGTATGTGTATGTATGTATTTATATATAGCAGTTTAAGTCTGTCCTTGATTTGAGGTAGGCGGGGGGTGTTATTGTAATATGTATCTATAGTAATTTGGGAGTTTATATGTTTGTAGAAATTTTTGTGTATGTATGTCTGTAGAAGTTTAAGGCTGATCGTGATTTGGATTGTTCAGATTAACGATTGTATGTGACCTTGAGAATTTGTGTATGTATATCTGTAGGAAATTTAAGGCTTATCGTGATTTATGAGGGGCGAAGTGTTCATGAAATATATAACAGTGCAATTTGTGTGTATATCTGTAGGAGTTTAAGGCTGATCATGATTAATGAGAGGTGAGGTGAAGGTGTTCATGTATATGTATACGTATCTGTGTGTATGTATGTCTATATGAGTTTAAGGCTGATCGTGATTTAGGTTGTGAGATTGATAGATTGTATGTTA
Source organism: Nowickia ferox (assembly GCA_936439885.1). NCBI lineage: Eukaryota > Metazoa > Arthropoda > Insecta > Diptera > Tachinidae > Nowickia > Nowickia ferox. The sequence goes on from OW387026.1 coordinate 45,191,090, forward strand.
CCTTGAGATTTTGTGTATATATATCTGTAAGAACTTTAGGCTGACTGTGATTTGTGAGGGGAGGGGCGTTGTTGAAATAGGTTTAATTTTTCGTAGATGAATTTTAGTATGTGTGTGTGTGTATGTGATTTTCTCACCCTAGTATTTATATGTACGTTGAAATAAATTATTTCTCATATGAACATTTTTTGCTAGAAAATATTATCATATATCTGAACTTCCCTAATCCTAGTATGTTTTTCATATTGGAGGATGAGATTGCTTTATATTTTATCAAGCTTAAATTTGTCCAGTGTTAAAGTCTATCGGTCAGAAATTTGTTTATATTTGTATAAATATTAATTTCAGATTTTGCAAAATTCTTGCGTACGATCGTGGTGATTTTGTGTGTGTGTATGTGTGTATGCGCGATAGAGTTTGACTGGTCTGTGATAAGTTTGTTTATTTAAGTACATTTGTCTTCTTCGACTTTCGTCTTCAAGCGTCAATAGCTTGGAGAACGGTTTGTATGTTTTCATGATGTAGATATGTAAGTGTGATTGTTAAAATCCAATAAATACTTGAGCATGGGTAAGAAATTTGATAATATGTGTACATATGTACATATGGATCTACAAATTGATTTTATGTATGTATGTATGTACATACAAATAAGTCTGGGGCTCCCTGTTTAAATACATTTTTTTTGTCATGTGCTGTTGTTGCTGTATATTCGCCTGGTCTTTTGTGTATAGATGTGAAATATCTAGATAGTTTTTTTATTTGAAATTAAAAAAACGTTCTTTTAATTTTTAGATGTATTTACTTAAAAGTTTGTGAGGAGTTTCTGTTCTAAGTAAAATTTAATTCCTCTCTAGTTGTAGTAAATATAGTATAAATATTTAATATATTTTTTTCCATTTGTTTAAAGTTGATGTAGCCTATATAGTCAACGTTAGAAATTTTTCGGTGTAAAATTTTTTCCAACTATCATATTTTTTCTTCACCTTTTTCATATATTTTAGAACATCTTGCATTGGCTTTAAAAAATGATAAACGCTTTGAAATGAAACTGATCCAGCAGTCCAGCTTTTTTTAACCACTTTGCTTCTCTTTCCTTTTTTATTGATAAACATTTAAAATCAAATGGTGGTTTTATAATGAAATTGTTATACTCATTATTGCTAAAAACATCCGCAACTTTTTTTTTGTAATGAAAATCATTCGAAACCTTACTTAATTTATAAGACTTTCAGGATTTTCTATTATTCGATCATTAGTAAAAATGCAGTAGCTGACGTCATTGCTTACTGTTTCATATTAAATTTCTATATCAATTGAGCCGCTATTGAATAAAAGGAACTTTTATCTTAAACTTTAGTGCATTTGGAAGTGTTTGAGATTCTTTCATATAATAGCTTTGTTGGAATCTTAGATACGAGTACATATAATATAGAATTGTATAACGTTTATTTTTAATTTTTATGTTAAGATCATCATCATTTAGATATGAGACTAAATTTAAATGTACTTTTAAATTAGTTAAATCATAATGAGGAAACTTGTTTTCTTCTTCTTGAATAGCGATCAACAGAAAACGAAATCGTTTTCTTACAATTTAGGTCTGGCCTGTCAACGGTTCCTCTAGTATACAAGATGACTTTCTATGTCAACATATCTGTCTACTCTTTGTCAGCGTTAAGGGACAATTAAATGTTAAAATTTTAATTCCTCAAATTGTGTTACTTCATACTGATAATATGTTTTCATTAATAAGGTATATGTTTATATTATGAAGGTTACTCGCCTATGGCTTTTATTTGATGTTCTAGATGATTTTTTTTTCTCATTTTATTAAAGTTCAGCGTATTGTGCATATATTTCTGATATTTTTAAGCGCGCTTTATTTACCTGTCAGACAAAGTGTACGTATCAGTTGATCACTCAGTCTCTCTTTTTAATAATTTTTTTCTTTTAATATGCCACTACTATTTTTTCAGATTTTACTACTTGAAAAAGAGAATATTTATGTAATTTTTAAATATAGGTAAATATATGTATATATGTATAGAGAAATTACTTTATCTACAAAGAAATACATGTTTAATAATCAACTATTCTAGAAAATCGATCTCAAATAACGCAGTTACCTCCACCATCAATTCACCGTCGGTGTTTTTATAGTGTCAGAAACACTAGAATATCTATGTTTGAGAGAATTTTTACATCGAGTTTTTCTACATGAGGTTTGCTGGTTGACATCCTTGAAGTTATTGTTGACGTAGGCTGGGTTGTATCACATTCAGATGCAATCATTTCCTACTTAAAAAAGGTCCTCATTACTATCAACTATATCTGTATACATTTCGTTCATGACTTGGGTTGATTCAGATACAATTGCTGTCTACAGATTAATGATTAGAAACAAGTTTCTCATCACCTTCTAACAGATTTATATATTTTGCTAGCATGCATGCCTTAGCATGCTTCTATTGATAGTGAAGTGAGAGTCCGACATGTAGTGGTGTTTCAATTAAAAATCTATACTATTAGATTTTACGATTTCGCTCTTTTTATTCTTTTACAAAGTAGATACATATTTATGTATTTCATTTAGCACAGAGTCATAAAATTTCTTTGCTTACAAAATTGTGTGACATTCTTTTAAATTTGCATGCTTAGGTATGCTTTCAATATTTTTTCTGTAAATTTAGTTGATACTCATACAGATATAAAGTAAGATCTGCTTACATTGCATTTTACAATTTATGTATGCTTCAGCATGATTCCAGTTGAAGTCCATATTTATTCAGTAAGTTTGTTTGATAATAATTCATACACATATACATTCTTAAAGATTGGAAATCTAAGTCCAATTTATGTAGTTTATCTATATTTTCTAAAGATTTGATAGCTATAGAAATTAATAGAGTAAAGATCTATTATAATAGCCCATGGGCATATTTTAAAATTTCGCTTGCTAGAGCTTTCGAAATGGAAAATGTACAATTTTCACTATAAAAAGTGATAATATTAGGTGTTACTGAATATTACACTGTGTTGTAATTTATTTTGAACACTTAAGTTTTCACAATATTTCATACAGGCCATCAAGTTTAGAGAATTTCCAGTATATTAAGTTAATTATCTTTCTTAAGACCTATCGTTCCTTCAAAAATACAAACCAAACTAGATTTTTCCTGTTTAATTTTATTTTTTACTTTCATTAAATTTCAACATTTTGTTCATCTTCAAATTATTATATTTAGCAGCTTTTTCTCATTTGTTGAGTTAACTTTAATCGGAAACATTTAAATGTGAGATGAACTTTTATATTGTATGCGAGTACATTAAGTAATTCTGTGTATATTTCATTTATATGAACCATCATCACATAATTCCTTTGTATGATCTATTAAATCATTCTACTATTGATGCTTTCATATTAAGTAATGTTTAATATTCTACATATGCATGAATTTTCCAGTGTCTATTAAAAAATTCTTTACAATCATCCATTTGTAAGCTTTTTGGTACTCATAACATTTCAAAAATATTTTCCACAGCCTAGGTTTTTTCGAATGCAACTTTTATTTTCAACGGTATTGACCATAGAAACTTTGTAAATGAATCATTTACAGTCTACAGTAATCAATAATTTCTATTTTCTGTATAATAGTTTCCCATTTCACCTAAATCAGCTCCATAAAAGATCAACTATTCCTTTCATTACATATCTACAATGCGCAAAAAATTTTCGAGATTTATTAGAGTTCGTCTACTAAATTTCTTTTTAAACACATTGAGTTATTTTAAAGATTTTTTGAAGAGTGTTGTGATCTACTTGATGCACTTTCAGCTATTTATACTATCATGTAGTTAATTTTCCAATCTATAAATTTTATTGTTCAGCTGTTCAATTTGTTTTTTCAAAAGATGATTTGATTTTTAGTATGTATTTTATCAATTTTATAACTATCTTCTATCTCTAATTGTATTTCACGTTGTACTCTATCAATTTGCATTTTAATATATTCTTGAATTATATTAATTCCTTAAGCTATATTATTAATTTGTCCTATAGTTTATCGTTTGGAGTTTCCAGAAACAATTTACTGATAACATCATTCTCTGTCAGTGAATGATGATGATGATTAGTAGAAATTATATATTTTATATAGTTTTCAACATAAAATTTTTCATAGTATTTCCATGTTTTATTATCAATCATTAAAGAAAATAAAGCTACTATTAGGGCCTATATTTGACCATCAACTTGTATTTTATCTTCATTTAGTTTTAGGTTACTATCACCAAACTTTCATTCATTATTCAAATCTTGATGTGGGCCATAGTTTGTATCTAATTCAATTCTTCCTTCCAAGACTGATAAATGAGTATAAGTGTCTTCAGAATTGGAAGTCTATGAGTAAAAATCATCTTCATCATCCTTATCATCATTCTCAGTATTAGCATCATTAAATAAGATGATATCATCAAATATTGTTCCTTCTGAAAGTTTCTTTGGTGTACTTGTCTCTATATTGACTGATGGCTTTAAACTTGTATTATTTTCAGCTTCTATCTTGATTTTACTTTCTTCTTTCTTGCGAATTCTTTCAATATTTCTAGAACTATTTATGAATTCTTTGAGAGGTTCTGTTATAGGTTTAAATGTATCTTTTATTGCTCACATGTATCTATTTCACCAGTTTTTATACTACGAAGCTTTTTCTTCAAGACATTTCTTGTCAACACCAACTGTTTTAAAATTTTCTCATCCATGTTTAATAATAGTAAATAACAGGTATCAGCTATTAGATCAGGTATCAGCTATCAGATCAGGTTATCAGGTAACTGGTCTGGTTTTCAGATCAGCTTAATAGGACCTGGTCTGGTTTTCAGATCAGCTTATCAGGACATGGTCTGGTTTTCAGATCAGCTTTTCAGGACCTGGTCTGGTTTTCAGATCAGCTTAATAGGACCTGGTCTGGTTTTTAGATCAGCTTATCAGGACCTGGTCTGGTTTTCAGATCAGCTTATCAGGACCTGGTCTGGTTTTCAGATCAGCTTAATAGGACCTGGTCTGGTTTTCAGATCAGCTTATCAGGACATGGTCTGGTTTTCAGATCAGCTTTTCAGGACCTGGTCTGGTTTTCAGATCAGCTTATCTGATTCAGATTGGGTTATCAGTTTACAAGTAGCTGCCCATTTATAACATTTAGATGAATGCAGTTTAAGGTCAGATGAAAAACGAAAAAGTAAACTTTTATGTAGTCAAATTCTCTTTTTTTCTATACGATCATCGTTCAATTCAATATCGTTGCTTATAATAAAAATCCATATTTATCCTTCCAACATGCTTTATATTTGTCTCATCTGACTTAAAAATTATAATTACATTATGATTATCTAGTATCAAATGTTTGGTGATTCTGGTATAAGTTTGACATCAGCAGAATGCATCAACATTCTTATCTCACTCCATACAAAAATATGTTTCTCACATCTAACATCGTTAAATATCATATCGGAATTACTTTTAGCTTTGTTAGGAGAAATAACAGATTCAGTATCTGTAAATGTGTATTATCCCATTCCTTTAATTATGAAATTATGTAATTTCTTTAAGTATCCATATTTAGGTTGATAGAGAGATTTTGAGTATTAATATGTAGATGTTTTAAAATTTAGTTCATTAAGACTTTTTAGCAAGCCAATCATATCATATTATTTTTTATTTTATTTTTTTTTACAATTTGACAGACCAACTATTTTTGCGCAAATAAAATTTGATAGAGGGGGAACTATGACTTGTTTTTGAACTAACGTTTGATGAATCATCAAAATTTTGTACCATCCTATTTTTAGGTTGTTTTAATAACCACATTTGTGTAACTAAATGCATTTTATAAATATTATCTCTTATTAAAAAAATAAAATAATACAGCTATACGATATCAGAAAATATTTTCTGAAATCGTGTAGCTGCATTATTTTATTTATTTAATAAGAGATAATGATGTATACTCACATTCAAAACAACATAAAACTATCATTTGTTTTGATTATGAGTATACGTCAATATTTATGAAATGCAATTAGTTACACAAATGTGGTTAGTGAAACAAAGTATATTTTAACAGCCTTATTTATAAGACTTTATTAAGGCTTTTTTAGAAAATTTTTTTATGAAAATTTGTCTAAAAAAACCTTTATAAAGTCTTAATAATTTTTATAAATAAGACTGTAAGAGTTTAAAATCAGTATTTTTATGATAATACTGGTTTTAAACTCTTAAAATATACTTTGTTTTGACTATGAGTAGGGACCATTATCTCTTATATAGGAAAAATAAAATAATATAGCTATACGATACCAGAAAATATTTTCTGGTGTCGTATAGCTGTATTATTTTATTTTTTCTAAATAAGAGACAATATTTATGAAACACATTTCATAAATATTGGTGCATACTCATAGTCAAAACAACCTAAAAATAGTATGGTACGAAATTTTGATGATTTATCAAACGTTAGTTCAAATACAAGTTATAGTTCGCTTCTACCAAATTTTATTTGCGCAAAAATAGTTGGTCGTCAAATTGTAAAAAATAAAATAAAAAATAATATGTTAAATGGCTTGCTAAAAAGTCTTAATGAACTAAAATTTTAAAACATCTACATATTAATACTCAAAATCTCTCTATCAACCTAAATATGGATACTTAAAGAAATTACATAATTTCATAATTAAAGGAATGGGATAATACACATTTAAAGATACTGAATCTGTTATTTCTCCTAACAAAGCTAAAAGTAATTCCGATATGATATTTAACGATGTTAGATGTGAGAAACATATTTTTGTATGGAGTGAGATAAGAATGTTGATGCATTCTGCTGATGTCAAACTTATACCAGAATCACCAAACATTTGATACTAGATAATCATAATGTAATTATAATTTTTAAGTAAGATGCGACAAATATAAAGCATGTTGGAAGGATAAATATGAATTTTGATTATAAGCAACGATATTGAATTGAACGATGATCGTTATAGAAAAAAAGAGAATTTGACTACATAAAAGTTTACTTTTTCGTTTTTCATCTGACCTTAAACTGCATTCATCTAAATGTTATAAATGGGCAGCTACTTGTAAACTGATAACCCAATCTGAATCAGATAAGCTGATCTGAAAACCATACCAGGTCCTGATAAGCTGATCTGAAAACCAGACCAGGTCCTGAAAAGCTGATCTGAAAACCAGACCAGGTCCTGATAAGCTGATCTGAAAACCAGACCAGGTCCTGATAAGCTGATCTGAAAACCAGACCAGGTCCTATTAAGCTGATCTGAAAACCAGAACAGATCCTGATAAGCTGATCTGAAAACCAGACCAGGTCCTATTAAGCTGATCTGAAAACCAGACCAGTTACCTGATAACCTGATCTGATAGCTGATACCTGATCTAATAGCTGATACCTGTTATTTACTATTATTAAACATGGATGAGAAAATTTTAAAACAGTTGGTGTTGACAAGAAATGTCTTGAAGAAAAAGCTTCGTAGTATAAAAACTGGTGAAATAGATACATGTGAGCAATAAAAGATACATTTAAACCTATAACAGAACCTCTCAAAGAATTCATAAATAGTTCTAGAAATATTGAAAGAATTCGCAAGAAAGAAGAAAGTAAAATCAAGATAGAAGCTGAAAATAATACAAGTTTAAAGCCATCAGTCAATATAGAGACAAGTACACCAAAGAAACTTTCAGAAGGAACAATATTTGATGATATCATCTTATTTAATGATGCTAATACTGAGAATGATGATAAGGATGATGAAGATGATTTTTACTCATAGACTTCCAATTCTGAAGACACTTATACTCATTTATCAGTCTTGGAAGGAAGAATTGAATTAGATACAAACTATGGCCCACATCAAGATTTGAATAATGAATGAAAGTTTGGTGATAGTAACCTAAAACTAAATGAAGATAAAATACAAGTTGATGGTCAAATATAGGCCCTAATAGTAGCTTTATTTTCTTTAATGATTGATAATAAAACATGGAAATACTATGAAAAATTTTATGTTGAAAACTATATAAAATATATAATTTCTACTAATCATCATCATCATTCACTGACAGAGAATGATGTTATCAGTAAATTGTTTCTGGAAACTCCAAACGATAAACTATAGGACAAATTAATAATATAGCTTAAGGAATTAATATAATTCAAGAATATATTAAAATGCAAATTGATAGAGTACAACGTGAAATACAATTAGAGATAGAAGATAGTTATAAAATTGATAAAATACATACTAAAAATCAAATCATCTTTTGAAAAAACAAATTGAACAGCTGAACGATGAAATTTATAGATTGGAAAATGAACTACATGATAGTATAAATAGCTGAAAGTGCATCAAGTAGATCACAACACTCTCCAAAAAATCTTTAAAATAACTCAATGTCTTTAAAAAGAAATTTAGTAGACGAACTCTATAATAAATCTCGAAATTTTTTTGCGCATTGTAGATATGTAATGAAAGGAATAGTTGATCTTTTATGGAGCTGATTTAGGTGAAATGGGAAACTATTCTACAGAAAATAGAAATTATTGATTATTGTAGACTGTAAATGATTCATTCACAAAGTTTCTATGGTCAATACCGTTGAAAATAAAAGTTGCATTCGAAAAAACCTAGGCTGTGGAAAATATTTTTGAAATGTTATGAGTACCAAAAAGTTTACAAATGGATGATTGTAAAGAATTTTTTAATAGACACTGGAAAATTCATGCATATGTAGAATATTAAACATTACTTAATATGAAAGCATCTATAGTAGAATGATTTAATAGATCATCCAAAGGAATTATGTGATGATGGTTCATATAAATGAAATATACAAAGAATTACTTAATGTACTCGCATACAATATAAAAGTTCATCTCACATTTAAATGTTTCCGATTAAAGTTAACTTAACAAATGAGAAAAAGCTGCTAAATATAATAATTTGAAGATGAACAAAATGTTGAAATTTAATGAAAGTAAAAAATAAAATTAAACAGGAAAAATCTAGTTTGGTTTGTATTTTTGAAGGAACGATAGGTCTTAAGAAAGATAATTAACTTAATATACTGGAAATTCTCTAAACTTGATGGCCTGTATGAAATATTGTGAAAACTTAAGCGTTCAAAATAAATTACAACAAAGTGTAATATTCAGTAACACATAATATTATCACTTTTTATAGTGAAAATTGTACATTTTCCATTTCGAAAGCTCTAGCAAGCGAAATTTTAAAATATGATCATGGGCTATTATAATAGATCTTCACTCTATTCATTTCTATAGCTATCAAATCTTTAGAAAATATAGACAAACTACATAAATTGGACTTAGATTTCCAATCTTTAAGAATGTATATGTGTATGAATTAGTATCAAACAAACTTACTGAATAAATATGGACATCAACTGGAATCATGCTGAAGCATACATAATTGTGTAGCACAACGGGACCTCTAAGGACCCAAGTGGGCTGGTTTACTATAAATCGGCAGCCTGTTATAACCTATACATAAATTGTAAAATGCAATATAAGCAGATCTTACTTTATATCTGTATCTGTATGAGTATAAAATAAATTTACAGAAAAAATATTGAAAGCATGCCGAAGCATGCAAATTTAAAAGAATTCCTCATGTCATATAATTTTGTAAGTAAAGAAATATTATGATTCTATGCTAAATGAAATACATAAATATGTATCTACTTTGTAAAAGAATAAAAAGAGCGAAATTGTAAATTCTAATAGTATAGATTTTTAACTGAAACACCACTACATCTCGGACGCTTGCGTCACTATGGACAAAAGCATGCTAAGACATGCATGTTAGAAAAATATAAAAACCTGATTGAAGGTGATGAGAACCTTTTTTAAGTGAGAAATGAGTACATCTGAGTGTGATACAACCCAGCCTACGTCAACAATAACTTCAAGTGGGTCAACCAGCAAACCTCATGTAGAAAAACTCGATGTAAAAATTCTCTCAAACATAGTTATTCTAATGTTTCTGACACTATGAAAACACAGACGGTGAATTTATGGTGGAGGTAACTGGATTATTTGAGATAGATTTTCTAGAATAGTTGATTATTAAACATGTATTTCTTTGTAGATAAAGTAATTTCATACATATATTTACCTATATGTATATATGAATACATTTAAAAATTATACAAATATTCTCTTTTTCAAGTAGTAAAATCTGAAAAAATAGTAGTGATACATTAAAAGAAAAAAAAATATTAAAAAGAGAGACTGAGTGATCAACTGATACGTACACTTTGTATGACTGGTAAATAAGGCGCACTTAAAAATATCAGAAATATATACACAATACGCTGAAATTTAATAAAATGAGAAAAAAATCATCTAGAACATCAAATAAAAGCCATAGGCGAGTAACCTTCATAAGATAAACATATACCTTATTAATGAAAACATATTATCAGTATGAAGTAACACAATTTGAGGAATTAAAATTTTAACATTTAATTGTCCCTTAACGCTGACAAAGAGTAGACAGATATGTTGACATAGAAAGTCATCTTGTATACTAGAGGAACCGTTGAGAGGCCAGACCTAAATTGTAAGAAAATGATTTCGTTTTCTGTTGATCGCTATTCAAGAAGAAAACAAGTTTCCTCATTATGATTTAAGTAATTTAAAAGTACATTTAAATTCAGTCTCATATCTAAATGATGATGATCTTAACATAAAAATTAAAAATAAACGTTATACAATTCTATATTATATGTACTCGTATCTAAGATTCCAACAAAGCTATTATATGAAAGAATCTCAAACACTTCCAAATGCACTAAAGTTTAAGATAAAAGTTCCTTTTATTCAATAGCGGCTCAATTGATATAGAAATTTAATATGAAACAGTAAGCAATGACGTCAGCTACTGCATTTTTACTAATGATCGAATAATAGAAAATCCTGAAAGTCTTATAAATTAAGTAAGGTTTCGAATGATTTTCATTACAAAAAAAAAGTTGCGGATGTTTTTAGCAATAATGAGTATAACAATTTCATTATAAAACCACCATTTGATTTTAAATGTTTATCAATAAAAAAGGAAAGAGAAGCAAAGTGGTTAAAAAAAGCTGGACTGCTGGATCAGTTTCATTTCAAAGTGTTTATCATTTTTTAAAGCCAATGCAAGATGTTCTAAAATATATGAAAAAGGTGAAGAAAAAATATGATAGTTGGAAAAAATTTTACACTGAAAAATTTCTAACGTTGACTATATAGGCTACATCAACTTTAAACAAATGGAAATAAAATATATTAAATATTTATACTATATTTACTACAACTAGAGAGGAATTAAATTTTACTTAGAACAGAAACTCCTCACAAACTTTTAAGTAAATACATCTAAAAATTAAAAGAACGTTTTTTTAATTTCAAATAAAAAAACTATCTAGATATTTCACATCTATACACAAAAGACCAGGCGAATATTTACAACAGCAACAACAGCACATGACAAAAAAAATGTATTTAAACAGGGAGCCCCAGACTTATTTGTATGTACATACATACATACATAAAATCAATTTGTAGATCCATATGTACATATGTACACATATTATCAAATTTCTTACCCATGCTCAAGTATTTATTGGATTTTAACAATCACACTTACATATCTACATCATGAAAACATACAAACCGTTCTCCAAGCTATTGACGCTTGAAGACGAAAGTCGAAGAAGACAAATGTACTTAAATAAACAAACTTATCACAGACCAGTCAAACTCTATCGCGCATACACACATACACACACACAAAATCACCACGATCGTACGCAAGAATTTTGCAAAATCTGAAATTAATATTTATACAAATATAAACAAATTTCTGACCGATAGACTTTAACACTGGACAAATTTAAGCTTGATAAAATATAAAGCAATCTCATCCTCCAATATGAAAAACATACTAGGATTAGGGAAGTTCAGATATATGATAATATTTTCTAGCAAAAAATGTTCATATGAGAAATAATTTATTTCAACGTACATATAAATACTAGGGTGAGAAAATCACATACACACACACACATACTAAAATTCATCTACGAAAAATTAAACCTATTTCAACAACGCCCCTCCCCTCACAAATCACAGTCAGCCTAAAGTTCTTACAGATATATATACACAAAATCTCAAGGTAACATACAATCTATCAATCTCACAACCTAAATCACGATCAGCCTTAAACTCATATAGACATACATACACACAGATACGTATACATATACATGAACATCTTCACCTCACCTCTCATTAATCATGATCAGCCTTAAACTCCTACAGATATACACACAAATTGCACTGTTATATATTTCATGAACACTTCGCCCCTCATAAATCACGATAAGCCTTAAATTTCCTACAGATATACATACACAAATTCTCAAGGTCACATACAATCGTTAATCTGAACAATCCAAATCACGATCAGCCTTAAACTTCTACAGACATACATACACAAAAATTTCTACAAACATATAAACTCCCAAATTACTATAGATAAATATTACAATAACACCCCCCGCCTACCTCAAATCAAGGACAGACTTAAACTGCTATATATAAATACATACATACACATACACACATAGGCACATTCTATCTATCTATCACAACAAGACCCTCCCCCACCTCAAATCACAAGCAGTCTTACACTCCTACGAACATACATATACACAGATTCCCACGGATACGTATTACATGAACACTCTCACCTCACCTTTGATAAATCACAGACAGCCTTAAACTGTTACAGACATACATATATACATACATACATGTACACAGATTCCCACGGATACATATTACAACAACTCCCCGCCCTCTACCAGTCGATCTACCTCAAATACATCCCGCCCCCACGAAGCCCAGCTTGATTTAAATTCCAACAAGCATATACGTCACCGAATTCTCATGGTTACATATTACAAAACACCCTCACCTACCCAAATCACGGTCAGCCTTACGGTCTCACAATCTAGACACACCCCACCCTCCACCAATCACAGCCAGACTTCAATTCCTACAGCTAGACATATCCTCAAATTTTCCGTCGGCATTAGGAAAAATCATTTCCATGAATTTCCCGTCGGCATTTGAAAAAACTAAACATGTTTTCCCGTCGGCATTTGAAAAAAATAAACATGTTTTCCCGTTGGCATCAGGAAATCATACACATATAAAAGCCTCAAACCTATAAACCCCTTAATGTATTCCTACAAAATATTCCGCACACAAATTCCCACGGATACATATTACAACAACACCCGCCCCCACCAAACACAGGCTGCCTTAAAGATACACCCGCAAATTCCCACGGTTACATGTTACAAAAACCTCACCTGCCCAAATCACGGACATCAACAAATTTCCACAGTCTAACAACAATCATAACTTTCCCGTCGGCATTAGAAAAAATAAAGATGTTTTCCCGTCGGCATTAGGAAAAATCATACAAATATAAAAATCTTAAAGCTATAAACCCCCTTAATGTATTCCCACAAAATATTCCACGCACAAGTTCCCACGGTCATACATACATACATACATATACATAATATAAATAAAAAAAGTTAATATAAACAAAAAACTCCTAATGTAAACAAAAAACATAGACGGACGGACGGACACACACACGTAGGTATCAAATTTCACAAATTTCCAAGAATTTTAAAATTTCAGCCAAAATTTAACAATTTCAGCCACAATTTAACAATTTCAGCCCACAATTTAACAATTTCAGCCACAATTTCACAATTTCAGCCCACAATTTAACAATTTTAATTGACCCCGAATCCCCAGTTCCCTACTACTGTTCTCATCCAGCATATTTTGGAAAAATTTTATCATCTCCCAATGATCGAAAAGCCTGAAGCTTTCAAAATCTCTTATAAATTGGTTTAGAGTACGTCTAATTTGGCTCATTTTATTTGCTGATAAATGAATGATGATGAATGTTGGAAGGTTTTTTTTAAGACTAATTTGTTCTTTAAATTTTTTCAAATATCTATACTATCATTGCTATTCCATATTTCTTTTTAGCACTCTATCTCTCTCTCACTAACCCTTTTCTCTCTATAACTATCTCTTTCTCTCTATCACTATCCCCCACTTATACACTATTTCACCATAATTATTTTCGATTAGCCTTCTTGAAGTCATCATCGCTACTTTTAAGATCATTTCCAGTTAAACATTCAAAGTGATAAGAACTAAATAAAAAAATGGACTCCACCAAAAATCTAACATCAAGATTTAATTCTCTGAAAAACAAAACATTAATTCATATAAAGGAGCTTGAGACATCAATTAAATATAATATTCAAAATGTAAAACGTGTAACAACCAAATATGGACCCACACTAAAAGTTGAAATGGATAAACATATAATGTTCCTGCCTAAACGATACAACAGTTTAACCGATGATGAAATTAAGGATCTCTCGAGCGGATCATATCACTTAAGCAGAGAAGGTGAACAAAACTTAATCCTTGAGAGTGAGCTGAGTGAATTTTTGATTCAGAATTCACAGTATCCTATTTGGCAATAAAATACATTAATTCTGTATTAAATTATAAATAAAGAGACATTAAAGAGTTTTGTAAAATATAAATGTTTGTGTTTTATTAATTATTTTCAGTTATTTCATAAAGAAATTTAAGACATAAATGTCCACAGGTAAATGTATTAAAATTCTGATGTTGATTATAGTTGTATTTAATATTTGCACCAAGATATTTGACTACTTCCGAAGGAGGTTGGAAGTTTCCAAAGCTGTCGAAATATTCTTTTTCATTGCTGTTTTTATAATATGCTACCCAATGTGTACCAGGTCCTGTTGATACATCTAAATTGATTATTCCACATTCAATTTTCTTTGTTCGTTTTGGTAGAGTATTCAACATGAAAACACCTCTAAAATATGGAATATTTATAGAGAAACGGTTTAGGTCCACATCAGAAAGTGGTCTGTTGGGCAACATCTCTAAGAGTTTTTTGATTCCTCTTTATGAACTAAACCATAACCCTTTTTATATGGTTTTAAGTAAAGTCCTTTTCCAACTGCTATAGATTCCATCGCTCTATTATGTCTAGTTGCTTCATCAAGTTGATTTTTTGCATTCCTTGTTGCATTAACAGCCTTAGCTATAGCAGCACCTCCAGTTGTTAGACTACCAATTGCACCCAGAGCAGTTAAAATCGGTATTAGAGGCAAAAAGCCACCAATTTTTGGGACACGTATCACACGTGGTACTATAATTTGAGATTTTCTTCCTTTTAATGACTTGTTAATACTTTTTCGTGCAATTTTAATAGCTGTGTTAATATCTAATGGTTTTTCTTTTTTTAGTATTTTTGATGCAGTTCTAACTGATGTTCTAAATAGTGTTTTAACATTTAGTTTGTTCTTTTTTACATTTTTCTTTTTCTCCACACCCATACCAAATTTTGTTTTGGCTTTCATTGCGTTAGTAACCATATATGCAAATGATTTTTCAGCAAGACTACTATCTTTTGATAAAACTCGATCCCAAGCGGAGTTTTCAAGTATTTTATCAGCTTTATGTCTGCTACTTAAATCCTTATTTTTGGAATAAGCAATATCGTGATTTTTACACGCAGAGTCCAATAAATTAATTCCTTTATCACCTCGATTTAAACGTTTTTGTAGTTTTGTTCCAGGTCCACAGTACTGATATCCAGGTAGAGGAAGTTCAACAGGTAGAGAGTTTATTATTTTGTCTACTAGACCTCCTCCAACGACGGTGTTTTTATGACTAAAAGTTTTCTGATATCGTATAACCATATTATCTAGTTTTTTCTATATAAAAGGTAATATATATGAAATGCATTTAGTTACAAAAATGCAGTTAGTAAAACAACATAAAAATATTTTAGTTCGTAATATTGATGATTCAGCGAACATCAGTTCAAAAATAAAGCATAGTCCTCTCTTACCAAATTCTATTCGTGCTCTAATAGTGGGACCATCAAATTGTGGAAAGACTAATGTTATGATTGGCTTGCTAGAAAGTCCTAATGGACTCAAGTTTGAAAACATCTATTTATACTCAAAATCTCTCTACCAACCTAAATATGAATACCTAAAGAAACTAATTTCACCAATTAAAGGTATGGGGTATTATACATTCACCGATAATGAATCAGTTATTCCACCTGACGAAGCTAAAACTAATTCAATTATGATATTTGATGATGTTGCATGTGAAAAGCAGAATAATATACGTACATATTTTTGTATGGGGCGACATAGGGATGTTGATTCATTCTACCTGTGTCAAACATATACCAGAATTCCCAAGCATTTAATAAGAGACAATGCAAATGTTATTATAATGTTTAAGCAAGATGAGACAAATATGAAGCATGTTTATAAGGATCATGTTGCCAGCGATATGAGCTATGAAAAGTTTCAAGAAATTTGTCGAGAATGTTGGAAGGATAAATATGGATTTTTGATGATAAGCAAAGATAACGAATTAAACGATGGTCGCTACAGAAAGCAATTTGACTATTTCATAACTATATAAGCAACTACTCATAAAAAATTACCTTTAGTTATTAATCTAACTTTAAACTTGATACATCTATTTGCTATAACCTCATCTGATACCTGATAAGCTGATCTGAAAACCAGACCAGGTCCTAATAAGCTGATCTGAAAACCAGACCAGGTCCTGATAAGCTGATCTGAAAACCAGATCAGGTCCTGATAAGCTGATCTGAAAACCAGATCAGGTCCTGATAAGCCGATCTGAAAACCAGATCAGGTCCTGATAAGCTGATCTGAAAACCAGATCAGGTCCTGATAAGCTGATCTGAAAACCAGATCAGGTCCTGATAAGCTGATCTGAAAACTAGATCAGGTCCTAATAAGCTGATCTGAAAACTAGATCAGGTCCTAATAAGCTGATCTGAAAACCAGATCAGTTCCTGATAAGCTGATCTGAAAACCAGATCAGGTCCTAATAAGCTGATCTGAAAACCAGATCAGGTCCTGATAAGCTGATCTGAAAACCAGATCAGGTCCTGATAAGCTGATCTGAAAACCAGATCAGGTCCTGATAAGCTGATCTGAAAACCAGATCAGGTCCTGATAAGCTGATCTGAAAACCAGACCAGGTCCTGATAAGCTAATACCTGATCTAATAGCTGATACCTGTTATTTACTATTATTAAACATGGATGAGAAAATTTTAAAACAGTTGGTGTTGACAAGAAATGTCTTGAAGAAAAAGCTTCGTAGTATAAAAACTGGTGAAATAGATACACGTGAACAGCTAAGAGATACATTTAAACCTATAACAGAACCACTCAAAGAATTCATAAATAGTTCTAAAAATATTAAAAGAATTCCCATAAAAAAAGAAAGTAAAATGAAGACAGAAGTTGAAAATAATACAAGTTTTAAACCTGAAAAAACATCAGTCAAGATAGAGACAAGTACACCAAAGAAACTAGCAGAAGGAACAATATTCGATAATACCATCTTATTTAATGATGCTAATACTGTGAATGATGACGATGATGAAGATGATTTTTACTCACAGACTTCCAATACAGAAGATACTTATACTGACTTATCAGCCTTGGAAGGAAGAAATGAATTAGATACAAACTATGGTCCACATAAAGATTTCAATAATGAATGGAAATTTGGTGATAGTAACCTCAAACTTAATGAAGATAAAATACAAGTTGGTGGTCAAATATGGGCTCTAACACCAGGACTATTTTCTCTAATGTTTCATAAAATACCAAAAAATTATGATAAATTTGAACTCGAAATCTATAAAAAGATTTTAATTACTACTAATGCATATAGAAGGGACTATAAACCTGATGGTCAAATTAAGGGTACTAGAGGATATAAATACAAACATATTATTAAGAAATTTATTGACGAGAAAAACCAGAAGAATTTAAACGAATCAACAGGATCTAAGTCAAAAGGTAGTTATTTAGGTGATGGAATAATGGAATTTAACGTTCATAAGCCAAACTATATATACTGGGACGATCCAAATGAGTTAGTAGATCGTCTTCGACTACTGCTTGCATCACAAGGTGCAGGTCATACTAATCACAATAACGAGATTGTATCAATTATTGAAGAACTACGTGAAGCAAATATAATACATTAACTTTAATAAAGTATATAAAGCATGTCTGTTGATAAATTTGGACACAATTTAAACGATACTAGCAGTATAATTTCTTTGAAAAATGCACCTAAACTGCTGGGGTTCTTTATGGATACGAACAACAACATTGATATCCAAAACAAAAGAATCAAAAATGTTGCAAAAGCTCTGGAGGAAAACGATGTTATCAATAAATTGTTTCTGCAAACTCAAATCGAAAAATTAGAAGAGAAATTATTAACATACTTTAAGGAAGATAATACTATAATTCAAGAAGATATTCAAATGCAAATTGAGGAGCTACAACGCGATATAAAATTAGATATAGAAGAAAATTATAAAATTCAAAAACACATTCTACAAATTAAGACATCCTTTGAAGAACAAATTGAACAGCTTAATGAGAAAATTTATAGATTGGAAAATTACATGTTTGTATCAATAGCTGAAAGTGCGTCAAGTAGATCACAACACTCTCCAAAAAATCTGTAAAACAACTTAATGTCATCAAAAAGAAATTTAGTAAACGAACTACATAAGCAAGCTCGAAAAGTTTTTATGCGTCGTAGAGTTGTAATGAAAGGAATAGATGATCTTTGGCAAGCTGATTTAGTTGAAATGGGTAGTTATTCTAGAGAAAACAGAAATTATCGATTTTTGTTAACTGTAATTGACACATTCTCAAAATTTGCATGGGTAGTACCACTAAAAACTAAAACTGCACTCGAAACAACCAAGGCGATGGAAAATATTTTTGAATTAGGAAGAGTACCAAAAAACTTGCAAACAGATGATGGTAAAGAATTTTTGAACAAACACTTTGGAAAATTAATGGATAAATACACCATTAATCACTACTCAACATATAGCAGTATGAAAGCATCAATAGTAGAACGATTTAACAGAACATTGAAAGGAATGATGTGGAAAGAATTTAGCTTTAATGGTTCATATAAGTGGATTGATATATATAAAGATTTACTTAATGCATACAATAGAAAAGTTCACCGTACCATCAAAATGTCTCCGATTAAAGTCAACTCAACAAATGAGGAAAAGCTACTAAATACAGTATACAGTCATTTGAAGATGTACAAAATGTCGAAATTTAATGTTGGAGATCATGTACGCATAAGCAAATATAAGCATACATTTGAAAAAGGTTATACTCCAAATTGGACTACAGAAATTTTCACAATTACAAGAGTTCAAAATATAAATCCTACAACATTCATATTAGAAGATTATCTTGGTAATCCTATTAAAGGTGGATTCTATACTGAAGAACTTTCGAAAACTACATATCCAAATACATATCTAGTTGAAAAGGTTCTTAAAACTAAAGGAAAGGAGGCATACGTTAAATGGTCGGGATTTTCTAATCAACACAATTCTTGGATAAGTAAGAACGAAATATTATAGCTGAATACCATCATCAACAACAATAGCAGTAATATTAAGAAACTAATGTTAATTTTAAAATAAGAAAATTAAATAAATATATAAATCATGCTTATAAACCATATGTTGTACTAAACTTTATTTAATTGTAATCAGACAGTTATAATGTCAATAACACTTACTCTGAGCTCTAACTCATCAGAATTATCTGCTAGTTACTTTCCTCCTATTGAATTACATGGTGCATATGAGTGTGCTTTAACTGATTTTCATTCATACAACAGCATTCCAAATGTAGACACCTACAACAATATGTTTCATATAGGGGAACATACAATTGAAATACTAATTGGATCTTACGAATTGAATGATATTGTAGATTTTATACAAGAGCAATACAGAAGACTCTGTCCAGAAAATAAGATTTTTATTGAAGCCAATAACAATACAATGCAAGTTAAAGTTAATAGTTCTAAAGATCCTGTATATTTTAATAAAGACAACACAATTGGAAAACTTTTAGGATTCAATAGCAAAATCCTAACACCAAACAAATATTATTACTCAGATCTTCCAGTTAATATTTTTAAAGTGAATCTCTTGCGAATTGAAAGTAATATCGCTATTAACACATATATGAATAACTCCAAATCGCATACACTTCATGAATTTCCGATTAATGTGCCTCCAGGCTATAAAATAGATGAGGTTCCAAGAAATCTCATCTATTTACCTGTGAACACCAGAGAGATAAGTTCACTAACGCTGCGAGTAGTTGATCAACACGGTGATTTAATTAATTTTCGAGGAGAGGAAATTACAATACGAATACATTTGAGGTCAACTAAATAATGCTAATATACAACACAAATACATTGAAAAATAAAGCAGTAACAACAACAACAAGAACATTAAAGCGACCACTTCAACAGAAAGCACTAACAACATCAAATAAAAATTTTCTAAAGTCCTTGAATTTTAAATTGAAGACAAAATGAGTTCAATAATAGATGTCTTAGATAAACCTTTCTCTGATGAGAATATAATCAAAAAGGATTATCATACATATGTACCATACTTACAATCTTACAACAATAATGATGAAATTAGAATTTCAATACAAAATCAAGATTTATACGTGCTACCCAGTGAGAGCTACATTTATGTAGAGGGGTTTGTTGCCGATGATAATGCCCCTAAATCTTCTTCTTCAGAGAACTTTAAATTAAAAAACAACTTTGTAGCATATCTATTTGATGAAATTCGCTATGAGCTCAATGGAATTGAAATTGATCATACAAGATATTTAGGAGCCACGAGCACCATAAAGAACTTGGTTTCTCTATCACCAAACGAAAGCAATGTGATGCAAAATGCTGGATGGAACAAAATTGACGATGTCACTCTTGCAAATGGATTTTTCAATTTCTATGTACCTCTAAAAATGCTTCTAGGATTCGCTGAAGACTACAACAAAGTTATATTAAATGGAAAACATGATCTGATACTCTTGCGCAATAAGAACGACGAAGATCTTGTACGCTCGAGTGTTTCTACTGAAAAAGCTAAACTTACAATTTCACTCATCTCATGGAGAATACCTCATGTTCAATTATCTGACCTTAGCAAATTGAATATGATTAAAATTATTAACAATGGTGCTTCTATACCCATGGCATTTCGCAGTTGGGATTGTCATATTAATCCACAATTAAACACAGGAACTAGCCATATTTGGAATGTTAAACTGGCTGCAAATAGAGAACGCCCCCGTTTTGTGTTGATTGCTTTTCAACAAGAAAATAAATTTGTTCATTGTGATTTGACTAATTTAAAAGTACATTTAAATTCAGTCTCATACCCGTATGATGATCTTAACATAAAGTTCAAAAATGAACGTTATGCAATTCTATATGATATGTATCTAAGATTCCAACAAAGCTACTATATGAAAGAATCTCAACCGCTTCTAACTGCATCAGAGTTTAAGACAAAAGCTCCTATTATTGTAGTAGATGTCAGTCATCAGAATGAATCACTCAATAATGGACCGATTGATATAAAAATAGAATTTGAAACAGCAACTAATATTGCACCAAAGACATCAGCTTACTGCATTCTTATTCATGATCGTATAATAGAATATATACCCATCAAAGGACAAGTTCGAAAAGTGTTATAAATTGAATAACATGGAAAATAACATAATTTTTATAGACGTACAAGGTTTCAAAACTAATTCAAACGATTTCATCGCAAAAGAAGTAGCGATTGTTTTCAACAATAATGAATATAACAACTTCATTATAAAACCACCATTTGATTTTAAATGCTTATCAATAAAAAAGCAAAGAGAAGCAAAGTGGCTAACAAAAAACTATCATCACCTAAGCTGGACTGCTGGATCAGTTTCATTTCATAGCGTTTGCAATTTTTTAAAAGCCAACGTAAGATGTTCTAAAATTTACGTAAAAGGTGATGAAAAAAGACTATGGTTGGAAAAAATGTTACACCGAAAAATTTCTAACGTTGAGGATATAGGCTGCATCAACTTTAAACAAATGGAAATCAAGTATCCAGAATATTTTTATTGTAATTATCATAATTTTGGTGTTTGCGCATTAAGAAATGCTATTTTACTCTCCAAAGAAATATCTTGTTTTAAATGAACTTTTTCACTTTTTAAAATATTTATACTTAAGAATATATTACTGTATGTATTATTATAAAATTTTATAAAATTTTAAACAATAAATGTTTACAAAATAAAAAAATGTAAAAGTGTTTTCTTATTTCAAATACAAACTACATAAAGAGAATAGAAGGAAGTGGGGAGGAGGAGAAGTTAACTTTTTTGCTTACTTGCAAATTTTTACTTTTTGTTTCTCTGCTGATGACTGTACTTAGTTGAAAATCCTCTGCTTTAAAATAATCGTAGACAAAGAAAATGGCTACGTTGCAAAATATAAATGTATTCTACACAAGCACAAAATATTCCACGCACAAGTTCCCACGATCGCACATTTATACATTCATACATTCATTTATACATTCATACATGCATACATACATTTATACATTCATACATACATACATACATACATACATACATACATACAAATATATTTATTAAACAAATAAACACA
This sequence comes from Nowickia ferox, assembly GCA_936439885.1. Classification (NCBI taxonomy): domain Eukaryota; kingdom Metazoa; phylum Arthropoda; class Insecta; order Diptera; family Tachinidae; genus Nowickia; species Nowickia ferox. Next base: position 45,213,924 of record OW387026.1, read on the forward strand.
ATATACAATTACCAGCGACAATCAAGCTGGACCACGCACACACAAGCATTAGGGGGTTCACATACATGAGAACATTTTAGGGTGTTCACATACATGAGAACATTTTATAAATAAATAAATAAAATAATTAAATAAATTAAATTAATTTATTTAATTATTTTATTTATAAACAATTTATTTTATTTATAAACAATTTATTAGCGTGAGGAAATCACACATACACGTTCCCACGATTCATATGAGAATCGCGTAGTAGTCATCAAATATATTTTCTCTGATATTACTGATATAGTATTACGATAACAAATTTATACAGTCTGGCAACACTGGCAATTTTCCCTTTGGAAAAATCATTTTCCCGTCGGCATTAAGAAATATAGTAATCATGCATTGCCGTCGGCATTTGAAAAACATAATCATGCATTGCCGTAGGCATTACAAAAAATAATGATGCATTGCCGTAGGCATTAGGAAAAATTATCATACATTGCCGTAGGCATTAGAAAAAATAATGATGCATTGCCGTAGGCATTAGGAAAAATAATCATGTATTGCCGTCGGCATTAGGAAAAATAATCAAGCATTGCCGTCGGCATTAGGAAAAATCATTTCATGATTTTCCCGTAGGCATTAGAAAAAATAATTTTCACAATTTCCCCATTGGTATTAGGAAAAATCATTTCATGATTTTCCCGTCGGCATATCTATATGTATATACTTATAAAATCTTAATCTTATGAAACCCCTTAATCCTCCCCCACAAAAAATCACCCGTTCACACAATTAATGCCACCACAAAAAAATCACCCGTTCACTCAAGGGTTAATGTAAACAAAAAACTCCTTATGTAAACAAAAACATCAAAGCGCCGCCGAAAACACACACACACACACACACACACACACATACACACACGTAGGTATCAAATTTCCAAGAATTTTAAAATTTTCAAATTTTAATTACCCAATTTTAACAATTTCAGCCACAATTTAACAATTTCAGCCCACAATTTAACAAGTTTAATTGCCCCCGTACTGGCAGTTCCCTACTACTGATATTATTGCTCCCAGACATATCACAAGTATATATTAAATACAATACTGACCCTAAAATACTACCCTGTGTGACACTGGAAGATATTGATTTGGGAACATTCATGAAGTCTTCCTCTACAATAGTGAACTTCCTATCAATAAAATAACTTTCCAAAAGTGTTTGTATGTTTATAGGCAGATATGTCCTCAATTGTAAATTTTTGTCAAATGCCTGAGAAACATCAATAATGAGGGCAAAACAATACTTATTTTCTTCAAATGTCTTCCTTATAATTTGAACCAATATATGCGTTTGCTCAATTGTGCTATGCTGATTTTTAAAACCAAATTGATAGTCCGTAATGCACCCATTGTCAGCTAAAATTTTAGACAATTTAGTCATGAGCAGAGATTGTTGGCAGTAAGCTTATAGGGTTATATGACTCAGCCTTGGTAGGATCTTTGCCCGGCTTTGGAATCGTTTTGACCTTATGTTATGTGGAAAATACTGCATTCTTTAAATGGCATTAAAAATAAATAGCAGGATTCTAATTGCAATTAGGGGCAAATTCAGCAGCATCTCTTTACTAACTCCATCAATACCTGGAGCTTTCTTCGGGTTGAGTTCAGCAATTATTTTTTGAACTTCACGCAGCTTAAACCTTAAGGGACGAAGAAGTGGAGAAACTTCACTTGGCAAATCAACAGCACTCGTACATGAATAGGGAGTGAATACAGATTTTAAAGGATCAGCAAATAAGTTACCTTTCTCACTACCGCTTCTTGACCATCCTCCGGTCGAAGTGCGCAGTGGTGATTTAAGCCCAACGGGTCTTTTAATATTTCCAGCAGCGTGCCAGAAAGAGTAATTAGATGATGACATGACATCGAGACCTTCTAGATATTTTTCCAGTAATGCAGTTTTTCCCGACGCACAGTGGTTCAGAATCGTTTTTCATCGACCCAAACTCTGTAACTTTTGAACTAATAAAGATTTTTTTGAATTATTTTTTTAGTAGATCAAGATGTGATTTAGCTTTTATCCCGTTTAAGTTTCATTAAAATCAATACAGTGGTTGTGGAGAAATTTAAGGTTAAAGTTGAACCTTTTTTTTAGCATTTTTTTTAATTTCCTTAGATATGCACGCCTTTTATTTTTTATTTTTGTTGAAAAAAAACCTTATAATGATAATTAAATCATTTTTATAAAAACAACATAGTAAGTTTTTGAAAATTAAATACATACATAAGCCTAGTTTTTTTCAGAAATAAATAGATTCAGTTCTCGTTGAACCTTCATAGTGAACAGACGTCGTAGCGGAGTTTTTCTTACATACATACGAAACAAAAAACAAAACAAATACATAAAAAAAATATTCGTAATACAAATTGACTTCGATAAATAAGCTTATTTGCTTTACTAATATTTTTTTACATAGCAAGAAATAACAAAACAAAACCGCAAAGTGACATGGAGGAATACTCTACATGAGTACTTCAAAAACGTAAAATTTTAAAGTGAGTGAAAACAGAAGAAATGCCTATTTTACTGTGAGTTCTGAAACTCCTGATGATAGTATTTTTCTAACGGCAAAGCTACTTTTTCGTCGGCGTTGCCTAGTACTTCTTCATATAAGTCAGCGATATCATCCCCTTCGGACTCGTGTACTCGTACATCACTTAACAAAGTTATCACTAAAGATATAAGTAGCACAAAACCCAACTTGAGCCGTTGGAATGGACAGATACAACGTGGGCGAAGCCCAAATTATTCTAACATTTCATCTGCTCCAATGATGTCTATGGATAACAGCGCATCATCTACTAACCGTCAAAATGTTTTTCATTAATGCAAGACAATAACGACAAGCCCGCTTCATCAAAGAAAAATTCTTTTAAACCACCACCAATCTATTAAAAAAAATTCTAACGCTCTTTTAAAAAAGCTATTGTCAGAATTTGGTGAAAATACTTTTCACATCATTCCAACTAAACGAGTTAATATTGATGAAACTTAGACCCAAAAATATAATGAAAAAGATTTCCGAAAAATTGTTAGTGAATTTAAAAAAAAAAATAAAACAAATTTTTACACATACCAACTTAAAAGTGCTAAAGGCCTATAAATAATATTGAATGGCATAGATTCATATGTTGACCCCGAAGAAGTCAAATGTGCTCTTATCGACAAAGGATTTTAGGTAAGAATGTTAATATAATTAACAGAGAAAAGGACCCCCAACCCCTACTTCGGGTTGAGCTGGAGCCGAATGACATACAATTGAAAAAAAATGAAACCCATCCAATTTAAAGCGTAAAGTTTCTCTTACACTGAAAAATCACAGTTGAAGAGCCAGGTAAGCGTTCAGGTCGCGTACAGTGCAACAATTGCCAAGAATATGGCCACATAAAAACTTACTGCAAATTACCTACAGTTTGTGTTATCTGCGGTGAATTGCACGGTTCTGCTAGCTGTACGAAGGCAAAAGATCAAGCTGAAAAATATGTAGTAATTGTGGAGGTAATCACACTGCTAACTACAGAGGATGTCCTGTATATTCTTTCGTTAAACAGACTATGGGACAAAAAACTAAAATAGCTCCAGCTCAATCAGCAAACGCTTTCTCCGCCAATTTTCCTCCAATGAGCCAACCAAGTACTTCACGTGTATCGTATACCGATGCTGTTAAGACAAATTCTTTTCCCACGCAGAAAGTGTCCCCACCAAGTAATTCGACAAATGCTAACACAAGCTTTAATTTCAGTCGCCTTGAAGCCACTATTGATAATCTGGTACAAACTATAAACAATTTTACTACAATTATGATTAACATGATGCTAGAAATGCTGCGAATGCAGAATACTCTGCTTCAGGCATTAATTAACAAGCCATGAACACGTTAAAAATATGTTTCTGGAACGCAAACGGCATTCGCCAACACAAAAATTAACTAGAGCACTTCCTTACGGAAAAAATATTGATATAATGTTGGTTTCTGAGATTCATTTGACTTGGAGAAGCCTTTTCAAAATAAATGGTTACACTCTATATGATTCAAAGGACCCGTGAGGAAGAGCATGCGGTGGGTCAGCAATTCTAATAAAGTCAAGACTAAAGCACTATATTCTTGACAACATTTGTGAAGAACACCTACAAACATTGAAAATTTTTGTACAAATTTCGTGATATCATCAATTTATTCCCCTACAAGATTCTCAATCACTGAGGATGAATACGAGGATTTCTAGCAGCTGGAGACTAAAATGCAAAGCAAAATTACTGGCCTACAGACATACAAAAAATTCCGTATGTTATAGATTTTGGCGACATGAAAAATATTTCTAAGGATCTAGTTCATGTTGAAGCTTCTCTAGATCTCTCCTCCGATTACTCTCCCACTATCGTTAGAATATGTAACCCACTAAGAAGTTATTTACCTCACCCATATGTGAAGATGATCAATCGTGTTAATTGGCTGAGATTCAATAAATATCTTAGTAGTCATTGAATCTAACATTGAGAATCTTAACGAAAATATTAAGCTGACTGCTGAACATGCTGCTACCTACCACCCGCAGACTGGGCTTAATAGAATTGATTCTACGGATATTGAACGTCTCGTATGTGAAAAAAGCTAGAAATTAATAACAACACCATAGATCGCCCCAACATAAAATCAGGTTTAAAGAGTGCACTAAACGACTACAAGAGTTGCTTGCACCTGAAAAAACTGCATCTCTTAAAAATTATCTGGTAACCTCGATGTCACATTAGCATCTAATTACTCTTTGTGGCGCGCTGCGAGAAAGTTTAAAACACTCGTTGAGTTTAAACCACCTCTTCGCACTTCTTCCGTGTTTAGTTGCTTTACCCCCTCGACCCTTAAAGTTTAAGCTGCGTGATGTACAAAAACTAAATGCCGAACTCAACTCAAAGAAAGCTTCGGGTATTGATGAAATTAGTAATAATATGCTGATGAAGTTGCCTCATATTGCATTTACAATCTTGTTATTCATTTTTAATGCCATTTTACGACTGGAGTATTATCCACACCACGGGAAGCTTGCCAAGGTCAAAATGATTCTAAAGCCGGGCAAAGACCTTACCAAGGCTGAATCATACAGGCCAACAAGTCAACTATCAACAATGCCAAAACTTTTCGAAAAACTGCTCATGACAAAATTGTCCAAAATTCTAATTGGTAGTGGGTGCATTCCAGACCATCAGTCTTCATGAGTGTGCCCGAATCTATATCATCCTTGTGCCACAGGGCAGCATACTGGGGTCATTTTTGTAAATTATTTTTACTTGTTATATGCTTTTGAGGAGTAATATTTACACATCTACATTTGCCGATGATACAGCATGCCCTAGTATGCACGAAAATCCTCACGAGGCATCCCAATATTTTCAGGCACAAATTATCTAGCTGGATCTGTGGTAAAAGTACACGAACAAAAGTGTGTTCAGGTAACATTTGCCCTGCGAAGAGATACTTGTTCCCCAATTCGAATCACCAATCAAGTTGTTCCTCAACATTCAAATGTGGAATATCTTGGTATGCACCTTGATCGATGGCTGATATGGAAACACCATATTGACTCAAAGCTAACACAAATGAAACTTAAATTAACTCAAATACATTGGCTGATTGGTAGAAATTCAACACTGAGTGTAGATTGTAAACTTTTAATATACAAGTCGCTTTTGAAACCTATATGGTGCTACGGAATACAGCTATGGGGCACTGCTTCACCTTCCAATATAGAGAGAATCCAACGAAGGCAAAACAAGATTTTTAAGACTAATAACATCGGCTCCATGGTACATCAAAAATTCAAATTTAAATCATGATTTAAATATGCCACTAGTGACTGAAGAAATTGCAAAATACGCAGGCAAATATTTACCAAAACTCGAGTCTCACCCCGCTCGCTCGTAATATCTTGAACTTCACTGGACACATCTGCTTAAAAAAGAGGGACACAAGGGCTCTAATATTTAACACTCCAGATGAAACTGTTTGAAATATATATTTTTTTTTTACTTGGCGCGCCTCTTATGTATTATTAGCTAATATCACTAGTTTATGTCCGACACTAGCCGGCCTAATTCTTATTGTTAGTTAATTTTTGAAGAAACAGTAAATAAACATATGTACGTATCAGAAAAATATCATGCTTTTAGCCTATACTGTATATTAAATTTTATTTATTTGCAACCAGATACTTATAATGTCAATAACACTTACTTTAACCTCTAACTAATTAGAGTTATCTGCTAGTTGCTTTCCTCCTATTGAATTACATCGTACATATGGGTATGCTCTAACTGATTTTCATTCTTGCAACAGTATGTCAAATGTATACACCTACACCAATATGCTTGATGGAACATAAAGTTGAAATACAAATTGGATCTTATGAATTTACTGATATAGTTGATTTTATAGAAGAGCAATACAAACGACTCTGTCCAGAAAATGAGATTTTTATTGAAGCCAATGACAATACGATGTAAGTTAAAGTGAATAGTTCCAAGGATCCTGTATATTTTAGTAAATATAATACAATTGGAAAACTTTTAGGACTCAATAGCAAAGTCCTAACATCAGAACAAATATTGTCACTCAGATCTTCCAGTTAATATTTTTAAAGTGAATCTCTTGCGAACTGAAAGTAGGATCGTTATTAATACATAAATCCCGTCGGCATTACTGAAAAGTTATTTTTACGATTTTCCCATCGGCATTAGAAAATCATACACACATAAAAAAATATCAAACCTATGAAACCCCGTAATGTATTCCCATAAAATATTCCACACATAAGTTCCCACGGTCACAAAGACACACGAATTTCTCACGGTCTCACATACACAATTAATTTAAACAAAATACACATAATGTAAGCAAAAATCACAATTCTCAAATTTCAGCAATAAAAACTTTAAATTGTTTTGGAAATTCTCAAATTTAAATTTTTTTTGCCCAAATTTCAAATTTTAATTTGAGCACGACGCCCATTCCACAACTACTCATATAATAAATAAAAGCTATTCTAAACCTTAGTTTATTTTACGTATTTTTTAATATGAATAAATTCTTCAATTCTTCTCTTTAAATTTTGTATATTTAATTTTAAATGTTTATTAATTTTAGATGTTTATTAATTTTAAATAGACGTAGCAAACTAAATCTCATGAATTTTGTACAATTATTTTATGGTTTATTTCAATTCAGTTAGAAGAGGAAAGGCAGACAGAAGCTACATAAATGTACATACATACATACATGTAAATGTACATATATGTACATAAACACGTATTTCAAATAAATTGGGCCATAACCATAGTCACAGAATAAATCTAAAAACCTGTCTCTACATATTGTTCTACTATAGTCAAAAACAAAGTGTGTGTTAAATTAAACCGACTTTAACTGGCTGCCAATACAAATATTGAAAATTTGTTCATATAATCGAAAACAAAATAAAAGAAAGTGGCATCTCTAATCAGCTGACACTGTGTTATGAAAAAGCGTTAAATTTAATAGCAAGACAAAATAAAATAACCGAACAGAAAAACAACTTAATATAAAAATGTGTGCATACATGATATCTCACATAAGATCGTATTTGCAATCAAAATAGCTTGTATTTTATTTACTCGATATTTTTTTAGCACTGGTAAATTGGAAATATATTAGAAATTACATACGCTATGCATATTTTATATGCGTAGAATCTCAAAGTTTAAGAAAAAAATTCTTGTAGGATTTTATACATTGTAACCCTATTAAATAAACCATATAATCAAAAGGATAAGTCAGTAATTAAATTGATATAAAAAACACAAAACTCATATTCGTACACAGAGTTTAATTTAAGAAATTAGATTAAAAACTAATGCAATTAATTATAAAAGAAAAAATAATACGTTTTTATACTAACCCTAATTTTCATTATAATATGTTGCAGTAATATTAACTTTATCTCTTAAAAACATCTAGAGTATTCCGTAGTTTTCTATCAAATTAATGACTTACTTATCATTTTGATTATTTGATTTATTAAATAGGGCCAAAATATATAAAATCGTACAATAAAAATAGAAATATTTTAGTTATAACAGTTTTTCCTTTGATGCCCTTTCATAGCTTGTGCATAATATGTGATTCACAATTGATATTTTTTTAAGTTTAGTATCATGTGAATCATATGTGATTCACAGGACGTCTGGCTGAAAATGATGAGAAAAAATTTCTGTGCATCATACATAATTTACACCTTTTTTTCAAAGAGAAACTATTTATAAATTTAAGTAAATTTTATAACATGATATAAGAAACAATATGTAAAGCACAAAAACCGTTGTAAGAAAAATTTAAATTTTGTACGCAAGGCAAATTTTTTTTTATGGGGACAGGCAAAAGGTTAAACGTTGACGTATACGTAAATGAACTTTGCATTTCCAATTTACCAGTGATAAAAAAGGAGAGTAAAATATCGAGGTTATAAAATGCAAGTTTTTTTGCTTGCAAGTACGATCTTACATGAGATATCATGTATGCATAAATTTTTTATGGCCCCATAAATTACATCTTATTTCTATACACATATATGAAGAGCTTAATAATTAGATGTCCATATATGATCTCATATATTATAATACATATCATATATTAGTCCACATATCAATTCATATACCCAGCTAAAAAAAATATGTATGGAGCATATATGATATCCCATATATGGCTCGGATCCGAAAAATGAGGGTATATGGACATATATGATAATATATTTATATTAATACATTTTCATACATGTACATATGTGTAGATGTTCCCCATATAGTATGCCAAGTTCATACTGATTCAAAACAGCGCACTGCTGTGAAATATATTAAATGATTAAGATTACTTTTTTTTAAGATCTTTATTAGGGATTTTGCATTTAATAAAACATTTGTTTGACCAAATAATTAAAAACGAACCAAAAGACAACTTATTCATCGTTTTAAGCGAAAAGGTGAATCGATTATTTAGAAAACACAAAATTAATATTCGTACATAAAATTTAATTTAAGAAACCAGATTAAAAACTAATGCAATTAATTATAAAAGAAAAAAATCCGTTTTCATACTAATACTAGTTTTCAATATAATTTTTTGCAGTAATATAAACTTTGTTTCTTAAATATATCTAGAGAATTCCTTATTTTTCTATCAAATTAATGACTGACTTATCCTTTTGATTATTTGATTTATTAAATATTGATACAATGTGTAAAATCGTACGAGAATGTTTTTTTTTGTGGCAACAGTTTTAATTTTTTAAACGCTAAGGCTCTACGCATATAAACTTTGCATACCGTATGTATTTTCTAATAGATTTTCAATTCACCAGTGATAAAAAAGAGAGAAAATGATCAAGTAAATAAAACGCAAGCTTTTTTGATTGCAAATATGATCTTATGTGACATATACATATTCATATAAATTTTTTTATGGCTCCATATATTACATCTTATTTCTATACAGGAATCCACATATGAAGAGCTTCATAATTAAATGTCCAAATATGAGCTCATATATTATAATAAATTTCATATATTAGTCCATATATCAATTCATATATATAATATATAATAGTTTTACAGTGTATAATCCCATACATTTCCATACATGAACTCATACATATTAATATATATTTATATATGTACATTCATATATTAATAATATATGGACCATGTTTTTTTTTTGCTGGGCTCTTATATTATAACACAAATTGGTTTTGTTTTATTTTTTATTAATTTAATTACTTTTATTACACTACACAGAGTTGTGTATCTCTTACTAAATTTTCTCTTTTATTTTAATGTGTTTTGTCTTGAAAACAAACAGCTGAAGCATGCTTTAACTTCAGAACCGACTTCTTTTTTATGGTATATCGAAAGTTAATTTTTTTAAAAAGTGCATTTTAAAACTAAAAAAGTAGACGTTTTTGTTGACTATGGATATGGCCCATTTATGTTACAAATTTCTACTATAAGAACTGAATTACTTAAATTGGGTATAGATAATAAATACTAAACATACATTGGATATTTTATATAAATATTATACTGATATTTCATACTATATGCATACAATTTGTTTTTATATTATCAAATGTTTATTTTCATATTTTTAATACATGCAGGTTATACTATATAAATTAGTTTTATGTTAAATACTAGTAACATTTTTCTAAAAAATTTTATGTTTTGACTCGATTATGAGGTGTGATAAGCAATTATATTAGCTTACCTCGAGTCTTACACGGGTCAACTTTTACAGCAGAATAAAAAATATTTTTTTATTTCTAAAAGAAAATAGCTTCTATTCGCTAATACTTCGAGATCAGTAAGATATTAACTTATTAAACGCTTACGCAAAAGTTAAAAACATTTCAATAAACATAATTATAGTTAACTTTAAAGCCTACAAGGTACATACTATAAGTCATTTACTCATATTTGTGATCGTAAGGAACAGAGTGTCATGCATTTAATTTAATTGAAGTTTTACTTTTTAAAGCATGAAATTGGATTGAAATAACATTGCCTATATCTGACTTGACGTTTCGATTCGGGTAAGCGGTACAGCTCGTTCATGCCAGCAACAGATGGTGAGCGCAAATATGCCCTGAAATAATAGAGAAAATCATTTTATCATCAATTGAATGTAGTATACCAAAGCTATTTTGTACTAACGTAGATCTATTGTAACGAGATATAAGCATTTGCAAACGGTCCAATGGCACATTCGGATAGAGATTTGTATGTTGTTGTGTTTGTAGAGAAGGCAAATCATAGTACGAACTTTGCATTTCATCAATGTCGGAATCCACTGTATCTAATGCCTAGCAATTAAAAGAAGAGTTCAGTTTATTCTTATGTAAGCTTAAAAAAAGAATGTTAAATATGAGGATACTGACCTGAATAAAGTCAATGGAATTGGATGGGCGAGCTTCCATGCGAGTGATTGTAATGATTACAAAGATGGTAAATAAAACCAAGGATTTCCAAATGTTGAGCATCGTTAACGTTGGACCTACAATAAAGTTAAAAGAAATAGATAGGCTCAATAAATTAGTGGATGATTATATGTCGTTTATATTTAAAACATATTTATATACAAAAATTGTTGTTTTTCATCTCAAAATTAAATGAAAATTATATAACCAATATTGAGCATTTAATTTATCATTTTACAAATATACCATTGTGAGATTCAAAGTGTCATAATGTTTTAAAATTTTTGATTCAAAGAAAAATCAAAACGCATAAACAATTATGTTCATATGCATGTATATTAAACTAATTTAAAACATTATGACACTTAAGACTACCGCATGAGTCCCCTACAAATAGTTTGTGCTTCTATGTGTTTATTGACGACATGTACACAGTGTTGTAAGAAGTTGGTGAGCAACAATTGCTGGATTTCGCTGAAAAATGTGCTAAAAAGTGCCAAAAATGTGCAAACAAAATTGTAGTAAGAAAACATTTTATTTTGGCTTAATAAGCATAGTCGTAAGCCACATCAGTTGACTCGTCGGATAAATTACTGAAATAGTTATTAATTAAGTCATTACATGGGTTTTCCTTAAAGTGTGGGCTAAGCACATATTTATTATTTTGCTGCATTTTATTCGATGTACATATCTTTACCGATGCAAGGTAGTTCAGGCTTAAAACAAAGAATTTATGTATGTTAATTAAAAAATAATAAAAATCCGTCATGTTTGATCTCAAATAAATTATGTTTCCTCGAAAACTATTATCGATAACGGGCTGCGGTTTTTTAAATTGGGTAAACTATTGTTTTTAATCAGTGGTATGTGCACACCAGTGTTTTTCATACGGAATTTCCCGGAATCCTGCAAATTTTCGTTTAAAAAAATTCCGTAAAATTTGTGCGGGAATTCCAGGGATTTTTTTGATTTTATTATGGCTACTTTACTCTACATGTACACAATTTTTGGTGAGTGTCGTTACACATTTTACAGTGAGATAACACGAGACATAAGTTTGAAAATTTTTGTGTTGGCAATTGTCAAAATCTGTTGCTAACACAAAAAATTACTGTGTAAACCGTAAATGTTAGTATTCGGACACAAATTGTCAAATTTATCTTTTTATTTGAAATAATGGCGCCAAACTCGAAATAATAAGTTAGGTTAAGTTAGGAAGGGTGGTGCTATACCGCACCTCCACTCGGAGACCCAATTGGGTCCATTGTGATTCCCTTCTGTTCCCCAAACAGTAATATTTACCCCCTCTTATAGCTAGAAGTGACCTTATTACTCGTCCTTGAGCCACCGAATTCCCATGATGAAGCCCCTGATGTCCTCCAGTTTATACTATCAGTAATGCTTTCATGGAAACGTCTGCTCAGCCATCTAAGCCTATGACGTTGCAGCTTCGAGCAGTGACAGATAACATGTTCAATGGTTTCTGGTTCTTTTTCATCTCCGCATATCCTACAAAAATTTGGAGTGCTAGTTTCCCAAATGCTGGTTCTTGTTCTGACCGAGCAGTGACCTGTCAACGCGCCTATCACAATCCGCATCGCCTTCCTATTCATGTCCAGTAGCAGTTGGGATCTTCCTGAGTCAAGTTTTGGCCATAAGCCTCTTGAGACTCTATAATCCTCACTACTTTGGCATGAACTATTTGTCCTGCTTTCTATCCAGTTACTGAGTTCTCTACCTTTCTATCATTCCTTCATCTAATGCCGACCCTATTTTTGCCAGCTCATCGGCAATTTCATTTCCCTCAACACTGCTGTGGCCAGGAACCCAACGTAGTCAGACACTATATTTATCTATAAAGAAGTTGAGGGCTCTCCTACAGTCACTAACAAGTTTCGATTTGACAATGTGTCCCTTCAAAGCTTTTAGCGCTGCTTGGCTGTCGACGTAGAAGGTTACCTTCTCACCTTCAGCTAATGTAGCTGAATGTGAGAATGTGGTCAAAAAATAATAAGTTTATTACAATAAAAATTAAGTACCAAAATATATGCCCTGTGGCAGAAGTATTAAAAAATTAAAACTAAAACGAGCATACGGCTACTTAAATTTTGAGATTTAACATTATACGTCTAGCCACCCCCTAAAATAAGTTTGGACACAAACTTTTTTGTGACGTCATTCTGCCAAAGATTTTGCTTATCGTCGGTTTGTTATTGGTTTGCTGCAATCATAATGTATTTTGAATATACTGTGCCGCAAACCAATAACCAACCGACGTTATGTTCAGAAATAAAAATTTAACGTCTAGTCGTAGTGTTATGAATACGATGGTGCAGTAATAAGGTGACGGCACTAGCACAATACCTGAAACTTTACAACAACAACTTATATTGTGTTGGCATACTTTGTAGGGACCCTGAAGTCAGCGTAGCTAGCGACCACCACCACCAGCCTAACTACTAGCAATGTACATGACTGACGATTTTAACAAGCGGATGAAATTGGCGGTAGTCAGTTGCTGCCATTTGCATAACCCTTCGTCAGTGATTTTGCTAATCAATACAATTACTTTTTCTATTGATAAAAAAATTAATTATTAACAATTTTTGTTGTTGATTTCCTTTGGAATAACAGCACGGGGTTTTCCACTCGCAAAAAAAACTTTTTGAGGTTAAAGGCATTAACATATCCATGCGTGAGAGAGTCAAAATGTTAACTCTTGAATTACTTGTGGCAACTGTGGTCGGTAGTCGATTTTGAGTCAATTTCAAATTTTAAAACTGGGGTGTACTTCTGTGAGTTCATTGTCGATGTAACTGTAAGTGAATTATAAAAAGAAATGAAACACGTGTTGGCGGCTGTAATAACGCAGCCACCTTTTTTATTGGACCATAATATGTGTTATTAATTTTTGGTGATTTGGATTGAAAAAGAACATTCTATGCACATGAAAAATTTATTAACAGAATTTGATTTTGAAGGTAAGGCTTTTATTTCATATACACACGATATTGTGGTGTTAAATTATATTATCACTTTGTAGATGAAAACTTCTCACGTTTGGGATCATTTCAAAAAGAAAACTAAAGACGCATTAGCTTGTTATTTATGTGCGAAAATTATCTTTTGTAAAACACAAGATGGGCAAAATCCATCAAATTAAAGTGGAAGACCCGAAATCCAAACACGAAACAAAAAAATTTTAAAACGCGAACAACATTGGGAAAGTATTCTTCTAAGGAAGAAGATTAAAGTATATTACTTTATAGACTAGTCACAGTTGATGAATTTTCAGTAAGGGCTATTACAGAGATTAGAGGCATTTATTTGCCAAAAGCGGAACGCGACGTTCAAAGTTTTATTGTAAAACAATTCATAAAAGTAAAAACAGAAATGCGCAAGGCAATAAAAGAAAAATTAAAAATAATTACAGATTCTCTTTGGTAATAGAAGGGAGGACAAGTCTTGTCCACTTAGTGTCAAAAACAATCCGTATTTGAATATTTATATTTTTGGAAATGAAAATGCTTCATATAATTTGGGCATGGTATATATGTATATACTATGCAATTGCGTTGCAGCCGAAATCCGAAGGTTATTGGAAGAACGATTACATGAATATTATATAACAGGGATAAAACACTTCCATACTTAGATACTGCAGTTATTAGAAAAGGAAACACATTGAAACTTAACTGGTATCAAAAACCTACGGCGTCAGGTAGGATTATTAACTTTTTTTTAAAAACATCCCAAGAGAATTATAATAAGCACGGCTAAAAATTTTATAAGAAGAGTGCTTAACATCAGTGACATTGAGTTTTATAATGATATATAATATATAAATTATAAAGAAGATATTAGGTGATAATAGTTTTCCTAGACAAGTTATTAAAAAACTTATAAATGATTACAAAAAGGATAGGCATATACATTCAGTAACCAGACTAGAACCAGAAGTGAGAAACTATAAATCACTTACTTATCTATATTGCAGATCTGTCGGAAAGAATTGAAAAATCTAAATTATATAATGGCGAAAACTGTAAAATGGCACACAAGACAGAAAATAAATTAGGAATAGTATTTAGTAATACAGAAGATAAAATAAAAAAGATGGCGAAGATGTGACATGGTTTATGTAGGAACAACAAAAAACAAATTAGGACAAGATTGGTTGCACATAAATCAGACCAAAAGTTGAGATATAATAACAACCAAAAAACGGCACTAGCAACCCAAAACAATTACAAACGCCGCTATATATGATGAAACAGAATTAAGGCTGCAACTTCAGGAAAATCGCTGACAAATTAATAAAGCCCATAATAACATCGACGGCAGTAACTTTCACTATAAACACTATATTAAAAATTTTATTCGAATAACACTGTGGAACAAATTCAAGTTAGCAAAAGTTAGGTCGATTCTGAGAGCGGCTGGTGAAAATAGAGGCTAAATTAGAAGACCCGCATCGCGGCGTTTGTTTATGTTAGTTCGAATTTTTTTTAATCAGAAATAGGTACTAGGGGAGATAGTCCAAGTTTCGGAATTCAAAAAACAAAAAGGGTGGCAACTCTTTTACATATGAGGGATTGCGAGAATGCCAATCGGGACTGGTTTTTACGATAACGGGATTCAAGATTTTAAAAAATCAAATCCCGGGATTTTCCGGGATACCGAAATTTTTTGAGATTCAGGAATTATTCGGGACTCTGGATTTTTTAACATTAAAAGACACATGCTTTTTATATGTATCTACTAAAAAGAGGTTCGCAAATAAAAGTTTTATAATTATTTCATATTACATACTCAAAAGCTATTTAAAAGTTCACAAATAATATTGTTGAAAATCACAAAAAAAAATAAGCGTAGCATGTACAGCTTTTGTTGTTATTGTAGATAAACGTTGTGCTTACAGTGGATGAATGTATATGTGGAGGTTTATAAATGTGTATGTGGGTGGGTGCATATGTATGCATTTTTTATTTACTTGTATCCCTGTAGGAAATGCGAAATTGTAGTGATTTACTAGTGACATTGTCAGTAGTACAACTGACCATGTGTACCCCATCCAATGTAATCATCTATTGACATTTAACATGAGGTTGTCATTGAAAATCTACCAGTAGACTTTAGTACTATTCTTTTACGACCATATGTACACATTTGAACAAAAAATTCACTAGTAAATTTTAGTGACCCTCATCTACAATTTTAATGTTAGGGCAACAAACTTAAACACATACATACATGTGTATTTATTTTAACAACCCTCTAGTCAGCCTAGAACCATATGTATCTATATCAACACTATTTTCTCTAGCGACAATTGCACTAGCTGAAATGTCGACAACTTTCCTTTTATGCGAGAGTAGAGGTACGTTAGAGACAACAGATCTAGTGTATATCTAGTGACATTGTCAAGGAACGCGTCAATGGTTTTTTATTTTTATTTTGCTGTGCAATAATGTTTAAAGAAATACATAGGTTTGTATGTGTTTAAGTTTGTTGCCCTAACCCTTATAAAATTGTAGTCGAGGCTCACTAAAATGTACTAGTGAATCTTTCGTTCAAATGTATCCATATGGTCGTAAAAAGTTGTGCAAAAGTCTACTAGTAGATTTTTAATGACAACCTCGATTACATTGGCTCGGGTACACCAGTAGATTAGTAATGGGGACCTGAGTCCAAGTTTGGGAATTCAAAACCTGGAAAAATTAAAAACGATGGCAACCCTGTTACAAATTGCGGATTTTGGGTATTTTTATACTGATATTTCGTTAGGCTGCTTGTGTGTGTGTGTGTGTGTGAGTTTGATTATTTCTATGTATGTATGTATGTGTGTATTTATATATGTATGTACTTGTGTTTACAGCTTTTGTCATTGTAGAGAAACGTTGTGCTTACAGTAGATGGATGTATCTGTGAGTGTTTGTATATGTGTATGTATGTGTGAGTGCATATGTGTGCGTTTTTGTATTTACTTCTATGTTTGCCAGTATCCACTACTTTTGTTGTAGTTAGAGACAAACATTATACCCTGTAGGAAATGTTGATGTTGAAAATGTACTGACTCCCTTTTGACTTTGTAACCAGTACTACTCTTTAATTATTCCTAATGCAATGGGAAAATGGAGACATACCAACCAGACAGTTAGTTAGTGGTACATTTCTATAATTTAGGTACATACAAATGTATGCATATTGACAAGTTGTTGACAATATCCACCACAAAGACTTCATACTTGTTTCCTCTCTTTCTTTTATACTGACGGATAGAAGAAAACTTATTATACTACAATTGTCACTAGAATTTTAGTGTTGACACAAAGGCAATTGGTCCCAGTCTGACTGCAGGGTAGTAACAAGGGATCTGTATGTTTTTGTGTATGTAGTGATCGTTATTTGATTGACTTTGGTTTGCACCTCTGAGTTTTCGTTGCTTTGCTTATGTATGATTATTATTGTATGTATACATTTATTTTTGGGGTCTCTGGGGAAATAATATAAAAGCTGTAGGTAGTGGCAACCCTGATAGATGTTTGGAATGGAGGGGGATAGGAAATGCATTTGGTAATGTATGTATGCATATTTATGTAGTTGGATTAATGTGTATGTGATCGTATCTATTTTTGCTTTGAAGAATATCATTGATTGTGTGAATTGCATCAACACTTCTTCATACATATTTACATATATGTGTATATATGTCTTCTATGCTATTGGCATTGCTATTCTTATGGAGATAGAAAAATATTGTGTTGGCATAGGTTTTATATTTACAAGTACATTTCAGATATTAAATATTTTAAGTCCCATAAGGTTGACAAGCAGAGTTTTATCAATAGGGGTAATTATATTTTTATTTTAGTATATTTTACTTTAGCAAAAACTTATAGAAGGACCCCGATTCTCATATGAATTGTGGGGATGTGTGTGTGTCTGTGTGTGTATACGAATTTCATCATATGTCGTAATACCATCAGAGAAATTAAATTTGATGACTACTACGCGATTCTCATGTAACGTATATAAGTAGAAAAAATAATGTAGATTGTCATCAGTTACTTTGATATCTCAATAAGTCACAACCTATTTTCCAAACCAAATTTTTAAAGTGTTTGAAAACAATGCAAAAAAAACTACAAAAGTGTTAAAACTAATTATTGTTTGATAAGCAAGTTTATAGTGTATAAAGAAAAAAAAATAATTAAATAAATTGTTTATAAATAAAATAATTAAATAAATTGTTTATAAATAAAATAATTAAATAAATTGTTTATAAATAAAATAATTAAATAAATTATAAACAAATAAATAAATAATAAAAATAATTAAATAAAATGAATACCGCAAGTTGTCCCATCTGCAATAAAGTCTTTATGACTCAAACAATAGTAAATAAGCATATAGAAACGCACACCTATGTTAGCCAGTCGAAGGCTATGTTGGGAACTAGTAAGCTAAATATTAAAAACAAATATTGTGAGGATTGTGATGAGATGATTCCATCAAATGATTGTATGGCTCACGTCAGAACCATAACGATATTCTCACTAGAAGAATAAGTAACTTCAATGGGAGGATCGAGACATATATTCTCCTCAATAAAAATGTGGGTGTCTTGTTTCCGGAAGAGTTTCTCGCATCTGCAAAGAGCTCCATAGTAAAACAACTTAATGAACGTAGTAGGATACATACTACGTTTAAATTTAATATGGAGCCTACATGTGATTATATGAAAATGGTGAATGACGAGATGAATGTTAGCCACCTTGTACACATCTCAAAGATGATGTTGGTGACCCTCTCTTATGAAATAGAGGTGATGTACAAAACACATATCGATGAGCTTAAAGCCAAAATGGAAGAATTTCAAGAGAGGGATTGCGGATGGACCTTGATTTCAATAAATTCCCTTGAAGTTAATATAAACAAGGCGTCCATAATAAGAGGATCGAATTTTATCCCTCTCCCAAAAAATATTGCAGCCAAGCATGCATGCATAAATATCGAGAACTCTGATGTTTATTGCTTTAAATGGTGTCTCATTGCGGCTTTGTACAAAAATAGCAGTCTGAATTCTAAACAACGGAAAAACTTTAAAAACTATAATATAACAAACATTTCTGATGAGAATATTAATTTAGGAGCAATTGTGTTAAATTTTAAAGGCCTAGAGTTTCCACTCCCATTGAAGCAGATAAAACATTTCGAAAAACAAAATGATCTGAGCATCAATGTATTTGGCCATAATGGCACATCGCTTATAGGACCATACTACATAACAAAAGGAGAAAAACACATTCATATTAATCTCTTATTGCTCCAGTCCAATGAAAACTTCCACTATGTACTCATCAAGGATATATCAAAGTAAGTTTCATTTGTGCATTTATGGAAAATCTGCTTTCATCTCTATTTAAAAAGTTACTTCTTATTGTTATATTTATTTATATCGTATTGGTATTTTCTATATTTTCTTCAGAATCCTTCGTTCCAGCATAACATCACACAGAAGTAAGATCATGATATGCAACACCTGCCTATATCATACACATGATGATTATGTGTATAATCATCATAAAAATGTTTGTTGGAAAAAAGTAATCAGAATGCCAGAAGATGAATCTATTATCAAGTTTAAGAACTACTACAAACAGTTAGATGTACCATTTGTAATCTACGCGGACTTTGAGTCCATTTTTGAAAAAAAGTTGATAATGCTGTAAGTAAAAGCACCACAAATGTACAGAAACATCATGCTTGTGTATTCGGTTATTTTATTAATTGTAGTTTCAAGAGAGAAAATAATTTATATAGACATTATTTTGGTGAAGATTCGGCGAATATATTTATCAAAAAAATTTTTGAAGATTGTACAGATATTTATTTAAATTATTTACTTAAAGTTAAGAAAATGTTCATAACCCCAATAGAAATAGCTCAATATAATACTGCAAAAAATTGTCATATATGTAAGAAAATATTAAATAACGATAAAATTAGAGATCATTGTCATCTTAAAATATTCTACAATAAAAGTGATTCCCCAGAACACAGAGAGTTATATTTCTCTTTCAATTTTCATTAGATTAGATGAAAAATATGGATTCGAAATAAGATTTATAGACTCGTTTAGATTTATGGCTTCGAGTTTAGATACGTTAGCGAAAAATCTTGATAGCAATGATTTTAATACTATTCGGTCATGTTTCGTTGATGAAGCTCATTTCAACCGGATTAAAAGAAAGGGTGTATTTCCGTACTCTTACATCGATTCTATGACTAAGTTTAAGGAAATTAAACTCCCTAGTAGAGAAGAGTTCTTCAATATTCTAACGAATGAAGAATGTGATGTAGTTTAGTATGAACATGCTCAATCAATATGGAGAGAGTTTAACTGTAAAACCCTCCTTGACTATACTGAACTCTACTTAAAGACAGATGTTCTTCTTCTAACCGACGTGTTTGAAAATTTTAGAAAAATTTGTAGAGATATATACGATTTGGACCCCTGCCACTATTATACAGCGCACCAGGCTTATCTTGGGATGCAATGTTGAAAACCACAGAAGTTTCACTGGAACAGTTCACTGATTCCGAAATGTATATGTTTATGCAAAACGGAATTAGAGGTGGACTAGTTCAATGCTCGCAAAGATATTTGAAGGCGAATAACAAATATTTGGAAAATTTTGATGCATCAAAACCATCAGAATTTCTTGTATGTTTAGACGCTGACAACTTGTATGGTTGGGCGATGCCGGAATATCTTCCTTGCGGTGAATTTGAGTGGGTATGTCATACTGATTTTGATGTTAAAAAAAATTCTGATACTGCAGAGTATGGGTACATTTTGGAAGTGGATATAGATTATCCCGATTCAGTGCATGATCTACATAATGATTTGCCATTTTGTCCCCAAAATAAGGCCCAGGGGGGATTTAAAATCAAAAAATTAGTTGCAGACTTACACTCAAAAACAAATTACACCATACACTATAGAATTTTAAAACAAGCCATTTCAAATGGCCTCATCTGAAAACAAATCCATAGAATACTCAGATTTAAGCAATCCCCTTGGCTTAAAAAATATATTGACTTAAACAAATTTCATAGGACAAATGCTAAAAATAATTTTGAAAAAAATTTCTTCAAACTTTTAAACAATGCTGTTTACGGGAAGACAATGGAAAACATTGAAAAACGTAGGGACATTAGAATTACGTCATCTTGGGAAACAACAAACAGGAATCATTAAGGTCTCAGAGCATGAATTGCGAAACCAAATTTTAAGCAGTTGACAAAATTTTCTGATGATATGTATGCGGTAGAGTTAGAAAAAATGGAACCACTATATGATAAGCCCATATATGTATGTTGGTTTCACAGTACTGAAGTTATCGAAGTGGAGAATGTATGACTTCCATTATGGCTTCCTGAAGCCTACATCTCAACTATATGGATACTGACTCATTTATTTATTCAATTAAAACTGATGATTTTTACGATGACATCCGTAATGATATTAGTTTGAATTTTGATACGTCAGAATATCCTATAGATAATCAATTTCGTTTGCCGCTACTCAATAAGAAGATTTTGGGAATGATGAAAGATGAAAACAATGGGGATATAATGACAGAGTTTGTTGGTTTAAGAGCAAAAATGTATTCTCTGTCGACTCTTCGCTCGGAAGCTGTTAAAAAATCAAAAGGGGTCAAAAAGTCTGTAATTAAAAAGTTGTCCATTAATGATTACAAAAGTTGCTTATTCGAATCCAAAATTATCTCGGATGAAATGTTTTTGTTTAGATCTAAAACACATCAACTATATACCCAAAAACTACATAAAATAGCAATTAGCTTTTCTGATGATAAAAGAAATATAATGAAAGATAAAATAAAAACGCGCCCTATACCTAAATTATTTGTAAATAAAAATAAAATATTAGATTAATGATGTTTTTTTTTATATCTGTATATTTTTATTTATACATAGAGTTGAATTTGTATTAGTAATAAGATTTTTAAGAAAAACTGTTAAATGAAATATTGAAAAAATACTAAAATATGTAAATGGTTTTTATTTCAGCTTAAATTTACTAAATATAAATTTTAACTACAAATGTCTAAATTTTTATATTTTGCTTATCTATGTATTGGCTTTACTTTACTAGATCAAACAATTTTTCTTTTTTTTATTTGCAAATTTTTGTTGTTTGTTTTCATATCGCTTAAACATGCACAGTTTTGTTATCTTTGAAAGGTTCCACACAAGAGGAATTGAATTTCACAATATTATGAAATTCCATTAAATTTCATTAGATACTTTCTTATCGACACCAACTGCTTTAACACCATCTCATCCATGTTTGCTAATAGCAAATAGCAGAACAGGTATCAGCTATTAGATAAGGTATCAGATCAGCTTATCAGGACCTGGTCTGCTTTCCCGATCAGCTTATCAGGACCTGATCTTGTTTTCAGATCAGCTTATTAGGACCTGGTCTGGTTTTCAGATCAGCTTATCAGGACCTTGTCTGGTTTTCAGATTAGCTTATTAGGACCTGGTCTGGTTTTCAGATCAGCTTATCAGGACCAGGTCTGGTTTTCAGATCAGCTTATCAGGACCTGGTCTGGTTTTCAGATCAGCTTATCAAGTATCAGATGAGGTTATAGCAAATAGATGTATCAAGTTTAAAGTTAGATTAATAACTAAAGTATATTTTCCTGAACAGTAGTTTATATAGTTATGAAATAGTCAAATTGCTTTCTGTAGCGACCATCATTTAATCCATTATCTGTGCTTATATTCAAAATTCCATATTTATCCTTCCAACACTTTACAAATTTCTTAAACCTTTTTAAAATTCATATTACTAACTACATGATCCCTATAGACGTGCTTAATATTTTTCTCATCTTACTTAAACATTATAATAACATTTGCATTGGCTCTTATTAAATGCTTACAGCCGAATTTATAAAAATTTTAAGCAACATTTCGAATGTTGTTTAAGGAAACTTCACTAAAATTGTATTCGTAATAGAATTTTAGCTTAAAAACGTTTTTTAAACCTTGTGTAAACCACCAGATTTTAAAATTGACTGCAGCCATATTTAAAATAATTTTGAGTTGACCTTGTTATAATTTTGCTTCATGTTTATTTGCATTTTTAACTTTGCCTGTATGTATGTATGCATGTGTGTATTAGGAATTATGCTATAAGTTTGACACAAGTAGAAATGTTCTCTCCAAATTTAGGCTTCATGAAGCCATAATGGAAGTCATACATTCTCCACTTCGATAACTCCAGTACTGTGAAAGTGGTTCCATTTTTTCTAACTCTACCGCATACATATCATCAGAAAATTTTGTCAACTGCTTAAAATTTGGTTTCGCAATTCATGCTCTGAGACCTAAATGATTCCTGTTTGTTGTTTCCCAAGATGACGTAATTCTAATGTCCCTACGTTTTTCAATGTTTTCCATTGTCTTCCCGTAAACAGCATTGTTTAAAAGTTTGAAGAAATTTTTTTCAAAATTATTTTTAGCATTTGTCCTATGAAATTTGTTTAAGTCAATATATTTTTTAAGCCAAGGGGATTGCTTAAATCTGAGTATTCTATGGATTTGTTTTCAGATGAGGCCATTTGAAATGGCTTGTTTTAAAATTCTATAGTGTATGGTGTAATTTGTTTTTGAGTGTAAGTCTGCAACTAATTTTTTGATTTTAAATCCCCCCTGGGCCTTATTTTGGGGACAAAATGGCAAATCATTATGTAGATCATGCACTGAATCGGGATAATCTATATCCACTTCCAAAATGTACCCATACTCTGCAGTATCAGAATTTTTTTTAACATCAAAATCAGTATGACATACCCACTCAAATTCACCGCAAGGAAGATATTCCGGCATCGCCCAACCATACAAGTTGTCAGCGTCTAAATATACAAGAAATTCTGATGGTTTTGATGCATCAAAATTTTCCAAATATTTGTTATTCGCCTTCAAATATCTTTGCGAGCATTGAACTAGTCCACCTCTAATTCCGTTTTGCATAAACATATACATTTCGGAATCAGTGAACTGTTCCAGTGAAACTTCTGTGGTTTTCAACATTGCATCCCAAGATAAGCCTGGTGCGCTGTATAATAGTGGCAGGGGTCCAAATCGTATATATCTCTACAAATTTTTCTAAAATTTTCAAACACGTCGGTTAGAAGAAGAACATCTGTCTTTAAGTAGAGTTCAGTATAGTCAAGGAGGGTTTTACAGTTAAACTCTCTCCATATTGATTGAGCATGTTCATACTAAACTACATCACATTCTTCATTCGTTAGAATATTGAAGAACTCTTCTCTACTAGGGAGTTTAATTTCCTTAAACTTAGTCATAGAATCGATGTAAGAGTACGGAAATACACCCTTTCTTTTAATCCGGTTGAAATGAGCTTCATCAACGAAACATGACCGAATAGTATTAAAATCATTGCTATCAAGATTTTTCGCTAACGTATCTAAACTCGAAGCCATAAATCTAAACGAGTCTATAAATCTTATTTCGAATCCATATTTTTCATCTAATCTAATGAAAATTGAAAGAGAAATATAACTCTCTGTGTTCTGGGGAATCACTTTTATTGTAGAATATTTTAAGATGACAATGATCTCTAATTTTATCGTTATTTAATATTTTCTTACATATATGACAATTTTTTGCAGTATTATATTGAGCTATTTCTATTGGGGTTATGAACATTTTCTTAACTTTAAGTAAATAATTTAAATAAATATCTGTACAATCTTCAAAAATTTTTTTGATAAATATATTCGCCGAATCTTCACCAAAATAATGTCTATATAAATTATTTTCTCTCTTGAAACTACAATTAATAAAATAACCGAATACACAAGCATGATGTTTCTGTACATTTGTGGTGCTTTTACTTACAGCATTATCAACTTTTTTTCAAAAATGGACTCAAAGTCCGCGTAGATTACAAATGGTACATCTAACTGTTTGTAGTAGTTCTTAAACTTGATAATAGATTCATCTTCTGGCATTCTGATTACTTTTTTCCCACAAACATTTTTATGATGATTATACACATAATCATCATGTGTATGATATAGGCAGGTGTTGCATATCATGATCTTACTTCTGTGTGATGTTATGCTGGAACGAAGGATTCTGAAGAAAATATAGAAAATACCAATACGATATAAATAAATATAACAATAAGAAGTAACTTTTTAAATAGAGATGAAAGCAGATTTTCCATAAATGCACAAATGAAACTTACTTTGATATATCCTTGATGAGTATATAGTGGAAGTTTTCATTGGACTGGAGCAATAAGAGATTAATATGAATGTGTTTTTCTCCTTTTGTTATGTAGTATGGTCCTATAAGCGATGTGCCATTATGGCCAAATACATTGATGCTCAGATCATTTTGTTTTTCGAAATGTTTTATCTGCTTCAATGGGAGTGGAAACTCTAGGCCTTTAAAATTTAACACAATTGCTCCTAAATTAATATTCTCATCAGAAATGTTTGTTATATTATAGTTTTTAAAGTTTTTCCGTTGTTTAGAATTCAGACTGCTATTTTTGTACAAAGCCGCAATGAGACACCATTTAAAGCAATAAACATCAGAGTTCTCGATATTTATGCATGCATGCTTGGCTGCAATATTTTTTGGGAGAGGGATAAAATTCGATCCTCTTATTATGGACGCCTTGTTTATATTAACTTCAAGGGAATTTATTGAAATCAAGGTCCATCCGCAATCCCTCTCTTGAAATTCTTCCATTTTGGCTTTAAGCTCATCGATATGTGTTTTGTACATCACCTCTATTTCATAAGAGAGGGTCACCAACATCATCTTTGAGATGTGTACAAGGTGGCTAACATTCATCTCGTCATTCACCATTTTCATATAATCACATGTAGGCTCCATATTAAATTTAAACGTAGTATGTATCCTACTACGTTCATTAAGTTGTTTTACTATGGAGCTCTTTGCAGATGCGAGAAACTCTTCCGGAAACAAGACACCCACATTTTTATTGAGGAGAATATATGTCTCGATCTTCCCATTGAAGTTACTTATTCTTCTAGTGAGAATATCGTTATGGTTCTGACGTGAGCCATACAATCATTTGATGGAATCATCTCATCACAATCCTCACAATATTTGTTTTTAATATTTAGCTTACTAGTTCCCAACATAGCCTTCGACTGGCTAACATAGGTGTGCGTTTCTATATGCTTATTTACTATTGTTTGAGTCATAAAGACTTTATTGCAGATGGGACAACTTGCGGTATTCATTTTATTTAATTATTTTTATTATTTATTTATTTGTTTATAATTTATTTAATTATTTTATTTATAAACAATTTATTTAATTATTTTATTTATAAACAATTTATTTAATTATTTTATTTATAAACAATTTATTTAATTATTTTTTTTTTCTTTATACACTATAAACTTGTTTATCAAACAATAATTAGTTTTAACACTTTTGTAGTTTTTTTTGCATTGTTTTCAAACACTTTAAAAATTTGGTTTGGAAAATAGGTTGTGACTTATTGAGATATCAAAGTAACTGATGACAATCTACATTATTTTTTCTACTTATATACGTTACATGAGAATCGCGTAGTAGTCATCAAATTTAATTTCTCTGATGGTATTACGACATATGATGGAATTCGTATACACACACAGACACACACACATCCTCACAATTCATATGAGAATCGGGGTCCTTCTATAAGTTTTTGCTAAAGTAAAATATACTAAAATAAAAATATAATTACCCCTATTGATAAAACTCTGCTTGTCAACCTTATGGGACTTAAAATATTTAATATCTGAAATGTACTTATAAATATAAAACCTATGCCAACACAATATTTTTCTATCTCCATAAGAATAGCAATGCCAATAGCATAGAAGACATATATACACATATATGTAAATATGTATGAAGAAGTGTTGATGCAATTCACACAATCAATGATATTCTTCAAAGCAAAAATAGATCACATACATATTAATCCAACTACATAAATATGCATACATACATTACCAAATGCATTCCCTATCCCCCTCCATTCCAAACATCTATCAGGGTTGCCACTACCTACAGCTTTTATATTATTTCCCCAGAGACCCCAAAAATAAATGTATACGTACAATAATAATCATACATAAGCAAAGCAACGAAAACTCAGAGGTGCAAACCAAAGTCAATCAAATAACGATCACTACATACACAAAAACACACAGATCCCTTGTTACTACCCTGCAGTCAGACTGGGACCAATTGCCTTTGTGTCAACACTAAAATTCTAGTCACAATTGTAGTATAATAAGTTTTCTTCTATCCGTCAGTATAAAAGAAAGAGAGGAAACAAGTATGAAGTCTTTGTGGTGGAATTGTCAACAACTTGTCAATATGCATACATTTTGTATGTACCTAAATTATAGAAATGTACCACTAACTAACTGTCTGGTTGGTATGTCTCCATTTTCCCATTGCATTAGGAATAATTAAAGAGTAGTACTGGTTACAAAGTCAAAAGGGAGTCAGTACATTTTCAACATCAACATTTCCTACAGGGTATAATGTTTGTCTCTTACTACAACAAAAGTAGTGGATACTGGCAAACATAGAAGTAAATACAAAAACGCACACATATGCACTCACACGTACATAAAAATATACAAACACTCACAGATACATCCATCTACTATAAGCACAACGTTTCTCTACAATGACAAAAGCTGTACACACAACTACATATATACATACATACATAGAAAGAATCAAACTCACACACACACACACACACAACCAGCCCAACGAAATGTCAGTATAAAAATACCCAAAATTACCAATTTGTAACAGGATTGCCATCGTTTTTAATTTTTCCCGGTTTTGAATTCCCAAACTTGGACTCAGGTCCCCATTACTAATCTACTTACACCTAGTCAGTAGCACTATTGACAATGTCACTAGTAAATCACTACAATTGTACTATTGGCATCGATCGAGGGAATATCGATATTGTAGACTAGAGCTAATTAAATTTACTGGTAAATCTTTGGTGCCAAAGTCTCCATGTGAACCCAAAAGAACTACTTAGTCAGAAGTGCTACAGTCTAGTGGTGGATTATCAATGACAAGCTAATGTTAAATGTCAACATATGATTACATTTGCTGGGGTACACCTGCTCAGTAGTACTACTGACAATGTCACTAGTAAATCACTACAATTTCACTATTCGCATTTCCTGCAGGGAATATTGCACAGCATAATAAAAAAGAAAACCAAACTATTGACGCGTTCATTGAAAATGTCACCAGAAATATACTAGAACTGTTGTCTCTAACGTATCTCTATTCGCGCATAAAAGGAAAGTTGTCGACATTTCAACTAGTGCAATTGTCGCTGTAGAAAAGAGTGTTGACATAGAGACATATGATGCTAGCCTGACTAGAGGGGTGTTTGCCGGTGTTCGCTACTTCTGTTGTGGTGGCAGACAAACATTATGACTTTGTCACCAGTACTACGCTCTAATTATTACCCATACAATACTTTCTGCTATACACATTTAGCATGTGCTTGTCATTGAAAACCTACTAGTAATACTGAAACAATTAACTAGGTAGTGTCTACGTGGTTATTATGGGAAAATGGAGATATACCAAACAGACAGTAAATTACTGGTATATTTCTATAATTTACGTACATAGAAATGTATGTATATTGACAAGGTGTTGACAATTCCACCACAAAAACGCCACATCTGTTTTCACTCCTACGTTTATACTGACGGCTAGCAGAAAACTTATTAAACTACAATAAAATAAGTATTCCAATCTTAAATCTAGATATAATAATTAGGCCCAACAAGTGTCAGGCATAAACTTAGTGATATTAATCAATAATACATAAATGTCGTGTTAAGCACAAAAATATTTTCAAGCTGTTTCATCTGAAGTGTTGAGTATTAGAGACGTAGTGCCTCTCTTTTTTTAAGCGGATATGTCCAGTAAAATTCAAGATGTTACGAGCAAGGGGATTAGGATTGGACTCGTATTTTGCAATTTCTTCAGGCACTAGTGGCATATTTAAATCACGATCTAAATTTTAATTTTTGGTGTACTATGTATTCGTTGGATTCTCTCGATATAGGAAGCGGAAGCAGTGCCCCATAGCTGTATTGCTTACCACCTTATTGGTTTCAAAACCGACTTGTATATTAAAAGTTTACAATCTATACTGAGTGTTGAATTTTGACCAATCGACCAATGTATCTGAGTTAATTTACTTTTCAGTTGTGTTAGCTTTGAGTCAATATGGTGTTTCCATGTGAGCCGGCAATCAAGGTGTATACCAAGGTATTTTACATCTTAATGTTGAGGAACAACTTGATTGTTGATTTGAATTGGGGAATTCGCAGTGTAAATGTTACCTGAACACACTTTTGTTCGTTTACTTTAATTCTCAAAAAATTTAACAATAGTTCCAGATGTCTAGTATGTTCTTGTAGATATCGGGAAGCCTCGTGAGGGTTTTGGTGTAAACCAAGGCAAGTTGTATCATCGGCAAACGTAGATTTATAGATATTGCTGCTCACAGGCATAGCACACGTATAAATGAAATACAAACCTGGTCCTAGTAAGCTCTCCTGTGGCGCACCAGATGATATAGATTCGGGCACATGAAGTCTTTTTCCGCAACCGTGAACTTCCGGGTAGTAATGTTCCAACAGCTTCAGAAAATTTATTGTTAGATATGATTTCAATTTTAAAATAAGACCTTCATGCCACGCGTCATCAAATGCCTGAGAATCGTCAATAAAGAGGTCGGAACAATACTTCTTTTCTTAAAACGTTCTTCTTATAAATTAGACCAATCTATGCCTTGTTCAATGGTATGGTATGCTGACTTCTAAAACCAAATTGATGGTACCAATTACAATTGGAGATAATTTTGTCAATAGCAGTTTTTTGAAAAGTTTTGACATTGTTGATAGTAGACTTATTTGCCTGTATGTTTAAGCCTTGGTAAGATCTGTGCCCGGCTTTGGAATCTTTTTGACCTTGGTAATTCTCTAGTGGTGTGGATAATACTATAGCCGTAATATGTCATTAAAAATAAAAAGAAGGATTCTAATTGCAATACGCGGCAAATAAAACAGCATCTTGTTCATTAATACCTGCAGCTTTCTTCGGGTTGACTTCAGTAATTAATTTCTGTACGTCAGGCATCTTAAAATTTAAGGGTCTAGGGGGTAGAGCAACTACAATCGGTAAATCAACAGCACCAGTACATGTGTTTCGGGTCAATACGGGTTTTAAATGATTTGCAAATAAGTTACCTTTTTCAGTATCACTTCCTGCTTGACATCCGGTAGAAGAGCGCAGAGGTGGTTTTAAGAGATTCAGATAGTTCGAGATAGTTTTTAAGAGATGCAGTTTTTTCATATGCAAGCAACTCTTGGAGTCGTGTAGTGTACTCTTTAAATCTGATTTTATTTTGGGATGACCTGTGCTGTTGCCATTTTCTTCTAGCTATTCTTTTTTCATATACGAGACGTTCAATATCTGTATAAAAAATTAAATTAATAAACCCAGTCTGCGGATGGGAGGTAGTAGCATGTTCAGCAGGCTGCTTAATATTTTCGTTAAGATTCGCAATGTTAGATTCAATGACTACTAAGATATTTATTGAATCTCAGCCAATTAACACGATTGATCATCTTCACATGTGACTGAGGTAAATCACTTCTTAGTGGGTTGCAGATTGTAACGATAGTGGGAAAGTGATCGGAGGAGAGATCTAGAGAAGCTTCAACATAAACTAAATCCTAAAAATATATTCCATGACGCCAAACTCTATAACATGCGGAATTTTTTGTATGTCAATAGGCAAGTAAGTGGGCTCCCCACTCGACACGACCACCAATCTCATTTTTCAAATTGTGTTGAACAACGCTCTACATCTAGGTGTAATAAGTTGCGAACTCCAAAAGGTATGTTTTGCATTGTAGTCTTCAGCTGCTACGAAACAAGTTCCAAGCGATTTGAGGAAATCCTCGTATTGATCCTCAGTGATTGAAAATCTTGGAGGGGAGTAAATTGATGATATAACGCAATTTGTACAAAAATTATCTACACAATTAGTAGTTGCTTGTAGATGTTCTGCACAAATGTTATCAAGGACATAGTGCTTGAGTCTTGCCTTAATTAAAATTACTGATGTACCGCTTGCGTTCCCTCTTGGATCCTTTGAATCGTATAGAGTGTAACCATTTATTTTAAATAAGCTTGTTAAGGTCAATTGAGTCGCAGAGACCAATATTATATCAATATTTCTTTCTATAAGGAAGTGCTCGTGCTCGTTTTTGTGTTGACGAATGCCGTTTGCATTCCAGAAACATATTTTTAAAGTTGAAGCAGTGTATTTTGCATTTCTTGCATGAAGTTAGTCATGTTAGTTGTAAAGTTGTTTATAGTTTGCAGCAGATTATCAATAGTAGCTTCAAGGCGATTAAAATTAAAGCATGAATTTGGATTTGTTGAATTATTTGGCGGAGAAACTTTTTGTGTGGGAATAGAATTTATCCTTACAGCATAGGCATACAATGCACGTGAAAGCAATTGATTATATTTGAGGAAAAGTAGAGGAGTTTAACAAAAGAATATATAGTACATGCTCTGTATTTAGCGGTGTGAATACCTCTACAATTACTAAATTTTTTTCTGCTTGATATTTTGGCTTAGCACAGCTAGCAGTACCATGCTATTCACCGCAGATAACACAAACTGTAGGTAAATTGCACTTTACCAGTTTTGAATGGTCATATTCTTGACAATTATGGCACTGTATGGGACCTTAACGCTTACGTGGCTTTTCAACTGTGATTTTTCGGTGAAACTTCGCGCTATAAATTGTAAGTGTTTAATTTTTTCAATTGTATGTCATTCGGCTCCAGTTCAACCCAAAATAGGCGTTGGGGGACTTTTTCTCTGTTAATTGTGTTAGTAACATTTTTTAGCTTAAATCCTTTGTCGAAAAGTGCACATTTTACCTCTTCGGAGTCAACATATGAATCTATGCTCTTTAATATTATTTGTAGGCCTTTAGCACTCTTAAGTTGGTATTTGTAAAAATTGGTTTTTTTCAAATTCACTAACAATTTTTCGGAAATCTTTTTCATCATATATTTGGAGTTAGTTTCATCAATATTACCTCATCTTTGCCCGGCTTTAGAATCATTTTCCGTGGCGTGGATAATACTCCAGTCGTAAAATGGCATTAAAAATGAATAACAAGATTATAAATGCAATACGAGGCAACTTCATCAGCATATTAATACTAATTTCATCAATACCCGAAGCTTTCTTTGAGTTGAGTTCGGCATTTAGTTTTTGTACATCACGCAGCTTAAAATTTAAGGGTCGAGGGGGTAAAGCAACGAAACACGGAAGAAGTGCGAAGAGGTGGTTTAAACTCAACGAGTGTTTTAAACTTTCTCGCAGCGCGCCACAAAGAGTAATTAGATGCTGGTGTGACATCGAGGTTTCCAGATAATTTTTAAGAGATGCAGCTTTTTCAGGTGCAAGCAACTTTTGGAGTCGTTTAGTGCACTCTTTAAACCTGATTTTATGTTGGGGCGATCTGTGTTGTTGTTATTCCCTTCTAGCTTTTTTCACATACGAGACGTTCAATATCCGTAGAATCAATTCTATTAAACCCAGTCTGCGGGTGGTAGGTAGTAGCATGTTCAGCAGGCTGCTTAATATTTTCGTTAAGATTCGCAATTTTAGATTTAACGACTACTAAGATATTTATTGAATCTCAAATATTAGTTGGTTGTAGATGTTCTGCACAAATGTTATCAAGAATATAGTGCTTGAGTCTTGACTTTATTAGAATTGCTGACCCACCGCATGCTCTTCCTCACGGGTCCTTTGAATCATATAGAGTGTAACCATTTATTTTGAAAAGGCTTCTCCAAGTCAAATGAATCTCAGAAACCAACATTATATCAATATTTTTTCCGTAAGGAAGTGCTCGAGTTAATTTTTGTGTTGGCGAATGCCGTTTGCGTTCCAGAAACATATTTTTAACGTGTTCATGGCTTGTTAATTAATGCCTGAAGCAGAGTATTCTGCGTTCGCAGCATTTCTAGCATCATGTTAGTCATATTTGTAGTAAAGTTGTTTATAGTTTGTACCAGATTATCAATAGTGGCTTTAAGGCGGCTGAAATTAAAGCTTGTGTTAGCATTTGTTGAATTACTTGGTGGGGACACTTTCTGCGTGGGAAAAGAATTTGTCTTAACAGCATCGGTATACGATACACGTGAAGTACTTGGTTGGCTCATTGGAGGAAAATTGGCGGAGAAAGCGTTTGCTGATTGAGCTGGAGCTAATTTAGGTTTTTGTCCCATAGTCTTTTTAACGAAAGAATATACAGGACATCCTCTGTAGTTAGCAGTGTGATTACCTCCACAATTACTACATTTTTTTCCAGTTTAATCTTTTGCCTTCGTACAGCTAGCAGAACCGTGCAATTCACCGCAGATAACACAAACTGTAGGTAATTTGCAGTAAGTTTTTGTGTGGCCATATTCTTGGCAATTGTTGCACTGTACGCGACCTGAACGCTTACACGGCTCTTCAACTGTGATTTTTTAGTGTAAGAGAAACTTTACGCCTTAAATTGGATGGGTTTCATTTTTTTCCATTGTATGTCATTCGGCTCCAGTTCAACCCGAAATAGGGGTTGGGGGTCCTTTTCTCTGTTAATTATATTAATATTTTTACCTAAAATCCTTTGTCGATAAGAGCACATTTGACTTCTTCGGAGTCAGCATATGAATCTATGCCCTTTAATATTATTTGTAGGCCTTTAGCACTTTTAAGTTGGTATGTGTAAAAATTTGTTTTATTTTTTTTAAATTCACTAACAATTTTTCGGAAATCTTTTTCATGATATTTTTGGGTCTAAGTTTCATCAATATTAACTAGTTTAGTTGGAATGATGTGAAAAGTATTTTCACCAAATTTTGACAATAGTTTTTTTAGAAGCGCGTTAGAACTTTTTTCAGATAGATTGGTGGTGGTTTAAAAGACTTTTGCGATGATGAAGCGGGCTTGTCATTATTGTCTTGCAATAATGAAAAACGATTTTGACAATTAGTAGATTATGCGCTGTTATCCCCGGACATCTTTGTAGCAAATGAAATTTTAGAAGAATTTGGGCTTTGCCCACGCTTTACCACGGTTATATATCTGTCCATTCCGACTTGGATCTTGGGTTTTAAGCTACTGTTACCTGAAGTGATAACTTGAGCCCGAAGGGGATGATATCGCTGACTTACATGAATAAGTATTAGGCAACGGTAATGTTGACGAACCGCTTGTTGGCATGGGACAAAGTGAAGTTGATAGCTTCAGAGCTCACAGTAAAATAGACATTTCTGCTGTTGGAACTCATTTCATATTTTTTTGCATTTGAGGTGTTTATATAGAGTATTCCTGAATGTCACTCTGTTTTGTTTTTTTTTTGTTATTTCTTGCTATGTAAAAGATATTATTAAAGTAAATATTTTTTTTTTTTTGATTTTTGTTTTTGTTTCGTATATATGTAAGAAACACTCCAGTATGACGTCTGTTCACTATGAAGGTTCAACACGAATGGCTCCACTGATGCCAACTTTAATTTTCAAAAAGAACTGCTTGCTCACTAAAAAGCACCAAATGCAATAACTATGTTTGCATGTATGTACAGGATAATGATTTTAAATCATCCGGTATAGTCGAAATATATATCAAAGCACTTGAATAAAATTTGTGGAAATGTGTTGAAATTTTGGTCTTATAGTTATACTTTTAAAATAATTCTTTTCACCTCAGCATGTGAATATGATATTTTTAATGGCAATAGAGCAAAAATTTAGTTTTAGAAATGGACTATTATTAGCTAAATTTCTATAATTATGAACTTCAATCCAACTTCACCCTATTTTTTATTATATTATGACGTTATTTGTGGTAAGCAAGATAATATAAGAGACATAAGCATATTGACTGCGTTTATTTATGTCAAACATATACAAAAATATTTAAAAAAGATGAGATGAATTTACGACATATATATATTGGAGATATGTCGTTTAAAGAATGTACGGATATACGTAGTGTGTTCAAAAAGTATCACGAATTTTGAATTTTCACGGGTCACGTATATTCGAATTTTTATTTTTTTGTAGCGTTAGGTTGGTACTCATGTCTCTCACTTATGCCGACAACTTCGGCTATTTTGAATGTTCAGTTAATTGTTGACAGCTGCTTTTCTTGCACGTGTTTTGGCTCGTCTTCGATTATTACCTATTAAAAAAAATGGAACAAAGAACTTGTATAAAACTTTGTGTGAAAAACGAAATTAAGTGCGCGGATGCATTCCGAATGTTGACTGTGGCATGCGGAGAAGCTACCATGGGACGTTTATCGGTGCTACAAAATGTTTTCAGAAGGCCGAGAAGATGTAAACCACGAAGAGCGTGCCGGACGACCGAGCACTTCAACAAAAGACGAAAAAATTGATGAAGTAAAGAAAATGGTATTGGCCAATCGTCGAATTAGAGAAGTTTATGAGGACCTAGACATATCGATTACCTCGTGCCATTCGATTTTTATCAATGATTTGGGCATGAGACAGGTCGCCGCGAAATTCGTACCAAAATTGTTAAATTTCGACCAAAAATGGCATCGCATAAACATTGCTAATGAGCTGTTGGACTGTGTCCACGAGACCCAAATTTGCCCCAGAGGGCCATACCTAGAGACGAATCGTGGGTTTATCGTTATAACGTGGAAACCAAAGCTCAATCACCTCAATGGAAGCTGCGGCACGAATCAATGTAATATGTTCTTGTAGATATCCGGAAGGCTCGTGAGGGTTTTTGTGCATACTAAGGCAGGCTGTGTCATCGGCAAATGTAGATGTTTGGATATTGCTGCTCAATGGAATATCGCAAGTATAAATCAAATACATAACTGACCCCAGTATGCTCTCCTGTGGCACACGGGCTGATATAGATTCGGGCACACAATGAAGTCTCCTTCTGCAACTGTAAACTTCCGGGCAGTAATGTAACTTTCCAAAAGCTTCAGAAAATGTTCAATGATTTCAATTTTAAAATAAGGCCTTCATGCCACACTTTATTAAATGCCTGAGAAAAGTCAATTAACAGTGCAGAACAATGCTTCCTTTCTTTAAATCTTCTTCTTATAAATTGAACCAATCTATGTGTTTGTTCAATGGTGCTATGCTGACTTCTAAAACCAAATTGATGGTCCGGGATGCACGCACTACCAATTCGAATTGGAGACAATTTTGTCATGAGCAGTTTTTCGAAAATGTTTGACATTGTTGTTAGTATACTTATTGGCCTGTACGATTCAGCCTCCAGAGGTGTGGATAACACTCTAGTCGTAATATGGCATTACAAATAAATAGAAGGATTCTTATTGGAATTTTTAATAATTTTTAATAATTCCATCAATACCTGGAGCTTTCTTCGGGTTGCGCTCAGTATTTAGTTTCTGTACATCACGCATCTTAAACTTTAAGGGTCGAGGGGATAGAGCAACTACACTCGGTAAATCAACAGCACAACTACATGTGTTTGGGGTAAATACGGATTTTAAAGGCTCAGCAAATATGTTACCTTTTTCAGTATCACTTCTTGCCCAACCTCAAGTAGAAGTACGCATAGGTAGTGAAAGAATCAAAAAATCTATCTACTTCATTAAACTGTTGAAAAGAATTCTGCTGTTTTGCAAAAACATATGGACAGTAATTATATACTGTTGAAGGTGTTGTATTAAAACAATAAGTGAAATATTTTAGCCATTCATCCCAATCAGTTTTATCAACTGTTATATAAGATCGTACGTATTCATTAAAAGTTCTATGACTTCTTTCAAATGTACCTAATGTCTTGTGATGGTATGCAGTTGAAGTTAGTTTTTCTATTTTTAATATATTACATAGTTCTGTCATTTTTATATTCGGTACCCATGTCCGAAATGAACGTCTTCATTGGACCATAGGTAAGTATAAAATTATCAAGTATTGTTTCAGCGATTGTTTTAGCACTTTTGTCTTTTACTGGTATAGTAACTAAATATTTAGTTAAATCACATTTTATTGTAATTGCGTATTCATTCCCAAATAATGATTTAGGAAACGGTCCTATTGTGTCTACGTACACCGTGTTTTGGCAGTTTGACATTTATGACATGTTTTTACGTATTTAGATATGTCTTTGGACATATTTTTCCAATAGTAATATCTCTTTATTTTTTCTAATGTTATATATATTCCACAATGTCCTCCTTCTATGGGATCATAGTGATATTTCAGCATAATTTCAAGAATTGTCTTAGCATTCTTATTATCTATTTCGGTCACTTCATTTAGTAGCGCTACTCTAATTTTATTCAATATTTTATTGCCCATAAATTTAAATTCATTAATAGAGATAAATTCGAAAATTTTCTCACTAGGTGGCACTTGTAAATTATATATATTGTGTATACCGGCCACTTTTTCGAGCCTAGAGAAAAATTGTCCTAAGCCAAAATTCTCGTTAGTAAAGAAATCGTTAATTTGTATATGTATATGTTACTATAGATTTTCCACGTTTGATATAACACCTTCCGGGGGAAATCTTTAGTTTATAGTATTTTCTGGCGTCAGTGTTTGTTAAAGGTACATATTTATATACTGGGCTTATCATTATTTTAATTTTTATAAAATTTATGCTGTTTATTTTATTTTATTAGTTATATTTAGTGTATTATTATTCTTTTCTTTTTCTGTATTGGTCATCGATCTAGTCGTGACTCTTAATATAGAACAAATTTTATTATTCATGTCTTTAAGATCGTTTATTGTTATTCGCGATAGAGCGTCAGCAACACAGTTATATTTTCCTATTGCACTGATCTTAGGGGAAAGTCCGAGTTTTTCTAACTATTTTCGTGGTTTACATTTCTATAGTTGCTAAATTTTTTTCTTATTCCATTGTTGTAATTGATATTGCTAGTATATCTATTATTATTATTGTTATTAAATAATTTTAATAACTTTTTTTTCTTTTCTTTTTAATTTTCTTCATTTTCTTGTTTTGTTAAAACGTAATTGATAAAAACAGTTATTATTAAACTTCTTTGCCTGAATTAACTCTTATACTATTCATTCTACTCTATATATATGGTTTGTGTTTTAATATATTCTGTTAGACTTTATCTAAATCATTTGCCCTACTAACGTATTTCTTCTTCAAAATTTCTATGGTGTATTTTGTAAATTTTTAAAACAAAGTTTAAAATTGATAATATAGTAATAATTATTAAAGTTATTTCAATTAGTTTTAAATTAATTTTTTCCTTAACGACCTCTACCTCGTTTACTACGTTTGCATTTGGATTTTCTATTTTTGATTCTGTTTTTCCCATTATGTACTAATTTTTATTTTAAATATCCTCTTTTAAAAATTTTGTTTTCATTAAGAAAAATTCTAATTCTATACGTGTTCTATTGATAACGTTTTCTCTAGTTCCTTCCATACCCAAGAGCTTCCATAATTCTGTCAAAAACTTAATTGCCTTTTTTAGATCTTCTTCTTTGTCCTCAATTTCTAAAACTTGATTAGAATCCCATTTTATTGAGTTTTTTGGCCTAATTTTTCTTTTATCCATTATTTTGTGAAAAGAGTCCTTACAAGATTAAAAATTTAGGAAAATATTAAAAAAAAAATTTTTTCTTGTAAAGCAAAATTATTCTATTAATTAATTTAATTTTTGAGAAAAATTAAAAAAAATTTATCAAATAGCGATTAATGCACTGTTATTATAGATATATGTTGTTAAATTTTGCTGGCACCTTCAATCTTCCTTAGTTGATCAATATACATAAGTATATATATATATTGCTGGATTGTACATGATGTTATTTGTTTTTGTTGCTATGAATGCATTTGCTGCTATTGTTGATTAATATATGAATGTTGTTGAGTGGTTGGTATATTGCTGCTGCACTTGATATTGTTGCTGATGATAATAAGTCCGTTTTTCGATAATGGTAATTATCCCTTTGATTTTATTGCCCTTTGATTTTATTGGCCAGTTGGACATCTTTCTTCCTCTGGCAGAGCGTTTTGTTGGCTGGTCTGCCAGGACCCATAAAAATTTAGGTAGTACCTTTTATTTGCGTACTTCCCTCTTTATTTGCGCTCGAAAGTCGCAAGTTGTAAAGATTTTTTGAAGACTGGCAGGATCGCCATGTAAAAATCAAAAAGGTTCTTCTTTGGGAGAGAGGGTGCTAGGCCAGAGAAACTTCAAAAAGGTTGCCTGCCTACCCGATGGTGCCAGCGCTAATGAACGCCACTGGCTCTAAAATGCTTGAAGGCAGTTGAATGCTCAGAACCAATAAAATATGCCAAGTTTAGTAGAGCTCAACGTGGAACTCTTTTGACAGCAGTTTATTGATTGAATTCTCATACAAATAATTTCTGCTTATATACTAATAATGTGAAGAATCTTGATTGTAAAAATGAGTGATCTTATTTCTATTTTATATACATTAAAAATATTTACATTTATAATATTCACGGGAAAACAAAATGTCACTTGATATATTTAAAGTAATAAAATATTTTCCCATAAATATTGGAGTTACGCCACAAACAACAACAACCCATAGTATGCTTACCAAGCACATGCATAGCACATGCATTACACTGGAATGCCAATACGGTGACCAGCGCTATGCAAGACATATGATACCTTCAATTGCTATTGTATGCAGACCCGTAAAACAATGAATACATTCACTGATGTGTATGTAAAAGAATTAAATCATTGTTTACTGCAGTAGTTTAAACTCAACGGGTGTGTTAGTTAAGCTTTCTCGCAGCGATAAGGAGTTATTAGATGCTGGTGTGACATTGCGATTTTTCAGATAGAGATGCCAGTTTTTTCTGATGCCAGCAACTCTTGAAGTAGTTTAGTGCACTCTTTAGGTTTTATTTTATGTTGGAGTAATCTTTGCTGTTGCCAATCTGCAGCCTGTATAATATTTTTGTTAAGATTGGATATGTTAAAATCAATATCATCGTGAGTGATCGGAAGAGAGATCTAGAGAAGATTCTACATGAACTAAATCCTTAGAAATATTTTGCATGACCGCAAAATCTATAACATACGGAATTTTTTGTATGACAGTAGGCCAATAAGTGGGCTTCCTACTCGAAATGATGTCAAAGGCCATTTTTGAAATTGTGTTGAAGAACGCTCTACCTCTACGTCTACGCGCAAGAACGTATGTTTTGCATTAAAGTCTCCAGCTGCTACGAAACAAGGTCTAAGAGATTTGTAGAAATCCTCGTATTGATCCTCAGTGATTGAGAATCTGGAAGGAGAGTAAATCGATGATATAATGAAATTTATAAAAAAAAGTTGTCGACACAAAATTAGTTGCTTGTAGATGTTCTGCACAAATGTTATCAAGAATATAGTGTTTGAGCTTTGACTTTATTAGAACACTGCCAATGCACCGCATGCTGTTCCTCTAGAGTTCTCTGAATCGTATAGGGTGTAGCCATTAATTTTCATTAGGCGTCTCGAAGTGAATTTC
Organism: Nowickia ferox; assembly: GCA_936439885.1. NCBI lineage: Eukaryota > Metazoa > Arthropoda > Insecta > Diptera > Tachinidae > Nowickia > Nowickia ferox. Next base: position 45,254,730 of record OW387026.1, read on the forward strand.
GTCTCAGAGATCAACACTATATCAATATTTTTTCCCGTGCTCAAGCTCATTTTTATGTTGGCGAATACCGTTTGTGTTCCAGAAACATATTTTAACGTGTTCATGTCTTGTTAGCTATTGCTTGAAGCAGGAGTATTGTGCACTCGCAGCATTTCTTGAATCAAAGTAGTCATATCTGCCGTGAAGTGGCTTATAGTTTGAACAAGATTATCAATTGTGGCTTCAAGGTGACTTAAATTAAAGCTTGTGTTTCCATTTGAAGAATTATTAGGTGGTGACACTTTCTGCGTGGGAATAGAATTGATCTTCACAACGTCGGCATACGATACATTTGCAGTAATTGGCTGGTCCATTTGATGATAATTGGCGGAGTAAGATACATATTTCTGTTTGAGCTCGTGCTACTTTAGGTTTTTGACTCGTTGTCTGCTTAACGATTTAGTACGCAGGACATCCTGTGTAGTTAGCAGTGTGATTACCTCCACAATTACTGCATTTTTTATCACTTTAATATTTTGGCTTATTGCAATTAGCAGTGCCGTGTAACGGCACTGTTTACGCACGCAACGTTAACACTAGGTAAATTACAGTAAGCTTTTGTATAGCCATATTCTTGGAAATTATGGCACTGCACAGGTCTTGAACGTTTGTGTGGTTCTTCAACAGTGATCTTTCGGTATAAGAGATATTTCAAGTTATAAATTGTATGGGTCTCATTTTCTTCAATTTTATGTCATTTGGTTCCAATTCAACGCGAAAATGAGGTTGTGGGATCTTCTTCCTATTTATTATATTACATAAATTGTTTCCCTTAAATCCCAGGAGGACGAGTGCATCTATTATTTCTTGAACAACAACATTATAATCTATGCCCCTTAATACTATCTGCAGGCCTTTAGCACTCTTAAACTGGTATGTGTACATATTTGTTTTATTTTTTTCAAACTCAGTAACCATTTTGCGGAAATCTTTTTCTTCATATATTTGAATTTTTGTTTCATGAATGCTACCACGTTTTTTTGGAACAATGTGAAATTTATTCTATCCAATGACCGAGATTAAGGTTTTAATAAGGGCGTTTGAATTTTTTTTTCTGATATAGATTGGTGGTAGTTTAGAGGTTTTGTTCGATGAGTTTAAGCGGTGTCATTGGATATCTTTGGAACTGATGAGATTTTTGATGAATTCGCCAACGCTAACAACTGTGACATATCTGTACATACCGCCTTGCACCTTAGGTTTCTGATTGATGTTATCTATAGTGATAACTTGGTTAAGTGATGAGCACGAGCCCGGAGCGGCTGATGTCGCTGACTTAAATGAAGAAGTAGTAGGCAACGGTAATGTTAGAGAATCACTGGTTGGCATTTGACAAAGCGAAGTTGATTGCTCACGAAAAAGTTGCTTTGCCGTTAGAAAAACACTATCATCAGATTTTTAATTTTTATTGTTTGCGTCAAGAGTTTCAGAACTCACAGTAAAATATTCATTTCAGAGAATTCACACGAATTCTTACCCTCTTTAATTTAGTCGTCGATGAGACAGCGACGAATGCGTATGAGGCATGCCTTTCAAATTTATGAAAAATATTTTATTATAACATAACATTTGGTAACATACAATGCCTTTTATGTTGTCAAAGATTTAAGGGAAAAAAGGAATATGCTATTAAAAGACATTATGATGGTTTTCATGGCGATATTCATACGTTTAATGGTAGGGAAGGAGAGAAATTTTAAATAAAAATACAAATATTTATTTTGAAAAAATAAAAAATAAATAGTTTGTATCAGTGGACCGTACCAAAATAAAGTTTGAAAAAGTTTTTTACAATTGACTGTTTGCTTAGAAAATGTTTTATTTTCAAGTAATATTTTAACGTTGTGGATTTGTGTTTGGTGGGTAGCTCGCTACCTCAATACATTTACAGTTCACCCATACATTCACAGTGCTCAGCAATGGTTTATATGCAAAGCTTATGTTATTTTTATTTATGATTTTTCTCATCTTCATCGAATCAGTGAGACCAGGTATGTATGTAACACTATAAAATCATTTATCATCTTCCTTAGGGTTGCCACGTTCTCCTTAATTCTTTCTTTTGTATGCTTTTATTAAGACTTTAATTAGATTAATAGGGAAACTGTTAGCTGATGTTAGTGTTTTTTTTTTTAAATCTGTGTGTGGAATTGCTGGTCACTAACGTCAAGTACTCTTTGGATAAAATTTTTTGCTGTATTTATTATCTGGCTTTTAGGTTGGGTAGCGTTGAAGTTTCTTCCCGATGAAATATTTTTTGAATACCAGTCGAATACTATTGTACTATTATTCCTGTATAGTTTTGTGTCAAGATATGGGATTTCAGCTCTTGTTTCAACTTCTATGGTAAATTTGATTTTTGGATGATATCCGTTTTATCCGTTGAGAGAATTCAATATCTCATCCGTGTCGTCAATGTTGATTATTGCTAGAATATCATCTACATATTTGGCTACGTATATGATATTAACGTTTTTGTTCAATAGTTCAGCCAGTCTAGGTCAAGTAAATTATCCAAAACAATATCGGCAATTGTTGGAGAGAGGGGATTTCCCATGGGCATGCCAAAAACTTGGTTGTAAATTTTTTATTGTATATAAAATAATTGTTTTCATACAAACAGAACTTTAATATGTCTAAGAATTTTGAGTATGGGATCGTGGTGTTGCTTTTTATTATATTCCATTTGCCCATTATCATATTTATCGCTGTGCGTACCGGAATGTTAGTGAATAAAGAAACAACATCAAAAGACACTAATAAGTTGTTATTATCAAGTTTTACGTTTTTAACTTTTTCCTTCAATTCTAATGAGTTTTTTACATTATATTTCTCCGAAACTATATTTTTAAGAATAAAATGGCTTAAATTTGTGCCTACTATCTATGTGTTCTTTTTTGTACAGGTCTAATACTATTGCGTTGTTAGTTTTTATCAATTTTAAAGTAGGGTCGGCTGTAATAATGCGATACGTGTTTTTATCTTCCAATATCCTTTCCATTTTATTCTCGTATTCGTATTTGTTTATGGCAACTGTTTTGTTGCCTTTATCCGATTGTGTTATAATTATGTTTCTGAGTCTTCTTAAAAACTTTTTTGTATTTTCAAAAATCGCTAGAATAAGCTTCTCATTAGGCGAGTTTCTTAGGTTTCTCTTGAATTGCGCAATACCATATGCCAATTTATTTCTAGTTGTTTCTTTTTCTTCATTACTATCGTCGTCGATCCTCTGGATGCATTGCTCTGCATCTGCTATAATTTGTAAAGGTGAAAAACTTTTTCTGTTGACGGGTGAAGCAAACTTTTTCCGCAGTGATAACAACCATTTGCTTTCTGGTGGTATCTTACTTGAATTTTATTTTCAAACCAGTGTTCGTAGTTAAAAATGCTTAATTTTGTAAAAAGAGTTTCTTTCAGTGTATCTATTTTCCTTATTTGTTTTAAGCTGAAGGTCCATACCATCCGTTCCATGCGTTGTTGCGTTTTATGCGTGTCAAAAAGTAGAATCAGTGTAATTGTATGTGGCAAGTTACAGAGCAAAAAGCATAGAACGCATAGGCGCATACGACGGATAAAGTAGGTTACTTTCTACTTTTGTATCCGTCGCATGCATCACGAAAAAAGGTCAGCTGTTTTAAAGATGGCAAATTATATTATGTTTTCAATGATATCGATAAAAATGTTCGTGTGGTGGATTTGAGTTTAAAATTTTTTGGCATAAAAAAAGTTTTTAATAAAAGAAAAAGCTTTTGTAAAAAAGCTAATTACTATTTTTAAGAATAAAATACATTAAAATCAGTTTTTAACATAGTTATTTCACGAACGAAATTTGCATTTTAGTCATCGATTGCTTTTATGTACTGAGTGGCATCTCTGTTGTGTTTATTAATTTTTAAGGAAATGCAATCAATATTGGAGAAGCTAATATAAGCTGTGGAAAATATTATGTATTATTTTTATTTAAAAATATTCCACAAATTTCACAAATTCTTTCAGTCATAATTTCACTTTCCATTTTTTCCAAAATTGTGTTTATTTGATCAAAACAAAAATACCTGGCGCATAAAACGTATTGCATGTAACTTGAATTTTGAATCGCATAGGATGTACAGAAATGCATTCAAAGCATACGCATAGAACGGATGGTATGGACCTTCAGCTTAACTTTTGCATTTGCACCTATGTGTTTTGCTCTTTCAGTTTGATTTTTGAGAAACGATTCAAAATCACCTACGGTCAAAAAACTTTGTATGCCTGTCTTTAGGTGATAAAGTTTTATTTTTATTAATTTTATATCGGCGTTAGTTTGAGAAATTTCCAAATTTAAAATATTTTTGTGAAAATTATTTTCTATATGTTCCAATTGTTTTTTAATAGTTTGACATAAAAAAAGTGTTTTAACTTGTGTTGTTGTATTTTGTGTGTGTTTAGGAATTAAGCCATACCTTCTACATGGCAATAAAAACTTAAGTCTTTGTTGTTTTAGTGCCAATCTCTTTACCTCATTACATTATTCTTTGATGCTCCTGCAAGTTTCCACATCGTATTTAAGGGCGATGTATTGAAAAAATGCTTTCATGTTTGTGTGTAAATTTTTGTTTTCGTTCATAATTGTAAATAATGGGTAATTTCAGATAATTGATGATTTCACATGCTGGTTGTAAGGCTTAAAAGCTATCAAAATATTCTTTGAAGTTGTGATTTTTATAATATGATATCCAGGACCATTTGAATTATCTTAACTAACAATACCACATTTCTGACGCAATGCTTTTTTATGTAAACCATTAACCATAAAAACACCTATAAAGTGTTTGAGATGTTTAACATATCTATTTAAATCTAAGTCCGTTAGTTGTAGTGAATGTACAATTATGTACATCACTGTTAGAATTTTAAGAATTTATTTTTAATTATATTTTTTTTTTACTTTGTTAATTATGAGACACACACTTATTTAACACACACTTAGTTATTTAAGAACCCTTTTTTTTCTTTATTCTTTTTTTTTATGTTTACGATTGGTCAGCAGAAAACTTTAAATATTCAAAACAATGTCAATGTACTAAATGTTTATTTGAGATTTGTAATATAATACTATTTCTTTATTAAGTACAAACGTGGGAAATAATAATTTCTCTTATGAAATTTATGAGCTGACCAATGCAATAATTTAGTATATAAGCAATTGATTTTTAGGAATAAAATTCAGAATTAATTTGACAATCAAAAAGCTCTTGATTCTTTTTTTTAATTCTCAAGTGGGCATTTTGATGCTCTGTTAATGCGGCTGAAGAGCTAAGTAATACTTTAACCGATAAACAAATTACACTACATGGCGATCCTGCCACCGATCCTGGTATCGATCCTTTAAAAATTTTCGATCCTGTTATGCCAACCATTATTAACAAAAAAAAAAAAATTTCTTTCCTATATTGACTTCTAATTATTCATCACCATCAATCCTAATAGAAAAGTTTCCCGAATGACTTCGAAAGAAGAAATCGACGAAATTTTCAAAAAATACGAAAAATTCATAGAACTTTCAAAAGAATACTTTCCAACTTCTACAACTGAGAACACTGAGGAAGCACCACCTTATATACCAACACCTAAAGATGCCGGGCCCAAGCCACTTACAATCGAGCAATACAGAGCAAGACAAGTAAAAAAATCCATAAAACCAGAAGTAGAAACAGTGACAACAAAACCCAAAAAGAGAGGAGGAAAAAAACGAAAATTCGAAGCAGCCTGCAGAGATTTACAAAGAGTCATAAACATCAGCAAGGGCAATCAAAAACGAGCATTGATAAAACAACTAGCGGAACTAAAGAAGAAAGGATGGAAATAATACAACACAATTCATTTCAATTAAAATTATGCACACTTTTAGTTTAACACCCGAAGAAATCATAAGTTATAATATTAAAAACATAGAAATGGGTATCGCGGATGCTAAAGTTGAAGGTCATGCAAATGCATATGCAGTAAACGACAACAAAATAACGATAAGTCAGGAAATAGTAATAGTTTTATTGATAATTATCTTACTAATAGCATTATGGAAATTTATTCAAAACTATATAAAGAAACAAGTAGTAAGAAATAATGTACAAAATGCATGAAAACATATATTAAAATTAAACAAAAACCATTACAAAAAAAAAATTGTTTCATACTTATGGATCAAATTATAGAAGAACTCAACAGAATAATTGTAAATGCAAAAAAATCGAAAAGTAGGAAGTACACAGAAGAAACACTTAAAGAAAAGCTTTATTTAGTTGAGCAATTAGGTAGGCAATTTGGCAAAGTAGCAAGCCAACTACCAAGATCACTAAGGGAAGATAAAATATCAGAATTTCGAATACTGAAGAGAAAAGCAATTGAAACACTTTTAGAACACAAAAGCACATTGGACACAAAAATACCTACAATCATGTCTAATTTCGACAGCAAAAAGGCATCGGATACAATCCCGACATTTGATGGAAAGCCACTCCATCTAGACATATTCCTTACCATGGTAAAAATGGTTCATGACGAGTTAAATGATGAGGGTAAAAAGAAACTTATAAAATATGTAATCTGTATGAAATTAAACGACAAAGTCAGAAGTTTACTATTGACACAAAAACTACCAACAACTTTTAGCGAACTAAAAACATCGTTAGCCACAAACTTTAAGCACACTAAAACAGCAAGTTGTCTTCACACAGAACTTAGAAAGATGAAACAGAAAGGAAGTGTAGCTCTTTACAGGGAAAAAATTAATTCATTAATAACAGAGTTGACCATAATACAAATTAAAGACTTAGGTGAAAATCCCAATGAAATAGCTATTGAAAGTATAAAAAACATGAATGAAAAATTAGCATTAGAAACTTTCCAAGAAGGCCTCAATGAAAATATAAGAATAGCAGTCATAGCTGCACAACCCAAAACACTGACAGATGCTTACGATATAGCAATAACACAAGAAAGAATCTTGAATACAACAGATGCATTAAAAATCTTTCACATTAGTAACAGACGACAAACGCACTTTAACAACCATAACAGAAAAAAGTACACTTACAACACGTACAGCAACCAGGGAAACCAAAATTTTAATCGACAAAACAAAAATTTTAGCTACACAAACCATAATAATCACAATAACAGTAACTTCAATATAAGAAAAAGGAATTTTACCCCAACCAATAATAGTTTTACTGGACATAAAAGAAATTCAAGCCAGCATAATACTTTCAACAGATTTAATAGAAACTTCAATACTAATCAACGAAATTCAAATATACGTACAATACAACAACAGGGAAACGACCATACCCTGGAGTTTCAGAACTATACTCCGAGAAGGGAAAACTAAGAATCTACAACATAAAAACTAACACGTCAAATTTTATTTACTTATCAATTAAAAATATAACTTACAACTTAACTTTCTTAATAGATACCGGCTCAGATATATCTCTATGCAAAGAAAATATACTACACGGCTACAATATACTTAATGAAGACATATGTAAATTCAATGGTATAACACAAGATTCCATAAATACCATCGGATCGACATACTTAAATCTTAAACTAAATGAACATGAAGTAAAACATAAATTTTATATAGTTAACGGTGACTTTCCAATCGCAACCGATGGAATTTTGGGAATTGATTTCTTCTATAAATACAGTTGCAAAATAGATTATGATACATGTAAAATAAATGCGTTTATCAATGGAGAAAAAATAACAATTCCACTAGAGATTAATGCAGAACATTTAGAAAATATTATTATACCCCCAAGATCAGAAAAAGTAGTAAGAATAAATATTAAAATTGATGAGGATAGTTTAGTATGCAATAAAGAAATAGAAAATGGTATTTTTGTAGCAAATACAATTATCCCAAAAGAAGGCAATAGACACGTCAGCATTTTAAACACTACAGATTCACCTGCAAGACTTTCAAACGTAAAAATTTCTACCATACCACTTAAACACTACTACATTTTCAAAACCACACATCAAAACTATTCGGAACAAAGATTCCAGAAACTACTTAAAGCAGTAAATTTCCAAGACTTTGACCAAGAAAATAAACATACTTTGTACAAGATCTTAAAAGAATATCAGGAAATATTTCACCTTGAAGATGAAAAGTTAACAACAAATAATTTCTACAGGCAAAGCATTGAACTTACAGATAATACACCAGTATATATAAAAACATACCGTCTACCACAAACACAACTTAATGAAATAGATAAACAAGTACAAGTACTACTAAAGGAAAATATCATTGAACAATCCACTAGCCCATATAATTCACCTTTACTTTTAGTTCCAAAAAAACAACAAGACGGTATAAAGAAATGGCGTTTAGTTGTAGATTACAGACGATTGAACGATAAAATAGTAAATGACAAATTTCCCTTAACAAGACTTGATGATATATTAGATAAATTAGGAAGGGCTAAATATTTCTCAACTCTAGATATGACAAGTTCTTTCCATCAAATCGAACTAAACCCTTCATCACGACCACTTACAGCTTTTTCCACCAACAGTGGACATTACCAATATAATAGGTTACCGTTCGGACTAAAAATATCATCAAATAGCTTTCAAAGAATGTTGACTATAGCACTATCAGGGCTGGAAACAGAAGCATTTTTATATGTTGACGACATAATTGTTTTTGGATGCAATCTGAAACACCACAATGAGAATCTAATAAAAGTATTCAAAAGACTAAAACATTATAATTTAAAACTCAATGCTGAGAAATGTTGTTTCCTGAAACCAGAAGTTTTATATTTAGGACATCTAATTACAAAGGATGCCATCAAAACCGATCCAACAAAATATAAAGTTATCGAGCAGTATCCTGTTCCCAAAAACGCAGATGACGTTAGAAGATTTGTTGCTTTTTGCAATTACTACAGACGTTTCATTCCAGACTTTGCGAAAACGGCCAACTGTTTAAATAATTTACTCAAAAAAAAGTAATGTTCAACTGGACGAAGACTGCCAAAAAGCATTTGATACATTAAGAGAGAGACTAAAAAACCCACCTATACTACAATATCCTGAATTCGATAAACCATTTATACTAACCACAGACGCATCAAATGTTGCATTAGGTGCAGTACTTTCACAGGGTAATATTGGAAGTGATTTGCCCATATCTTATGCGAGTAAATCACTAAACAAACATGAAAGAAATAAGTCAGTAATCGAGAAAGAATTATTAGGAATATATTGGGGCATAAAATTTTTCCGACCTTACCTATACGGTAGAAAATTTACAGTTGTTACGGACCATAGACCACTCATTGCACTATTTTCTCATAAAAACCCATCCTCAAAATTAACCAGAATGAGACTAGAACTATCAGACTATGACTTTGAAATTGTATACAAAAAAGGTTCAAATAATACAAACGCAGATGCATTATCAAGATTTGAAATAAATTCGCAAATTCTAAAAGATATGATTCCAAATTATGTTGATGAAAAAGAAAAGAAAACTTTGGCAATAACGCGAAGTATGGTTAACCAAAATAATAAAAACGATAAAGATAATAATAATACTAAGGATTGCATATCTCCAAAAGAGACTGATCACCTCCGTATGTGGGAATGCACGTCAATAAATGATATTAAGAAGCTCCAAAAAATAAAATTTATATATGATAAAAAGCTGCAGCAAGAATCTAAAGAATTGAATAATGATATTATGCGCATAATGTGTAGTAAAAGCGAAAATCCTATGTTTTCAGAAACATTTTTGGAGAAACTTTTATTAAAATTACAAAGAGCAGATCATAAAACGTACGTAATATATGATAATGATGAAAGTTTTAAATATATAATGGCCGAAAAGTTAAAAGAGAAATATAACAATTTAGAAAATAATGATATTAAAATAATTATATATAACATGCCAAAGAGAATACATGACACCACAAAACAGTATAGATTGATTGAGGAATACCATGATTTGCCACACAGTGGACATTTCGGTATAAAAAAGACACTATCAAAATTAAAACAGAAATATGTTTGGAAAAATATGAACAAAATGGTTAAAAATTATGTAAGAACTTGTAAATAAAACACACAAAAGAACCTTATATCACAACAGATACACCATCAAAAAGTTTTGACACTATAGTAATGGACACTGTAGGTCCTTTAAGACCATCTAACAATTTCAGATATATACTCACTATTTAAGAAATTTATTATTCGACATATTGTCATAAGTTTATTTTAATTTGAAATTTATTTGCTGGAGGTCAAGCATTGTCTATATATTTCATTGGTGCTTAGCCAAATCATCAGTAGACTTTAACCACATTTTGAACAGTCACAAACCTCTTATCTTATGCACAGACTTTCAAAAACTATTTGAGAATTCACAAATAATAATCACAAATAATAATATTTCTGAAAATCACAAGCGAAACACAAGCAATAGGCATAGAAACTATAACAAAATCCCAGCAAATAATTTATATTCGATATGAATCTATTTTATTTTTCTACACCTTTATACAATTAGGAATCCATTGGATAACAATAAAAGTATTTATAAGGCAAAATGAAAAATAAAATCTAAATTTAACATTTAAGAAATTTATTATTCGACATATTGTCAAATAAATTTCAAATTAAAATAAACTTATGACAATATGTCGAATAATAAATTTCTTAAATGTTAAATTTAGATTTTATTTTTCATTTTGCCTTATAAATACTTTTATTGTTATCCAATGGATTCCTAATTGTATAAAGGTGTAGAAAAATAAAATAGATTCATATCGAATATAAATTATTTGCTGGGATTTTGTTATAGTTTCTATGCCTATTGCTTGTGTTTCGCTTGTGATTTTCAGAAATATTATTATTTGTGATTATTATTTGTGAATTCTCAAATAGTTTTTGAAAGTCTGTGCATAAGATAAGAGGTTTGTGACTGTTCAAAATGTGGTTAAAGTCTACTGATGATTTGGCTAAGCACCAATGAAATATATAGACAATGCTTGACCTCCAGCAAATAAATTTCAAATTAAAATATACTCACTATGCAATGCGAATGAACAAAATACGCAATCGCACATCCTATAGAATCCAAAGATGCAAAAACAGTAGCGAAAGTCTTGATGGAGCAAGTAGTTTTGAAGTACGGTTTATTTAATATTCTTAAAACAGATAGAGGTACAGAATTTACAAATGAACTGATGAAAGAGATTTGTTCATTATTAAAAATAAAACAAAACTTTTCTACTCCCTACCACCATGAAACAGTAGGAACAATTGAACGCAACCATCGTGTTCTAAACGAATACTTACTAAGCTTTGTGAAAGATGATGAATGGCATGAATGGATACCATTCTACACATTTGCCTACAACACAACTCCAAACGTTGATACAGACTACACGCCTTTTGAGTTAGTATTCGGAAAACTTCCTAGACTACCAAGTGACGAATTGAAAAACCCAAGGCCAATTTATAATTTGGACAACTATTCAAATGAATTAAAAACTAGACTCTACTACTCACTACAAAGAGCACATGATATGACTTTAAAAATTAAAGACCGAAGGAAAAGAGATTCTAAACAAAAACAAAATAGTATAGAGATAAAATAAGGTGATTTTGTTTTAATGAAAGTCGAGAATAGAAGAAAATTTGAACCTCCCTATAAAGGTCCATATAAAGTACTAGACACAGACAATTTAAATGTAGTTATAGAAATTAATGAAACAAAAACAAAAACGGTACATAAAAATTTACTAAAAAAATACTTAAACTGAAACAAAATTATCCATAATTAAAGTTATAAAAGAAAAAATTTTGTTTTATTTTAATAATGCCCAAATCCAAAAGGGTGAGGGTGTAGTGAATGTACAATTATGTACATCACTGTTAGAATTTTAAGAATTTATTTTTAATTATATTTTTTTTTTACTTTGTTAATTATGAGACACACACTTATTTAACACACACTTAGTTATTTAAGAACCCTTTTTTTTTCTTTATTCTTTTTTTTTATGTTTACGATTGGTCAGCAGAAAACTTTAAATATTCAAAACAATGTCAATGTACTAAATGTTTATTTGAGATTTGTAATATAATACTATTTCTTTATTAAGTAAAAACGTGGGAAATAATAATTTCTCTTATGAAATTTATGAGCTGACCAATGCAATAATTTAGTATATAAGCAATTGATTTTTAGGAATAAAATTCAGAATTAATTTGACAATCAAAAAGCTCTTGATTCTTTTTTTTAATTCTCAAGTGGGCATTTTGATGCTCTGTTAATGCGGCTGAAGAGCTAAGTAATACTTTAACCGATAAACAAATCAAACACAGTCGATCTTTTAAAATTACACTACAAGTGGAAGATTAGCTAGGTTTTTTAAAAGTTATTTGGAGCTGGCTTATAATATAGTCCATATCTTAATTTATATGGTTTAAGATATAAACCTTTTCCCAAGGCAATTGATTCGATATATCTATTATGATATAATTGTTCTTTTCCATTCGTTATATCCTTTACAGCCTTGACAATAAGATATATCACAGTTTTAAAGCGTGCGCGGCGCCCAAATTCATCAAAAGTATCATCGGTTCCCAAGATATCCAGGGATAGCAACGCCGAACTGTGGACCATTTTACGAGATGGCGGCCAAAAGTAATTTTTTTTATGGTCACTGATTGAAAAATGTTAAAGTTCATTCGAAAGTAGACACTAGTAAAGCTCGGGAGCCAAAATCTTCAACTATATCACAGTGAACAGGGTGACTCAAAACGGACATTTTCAGTATTTTGCTAAAATGAGAAATTTCTTAGTAAGCTTTTGATTTTCAAACATCAATAACTTTTTGGTTTTATAAGATATTCAATCGAAATAAATTTTGTATAATTACCTTATTTGTTAGCTTTCAGTACGAGAAATGTAAAGTGTTTATAATTTTTAGAAATTAATTTTTTTTGTTCTTTTAAAAAAAATCCAAATTTTCCTAAACTCTTCCACTTAACAAAGCATAACTTCCACAGGTCAAAAGGGAACCAAAAAAGATTAGCACTTTTTGTAGCCGAGACTCTCGTCTAAACGCTTATACCCCATCGTACACCCGGGACGTTCCGACCATGACCACCAGAACAATTTTTCTGACACAAGGTCAAAATTGTTTGCAAAATTTTAGTAAAATAGTTATAAAAATGTTTTTCCGTAATGCTATTTTTTAAGTATTTTAGTTTTTTTTTATCAAACCGCTATTATGAAAGACGGTTTTTAGATGGATATGCGTATTTCTAAATCATGTACAGTTGGTCACAAAAATATCTTGCCTACTTAAAATAAAGTAAATTTATATACTTAAGGTCACAAATATACTTTGCTTTTTTAATTGATTTATCATGTTTATAAAGCCATGTAACAAGTAAATTTGGATTGTCCCCTCTTCATGCTAGAATTCATTTTATGGAGCACATTCTATCTATAAATATATAATATGCTTCTCGTATTGAATAATTTTTCGTGTAAGGCATGTCTGAATATTAATGATATTATCGTATTTTCTTTTTTTTTTATCTTATTTAAATCAACTGCTTTGACCGACGTCTATTTTCGAAGGCCGGCACGAACACAGCGTACATGCAGCTGCTTTGCCGCCGGAAATCACCGATTAATATAGGCATATTAATCCTCAACAGCTGTTTGCTTTACACTTGTGTTTTTAACGTAATTTGGGGTGTGATGGTTTGAACATAAAATGTCACTTTACGTTAGATTTTTTGACAGTCCAAACAAATAATATAATAGTCTGCGTGGCCCGTTAGTGGAGTTTTTCTTATACTAAACTAACAAAAAAATCATACAAAAAATATTCGTAGTTCATAATATTCGTAGTGCATATTAACTTTGATAAATAAGCTTTATTTGCTTTGCTAATAAGTTTTACATAGTCAGAAACAACAAAAACAAACAAAAAACCACAATGAAAGTAACGTTGAAGAATACTCTACATGAGTACTTCAAAAAGAAAAAATTGTGAAGTGAGTTATATGAGAACAAACAACCATGTTTACGAAATTCCTTTGAAAGGGAATGACAACAACAACTGCAATTTAGTTTACATTGGAACCACAAAAAGAAGTTTAGAAACAAGAATAAATGAACATAAAACCGATATTAATAAAAAGAAAGAGAGCACACACATATTACAAACTCATCATAAACCTGACTTCGAAAATTTAAAAATACTTAATAAAGAAACCAATATGAGAAAGAGATTTATAAATGAAAGCTTAAGAATACAACAAAAAACGAAGATACCGACAATTTAAGCGCTAACTACAAGATTATCATAGAGAACAGCTGATCAGTTTGGAAAAAGCTTTTAATCGTTTGTGTTAGATACTCTTGCTTTGATTTATTTAAAATAAAAATCTTTAAAGTATACATATGTATGTATGTATGTAATTTGGAATTTATTAAACAAGTTTTAAATATGTATGTATATAAAAAATTTTCTAGCAAATATTAGTTAATAATTTTATTTGTAGGTAAACATTATGCGTTTCTTATATCTTGTTATAAATTTTTAAACTCATAATTTTTGATGTTTTTAATTTTTGGAATAAATAGACGAATCCCTGGAAAAAGTGAACAAAACATTCACGAAACGTCGGGAAATATGAAATAAAATTGCTTTTTATTGTCATAGAAACATTAGCTAAAGGAAATAGTCTTCAACTCATTTAAAAAAATTTAATACATTTCATTGCGGTCACTTGTGTTTAAAATTTATATTTAATCAATATAATTTTAAATTATATGAAAACAACAGCAATACTTTTTCATCCATATGAAGTCATTGAAACAAATTATTAATTAATTTACATAATTTTTTTTATCAATTACACTTAATTATTTAAATATCTATATTAAAAAGAATATCATCATCCTCGTTCATAATTTCTCTATAAATACTTAAATTTGATAGTGTTGAGGGGAAATTTATTTTAAAATGTCCCCATGCATAGGTATAAATATTAGTTTTACATAATAGATTTGTTATCATCTTAATGATATTTTATTTATAAATTGTATATAGATTTGATGAATCTTAGATCTTTAATACATACATACATTGTGTCATAATACAGATTTTTCTCCAAGAAACATTTCCTTAGATCATTTATAGTTAGTTTGTTGGTTAAACTTTGTTTTACACCTTTTATTTTTTTTATTTCCTGATCTACACTGAGTATTTTGAAATAGGGAGTTCCTAACAGGGTCTCCAAGATTGTCTGAAATGGAATGATTTAAAGCAAAAGTTTGAGCCAAAATTTCACACTTTTCTTGGTTAGTGGTATAATTATAGCCGTTTGGTTTTAATATGGGAATATTCCTGGACTTCTTTCGTAGTATTTTGATTAAATTCCAAAACGGAGGAGAAGCTTTGTTGAGGGTGGATAGTAAGTAATCCCATGATTTATTCCTATGCTTATAAATTTCTTCTTGTATATTTCGTTTGCTTCGGAAATTTTTTGGAACACTGTTCTGTACTGCGTCACTTATTATATGCTTGAATTCTAATAAAAGGTTGTCAATATGATCAGTTAATGTAATGTTTCTAATGTATGGTAATATTATTCTTCCGTCCAGAAACCTGGAAAAACTTGTCCTGTTGGCATTAGCAAAATCATACTTTAAAGTTGGTGAGATATTATATGTACTGTTTAACAGGATTTTCACCGGAAGGTGATCTGAGCTTAAGTCGTTTATGACTTCCGCATGAGACGTCAGGCCAGATGCATTTGTTAGAAATATGTCTAAGGTAGAGGCTTGCCTATTTTCAGCAGCTGGTATATGGGTAGGATCGCTTGGATATATTATATCAATACTGTATGAATCTAATTTTTCATACAAGATGTTCCCCCATCCGTTACTTCTCAAACATCCCCAGACTTGATGCCTGCAATTAAATTCACCGCCCAATAAATACTTATTATCACGACTAAGCTTGTGAATATCAGAAGCAAATCTCCTTTTTCTTACACCGTTATGGCCCATTAATCCTCCAGGGAAGTATCAAGAGTAAATATTTATATCTTCTGAATTTATAAAGATTTTAATACCGATATTTTCAATAATTTCGGTATTGACAATAGGTAGTAGCTGATGGGGTATATTTTTGTGAATAATTATTGCTACACCACCTCCCCTAGAATTAATTTTGTCGTTTCTATATACTTTAAATTGGTTATGTCTAATATGTATACCCGGACTTAAACCTGTCTCTGTAACTAAACAAATTTGTTTGGGAAATCAAGAATTGAAATAATTCTAAACTTTTGTTTCTAACACCTCTTGCGTTCCAAGTTTCTATACAGATGCCATTGTTATTCATGGTGATACAAATTTAATCGCAAGGCTCGTTATAACGTCAAATTGTTCAGCCTTAGACTTACAGTTTCTAAGATTAGTAATTAATTCTAAAGTTATGATCTTAACTTCTTGTAAAGTAAATAGTTCATTACTGCTATTTCTTTGGCTAATATTGTTGCTGCCATTATTTTGTGGTATTCAGATGCTGGACTGGCTGGTTACATTTTGATGTAATGTGTTAGGGAAATTGTCATTATATATAGTTGTTATTTGAATGATTTACATAATTGGAGCGAATACGACGGCGTTGAACTGGCTGTGAACGTTGTCTTATACTTAAATAATTAACCTTGATTGGGCATTGTTCGAACGTAGATTTGTGAGGTCCACTACAGTTAGCACATTTTGTGTTCGATTCTTTACATTCCGAAGTCTTGTGTTGACCGGCGCAGTTGACACAGAAAGTTCTGAATTTGCATCGACTTGAGCCATGCCTGAACATTTGGCAGTTGTAACATTGTGTGATCTGTGACTTATTTGTCTTCTGATGTTCCCATCTTACTTTTAGAAAACTTATTACGGAATAATTTTGCCGAAGTTCTTTCAGCTTTATAGTTTGTCGTTGGAAATATACGACATATTTTACATATTCAGAGTTGTCAACCCAAATCAGTCAACTTTTTCATGACGGTTTTTGGATCTTGTTTATCCAGACCAAATAAATGAGCTTTGTATGGTTTTTCGTTTTTTGCAGCATAGGTGAAGTACTTATATTTATCATTGAGCTTGTTACACATACACTGGAAATCGGCTTGAGATTTAAGAAACAGTTTAATGCCAATTTAAATTTTTCTTATGACCTAATCTGAGATTTTCACTAACTTACACAGCTCGTGAACTTCTTCCACTTTACATTTTAAAAAAGTAATTGGGGGTATATGAACTTTAATAATCTTTTCTATATAACTTCATCATCATTAATTTGATCATCTTCAATTGTTTGAAGAAAAGAAAAATAGTTGTTGTATTGTAGAGTATTTAATCCATTATTATTTGTTTTTGTTTTTAACGCTAATTGCGTTAATATTGTCACTAGTACGTGACCTTTTAATTATGTTTTTTTTAATATTCTTTCGTCTTTTAACAGTTATAAATATTACAATATTTGGAGATTGTATTGTTGTAATACAATGTACTGGTTGAACTTAATTTTATGTATTTTTTGTCCGATACACACAAGAAGGGAAGGAAATTTAGAACATTTAATGTCCATAAGTGAAATTTATTTGCTGGTGGTTAAGCAATGTCTATATGCATTTCATTGTTGCTTTAACAAATCGTCAGTAGACTTCAACCACACAATTTGAACAGTCACAAACCTCTTATCTTATGCACAGACTTTCATAAACTATTTGAGAACTCACAAATATTAATATTTTTGAAAATCACAAAAGAAGAAAAAAGCCAGCCAATAATTTGTATTCGATATGAATCTATTTTATTTTTCTACACCTTATACTTATAGTATAATTATGACAATATGTCGAATAATAAATCTCTTGAATATTTAATGTCAATGTGAGTAGAGTTAAGAATAAGATTAAAATCAAAGCTAGAGCCACATAAATACAGTCTATATTTTCATAATCGTGATATTCAAAAAACTCGTGTCCTGGTTTATAGTTGAAAGTCAGAAGAGCATAGACCAGAGCATGATCAGATATCGAAGGGCATTTTACCTGACCAGGCAGGAATATCATAGATATATCACTCACAAGAAAAAATACAATAGGGAGGTTGAGTTATTAGCCATGTCATAACGTGTAGGTCTAGAGTTAGGATCAAATAAATTGCAGTTTAAATCGCCAACGACGATAGTGTTAAGATATTTGAAAAAAATTCTATTATGGCTATTTTCAAAGTCAGTCAGGTTAGCATAATGCAGATACACTACGCCAAATAAAACCTACACATTACCAAAAATTAGTTAAGTAAACAGAAATTCGTATTGTCCAGCAAGAGACCCATTTAAAACACAGTTCAACTTTAGATTCCTAGATACAAAAATACCAACTCCACCACCTCTAGAGGGACGATCATTCCTACAAAATATTGGGTGTTTTTTATTGAGGTATAGAACTTTAAGTTGGCATCACTTTTTTAACTGGCGGCCATTTTGTCAGCTGTCAAGTGATTAATATTTAGTTTGGTTTGCCATTTCATCATGAACAGGTTGACAAAAGAACAACGCTTGCAAATCGTGCAAATTTATTTCGAAAATAATGGTTCAGTTCGCGAAGTTTACCGCAAGCTCCGTCCATTTTATGGTCGACATAATCGTCCATCAGAGCAATTAATTCGGTTAACCATGGATCGTTTTCGCACTACGTTTACTCTATGTGATAATACGCATCCGCAGAGACGTCGAACAGTGCGCACCGAAGAAACAATTGCCGCTGTAGAGCAAAGTGTTGAAGAGGACCCGAATGAATCGATTCGCCACCGTGCACAGCAATAACCGACTATTTTGTTTCCGAATTGGATGGCATGAATGTGGATGAGTTGTGGTTCCAACAAGACGGCGCTACATGCCACACAGCGCACGCCACAATCGATTTATTGAAGGAAACATTCGATGAGCGCAAAATTTCGCGGAATGGACCTGTCAATTGGCCACCAAGATCGTGTGATTTGACACCATTGGATTATTTTCTTTGGGGATATGTAAAGTCGCTCGTCTACGCCAACAAACCAGAAACGTTAGGGGACTTGGAAGCCAACATTCGTGGCGTTATTGCCAACATACGGCCCCATATGCTCGAAAAAGTGGTTGAAAATTGGACCTGTATAATTGGCTTTATTCGAGCCAGCCGCGGCGGCCACATGCCCGAAATCATATTTAAACGTTAATGGCATAAAATTATCCTTCCAATAAAGCCAAATTGATGGACATTAAAACGATTTTCTTGTGTTTTATTTCAATTCGAAGTTCTATACCTCTAAAAAAAACAACCGTTACATAACATGGGATACTAACAGCTGGATTTGAGATAATACTATCAAGCCATGTCTCAGAGATAGTAAATAAATCAAACGTGTCCTTTAAGAAAGTTTGAGTCGTATTAAGCTTGACTGCAGTAGAAGAAGGTCTTATACTATGGCAGTTTAAATGACCAATTCAAAGTATATTTTGGCTATTTTTAAAAGTGAATTACCACTGATTACAGGACTCATGATTAAAAGACATCAAAGAAAAATAAGTATTTGATTGGGAAGCAAGTCATAAGCAAATCTGGCAACTCCGTGATGTTCAGATAATATAATTTTCGGCGGTGCTTTAATATTCATAAAAATTTGTCAAAATAATAATTAATAATACACTGCATATGCAATTATTGGAAAGACAAATGGTCCATTTATAAAAAGTGGCCACTATACAGTATGTATTGAAGACATCTTAATTTGTTTTAAATAATGCTAATAAAAATTTAATTCTACATTCGCACTTACATGCATACACACATCGTCGCATGCATACATTGGTTTTTATATAAAGTGTTCTCCATATTTTATTGTGTTGCAGCCTTTTTTTTTTGGTATTTTCGTTTGTATGGATCATATGTAAGACAATTTAT
This sequence comes from Nowickia ferox, assembly GCA_936439885.1. Taxonomy (NCBI): domain Eukaryota; kingdom Metazoa; phylum Arthropoda; class Insecta; order Diptera; family Tachinidae; genus Nowickia; species Nowickia ferox. The sequence continues at coordinate 45,274,821 of OW387026.1, forward strand.
TGAAAGTGGCCTTCACAAAATTTTTGTGTCGAACTCATTTTGGACTTGTTTTATATATTGGAAAACATTTTAATATATATACACATATGTAAGCCTACATCCATATATTCACATATATATACACTCATCGCACATGCACACATAAGAAGTCATAAAACTGTACGTGGTTTCGCCGACATTTTGATATTAACATACATATGTATGTACATACATATGTACTGAGCGCTTTTAAATTTTGATTGAATACACAAAATTACATTTTATATATACATAAGAACTAAACATCTTTACGTTGTGCAAAATATATATGTATACATATATTTTTACATATATTTATACACATACATACACGTATTACCGCATAAACTTCTACATTTTCTTTTCGTGTCACTACCCTGTAGTAAATAAAATAATCAGTTGACAAAATCATAAACTACAAAGTAACTATTATGCAATTGACTACAAATTGGTTTAAATCTCATGCAGACATCAACCAAACATATTGAATTGAATAGAAAGAAGCAAACGTAAGAAATAAAACAAAATGAGTAAACAGGGCTGCCACTTAGGTCGGACCAACATTGGTATATTTCTTTTTTTTGGTATAAGCCATGATGGCTAGAATTGCATTTTCATTTTTCACACTTCGTTTGTGTAAGAACCCATATAAAATTACTCATGTATGTAAAAACTCATCTTTGGAAGGATCTTTTGTGAAATTTCTACATAAAAATGAACTCTTAGTTAAGAAGAGGAAAAGTTAAATTTGGTAGAATTTTCTTTTTGCCTGTGGCAGCTCTGTGAGTAAATGAAAAGAAAATATAAAAAAGCACATGTCAATCAAAGTAAACGAAGTTAAACAGTGCTACTTTTTTGTAGAACTATCAAATAATTGCTAAATATTAAAGTTTATAATCAAATATATAATAATAAAGTAAATATAAAAGTGGTATTGTTAGCTATGTATAAAATAGTTTATTAAATAAAAATAAAGGAAATGTATAGTAAAAGGCACTTGGCACGAAAATTAAAAGCAGAAAAACAAAAATATGTGCAAAAATTAAAAACAGATGCTAGAAAAAAAAGTGCTCCTGCATTGATGGAAGCGGTAGGAGTTCAAACCGAGAAAAGTTTTTGTGAATATGATGTGGGAGTTAATTATTTTAGTTATAGCGCAAAAAAACAGTCCTTACGTGACATATTAGGAGTGTGGTACCATAGGAATAAGCCAACGCGTAAAAGTTGTGATGAACTCTTGGTAATTTTAAATGGAGAAGGCTTAGATGTGACATTAAGTGCTAATTCGGTTTGCAAAAAAAAAAAAACGATCGCTTAATCATATCAAAAATCTCCCCTGGGTTTTATATCCATTTTGGAGTTTACAAGCAATTAGAAAGGGTTTCGCATTTATTTAATGATTGTGATGAAATTTCAGTCGACATTAATATTGACGGCCTTCCATTATTCAAAAGTTCAAGAACTCAATTGTGGCCAATTTTGATGAAGGTCGTCAATGTTACAAGGTTGACTGTTTTTCCGGTAGGAGTTTTTGTAGGCCGAAGCAAACCCAATGATATTGAAGAGTTTCTCGATGAGTTTATTCAGGAGCTAAATATTTTGATTCAAAATGGTCTAAAATTTGGTGAACCAATTAATGCGTTAAAAATTAGGGCAATAATTTGTGATGCGAAGGCAAGGGCTTTCACGTGTGGCATCGTTAGTCACACCTGTCGCCATGGATGCACAAAATGCAATCAAATTGCAGAAAATGTTGGTGGCGTTTTAACATATTCTGAAAAATCAGGGGTGCTTATTTCTGACAGCGATTTTGCATCCAGAAAATATTTACACCACCATCAAAAAACATTTTGTGAAGCAAAAAGTCCATTTGAGAGGCTTAATTTGGGAATGGTAAGTCAGGTGCCGCTTGATCCGATGCATCTCGTTGATTTGGGGGTGATGAGAAAATTCCTTATTCGGATTATTGCAAATAAATGTATTTTTAAAATAACTGAAGGCAACAAAAATGATATTTCGCACCATTTGAATGATTTAAAAAAATATATTCCTACGGAATTTTCTCGCACTCCCAGAGGATTGGCTGAAATATTTCATTGGAAAGCATCTGAGTTCAGGCAGTTTTTACTGTATACTGGAATTGTTGTTCTTAAAAATCGAGTACATGAAGATTTGTACTACGAATACAAAACGCCCAAACTCTGCTGGAACTCTTTGTTTAAAATTTTCCTAATATTTTCGGGCTAAATAGGTTAAGTTACAATGTACATGGTCTGTTGCACTTGAGTGAATGTGTTAAAAAATATGGTCCTCTTTCAAATTTCTCAGGTTATCCGTTTGAAAACTATCTTCAAACTTTAAAGAAATATGTTAAAAAGCCATCAAAAATTTTGCAGCAAATATCTAATAATTTAAAATTTGAAAATATGATTATTCCAGAAAAGGAAGTAAAGTTCAGTAGAAAACGTAATGAAATAGTAGGTCTCTCAATGAAAGAGTACTTTTTTTTTCCAAAAAGGATCCAAATAATGTATGTGCCATTCACCCATTCGTTCCTATATTAATAAAAGGTTTTATTGATACTGGGGTGGAGTTTATTGTAGGAAAAAAATTTAAATCAATAGAACGCTATTTCAATGAACCATTTGATTCGTTTTCAGTTTTGGGAACGTGTGTTGTTGATCCAAACTCTCTTGGTGATGAAGAATTATTTGAAAAAGATAAAATTTAAAAGTAGATTTGCTTCCATTATTGCACGGGTGCAATGAAAGGAAATAAAATTATAATTCAATTCATTACGAAACAGCAAATTGAAATACGATGAATCAAACCAATTCACATATTCCATTTGCAGAAAAGTTTCGTATATAAGGCAGAAATCTACATCAACTGACACCACACACAGTGGAACAAACACAAAAGAACGCTGATGATGAAGGTTTAGTGGCCTTCGAAAACGGCTGGCTGTTCCGTTCAACTATGTGTTGTCAGAATATTTACAACTAACTTTGATGTTATTTGTTCATTAATAATTATCACATGTAATTTGGCTTAAAAGGCGATACGAACATTAGCCTGTTCAATTCATTAAATATAAAATTATAATTGTTATTACTTTTTTCGGAAACAAATTATTACAAATGTTTGAAAAATTGGGAAATAAAAATTTTTATAAGCTATCAATATTTAACTACATAAATAAAAAATAATTTTATACACGTATATACGTATATAACAAAAATAAATGCAAATAATTAAATTTTAAAAATTAAAACAATACATGTATTTACAATTTAGCAATTATGAAGCGCATGTATTTGAGCACTGTTGGTAAGTAAATTGCAAGCTCATAAAAATGTGCCTAATTACTTATATATGTCGTATTTTAGCAAATAAAGAAAAAGAAAATGATGACAAAGCTCCCTGCCAATGTTCTCTTGAAGTTTTAAAGCAATTTGATGCAAAATTTTCTGAAATGATGGCGAAATTTTCTGAAATTAATGCGAAATTTACAAAAATCACATGTAAGATGAAAATATATGCATAACATTTTATAAAATTATTTATTTTTTCAACATTTATATTTAAAGATGATATTAAGGAGCTCAAAGACATTGTTCAGATTCAAAATGAATCAATAATGGCAGCATTGTCTGCCCAGAAAGTACTGACCGAAAGCCTTGTACGTCAAGAAAAAAACAATGTTGCAATCAAGAATGTTTTCCCAATAAAAAGCGTGGAGGAGTTGAAAGCACTTAATGACACCATAACTGATGAAAATAAGCAAATTTATGTGATTTTTTTTTTACTTTTACCATTTTAAAATTTTTTTATTTTTATTTTTTAGAGGTCAATACCATGAGATTCTCTCTGAAAGGTAAACTGCCAAAAACGTTAACGACAATTCTATCTCTGCAATTGATCGATATAAATATTGATGGCACTCATGGCAAAAAGCGTTTGAAAAACTACGAAAAGATTTTCGATGCCTTGATGGAATCGGTTCGGTCTCTATGTGAGGACCAAGACAAAGAATTGCGTAACGCTTTGGGTGTAATTAAAAAACGTCATTTTCATAACGTTTGTGTTGAAAAAAAGCTAACCAATTTCAATTCGCAATAATGCAGTACAAAGTTTCCTATGTACATAAATATATTTTATTCAATTCTATATTTAATGAATTAAATACGAATGATTTATAAAGAATTTTATGAAACTGGTTAAACAAATAATTTAAAAATGATTTCAATGCCTAATATTTGTAATATTTTTTGTAATCAGTTTAAGCTTTTGTATGTATATATATATATTCCCCATATTTTATATTACAATATTTATTTAATTTTCTATATAATTAATGGAAAAACCCTTACCTGAAATTAAAATCTTTGAAAATTGACTTCAGGAGAATAATTAAAAAATAGTTATTTTAAAAGTCAATAAAATTGAATTAAAATTAAAGTGATTTATAATGAATTTTTTAAAATTATTTTATAAAAATGAACTTAAAAATAATTTCAGTATGTATGTATGTACTTAATACCAATGTATAATACTGTACAATATAAGATTACAAATTTTATTTATAGTATATATTTTCTATATTTTCTTTTTTATAGATATAGTAATTGTTTTTCTATCTAATAAATTAAATAAAAATTATTTCAAATTAAAGTGCTTAAAAATTCATTTAAAAAAATGGGTTATTAATTAATTTAATATAAACCTACTATAATTTAGCTGAAAAGTAATTAATTAGTAGTCAATTAAAAAGTCATGCAGAGATGACTAATTGACTACTGCCTATGACATGCCCATGTTAAAATAATGAGTTGGCGACAAGAAAAATAGTCACATAATCAACTGGATGTGGCTACCAAAAAATCAGTTTTAAGTTATTTAAAAATGTGTTTGAGTTCCTACAGGGTATTTTTCTGGCAATATGGCTCCCGTGGATAACATTTGTTGCTCTTTTGCATCCTGTGGTAAAAACATAACTAAAACCTAGGGTAGTATTTGTTGCATTTTATGCATACAATGGTTTCATGCAAATTGTGTGGGTATTACCTCGGAACAAATGGCCATATTGGCTAAGGGCAAGGGTACTTATGTGACACCTGTAAGACATCTAGACCGGACTCTGGAACACCTTTTCGTGAGGAATTAAGAATGGTTCTAGCTGATATTCAAGCCAAATTTGATACTATTCTCTCGGAAGTTAAAATTAAGTTAAATGCTAAGTTTGCTGAAATCAAGAATGATATCGACTGCTGTAAAGAAAGAATAAACAACATTGAAACATCTGCAAATAATAGAATAAAACTTTTGGAAGATCATAATGAAATTTTACAAAAACACTTGAATAGGAATGACATTATTATTAATGGGTTACCGAAGTATCAGAGTGGAATTAATGGAGTGGTAATTAAAATCTTCAACATATTAAAGGTCAAGGTGGATGCTATTCACATAAATGGCTGCTACGTTACTAACAAAGGTAATTATGTTCTCGTCAAACTAAACAGCCTTAGCATTAGAGACCAAATTATGCACAACTAGTTTAAACAAAAGAATCTAACGCTTTCAACCATCTTGGGCAACGATATCAACAAAAGAGTGTATTTGAATGATAATCTTAGTGACCAAATGGCCAAAGTGTTGTTTCATTGTCGGAAGCTACTAAGAGATGACAAGATTCCTAAGTTCCACCGGATAAACTCGCGCAAACCTAAAATTAAAATCATCTTCAGGGATCTCAGCATTAAAGTTTTCGATATACCCAATTTTTACTCATTTTTATATTTATAGTATTCATTTTCATACAATACATAAATTTTGTTATTAATTCTTATTTTTAATACTTCTAATATGGATTATATTCTCTTAAATTTTATCTGCCTTGTTCATGGGGGGTATCTCTCTTTGGTAAGAGGTTTATTAAACAACTTTACTATATAAACAAATTTTCTATGTAAATTTGATTAAAAACTTTATGTAAAATTATAATATTTGATTAATAAATCTTTTGTAAAATTGAGATATTTGTTATGAATTGGGTCCTATGTCTCTTAATTAACCATATGTCTCTTATTAAACCATATGGATTTTTATGAGACATAAAAAAAAATCTTTATTTTTGTTTTTTCATAATAATTTCATATTAATTTTATGGCAAATCTATACACTTATTATTTTTCTATTCATTCTTTTTTTGTTTGTGAATATTAAAGCCCGTGATTTTATATCTATTTAAGCTTTTATTTATCAGAAATTTTATATATATAATTATTAATTAATGAATATCGATACTCCTTTGGTGGCTAATATTGGTCCTGTTGTTAGTGACAATCAAATATTGAGAAATAATTTTACTGGCAAAAACGGTTTAAAACTTACTCACATTAATATTCAAAGCTTGAACCCCTCTCTCCGTAAATGCAAATTTGATGAACTCAATCACATTATTAGTGAATCAGGTACGGACGTACTCGCAGTGTCTGAGACTTGGTTAAAACCTCATGTTTCTGATGGATCAGTAGAAATCCCTAATTATTATATTATAAGGAATGACCGTATGCATATGAGAGGTGGTGGTGTGGCATTATATGTCCGCAATAGTATCAAATCAAAAGTAATTTTTATGAAGTCGGATCCCTCAAGTGTCGAATGTCTTTTTATTGAATTGCTAAATCAGGAATATAAGGTTATGATTTATGTTCCACATTGTAACCTACTTGGTTTATATAGTATTTCAGGTGATTTATGCTGACAGTACGAATATTCTTTTATTTTAGGTGATTTTAATAATAACCTTTTCAATGTCTCCAAAGCAACATGGATACGTGGTATGTGTCATGCAAATAACTTAAGATATGTACATAATATTATGCCCACTCATTTCGATCTCCAACATTCATCTACTTCGTTAACTGATTATTGTTTTATTAGTGACCTAGTTCACTTAGATTGTTCTGGTCAGTTTTTAGTACCATCTATTTAGCATCATGCCTTTATTTTTGCATGTGTTGATATGCATATTGTAAGATCTGACTCCTTTACTGATTATAGGGACTATAACAATATAAACTGGGATATGTTTCATGATATTGTCTCTGGCTACAATTGGGAAATTATCTACCTCACCAGTAATGTTGATCATCAATTGAACATATTTTATGAATTTTTAAATAAACTACTTGATTCTGTTCCCTTAAGAGGTTCATAAAGCCTGTTAATAATAATAGGAGTTTAATGGATATCAGCGAAGTAACATGGGAGATTTGGCTTTTATGGCTTATAGGGAAAATATGTGTGATGAAAATTGGAGGATTTATTGTAAATATAGAAATAGAGTTAAAAGTGTTTTAAGGCATAAAATTAAATTTTACGAAAGTAAGCTTGAAAACTGTAATAGCATGAATTTTTGGAAAATTATAAATTATATAATAGATACTTTATCAGTTCACAGGTGGGTGGAAATAATGCTGCTCCTAACTTTGATGTTATTCCTCGTTTCGGGTTTAATTTCAGACATATTAGTGAAGATGAACTTTTTATTGCGTTTTCTAAAGTTACATATAATGCACTGTGTTCTGATAATTACCCATTTAAATTTCTCAAGATAATTTATCCCTATATAAGCAAATTGTTTCTATATATTCTTAACTCAATTATTATGACATCTTCATATCCTAATGTTTGGAAAACTTCCAGAGTTGTCCCTATCGTTAAAAAATGCATCAGCACGTCTCTGGAAAATTATCGTGCAATTAGTATCCTGCCTGATTTATCTAAGGTGTTTGAAATTATTCTAAAGGAACAGATTTATGAGTACTTAAATCATAATAATTTACTTAATAATTGTCAGTTTCGTTTTCGAACCGGTAGCAGTACCTCCTTGTTATTAAATTTAACTGAAAGTATTCGGGAAAACTCCAATAAAGGAAGAGTTTTCACATTAGTGTCTCTTGATCCTAGGAAAGCGTTTGATACTGTTAACTATTCCATTCTAATTGAAAAACTCTCCACTGAGTTTAATTTCTCGCCGTTTTCATACAAATTTGTGCCTCAAGGATACATTCTTGGCCCCCCCTTCTTTTCCTTATGTTTATGATTGATTTTGTTAGTTGTGTTCGTGATACCCAGTGTATGCCTTTGCTCTTTGCTGATGACATTAATTTGTTGTTTACTTCAGAATCGCAATTTCTTGATTGCCATGAGGCCAATAAATTAAATTAAATTTTGGATCTTTAGATTCCTCCTGTGTAAAAATTATTTTTAATGGTATTAACGTATCCTTTGTCGATTCCATGAAATGTTTGGGACTAACACTTGACAGTAATTTATCATTCCACCTCCATATCTCAAATGTGTCTGCTAGAATTAATAATATACTCAGGTCTTTATACAGCTATAATATCTATTTGCCACGGGCCACAAGGTTTAAATTGGTTCAATCCTTATTGTTTACTCATGTTCAGTATTGTTTGGAGATATATATTGGTTGCTGTTCCTTTAACCTTTCAAGTCTAAGGATTATATTTAATCGTATTATAAGGTTCATATTTCGTCTTAGAATTTCTGATCATGTATCTAATCATGTTAAAAAGTTTCTAAACTGCAATTTTACAGGCTACATTAAGATAAAAACGCTGCTTAGTTTTTATATTATTTCTATATCTAATTCCCGTCTAAGCCAATTATTCAAATTTTCTAGATCTACAAGAAATACTCAGTTATACCTAGGATTGCTAACGCTACATTTGAAAAATCTTATCTGATAAGAGTTTGTAGACTCTATAATTCTCTTCCTATCGAACTTAGAAGTTTTGACCATAGTGTAGCAAGTTTTAAGCAGACATTATTTAACGTATATAATAACGTGCAATCATAGTAAGTGAAGTCGTCAAGAGACTATAGTATATTTAATGTTTGTTACAAATATGTTTATATCTTTATACTGTAAACATTATATACATATTTTATTGTAAATATTAATTTAAGTAATTACAACAATCTTTGTTATCGAGCATTACTTTAATTTAAAATATTAATCATATATGGCCCATTGGGATCGATTAATTTACGAAATAAATAAATAAATAAAATGAAATGAAAATTTAAAATTAACAATCTATCAAATATTGAAATATTTCTCATACTAACAATAATCATAAGCCACTGTAATTTCAATAAATTAGCCAGAAAGATATAAGTTTGAGAAACAAAAATAAATAAAAAATATATAAAAGTATATATATATATATATATATATATATAAATATCTACCAATATCTTAAACTACTTCGCACCTCGATCTCTAAGAAGTCCATACCAAATTTGGGACTCTGACAATTATAGCTCTCAAAATATATTATTATTTACTTTGTATGGGGGGTGCCCCTTCCCCTGGTCCTATTCTACCAATATTATGAAAAACTTCGCGCCTCGCTTTCAAAGGAGTCCATACTAAATTTGCGGAATCTTGCTATTATAGCTTTCAAGATATAAGATTATTATTAATTGCTTTGTTAGGGGGTGCCGCTATTGAATAATAGGAGCTTTTATCTTAAACTCTGATGCAGTTAGAAGCACTTGTGAATTTTTCATATAATAGCTTTGTTGACATCTTAGATACGTATCATATAGAACTGGATAACGCTAATTTTTACATTTTATGTTAACATCATCATATGGATATGACACTGAATTTAAATGTACTTTTAAACTAGTCAAATCACAGCAAAACTAGCAAAACGTTGATATTTTTTTTGTTGTAAAGCAAAATATTATCACACCATATAAGTAAAAATGCAGCAATGTTTCCAACAACAACAACAACGTATAATGCAGGAGAAAGCATACATACATACGTATGTATGCCGTCAAAATTTTTATTTTATTAATTTGAAAATAAATCTTTTACTATTTTTAATTACGTTGGGCGCCGATGTAGCGAGTAGCTAGTTTTATTAAATTATTGGTTGGTCCTTTAGAGACACAGTGGTCAGCTTAAGTCTTCAGCCGAACAACATCCACAAGAGTCTTTGACAGGCTACAAGGGTTAGTCGTTTCCTTATTAATTATTTGAATAAAATATGCCTTTTTAGTTTTCTTCCGTCTTGATGTATTCAGCTTGAAAGCTGCGTATCCAATGAATTCTTTTTTTTTTTCAAATTATCAATTAAGACTAGGTTAGTTAAACAATACAACGAATGTAGTATAAAGCAAAATCAATGATAATACAGGATATAGGAGAGTTTCAAACTGTAAATATCATCATTTAATAACAAGGTTGTATTTACAAGGCTTATATAATTCAACTTATTGGTAATATATATATTATTAGTTTGACCGTTAACTAACTTTGAATTTAAATTAATTATATTTAAATATCAAATAATTAAAGCACACAATAAACAATTTCAACTCAGTTAGATTGTAGTTTAGGTGTATTTTATACCAGTATTCTAACCTCTGTGACAGTGATAAAATTATAACAAAACTGAGGTGAATGACTATTTGTATATTTTTGGTATTCTGAACAATATTGTCATGAATCATATATAACAAATTTGTCACCTCATGAAAAGCACATAACAAAATAAGAATTTATGAATTTTCCTTTTAATTTACGTTTTAGTTGTCAGAATTAAAGAGAAAAAAGCGTAATTATTGAAAAATTTTTAATATATTATGCCAAAAAAAAAATTTCTTCGTGCACGTTTTTTTTTGCAAAAGTAAAGGAAACCATTTTTTTTACTTTTTTTAAAATAATTTCCAGGGACTCCTGATTTTTTGCCAACAATATTTGCAAAGTTGCAGCTACGGTAAAACTGGACAACTTTTGCGAATATATTAATACAAGTTGAACGTGTCTAGGCACATACCTGAACTTTTACGACAAAAATTTGTTCTTGAAAATCGTTTAATCAAGTGCAGGCATTTCTACTGAGCTTCAGTAACACTTTGTGGCAGCAAAACCAATTTTTTTAGCACTTATTCTTTTAAATAGAAGAAAGATTATATTGTTTTCACTTTTTTCAGCATAACTTACAAGGACTAATAACTTTTCACTACCAATATTTGGCAAAGCGACAAAAAAACCTTTAGATAGGAAATACTAAAATCTACAACACAAGAAATACAACAATAACAAAGAAAGGGGAAAAATGCTACAAAAGTAAAGACTTACTTTTTTAAGGTACAAAGTGATCTTAATAAGGTAAATAGGGCACCTAGATACGTTCAGATTATATTGATGTGTTGGAAGAATTTTTCCAGCTTTACCGTAGAAACAACACATAGTTGAACGGAACAGCCAGCCGTTTTCGAAGGCAGAAATCTACATCAACTTGACACCACACACAGTGGACCAAACACAGAAGAACTCTGATGATGAAGGTTTAGTGGCCTTCGAAAACGGCTGGCTGTTCCGTTCAACTATGTGTTGTCAGAATATTTACAACTAACTTTGATGTTATTTGTTCATTAATAATTATTACATGTAATTTGGCTTAAAAGGCGATACTCAAATTGTGTTTTTTGTTTACATTAGGAGTTTTTTGTTCACATTAACTGTGTTTTGCTTACATTAATTGTGTGTGAACGGGTGATTTTTTTGCTGACATTAATTGCGTGTGAACGGATGATTTTTTTGTGGTAACGGATTCAAAATAATGAAATTGATTTTTCCAAATGCCGACGGGGAAACATCATTATTTTTTTTAAATGCCGACGGGAAAACGTGAAAATTATTTTTTTCAAATGCCGACGGAAGAAGTCATGAAAATAATTTTTTTTAGTACTGTCTAGCTGTAGGATTTGAAGTCTGGCTGTGATTGGTGTAGGGCGGGGTGTTGTTGAAATATATAATATATGTAACCGTGGGAATTTGTGGGTGTATCTGACTGTTGGAATTTAAGCCAAGCTGTGATTGGTGGGGGCGGGGTGTTGTTGTAATATGTATCCGTAGGAATCTGTGTATATGTGAATATATATATGAATGAATATATATATATATGTATATATATATATATATATATATATATATATACATATATGTCTGTAGGAGTTTAAGGCTGTCCGTGATTTATGAGGGGCGAGGTGTTCATTTAATGTGTAACCGGGGAATTTGTGTGTATGTATGTCTGTAGGAGTTTAAGGCTGTCCGTGATTTATGAGGGGCGAGGTGAGGGTGTTCATGTAATATGTATGCGTGGGAATCTGTGTGTATGTATGTCTGTAGGAGTTTAAGGATGATCGTGATTTGAGGTCGGTGAGGGTGTTGTTGTGATAGATGGTATGTGTGTGTGTATGTATTGCTGTAGGAGTTTAAGGTTATCCTTAATTTGGGGTTGGTGAGGGTATTGTTGTAATATGTATCTGTAGGAATTTCTTTGCTTGTATGCCTGTAGGAGTTTAAGGCTGATCGTGATTTGGGTTGTTGAGATTGATCGATTGTATGTGACCTTGAGAATTTGTGTATATGTATATCTGTAGGAATTTAAGGCTGACTGTGGGTGGAGTGTTGTTGAAATAGTTTGAATTTTTCGTAGATGAATTCTAGTATGTGTGTGTGTGATTTTCTCACGCTAGTATTTATACCCAGCAAACATTTTTCAAGATTTTGTAATGGGTAGTATTCTTTTAATGGCTTACAAAGTAATGAGTGGTACTTATTTATCTAATTATTTTATGCTTATAATAATGACTGTCCTGTAATGAATAAAATAATAATTTTTTAATATTATTACGTGAAAGTACTTATTGTACTACTTTTTTACTATCGATATGTATCGAATAGTTCAGATTTCACTATCGATACTTCAACTAATTATAATGAAATATGTATGTATATACTGCTTTTTGTAAAAATACAACCATTTCCATCTTATTTGATTTAAGGCAGTTTCTCCTGTTATTTTTATACTTTTTTTTTGGGTTCCAACATGAAGCTTCTATACCCTATTCTGAAGTTTGAACTCTTTGCATATGATGCTTATGATTGCTTTCTCTTTCCAAGAAGATTTACATTGTAAAATGCTTTTTTCAGAACTTTCTGCAAAAAAATCCGCACTTAATTTTTTGGCACTACTGGCTATTAGGCATACTATCGATAATATAGATAGTATTATCGATAGTATCCCAGCACCACTTTCCAGTTAATAACAAAATATATCTAGAGAACACAGCCGTGAAGCAGCTCTCGGCTGAGGAATTATTTCTTAAGTGTGGTCAGGCTTGTATGTGTTGTTTGGCCTTCGAGAGTTTTAGTCTCGCTCGCACTGGTTGACTGATCTGCCACGGATAACTGTATAACCTTGCGGTTCTTTTGTGGAATTTCGTTGCCAACCACGTTGCTACTTCCTATGTGAAGGCATAGGTCGTGTATAGTCAGTCACAAAATTTTTTTTGTACTGTTAATAACATCTTGGGCATATGGTCTAGTTACCCCGCCCATATTTGTGCATCAATACTTCGCAAATTTATTTGGTAAAGTATTTATGAAATAAATAAATATCTAGAAAACAATTTATTGATCGTGAAAATGATCTTCGAAATCAATAAAATAACTTTGGTTTACTATAATTTTTATTACAAAAATAAGTTATTATCGCATTTTCTTCAATCCACATATTCACATATTTTCTTTGTAAAATTATAATTTTTTACAATCCCAAAATCAAAAGGTACAAGTTTTATAATTTTATTACAAAATTCTATTTACTTTTATTAAAAAAAATTATTCAAAAGTTAATTGGCATAACTTTTGCATAATTTTAAGCTAAAAGTAACCTAAAAAATTGTGAATATTTGTAAACAAAAAATAATCCATGAAATTTTGAATACTTTTAGGCAATCAGTAATCTATTAACATTTGGATACTTGTAGGCAAAAAGTATAGGGTACCGCATACTTTTTGAACTTCTCAATCAAAAATAATGGGTTATTCAGTCAAATTGTAAGTACTTACGACTGGGGAGTACATACACTTTTTTGCATTCTAGTAGGCAAACTCATATGCTGGGTATGTACACGCAAAGAAAATATATGGTTGTAGCATGGTTGAGAAAACAATATTATGTTCTCCGAAACAAATGTGTGGTCATTGAAAACAAGTTATTGTTATTTTAAACATTAAATGCGTTACGATAAACAAAGTAATGTTTGAATTTAATAATTAAATTATTATATTCGTAAAAATTGTGATATGGTTAGACTCTAACAATACAGTTTTGTTAAAACTTTATGACTACAACATAATTTGTATTATTATGTAAAAATAATATGATGTAAATAACCACATAATGTTATCCAAAACCATACTATATTTAGTTTAAAAAAAATCTTTTTCAGAAATATCTTCGGTCAGTGCAGTGTTTCGTTTGTAAGCTATCGGTATTGCACGTGTAGTCTTAAATAAATTAATAAATAAATGAAGTATAAACAAGAGGATAGATGAATAAAAATATATATAAATATATTTCTTTATAAATAAATGCGTGTCTGCATTTCGTTTATACGTACATATTTGTGTAAGTACACGTGCACATATGTATAAGTTTTACCCAACGACGTCATTATGCATAAGTATCCCGTAGTAATATAAATTATTTTATGATTGTTTATGAATATTTCTTGTTTGTAGGTTTAAGCTATTTGAAGTATCGAATTTGCGAATAATTGCTTTGTTTACTTGTAATTTGAGCCTTTGATAGATGTGAATATTTTTGTTTATGAGTTTAAACCATTTTTGCAACGTAATCATAATTGACTTCTTCGAAACAAAGAACTCAGTTCTGATTGGCAAATAAACTTTTTGAAGAAGTGGCGTGATCGCCGATCGCAGTAGCTGCGACTAACGGTTGCTCAAATTGATATAAATACATATTGTTCAATTAGATTTTTAAGCTTTTAGAAAATAAAACTTCAACTTAAAACACCAAAGGAAAGAGTTCTTTTCATTGGAATAAAATTGGCGCAGTCGGTGGGATAGATGAATAAATTATCTATCCGAATAAAAAGATCCTACGAAAAGGATACCTCTGAGAAACTTACGAGTCCCTCCAGAATCCTACACATAAAAGAATAAAAAAAAAATATCCTACGAAAAAGGATAAAAAATTATTCTATGAAAAGTGATATTTTGTGTTCTACGAAAAAGAGTGAAAAGGTATCCTACAAAACTATCCTACGAAAAAGGGTAAAAAAGTATTCTACGAAAAAAAGTGTCCTACGAAAAAGGATAAAGACTATTCCCAAAATTATTTTTAAAAACAGCAAAGTGGATAAGAAATATTTCCGATCTCTAAAAAGGAGAGAAATATTTTCCAGCAATAGGGAAAAGTTGTCGGCAATGGAACAACAACAGTTACAACAGCAAGAAGCACAGCTACAGCAATTACAACAAGAAGCACAATTTCAGCAACAACAACAGCCGCATCAAATGGCGGGAAGAGATATTGATCCCCTGAAGTTCCTGAGCCTGGTTCAAGATTTCGATGGAAGGAAGGAGGAACTCTACCCGTTCTTGGAAAGCATTGATAATGTCGTGGCTTCAATGGATGAGTATAGTCCTAATTCACAACGGATGTTCTTAGCTATTATAAAAGGAAAAATAAAAGGTAAAGCCAAAGTAGTCTTAGAAATTCATCCACACCTCTCCAGATGGGTGGAGATAAAAAATTTATTAGAACTGAATTTTGGAGGTTTATCCTCAGCTGAAAATTTGTATGAGGAACTAAGAAGCGCCCAATATCGAGGTGATGTATTACAATTTTATAATTTTATACAAGCAAAGTTGTCCCTGCTTAATCAGAGACATAAACTAGACGGAAGCTCGTCAGAAATCGAGCATAATAATAAAGTAGCATTAAAAGTATTTATAAATAAGCTACCTTTAAACTTAAGAACAGTGCTCTGTGCCCTGAAACCAGCTTCACTTGAAGTGGCGCTTCATGAGCTAGGACAGGCAAATTTAATTGAAAAAATAAATGTTAAAGGAAAATTTAATAATGTGCCAACATATAATAATAGGAAAGGTTTCCAAATGCCTTCCAATCCCCAAATTCCAAAAATTAATCCAGGTTGTCAA
This sequence comes from Nowickia ferox, assembly GCA_936439885.1. Lineage (NCBI taxonomy): Eukaryota > Metazoa > Arthropoda > Insecta > Diptera > Tachinidae > Nowickia > Nowickia ferox. The sequence goes on from OW387026.1 coordinate 45,290,935, forward strand.
AAAAATAATTTCATTCGACCGAATGGTTTTTGCCCCAGAGGAAACAATTTTTTCGGACAAAATGAACATACAAGACCGGAACCGATGGATATAAGCGGACAGACACGTAGGCAAAATAATTATATAAATAACAGGTAAGAACCTGAAAATTTTCAACAAGCAGCCTCCACGAAGGGAGATCCACCGAATTTGGATTGCCCTATGTTTTATTCAAACGAGGAAAAAATAAAACAAGAATTTTAATAGATACAGGCACAACTGAGAATATTATTAGGAAAAATCATTGTCCAAAAGATATAATATATAAATTAGCACAACCAGTGAAAATAAAAACAGCAGCAGGATTTCTGGTGATAAAAGAGGAAGCTAAGGTTTCCAAGAATAGTTTACAGATAGTTCTTAAAAAAGATGAGTTGTTTAAAATATGTAATTTCCATTCCAGTGTTTGATGGAATATTTGGATCTGCATTATTAAAAGAAAATAATGCCATAATAGATTATGAAGAGCATAGTATTATAATAAATCAACAAAAACTTCCTTTGTATCTTGAGGGACAAAGGGAGGATGATCAAGAGTATGACTTAGAATTAATACAAAATCTACCCGAATTACATCATATGGATGAATTGGGAATGGATGAACAATTGCGATTGGAGCATTTGAACAAAGAAGAAAGAATTGAAGTTAAAAATCTGCTAAAAGAGTTTTCAGATATATTTTATAAAAAAGGTGACGATTTGACCTTTACGAATGAAGTTAAGCACAGAATTCCTACTAACAATGACAGACCAGTTTACACAAAGTCATATAGATATCCACAGATGCATAAAGAAGAAGTTAAAAAACAAATAACTGAAATGTTAGAGCAGGGTATAATCACTCCAAGTGACTCACCCTATAATTCGCCAATATGGGTGGTTCCCAAGAAAATGGACAAATTAGGAAATAAAGAATGGAGAATAGTTGTAGATTTTAGAAAATTGAATGCTGTAACAAGGGAAGATAAATACCCTATACCTGTTATTGAGTACGTACTAGATAAGCTAGGACGGGCGAACTATTTTTCTACATTAGATTTGACAAAAGGATTTTACCAAATAGAAGTTGAGGAAAATGATCAGGAAAAAACTGCGTTTTCTACTAATGATGGGCACTATGAATTCAAACGTATGCCATTTGGGTTAAAAAATGCCCCAGCAACGTTTCAGAGAATGATGAATAATGTACTTAAAAATTATATTAATAAAATATGTGTTATCTATATGGATGACATATTGATCTTTGGTACTTCCCTTCAGGAACATATGTATAATTTAAAAAAAATATTACAGACATTGAGGGAAGCCAATTTAAAAGTATCACTAAACAAAAGTGAGTTTTTGAAGTCGGAGACTAATTTTCTTGGACACATTGTAACAGCGGACGAAATAAGGGCAGACCCTAGTAAAATAGAGTGTATAAGAAATTTTCCTATTCCAAGGACTTTGAAACAACTTCAGGCATTTTTGGGATTAAGTGGATATTACCGAAAATTCATCCCAGATTATGCTAAAATAGCTAAACCTCTCACTTTGAGACTCAAGAAAAACGGGCAGATCAACGAAAATGACACCGACTATAGAGAGTCTTTTGAAAGGTTACGGAAAATACTGACTTCGGATATGGTATTGAGGTATCCCGATTTCCAGAAAATATTTACACTTACCACAGACGCCAGCAACTTCGCATTGGGTGCTGTGCTGTCTCAAGATAATGGCCCTATAGCTTTTGCTTCGAGAACACTTAATAGACATGAAATCAATTATAGCGTAATAGAAAAAGAACTCCTTGCTATTGTTTGGGCTTGTGGCCAATTCAGACATTATTTGTATGGAAGAAAATTTAAGCTACATACAGATCATAAACCTCTAATTTGGTTATCCAGTTTAAAGGAACCAAATTCAAAGATGATACGATGGAAAATTAGGCTCAACGAATATGAGTTTGATATAAACCATGTACAGGGTAAAGAAAATAAAGTCGCAGATGCATTGTCAAGAATAGACAAAAGTGCAGAATTGAATTTGTTTGAATGCAATAAATGCCAAAAATCTTATAAAAGAAGAGAAGTTTTGAATCAACATGTAAGAAACAAGCATGGTGATACGGTTTTTCAATGCCAGCTTTGTAATGGCGTGTTTGAAAGCAAGGTATGTCTAAAGAGACATTCTTTGCGGAAACATAGGAATGAAGAATTAAATTTTAGAATTGTAGAAAGGAAAAATGTTCAACTTAGAACTGCGAAAAAGAAAGTAAGAAAGAAACAAGATTATATAGTGTCAACTGTACACAGTGCTCATGATGATGAACTAGATCACATTCAGATAACAGAAAGTCCATTACAGTTTGCAAGAAGGCAAATATTAATCGAAAAACAAGAAAAAGATTCGTTTGATGAGAGAACACAATTCAATAAAAAAATTTTTTTTTTTTTTGGAGAAAATATTTAAGATAATTGAAGAAGAAGAAAATTTAGTAATATATTGCGATATTGAAGAATTATATGCCATGATTCAGAATCATGTGATTAAATTGAAAAATATAAAAAAATTTAAAATATATAGAACTTATACACTACTGGAAAATCTAGAAAGGGAGAAATTGTTGGAAGTCATAATGAGACACCATAAATATGAAAATAACCATCCTGGTATAGACAAGACATATTTGGAATTGAAAAGGAAATATTATTATCCAAACTTAAGAAAAGAAATTGCAAGAGTTATAAATAATTGTGAGATTTGTAATTATAAAATAGAAAGAAATCCCATTAAACTTCCTTTTGAGAAAACAGAAACTCCTACTGGTCCATATAAAATTTACCATGCTGATATATGGTTTTTAGATACAAAAAATGCATACATAACCATGATTGATAAATTCTCTAAGTATGCCCTTGTAACAAAAATTGAAGAAAGAACCCCATTAAATTTTATAAAACACTTTACTATACTGTTCAATTTGATGAGAACGCCAGAAAAGTTGATTATGGACAATGAACCTGGTTTTAATTCAAGTCTTTTTAGGGATTTTCTAGAAAAAAATAACGTGAAATATCATTTTACTACTCCTTATCGTCACACAGGAAACTCAGATGTTGAAAGATTTCATAGTAGCCTTAACGAAAATATAAGGATACTGCGAAAGAGAGAAGAAACGTCTGATATAATTTATACCATAGATTTACCCATTCAGGCAAATTTTGTTTATAACAATACTCTTCACCTAACAACTCGTAAAAAACCAATAGAAATTCATTTTCCAGATAATTCTACGGAAAATGAGCGAATTCATGAAGTAATTGATTCAAGGAAAATAAAAAATCTAGCATATCTTAATGGAAATCGAAAGGATCAGGGGGTAAATAAAGATTTCAAAAGGGACTTTAGAGCGCATAAAACGGATGCAAGACATGAAAAAGTTATATTGAAAAAAATTAGCAACAAAAGATATTTGAATGAGAATCAGAATGTTTATAAAGATCAGCTAATTCGATCAAAAAATACTTTCAGCTCATTGGACGTATTGGTTGATCCTACCGACGAATATGTTGATGTCATGTCTATGGAAAATGTTCTGGTTGACACTGGTGATGACAATGATATTTCAAACGACTTATGCTCAGAAAATTGAGTATACAGACCTAAGTGTAGGAAATGGTTTTACTATTGTTAATATAGGTAAAAAACAACTTATAAAGGAATATAAAAATGTTGTTCATATATTCAATGTTACCAAATATGAAGAGTATATGAAGAAACTAGAAAATAATACAATAAATGATGATTATATAAACCAAGAACTACATCATTTAAGAACGTCACTAAGAACGCTTATTCCACACAGACAAAAAAGAGGACTTATAAATATTATGGGAACAGGACTAAAATACTTCTACGGAACAATGGATGATGAAGATCGACAGGAAATAGAAAACAGATTGAAAATCATAGAAACTAACACACATAACGTAATTGAACAGTCTAATAGTCAAATCCATATAAACCAGCACTTTGATGAACAATTGGCCAAATTGTCTAAGGTATATGAAATGGAGGAAAAGAAGATGTATTTAGAATATGTGACAATTAATAATCAGACTGAAAGAGACGAACTAGAAATACAAAAGACAAAGATTTCTTTCCAAATATCAAAATTGGAGAAAATAATCGATAAGGTCGAGGGAATACTTTTGACATCAAGCTTAGGACTTTTGAGTCAGAATATACTAACGGATGAAGAGATAGAAAAACATGACATAACTTTTGAAAAACTAAAAAATATTAGAATAGCTGTGGCAACAGGTGAAAGGAATATCCTTTTTATTGTCCAAATTCCTCAATTAACATCTGAATTTTATAATATCTTATTTATCCAACCTATTCCCAATAACAACAAATTAGAATTAAGTGAAAAAGTGTGCAAGTACATCTCAAAAGATAATGTTATATATTTTGAAACAGACTACAAGAAAAATTTAACGATGTTAAGGCATAATTGTATCGAGAACCTATTAAATTATAAAAAAATGCAATGTACATATCGGAAAAATCCGTCTACAAATGTAAAGGAAGTAAGCTCTAATTTAATTTTTGCTTTAAATATGAACAATGTAACTATAAATCAAACATGTAATGAGATACCTGTGACCTTAACTGGCCACTTTCTTATAAAAATAGAACAATGTAAAGTACAAATTTTTGGAAAATGGTATGACAGAGAGATTTATGGAAAAGATGTAATAATACCTAGTTTGTTTAAGGAGATACAAATAAAAGTTGATGAAGAACTAACATTAGAAAATTTAACGTATCAACATATTAAAAATATAAGACATATAAATGAGTTAAGATACAATCAAAAAACCACTAATATATTGATTTACATGGTAATCATGGTCGGAATAATTATAATTGTCGGGTACTTAATTGTTAAATTCAAATCCAAAAAAATAATAAATAAAACAATTGTATCGTTTCCCAAAATTCCTTCAGAAATTGGGAACCAATCTTCGTCCGGGGGAGTTTTACCCAACGACGTCATTATGCATAAGTATCCCGTAGTAATATAAATTATTTTATGATTGTTTATGAATATTTCTTGTTTGTAGGTTTAAGCTATTTGAAGTATCGAATTTGCGAATAATTGCTTTGTTTACTTGTAATTTGAGCCTTTGATAGATGTGAATATTTTTGTTTATGAGTTTAAACCATTTTTGCAACGTAATCATAATTGACTTCTTCGAAACAAAGAACTCAGTTCTGATTGGCAAATAAACTTTTTGAAGAAGTGGCGTGATCGCCGATCGCAGTAGCTGCGACTAACGGTTGCTCAAATTGATATAAATACATATTGTTCAATTAGATTTTTAAGCTTTTAGAAAATAAAACTTCAACTTAAAACACCAAAGGAAAGAGTTCTTTTCATTGGAATAAAATTTATATACATACATTTTTTTTCAACAATATTATTTTATATTTATTTCGGCTTTGACGCACAGCTGTTTTAAGCAAAAGATCTACCAATATATTGTTAAAAAACAAAATATTATTATTATATAGAATTATACTGTGGTCGTATTTAACAATATTATTATAATATTAGAATATGGTATGGTTAGTCTTAATTATATTTTAGTCACATCTAATAATAGTACTGCCATATTTAACCAAAATGTGATAACTTTGAACAATACTAAGATTAAGTTTAACAAAGTTAATTGTTATTGTAGATAATATTATTATTAAGTCAGATAATAATATTACTAAAACTTTGCTTTTCTATTGACAATACTATGATTTGACTGCAACCATATAATTCAATCACAGTATGTTGCTGTTTGATTATGGTTACCTCAACCATATTTTTTCTTTGAGTGTACGTAGAAATAAATTGATTTTCATATCGACATTTTGTGCTAAAAAATATTGTCATACTCGTATATCTGAACTTCCCTAAACATATTGGAGGATGAGATGGCTTTATATTTTGTCAAGCTTAAATTTGTCCAGTGTTAAAGTCTGTCTGTCAGAAATTTGTTTATATTTGGATAAATATTAATTTCAGATTAGTGTTTTTTGTGCGAATTGTTACAATTTAAGTTTAAAATTTGTTATCGCACTAGTAATCCCAAATTATTATTTTACTTATTAAGTAAAATATTTTTTATTAAAAATACATTGAAATTGCTTGCATTTCACTGTTGCTAATGCAGGTCATCAGGGAACCTTTACCCAAAAATTTCTTAGAACAACTAGAGTTAATATGTTAAACTTTCATTTAAGCAAATTAGAAGCTCAACAAATAACAAAGTTGAAACAAGAACTAAATAATCATGTTTTTTATTTTTTTTACTTATCATTACTACATTGGCTTCAAATTGTAGTTGCAAGAGTATGTAAAGAAAATAAATGTAAATAGCAACAACAACTATTCAAGAATAGAGTGTTGCCACACAAGTATTTGACCGGGTGCTGTCAAGTTAATAATTAGTGTTTTTTGTGGGAATTGTTACAATTTAAGTTTAAAATTTGTTAACAACCTCTGTCTGTAGGGATATGTAAATATAATACATACATATTTATGTATGTATGTGCAATGTAAATGTATAAAAAAATCCTATTAAAGTTTTTATATACATAGTTCAGAAAATTGTTTTAGTCAAGAATTAATAGAAGCGATAAAAGACTGATTGTATTAAAGTATTTATTTAGATCCGATATTTATTAAATCAATTGAAGACACTAACTAATTGTTCGATTAATCAATTGAGGTTCTGGCTTAATCCGTAATACAGATCATCTAGTTTCTTAGTTTTTTTTCCTGCATTTCTCTAAACGTATAAAATGTTTCATTATGCCATTATAGTCCTGTTTTATTTATTATTTTTTTTTTAATTAATTAATTTTGTTGAAACATTTCTTGTATTTATTACTATCGATAGTTCCTTCTTCTGACACATACTGGCAGAGGTCAACGACGAACATTCTGCAAAAAAAGTTTATTTCTGAATTTCTTAGTTTTCGTTCTTTTTATTTAAGTTAGAATCACTGAACATGCTTCTTTGTTTGTATGAAAAACTTGTATTTGAGACGAAACAAGTACTTAAACACACAAAAAATACGTTATAATATACAAAATATTTAAAAAAAAATTATTTCGGTTAATCGGCAAAGCCTAATGCGGAGTTCTTACGGAATTTCAGGTTCTCATACAAACTGTATGTAAAAAAAACTTAGAGAAATACAGGTTGGTAATTACATAAAGAAATTTCAAAAGAAAAGTACACTGAATTTTTAAATTTATTGCCTATCTTAGGCATGTTATAAATATAAGTTGAGACTTTTTTTTTTAATCAACTGAAACCAAAATTAATGTTCAAGCAATTGTTTCGTCACGGAATTTTTGACATTTCTAATCTTCATAAATTTGTAATTAATATTTGTGTTTTTGTGTGTTCTAAATTCAAAAATAAATGAATTTGTGTGTATGCAAACATAATTCTACACAAAATGGGGCACGACAATTTTTCCGTGCAGAAATAAATGTAAATTTACAAATATGAAATTCCGCAAGAACTCCGTTCTGGGCTTAAGTAAGTAATTTTTTATTATAAGCACAGATTATATGAATTATTTTTACATTTTGTGGATTTATTTTATCATAAAATAGTATAGTTTAGTCTTTAAACATGCAAAACCTAATTTTTATTCTTGATGTTTTTAAAAATAAGCAGATTTGTTTAAATTTTTCTTATATTTAAGGTGCTCCTTTTTTTCTTAAAATCCCCTTTTTGGGGCCACTTTTTTTTAATCCCCTTTTTGTGCCACTTTTTGAAATTTTACAACGGTAACGCTGACTACAAGGGTTTTCGGTTTCTTATTAATTATTTGAATGAAATACGCCTTTCAAGTTTTCTTCCGTCTTGATGTGTTCAGCTTAAAAGCTGCGTATGCCAATGAATTATTTTTTTCTTCAAATTATCACTTAAGACTATGTTAGTTAAACAATACAACGAATGTAGTATAAAGCAAAATCAATGATAATACAGGCTACATGAAAGTTTCAAACTGTAAATATTATCATTTAATAACAAGGTTGTATTTACAAAGTTTATATAATTCAAGTAATTGGTAATTTATATATTATTAGTTTGACTGTTAACTAACTTTGAATTTAAATTAATTAGATTTAAATATCAAATAATTATAGCATGCATTAAACAATTTCAACTCAGTTAGATTGTAGTGTGGGTGTATTTTAGTATAACTAGTATAATTTTGTGTAAACTGAGGTAAACAATTCATTCATAAATGTATTAAATACAGCGCTGAAAAGGTTTAGGATCATTTATATTCTTTTCTATTTTTAAAAAGTAAATCCAAAAGCATGCACAAATAAAATAGTTAAATCTAGTAGATAATTTGGTAGATATTGAGTAATAGTAACGCCTAACCACCCACTAGCCGACGAGACGGTAGCCGAAAACCAAGTTGCATGCTACGCTACTAAAGTTCATACAAAATACATAATGAAATCAAAAGGTTACATGCTGTAAAGTCCGCAACTTTTGAACTACTAAATCGATTTCGATGAAACAAACTGTTTTGGAAAGAATGTATTTAAAGGCACCCTGTTGTAAAACATGGTAGCTCTAAGAAGCGTCAAAGTGGGAAACTGCGGGTGTCGAAATTCTTTCGGAGCTTGTAACTTTTATAAATATCGAATCTTATTCCTTACAGTTCCGAAGTTATTTGACTTGAAAAACATTTTTTTTTCGTTAGTACATAATTTCTTTATTACTTGACAAAAGTCATTTGGTGTTGTTGTTGAATAATTTTTTTTTTTGGCAATTTTGATTTTTTTAAATTAGGAGAAAATTTTTTATATTTGGTAAAAAAAGTATTTTTATATTTAATGAATTGAACAGGCTAATGTTCGTATCGCCTTTTAAGCCAAATTACAAATTATGCATAATGACGTCGTTGGGTAAAACTTATACATATGTGCACGTGTACTTACACAAATATGTACGTATAAACGAAATGCAGACACGCATGTATTTATAAAGAAATATATTTATATATATTTTTATTCATCTATCCTCTTGTTTATACTTCATTTATTTATTAATTTATTTAAGACTACACGTGCAATACCGATAGCTTACAAACGAAACACTGCACTGACCGAAGATATTTCTGAAAAAGATTTTTTTTAAACTAAATATAGTATGGTTTTGGATAACATTATGTGGTTATTTACATCATATTATTTTTACATAATAATACAAATTATGTTGTAGTCATAAAGTTTTAACAAAACTGTATTGTTAGAGTCTAACCATATCACAATTTTTACGAATATAATAATTTAATTATTAAATTCAAACATTACTTTGTTTATCGTAACGCATTTAATGTTTAAAATAACAATAACTTGTTTTCAATGACCACACATTTGTTTCGGAGAACATAATATTGTTTTCTCAACCATGCTACAACCATATATTTTCTTTGCGTGTACATACCCAGCATATGAGTTTGCCTACTAGAATGCAAAAAAGTGTATGTACTCCCCAGTCGTAAGTACTTACAATTTGACTGAATAACCCATTATTTTTGATTGAGAAGTTCAAAAAGTATGCGGTACCCTATACTTTTTGCCTACAAGTATCCAAATGTTAATAGATTACTGATTGCCTAAAAGTATTCAAAATTTCATGGATTATTTTTTGTTTACAAATATTCACAATTTTTTAGGTTACTTTTAGCTTAAAATTATGCAAAAGTTATGCCAATTAACTTTTGAATAATTTTTTTTAATAAAAGTAAATAGAATTTTGTAATAAAATTATAAAACTTGTACCTTTTGATTTTGGGATTGTAAAAAATTATAATTTTACAAAGAAAATATGTGAATATGTGGATTGAAGAAAATGCGATAATAACTTATTTTTGTAATAAAAATTATAGTAAACCAAAGTTATTTTATTGATTTCGAAGCTCATTTTCACGATCAATAAATTGTTTTCTAGATATTTATTTATTTCATAAATACTTTACCAAATAAATTTGCGAAGTATTGATGCACAAATATGGGCGGGGTAACTAGACCATATGCCCAAGATGTACAACAGTACAAAAAAAATTTTGTGACTGACTATACACGACCTATGCCTTCACATAGGAAGTAGCAACGTGGTTGGCAACGAAATTCCACAAAAGAACCGCAAGGTTATACAGTTATCCGTGGCAGATCAGTCAACCAGTGCGAGCGAGACTAAAACTCTCGAAGGCCAAACAACACATACAAGCCTGACCACACTTAAGAAATAATTCCTCAGCCGAGAGCTGCTTCACGGCTGTGTTCTCTAGATATATTTTGTTATTAACTGGAAAGTGGTGCTGGGATACTATCGATAATACTATCTATATTATCGATAGTATGCCTAATAGCCAGTAGTGCCAAAAAATTAAGTGCGGATTTTTTTGCAGAAAGTTCTGAAAAAAGCATTTTACAATGTAAATCTTCTTGGAAAGAGAAAGCAATCATAAGCATCATATGCAAAGAGTTCAAACTTCAGAATAGGGTATAGAAGCTTCATGTTGGAACCCAAAAAAAAAGTATAAAAATAACAGGAGAAACTGCCTTAAATCAAATAAGATGGAAATGGTTGTATTTTTACAAAAAGCAGTATATACATACATATTTCATTATAATTAGTTGAAGTATCGATAGTGAAATCTGAACTATTCGATACATATCGATAGTAAAAAAGTAGTACAATAAGTACTTTCACGTAATAATATTAAAAAATTATTATTTTATTCATTACAGGACAGTCATTATTATAAGCATAAAATAATTAGATAAATAAGTACCACTCATTACTTTGTAAGCCATTAAAAGAATACTACCCATTACAAAATCTTGAAAAATGTTTGCTGGGTATAAATACTAGCGTGAGAAAATCACACACACACATACTAGAATTCATCTACGAAAAATTCAAACTATTTCAACAACACTCCACCCACAGTCAGCCTTAAATTCCTACAGATATACATATACACAAATTCTCAAGGTCACATACAATCGATCAATCTCAACAACCCAAATCACGATCAGCCTTAAACTCCTACAGGCATACAAGCAAAGAAATTCCTACAGATACATATTACAACAATACCCTCACCAACCCCAAATTAAGGATAACCTTAAACTCCTACAGCAATACATACACACACACATACCATCTATCACAACAACACCCTCACCGACCTCAAATCACGATCATCCTTAAACTCCTACAGACATACATAAACACAGATTCCCACGCATACATATTACATGAACACCCTCACCTCGCCCCTCATAAATCACGGACAGCCTTAAACTCCTACAGACATACATACACACAAATTCCCCGGTTACACATTAAATGAACACCTCGCCCCTCATAAATCACGGACAGCCTTAAACTCCTACAGACATATATGTATATATATATATATATATATATATATATATATATATATATATATATATATATATATATTCATTCATATATATATTCACATATACACAGATTCCTACGGATACATATTACAACAACACCCCGCCCCCACCAATCACAGCTTGGCTTAAATTCCAACAGTCAGATACACCCACAAATTCCCACGGTTACATATATTATATATTTCAACAACACCCCGCCCTACACCAATCACAGCCAGACTTCAAATCCTACAGCTAGACAGTACTAAAAAAAATTATTTTCATGACTTCTTCCGTCGGCATTTGAAAAAAATAATTTTCACGTTTTCCCGTCGGCATTTAAAAAAAATAATGATGTTTCCCCGTCGGCATTTGGAAAAATCAATTTCATTATTTTGAATCCGTTACCACAAAAAAATCATCCGTTCACACGCAATTAATGTCAGCAAAAAAATCACCCGTTCACACACAATTAATGTAAGCAAAACACAGTTAATGTGAACAAAAAACTCCTAATGTAAACAAAAAACACAATTTGAGTATCGCCTTTTAAGCCAAATTACATGTAATAATTATTAATGAACAAATAACATCAAAGTTAGTTGTAAATATTCTGACAACACATAGTTGAACGGAACAGCCAGCCGTTTTCGAAGGCCACTAAACCTTCATCATCAGCGTTCTTCTGTGTTTGTTCCACTGTGTGTGGTGTCAGTTGATGTAAATTTCTGCCTTATATACGAAACTTTCTTGCAAATGGAATATGTGAATTGGTTTGATTTATCGTATTTCAATTTGCTGAAATGTGTTTTGTAATGAAGGCCCAAATTTGCCATCTCTAAATTTACAACAGTCTTACCATTGTCGTTTTTTCATTACTAATTATGCACATGTTAGTTAATTTGATTACTATTAAGTATATTTTTATTTTTAATTTTTGCCACAAAAATTTATATCAACTGACACCACACACAGTGGACCAAACACAGAAGAACGCTGATGATGAAGGTTTAGTGGCCTTCGAAAACGGTTGACTGTTCCGTTCAACTATGTGTTGTGAGAATATTTACAACTAACTTTGATGTTAATTGTTCATTAATAATTATCACATGTAATTTGGCTTAAAAGGCGATACGAACATTAGCCTGTTCAATTCATTAAATATAGGTACAAATGCAGTTCGAATAATAATAATTAAATTAACCAAAAGTATTTTTAATTTTTTTGTAATATTTTAAAAAATTATTAATTATTTGGTAAATGCTTTGATTGTTTCTGAAGGAAGAGGTGTTAAGAAAGACTGTGAAATATATTTTATTTTTGATGGTGCACCTTACATTCAGCATTGTTTGAAAACTAAAATGTTTTTGTTTTGCAAAAATTTAAAATTTGGATGTAGCAAAATAATTGCACGCAATTTTTTGTAAATTTGTTTGGCTTTTATCATAATCTAGCATATTTCCCGCTACTTTGTGAGCAGATATTTTATACTAACTAACCAAGCTCTTGCATTTCGGACCCAAATATGTACGGTTCAAATATAAAAGTACGCGAAACTCGTCATCTTGATATTGTGGGCAACTGAGACCTTCTTCATGTTGATTCATTAAACCTACTCACAAAGCTCTTTTATTTTGGACCCATATTGATAGGTGTGTTTCTTTTTCTAGTAATTTGAGAAATTTGTTTTATTATTTTTTATAATGTACCAACCAAGTCCTTTTATATGAAATCCATATTGATAGAGTTCAGTTCTAAGATATACATACTATTGCCTGGGACACTTTTGATATTAATTCCTTAAATTTAATCATCAACCCTTTTTATTTCACTGCCTCTTCCACTACTTCGAAAGAAGATCTTGTGCATTCTAAGCGAAAAAAAAACTGATTTTCATTTCTCTATCTTACTTCTATGCGAACATTGATTCGAACGACAAGTCGCAAGAAGACGTAATCGTGAATGCGTTAGGAGATACATATGTGGGGTCTCTAAAAGGTACCAATACTGATTTTTTGCACAGTTTATCTCTCAAAAGTATATACATATGTCAGAAAATACCAGACATTTATTTTTTTAGCAGTATGTACACGTTTTTGAAATTGCTTTAGTTTTGGAGATATAAAGTTGCCGTTTTACCCACTTTTGTCCTTTGCATTCGAATTTCTAAAAACTCGTTCTCGTACTTTTTTCAAAAAGTACCTATTTCAAAAAGTACCTTTCTCATAAGATACTTTTTCCAAAAGTAAATTTTTCAAAAAGTAATTTTTCGAAAAAGTATCCATTTAAAAAAATACTTTTTCCAAAAAGCATCTTTTTCAAAAACAACTTTTCATAGAAAGTACGTTTTTCAGTAAAGTATCGTTTAAAAAAGTATCTCCCCTGAAAAGTGCTTTTACCAGAAAGTACATTTAAAAAAAAATTTTTTTTTAAAGCACTTTTTAAATGAAAATATCTTTTTTTAAAAGTACCTTTTTTGAAAGATTTCTCTTTTACAAAATACCATTGCCGAAATTTATATTATCCAAAAGCTTTTATATTCCAAAAGTACATTTTCAAAAACTTAATATTCAAAAAAGGGTCATTTCCCAAAAACCAATTTATCAAAAATGTGCTGTTTCCATAAATAGTAAGTACTTTTTTCGAAGGGTACCTTTTCCGAAAAGTATTTTTTGGTGACAGTGTTCAAGAAAACACAATATCAGTTAATATAGTATAACTCAAATTTAAAATTAAAGCTGTGTCGTTCATGAACGAAAGAGTACAATTGAACGAATCAGTACAATGCTCGAAGTGAGCCGGTCACTTCACTGAGCTGTTTTGGTTCAGCACTGATAAAAAGTACAATTGAACGAAATGTTTTTGTTTTTTTTTGGCTGTTTCTTTATTCATGTGAGATTTTTTTGTCATATTCTCGTTTTCATTACCCTTTTTGTCTGCTTTTAGTAATACTATGACCAATATGAAATTAATAAAATTGCCATTAATACATCTTAAGTTTTTAGAACATAGTATGTAGGTATTACGAGTTTTTTTTTAAATTTGATATACGAGTACGTACTAAATACATACGTAGATATTATAAATAGTTTATTTTTATTCTTTATACACACATACATATGTGGCTCTTTTAGCAATATGAATCTTTTGTGATTTCGTATTCCTAAGAATATAAAATACTTTAAAATTTTAATCAGAAATAATTTCTTAGTCGGGCTTAAATTCAGTAATTTCAATTCTTGTTGAATGAAATATTCTATAAATTATTGTGAGTTTCTAACATGCCAATTACAAATGAAACTAATTGCATGAAAATCGCAATGCACTCACATTTTTTCACTACCACACTCACATTGTTTTAAATTTCCACTCATATTTAAACGAAAATGTCAATAAAGTAATAGTTTGATGTTTTCAGCAATTAAAATGAGAAAATGGGTAACAGTGTTATCCACTTTAAAGATTTGCACAAATATACAGGATTGTGGCAATTAATCATTATAAATTATGCTTATTTTGTGTAAATATTTAAAGAATTATAATATCTTATGTTCAAATATACATGAAAAAAACAATTCATGCCTTTTTACTGTACTTTTCGGAGATGTTAATTTGGCGCGTTTTGCGTTATATTTAGCGCGTTTTAACTATGCCAAACGCGCTTTTTTCGTCTTATCGAGTTTAATAAAAAAAACACTAAATTAGCGCGTTTTGAACAAATTCAATAAAAAAAAAATAATCATTTCAGTTCAATATTCGTTTACTTTTTTGTTTAAGTTTAACCATTTTCTTGTATCCAAAGCTATGATAAAACTTTTTAAATTGGTCAATGATTTAGCTATCGCAAATAAAATTCCCTTGACGGTGGTTATAATTAAAAACGCATTTTAATACCGTAAATAGCAAATATTTGGAAATTTATAGGGCATTTACATTGTCTTGCTGCTTTTTAATATACGGTGTTTTTTTAGAGGTATAGAACTTCGAATTGAAATAAAACACAAGAAAATCGTTTTAATGTCCATCAATTTGGCTTTATTGGAAGGATAATTTTATGCCATTAACGTTTAAATATGATTTCGGGCATGTGGCCGCCGCGGCTGGCTCGAATAAAGCCAATTCTACAGGTCCAATTTTCAACCACTTTTTCGAGCATATGAGGCCGTATGTTGGCAATAACGCCACGAATGTTGGCTTCCAAGTCCCCTAACGTTTCCCCAAAGAAAATAATCCAATGGTGTCAAATCACACGATCTTGGTGGCCAATTGACCGGTTAACCGAATTAATTGCTCTGATGGACGATTATGTCGACCATAAAATGGACGGAGCTTGCGGTAAACTTCGCGAACTGAACCATTATTTTCGAAATAAATTTGCACGATTTGCAAGCGTTGTTCTTTTGTCAACCTGTTCATGATAAAATGGTAAACCAAACTAAATATTAATCACTTGACAGCTGACAAAATGGCCGCCAGTTAAAAAAGTGATGCCAACTTAAAGTTCTATACCTCAATAAAAAACACCCTATAGATTTTCCATACAAAACGAAATCTATTTTGTAAGTAGATTTGTCGGAAATCTAATCAAAATCTAATATTTTCATTTATTTTTTACTACCCTGTACAACATATTTATAAAAAAGATAAGAATTAGCTATGGTCTACTTCAAAAGGTGTGTGAATTGGCTACATTGCAGTTTATTTGTAGTTTTGGAAATTTTTCTGTTAGTGTGTTTTGTTTTGGATAAAAAATCTTGATAAATGTAAAAAGAAGTTGGTGTAAACGGTATGGATTTTCATAAAGATTTTAATAAAAATCTTCTAGATTTTGAGCAAGTGTAAATGCCCTTGTAACAACTAAAAATATATAATCGTACTCGTGACCAAAAAAAAAATTATATAATTTATTAAGCATCTATTCTAGCTGAAGTACAAAAAGCATTTGAATCGCAAAACTATTTGACAATTTATATATATATGTATGTATGTAAGTTGTTACAAAGTTGGACAAATCAAATGAAAGTAACACCTAAGGATTTGGATTCTTTGGAAGGCGATGACTTTAGTTATTTAGGATATAATTTCGAAGAAACAATATTATAAAATCTGAAAAAGAGTTACTAAAAAAACTAGTTGTACTTACTAATACATATCGCTGTTAACAAGTAGAAAGGCCCTAACTCAAATAACTGTAACTTTAAAGGAGAAGGTAAAAACATAATAATAAGAAGTACAAGTGCTCGTACAACTGATTTGTAAAACTCCTTATAAAAGCGTTATTTTTTAAATTAATTCATTAAATTTTGTGACGAAATGTATTTGTGTGAAATGAATTGGAATCACTGAAAATTTTAATTTCGTGAAAATACGAGTTAGGGCCTTTCTACTTGTGACCATCGATATGTATGTACATAAATCGATTTTTATTAAATTTAATTTAGCGCGTAGAAAAATAGCGCGTTTTGAGCATAAATAGTTAACAATGCTGTAACTTAGCGCGTTTTGAGAAGGGGAATAGCGCGTTTGGGTTATAAATAGTTGGCATCGCTGGTACTTTTCTACGAAAAAGTAAAAGAACGCTTTACTTGTAAAAACTTGCAAGAAAATTTTATTCATGTCAGAACCAGGGATGAAAATCATGATAGAATTGTACCTTTTTTAATGCATTTTAGATAACCTTGTTTGATAATATTTTAAATTACAAAATTTTTATAAGTCTATATTTAATAAGAAATACTTTACACAGCTTCATGTATAATATACTATTTTTATGCATTTTTCATTATTTTTTAATTCTATTCTATTAACAAATACAAAAAACCCGTTTTCTATCTCCGATCAGATATGATAAACAGACAAAATTCCTTGACAATAAAATTTAATTTATGTGGCTTAATGAAAGAAAAACAATAAATTAAGACAATACGCTTTCTTTTAATATGCATATATGTACATGTTTTTTATTAAAAAAATTCATATTTTTGAGATATCCTTTTTCAGATATTTTTAAATAATTTATTTGAAAACAAAACACACAACAGGCAGTGATAGGAAATGTGGCGCAATTGTGCCATTTTTGGCACTATTGGATGCTGGCTGGCACTGTGGCACTCTTGCTCCTTTTTTGGCACTTTTTGTCCATTAATGTGGAAACTTTTTGTATTGCAATAATAAGTAATCTTCTTATATTTCTACGTTCTTAAGTATTGAAAGCTTAGTAGGATTTGGGCTTGTTCGGTTATGATGGGGAATGTTTGCCTATTGGCATTGACGATTTCTTGAAAGGAATAAATTAATTTTTTGCAACAGCTCAATGCAATGATGCAATGATAAAACTTGATTTTGATGAAATAGTTTGATGGATGATATAAGTAAGATGTATTTTTGTTTTTATCTTATATTCTTAAAATAATAAATGATATTTATGTCGAAACGCATTCAGAATATGTAAGAGTACATTTAAATTTAAAGAGGCTTTCTTTTTTATTTCGTCGTTTGAGTCGACATTTCATAAACAAAAAATACTCTGATGATGATAATATATGTAGATCTAAATTCACACCATCTTGAAACTGAAGAAATTTATCTGCGGTGCTGAAGTTGAACTATTAATAAAGAAAAACTCAGTTTTCCAACATAAAGTTAGAGAATTCCAAAATAAAATAGTATTTTTAAATTTATTTCATGTCCTATTTGAAAACTAAGTATAACTTCAATTACTATTATTGGAATTGCTTTCCAAAGTTTGCACCGGAACATTTTCAATGTAAATGGAAACATGAATAATATTGTTCCTTTTGTTAACAAATGGTTCCAAACGAAATAAAATATAAAAAGTGGGTTGGTGCTGTTGGACTAGTGCCATGAGGCAGAGATTTGGCACGAAAATTTCCAATTTCCAGCACTGACAACAGGTGGTTGGATAATACTCTCTTTGGCAAAAAGTGTCATCAATGTTGCGGTGATCTTATAGGCCGCCGATATCCCGCCCCTCGTGAAGATCCTGGGGGACTTCACTCAAAACGTCTAACACCGCAAGTCTAGATACTGGTCTGCGTAAGGTCCCACTTGATGTTCTGACATCTACGATTCTCGTCTGTCCATCTTTGGCTGTGAGCTTTGATATTACAACGCCTCTTCTCCACTGGCTTCTGGGAAGATTTTCGTCACAAATGATTACTACGTCGTTCACCTCGATAGTCTTTCGGGGAGTAAACCACTTATTGCGCTTAGTAAGCGTTGGCATATACTCCCGAATCCACTGGCGCCAAAAATCGGTTTTTTAATTGTTGGCTTATTCTGTACTGCTTTCGTGTGCATATAGCCTCGACATCACCGGGCGTCTGTGTCGAGTTAGTGGTACCTAACAGAAAATGGTTGGTGGTCAATGGGTCTGGATCTCCGGTGTGACTGGTAGATGTGTGAGGGGGCGACTGTTTATAATGTTTTCGGCTTCCACGAGCAGGCTACGCAACGTTTCTACCTTAGCAGCAACTTCGGTCACCGTCATGGCTAGTACCTTCTTTGTGGATTGGACAAGTCGTTCCCAGCAGCCTCCAATACTGGGATTGGCGGGGCAGTTAAATTCCCAAGTAATGTTTCTTTTAGCTAACTCACTTTGAATATACTCATGGTCAAATAAGTCGATCACACGCTTTAGTTCGCAATCTGCACCAACGAAGTTTGCTCCCATATCTAAGCGTATTTTTATCGGAATGCCTCGTCTTTTTATGAAGTTGCGAATGCAGATAATACATGCGTCGGTGGATAAGTCGGCCGCACGTGAAAAAGGCTACCCACCGTTTTTCTCGCCTACGTCCGATGGTTACAAACATGGGACCAAAATAATCCAGACCAGTGTAAGTAAGTGGCCGGACATATGGTTGAATACGATCAATTGGCAATTGACCCATTAGTGGTGGTTCTGGTTTTGCACGGCTATTTTTACATAATTGACAATTCGATTTTGCTTTCTTTACGGCTGCTCTCAATTTCGGTATCCAAAATTTTCGTCTTATCTCGTTGACCACCATCTCGTCGTTTTGATGATATAGTCTTTGGTGGTACAAATCTACAATGAGTTCTGTCAGGGCATGACGATATGGTAGGATTATGGGGTTTCTTGTAGCTTGAGGAAGGGTCAAAGCGTAATTGATACGGCCATTAACACATAAAACACCATCCGAATTCGGACATGGCGTGAGAGACAATATTGAGCTGTTTTTGATACGTTGACATTTACCTTTAATTCTTCGATTTCGTTGCCATATACTTCCTGTTGTACTAGCTTACATAACGCAATTTCGGCTTTTTGAAGTTCAAGCGCTGTCAACTCATGAGCACTACGTCCTTTAAATTTTTGCGAGCTACATCACCAAACCGCAACAACCAACCAACAGTTCTTTGAAGTCGTAGACAGCTTGAAAATCTATTAAAATTAATTAATTTTGTTGTAGCGATGTTCATACAAAATGTTTTCTTTTCTTCTGCGTTGTTTTCTGGACTTATGTGATGAGCTGGTGGCCAGAATGCCTCGGCCATCCTGTAGGTTACAGGATACGTTGATCTTGTTGCGGTGTCTGCGGCGTTCAAGTCTGTAGTTACCCAGCGCCAATCGCTTTACTCTGTGCATAACGAATGCTTTATACTGTCTAATGTCTGACTTTATCCAGCTAATTACTGTTCGCGAATCGCTCCACAATATTATTCGCCATGGCGTAATTCAATGATTCTCTAATATGGCGTTTTTCAAGCGGGTACAAAATATCGCTGCCTGTAGTTCGAGACGGGGTACAGAAAGTACTTTAAGTCGTGCGCATTTTGTCTTACCGGCAACAAAATAGATACGAGTTTCGTGTGGTGTAATAATGCGCAAATATGCCACGGAAGCAAAGGCCGTTTCACTGGCGTCGTTAAAACATGAAGTTCGATCGTTGTTCCAAAGTCGAATAGTCGATAGTTATAGCACCTTGATAAACGAAATTGTTTTGCTAACTGTAAACTTTAAACCCATTCTGCAAAGCATTTATAAATGTATCCAGGTATAACGTCGTCCCACTCAATGCCATTGCGCCATACCTCCTGTAATAATGTCTTACTATAGAACAGCAGATTTGCTGCATTCCGAATGGGTCATATACAGACATGATTAAGCACAGCAATTCTTGTTTCGTCGGACATTTAGTACGGGCCATAACTTCTGGATAAACACGATTTAAATGTACTTTGAAAATAAATTCGTCGCTATTGCTTTGCCAAAACATGCCAAGCACCTTTTCAACTACGTCAGCAGCATTCATATTGACGTTTAGGATTTGTTCTTGACTACCTTCATTTAGATAACTTTGCACCCGCGAAGAATTGGATATAAACCCACGAAGCTCAAATCCAGCCTTTGTATGTATATTCTTTACTGCTGACGAAATTCGTAATGCTTCTTCTTCGTTACGAAAACTGCACACCATATCGTCAACGTAATGGTTGTTTACTATGGTTTCAATCACTTCATGCTTCTCCCTTGCGTTCAAATTTTTAATGTACTGTGCGCTACATGGTGAACATGTTGTACCGAATATCATTGATGCCATCGTAAATACTTCTATTGGGTCACTTTTATTGAATCGCCACAAAAAACGTTTTGCGTCTCGATCGGCCTTACGAATACGAACCTGTGGGTACATTTCCTTCATGTCCGCGCACACTTCCATTGCGCCCTCGCGAAACTGGAATAGTATTGTTCACGATGTTTTTTATTTATTACTTTTGTTCATTTAATTCGTATTGTATTTTTGTGCAATAATATTTTATTTAATATTTAAGAATCACCCTAATGTTCTTCTTGTTTGTTATTTGCCTTTAAAACCAACGGTACAATATTTTTGATCTCTTTCTTGAGTAATTTTGTTACTAATGTTGTTGTTGTTAAATGCTTTAGTAATTTAACTCAAAGCATAAGAAAATTGTAATAGTATGTATAGTGGTTTGACCACTTGTAATAAAACAGTTGCAGTTAAACAATCAAAAAGACAAGAACTTTTATTTTTCGCAAACATTTTTTGGTGACCCCGACGTGATATACAAACGTACGCGTATATGTAAATTTGTGTGTGCTTTCTAAACTGCACTTGAAAAGAAAAATAAATTGTTTTTGTTTTATTAAAGTAAAAAGTAAAAGTAAACTTTTTAAATATTGTGGTGACTGTACATTTTTTGGACTTCTTTTTCTTTGTGAGCCCTTCGCTGCATCATAAATAAAACAAATAAAGTTATTGTGTGATAATCATTGTTGATGCCGTTAGCTGCGTACAAGAACAGTTTAGTGAATAATTATTAAAATAAAATATTCAAACTAATTAATCAGAGTTTTAATTAATTATGGAAGCGTTGAGAAATAAAAGAACCCATCTTAAGGGTACTGTTACTAGATTGGAGAACTTTCTTAACCAAGTTAATAATGAAACTTCGCAGTTTGAAATAAGAGCCAGATTGGAAAGACTGGAAAAAATTTATGATCAATTCCAGTCACTTGATATTGAAATGGCTGCACATGGCGAAAATATGTCAGAACGTGAAAGTGAATTGGAAGAATTTGAGTCACGCTACTTTCGAATGAAAACTAAATACACAGAGATTATAGATGCTAGGCTGCATTCATCTAATATTGTTGGAGATCCTCTAACTTACACAACTATGCATCATGATGCTATGCAAAAACTTCTGGAAGCTCAAAGTGCCTTTTTTGAAAAATTCGCTGCGCTACAAATTAATCAACAACGAGTGCCTCAAACTGGTTTATCTCAAACTATGAATTCAACAAATCCATCTGCTGATGTGCGTCTACCAAAATTAAATGTTCCAGTTTTTGATGGAAAATATAGTGACTTCAAATCATTTTGTGACTTGTTCACTAGCTCAATCCACAACAATAATTCACTGACGGCTGCTCAAAAGTTCCAATATTTAAAAGGACTATTGAAGGATGAACCCGCTAATCTTATACGTCATCTTCAAGTTACTGATCAAAATTATGAAGAAGCCCTGATGAAGCTACAAGAACGCTACGATAAGCCTTCATTAGTGGTTGACTCATTTATTGAAACTTTTTTATATATTCCAAAGGCTGATAATACTGCAAGTCTACGCCATTTATCCAATGTTGCTGATGAGGTGTTAAGAGGTTTGCGAGCACAAGGTGCCGATGCTGAAAAACGTGATCCATGGTTAATTCATATTTTGAGCAAAAAAATTGATCGAGAATCCCTACAAGCTTGGGCAGAACATTGTGGTCAAGTATTATTCCCTTCGCTGGACAGTTTTATCACATTTATTAATAAAAGATGTGATGCTTTGGAACGTTTACCATCTACAAGTAAACATTTACAAAAGAGTAAGTCAATTCGCGCTTATACTAGCAACATGAAAAGGGGAAATCCAAACCAAATCATCGAGTACAAAACTGTCCGTCAAAAATTACTTGTGAAGTTTGCCATGGTCATCATCACTCTTTAATACATTTGGAGCATAAGCCGCCAGCTAACTCTTCAACTAAGGTAAAAAAGCCAGATGATGAACCAACAAAAAAGCCAGCTGCTGCTAATACGACCTTCCTCATATCTGAGGATTCTTCGGTGAAGTTAACAACATCATCTGAGGTAAATTATATAAATATGTTATTGCCAACTGCTAGGATTGTGGTTAAAGATAATATGGGATATTATCAAAGCTGTAATATATTATTAGATTCCGGTTGTCAAAATACTTTAATTTCAGAAAAGTGTGCCCAAAGATTAAGCCTAGTAAGAAGCCCTTCTAAAATTTACGTAAGTGGACTGGCTAATATGAAGGCTGGAGCCACGAGAGGTAAAGTTCAACTTGAAGTCAAATCTGTACACAGTGAAGAGATATTTTTTATGCAAGCTCATGTATTTAACAATTTAACTTCTAAATTACCATGTACAAATTTAATATTTAATTGCTGGGATGATTTAAAAAACCTACCCTTAGCTGATAATAAATTTTATATACCTAAATATATTGATATTATTATTGGATTTGATTACTTTTTCTCATTCATAAGAGAGGGCAGTATTTGGAAAAATGGTAATTTAGTTGCCCAAAATACAGCCTTTGGTTGGGTAGTGTGTAGTGGATGTTCAATGGAAGATTCCTTTGCCGTATTCTATACAATGAATTACTACAGTCCAGAAGAGGATATTAATCACTCATTACGTTTATTTTGGGAAATTGAAAGAGTCTGTTATAAAGAGCCATCATTAACTAAGGATGATCAAAGGGCTGAAGATTATTATAGAGCTACTACACTGCGAGACAAAAGATATTCAGTGAGATTGCCTTTCAAACATAAGCCCGAATTAGGCATTTCTTATAATGCTGCAGTGAGAAGACTTCAAGCTATGGAACGTAAGTTTAAATCTAACATTATTTTATAAGATTCTTATTTTGAATTTATGAGAGAATATCTTAATTTGGGACATATGGAACTTATTCCTAAAGATGAGATAAATCGCCCTGCTGCCGAAATATACTACCTACCACACCATGCTGTGTTAAAAGATTATAGTATTACTACAAAGTTACGCGTTGTTTTTGACGGTTCTAGTAAAACATCAAATGGGAAATCTCTAAATGATAATCTTCTAAAAGGTCCCATTTTGCAGCAAGATCTAGTAGCTGTAATATTACGATATAGATGTAAAAAATATTGCTTTTCTGCTGATATAAAACAAATGTTTCGAATGATTGACGTTCAAAAATGTGACCGCGATTATCAGAGAATTTTATGGAGAGAAGATTCTACTGATAAAATACAGCACTATAGACTCACTACAGTAACGTATGGTACCACAGCCGCACCATATCTTTCAATACGTACACTTTTGCAGTTGAGCGAAGATGAGCGTGAGCATTTTCCCTTAGCTAGTGAAGCTTTAAAAACGAGTTTTTATGTTGATGATTGTGTGGCTGGCTCCAATACAATAGAAGATGCTGCAAAACTAGCGGAACAGTTAAATGAGTTGCTTACGGCTGGCGGCTTTCAATTAAGAAAATGGGCTGCTAATAATAGCAGTGTTCTAAGCAAAATTCCCGAGAGTGACAAATTAAAGAGTATTGTAAAAATCCCTACTGACATAACTATATGTCTACTTGGAGTTATTTGGAAACCTGATATTGACTGCTTTTCATATAAAGTAAAGAATAAGGACTACTGCCTTGACACAAAGAGAAAATTGTTATCAATTGTTGTTTCAAAAATCTTCGATCCACTAGGTTGGATTTCACCCAATTTCATAGTTGCTGTTAAGATTATCATTCAAAAAATTTGGATATTAAGTTTAGATTGGGATGAACACCTTTCATCTGATATTAAATCTGTAGCAGAACAATTATTTTCTGAATTTTATTTGCTGAATAATATTAATATTCCTAGAATTATTTTCTCCACAGAGTCTATCGTCACTTATCATGGCTTTTGTGATGCATCTAAAGCAGCATATGCAGCCGTCGTATATTGCAGAAAAACATCAGCAGATGGTATAACCTCTACGAATATTATTATGGCCAAAACTAAAGTGGCACCACTAACAGTGATTTCTATTCCCCGGCTGGAACTCTGTGCTGCCTATCTTTTGACTCAATTATTTGAATATTTAATACCTGTGTTATCGATAAAAGTGAAAGACATTACTTGCTGGTCAGATAGTAAAACAGTATTGGCATGGTTGTCTTCACATCCCAGTAAGTGGAAGACTTTTGTAGCTCATAGAACTGGCTATATATTGGAAACCCTACCTGAGGTGAAATGGAGGTATGTACCTACTAAATTAAATCCTGCTGATTGTGCGAGCAGAGGTGTTAGATCTAGCTATCTAGTCGAAGATGAAATGTGGTTTAAAGGTCCACCATTCCTACTACATGATTCTAGTGAGTGGCCAAAATCAATTAAAGACGTTAGAACTGATGAAGAGTTACATGTGAGTAAATTATTTGCATTTCATAATGCAACAACTTCCAAATCGGATGACACCCCCTTAGATGTTTGTGCTACTTTAAATAAAAGAATATCTAATTTTCAACGCATGATACGAGTACTTGCTTACTGCTACCGAGCTGTAAAATTTTTGAAATCCAAATCTGGACATGATTTACCGCTATATGTTGATGAACTAAACCACGCAGAGTATGTTTTATATAAATACCATCAGAACTTGGATTTTCTTGAAGTCATAAAAAATATTAAGAAAAACGTTCCTGTAGCTAGCAAAAAGTTAAGAAGATTATCACCATTTCTGGATGAACACGGAATACTGCGTGTAGGGGGGAGACTTTCTAACGCTGATTTACCTTATGATAGTCAACATCAAATCATTCTATCAAAGGATTGTCCTATCACATTTAAAATTGTTCATGCATGTCACTTGAGTAATATGCATGCTGGTGTAACATTAATGATTTCAACCTTACGACAGAAATATTGGATTATTGGAGCTCGAGAATTAGTTAAACGTGTATATCGCTCGTGTAAAGTTTGCCATCGTTACAGTGCTAGATCTAATGATCAACTAATGGGAGACTTACCTAAATTTCGTGTAAACGCTGCCTATCCATTTTATGAAGTTGGGTGTGACTATGCAGGTCCCATTATGTATAAATTACATAATGGTCGTAAAGCACCTATTGTAAAGTCCTATGTGGCAGTGTTTATTTGTCTAGTTACAAAGGCCGTTCACCTGGAGCTGGTTTCTGACCTAAGTGGTGATGCATTCTTAGCTGCATTAGACAGATTCGTTGCAAGAAGAGGACTTTGCGGACACATTCATAGTGACAATGGAACTAACTTTCAGGGAGCTGCTAAAAAACTTGGCGAAATTTACGAACTGGTAAAGAGTTTTGAATTTAATACTAATGTTTCGAACTTTTTGTCTTCTAAAGGTATACAATG
Organism: Nowickia ferox; assembly: GCA_936439885.1. Taxonomy (NCBI): domain Eukaryota; kingdom Metazoa; phylum Arthropoda; class Insecta; order Diptera; family Tachinidae; genus Nowickia; species Nowickia ferox. Next base: position 45,317,433 of record OW387026.1, read on the forward strand.
GCATTTTATCCCGCCTTCTGCACCACACTTTGGAGGCGCTTGGGAATCCACTGTGAAAAGTATGAAGTATCATCTTAAGAGAACTATTGGTCAAGCTACTTTAAATTATGAGGAATTAACTACACTGTTAACAAGAATTGAAGCGCTATTGAATTCTAGACCATTGGTGCAAGCTGACTCCGATGATCTACCCTATATTACTCCTGGTCATTTTTTAGTTGGCAGACCTTTGAATGCTCTACCTGAAGTTGATGTTACCCACCTAAAGACTTCTAGTCTTTCTAAATGGCGATTAATCCAACAGTTATCGCAATACTTTTGGTCACGATGGTCTAATGATTATCTTCTGTCGCTTCAACCTAGGACAAAGTGGCAGACAGAAAAATGCAATTTGATGAAAGATGATGTCGTTTTACTACGAGATGAGAACATGCCTCCCACATGCTGGAAACTTGGTCGAGTGATAGAAACTCATGCTGGTTCAGATGGCTTAGTCAGAGTGGCTACTATAAAGACTGAAACATCCACCTTTAAACGTCCGATTACTAAATTATATCCCCTACCAAAAGACGATTGAACTTCAATACCTCCGTTCAAGGCTGGCGGAATGTTCACGATGTTTTTTATTTATTACTTTTGTTCATTTAATTCGTATTGTATTTTTGTGCAATAATATTTTATTTAATATTTAAGAATCACCCTAATGTTCTTCTTGTTTGTTATTTGCCTTTAAAACCAACGGTACAATATTTTTGATCTCTTTCTTGAGTAATTTTGTTACTAATGTTGTTGTTGTTAAATGCTTTAGTAATTTAACTCAAAGCATAAGAAAATTGTAATAGTATGTATAGTGGTTTGACCACTTGTAATAAAACAGTTGCAGTTAAACAATCAAAAAGACAAGAACTTTTATTTTTCGCAAACAAGTATATTAAGTAGTGCCTGGTTTTCGTCTGGCCCTTTGAGAAGTATGGAATTTAAGGATTTTCCATTTATAGATGCGACCGCATCGAAAACCAATCGCAATTTGCCAGGTTTGTTGACGTTAAAGTGAGGGAGATACCAAGTGTGCGGGCTCGTTATTTGCGCTTCGGACTGTGCCATCTTTTCTGCATAGCCACTCGAGATATATTTGGCCATAGCCGCCTTGTACCTGTACTCAAACTCACTGTCATTTGCCATTTTCTTTTCCATGGTCTTTAGGCGATTTGCGGCTAATGTTGTTGTCTGGTTTTACCGTGGTGTCATTTAGGATTTTTCTCGCACGAACCACATCCTTTGACTCAAGTGGCTGAGTCGGCAAGGAGACGCCGAAGTTTTCGGTTGTAAAATATTCGGCTACGAGACTGTCAATTCTTGTCTCTTGTTCCTGTCCAATGGCGTGTTAGTGGCAATAGCGTGTTGGCTGAGTTGAATGGTTTTTACATTTGGCGTAAGGTGACAATTATCCAACCCGATTAAAACTTTAGGTACAGCGTCAATGTATTCGGCAAATGGTAAGCCTTTTAATTGCAGCAATTTATCGTGGAGCTCTTCTAAGTCTTTGTGATGGCAAATTCAATTATGGTACAGTGTGAGCCTTCATATTGTGCCATCTCCTATTTTTCCAACTCCTTTAATGTTGAGCTTTATAAACATTGATGCTACCCTTTTTGGCGGCCCTTCGAACCAACGTAATGTAAGATGCTCTTTTTTATCTGCAAATCCCATGCATACGTTTTCACGACCCTATCGTTTGGGTCACGTATTTCAATGGGTACGAGCTTATACAGTAATTTTGTCTGCTTTGGCGAAAAAGACTTGTTTTGTATCATATTGACTTGTTTAGTATTGTCCACGAATTCCTGATGTATTACGATGTTATGAAACTTTTTGCAATCTTTAATACTGCAGATTCTTTTTCTTCTGCATTGTGTCAGATTATGCCCCTGGCGTAGGCATGAAAAGCAGAGCCGATTGCTCTTAACGAAATTCCAGCGATCCTTTGTTTTTGTTTTCGATTGACGATTTCATTCATTGCTAGTACCATAGGCGGCGTTGTGGGCATAACTGATTGATTTGATTTGATTGATCCATGCATTGAAATGTTCCAATGTAGGAAATGGATTAATCGTCGACGAATAATTCACCCATTCGATTCGTTTTGTCATGGGCATTTTGGCAATGAGTTTGGATCTGGCTAACTGAAGTGTAGACTGCGCTTGGCGCAGATTGCGAAACATTTGTATGATTGTTGGCGACAATCGTGTTGTTATTTTGTACGCCATTTACTACGGCTGATTGATGACTGATACACTGTAAGTCTGCAGCAGATTACGGCAAGTTTGTCGCAGCATTTTTTATCGTCAATTCTTCTTGTAAGTGTGCCCTTTTTACCTCGCTATCTAAAAGCTTTTGCATTGCGCGTTGATGGTTAACCTCTAGGATTTTAAGCCTCTCCATTAAACAGCTTACTATATCATGTGAAGCGGCTTCCCGTTGTTTAACAATGGTGAAGTCATCCGTCTCTTCCGATGGATTGGCATTTCCCTCAGTAGCTTTAATTGGCGTTGATGAACCGGACATGTTCACATAAAAGTCTTCAAAGTGTTGTGGCAAGTTTCTTTTTGTAGAACGCTGACTTTTATTCTGCATACTATGTATATGCCACAGAAAGTAGAATTCTTTAAAATGGTGTCTCTGTCTTCACAAAATGGAACCAATGAAATAAAATTGTTGCAGCGCAACAAAGCAAACCCTTAACAGAAGAAATAAATCAATAAAATCAGGGATACAAATGTATTATTTATTTTTTAATTTTATACATTTATTGAACAATACTTATTTGAAATCCCGAGACACATTTATTTCAGTTCCGTCTTTTATGTTCTACTTTTATATGAAAAAGAAAAGAAAGGAAGTAAAATGCTTTAATTTTTACATATTTGCAATCTCTTTGGCAAAAAGTGTCATCAATGTTGCGGTGATCTTATAGACCGCCGACAAAAATTGTAAAAATTTTTACTTGCTGATTTTTTGTTTCTTATATTTTCTGTTATTCGTTTTTATTGTCTTGCTATACAATTCATAACAAACTTACCGGAGTTGTCCCTTTGTTTGTTTGTTTTATTTCGATCTATTTCTTGAAAAGAATGGATGAACGAATGAACTAACTCGTTCTATTTAAAATGTTTCAATTATATGAATACTCCTGAGATTAAAATTCTTAGCATTGTTTCTTGTATTTACCCTTTTTGGTACCTCTTTTGGGCCCTTCGAATAAACATAAATATTTTATTATCCCAGCTTCTACTGAGCGGTAGGAAGTCATAGAAAATTATTTTTACATGTATGTCATGTGAACCTTATCACTAACAAAAAACGTACAGCTACGTTTTCACCCCCAGAAGAAAAGAACGCTTCAAAAAGCTTTCTGCTACGTTCAATAATTTAAAAGATATGATAAGTGCAAAAAGGTACTAAAATTCTGTTTTACTCCGTTTTAACCCCTAAAGATACCGAATTTACACTTTTTACCAATTTTTACCCCCTTAGCACTCTGGGCCCATCGATTATACATTTTAGTATTTCAGCTTCTACTGAGGGGTAGGAAGTCATTGTAAATTATTTTAACATGTATATCATTTGTACCTTAACATTAACGAAAAAAGTACCGAAAACGAATGCTATTTTACCCCTTATAAGTGCGAATTTTCAAAAAGTACCAAATTTCATTCGAGATTCCGTCCAGAAGAAAAGAACGCATAAAAGCATAAAAAATCTTTCTGCTGCGATCAATAATTTAGAAGATATGTCGATTAAAAAAAAGGTACCAAAATTCAGTTTTTAACCCCTAAAAGTACATATATTGAAAAGGTACCACACAAGTGTAGGCTTATTTTTTAGTAGGATGCATATGCTTTTAGAATTTGGAGTCTATCTATCGTAGTTTCCGATATATAAAGATGCAAATATTATGATGCTTTTTTACCCCGTTCACAATTAAATTTCCGAAAATCCCTTCTTAGTGGATCTATGAATTGTTAGGGGAAGCTACACACCAAATTTCAGCTCTCTAGCTGTACTCCTTTAGGCTGGGCGATGATGAATCAGTCAGTTACTCAATAACGTTACTCTTTTATATACGGCTATAATTCAAGAAAATCGTCGGATCACTGTTAGAGACGTAGCTTCAAAGTGGTGTGAAACAATAGGAAAACCCGTAAAACGTGAATTTACGCGCCAGCAAATGAAAAATATAGGTTATGGTTTTTATAAAGTTAATTACATTTGATGTCGCAAAGAGCATTTCATTACATTAATTTTTTAGGCCAAAGAAAAGCCCTTACTTACAGCACTTCAAATGAAAAAACGTTTATTATGGGTAAAAGAAAAACGTTCTTGTGTACAAAGGCAATGGGATACCATTATTTTTAGCGATGAATCAAAGTTTGACGTATGTGTCGGTAATGTCCGAAAAAGGGTTATTCGTAAAAGAGGCATATAATAAAGACTGTCTAAAGCGCACTGTTAAGTTTCCAGCTAGCCTCATGGTGTGGGGATGCATGTCTTCCAAGGGTGTTGGATAGCTTCACTTCATCGATGGAATAATAAATGCTTCCTTCCATCGGTGTCAAAACTAATTTTCTATGAACATTTGATTAATAAACCTTTTATAAAATTAAAATATTTTTTACGAATTAGGCCCTAAATATTCACAAAATAATAATAGCAAAAATCAATTTATCTGAACATAAAAAAAAAAAAAAATATAATAAGTAAGTCCCTGATCTCAAAAACCCTTTAGTCAGTTTGGCGAGTTTGGGACCAATTATTTTTTATAGACCTCCAAAGACTTGGAAAATCAGTGCGCCCTCAAAAAATGGTGTTATCAGTTTTTGGCCAACAGCTGGTTCAGACTTGGTGATAGCCTTTTATTATATCCTTATATGGCAATAATGTCCACTAAATAAATCTCATTAACATTTTACGCCAAAAAAATCAATTGAGTGAGGAAACAATTTTTTCACTTCTTTCCGAGCTCCTAATTTCTTTTTTGCTAATTGGTCATACCGAGCATTTTTTAGCATTTAGTCGTTTTCAGAATTTTTCGGCGCTAATTTTTTTTCGAATATCATATAATTAATTAAAAACAAACAAAAACCGCAAACATAGTGCCCTTGAGGAATACTCTACATGAGAACCTCAAAAACAAAAAAATGTGAAGTGAGTTCAAACGTTCAGAAATGCATATTTTACTGTGAGTTCTGAAGCTCTCAATGTTAATAATAAAAATAAAAAATCTGATGATAGTCTTTTTCTAACGGCAAAGCCTCTTTTTCGTCACCGATCAACTTCGCTTTGTCCAATGCCAACTAGTGATTTTGATTGTTAACTTAACAGTTGCCTAGTACTTTTTCACATAAGTCAGCGATATCATCCGCTCCGGGCTCGTGTTCATCACTAAACCAAGTTATCACTACAGATAACAGTAATTCAAAACCAAAGGTACAAGTAAGAATGGACAGATATATAACCGTGGTAAAGCGTGGGCGAAGCCCAAATTCTTCTAAAATTTCATCAGCTCCAAAGATGTCTAGGGATAACAGTGCATCTTCTAACAATCGTCAAAATCGTTATCCATTATTGCAAGACAAAAACGACAAGCCCGCAAAAGTCTTTTAAGCCACCACCTATTTATCTGAGAGAAAAAAATTTTAACGCGCTTCTAAAAAAACTACTGTCGACCATTTGTGAAAATACTTTTCACATCATTCCAATTAAACCAGGTAATATTGATGAAACTAAAATCCAAATATATGATGAAAAAGATTTCCGAAAAATTGTTAGTGAATTCGAAAAAAATAAAACAAATTTTTACACACACCAACTTAAGAGTGCTAAATGCCTACAGATAGTATTAAATGGCATAGATTCATATGTTGAGCCCGAAGAAGTAAAATGTGCACTTGTCGACCAAGGATTTAAGGTAAAAAATGTTACCAACATAATTAACAGAGAAAAGGTCCCCCAACCCCTATTTCGGGTCGAACTGGAGCCGAATGACATAAAATTTAAAAAAATGAAACCCATCCAATTTATAGCGTAAATTATCTCTTACACCGAAAAATCACAGTTGAAGAGCCACGTAAGCGTTCAGGTCCCGTACAGTGCCATAATTGCCAAGAATATGGCCATACAAAAGCTTATTGCAAATTACCTACAGTTTGTGTTATCTGCGGTGAATTGCATGGTACTGCTAGCTGTACTAAGCCAAAAGATCAATCAGAAAAAAATTTTAGTAATTGTGGAGGTAATCACACCGCTAACTACAGCGGATGTCCTGTATATTCTTTCGTTAAGCAGGCTATGGGTCAAAACCCAAATTAACTCCAGCTCAACAATTAACGCGAACTCCGCCACTTTTGCTCAAATGAGCCAACCAGTTACTTCACGTGTATCGCATGCTGATGCTGCTAAGACTAGTTCTATTCGCACACAAAATGTTCCACCGCCAAATAATTCAACGAATGCAAACTCAAGCTTTAACTTTAGTCGCCTTGAAGCTACTATTGAGAATTTGGCGCTCACTATAAACAACTTTACTACAAATATGACTAATATGATGCAAGAAATGCTGCGAATGCAGAATACACTGCTTCAAGCATTAGTTAACAAACCATGAATACGTTAAAAATATGTTTCTGGAACGCAAACGGCATTCGCCAACATAAAAATGAACTTGAGTACTTTCTCATGGAAAAAAATATTGATATAATGTTGGTTTCTGAGACTCATTTGACCTCAAGAAGCTTATTTAAAATAAATGGTTACACTTTATATGATACAAAGGACCCTAGAGAGAGAGCATGCGGTGGATCAGCAATTCTAATTAAGTCAAGACTCAAGCACTATGTCCTTGACAACGTTACTGAAGAATATACGCAAGCAACGAATATTTTCGTAGACAATTTTTGTGCGAATTTCGTGATATCATCAATTTACTCACCTCCCAGATTTTCAGTTACCGAAGATCAGTATGAGAAGTTCTACAAATCGCTTGGATCTTGTTTCCTGGCAGCTGGTGACTACAATGCAAAACATACGTACTGGGGCTCGCGTCTTGTTACACCTAGAGGTCGAGCGTTGTTTAATACAATTTCAAAAATGGGCTTAGATGTCATTTCGAGCGGGGAGCCTACTTACTGGCCTACTGACGTAAGAAAAAAATAAAAAAATTCCAGATGTTATAGATTTTGGCGTTACGAAAAATATTCATAGAGACTTAATTCACGTAGAGGCCTCTCTAGATCTGTCCTCCGATCACTCTCCCACAATAGCTACAATTTTCAACCCACTAAGGAGTGATTTAACTAACTCATATGTGAAAATGATTAATGGGGTCAACTGGCTAGGATTCAAAAAATATCTTAGTAGTCACTGCGTAGAAAACATTCAGCTAAGATCACCTGATGATATTGAATTTAACATTGCCAATCTTAAAGAAAATATTAAACAGGCTGCTGAACATGCCACTACCTCCTATCCGCAGACTGGCTTTAATAGAATTTATTCCACGGAAATTGAACGTCTTGTATGTGAAAAAAGGAGAGCTAGAAGAGAATGGCAACAACACAGATCACCCCTAAATAAAATCAGACTTAAAGAATGTACTAAACGACTCAAAGAGCTGCTATCGTCGGAAAAAACTGCATTACTGGAAAAGTATTCAGAAGGTCTTGATGTAACGTCAGCATCTAATTACTCTTTATGGCGCGCTACTAGAAATCTTAAAAGACCCGTTGCCTTAAATCACCACTGCGTTACTTCGTCCGGAGGCTGGGCGAGAAGCAATAGTGAGAAAGGTAATTTATTTTCTGAGCATTTAAAATCTGTATTTACTCCCAATTCATGTACGGGTGCTGCCGAATTACTGAGTGTAGTTTCTCTACCCCCTCGTCCCTTCAGGTTTAAGTTGCGTGAACTACAAAAAATAATTGCTGAACTCAACCCGAAGATAGCTCTAGGTATTGATGGCATTAGTAACAAGATGCTGATGAACTTGCCTCATATTGCAATAAGAATCTTGCTATTTATTTTTAATGCTATTTTACGAATGCAGTATTTTCCAAATAAGTGGAAACTTGCCAAAATAAAAATGATTCCAAAGCCGGGCAAAGATCTTACCAAGGCTGAGTCATATAGGCCTATAAGCTTACTATCAAAGAAGAACATTTGAAGAAAAGAAGTATTGTTCTGCTGTCTTTATTGATGTTTCTCAGGCATTTGATAAAGTGTGGCACGAAGGCCTAGTTTTAAAATTGAAGACGTACCTACCAATAAACATACAAAAGCTTTTGGAAAGTTATATTATTGATAGGAAGTTCACTGTTGTGGAAGGAGAGTTCACGAGTGTGCCCGAATGTATATCTTCCGGTGTGCCACAGGTCAGTATTCTGGGGCCAGTCTGGTATCTAATATATACTTGTGATATGCCTGTGAGCAATAACATCCTAACTTCTACATTTGCCGATGATACAGCCTGTATGAGTATACACAAAAACCCTGATGAGGCATCCCGCAATCTCCAAGAACACATTACCCAGCTTGAAATATGGTTGAACTTATGGAGAATTAAAGTAAATGAACAAAAGTGTGTCCACATAACGTTTACTGTAAGAAGAGATACTTGCTCTCCCATTCGAATCAACAATTAAAGTATTCCTGAACATTCTCAAGTGAAATACCTTGGCATACACCTTGATCGAAGGCTTACATGGAAATATCACATTGACTCTAAGTTAACTCAAATGAAACTTAAATTAACTCAAATATATTGGTTAATTAGCAGAAATTCAACACTCAGCCTAGACTGCAAACTTTTTATATACAAGTCGCTTTTGAAGCCACTGCTTCAGCTTCAAGTGTTGAGAAAATCCAACGAAGGCAAAACAAAATTTTACGTTTGATAACATCGGCTCCATGGTACATCAAAAATTCAATTGTACATCGCGATTTAAATATGCCAGTAGTGACTGAAGAAATTGAAAAATACGCCGGCAAATATTTAACAAAACTCGAGAAACATCCTAATCCGCTCGCTCGTAATATCTTGAACTTTACTGGACATATCCGCTTAAAAAAGAGGAACACAAGGGCTCTTTTTCTCAACACTCCAGATGGGACTTCTTGAAAATACGTTTATTTTTTTTTCATTTTTGATTATCTCTACTTATGTATTATTTATAACTATCACTAAGTTTATGTCCGACACTGGTCGGGCATAATATTTATATTTAGATTTAAGATTTGATTGCTTATTGTTAGTTAATTTTTGAAGATACAATAAATAAATACATGGAAAAAAAAAACAAAAAATATAATTAATGCACACTTGTATTGAGATTCAGTAACAATTTGTACAATTTGCCGCCCGCACTTTAATTGTTTTCAGCATAATTTACAAGGGCTAATAGTTTTTCACTAACAATATTTGGCCAAGCAGCAACAAAACCTTAAAGTAGTAAATACTTAAATTTGCAACCTAAGAAATGCAACAATAACAAAATAATTAAAAAAATGCAAATAAACTAACTAACTAGTAAAAAACGAAAATGAAACTTCCAAATTTATTTAAAGTAGCAATCAGTCAAACCGAAAACTGTTCGAACATTTCGTCTACTGAAGTTCTTCATTGTGTATAACTACGTAAGCAGAAGCAAAAGCACTTGTTAATACCTTCTAATTAGAGTGCGCTCTGGTGTCGTAGATAAACATGTAAAATACACTTAGGCGAACTGTCGCTAAATCTCAACAATGCACAATAGTCTACTCAAGTGCTAAAAAAACTGACATTGCACCGATAAATTAGCGGGTAAAGTCAGAATTATATCACAAAACATACAGAAGTGTCACGAGACGGAAGATAAGGGTATTTCTCTGTTTGTCTCCTTTTCCCTCAAATTTTGTCGGCGATTTTGTTTTGATTCTTCTTTTTAGTGCAATAAAACTACAACGCTTTTTATTATCTGTGTTAATTGGTAAGTAGTAATACACTACAATATCAAATACACTATATTTTTCACTTTTTTCCACAAATTTTAGAAAACCTGATTCAAGCTTTTATTACCTGTCACTTATTTCACTTCCGTGTATTCTGTGATTGTATTCTAAATTGTTCATTGATATTAACAGCGGTGGTAACGATGCTAGCCCCTCAGTCCAGAGTTAGTGGGTTCGATTCGCGCCATAGACCCTGGGTGTTTTCTGCAGACAAGGTAACCGCTTCGCGGTTGTGTTTGTTTAAAAAAAAAATTCACGAAAATTATAAATTATTCTAACGTTTTAAATTTTTAGGGTTCTGGAAATTTTGATGCCAATAAAATCTTGCCGTCCTAGGCTCGGGCTCCATGGGCCTAAGCGTAAGTCCATCACCGAGGTTAACGCTTAAATTAGACGTGTCATAACCATAGTCATACACATCAGCTGTTTGAACCAAACAAATGGGCAATACTGTATTAACCAATTGAATTTTGGTCTTAGTTATGGCTATGGCAATTTGGTATGGCACGTCTAATTTCAGCTTAAGTGAATTTTTCTTAGGCAAGCTATACACTTTGCGACCGTCGGTACAACACTTTGGTTTACCAAGTTGAGTGGTTTGATCACAAACTATAAAACAACGTTTAAACATGGCATCGGGTAACATTACGCGTATTGTAGTCGGCAATTTTTTGGTGCAAAACGAAGAAAAAAACGTAAAAAAGACGGAAAAAAATTTGGTCAATGTAGTGGCTTATATACACATATGGCCAATAAATCTTTAATCTATGAAAATGCATATTTTTCGATTTATGTGAACAAATATCAGATCTTCGTTTATATTCATTGCCTGCAGCATTAGACTAAATAAAAATAACAATAAAAACGTAACATTTTAAATTAATTAGCATACTATGCGAAAAAAACACGAAGTTCACTTGGCCATTAAAATAGGTACCAAAAATAGGTTGTAGTCCTAGACTAGAAATACTTAAGCAATACAATTTAAAACTTAATGCGGGAAATGTTGTTTCTTAAGACCAGAAGTCTTGTACTTGGGACACTTGATTACAAAAGATGGTATTAAGACTGATCCATCGAAACACAGAGTAATAGACAACTATCCAATTCCAAAAAATAGAGACGAAGTTAGAAGATTTGTAGCATTTTGTAACTACTACAGAAAATTTATTCCGAACTTCGCAGAAATAAGTGCATGTCTTAATAACCTGTTGAAAACACAAAGTTACATTCTCATGGACAGAAGAATGCCAATTAGCATACGAAACACTAAAAGATAAACTAATAAACCCTCCTATACTGCAGTATCCTGATTTTGAAAAACCATTCATTCTGACCACAGATGCATCAGTTATAGCTTTAGGAGCAGTACTCTCGTAAGGCAAAATAGGAAATGATTTGCGAATATCTTATGCAAGTCGCACTTTAAGCAAGCACGAAAAAAATAAATCTGTTATCGAAAAAGAACTTTTGGGTATATATTGGAGTATACAGTTCTTTAGACCATATTTATATGAAAAAAAATTCACTGTCGTCACAGACCACAGAACTCTCATTGCTTTATTTCCCCATAAAAACTCATCTTCAAAATGAACTAGAATAAGACTAGAGTTATAAGACTATGACTTCGACATAATATGCAAAAAGGGGGATAATAACACTAACGCAGACGCCCTATCACGTATCGAAAGAAATTCGAAAATATTAAAAGACATGAAACCTCTCTATATCGATGAAAGAGAGAATAAAACCTTGGCAATAACACGAAGTATGTTAAACAATGAAATGAAAAATAAAGTTAATAATGAAATGAAAGTTAACAATAATAAAAAATGAGGAGATTGATCACCTCCAAATGTGGGAAAGCACGTCAATAAATGAAAATAAGAAGCTTCAAAGATTAGTATTCATCTATGATAACAAGCTGCAGCAAAAACCAAAAGAAAAAAACATTTATGGAGAAACCTTTATTGAAATTAAAAAAATTAAAATTTAAAATGTACCTATTATATATGATAATGATGAAATTTTCAAATATATAACGGCCAAAAAATTAGCAAAAGAATACAATAAATTAATTAAAAATAATATTGATATAATTATATACAGAATGCAAAGAAGAATAAATGATAATATAGCAAAGTATAGATTAATACAGGAATTTCATGACTGACCACATGGAGGACACTTTGGAATTAAGAAAACAAAACAAAATGGTGAAGAACTATGTCAGAACATGTGACCTGTGCCCAAAAAAAAACAAGCAATTAAAACATTGCAAAGAACCCTTTACCATAACAGATACACCACCACATGGTTTTGACACTATTGTAATAGATACAGTTGGTCCATTAAGACCATCCATGCAGTGTGAACTAACAAAATGTGTTGTTGCTTGCTCAATTGAATCAAAAGATGCCAAAAAGGTCGCAAAATCTTTGGCAGAACATATTATCTTAAAATATGGTTTATTTAACGTTCTCAAGACAGAGAAAGGAACTAAATTTACCAATGAACTGATGAGATAAGTTTGTGTATTATTAAACTTTAGGCACAATAGAACGAAATCATCGTCTTCTAAATGAATATTTTCTAAATTTTGTGGATGACAATAATTGGCATGAGTGGATAAACTACTTTACTTTTGCTTTTAATACAACACCAAATGTCGACATAGACTATTCACCATTTGAACTTATTTTTGGTAGACTTCCTAGAATTCCAAACATTTTGGTTAACGCTAGAAAAATTTATAACACTTAAACGAACTAAAAATTAGCCTTCATCACGAGCACGAGAAATAGTTCTCGAGATAAAACGAAAATTAGATCCGGAAAGGAAAGAAAATAATATAGATCTAAACTTAGGAGATTTAGTTTTACTAAAAGTTGAAAACAGAAAAAATGCTAATCTACATACAAAAGTCCATATAAAAATATAGATTTAGACGATTTGAATGTTACTATAGAGATTGAAAATTCAAAATTTAAAAGCGTACATAAAAACATCCTCAAAAAATTTAATACTTAACAAAAAAAAATATATGTACATGTATATTAGTGTTGTTAATTATTTTTGTTTTATATTTGTTCGAATAAAATTGCATGATTTTTGTCTTGTTCGAACGGACGAATAATTTTGAACTTTTATTCCAATATTCGAACGAACAAAGAATAAAAAAATATATTCGAATAATTTAAAAAAATTTTCAAAAAACGACACGCATGTGTATGAGTTTAATTTTTTTATTAACAAACAAAAAATAATTCATTACACAAGAAAAACAAATACATAGTTTTAATTACAAACTAAGAAATATTATTAAAAACTGAAAGTAAATTATTTAAAAAAGTTACGTTTTCATACACATTTACAAAAAATTTTAATATGCCATTGATTTCTTTTAAAATAGTAATTTAAAAACAGCAGATAGTCCAACTTTTTAGCTTGTAGATGGATCTTTTTTACTTCTTGATGTTAGTTATACATTTAAAAAAGGTATAAAAGAATAACCAGTTTGTATGTTCTTTTGTTTGATATTTTCAAAGAAGATTTTGAAAAAAATTTCAGTATCCAGTAAAAATGTACTGAATACTGGAAAAATTTCAGTAAGCAGTAAAAAAATTTCAGTAAGCCGTAAATTTTTACTGATTACAGAAAACATGCAGTAATCAGTAAATGTTTGCTAATAATGCACTTTTATCGATAACTTCCGATTTGAGGGGGTATTGCGAATTTTTTAAAATGGCAAAATGATCTACTCAACTACTCCTACAAGCTACACTTAGTCGTTTTTCACCGAATAAATATTTCCTATAATAAAAGTGAATTCATTATTAGTAAAAATTTACTGATTACTGCATGTTTTCCATAATCAGGAAAAATTTACTGCTTACTGAAATTTTTCCAGTATTCAGTAAATTTTTACTGGATACTGAAATTTTTTTTAGTAACCAGTAAATTTTTACTGGATACTGTAATTTTTTTCCAGTATTCAATAAATTTTTACTGAAAAAAATTTCAGTATCCAGTAAAAATTTACTGCTTACTGGAACTTGTAATGCAGTAAATATATAATGCAGTATGCCCATGTATGCTTAAAAGTAATAAACATTAAAATCCTGAGTAAAATACTTTAATATTATGATACATACTAAAAACCATTTATTTTTTGTTAAGCCCAATAATTGAAATATTTTTAAAATAATTGTGTATGTAATAAAAATTTTTTGTAAACATATTTAATTTTTAATAATACCCAAAACTAAAAGGATGAGGGTGTAGTGTATGCATACTTTTTGGTCACACTTTAATTAAATTATCAGCAATCTATTTTATTTTATTAACCCTGGAACGTCATCCTTCGTTAAAATGACTACGCGCGTTTTTATTTTCGATTTAAATCATATTTTGTGTATTTGTTTTTGTTAGTTACTCGAAAGTAATGTTGCTTTTTAGTTTAATAAATTTATTATAAGAAACTACTAGACTTAATGGAAAAATTGTGCAATATTTCATACAATTGATGCTATTAATGCTATGATTTAAGAAAAAATGCCAATCGATAGAAGGCTGAATTTCGTTATATAATAATTAAAAACTAACTAAATATCAATAATAAATCTATTTTGGTACTTATTATTGCTCACGACGTTTTTCATTGGCTCTTGGAATAGTTCGTAGTCAAAATGATGAAGGATGACGTTGGTGTACAAAAAAATAAGGATTACGTTCTAGGGTTAATTAGTCAATATATCAAATTGCAGACGTTGCATTTATATTAATATCAAGCTGAATGAATTGTTACTTGTTTTAATCAAAATTCATTGTATTTAAAAATTATGTTTACTTAGGATATACATATTTAGTATTTAAGCTTTGAATTTTTAATTAATAAATCAGAATTAATTTAGCCTACAAAAAAAAGAAACTTCTTTAATTCTCACATTTGGCCTTTTTAATGCTGGACTAAAGCAGCAGCAGTGCTAAGATAATACTGAATCAAAAACAGCAATTCATTTTGCTTGATCCTTACAAACCTACCTCACCACAGCAATTCCTGCCGCAAACTAAAATATAAAAAAATTACTTATTCCTGTCGTATTCTCCATTTTACACACAAATTCGAATTCGTTCGCGAAGTTTTTGTACGACCACAACGAAAATAAAAACAAAATAAGGTTTACAACAAATAGTGAGGTTGCAGAATTTAGGGGTAAATTTTGCCAATTCACTATTCAACTTGCCAAAAAATATAAAATCTTTGTAATCTTTCGTTCAACTGAGACACAACTTCATACAAAGACCCCACACACTTTACAATCTCATACACAACCAACAGCCGCAAAGAGTGTGGCTTGCTTTACGATGGTGATCACCACAATTCAATTGATATCATGTTTCACATCTCTAATGGGGACTGCAAAAACCTGTGTGTTAATGTTTGTACACACAGCACCTTATGTTTTTTTAGCTCAATGTTGTTCACTATCAAATTTCTAATTAACAGGAAAACATTATTTATTGTGGTAATAAAATCTTTTTGATTAACAACATGATTTAATGTAATCGCACAAGAATAAGCTCCTACCACCAGTAAAAATTCTTCAAATTGTCCCATTTGTCTACAAAATTTATATACAAATGTATGTTCATATATACATACATTCATATACATACCCTGCAGTCAGTGTAGCTAGCGAATATCTAGCTATTTCGTTAACTACCAATCGTTAACATTAACTACCGGCCTAACTAAAAGCCATGCATACGACTGACGATTTTAACATAACCCTTCGTCAGTGATTTTGCTAATCAATACAACTAATTTTTCTATTGATAAAACAATTAATTATTTACCCTTATCGGAAATAAAAGGTGAACATTTTGTTCACGTGAAATATTTTCCGTGAACAAAATTAAAGAATAGTATACTGGCACAACAACAACGCAAACATTGGCTATCACAATTTTAGGGAAAGGGAAAACATTTCACGTGAACTTTCATACCCGATAAGGAATAAATACATTTTTCAATTAATTGTTCTTTTTCTCTTTGTATGCAACGTTTTAATTGACTTCTGCTGCTCATTTTAACTTTCTAAAGAAAAACAATTTTTTCACTAAAAATTAGACCACGAACTTCCAATTGTAACTGAAGCCAACACAAAATCAAAATAATTATGCATTTAAAATAAAATAAACAAAATAAAAATAAAATAAAATAAATAAATAATAATTAAAAGGCGAACTCTTGCATTACTTGTGGCTACTGTAGTAGGTAGTCGATTTTTCGTTAGGGAAATACCTAACGCTTTTGAGACAATTTCTACTTTTAAAGCTGAAGGGTATATACAATATGTATGTATGGTATGTAACTATAGTATGAGTCTATATCAGCTCCACTGTTGCCAACTTTATCCCGAAATTTCGCGGCATATTATACATAAAAACCGCCAGAAACCGCTAAATTTTGTATTTAGCGGGAACAAGTATGGAAAGACAGCTAAAAATTAAAAAAATACACCCAATCTTCTTTGATAGCTATTGAAAAATAAATTTGTTTATTTACATACTCAAGTCTGTGTATCATACATATTCGTACATGCATACATACAATAAATATGCACTTAAATTTTTATTTAATTCAGACACACTCATGCGCTTTGGACTTTTCACCCAAAAAATAACCTATTTTCATTCTAAACACTTTTGGCACCATAACTTTCAAATGCGGCGTTTAAAACAAAAACATACGCATGTGGCTTTTTACATACGCATGTGGCTTTTTACATACCAGTTTATTATAAGCTTGTCATTTTAGCCTTTTTTATATGTAAATATATTTTGTATTTTTCACACATTTGTCCGAAGTGTTACTTCTTTTTTCAATTAATTTTCTATATTTCAATCATTAAGTTTCCACTTTAACTATTTACATAAGTACATATTTGGTTGCATTATTTGTTACTTTTACAACAAATACTGGACAAAGAAAATGGATCCGTGTTAAAAAAATTTAACGATACAAGTGCTTAAAAATCGCTAGATTTCCCGCTAACCGCAAAAAATAATTTTTTGCCGCAATTGGCACTTGAAAGACTATAGATTTAGCTTGAAAACCTCTAAATTGGCAACAGTGATCAGCTCCCAGCTAGCCTTTTCAAGCGCAGAAGAGTTCATTGTGAATCGTATGCAGAGCATTTTTAATTTAAAAGTGAAAGATACTTCGCACGGGAGAAACTGTAGACGATTCATATACAGAGCCGCAGAAGGCGCTTTCATTAGTCGTAGATGCAATCATTTCAGATTTATGTATTTACGGCCTTATATTTAAGAAAAAATTAGCATGAAGTTAGCATAAGTGACGAAATTGAATTACATAGGTGTTAACGAGTTCCTCAATACAGTTTGATATTAAAAATGGGTGCATTACGTAGTTTTAACCCACTACCTAGCGTGATTTGTAATATGAAGTTTTATGGCAAAACTTTTTAAGATCATGTTAAATTTTGTCACTTATGCTAACTTCATGTTAGTTCTGCTTATACATAAGGCCCTTAGGCTCTAAATTTTATAGATTATCTTACAAATCTTTTACGAAGAACATTAAGAATCGTATAAGGCTCATCAATAGTAATCTTGTATAAGCCATTGCGAGTGTTTTAAGAGAATCATTCCATAATGATTTGAGGAATCGTACAGTGCTCGGCTGGCTTTTTCTTTTGCAAGTAAAATATAAAAAATATTAAATTTTTTTATTACTCACATTAATTAATAAAAATATTTCATTCAACAAGAATTGAAATTACTGAACTTAAGCCCGAATAAGAAATTAATTCTGATTAAAATCTTTTTATTACATTCAAGAAATTTAGTATTCGACATATTGTCATAATTATATTGTAAGTGAAATTTATTTGCTGGTGGTTAAGCGATGTCTATATGCATTGTGAATTCTCAAATAGTTTTTGGAAGTTTGTGCATAAGATAAGAGGTTTGCGACTGTTCAAAATGTGTGGTTGAAGTCTACTGACGACTTGTTAAAGCAACAGTGAAATGCATATAGACATCGCTTAACCACCAGCAAATAAATTTCATTTTTTTATTACTTAATAAAAATAGTTTTTCATGTACTTATTAAAACCTATTATAAAAAAGTAGAGTTAAAGTTTTTTTCTAAAACGGAAACATATTTTCAAAAGTCAAAAAAGAAAAAATAAATTAATTCAAAACTTATCACATAGAAAATGATACATTATATACGTATGTATGTAGATTGGGGTTTGGGATTTCCCGGACTTTTGCACTTCCCGGATATTGGGAATAAAAAAATCGGGTTCCAGGAAACTTCCGGGAAAGCTAGTTTTCTAAACTAATTACATTTATTAAATGAGAGTTTGCGAATTATTGATTGTTATATTAATATAAAAATTCTTTTTAAATAAAAGTTAATACAAAAGCAGTTCTAAGACAAATTTTTAAGTAAATTCAAGCAAATAGAATAATACTATTACTTAGTAGGAGATCATATAAAGACTAATTGGCGACTGTTGCCGCAATTAGGCTTCCAAATCATATTATTAAGAATTTGCCTTGCAGCTTTCTCACTCTGCTTGAAAAATTTATAGCCGGATTTTTTTAGTTAAGTACAAGCAAGTTACAGTACTATACTCAGTTGCACCAAATTTCACATAGCCTGAGTCACAGTGTGTATAAATGGCTTTAATTTTTATTTTATTTCTCATAAAATATTTCCTTCAGGGTTTCAATAAAATCGTAAACTTATAATTAATTTAAGTATTGTCAACTCAAAGTTTTTACAGCTTAAAATTTTCATTTCACTTTTCAAAATTTGTTCCCTAATTTAGCAAAAAATCACTTCAAGTTCGCTTATTTACTTTAGGAAACGATTCGATCATTGCAATCATTGATACTTATACAATGTGTTATGTTATAGTGATTAAACGACAGTCATTAAGGCTGCTTCAGACTATAATACAACTATTAATACTTTTGACTAAAATGCCTCGCTGATCTTATTTTAGTTTCAAAAATTTCAAGAAACAATAACAACTCAGGATGTCAGAGTTTCATTTTCCACAAAAGTACTAACACATGAAGCTGTCAGGACGAGGAAGAGGAGGAAACTGTTGAGCATTTTCTCTGTCATTGCCCAGCACTTGCTGAGGTGCGTTCACTCCACATGGGGGCTCCGATACTGCAAGGTTTGGAGAGTCTGTCGGAATGTGAAATCGGTAGTGTGAATTCATTCATACGCCTTTCGGGTTGGTTTCAGCTGAATACGGATAGTGTATAGGATAAATGAGGATGGGCAGCCCACCTCAATCCGCCCAGGCAGCACAACGGGACCTCTAAGGACCCAAGTGGGCTGGTTTACTATAAATCGGCAGCCTGTTATAACCTAACCTAACCTAACTAACACATGTACTAAATGCATCTTGCGTGTGGTTTTCGAACAGAGCAAAAATTTTTCTCGTAGACGAATTAGGAAAAATGGTATAACTTCAGTTTTATGGAATTGTTATAAAATTTCCGTATAAATTTGAACATCACACATTTTTATTTATATTAAAAAATCATTAATGGACATTTTACTGTTTGTTTATCGTTGTCGAATTAATTATTTCTATCTTACAATAACATTTGAAACAAAAACAAAATTTTAGAATTAGTTTTTTTTGAATGAAATTGTTAGAATGAAAAATTTCTTTCGACATCAATAAATAGGGTATTAGTGCTTAAACAGACGATGAAAAATGCATCAACCTTGAAAGAGAACATAAACAATTTCATGGTGTAAATTTAGTCACACAATCAATCAAACGAACCCCTGTATTATATAACAAAAAACAATAAAAATTTTGATATTAAAGTAAAATAGGATATAATACAAATATCTTAATTTTATTTTTTAAATATGTGTGTCATAAAAGCCTAAATATTTATAAAATAACGTGTACTTTAAATTTCCCATGTTCCCGGAAAAATCTCAAAATTGTCCCGCGAATATTAGGCAGACATTTCCCGGGACTTCTCGCCCGGGAATTACCGTTTCCCAAACCCTAAGGTAGATGCAACAGCCTCTTTACATTGAAAATTTATAAAAGTTATTTATCATTGAATTTTGCTTTTTAAACGTCTATCGCTTCTATCTTTGGCGTGCACAAAATGGTGCTAAATGAACTTTAAATGGCACGGATCTATGAAAGCTTAAATTAATTAATTGAATTTGATTATTTTAAAAGTGTTCGTATAATATATATTGATAAATATTTGATGTAAAAAACAGACTAAATTTATATTGTATTTTATCTTTAATTGTTATAAAGAGCAAAAAGTACTTGAAAGAACCGGCAAGATTCTTTTTCAAAACAAATATATTTTAGATATAAATATCGTCGATTACACGTTTGCAAGATTTACAAGAGAGAGCTGAACACAAAGTGCACAATATCACTCTCCAAAAAATCATCAGGAGATTTGCTTAGGAGTTTTATATTAAACAGCATCGCATAGCAGCTCTTGGCTAGCTGGGCTACGTCCAAACACACATACATTGACATTGAAGTCCAAACACACATTTGAGGTGAACAGCTTTGAAAGCTCTTAAGGTAGAGGTCCATAGCTCGCTTTTTGCGCGTTATGCTTTACACGCGTTTCATCCTCTTGTTTCATTCTATACTTTGTTCGCGTTGAGTTACATGCACTGCTTTTCATGCGCCATTTTATTTTTGTTTTGATCAGCTGTGTGCAATTGTTTATAAATACTTTTATAAACAAAAAATGTCTATGAACAATTTCAAAAAAGAAGAGGTTTTGGGTAAGGCCGTTGTATTTAGAACGGAATTTAAGTGGGTTTTTTGAAACCACATTTAAAAAATTAAAACTTCTGACCCTGAGCAATTTCGAACCGCGACAAGAATGTCTGCAGATGTCTTTGACTATTTATTCAGCATTTTAAAAGATAGTCTTGAGAAGGCCAGGGCTATTCCAGCAGATTGTCGGCTGTTGTTGACTTTAATGTAAGTAAATTGAAAATTACATATAAATGTATGCACATTATTGGCTTAAGCAATAACTTTTCTAAGCAGCTATTTAATACAGACTTAGCGGACATGACACTCAGTACGTAAAAGTAATCGATAACTAATATGCAAAATTTGTTACTGAGAAAAGTGTGGTGAAAAGTTAATTAAAATACATCGCATTAATGAAAATATCCAAATATTTTATTAAACGAGTTTTTTTTACTAAGAAATTTTTTTTATTGAAAAAAAAAGAAAAAAATTATCCACGGCAAAATAATATTTATCGATAACGTAAGAAATAAAATATTATTTAACATCTTTAGCATTCAAGAACAGCTGACTTTCTTTCATGGTGCTTGTAACGCGTACAAAAGTAGAAAGTATACCTACTTTTTGCTTTGAACGCGCCTACGCGTTCTGCGCTTTTTGCAATGTAACTTGTCACATACTATTACATTGATTCTACTTTTTTGACAGATGCATAGAAAGCGTAACGCGCAAAAAGCGAGCTATGGACCTCTACCTTTATGTACATACATATCGTCAGTTGGTTACTGGAACATTTTTACAAAAATTGAGTTATTGATTGCTTATATATGAATAATGTGTCCTCTTTCTATCTTGAGTATATCAGGATATATAGAGCTGCAATATTGCGCCATTTCCACAATTGTTGAACATTTAAAAAATTGTTTTACAGCAAGCGACAATTTTTGAGATATGTGGCACATTTCCAACGTAATATTGTTATTCGCAATTGTTATGATATACAATATATATATACAATATATATAATATATCAATGCATATTCTACTCAACAAACATGATTCAAAGCAAAATACAAAAATTTTATTGTTGTGTTATGAATGAAATTGATATTTATTTTTTTTTTAATAAAATTTCTTTTATTAAATATATTCAAACTGTCTTTTATTTCCTCCATTGTTTTTCCTTTAAATGTCATGTTACATGAATAAAATTGATATTTTCTACTTAAATGTATACAGTAATTTAACCTACTTGAAAGGCAGTGAACGATATTGTTGTTATGATTGGGACATGCCTTAACAAAGATTTTTGTAATTTTTTCTTTAATTTCTAATAACTAGGGAAAGGATTTTCATGTAAATACATGTTTTCTGTCGTTGGTCGTAGTTCCACGTAAATAAAATATCTTTGCGAATCAATAAATTTGCGAAAAAATGGCATATTTTAAAATAAATACATATTTTTGCATATTTCATTATAAATGTATATTTTTAATACATTTTTTAATTGTTTCATGCTATAAAACAAATTTTGGTGTTTTTTGATTAGTTGCAAAGTATTTTTGCAATTCTTACGACTGTGTAAGAACAAAAAAGAGGAAAACGAAAACAATTTCAACTGGAATGAAAGCTCCTCATTTGAAAACTTTAATACAAAAATAAATATACGAAAGCATGTAAGTGAAATTTATTTGCTGGTGGTTAAGCGATGTCTATATGCATTTCATTGTTGCTTTAACAAATCGTCAGTAGATTTCAACCACACATTTTGAATTCGTAAAATGTTGATTTTTAATGAATGTTTGATCTTCTTCCTTGTACTTGATTTGTGGTTGCTTCTAAAAGAATTTCGTCTATATCATACTCATTTTTAATCAGCTTTAGCTTAGATGTCTCACTTCTCTTTGCATAAACTTTATTTTTGTATATGTAAACTGACCGATACCCGATTGTTTTTAATGCTGTGGAGTGGTTGAATAAGTTTATGTTTTCCTTACTTAAGTAATCATTCACATACATAGATTTTGTTTTTTCATTTTATTTAAGTTTGGGCTTTGCTTGCATGAGTTTTTCTTTGCATTTTGTAGTTTCAAACTTAACAATCATTGTTTGTTGTAATTCTTTATTATTTCTATCATCAGCATTCCTATTCTTAATAAAAAAAGCATCCTCAACATCATCTTCCTTCAGATCTATACCAACGTCTTTAGAAATTTTCATTAGAGTATTCACAGCTGAGATTCCATCTTTAACAATAACACCACTAAGAGTGCAATTAATTTTTACATTTTTATTATTTAATATTTTTACAGAATCTTTTAAAGTTTTTATTTCACTTTTCAGTAATCTATTTTCTTTTTGTACTACTTCTGTTTTCTGTTTGTTTTCTGTTACACCTATCACAGCTTCATGAAATTGCTTTGACAAGGAATTTATTGTTTCTTGCAATGCAGTCAGCTGATCGAGTTTGCCGAGTTTTGCCTTTATTTCCACTAGTTCTTCCTTTAATGTTCCAAATGCGTCGCATATACTCTTCATTCTCATTTTTTTAAAGTACTCAAATAAATAAAAAAAAATTAAAAATTAAAAATAAAAAAGAAATTTTATTTTTGCAAGACTTGAGTAAACAAAATATTTATACCAAATTGTTACAAAGTGTGATGACCAATATGAGGATTAATTCTGCAATATTACCTCAAAAATTTAATTTTTCGCGTTATGATTTTGTTTAAGTGAATGAGCGATATGTAAGCATATATTACATATCTGTGGCAATAAATAATAATGGCTTAAGTTGACATAAGTGCTTTTTCAAGATCTTCTTCAAGATCTATCACTCAGCTAAATTTCAATTATAAAATGTTATTATTAATAACAAAAATTAAAATATTAAAAACCCCCGATATATCTAGAAAAGATGTGATATCTTCTAAACGGCTAAACCGATTTTCTTCAAACATAGCTAAGAACCCTCTAGATCAAGTCACCTTTCAAACAGAAAAAACTAAATCAAAATCCGGCCAGCCGTTTGGTCTGTACATGGAAACATTTTATGTAAAAACTAAACACAAAAAAGACAAAACCCTTAATATCTCAAAACAAGCAATTTCGACTTAAGCCATTATTATTTATTGCCATAGATATATTGGATGTGGGAATACAAGGAGCCGGCAATAAAAAGTTCAGACAACAATGTTTTGTTGCAATAATGTTAACAGTGCCTAAATGGTACACAAGTTATACCAAAGAAACTTTTAAAAAGTAATTGAATTCAGTTATGAGAATTTCTGCAAATAATACATACTCCTGCATCACAATAAAATTAAAAAGAAACGAAAACTCATTGAATGATTGAAAACGTGAATGTATGTACAAATTTGTTTTCTTGTATTATAAAAGGGAAATATTTAATATTAATTAACCAAAGTAAACTTAAGTTTTGCTTAATTTCAGAAGCATTTTATCTTTACCATTTACATTTCTAAGAGCACTTACACAGTAATACTTTTATTGCGAAGCTATTGATACAACAACAACTAATCATAGACAAATAAAAAGAAACCTATTAAATACCAATTAAAGGTAAATTTTTGTTTTTCTTTAAATGATATTCCAAAATAACGTAATGCCAGGAAACGTTTTTTTTTTTCATGCGTATATTTATTTATTGTATCTTCAAAAAATGAACTAACAATAAGTTTTCAAATCTTAAATCTAGATATAATAATTAGGCCCAACCAGTGTCAGGCATAAACTTAGTGATAGTAATCAATAATACATAAATATCGTATTAAGCACAAAAATATTTTCAAGCTGTTTCATCTGGAGTGTGGAGTATTAGAGCCATATTGTCCCTCTTTTTTAAGCGGATGTGTCCAGTAAAATTCAAGATGTTACGAGCAAGTGGATTAGGATGAGACTCGAGTTTTGTTAAGTATTTGCCTGCGTATTTTTTAATTTCTTCAGTCACTAGTGTACCATGGAGCCGATGTTATTAGTCTTAAAATCTTGCTTTGACTTCGTTGGATTCTCTCTATATTGGAAGCTGAAGCAGTGCCCCATAGCTGTATTCCGTAGCACCATATGGGTTTCAAAAGCGACTTGTACATTAAAAGTTTACAATCTAGACTGAGTGTTGAATTTCTACCAATCAGCCAATGTATCTGAGTTAATTTAAGTTTCATTTGTGTTAGCTTTGAGTCAATATGGTGTTTCCATGTAAGCCGTCGATCAAGGTGTATACCAAGGTATTTTAAATGTGAATGTTGAGGAACAACTTGATTGTTGATTCGAATTGGGGAACAAGTATCTCTTCGCAGGGTAAATGTTAGCTGAACACACTTTTGTTCGTTAACTTTAATTCTCCATAAGTTTAACCATAGTTCCAGCTGTGTAATATGTTCTTGTAGATATCGGGAAGCCTCGTGAGGGTTTTCGTGCATACTAAGGCAGGCTGTATCATCGGCAAATGTAGATGTATGGATATTGCTGCTCAAAGGCATATCACAAGTATAAATCAAATACAAAACTGGTCCCAATATGCTCCCCTCTGGCACACAGGATGATATAGATTCGGGCACACTCATGAGGTCTCCTTCAACAACCGCGAACTTCCGGGTAGTAATATAACTTTCCAATAGCTTCAGAAAATTTATTGCTAGATATGATTTCAATTTTAAAATAAGGCCTTCATGCCATACTTTGTCAAATGCCTGAGAAACATCAATGAAGAGGGCAGAACAATATTTCTTTTCTTCAAAAGTTTTTCGTATAAATTGAACCAATCTATGAGTTTGTTCAATGGTGCTATGCTGACTTCTAAAACAAAATTGATGGTCCGGTATGCACTCATTATGAGTTAGAATTGGAGACAATTTTATCATGAGTAACGTTTCAAAGAGCTTTGACATTGTTGACAGTAAACTTATTGGCCTATATGACTCAGCCTTGGTAAGATCTTTGCCCGGCTTTGGAATCATTTTAACCTTGGCAAGCTTCCAGCTGTTTGGATAATACTCCTGACGTAAAATGGCATTAAAAATAAATAACAGGATTCTAATTGCAATACGAGGCAACTTCATCAGCATCTGATTACTAATTTCATCAATACCCGGAGCTTTTTTCGGGTTGAGTTCAGCAATTAGTTTTTGTACATCACGCGTCTTAAATTTTAAGGGTCGAGGGGGTAGCGCAACTACACTCGGCAAATCAACAGCACCAGAACATGAGTTTGGGGTAAATACGGATTTTAAATGCTTAGCAAATAATTAACCTTTTTGAGAGTCGCTTCTTGCCCAATCTCCGGTAGATGTGCGCAGAGGTGGTTTAAACTCGACGGGTGTTTCAAGCTTTCTAGCAGCGCTCCACAAAGAGTAATTAGATCCTGGTGTGACATCAAGACCTTCCAGATAATTTTTAAGAGATGCAGTTTTTTCAAATGCAAGCAACTCTTGGAGTCGCTTAGTGCACTCTTTAAACCTAGTTTTATGTTGAGGTGATCTGTGCTGTTGCCATTCCCTTCTAGCTCATCTTTTTTCACACACGATACGTTCAATATCAGTAGAATAAATTCGATTAAACCCAGTCTGTGGATGGGAGGTAGTGGCATGTTCAGCAGCCTGTTTAATATTTTCATTAAGGTTGGTAATGTTAGATTCAATATCATCGGGTGTTCTTAGCGTAATATTTTCTGTGCAATGACTACTAAGATATTTTTTGAATCCCAGCCAATTAACACGATTTATCATCTTCACATAAGGATGAGGTAAGTCACTTCTTAATGGGCTACAAATTGAAACGATCGTGGGAGAGTGGTCGGACGAGAGATCTAGAGAAGCTTCAACTTGAATTGAATTCCCAGAGATATTTTTCATGACGCCAAAATCTATAACATCCGGAATTTTTTGTATGTCTGTAGGCCAGTAAGTGGGCTCCCCACTCGAAATGACGTCCAAGCCCATTTTTGAAATTGTGTTGAACAACGCTCGACCTCTGGGTGATATAAGACGCGAACCCCAGAACGTATGTTTGGCATTATAGTCCCCAGCTGCTAAGAGACAAGGGCCAAGAGATTTGAAGAAATCCTCGTATTGATCTTCAGTAATTGCGAATCTGGGAGGGGAGTAAATTGATGATATTACAAAATTAGTGCACAAATTTGCCATACAAATATTCGTTGCTTGTAGATGTTCTTCAGAAATGTTGTCAATAATATAATGCTTGAGTCTTCACCTTATTAGAATTGCTGATCCACCGCATGCTCTTCCTCTCGGGTCCTTTGTATCATATAACGTGTAGCCATTAATTTTTAAAAGGCTTCTCGAAGTCAAATGAGTCTCAGAAACCAACATGATATCAATATTTTTTTCCATGAGGAAGTGCTCAAGTTCGTTTTTATGTTGGCGAATGCCGTTTGCGTTCCAGAAACATATTTTTAACGTGTTCATGGTTTGTTAACTAATGCTTGAAGCAGTGTATTCTGCATTCGCAGCATTTCTTGCATCATATTAGTCATATTTGTAGTAAAGTTGTTTATAGTTTGCACCAGATTATCAATAGTGGCTTCAAGGCGACTGAAATTAAAGCTTGTGTTAGCATTTGTTGAATTACTTGGTGGGGACACTTTCTGCGTGGCTCATTGTAGGAAAATTGGCGGAGAAAGCGTTTGCTGATTGAGCTGGAGCTAATTTAGGTTTTTGTCCCATAGTCTTTTTAACAAAAAAATATACAAGACATCCTCTGTAGTTAGCAGTGTGATTACCTCCACAATTACTAAATTTTTTTCAGCTTGATCTTTTGCCTTCGTACAGCTAGCAGAACCGTGCAATTCACCGCAGATAACACAAACTATAGGTAATTTGCAGTAAGTTTTAGTATGGCCATGTTCTTGGCAATTGTGGCACTGTACGGGACCTGAACGCTTACGTGGCTCTTCAACTGTGATTTTTCGGTGCAAGAGAAACTTTACGCTATAAATTGGATGGGTTTCATTTTTTTCAATTGTGTGTCATTCGGCTCCAGTTCGACCCGAAATAGGGGTTGGGGGACCTTTTCTCTGTTAATTATATTAGTAACATTTTTAACCTTAAATTCTTTGTCGATAACAGCACATTTTACTTCTTCGGGGTCAACATATGAATCTATGCCCTTTAATTCTACTTGTAGGCCTTTAGCACTTTTAAGTTGATAGGTGTAAAAATTTGTTTTGTTTTTTTCAAATTCACTAATAATTTTCCGGAAATGTTTTTCATCATATATTTGGATCTTAGTTTCATCAATATTACCTCGTTTAATTGGAATGATGTGAAAAGTATTTTCACCAATGGCCGACAATAGTTTTTTTAAAAGCGCGTTAGAGTTTTTTTCTCTCAGATAGATAGGTGGTGGCTTAAAAGACTTTTGCGATAATGCAGCGGGCTTGTCGTTATTGTCTTGCAATAGTGAAAACCGATTTCCCTAGACATCTTTGGAACAGATGAAATTTTTGAAGAATTTGGGCTTCGCCCACGCTTTACCTCAGTTATATACCTATCCATTCCGACTTGGACCTTGGCTTTAGTGCTACTGTTATCTGTAGTGATAACCTTGTTAAGTGATGTATACGAGCCCGAAGGGGATGATATCGCTGACTTATATGAAGAAGTACTAGGCAATTGTAATGTTAACGAATCACTAGTTGGCATTGGACAAAGCGAAGTTGATCGCTGACGAAAAAGTGGCTTTGCCGTTAGAAAAAGACTATCATCAGATTTTTTATTTTTATTGTTAACATTAAGAGCTTCAGAACTCACAGTAAAATATGCAATTCTGCCGTTTGAACTCACTTCACAATTTTTTGTTTTTGAGGTACTCATGTAGAGTATTCCTCAAGGGCACTTTGTTTGCGGTTTTTGTTTGTTTTTGTTTTTTTGTTTCTTGCTATGTAAAAAAAATATCAGCAATATTTGCTTTGCTTATTTATCAATTATTATTATATTTATTATGTATTACGAATATTTTTTGTATGATTTTTTGTTTGTTTAATATGTATATGAAAAAAAAACTCCGCTAAGACGTCTGTTCACTATGAAGGTTCAGCGAGAACTGAGCCAGGAAACGTAGCATTTATTTTCATTTTCTCTACGATCGGAAGTGCTTGAAATTGATATAATATTAATTTTCAAAAGAGTGTACCGTAACGCCAGATTGTGAGTATTTTTTTGCGTAGTACAATGTTTATTTAAAATTTTGTTTTTTTTGTTTTCTTTTACAAAATTTTTTTGTAAAATTATTATTTTTCAAGTTACAAAAACATTAAAGACAGATTTTCAGAGATATTATGGTTTTCCCTGATTTTCAGTGGGCTTGAGTCACGCCGTAATCTTCACCAATTGACTTGGAATTTTGTAGGTCATATCTTTTACCAATAGTCACCAATTCGGGGGTGAGAGTAAGGAAAAGTTGAAAACTCCCACCATAACATATATACCCAGTCGGAATTAGCTGAGCGCACTCAAAATAAAGTTAGCTTTTTATCAAACTCTTTATGGCTAACTTTTAAGCTAAACTAAAAATTATATCGGCATGAGTCAATTGTATTTTTCACAACTGCCTTTTTCTCGATAAGTAATTAATTAACTCACGGTTACCTTAAAACTGATGCAGAGGCCACATATGACATAAAAATACTAAGAATAACAACAACATCATTTATCAGTACGTTTATTGCGCAATTGTCTTCTCGATAAGAGTTTAACTAACTCATGATTAACTCAAACCTGATGCAGAGATTTAACAAGAACAAAATGAGAACAACCGTTTTAGAAAAAAAGTTGAAAAACGTGTTTTTAATGTTTTTTTATTTTGCTTTCAGTTGAGCAAAGAGTTTGAAGCAGCAAGTATTGCGAAAATATATAGGTAAAGTTTAAAGAGCTTTTAAAGTGGAAAAAATTAAAGACTAACGGAAAAAACAAAGCTTGTTGAACAATTAATAAAAAGGTAAGAATTTTAACATTCTAAGTATGAAATTCACAAGTAAAAGAAATTTAAGAAGACTTGTAAGCAGAGAAAATGCTATTTACTTAGATAAATTAAATAAGAATTTTCATTCATTAGTAAGGGATGAGCATTATTCTAGTGATATTACCGACTACAGTCACTTAAGAAAACATAACGCAGTGGAACTTGATATCGAAGAAACAACTTTTGAAAGAGTAAATAAGTCTGAAAAAAAGTCTTTAACAGAAAAATTAAGCACTTGGTTTTATAAATATCAACCAAGCCGACAAAGTTGTGATGAACTTTTGTGCATATTAAGGGAGGAGGGAGGAGGAGAATTTAGATGTCCCAAAATGTTCAAAGTCATTGAAAGTTAACAAAGAGTTACTATGTATTCAAACAGTTGTTCCTGGTATTTATTGTCATTTGGGAGTAAGTAAGCAATTAATGAAATTTTCAGAAATTTTAAAAAATTCAGATGAAATATTGGTGGATATAAATATTGATGGCATGCTTTTGTTTAAAAGCTCACTTATCCAATTATGGCCCATTTTAATGAGAACAGTAAATATATCAAAAATAAAAGTGTTTCCAGTTGGAATCTACTTAGGGAAAAAGAAACCACAAAATGTATGCATGTTTTTAAAAGATTTAGTGACTGAGCTTAAGAATTTGATTACCTTAGAAAAAAATACCAAAATTTTTGATACAATTTAAATTTTTAGACTCGTTCCATTTCAAATTTGCTTACTGGGCAACTACAAAAATCGCTGCTAGCTATTTTCTCCGTTGAAGTGGTTATTGCCTGTAACCTTGTATGCCCTATACATGGAAAAGTATCTCTCAAAAGGTTTAAAAAACTTTATGATGCCTAAATAGGTAAGAGTATTTGAATGTAAAATTTGTTCTATTGAATATTAAAATCACTGCTCACATTTATACGTTTTTGTTTTATCCAACAGAAGCAGTTCGTCATAAGTTAGGAGAAGACCCAGAAAAGGCGATCAGAAACGCAATGAAGCTAATAAAGAAGCGGCATTTTCAGTCAGTTTGCCATTAGCAAGAAAAACTCTGAAATTAATTAATAAAAAATATTTTATTATATACTTATGTATAAGCCAAAGACTAAAGCCTCAATGAATTAATGGCCAAATTGGACAAATGAATAATAATTATGTTTCTTTTAATAATAACTTTATAAATGCAATGTAAATAATAACAATAACAAATATTTTATGATATATGTATAAGCCAAAGACTAAAGCCTCAATGAATTAATGGCCAAATAAAATTCTAAAAAGTTGTAAAATAAATCTTATTATTTAAATTTAAAAATGACTATTCGCAAGTGAACTCATGGTGCACTAACTACTTATGCACCACAAACTTACTTGAAATGAGTTAGCTTGTTGTTAGTCTTAAAAACGTGCACCATGAGCTAACTCATTAGCTCATGAGTAGTTCAAAATTGATGAGCTATAAGCTAACTCGTAATGACCTAGCTCATTGTTAGTTCAAAACTGTAGCGCCATAAGCTAACTTATACTGAACTGGCTCTTGATTATATCAAAATTGATGCATAGATGAGTGAGTACTGACTCGTCCTGCGGCCACTCAATGCTAAATTTGATCATTTTTAACATGCAAAATGAGTGCTGATGTTAACCAGCCCTGACTAATTTTTGGCGGATAATTCAATAGTTTTGAGTTAACCCAAATTCCCACTGGGTACATCCTTACTAATATTATAAATGTGAAAGTGAGTTTGTTCGCTTGTTTTCTTCGCTTTCACGTCCAAACCGGTAAACCGATTTTCAGAATTCTTTCACCAATGGAAAGCTACATTACCAGTGTCAACCATAGTTTATTTTTTGTATCCGGTTCGGAGCAGGATTTTTATATTTAGTTCGGAATATTTCCGAAAAACACATTTTGAGCTTGTTGGAGTAATTTTCGATTTAGGTTGGATTGCTTAACCAGTCTTAAAACCGGTTTATAAATTGTTTTTAAATTTTTTATCGCATTTATCAGTGAGTAACAATTAACAAAACATTCATAAATTTTAAGTATAGTTTCCAAAATACAACGAGAGCGGAGCTGCGGCTAAAAGCTAGTAAGTAAATAACAAATATAGTTTTCTTACACTTTTGTATATCTTTTTCTTATTTTTAAACTAAAAACATCAGCTGGAAATTTGAGTAACGTTGAGCCAGATACTAAGGCTAACAGAAAAAAAGGGAAAAAAATTTTTTAATCTAGAAGCTTGGAAAATAAATGTATATCAGTCCAAGTCCTAACAAAAAAAAGTTTTGTTTAAAAAGACTTGACCAATTCTTCTTCTTCTGTTTTTTGTAAGGTAAAGCAGGGTTATATTTTTCGTATGTCTTGAAATCCTTAGGTTTGATTATTATAATTTTTTCACTGGATATAAAGCCATTTAATCACTTCTCAAATGTAAAAAAAAAACATGATTTTAAATGCAAACGTCACGAAACGCCAGAAAAGGATTTACCATATGCATGTGCATATATGAGGTTTGTTCAAAACGTATCGCGAATTTTGAATTTTCGCGGGTTACGTATATTCGAATTCTTTTGTGGCGTTGTGTTGGTACTCATGTCTTTCACTTATGCCTACAATTTCGGCCATTTTGAATGTTCAGTTAATTGTTGACAGCTGCTTTGCTTGCACGTGTTTTGGCTCGTCTTGGATTTTACCTTGGTTCGTACGGCAGCTTCCACTGAGATGATTGAGCATTGATTTCTACGTCATAACCATAAATCCACTGTTCGTCACCCTCTGAAGCAAATTTGGGTTTAAATTAAAACGAGGAAATATATTTTTAATATCAATGAAACGGGCTTTATTGGAACGAAAATCTTATGCACCAAACAGTAATCTTCTGTACATGTAATGGTTGTTCGAAAAAAGCTTGTGGATTCTTCTCACTCTGAATGCGACAATTCTGCTTATTTACGTACCCATTCAACCAGAAATGGGCTTCATCCGAAAATAAAATGTTGAATGGAAATTCAAAATTAATATCAATTTTAGTTTGACGAACAGAACAATTATTTTGATAAAAAATTTCAACAATTTGCACGCGTTGCTCTGGTGTAAGTCGATTCATAATGAAATTAAGAAGCAAACTAAACAAAAAGCGACTATCAGCTGTTAAATGGGTGGTCAAATAAAGCAGTGATGCCAACTCAAAGTTGTGACACTATAAAAAAACCCTTTATTTACGTTTGTAAGAATTAAAACATACTGATGCAAGCAGTAGAATGTAAACACAAATTTTTGCAGCCATGTAAACACGATTGGGTTACAGTGGCACTTGGGATTTTCTCTTTTTTTTAAATTACACACTGACATACCAGAGAACAGAATGAAACCATTCGCAATTACTAACAATTCATAAATTCATTGCTTTTGCCATGCATTTATTCGACAACAATAACAAATGTAATTGCTATGATAAAATTCATTGTGGTTTGTTGATTGCAAAGACGCACTCTCTTATTACAGTGATAACATCAATAATACAAGCAGTGAAATGATATTAAATAAATAGTTTATTTTAAGTAATTTTGATGTCTATAAATTAAGTGTGATATTTACGCTGTTAGAAAAAAAGAAAATACAAAATGTAAAATTTGGAAAAAGTAAAATAGATCTGAAATGTATTTTAAATAATTCTTTCATATAAAATTTGACATAAAATACATTTCAAATATATATCGTGTTTTATGAATACTAATGTAAGAGTATACGTTTTATACAAGACTACGTTGTGTTCAATCACAGTAAAAAGTATTCGCACCATTCACTGATTATTCGTTGCTTTTGCCAAGACCAGTGAACATTTGTACAAAACAAGCAATGCACGCAATAAAATTCGCAGCACTCATCTCTTTTATTTGTGCTAACCGTTGTTTTTTCGAATGTTTTAGATTGACAACAATATGCAGGTTTTTTGTGATTGCATTCAAAACAACAAAATAAGGCATTTAATCTGTTCTCTGTTACATACATACATACATAAATACAGTATAAAAAGTTCATTTTCGTACGCCCTCAACTTTAGAAAAACTAAAACTTTTGTAATTAAATAAATAACTATAGTATTTTAATAGAAAACAGAGAACAGATTGAATGCCTTATTTTGTTGTTTTGAATGCAAAGTTTGTCATTTCGTTGTGTGGAATTTCTGTCCATATAAAAAATATTATGTGAACGGAGTTGCTCACATTTTGAAAATGGCAACACAAAATGACAACTAACATATGTACATTCGCACACTAAAATAAGCTTAAAAATTTATTTTAAAAATTAGTTTTAATATAAAAAGGCTGAATTTTTCCTCTAGAATTGCATTAATTTCTAATCTGATTTTTTTTTAAATTTTAGGTATACGAATTTTGTTGTTAAATTCTGCTTTTCTTTAACACTCGAAAGATAATCTGCGTAAAATTTACGCATACTCTTTCAAAATATTGTTATTTCTCTTTCTTTACAATGAATTCTCATTTGTACTCTTTAGACATTTTACTCATTGGTCAGAGCTTTCATGAGACACACATATCGCTGCGGTTGGTATTCATATTTTTGAAATATAAGGGGTATCTGAGTCAAAATTACGCATGATTATCTTTAGAGTGACTTTCATGATTTTTATTTTTATGAACATTCGTGTTGTTTGTTTTTTTTCATAACCACTTATTGTGCATAAATTGTTAAATTTTATATAGAAGCTTTTTAATTTTCGATAACCTGACTGGAAAAATATCGCACGCCTGAATTAGGATAAACATGGTATCCTAGCCGCCCTTTTAGAGACTGATGACGAAATGATTTGTAAAGAAACGGATAGCGAGATAGAAAACCACTAGAGCGAAGATGATGCACAGAGTGACATTGAAGAAGCTTTCGAACATGTAGAGATCGAAGAACAGCCGACGCATATCGCAGGTGAGTACATAGACGAAGTTAAAGAGCAACCAGCTTCGTTGTGGCATCTCTCTTTTACAGGGAGCTATAGAGGAAAGAATATGCATTGTTGGTTGACAACGAAATCAAGTAGATGCGGTCGAATCCCAGCATTGAATATTTTTAGATCTCAAAGGGGTCCTACAGGGATGTGTCGCAATCTGCATGATGCCCTTTCATGCTTCAACAAGTTTTTAGTTGGCGAGATAATTGCGAAAATCGAAAAATATACTAATGCCGAGATATATTTGAACAGAAGTAAATCTATGACCAGGGCTATATTTCGGGATTGAAATGCGAAGTTGAAATTCGCGCTTTGATTGAGATTCTGGTAATGACATCAGTGAGAAAGGACTTGATAATATTGACATCTGCCTAAGTTGTGTCTGACTAATTTTATAAAATCTTTACATACGTATTTTATAAAAAATACTTTGTTTATTCAGTATATCCATTGAAATTACTGACTATAAGCCCAAAAACGGATGATAAGTTTTCAAAGATATATGATGTTTAAGTTTTGTTAATTACTAAAGTTGTTCTTTTGTTTTTGTTTTTTCTGATCATAAATATGTATTTCCATATTTATAACTCAGCTATTCTTACTTCAGTTATATTAAAAAACGTAATCAACATTAGTTTATTTTAAATTAATCAACAAAACGCCACAATTTAACTTTCCAAAAAGCATGCGCAAATTTTACGCAAGATTATCTTTAACGTATGTCAGAATATGATTATCTTTCTAGGGTTAAAAAGCTTAACAGAAATATTTTTATTTAAATGTTTTATTAAATGGAATCTCTATAAAAAAAACTTGCAAAAGATTAACGGTCTAATTCATATATTTTAGGTTTATTACTGTTTATTTGACAAATTTCCCATAGAAATATGTCAAATAAGCGCTTAATAAACCTGAAATATTTTTGATGAATAACGCAGTAATAATTTAAATATGTAATATAATTTATTTCAAGGCAGTTGTTTTTTTTATATTAAGGGTGTACGAATACAAAGCTTGCATACTGTATGTACTTGGACAGCACTTTGATAGAAACAGTTCAGAGGCAAATATTTGTGAATGCGAATACCAATTGTGAATATTAAATTAACAATCAATAAATCAAATATAAGAGGAAATAAAAAGATATTAGTTACATTTCTTAGATTTAGTTAAATATCAAACTTTTATTAAATCTAAAACAGAAAGTACATACAACTTAAAAAAATTTAACCGACTCCAAATATAAGCTCTGATAAGTTAAACATAATTAATATTCAATTAAATAAAAACATTTTTAAATGTATGTGTTACCCATATATATTGCTGTTCGAAGTCGGTGCCAATCAGGGGGCTAATTACGGCATTCGATACGTTTCGAAACTTAAAAATATTCCCATATAAACTCTATTGAAATATTTCGTAATTTCGTTCGATAACGAGTGTCGTAATTTGCCCTCAGGTTAGGAAGTTAAATATCGCTCATTTACTGAAACTACTTCATAACTCAAAAAGACTAGTTTGCAGGACAAAAAGTTTAAAGTGCTCAATTTACACACAACTTAACGGGAAAGGAAAATCTTATCTTGCTTTCAAGAGCTGAGTTACCAAGATATTTGTATACAATTTTTACACCATATTAAGGACGATATAAAGATTAGTTCTGCATCACTAGCTAAAAAATTAAATTTTTTGAGTTATGACGATCTTTGAGTAAATGAGCGATATGTACTTACATATATACCTATTTATTTGTTTAGTTATCAATGTTATTGCCATAGTCTTCGAATAACATTATAAATAGATACACAATAAATAAATATCAATGGTATTAAGTAGAAATGTCCCAACTCGTATATTTTACGAAATTGAGTTTTTCAGTGATTCTAAGACATTTCACAGATATACACCTCGTCACAAAAATTTATTGCAATAGAGTTAAAAATAACGCTTTTACAACGGTTGTACAAGCAGTTGCACATTTTGCTGTAAAGTTACAATTATTTGATTTAGGGTTTTACTACTTGAGACCAACGATGTAAAAATATTATTCAACTGAATGTAAATTAGTTTAAAATTCTTAGTGCTTATTTTTAAAATCCCACAGAGGTATTACGTTGATTTTATTTTCTCACTTAAAGATTTGATCAAAAGCTATTTTTAACCGACTTCAAAAAAGGATAAGGTTATACATATGTTCGTCATGTACTCGATTGTATTTTTTTTTATATGTTCATCGATTTCTCCGCCATTTGTGAAGTGATTTTAAAAATTCGTTTTTTATATGAAACTAGCTGTCCCGACATACTCATGTCCTGTCCTGTCTAAAGTTCAATAAAATTGTTAGCAATAGTTTTGTATATTTTTGAAAAGCTACTCAAAATGTGTAATCAAAGTAAAAATTAAGAAAGGTGTTTTATTTACAGTTCGACTGTAAGAACGATGTTCGAGTAACAAAACTAAAAAGTGTTTTGTTTCGATTGTTTAACTTTCAGCATTTCGTTCATTCCAATGCTTTATGGTAAACGACATTTTTTGTTTTGTTGTTTGACGCGTAAGCAAACAAGGCTGATGCTTTTCCAACACGGAAACCTGTGATATACAATTGACCATGCGAAAAGCATGGATTTTCAAGGTTAATACCGCAAACATTCAACGAATGTCCTTGTGATTTGTTTCATGTCATTGCGAATGCATGCGTTTAAATTCAAGTGCCATGTCGGTGGGAATCATTGGAATGCGTGATATCAAAACGTTTTCTCCTCTGTACTTTCCCATAAGAAATAATTAATTTGGTTTGTAGCATTGCTAGTTCTGCAACTTAAATTGCTACGTCTCATTGACTGCATTTTTATTGCGTCTTCATACTTTGTTCTTAGTGTATAACCTGTAAATTTGTTTCAGATGAAACAGTGTAATTTATTTAATTTCATGAAGCCATTGCAATGAACTTAAAATAGATTCACAATTCAGCAATCCTAACCACTGATACAAAAATTCCCTTTTCGGGAGCACTTTAATATTTATCTTATGTTTTTACAACAAATTTTTTTTATTTTTTTCATACGTATATTTATGTATTGTCTCCCCAAAAATGAACTAACAATAACTAGTTAGCAGTTATTAATACATAAGAGTCGTGCAAAGCAAAAAAAATATATTTTCAAGCAGTTTCATCTGGAGTGATAAGTATTAGAGCCCTTGTATCCATCTGTTTTAAGCGGATGTGTCCAGTGAAGTTCAAGATATTACGAGCAAGCGGATTAGGGTGTGACTCAAGTTTTGTTAAATATTTGCCTGCGTATTTTGCATTTCTTCAGTCACGTGTGGCATATTTAAATCACGATGTAAATTTGAGTTTCTTATGTACCATGGAGCCGATGTTATTAACCGTAAAATTTTGTTTTGCCTTCGTTGAAATTTCTCTATGTTTGAATCTGAAGCAGTGCCCCATAGCTGAATTTCGTAGCACCATATAGGTTTCAAAAGCGACTTGTATATCAAAAGTTTACAATCTAGACTCAGGGTAGAATTTCTACCAATTAGCCAATGTAACTGAGTTAATTTTAGTTTCATTTGTGTTAGCTTAGTTTCAATGTGGTGTTTCCATGTAAGCCGTCGGTCAAGGTGTATAGCAAGGTATTTAACATGTGAGTGCTGAGGAACAATTTGATTATTGATTCTAATGGGGGAACAAGTATCTTTTTTAGGGTAAATATTACCTGACCACACTTCTGTTCATTTACTTTTATTCTCCATAAGTTTAGCCATAGTTCCAGCTGGGTAATATGTTCCTAACGATGTAGAGATGCCTCTTGAGAGTTTTCGTACATACTAAGGCAGGCTGTATCATCGGCAAATGTAGATTTTTCGATGTTACTGCTCACAGGCATATCACAAGTATAAATCAAATACAAAACTGGCCCCATTATACTTCCCTGTGGCACAAGATTAAGAGTGTTTATTGCTAGATATGTCTTTAATTTTAAAATTAGGCCTTCATGTCACGCTTTATCAAATGCCTGAGAAACATCAATAAAAAGGGGCAAAAAAATATTTATTTTCTTTAAATGTTCTTCTTATAAATTGAACCAATGTATGTGTTTGTTCAA
Source organism: Nowickia ferox (assembly GCA_936439885.1). NCBI lineage: Eukaryota > Metazoa > Arthropoda > Insecta > Diptera > Tachinidae > Nowickia > Nowickia ferox. The sequence continues at coordinate 45,356,372 of OW387026.1, forward strand.
TTGTGCTATGCTGACTTCTAAAACCAAATTGATGATTGGGGACAATTTTAACATGACTAGCTTTGTGAAGAGCTTTGAAATTGTTGAAAGTAAACGTATTGGTCTGTATGACTCAGCATATTATTACTAATTTCGTCAATACCCGGAGCTTTCTTTGGGTTGAGTTCAGCAATTAGTTTTTGTACAGCACGCATCTTAATATTTAAGGGTCGAAGGGTTAGAGCAACTTCACACAGCAAATCAACAACGCCCGTACATGTGTTTGGGGTAACTACGAGCCACAAAGAGTAATTAGATGGTGGTATAGAAATGTGCACGTGAGTGGTTTTTACTCACGACACGCACGCTCACGCAGAAAAATATTTCACTCACGCATTTTCACGCACGAATGATTTTGAAAATTTTCACGATCACGCACGCTAACGTATAAAATATTCTTAATCACGCACATGGGGTGTACAACTTATCACGATTATAATTAATTTTTTATGTTTGTTGGTTGAAAAATAGGTTCTTACATATATGTAAATTAGAGCGATTCAAGTTGTATGGAAGCGAAATTCGCGCAAGGTGTACCCCCCTTCATAATATAGGGTTTCTTCAAACAAATTCTAAGCTATGTAAAAAATTTTAGCTCTTAAATCAAAATCCTCGAAATATTTTTGCATGTTATGTCTACCAAACTGAAAAAGCGGTAATTTTTAAAAATTCCCCATATTTTCCTCAAAATAAAAAATCTGTCCTTTTTTCCCTAGGTCTGTCTGTCCTTTTTTCCTAGGTTGGACGCGCCTTAAAAAAACCTTTCTTATCATACCCATATTGCATATGTTGGTAAGGAAACAGATTCTCAAATTGACAAAACATGCAAAAATAGACCCTTTATCAAAATGGTCCAGCTCACGAGAGGTCAAAGCTAAAGCCGAAATACTTTAGATGTCATCATAAAAAATACCAATTTTCATTTTTAAGAGGGTACATCGAGCACTTTTTTGTGAGTCGCTCTAATGTACATATGTATGATTATACATACGTATGTACTATGTATGCATTATGTTTGCAGGTTCATTCTGCCTACATATGTATATGTTTGTATATACATATTAATGTACCTAAATCAGAGCTGGCCAACGCGAAAAACATGAGAGTAATGTATTCGCGTATGTGTGTTCATTTGTATAAGAAGCCGATTGATGTTCGGCACTCTGGTACTACTTTGTGCATCCGTGCAATGACTACTAAGATATTTTTTGAATCTCAGCCAATTAACACGATTGATCATTTTCACATATGGGTGAGGTAAATCACTTCTTAGTAGGTTACAGATTGTAACGATAGTGGGAGAGTGATCGGAGGAGAGATCTAGAAAAGCTTCAACATGAACTATATCCCTAGAAATATTTTTCATGGCGCCAAAATCTATAACATCCGGAATTGGTTGTACGTCAGTAGACCAGTAAGTGGGCTTCCCACTCGAAATGACGTCCAACCCCATTTTAGAAATTGTGTTGAACAACGCTCTACCTCTAGGTGTAATAAGGTTCGAACCCCAGTACGTATGTTTTGGATTGTAGTCTCTATCTGCTACGAAACAAGGTCCAACCGATTTGTAGAAATCCTTCTTTTTTGAGAATATTGAAGGGGAGTAAATTGATGATATAACGAAATTTGTACAAAAATTTCCAAAACAAATATTAGTTGCTTGTAGATGTTCTGCAGAAATGTTGTCAAGAATAAAGTGCTTGAGTCTTGACTTTATTAGAATTGCTGATCCACCGCATGCTTTTCCTCTCGGGTCCTTTGTATCATATAACGTGTATCCATTAATTTTTAAAAGGCTTCTCGAAGTCAAATGAGTCTCAGAAACCACCATTATACCAATATTTTTTCCATGAGGAAGTGCTCAAGTTCATTTTTATGTTGGCGAATGCCGTTTCCGTTCCCGGAACATATTTTTAACGTGTTCACGGCTTGTTAATTAATGCTTGAAGCAGAGTATTCTGCAATCGCAGCATTTCTTGCATCATGCTAGTCATATTTGTAGTAAAGTTGTTTATAGTTTGCACCAGATTATCAATAGTGGCTTCAAGGCGACTGAAATTAAAGCTTGTGTTAGCATTTGTTGAATCACTTGGTGGGGACAATTTCTGCGTGGGAAAAGAATTTGTCTTGACAGCATCGGCATATGATACACGTGAAGTAATTGGTTGGCTCATTAGATGAAAAGTGGCGGAGTAATCGTTTGCTGATTGAGCTGGAGCTAATTTAGGTTTTTGACCCATATCCTGTTTAACGAAAGAATATATAGGGCATCCTCTGTAGTTAGCGGTGTGATTACCTCCACAATTACTAGTATGTAAGAAAAAATCCGCTATGACTTCTGTTCACTATGAAAGTTCAACGAGAAGTACAACAAAATAACAATTTAACCAAATTTGTCTTAACTAATTAACCACCGTTGCAAAAATTTACTTTCGCGGAAACACTTTAATATTTTTCTGATATTTTAATAATAGAATAAAATGTAATCGAATTTTCCATTACATAACCGATAAATAGATCAACTATTTACAAATGGACAATGGGCGCATTCGTTAGACGTAGCTGTTGAGCTCAACAGTTATGGAACAAATGTTACGTCTTAGAAACGGCTTGATGGATATAATGTAATTTTATATCTTTATTTCAATACTTTATAGCATTTGTAATGTAAAATTCAACAAAAATTTGCCCTGTCATCTAACAAAGCATAAAAAGGCATAGCTCTATTCTACCAGCTTTTCAGGCTGAGTACAACATGTTGACTATACATAGCGAAACAATTTTATGATGGACAACTGTTGAGTGGAGCGAAACTACTCAGCTATGCGTTTCTAAGACAAACACTCAACGGTTGCGCAACAGCTACGTCTTATGAATGCATCCAATAAGCAGTCAAACGACATTTACACACGTGGCAAAATAAATTTGAAGAATAATAAAATAACGGTATTTGTTAGACAGATTGCGAGCACCACAAAAGTAAAAAACAATATTTTATTTATTTTTATATGATAATGAAGTAAAAAACAAATGAATTATTCTCATATGAAAATTATCATAACAAAAAAGAAGAAACCATGGTGCAACAAAAATCAATCTTCTTCACGACAAACAAACAACAAAAAGTACGTAAATATATTAGGTATGTCGAAAAAAGTGGGCGTCGAAATGGTTGTGGTCAATTAAACTTGTACATGCATATATTCCGAACTTAAGAAGTTATTCGTACGAAGTTTGTGGGGAATCTGTGAAAAAAAATTAAAAAAATGCCATAGAAAAACACAATTTTAGCTTTTTCCAAATTTTTAAATTTTCCAAGCAACTTTTCCAATGTTTCTTTCCATAAAAACCTTTTTCAGAATATACACATATTTCGCTCCTTTACTGCAATATAAACATGTCTCGAAAAATGCATGTGTGGAGTTAATATTGCAAAAGATCTTTATATCATATTTAATCTTGTGCAAAAAATTTAATATAAGAGGCTTGTGTACGCACCTCTTAAGAAAAGAAAATATTTTTATATCTATATTTAGTTGTACACAGAAAAAAAAGATTTGTAAATACAATTAATTTATTTGTGAATACAATTAAAATATTATTTAAAAAGGCACCTACAACGATTTTTGTAAATACAAACACACATTTGTAACATCAGAAAACAAAATCAACTCAATTATTTCCAATTAAAATGATTGTGTTATTGACAATTGAGTTTTTAACGGAAAACAAAAAATTTTTAATGAATTTGTTTTTCAAATTCTAATGTGTGTTTTTTGTTTGTTTTTTTTTAATTTTTTTTTTTAAATTTTTATTTAGAATTTGGTTTCTTGTTAAATTTTAAAGTTATTTATTTATTTTTCCACAAAACCTACGAAACTAAATGTGTTTGGGATGAGTCGTACCGGCAATCTCTTGACTAATAGACTAACGTGCTTACCACTCAGCTACATAGCAAATCGGTTTGATCATGCAAATAATGAATACACGCAAAAATAATTTCTATGTTTTTTCTACATGTGCGCTTTGCATTGATATAATTTAAAAATAACTTTGTTGAGTGAAAAAAACCAGCCACGACGTTTTCCGGCTTCTTGCCGGAATTCACACGTATACAACACGAGCAATCAAAAAATGCAACACCAATTGCACATGACCGCGTTGGGTCAATCAACAAGCAAGATAAACCCAATACAAAGAAATTAAATTAAATGATATTTTAAAATGCGCGGTATTGTTAAATATTGTATTAAATTAATGACAAATATTGTTGAAATTAAATTTTTTTTCAATAACATGGTTTTGTTGAACATAATTCTTGTCTATTTTTTTCTGTGTACGCAGGGTGAGATCTTTTAATAAACTTAGTTAGGTATGAAAAGTTTGGTTTAAGTGAAGCAGTATAATACATAACAAATATCAATTTGTATACCTCTTGTTAGATTGAAATGCATTTTGTTACTTACTTGTATGGTTCTCTTTTTTACGTGTTTATCTTAAACATAAACTATTTTATTTATTGAATATTTTAGGAAAATACTTAATTTTCTTAAACTATCCAAGTATAAAAAATAAAAGTTTGTGGAGCATTGGTGACACAATCTTATATGTTTCATATGCAAGTTAGTTTACACAAGTAAGACCATATATATACAAACATTAACCTATATTGTGCGTTTTCATTTGGAGTTAGACATTGATATAGCAGCTTTAAAAATAAGGTTTGTATGTACGTGTACCCTGTATATATGTATGTATATGTATACATGTATGTATATGTATTTTATTTTTGCTATTTTTCATATACAACTATATATGTAAGATATTGTAAGTGATTTCCAGATTGTTAGGATTCATAATATAGGGTTTCTTCAAACAAATTCTAAACTATGTTAAAAATTTTAGCTCTTAAATCAAAATCCTCGAAATATTTTTGCATGTTATGTCTACCAAATTGAAAGAGCGGTAATTTTTAAAAATTGCCCATATTTTCCTCAAAATAAAAAATCTGTCCTTTTTTCCCTAGGCTCAAAATATAACAGAAAAATACCTACAAAAAAGGAAAATTCCCTACTTTTGGCATCACTGGTTGGACGCGCCTTAAAAAAACCTTTCTTATGATACCCATATTGCATATGTTGGTAAAGAAACTGATTCTCAAATTGACAAAACATGCAAAAATAGACCCTTTATCAAAATGGTCCAGCTCACGAGAGGTCAAAGCTAGAGCCGAAATACTTTAGATGTCATCAAAAAAATACCAATTTTAATTTTAAGGGGGGGTACACCTTGCACGAATTTCGCTTCCATACAACTTGAGTCGCTCTAATTTACATATATGTAAGAACCTATTTTTCAACCAACAAACATAAAAAATTAATTATATATTTTTCGCAAGCGTGCGTAATCGTGATAAGTTGTACACCCCACGTGCGTGATTAAGAATATTTTATACGTGAGCGTGCGTGATCGTGAAAATTTTCAAAATCATTCGTGCGTGAAAGTGCGTGAGTAAATTATTTTTCTGCGTGAGCGTGCGTGTCGTGAGTAAAAACCACTCACGTGCACATTTCTACACCACCATCTAATTACTCTTTGTGGCTCGTAGTTACCCCAAACACATGTAAGGGCGTTGTTAATTTGCTGTGTGAAGTTGCTCTACCCCTTCGACCCTTAAATATTAAGATGCGTGCTGTACAAAAACTAATTGCTGAACTCAACCCAAAGAAAGCTCCGGGTATTGACAAAATTAGTAATAATATGCTGATGAAGTTGCCTCGTATTGCAATTAGAATTCTGTTATTAATTTTTAATGCCATTTTACGACTGTAGTATTATGCACACCACACCACCACACACCATTGCCAAGGTCAAAATGATTCCAAAGCCGGGCAAAGATCTTACTAGGGCTGAGTCATACAGACCAATAAGTTTACTTTCAACCATTTCAAAGCTCTTCACAAAGCTAGTCATGTTAAAATTGTCCCCAATCATCAATTTGGTTTTAGAAGTCAGCATAGCACAATTGAACAAACACATACATTGGTTCAATTTATAAGAAGAACATTTAAAGAAAATAAATATTTTTCTGCCCTCTTTATTGATGTTTCGCAGGCATTTGATAAAGTGAGACATGAAGGTTGTGGAAGGAGACTTTATGAGTGTGCCCGAATCAATTTTATCCGGTGTGCCACAGGGAAGTATACTGGGGCCAGTTTTGTATTTGATTTATACTTCTGATATGCCTTTGAGCAGTAACATCGAAAAATCTACATTTGCCGATGATAAGCCTGCCTCTTTAGGAACATATTACCCAGCTGGAACTATGGCTAAACTTATGGAGAATAAAAGTAAATGAACAGAAGTGTGGTCAGGTAATATTTACCCTAAAAAAGATACTTGTTCCCCCATTAGAATCAATAATCAAATTGTTCCTCAGCACTCACATGTTAAATACCTTGCTATACACCTTGACCGACGGCTTACATGGAAACACCACATTGAAACTAAGCTAACACAAATGAAACTAAAATTAACTCAGTTACATTGGCTAATTGGTAGAAATTCTACCCTGAGTCTAGATTGTAAACTTTTGATATACAAGTCGCTTTTGAAACCTATATGGTGCTACGAAATTCAGCTATGGGGCACTGCTTCAGATTCAAACATAGAGAAATTTCAACGAAGGCAAAACAAAATTTTACGGTTAATTACATCGGCTCCATGGTACATAAGAAATCCAAATTTACATCGTGATTTAAATATGCCACAAGTGACTGAAGAAATGCAAAATACGCAGGCAAATATTTAACAAAACTTGAGTCACACCCTAATCCGCTTGCTCGTAATATCTTAAACTTCACTGAACACATCCGGTTAAAAAAGAGGGACACAAGGGCTCTAATACTTAACACTCCAGATGAAACTGTTTAAAAAATTTTTTTTTGCTTTGCACGACTCTTTTGTATTATTAACTACTATCACTAGTTTATGTCCGATACTGGTCGGGCCTAATAATTATATTTAGACTTAAGATTTGAGTACTTATTATTTGTTAATTTTTGAAGATACAATAAATAAATATACGTATTAAAAAAACATTAAATAAAATTGGTATCAAAAGCACAATTAAGTCCAAACTTATACACAATTTAAATTAAATTTTTCAAAAAACACCAAACCCATTTTTATACTTATTCAAAACTACTATACTATACTGTACTATAAGAATTTTTGTTCAAAATTTTCGTTATTTAAGGAACCAGATCGTTTCGAAATAGATCTATTTTTGTTATAAATATCAAATTTTAGTGATGGAACCAAACAATTTATTTTACCACCTTAACACAAGATATGTTTTTAAATATTTCCAAAAATATTTTCTGCAGCCGGAGAAAAATAACAATAATACAACTGAAAAAATCCCATTTCAACAATAAGTAAATTAAAAAATAGAACATTTAGTTCTTCTATGTTTGATGGTAGCTTATTCTCATCTAAACTTGTACAAAAATTACTAAATAAATGTATGTTTTTGCCGTAAAATTCGTCAGCATATTTTTAAACCTTCTCGTTTAATTAAAATTTTGAAATGATTCGAATTATTTTGCAAAATATGTACTAAAATTTTGCTTCTTCTAAAGATTACAATCTTATCATACACATCACATTCATAACATGACCAGATATCCCGCTTTTCATAGGTTGATTCCGCCTTTCTATTTCGCTTTTTAGAGTTTTGCAATTTTCAGTCTCTTATTCTCTTTTTATTAAAATATATCTGATAAAAATTAATTTGAAGTTTTTATTAAGCACTTCTTTTTATCTTAGTGTTTTATTAATGCATGTACTATTTACTTTTGGCAAGAAAATTTTTGTGACTCTTTAAAAACTCATAAATTTTGTTAATTGCAATTTTTAACTCTTCAGACTCAAAAGATTGCTGACCCCTGATCTGGCTAATAGTACCAACTTCAGTGTTGTCGATTTATTAAAATTTTCCTCTGTTTGCAGAGTCTACATATGATCCCAAATAACAATCTAGTCAGTGGTACCAAAATCATTAGTAAATCTTCAATGTCACACACACATTAAATGTCTATAGCAGAAAGCAATGTCTGGGGCATAATTCGTCAGTAGTACTGATCACAAAATCAATCAGGATATTTACTACTACTATATAACTGCCTCTTGCTTAAGCGCACTTTAGACTTAACTGAATAAAATGCTTAATTTTTGTCAGTATTCCTTAAAATTCCATACAACTTCGTTTTTTAAGTGCATTTTCCATACCTGCACTTTTCTGATAACTGTCCTAAATTTTTGGTAATTTTAAATTAAGAATTTCCTGGGGGTTATTATGTAATTCGATTCGAAAAGAAAACTCTTCGAATGTGTATGTTATTAACATTACAATTCGAAAGCACTTCCGTTCGAATCGGATTACATAATAACACCCCTGATAAAAAATCAATGTTAACTGCACATTGACTTAATTGCACAAAATACACTGTTCTGCAAAAAATGCATGCCTTGAACTCAAATCCGCTTTCAGTTTTTGTCTGTACGTCAGATTTTTTAATGGGCATGGCTAATGTTAACCCTAAAGCAAGGCGGTCACGATAAGTTATTTCAATACAACTCGATAACGGTTTGTTCGATTTTGATAAATTAAAAACTTAAAGATGTAAAATAAAATTATCTTTAAATAAAATTTACAAAATATTTTTAACGGTTACTGGCGAAAAAAAATATTTTTAATGCAAAACTGATTTTTTTTCTTTGAATAAAAAAGCTATAAGTAAAGAAAATCTGTAAAAAAAATTTGATTATATTCATATTAAAAGCACATATCCCACTTTAACAAGCATTGCGTAATACATTTATCCGTAACACACTTGCACCTTGTGGTTCAATTGCAAATTATATTTTTATGGGTCCTGGAATTAAAAAATATAGTAACAATAGGAATATATGTATCCAATAGCTCGGAAAGCAGTGTGGCTACATAATGGAAATCAATATCCGTCAGTACCATTAGCTCATGCAGTAACTATGAAAGAGAAATACATATGAAAACAAGAAATTGCTGCTCATAGGAGTTCAGTACGATCTCAATTTGTGTAAAAAAATGTGTGGATTTAAAAGAAATGGATATGCTAGGACCATATACAAAATATTGTTGCTTTTTTGTGAATTGGCCCTTCAGATCACCTGCAATTCCGGGAAGCACAAACACTGCACCATTATTTCTTACTGCCTTTATGTCGCCTTCAAACTAGAGTTGAGCACAAACTGTTTTCTTGCTTAATCTTCATGATATATATTATTGAATTGTTCTCTCTTTTTAGTGCTTTTCATTTTATGAGAACACTAAAACTGGTATTAAATTTTATCAAAAGCATGCAACAGCATTTGTTTATCTGCCAAGGGAGGGCATTAATTATTGTAGTGTCGAAGCATATTTCACTATTGCGCACCGATTGACAATTGTAAAATGACCACACAAACAACAACATAGATTATTTGAGTGTGTTAGTTCGCGGGCGATACTGTTCTAAGTTTTATAATTTATAAATTTAAGACTCTAAAAAACATAATACCTATATAATTAATATCTTTCACAATGGCTATTAAGCACAAAAATTTTTTTTGCGCTTAGTACGACATTTATGTATTATTGATTGCTATCACTAAGTTTATACCTGACATTGGTTGGGCCTAATTATTAATTATTGTATAATTGTAAAAAGTTATATTTTCACTTAATATTTTATGAAATTTAGAGTTTGTGAAATGAAGTACAATAAAAATATTGCACACTTGACTCAACTGTCTATTCAACTGTAGTACAATGGTTTTGTGTGTTTTTTGTTTCCCTGTTCTCTATTTTTGCTTAACACTCAATTACGATCACCACTACAAACAAAATTCGCTCCTGAAAAAGATACAATACTGTGCACTTTTTCATGGCTTGCGCTCACTTCTACTTCAAACTTTGTTATTTTTATTCGAAGACGAAATATGTGTGACATTCCATACCTTTAAAAAAAATTATTTAAAAACTATGCATTGGAAAAGTTTGATAGCAAAATAAAATAAATAATTTATTAATTATATGTAGGTATCATTTATTACGAATGCATAAGTAAGATAATTTAATGAATTAACCATTTCATTAAAAAATTAGTTATAGAATTCATTACTTTCTTCTAATATGTTCAGTGTTAACAGTAATGAATTCTGAAATGAAAAACTAAATGTATTTGTATGTATGTATGTATGTTGTGCATTACCTTCTAGATTGTTATTCATTACCTTTTCCCGCTAGGCATATTTATAAATTATTTTATATGAATTCTATTTGCTTTTTAAAATGTTCAACTTTTGTTATTTTTTGTTTTTTTTTTACATTAAAAATATGAACGCATTTTTATTTGAAATAATTATTTTTTTATTTACACGTGTGTAAATAAAAACTTTTGTGTCTATCATGAGTTTCGAACGTTTTCAATTAGACTGAAGATTTCCGAACCGCAGAAAAGAAGATTTGGTGTCCGCAATCATGTGGGAGTGTTTTTCATATCTCCTTTTCTTTGTATTAAAACCAAATATATGTATATTGGTTTTAATTTTCGAATTACGTAGATAAGATATCACACCTAATTGCAAGAAAGATTTTTTTTAATTTAAGTTGATTTTACTGTGTAAAAATGGAGATTCTATTTGATTTCACACTCCTTGGTGCAGTCGAAAGTAAAACGAAAAAATTATTCGGAATGGAATGTCAGTACACCAAAATATGCGGAAAGGATTCACTTTCACGCGGATGTAAAACCCATGCCAGACACGATTGTGTATTAATCTTTTTAGTCTTTAGCTTTAGCTGTACTTTTAGGCAACATATTAAGGCAGATAAGTAAATCTATGATAACGGCATTTTTTACTTATCTGCACAAGAAATCGTGCGCAAAGTTAATTGTGCATCTAACTCAAAATTACTGTACATATCGTCGCTGTTTTAACTAATATACCTAACTGGTATTTCTACAACTAGATTTTGTAAGTCATAATACACCTTGTCTAAATTTTTTATGACTGTAAGCATTACTGTTGTGTCTATAAAAGTAAAAATATTTGACATAAAAATGTTAGTTAGTTCAGTTAGTTAGTTAAAACAGCTACGATATATGTACATATCTTTAGTTTCAAGTAGAAAGGCCCTAACACAAATATTTGTAACTTTACAGGAGAAGACAAACACATAATAGAAACTGTACAACTGCTTGTAAAATCGTTATTTTTTACGCTATTGCATTAAAGTTTTGTGGCGAGGTGTATTTGTGTGAAATGTATTGGAATCAATGAAAAACTCAATTTCATAAAATATACGAGTTAGGTCCTTTCCACTTGAGACTAACGATATGTATGTGTGTATATGTACCCTCTAGTCAGCCTAGAACCATATGTCTCTATGTCAACACTCCTTTCTCTAGCGACAATTGCACTAGCAGAAGAAATGTCAACAACTTTCCTTTTATGCGGGAGTAGAGATACTTTAGAGTCAACAGTTCTAGATTATTTCTGGAGACATTGTCAATGAACACGTCAATAGTTTGTTTTTCTTTTTTATTATGCTATGCAATAATGTTAAAAAAATACATACATATGTATGTATTTAAGTTTGTTGCCCCAACACTTTTAAAATTGTAGACTAGGGTCACTAAAATGTACTAGTGAATCTTTGGTTGAAATGTCTCCATATGGTCCCAAAAAAGTACTTAGTAGTGCTACAGTCTAGTGTTAAATTTTTAATGACAAGCTAATGTTAAATGTCAATAGGCGATTACATTGGCTGGGGTACACCTGGTCAGTAGTCCTACTGACAATGTCACTAGTAAATCGCTACATTTTCCGCAGGGTATGTATATATGCACATGTACCTACATATGTATGTACATACATATATGGTCCAAATATACAATACAATAATCTTATACGTTTTGTTGAAAAAAATTAAGTCGTAAAGTGTGGAAAGCTCAGTGTTAAAAAACAATATTTGATATATAAATTTTGCTGCCGTAGGAAACTCACCGTTACTTAATAGCAAATAAATATATTTTTGCCACAAATTTGATTAACTTTGTACTTCTTAAAGTTATAATATTAAATATTTTTCTCTTTACTGTTTAATAATTTTTGATATTACACCGCGAAACTGATGTGAATTCTTGGATACTGTATGGGTAACTTAATATAAGTTGTGAATCGTGAATGCTTTTTATACTGTAAGCAATAGAAGGAAAAGAGCAACAAATATGTAGCTAACCAAGTTGTACACAGAACACAAAAATGTTTCTGTGTTTTTTTCTTTTTTGTGCAAGGAAACAAAAAAACTATTAAGCGAGAAACAATGTTACCAAGTAGAAAATTATGTAGGTATAAGAATTTCACCACTGACGACCACCAGGTATGGGATGGATGTTTGTACTCATAAGTTCAGAGTGGTAGTGTTTGAACATACAAAGAAAATAATAAGAATTGACGTTTTAATTTCATTATCAAATAGAAAATTTAAAGTACCATACTTACATATGTATGTGTGTATAAATATACATACATATGTATGAAAAACTTTACAAAGGTACTACATTTATACCAATCACTACATTCTTTACTAAAAATTCACAAGTTAACGTACCCATAATTTGTATGTCAAATTATTAAGAGCTACATATTTCATTTGTCTAAGCCTTAAAAATTCCTGTTGTTACTATGTACATTAGGTCGGGTCGATTTGTATGAATGAAAAAAATATTAATTATTAATATTATATCCCAGCAAAAAAATTGCTTCAAATAAAGCAGGTTTTTACTATGAGAGAGCAAAAGTAGAGCTGACAAACCTGCTGATATCGCTGCTGATTTTTGTATGGCGAGTTTCCGGTTCGGAGTGCTACATTTTTTGCTCACAAAAGCGCTTTTTTAAATATAATAAAACATGCAATTATAGCATTTATCTATAAGATTTCAAACGCAGCCATAAGAATGAATGTATGTATAAGACAGCCATAAAAGATGCTCTCCTGTTAAATTGTTAAAAAGTTAGTTAGGTCAGTTAGTTAAATCAGCGACGATATGTGGAAGAGTTTTTCAAAACTGGTGAGGAGGAAATAGTAAAAGTTTTGAAAGCGGCTTAAGAGAAACAAATAAATTTTAAATGTAATTTTGAGCTGCAATGTGTTTACATCAAGCACTGTGAAGACTCTCTCATAGAAGAGTCAATTTCACATACTACAAAAATGGTGTCTGTGAAACGCTCTCAGATTTTAAGAAATATTTATTTGGAAAAGGTAGATGACATAAAAAATAAAATGGAAGGATTTCAAGAGAGGGACAGTGGATGGACATTGCATGAAATATCTGTATTAAATGTTAACATAAAAAAACACAACATGATAAGAGAGTTATATTCCCATGCCCTATAAGTTGGAAAAAATAAAGGCCAATGTAAATTTAGGAAATGATGATGTATATTGCTTCAAATGGTCAATTAATTCTGCTTTAAGGAGTCCACGCAATACTAAAGATGCAGTAAAATGTGCAGCATATGAAATTGATAATATTTCTAGCAACATCATACAGATTTTTCATACATGCGGTTTCCAGTTGTTAAGCGTTAACGTATTTGGATTTGATACAAAAGGAAATCAAATAATTGATCACTACCGTGCATGTGAAGAGTATCGTCAAATTCACAAGAGTTTAATGTTATTGGAGGATGACGCATGTATGAAAAGACATTACGTGCTTATTAAAGACCTTTCAAGGTAAGTTAAAGCTTCTAAAAGTACTTAGTTGTCAACCTTATCATATTATTATAATTATTATTTTTATTATTATTATAACTTATTTCTTACTTTCATTTTATTAACACAATGTAGCCTTACACTTTTGCAGGACTTAACTGGGATATTCCCATGATCCTGAAATAGCACTGTATCATAAAGACGGTTGCTTCAAGCTGATTATAACTATGCCTGGGTATTATGAAAGGTACTTAGTATTTAAGAATTGTTCAAATTATTTAGATGTGCCATTCGTTGTCTACGCAGAATTCGAATGTCTATTAGAAAAAGTCGACATAGAATTAGTGATAAGGTAGTGAATGAGCAAAAACATATTCCTTGCTCATTTAGTTACTATATCAAATGTGCTTATAACGACAACTACTCAAAACTTTTTACATATAGTGGACTAGATAGCCCCCAAGTATTTGTTAAGGAACTGTTACAGGACTGCAAAGACATTTTTACTCAATATCTAGATAGAATTGTTCGACTGACTGCAATGACCGACGAAGAAAACGAAAATTTTCTTAATGCGGAAAATTGCAAAGTTTGCGAAAGAATTTTAGGTAGTGATAGAGTTCGAGATCGTTGTCATTTGACGGGTCGTTATCGAGCTGCCATACACACACACACAAAACTTAAATTACCAAATAAATAAATTCATTCCGGTTTTCTTTCACAATTTATCGTAATACGATAGTCATTTGATTATTGGAGAGGTTGAGGGTAACTTTGACATTATTCCAACTAATAAGGAAAAATATATTTCTATTACCAAAACTGTTCCGGTTGGAATTAATGGTTTTAAAGTAAGATTTGTAGATTCATATAGGTTTATGGCAGTAAGTCTAGACACACTATCTGCTACCCTTCAACCAGAAATGTTTGAAATAATTAAAAAGTACTATCCTGATGACGATAAATTTAAACTTGTTAGAAGGAAGGGAGTATTTCCATATTCTTATAAAGACTCTTATGCAAAGCTTAATGGAAAAACCTCCCGTTTCGAGACGATTTCAAAAATATTTTGACAAATATGGAGTGTAGCATTGAAGACTATAAGCCTGCCCAAAATGTTTGGCAAACTTTTAACTGCAACAACCTTCTTGACTATACAGAACTCTACGTTAAAAGAGACACTCTAATGTTGGCAGATATTTTTGAAAACTTTAGAAAAATCTGTAAAAGTGTATATGAGTTAGAACCATGCCACTATTACACTGCTCCAGGTTTGTCATGGGATGCTATGCTCAAAACAACGAAAATTCGTATGTATAAAATGATCAAAAAAGCATAAGAGGTGGGCTGGTCCAATGTTCATTGAGACACAATAAGGCTAATAATATATGTTTGATTATGATAGCTCAAAACCATCAGATTATCTTATGTACTTAGATGCAAATAATCTTTATGGATGGGTAATGTCACAATATCTACCATTTTCAGATTTTGCGTGGCTTAGCAATGATGAAAATAGTTCATTAAATATAAATTCTATTGATGATGAGTCTAGTGAAGGTTGTATATTAGAAGTGGACTTAGATTACCCAGACTATTTGCATGATCTTCACAATGATTTACCCTTTTGTCCAGAAAACAAAGCTATTTTTCCTATGAAAAAGGAAAAGTTAATTGCTGATTTAGCAAACAAAATGAAGTATTCTATTCATTACAGAGTACTAAAGCAATGTGTTGCTAATGGCTTAGTTTTAAAAAAGATACATAGGGTAATAAAACTTCAACAAGCTCCATGGCTGAAAAATTACATAGATTTAAACACTTTTCATCGAACAAAGTCAACTAATGATTTTGAAAAAGATTTTTTCAAACTATTAAATAATGCCGTTTACGAAAAGATGTTGGAAAATGTTGAATTAAGGAAAGATTTTTATATTGTGACAAAGTGGGAATCAGATAGAAGAAATAATCAGGAAGCTCTAGCTTTGATTGCTCAACTTAACTTCCACAGCTTGTCCCGTTTTGGTAATATGTATGCAGTTGAACTACAGATGCTGAAAATAAAGTGCAACTAGCCGATGTACTTAGGTTTTTGTGTGCTGGAATTATCAAAGTGGAAGATGTACAACTTTCACTATGGTTATCTGAAGCCTAAGTTCAAAGCTGACTTATATCTAAACTACATGGACACTGACTCCTTCATTTACACTATTAGAACGAATGATTTTTACAAGGAATGTGCCAAGGATCTCCATGAAAGGTTGATACGTATGGTTATTCACCTAATAACATACATGGTTTACCTTTGGTAAACAAAAAAATATTAGGAATGATGAAGGATGAGAATAATGGAGTAATAATGAAGGAGTCTGTGGGACTAAGAGATAAGATGTATGCCTTTAGAAATGTGTGAACAGGCTTAGAAAGAGTCACTTTGTCGGAATATCGAAACTGTTTATATTTGAGAAATGTTTATTATGACAGCATGTATATGTTCCGATAATACAAACATCAAACTTTTACCCAAAATATCAACAAAATTGTTTTGAGCCACAATGATGACAGAAGGTACATTAGGTATGATCGGTTACAGAAATATGCTTGGGGACATTATAAATTAAAACAGGAAGATATAGATTTACATGACATTGTTGAATATATGATTGAAGATGATGACATAAGCACAGACTCGACAAACTCTGATGATGATATTAATGAGGAAATGTTTGTAGAACGGGAAGTTAAGAATATGATGATTTAAGCACAAAGTTCACAAACTCTCATGATATAGCAAATTTGTTTGAATGTAACATAGAAAATTTAATGGAATTTAAAGAATGAACCAAAAAATAAATAGATTTTAATAAAATAAAAATACAAAATATGTACATATTTATAAAAAAATTTGTTTCATGATAGTAATGATCATTAAGTTATGGCTTTGGAATATTAATATAATATTAACAGTAATATAATTCAGAAAACCAATGATACTTGTTGGATGTATGTAAGTGTAATTAAGTTATTTGAAATTTATTATGATATTTAAGGTCAGATTTTGTAAATACAACAAAAACAAAACCTTTTTTCGTTTTGAAGTTTGAATGGAAAGAACATTATTTAATATATTTTGTACTCCTATCATATAAATTTTAAACGTTTAAAAACGAAATGTTTTACAAAATCTATATTTTAGTTTTTAAGGAATAATATATGCATACATACATGTATGTATATATGTATGTACTTATAATTAACTTTTATTAATATATATTTTTTTCTAATTTTTATATGTACATATATATTTATTTAAAGATAAGACTTGTTATTTTGGAAAAAATAAATAAAAAATTATTATATATACGAGTACATACAGAAAAGTTTTTTATTTTTCTCTTCAAGTCTCCCTCGCATGGAAAAGTATAATACAAAATAAAAATCATTATTTATGTTTTTTAATCATTTATTTATTATCCATCCTTAAATATAATTTATTAATTTTCACATCAGTTAGAATCTTATATTGCATTTTTTCTCCAATCTCATAACAAAGTCGTTAATTCAATATTTACATCCCTTAAGTGTATTCATTGTATTTCATTGAATTGAATTGAAGTTTTGTTTTGTTTGAAGCGGAGCAGGTTGGTATATAATATTCATAATAGAAATGAAGGATTTGTTTTCTTAGAATGTTGTTCCAACATAAAATTGATGTAAAAAATACTCGAATTTGAGTTAGTGTCGCTAAGTATCAGAATCAATTTTTATTTTAGAGTTTCCTTGTTTGATAACTAAAAAAAAAAAAAACCCTTTTATATTGAAACTTATATTCAACATCCCTCTCACTTTCATTATCAATTATATTTATAGAATTTAGAAAATCCAGACGATTAAGCATATCATGAATATACCCCTTATATCACATAAGATGTAACCACTCTTCCCTATCTAGTCCAATGTATTGCTTATATTTATATTTCAACCATAACATTGGCTTAAACCCAAAATCTGTTGAAAATCCACATCAAATCTGCAATTTCCAATTGAGCAAGTATTCAAACTCAAAAACCAAATCATATATTTGAGGTTTTCGTTCTTGATTATGCTGAAAATAATATTTAAACTTAGAGTTTTTCGCACTATTAATCTCTATATATATATCAAAATAAATAAGAAATCAAAAGCATATACAAATCAGTGATGCCAATTTAGCCATTTTCTGGCTAAATTTAGCAATTTTTCAACCCATTTAGCCAGAAGGAATGACAACTTAGCTATTAGCCATTTTTTAGCCACTTTTATTTTATTGATAGCAATTTTTCCATACATGAAATTTTTTGCGATTTTTCATAACAAATTTTATCTCGCAACAAAGGAACTACCAAAAAAAATTCAACAGTAAAATGTTATTGTTTTTGCATTATTATCGATAACAGAATACACAAAAATTGCGTTTAGGAAAGTGTGTAATCATTTGCTATGCATTTTTAGATAAAAAATTGTTAATTAACAACATAATAAGAAAGAGATGGTTAAATTTGTTTTATCCAAGTTAAAATAAAACAGAAATCAAAGTTGAAATAAAAGTTAAAAATTAAAAAATGGACCAAATAGGTTTGGATTGAATATCTCACGCAGTTGTTGCTACGACTATGCGATTTCTGAGAGTTTCTTAAAATTTATAGGACAAACACGACATCTATGACAGAGACAACAATGAAGTTACCCAGCAAAAATTACGGCTTCCCAGAAGCATGTTATTTGTTCGACATGAGCCAGCTAGAAGCAATACATTCAGCTTCCAAAACGCCATAAAATTTTCGCCTTACTAAAGTGCTTCATAGAAGTAATACTCAGATGCAAAAGTTACTTGTTTTTTAAATTTTCTGCAGTAATTTTCTACGTTGTTAAGAGTCCGCCTTACGTTAGTGCTTTCCAGAAGCATTTTTGGAAGAATTTGTTATCAAGTTTAAGCAATGCATTGCTTCCCTCAGTTGTTAGTGTTTCCAAATCACATTTTTTTTGATACATACATACATATATTTGTATATCGTTCTTAATTTTTGAATTCAGGTTTTTGTTTGCTTTTTGAGTACCTGAAGAAAAATTATTTGATTTATTGCTTTAATTTATAATTTTTACCTTTATTTTCTTTAAAAATTTCCCCCGATTTGCTGCATTTTTAGCCATTTTTTGTCCACATTTAGCCATTATTGGTGAAAGAATTCTGGCATCACTGATACACTGATGTTTTATATTTATTAATTATTTTTTTGTGACAAATTTTTATAAGTATCAATGATCTTAAAAATTATTTTCTTTCTTATATGGAACATGGTACAACGACATGTGTCCGGCCGTTCCTTGCATCCTTCGCTGTACCAGGGACAGCTGGCAAAATTTCCACTATCGGAGTCCTCTTGTCCTATCACTCCATAGTCCTCATTTTCAGTCAGCATGGAAATAAAGAAATTTATTGTTTCTTTATGCTCATAAAGCAATAATACCTCAAAAGACTTAAGGAAATCAAGTAACTGATTACGTACTTGGCTCATTTTTTTAAATTTTATTTAAATTTTTTTAAAGAGTTCTTCTTTTGTTGAATGCTATTTTTAAACTAATATTCTTGAAAAGTATAAGTTCTTGTTTATAATAAAATATTCTTACAAAAAAATGTTAGTGCTTTTTGAAATTATTTGTTTCAGTTACGTCAATATAACTATCTCTCTGATCTTTGTTTTGAAAATTTTTTGTTTCAGTTAGGCTTTAGGACGTCAATATAACTATCTCTTTCTATACAATTCTATCAATAACAAAAAATGTTTTACATCAAAAATAACTATAATATGAGAAAAGAGATACCTACGATACTGATCTTTCTTTTAAGATTTTTGTTTTTTATCTATTTAAAGATTGGTACAAATATTTAATACATCAGCTTACAAAAGCAGATTGAGCTATCTGTCAAATAAGAACAAAATTATAAAAAAATTTAATTTAAACCATGAACCCTCCAGATTTGATCACAAAGTTCAACTCTTTAAATAAAAAAACATTAATGCGTATAAAAGAGCTCCAGGACTCAACTAAGTATGCAGTTAAGAACGCAAAATGGATGATTAGTAAATACGGAACGGGAAAATAACATAATTTTTTTACCAAATCGGTACAACATGCTATCGGATGATGATATAACGGAACTTGCATCCGGCATATATTGCATATATAAGCAAGGAGACAGATGCTTAAAATTGGATAATGCTGCTGAAATAAATATCTTTGTAGCAAAATGTCAATACCCACAGTGGGTGGTTTTTTTAGAGGTATAGAACTTCGAATTGAAATAAAACACAAGAAAATCGTTTTAATGTCCATCAATTTGGCTTTATTGTAAGGATAATTTTATGCCATTAACGTTTAAATATGATTCCGTGCATGTGGCCGCCGCGGCTGGCTCGAATAAAGCCAATTCTACAGGTCCAATTTTCAACCACTTTTTCGAGCATATGGGGCCGTATGTTGGCAATAACGCCACGAATGTTGGCTTCCAAGTCCCCTAACGTTTCTGGTTTGTTGGCGTAGACGAGCGACTTCACATATCCCCAAAGAAAATAATCCAATGGTGTCAAATCACACGATCTTGGTGGCCAATTGACAGGTTAACCGAATTAATTGCTCTGATGGACGATTATGTCGACCATAAAATGGACGCTCCGTCCGTTGCGGTAAACTTCGCGAACTGAACCATTATTTTCGAAATAAATTTGCACGATTTGCAAGGGTTGTTCTTTTGTCAACCTGTTCATGATGAAATGGCAAACCAAACTAAATATTAATCACTTGACAGCTGACAAAATGGCCGCCAGTTAAAAAAGTGATGCCAACTTAAAGTTCTATACCTCAATAAAAAACACCCTATATGTAAAAACTATATTTTTATCAACTTTTTTTATTAATAAAACAGAAAAATTAAAAAAAAATGTTTGTGTGTTGTATTTATTTATTCTTTTTACTTATTTTGTAAAGAAATTGAAGACATAAATGTCTACATTTAAATGAATCGTAATCTTGATATTGATTGTAATTATATTTAATATTCTTGCCTAGATATTTAACTAATTCTAATGGTGGTTATAAATTTCCAAAACTGTCGAAATATTCCTTTGTTTTTATAATATGCTACCTAATGTGTTCCCGACCCTTTTGATAAATCTGAATTTATGATTCCGAATTTTCTTTTTCTCGATCGTTTTGGTAGTGTATCCAACATTAAAACTCCTCTTAAGTATGGAATGTTTGTTGAAAAATTTCTCAGGTCAACATCAGATAAGGTTTTATTGGGTAGCTTTACGAAAAATTTGTTTTTTGTTGTCCTTGACAAACTAATTCATATCCTTTCTTATAGGGTTTAAGGTAAAAACCTTTCCCCATTGCTACTGCATCCATTGTTTTATTATGCCTAGTTGCTAGAGTTAATGTCTTGATGTTTTACTTCTTCTGTATTTTTGTTGCAATTTTAATTGATGTACTTTTTGCAACCTTCTTCTTCAATCCCATACTAAATTTTGTTTGGGCTTTCATTACGTTGGCAACCATATATGCAAACGATTTTTCTGCAATACTGCTTGTAATAATTTGGAATTATTCTCTAAAAAATCTCTTTGTTTGCTGTTAATAAATTGAGGGATCCGATAAATGGGAACAAGCATCCAAGGAGATTTTTATTTACAAGAGTTAGTAAGTTCTTGTAAATATGGGGGAGGGAAGAATAAAGAAAAGGTTTCGTTAATCCTTTATTCTTTACTATGCACGGGTTAAGCAGATAAGTTACTTGCCTTGGTTATCGTGATCGGGGAATGAAAGGTGAGAAAGAATTTCTTTCAATAACGACAATATTTATTGTATAATAATTTCTTGTATAACAATATGAACTTCAAATTTAATAGAACTTATTTGTAAATATAGAGATAATACAAGTTGTTAGCACTAACTGCGGATAACAATTAAATTATTTTCTACATTTCAAAAAACTACAGTTCGGCTTTGGGAAATCCTAACTTAATACCTGGAAGTTTTCCAATCAATCACAATTTTAGTGTGGACAACTTTAAGGTTTCGAACGTATTTTAGTATAACTTATTAAAAAAAGGAAAAATATTTAATTGTGAATTAAAGTTATGCGATCGTAAGTACAATTAAATGAAGTTAGGTAGATTTCAAAATCTCTTACGATTGCATAGAACTTCCGATTTTGATACATACATAAAAAAAATTACTTCTAAAATTAGGATATTGTCCAAATTAGTTTGGACACTGCTATCTTTTGAAAGAACTCGTTCCCAAGCTTTATTTTCAAGAATTTTATCAGCTTGATGTCTACTATTTATATCATTTGTCTTGGAATAGGTAATATCGTGCTTTTCACATGCAGCGTCTAATAAATTCGTTCCTTTGTCACAGCGATCTAAACGTTTTTGTAATATTGTTCCGGGTAAACAAAACTGGTATCCAGGAAGATGTAGTTCAACAGGTAGAGAGATCATTACTCTATTCACTAAACCTTTTTTTTTTGAGGCATTTTATTGTTTTATGTATAAAATTATTTCTTAGTTAGTTTTTAGATCGCAAATTGTATTTAACACCCGTATTTTAACCTCTGTGAGAAAATAAACATTATAATAATTGAAAATTTTTGCATTGCTAATAACATTTTAATTTTATTATTTGTCCCAGAATAAGGAGGTAATTATCATAAATTTGTTGTAATAAAAAAACAAACTTTATTGTACTTAAAAAGTAAATTTTTAATTATTAATTGTTTAGGTAAAATATTAACGTATTATCAATTTTTCGGGCGGGCACTTTGCATATCCCCACAATTAAAAATAAATTCGTGAACCATTTCCATATGCAGAGATCATTTTGAAAATTGGTCCACAAACGCCGAAGCAATTTTTTAAAGGACACGTTTAGCCCCCTTCATCTTCCTAAAATTGAAAAAAAAAAAAATTAGAGGACCTCTTCCATATGCAAAATCACTTTAAAAATTGGTCGATAGATGACGAAGTTATTTTTAATCAATTACTTTGGCGGGCAATTAGCTGCGACACCCTCCTTCCCGCCCAAAAAAAATAAGTGGACTTATTTATATGAAAAAAAAAGAAATCAGACCTGTTAAATACGATGTGGAAGGAGTAAAATAATTTAAAAAAGTGGGCGAAAAAGTGGACGGGGGTTAAAAAATAGCCTATAATTCAATCCAGATTTCCAGATAAATGTTATGATAGGAAGATCGTTCAAGAGGTCTGGTCTCCTATAAGTTACAAACAAACAAAAAAATAAACACACATTCCGTTTTATATATATAAATAAAAGTAACATTTATGAAATGCAATTAGTTATAAAAATGCAATTAGTAAAACAACATAAAAATATCGTGATTCGCAATATTGATGTTTCATCGAACATCAGATCTAAAATAAAACTCTTACCAAAAAAAATAACACTCTTAAAAAATTCTATTCGTGCTCTAATAGTTGGATCATCAAATTGTGGAAAGAATAATGTTATGATTAGCTTGCTAAAAAGTCCTAATGGACTCAAGTTTGAAAACATCTATTTATACTCAAAATCCCTTTATCAACCAAAATATGAATACTTGAGGAGATTAATTTCACTAGTTAAGGGGATGGGATATTACACATTTACAGATAATGAAACAGTTATTCCTTCTGACTTAATAAGGCACAATGCAAATGTGATTATAATGTTTAAACAAGATGAGACAAACATGAAGCACGTTTATAGGTATCATGTTGCCAGTGACATGAGTTATGAAAAGTTTCATGAAATTTTTCGAGAGTGTTGGAAGGAAAAATATGGATTTTTGACGATAAACAAAGATAATGACTTAAATAATGGTCGCTATAGAAAGCAATTCGACTATTTTATAACGATTTAAGTACTTAAATTGGCTTTAAACATAGTGCATCTACTTATTTCCTAGTATATTTACCGTACCCCATCTGATAGTTAATATCTGATCTGATCGCTGATACCTGATAGCTGATACCTGATTCAATAGATGGTACTTGATCTGATAGCTGATACGTGATCTGATAGCTGATACCTGATCTGATGGTTGAAAATGGATGAAAAAGTTTTAAAAGAGCTAATAAAGACAAGAAATATTTTAATGAAAAAATTTCGTAGTATAAAAGTTGATGAAGCAGATACACATGAGCAATTCAAAGATACATTTAAACCAGTAATAGAATCTTTAACAGAATTTGTGAACAGTTCTAAAATTAATAAAAGAAGTATTAAAGCAGAAAGAGATGAATTTAAAACGAAAATCTATAAAAATTCAAATTTTCCATTCAACGAACAATTAGTTAGGTTAGAAACAAGTACTCCAAAGAAACTTGCTGAAGAAACGTTATGCAACAAAAAAATTTCTCACTCAGTGATCGAAAGGTAAATAAGGTTGATAATGTTGATACTGATGACGATGATGACAACAATGATTTTTACTCTCAATCGGAACTAATTAAGAGTTATACTAGCCTAGCACTTTTGGAAACCAGAAACGAATTAGATACACTCTACGGTCCTCATAAAGATTTTAATAGTGAATGTAATTTTGGCAATAGTAGTATTAAACTTACTGAAGATAAAATAGTGATTGAAAATCAAATATGGGCTTTTACACCAGGTTTATTTTCTTTACTGCTTCACAAAATACCAAATTATTATGATAAATATGAATTAGATATATATAAAAGAAATTTAATTAGCAAAAATGCATACAAAAGAGAATATAGACCTGATGGACAAATCAAAGAAACGAGAGCATATAAATATAAACATATTATCAGTAAATTGTGGGAGGGTTTGATGAAACTAAATACATACAAACCTAACTATATATACTGGGATGATCCTTATGAGTTAGTAGATTGCCCTAGGCTATTGCTGGCATCACAAGCTGCAGGTCATACTAATCACAACAACGAAATTGTCTCAATTATTGAAGAATTATATGAAGCAAATATTATAGAATAATACTTATCTGTATAAATCATGTCCATTTATAAGTTCGGGCACTATCTTAATGATACAAGTGCTACAGTTTTTGTGAAACTATGAAACCTCTTAATTCATTACCACAAAAAAAATCACCCGTTCACACACAATTAATGTAAACAAAAAGCACTTAATGTAAACAAAAAACTCCTAGTGTAAGAAAAAACACAATTTCTCAAATTTCAAATTTTAGTTACCCAAATTTTAAAATTTCAAAAAATTTTGCACTGAAATTTAAAAATTTTAAATTTTAATTACCCAAATTTAACAATTTTAATCGGATCTCGAATTGGCAATCCCCTATTACTAACATAACATCTATGAATTAAAATTTTGTGTACAGTACTTGGCTATGATAACAATGAATTAAATACATATTTCTAGTCACTGTTAAGAAGTCTTTGAAAGATTTTATGTTTATTTGTGAGCCACATGATAGCACTCTTAGTATAAGAGTTGTATAAAAGTTGTCAATAATTTCTTTTTTTACACCAATTATTACTACTTATACAGAACTATTTGAGAAAAAGCGACGAACAGTACTCTTGTCATTGATATTACCATACCGATACTGAATTTGGTCTATTATTAAGCATTTTATTATATTTTTGGAGTTTTTTCTGAATTTTGACTTTATTTTCAAAACACATTTTCTTATACTTACCAATTCGCCAGATTTTTAAAGGAATTCAGTAAGAAATGTGCAACAAGTCTCCAAAATATGAATAAGAGACAGTATTTATAAGTGTCGGTATTTGGAACTTTGGAAAAATTAAAGTTATTCATATTCGTTGGAACTGCCTTACTATTAAAACACAGGCTTGCAGAATTTGTATTGCTTAAGATATTAGCAACCACACCATCAACTACATATTGTACAATGCATTTCGTGTGACACCCCATTTATCTAAGAGATATCACATTACAAGTTTATGTATTGAAATCACTTTCATTAAAAACCTTCTTATAACATTTTGATTCTCTTTTCTAAAACAAGCTTAATCTGCAAGCCGATAAATAGATAGATGTTGTATTCAATAAATATTTTATTTTATTCATAAATATTTTATAGTATTACCTTCATGGCACAAATGCAGTAAAAATCGTAAACACATCTGAAAGAATTTCATTTTCAAATTTCTGCTTATACTAGATATGGCCAGAGATGACATCCATGAATGGAAAATTAATGTAGGATTATTCACCTTTTCGAATGTATTCCAGAGTTGAACTATACTTTCCGGGGTACTACTTGTTAAAGGTTTTAAGTATTTCCATCTTGTATCCTTTTTAGCTTCAGGATACAACAAATTAAATTTTTTACAACTTTTTGCTTAAAAATTATTTTGCTGTATTTTTATTTCATAATTTCTTAAGGGTTTGTTGTTATGTACTAGTTTTGTAAGCTATTGAAAAGTGGTTAGAAAAAGCAATATACTAGTATCGTCGGCTTAGAGTGTAAACCTGCTAACTCACTTCAAACAAATTTTACAGGAGAGACAAAATACTGTTAACATTCTCTATACATCGCTTAAGAAATTAGTCTAAAACATTGAGTTTTTTCGTAATGTAGAGTTTCAAATTAATGGCATTGAAATGTCATATGACCTATGACATATTGAAATGTCATATGTTATAAAAAGTGGATTTAGCAGGTTTACACTCTAAGCAGACGATATGCAATTTTTGAATTGATTTGGTAAGTTGTGGTTAGAATTTGATAAATTTTTTGTTGCAAATTAAAAGAAGACACTATAAAACTTCAAAAAAAGAAAAAACCAGAAAACAATATTTTTTTTATATATATTCAATAAAATTTTAAGAATTTTTTCACGCTAAGTCAACTACATACGATTTTTAAAGCAATGAAAAATTATTGGAATGCAACTTCTTAATTCAAAATGTATATGCATTTTATAGGGAATATACTACGCTTTAAAGAAAATTTGTATCCTTATTTGAAAAAAAAAATTTTGCAATTAATTTTCTAAAACATTAAAAAATATTTAATTTGTGACTCAAAAAACTGAAATTAATACAATTGTTTGAATGAAACAATAAAAACTAAACTCTTTTTTTAGTACTTAACGCACAAAATTCACTGACTTTTACCTCCTCTGGTGGTGTCAATAAGAACTAAGACTTCAAAATTCTTTCAAAGTGGTTTGAATTAGATTGTTACTTATCGAACAGCATAACTTAATCTACAATATAAGGCATGATTATTTTTTGTCATTTTGTCTATTTACTAAGCACTGTGACACGTATTCTCAGACCTATCGAATACATATACAAAATTTCATAAAACTCGGTCAAGCCGTTTCGGTTGAGTTCAAACACCGTGACACGAGAATATATATATAGATTATACTATTGGCGGCTGGAGACTGTTAGTTAGGGTGGGGTTAAAAATTGGGAAAAGGTGCGTTAGAATCATTTTTTTGGAATGTTATAAATCATTATTTTAAAAACAAAATATGTAAATATATTGCAGTATATGCAAAAGTGCTTAAATTTTTTAACAAAAATTACAGTTGAACGTAAAGCCAAAGTTAACTTCTTGAAAATTAAAGTACGAATGTTGTTTTTGTTCAAATCTCATTTTCACGATCAATAAACTCTTGTCTATGTATATTAGTGATGCAAGAATATTCGTATTCTAATTCCCGAATATTCGGTAATTTTGAGATATAACATTCGTATTCACCTAAAATTCGCGAATACGAATATTTTTCAAAAAAAAAAAATTAAATAAATAAATGCATAAATACTAAACGAAATATTAATTAATGCATAAAAATATTAGTTTGTGATAATTTAAAAAAAAAATATTTGTCCGAAAATTAAGTCTTCATATGAAAATAAAATAAAGAATTCTTTAAATATATTGTAGGGGCAAACAATTTAGTTCCTACATAATCGTTGTTGAATAAAATTATTTTCTTTAGTTCGATTAAATAAAAAATTAAAATTTTTAAAATTTTCTTCTTTTATTAGAATTCTTCCAATATTTTTAGAACTGTTTATGAATTCTTTGAGAGGTTCTGTTATAGGTTTAAATTAGAGATGTGCAAATGTCGTGATTTTATCGTGTCACGCGTGAATCACGTGTGATCGTGATCAAATTTATAATTAATCACGCGTGAGTGCGTGACCGTGACTTAAAAAAATTACTCGTGCGTGATCGTGCTTGAGTTCTTTTTAAGAATCACGCACGAATTCGCACGCTCTCACGAAATAACACTCCTGCGTGGGTATATAGCTTGTATAGTATTGAAAATTTTAAATTTTCTTCTAATAACTACTACAATCTATGTCTGAGCTGCCCAAAGTAGCACCAGAGTGCCGAACATCAATCGACTTCTTATACAAATGAATAAACATACGCGAATACATTACCCTCGTGTTTCTCTCGGTGGCCAGCTCTGATCTATGTACATACACATGTATATACATACATACCCTGTCGGAAATTCAGTTAACTTTAAACTTACTTTAAGCTAACTATTTTGCATCTGGTACTGACTGACACTTGGATTACTTTTTAATGTAATTAACTGACTATCTTAACATTACGATACCCTAGGCGGTAGTCAATTGTCTCACTCTGCATTACTTTTCAACTAACTTAAAGTTGATTTTTTTAAATCACCTGGTAGTCAGTAAATTTAAAATTTTTTTTTGGGGTTCGAACATATATCATCACACGTTGTGTACTCAACGCGCTAACTACCCAGCCAAGGTACCATCTAAAATAATAACAGCAAAATGTTAATATAAAACTGAAATAAGTTTCAAAGTAGCTGGTGAGTTGGCCCTCACCAAATTCGAATTTCTGGATGACATTGCAGTTAGCTTTTAGTCAGTCTAAGAAACATTAACTATAAGTTAACTAGTTTTGTAGTCAAAAACACATTCTCCGACAGGGTATAGGTAGAATGAGCCTGCAAACATAATGCATACATACATATGTACGTATGCATGTATTTTTCTATTTTTCGTAAGCGTGCGTGATCGTGGTTAGTTGTACACCCCTCGTGCGTGATTAAGAATATTTTATACGTGAGCGTGCGTGATCGTGAAAATTTTCAAAATCATTCGTGCGTGAAAGTGCGTGAGTACAATATTATTCTGCGTGAGCGTGCGTGTCGTCAGTCAAAAACCGCTCACATATCTCTATTTTAAATGTATCTCTTAGTTTTTCACGTGTATCTATTTCACCACTTTTTATACTACGAAGCTTCTTCTTCACAACATTTCTGTCGACACCAACTGCCTTAAAACTTTCTCATCCAAGTTTGCTAACAGCAAATAGTAGATCATCTATCAGCTATTAGATCAACTAATCAGGTATCAGATCAGCTTTTCAGGTATCAGATCAGCTAATCAGGTGTCGGATCAGCTTATCAGGTAGCTGGTCTGGTTTTCAGATCAGTTTATCAGGTATCAGATCAGGTTGTCAAGTAGCTGGTCTGGTTTTCCGATCAGCTTATCAGGTATCAGATCAGTTATAGCAAATAGATGTATGAAGTTAAAATTAAATTAATAACTAAAGGCAGTCTTTTATGAGCAGTTATTCATATAGTTAAGAAATAGTGAAATTGCTTTCTATAGCCACTATCGTTTAAGCAAAGATAAGGAATATTTGCTTATCATCAAAAATCCATATTTATCCCTCCAATACTCTCGACAAATTTCTTGAAACTTTTAATAGCTCATATCGCTGGCAACATGATCCCTATAAACGTGCTTCATATTTGTCTCATCTTGTTTAAACATTATTATAACATTTGCATTGTCTCTTATTAAGTGCTTGGGAATTCTCGTATACGATTGACACAAGTAAAATGAATCAACATCCTTATGTCGTCCCATGCAAAAATATGTACGTATATTATTCTGCTTCTCACATGCAACATCATCAAATATCATAATTGAATTAGTTTTAACTTCGTCAGATGGAATAACTGATTCATTATCGCTGAATGTATAATATCCCATACCTTTAATAAATGAAATTAATATATTCAGGTATTTATATTTGCGTTGATAAGGAGATTTTGAGTATAAATAGATGTTTTCAAACTTGAGTCCATTAGGACTTTCTAGCAAACCAATCATAACATTAGTCTTTCCACAATTTGATGATCCACTATTAGAGCACGAATAGAATTTGGTAAAAGAGGGCTATGCTTTATTTTTGAACTGATGTTCGCTGAATCATCAATATTTCGAACTAAAATATTTTTATGTTGTTTTACTAACTGCATTTTTGTTATTAAATGCATTTCATAAATATTACCTCTTATATAGAAAAAATTAGATAATATGGTTATACGATATCAGAAAATGTTTAGTCATAAAAACACTGTCGTCGGAGGAGGTATAGTAGACAAAATAATAAACTCTCTACCTGTTGAACTTCATCTTCCTGGATATCAGTACTATGGACCTGGAACAAAACTGCAAAAGCGGTTATTCCAAAAATAAGGATTTAAGTATTAGGCATAAAGCTGATAAAATACTTGAAAATTCAGCTTGGGATCGAGTTTTATCAAAATGTAGTAGGCTTGCTTGAGGTGCTGCTATATCTAAGGCTGTATGCAACAAATAATGCAAAAAATCAACTTGACGAAGCAACTAGACATAATAGAGCGATGGAGTCTATAGCAGTTGGAAAAGGACTTTACTTAAAACCATATAAAAAGGGTTATGGTTTAGTTTACAAAGAAGAATCAAAAAACTCTTACAGATGCTATCCGACAGACCACTGTCTGATGTGGACCCAA
Organism: Nowickia ferox; assembly: GCA_936439885.1. Classification (NCBI taxonomy): domain Eukaryota; kingdom Metazoa; phylum Arthropoda; class Insecta; order Diptera; family Tachinidae; genus Nowickia; species Nowickia ferox. The sequence continues at coordinate 45,387,092 of OW387026.1, forward strand.
GACGTTTCTCTAGAAATATTTCATATTTTAGAGGAGTTTTCATGTGGAATACTCTACCAAAACGATCAAAGAAAATATAATGTGGAATAATCAATATAGATGTATCAACAGGACCTGGTACACATTGGTGTTTTTACACCAATGAAAAAGAATATTTCTACAGCTTTGGAAACTTTCAACCTCTTTCGGAAGTAGTCAAATATCTTGGTACAAATATAAAATACAACTATAATCAACATCAACAACTATAATCAACATTTTAATACATTTACCTGTGGTCACTTATGTCTTAAATTTCTTTATAAAATAACAGAAAATATTACATAAAAGACAAACATTTATATGCTACAAAACTCTTTAATGTCTTTTTATTTATAATTTAATACAGAATTAATTTATTTTATTGCCAAATAAAATACTGTGAACTTTGAATCAAAAATTCTCTCAGCTCACTCTCAAGGATTAAGTTTGTTCACCTTCTCAAGTGATATGATCCGCTCGAGAGATCCCTAATTTCATCATAGGTCAAAGTATTGTATCGTTTAGGCAGGGACATTATATTGTTTTCCAATTAAACTTTTAGTGTTGGTCCATATTTTATTGTTACACGTTTTACATTTTGAATATTGTATTTAATTGATGTTTCAAGCTCCTTTATATGAATTAATGGTTTGGTTTTTATAGAATTAAATCTTGATGTTAGATTTTTGGTGGAGACCATTTTTTTATTTAGTTCTTATCACTTTGTATGTTTAATCGAAAATGATCTTAAAAGTAGTGGTGATGACTTCAAGAAGGCTAATCAAAAATATTTATGGTGAAATAGTGAATAAGTAGAGGATAGTGATAGAGAGAAACAGATAGTTATAGAGAGAAAAGGTATAAAGAGAGATAGAGTGCTAAAAAGAAGTATGGAATAGAGATGATAGTCCGCGTTGTCAACTTTGAAATTTCAAAATGCACCAAAATGGAGAAAAACGCGCCATTTACAAAAAAACTCACAAGGTTTAGAATTTATTTTTTGTGTAAAATGTTTATGGAATTAATTTTGTATAAAAAGTATATTATTTTTGTATTAAAAATTTGACAATAAAACAGGCTTTTACAGTTCAGATTTTTTAGAAAAAAAAAGAGTAGAAGGAAATAAATGGGTAAAAAACATATAAGTATCCATAGTACAAGTAAATTTCGAAGAAAATTTTCAAGAATACTTTATTATTATGATTTTGTAATGTTTTTTGTTTGTCCTGTAAAAACTATAAAAGTGTAGCTACGTCCGCTTGCATTTAAGGTGACGATATGTACATACAAACATATGTGCTCTGAATTATGAAAGTGGTCTAAGTCATACGCATTTTTGATTCGAAATAGTAAATAAATCTTTAAAAAATTTAATAAACATTTAATAAATAACAAATAAATTTATATTAATCGAGACTAGTACAACTTTAAATTAAAATGTTGCAAAATATAAAAAATCATAAAGTTGGTATGTTTCACAACAAGAATTTTCCCGTTGCAACCCATTGTTGCGATAAATTTGCGTTGGTGCCACCAAAAATTAAAAAACGCACCGAAATTTTTAAAAAGCGCACCACGCAACAACTAAAGAATTTTTCGCACAAAAAATGGTGCGAAACGCATCGAGTTGACAACGCTGATGATAGTATAGATATTTTAAAAATCAGGAGATGCTACTTTCAAAATTTAGAGAGCAAATTAGTATCAAAGGGGCCTTCAAACAGTCATCATCATTCATTCATCAGCAAAAAAGAATATGAGTCAAATAAGAAGAATTTTAAATAACTTCATATCAGATTTTTATAGCTTCAGGCTATACGACCATTGGGAGATGATAAAATTTTTCCAAAATATGCTGGAGGAGAATGAAGAATATGGCGTCATGAAAGATGAAGACAACACAGAGGGCATATTGGAAACTGTCCGTGATACGATCCGAACTATGAGGAAGGACCTGACGCTTGTAGGTGTACTATGTATTTTTTGCGAAAAACTATTGTAGAACATTTAATAGTTTCATACTATGAAATGTTTCCATCATTGTAATTACAATAAAATAAAATTAAAATGTATTACTAAAATAAATAAAATTAAATTAAAATTTAATATTATTCAAATATTCCTTGTTTTGAATTATTTTTTTCAAATGGTTAACTAGGAATCATCTTTTCGATTAGAGAATAACAGAAACTACTGTGTAGTGAAAAATATAAGGACTTATCTGAAAATCTAAATTTTTTGTCTTTATGAAAATATCAAATAAAAGTTAATGGAATTTCATAATACTGTGAAATTCAATTTCTCTTGTAAAGAAACTTTAAAAAGACTGTGCATGATTACGTGAAATATAAACAAAACCAAAATAATGTAAACAAAAATTTGCATATAAGCAAAAACAAAAATTTTTTGATCCAACTAAGTACATCAAGTACAAAAAAAATACATACATATTGTTTCGTTTTTATTCTTTAAAAACGCTTTTCTGTGGACTCGAAGATTTGCAAATGAATAAAAGACCCCAATGTAGTAATTACGGTTAAGAATGATACAAGTTTATTTACAAATACACTTAAACTAAATTAATCAAGAACCTCTAGTCAGCCTAGAACCACATGTCTCTATATCAACACTCTTTTCTATAGCGACAATTTATTTATGCGCGAGTAGAGATACGTTATAGACATTGTCAATGAACGCGTCAATAGTTTGGTTTTCTTTTTATGTTGTGCAATACTGTTAAAATACACATGTAAATTGTAAATTGGTCAAAGTGAGATTTTTCAAAATTTGACCCTTCGGATTAAAAGTCGGGACATCAGAATACATTTTAGAGTTATGGTTCCTTCGGCAAAGTTTCTTATTTTGATCCCTAGAATACGATTTTCCTTGAAATCTGTAGACGACATCCTTCAATCTATTAATCACTTTGTACGGTCCATCCCAGTGAGTCTGCAGACAGTTAGTCCTCTCTTCCGTTGTGGGTTATATAGTAGAACCAGTTGACCTTCATTGAAACCCTCGGTATTTGTAGCTCGATCGTACCTAGCCTTCATCTTGTCGCTTACCAATTCTATTCGACTGCGCACAAGTTTATGTAGTTCGTTAAGCTTTTCTCTCCCTTGGAAAGAGTTTGCACTAGAGATGAGCGATTTTTCGAAACCTGTTACTTTTTCACAGCGATTGAAAAATCACTAATCACAACTGCGACCGAATTTATCAAGTAACAGGTTTTGGAAATATAGTTCGTTCATACAAACTGTGAATGTTCTTGTATGCTTAATTTACAGTAAATAAAGCTACCACATGAATTTTTTTTATACCTTCACCGTTTGTCCAGAAAAAATCGTCAAATTGTGTCAAATCATCTTTTCTTGCAACTATATATAGCTCTCATATTTTTGTATTAGCAATTCTACTGTCTTTCTGCCTCTTATACCGCAATTCTCAATATTTGGATGGTGTTGATTGCTAATTGTTTGTTCTTGTCGCTCTTCTTACTAGTATTTATCAAAATACCAATACTAATAAATACTTTTAAAGCAGAAGAGCTGAAATGTGTTAAACCGTGATCACAATCACTGTTTAGTTTCACTGCTGCTCTTCTTATTAGATTTTGTCAAAATAACAGAACTGCTACAAACAAAATACTGCTAAACTGTGATCACAGTCACAGTTTAAAAGAACAGCGATTTAGAAATCACGTTCACAAGGAGAAACATTATTAAAAAATCACAATATTGTTCAACACTAGTTTGCACCATCTTCGTCTGTGAGTGTGGGCTTCATGCCGTATTCCAAATCTCCAGGCAGTTTAAGTTCTGTTCCGAATATAATCTTTGCAGGCGTTTTCGATGTCGAATCATGTACAGCTGACCTGTATGCGAGTAAGAACCCTGGAATGTGCTCGTCCCAATCCTTTTGATGTGTGCTCACATATTGAGATATTCTTCAAGGGTACGATTGAATCTTTCTACCATACCATCTGACTGTGGGTGAAGCGGTGTTTTCCTAGTTTTCTTTATCTTATACAGATCGCATATTTCCTTAAACATCGCTCACTCAAAATTTCTGCCTTGATCGGAATGCTGTTCTATTGGAACACTATAGCGACATACCCAGTTATTTACGAATACGTTCGCAATCGTTTTGGCTTCCTGGTTGGGTATAGCACACACTGCTGGCCATTTACTAAAATAGTCAATCATCACGAGAACGTAGCGGTTTCCTGCATTGCTTACAGGAAAAGGACCTGCTACATCCATCGCTATCCGTTCAAACGGTGCAACCGAGGCGTATTGTTGTAGCTGACCTCGGCTTCTCTATACTTGGCCTTTTGCAGCAATACATTGTGTGCAGTTTGCAATCCAATCGGCTACAGCTTGATAACATCCAACCCAATAGAAACGTTGCTTTAATTTTTCTAGTGTTTTTTTTATTCAAAGATGACCGCCATCAGGACCATTGTGGAACTCGTTCAACACTTCACTCACCTTGGATGATAGCACCACTATTAGGTCGGATACTGTTTTGCCATCTGCACTTTCTCAGCTACGATGTAAGCATCCATTTATAAGCTTAATGCTATTCCACTGCGCACAGTACGATTTTGCGAGTGAATTTTCTGCTGATATTTCGTTTCGGGAAGGTCGTTTGTCTTCCTCTTTAGATCGGATTATATTTGCCAGTATGGAATCGTTCCTTTGCGCTGTTTCCCAGTCTTCATTGACATCTAGACGTATTAGTCGAACATCAGCAATGCATTCCTTCTTTTCAGCCTTAACGCAGTGTCTGCACTATTAGCTGCAGGGCCGCCGCAAGAGCATCCGTATTACCATGTTTTATGCCTCTTCTATGCTCAATACTGAAATCATAGCTTTGAAGCCGCTCAATCCATCGTGATAGCTGACCTTCCGGATTTGTAAACTGCAACAGCCACCTTAGAGCAGAGTGATCGGTCCTTAGTGTAAAGTGCTGGCCATACGGGCACTTATGGTAGTGTTTAATATACTCTAACACTGCCAATAGGTCTCGCCGTGTCACACAGTAGTTTTTCTCGGGCTTCGAGAGGGTTCGACTATAGTAGCCTATGACTTTTTCTACCCCATTAAATACTTGCGAAAGCACTCCGCCGATACCATATCCGCTCGCATTACTATGTAGCACAAACATTTCTCCTTGAACTGGATATGCTAAAACCGGTGCCGCACATAATAAACCTTTTAAAGTTTGGAACGCTCTTTCTTGCGGTTCACCCCAATGGTACGGTCGAGATATCTTGGTCAGCTCATGTAAACTGGCTGCCACGCTTGCAAAGCTCGGCACAAAGCGTCTGTAATACATGCAAAGTCCCAAAAAGCTGCGCAATTCATGAAGATTCTGAGGACTAGGCAAGTCCTTTATTGCTTTTATTTTATCCTCATCTGTGGACATCCCATTTGCCATGACACGGTGTCCTAAGTACTTCACCTCTTTCTGGAACAGAGCACACTTTTTCACGCTAAGTTTTAGGCCAGCCACTGCTATGCGCTGAAGAATTTCTGCAAGGTTCTTGAGGTGCTCATCAAATGTTTTTCCCAGCACAATTATGTCACCGATGTATACTAAGCAAGTCTTCCAGTGCAGTATCTTCAGTTCTCTCTCCATGAGGCGCTCAAAAGTAGCCAGCGCATTGCAGTGCCCAAACGGCATCACTTTGAACTGCCATAAACCATCACTCGCGCTAAAGGCAGTTTTCTCCTTATCTTTCTCTGCAATTTCTACCTGCCAATATCCACTTTGTAGGTCTAATGTGGAGAACTATTTTTTACCAGCTAGTGTGTCCAACGTATCGTCAATTCTTGGTAGCGGGTAGCTATCCTTCTTAGTGATATCGTTCAGCTTCCTGTAGTTCACGCAGAATCTCGTGCTGCCATCTTTCTTTTTGACTAAGACCACAGGCGATCTCCAGGGACTTGACGACGGCTCGATTACTCCGCTCTCCTCCATTTTATTGACGAGCTCATTCACCTCATTTCTCTTTGCCAGCGGTACGCTTCGAGGTGCCTGTTTTATTGGCTTGGCATCGCCTGTGTCAATTTCATGTTTAACTATGGATGTCGTTCCTTGGCTTTGACCTGGCCAGGCAGAAACACAGGCATGTTTCCTAAGCAGCTGCTTGGCCTTATTTCTATCAGGAGCTGCTTATCCTGCTACCCATTTCTCCACATGCTCCTCAAACATTTCACGGTACTTGGCAGACATTTTGGCGGGAACCGACTTTTTCTCCAAATTTATTACTGCTTCTGCTGGAACGCATCGGCCAATTTCGGAATTCTCAATGATTACTTTTTCTTGCCCGGATAAGTTAAACACTCTTATAGGGACTATACCTCCATCGATGGTTTTCACGAGGGCCTTTGCTGTTATCACGTCGTTCTTTATATCTGATGGTTCTACTACCCACAAACGGTTGTCCGCACAATCTCCCTCCATACGAGCCCATACCGACGTTTCAGCTTGTGGTGATAACTTTTGCTGTCCAACAGCCACTAGTCTTCTAACGTGTGTCTGGTTGTCATACCCAACATCAAGAGCTATTTCCACATTACGCCAAGTCATTACTTGTTGCCCCATGTTTAGGCTGATGCTATGACTTATTATAAAATCTGCACCAATGATAACTTTGTCCACAATATCGGCAACAATAAACATATGTTTTACGCTGATGTTGGCAATAGTCACCTTCGCTATATTACCATAGACAGTGGCAGGCTCCCCAGTAGTTGTGTGTAATCTTATGATATACAGCGCTTCGCACCTTCCTTGCATGATAGACTGTGATGCTCCAGTGCCTATGGTAAAAATGTGTTTCCGCCCGTTGATATATCCGCACGCCGTTAGATTATTGTTTCTCTGTTGTATCACTGATATGGAGATTGTGGGGCCATCACTTGCGGGAGCGAGGACTCATGAGCTGTTTGTTGGTCCACCCGTTTGCTATTTCTTGGCGGCGAAGAGGATCTAGATCTTTTTCTTGGTGACCTGCAGTTTAGCTTTAAATGTCAAACTCTGCCGCAGTTAAAGCACTTGACCTTTGGCTTAGGTTGACTCTCTGTTATTGCCTGTAGTACTGTGTCTATCACTTGGTTGAAGAGGTTGTCCTCCTTCTCAGCAATGACCTCTACATTTCGCACTTTATACAACTGCGGTTAAAAAATCACCCTAGCAGTTTCCTGAGCTAGCGCAAAAGACATAGTTTCTCCAAACGTAGGCTTTTGCGTAGCACACACTGCAAGTTTTATTTCCGGAAGACGGATGCCGTTAACGAACGTTTCTATTTTAAATTGATCCAGGAATGGGTGATTTTTGCCTGGGTAGGTAAGCTGCACTAACCGCACAACCCACAACTCATTTAAAGATCTCTTCACAGTAGACGCTTTAATTAACAACTGACTCGCGGTTGGATGCGTTACCGCTTTATATAGTTCGTACAAAGTCACTAGATTTTTTCATCTAAAATGTTGTTTACTAAGCACGCAATTAATTCATGTGGTAACTATGTACATGGTGGTTGTTTGCTGGAGTACATTAGCTCTTTTCGTTTGAATTGACATGTATGTATGTACATAAATATGTGTATCTTCTTAATAATCATACGCTTTTTTTTTTTGGTTATTATTAGTTGTTTACGTTTTGTATGTGCTATGCATCTACATCAGAGAACTTCAAAATCACGATTTTTCTTGATTTTATTCAGCACAAAAATTTTTGTTCATTTTAAAGAATAAAGAAAAATTCAATGATGATATCTTCAACATTTTAATTTTTCATACGAAAAAAGATAGGTGGCACTTATTTCGTGTGGAATTTACAACAAACAAATAGGGCGTTTTTAAAAACATAAGAAATCGTAGCATAGTTTCAGAGCTAGTTAATATTATTTATTAAATTTTTCGTATGAAATAATCAATGTTGCTCAACATTTTTCATAAATTTCAACAGAGTACTATGCTTTACACATCAAATTCTGATTATGATTAGAATTAACATTTTATGAACAAGTTCGCTCAGGCAAGAGAAAAGTTTGCAGTAAATTCATTGTGTCCAAACGTTCTTATTCTCATTAAGTTATACAACATGTTTGAACTGACCGTCTGTGTGGCTTGAGTAGTATGATATACCAACAATGCAAACAACATAACCAATTCAACATTGATAAACATTTGCTTTTTTTTGTTTGCTTGTCTTTTGTTTGTTTTTTATTGTGAAACATGTGTCCGATTAATGGTTCAAATTTAGTTGAATTGCATACGCCGAAATACACATGGAAATATGGCAGACGGTAAAAATTTTATCATAAGTCAAATTTCCATCAATGTTTACACCTTGTCGCCGCGCCGTAAGGGAAAAATTATATGGACCATATTATAATTTTTCCCTTACGGCGCGGCGACAAGGTGTAAGCATTGGTGGAAATTTGACTTATGACTTAAGTGAAATAATTATGGAAAACGAACAAGTACTGGAGGGCTACTTATATTGCAAAAAATGCTCCAATGTTTTAAAGTATTCGCCGAAACAAACATGAAACTTGAGCCGTCATAAATGTTGCTAATTGCTGAAAGAGCCGGCTGTTTTAAAAAGTGTTGCAGCAGAAGACAAAAAAGCTGCTAATAACGTCTGTGTAGCATGGGTAAGTGAGGACTGTCAGCCTTTTTCTGCTATCAGTGATTCTGGTTTCATGAAACTGGCAAAGTTTCTAATTAATATTGGCGCTAAGTACGGAGAACAAGTTGATGTTGAAGCTTTGCTCCCTAACGCGATAACACTTTCCCGTACTACACAGAAGCTCGCTGATGAAAAAAAATTAGAAATCAAGGACGAGATATCTGAAGCTGTTCAAAGCGGAGGCTCATCTGCAACAATTGATCTTTGGATAGATAATATTGTACACAGACATTTTTTGGGAGTAACTTTACACTACCAAAAAAATGTCAAATTTTATGACATTATTTTGGGACTGAAATCGATGGATTTCGAAAGATCAACAGGTTCCAATATTAGAAGCAAATTGCACAGTTTATTTGAGGAATTTGGCATTAACAATATAGATGGCATAAAATTTATAACGGATAGAGGATCGAAAGTTATTAAAGCATTAGAAAATAATGTACGACTTATAAAAATTGTAAAATATTTCAAACAAGCCAACCTACAGCACCAGCTCCCAACATCATTAAAAAATTAATGCCCCCCCGCTGGAATTCAAATTTCACCATGTTTAAATCGATAGTACATAACTGGTACCATATAAATGAAATATTAAAAGAGAAGGAAGAAAGTCAGAGATTATTGTTAATAAGTATTTCAACTCTTAAAGAACTAGTGGATTTATGCAATGATTTTGATACCATATTTAAAAACTGCAACTATGCAGCTATCCCTCTTTATATTATGTCATACCGTCTATTCAAAAAGTCAAAAAACTATGTGTTTCTAAGACTACAAATGTAAGTGCCATAGCTTCATTAAAGGAAAAAATTAATAGCAATATCGACAAAATTTGGTTAGCAAACATAAGTTTATGGCATAAAACAGCATTTTTTTTATATCCGCCTGCAAACAAATTTCAACATGCCGACTTGCATGAAATTAAACATTTTTGCATTTCGTTAATTAACAACATCGCATTATCACTGCCATCAACATCATCACATTCTAAAACAGAAATTCCATCTAACCCCGATTCTACAACGCAATTTTCATTTGTAGAGAGTAGCGTTTCAAAAGACATAGAACCTTCAATTACGTCCCAATTCCAAAAAGATATTAATTTCTTTTTTTTCTGAATTGATCCCAAACCATAACTTAAGCACTCCTAATTCTCCTGCAGAGGAAATTGAATTGTACTGTAAGGAAAATGTTATACTGAGTGAAGAATTTGATATAATCAGGTGGTGGAAATCAAGCGAAAAGTCTTTTCCAAACCTTTCTAAAATCGCAGTGCAAATTCATGCCATTCCTGCTAGCAGTGCAGCAGCAGAAAGAGCATTTTCATTGGCTGGAAATGTTATTACAGAAAAAAGAAACCGTGTAGGACCAAAATCTGTAAATAGCTTACTATTCCTTCATTCATATTTTAAAATTTTTGAAGCTTAGTAAATATAAAATTGCCTTATTGTTAATTAAAATTAAAAGAATAAAATTTTTAAGTTGTTAACTTACTTATATGAATTAATAGTTAATATGAATTAATAGTTAAAAAATATGAATTAATAGTTAAAAAAATTTAATAATTTTAATAAATTGTTGAGTTGTTACTTAAAAATAAATGTCCCGTTTTTTATTTAATGTACAGTTTTTGTATCATGATGTACATCAAAAACAACTGTAAATTAAAATAAAAAAGCTTGCTTTTATTGATAGGAATGAACGAATTCATACACAATGATTTCTTGCTTTTTGTACTTCAATGTTAATCAAAATTTATTGTGTTGAGTGGAAAAGGCAAGTACACGAGTTGACAAGTTTGATTCGACCTATGATAAAAATAAGCCAGTGTTCAACCTGCAAGTGGTTCGATTGCCTTAAAATGAACAACGTATATAAAATTTTAAACAAGTTTGATTTATTAATTCATTCCCAGTTGAAAGAAGATTATTTTTATGAGTCAACCGATGTGTAAACCATCTGAACCAACGGAGATGCATTTGTTCGGTTGCTTTAAAATGAACAACAAAAGAGAGTTTGTTTGATCATTTGGAAATAAAAGACAAGTTTTTGTGACTTTGTTATTGTTGAACGGTTTTTTAATCAACAAGTGAAGTTCTCTGATGTACATATGTATAGCTCTTTGCTATTGTTCTAGTAAGTTCTTTGAATATACCCTGTAGGAATGTGTTCCGTAGCACCCGCGTTAACCTTGTTGGAATATTTTTGCGTAACAATATAAAAATGTAGACGCTTGTTAAAATTTATGTTTAGTAAATTTAAATTTAAATAAAAAAGCATTTACATATTTCATTCTTTTTCCTATATTTTATTTCACATTTTTTCTTAAAAAATTCTTATGTATATATACATCATTTTTGTCTTATTTTTACAATAAAATATTTTTTCTTAATAACTAAGATTTTAACAATAATATTTAGAATGATTCTTAATAACTAAAGTTTTATGTACATTAATTTTTACCCATTTTCTTGCATTCTAGCAATCTTTTCTAGCAACATGTCAAGTTCGTATTCAGGGTTAGTTTCCTTAATACGAAAATGATATCATGCATACATATGTAATAATGTTATTAGATCATTTTTTCTTTTATCGTCTCCATAACTTAAGACTACCTTACTTAACTGACTAGTATATATTCGATGTAACTTAGATTTAAATGTTAACATATCATATACATTGGACTTATTAAATAGACAATTTTTATACGAGGCTAAACTATACTTATGTAATTTTGGTCGTGTACACTAACTGAGTACATCTGTGAACGCAGGCCAACAAATTCTGTCATTCTGCAGGGTAGTCCGATGTATCAAATTGTTGTTCTATGTCATTCTTTATGTCAGCATAAAATTCATCTGTTTTTATTGTATAGATAAAAGAGTCAGTGTCCATATAGTTTAATGAGAGTTTTGTCTTGAACTTAGGTTGCATGTACCCGTAATGGAAATTATACATTTTCCATTTAGAAAGCTCCAGTACGCAAAATCTTAAGTAAATTGGTTTATTGTAGTGCGTCTTGACTCTATTCATTTCGATAGCTACCAGATCTTCGGAAAATATAGATAAACTATGAAAGTTGAGTTTGGATATCCAAACTTGTGCCCCCAAATGCTTCCGATTTGTTCTGTTCCAATTTTTGACAATTTTAATATCTCTCCTCTTGTCCACATTTTCCATGGTTTTACCATACTCTGCATTATTGAGTTGTTTGAAAAAGTTTTTTTCAAAAGCAATTTTAGCAGTGGCTCTGTGTCTGGTATTTAGGTCAATATAGCCTTGTAACCATTGAGATTTATGTATCACGTATGATTGCTGTGAAGAGAAATCGGTTATCAACTTGTTATACTTCGCTTGCATACGTTTTTTATTTTCAGCGCAAAAAGGAAGGTCATTATGCAAGTCATGTAGGTGGGAAAGATAATCCAAAGTGATCTCTTGTACATAACCGTCGGTACCATTGTCAGCTATGCTCTTTGGGTCCAGACTCAGCTCGTCATGCGATAACCATCTGAACCCACCATAAGGATGATATTCCGACATTGCCCAACAGTAGAGGTTATTTGCGTCTAAGTATACAAAAAATTCTGAAGGCTTTCCTTTATCAAATTCTTCCAAATACTTATTATTCGCGAATAAAAATTATTTGCTGGGTTTTGTATGAGTTTCTAAGCCTACTACGCTTATTTTGCTTTTGTGATTTTCAAAAATATTATTATTTGTGAATTCTCAAATAGTTTTTGGAAGTTTGTGCATAAGATAAGAGGTTTGTGACTGTTCAAAATGTGTGGTTGAAGTCTATTGACGATTTGTTAAAGCAACAATGAAATGCATATAGACATCGCTTAACAACCAGCAAATAAATTTCAATTAAACAGAATCACTATTATAATTTAATTTTTTCATTTCAAACTTATAGAAACGGATTGCTAATGATGCTGCCAAATACAATAAAGTAGTGATGTGTTGATTAGAAAAGTTGGCGTATTTATACGAAAATTAGTAGCGGTAGCTCTGCTTACTTGCAAATTTCTACTTTTTGTTTCTCTGCTGATGACTGTACTTAGTTGAAAATCCTCTGCTTTAAAATAATCGTAGTCAAAGAAATGACTGCGTTGCAAAATATAAATGTATACAAATATTACGTCTGTATTCTACAGAGCCACAAAATATTCCATGCACAAATTCCATCATTTGATCTTCGCATGTTTCCAGTTATGTGGAAAATACTGCATTCGTAAAATGGCATTAAAAATAAACAGCAGGATTCTTATTGCAATTACAGGCAAATTCATCAGCATCTTGTTAGTAATTCCATCAATACCTGGAGCTTTCTTCGGGTTAAGTTCAATAATTATTTTTTGTACTTCAAGCAGCTTAAACCTTAAGGGACGAGGGGGTAGAGAAACTACACTCGGCAAATCAACAGCACCCGTACATGAATAGGGAGTGAATACAGATTTTTAATACCCAGCAAATAAGTTACCTTTCTCACTATCGCTTCTGGATAGTGTTTTTCATACGGGATTTCCCGGGATCCCTCACAATTTCCGGGAAAGAAATCCCGGGATATATTTGTGGGAAGTCCCGGGATTTTTTTTTTATTTTATTATGGCAACTTTAGTTCATATGTACACATTCCTTGATCAGTGTCGTTATTCATTTATGAAGGTGATGGTGCAATAATAAGGTGATGGTACTAGCACAATAGCTAAAATTTTACAACAACAACTTATTTTGTGTTGATTTTGTAGTAAAGAAAACGCTGTTTCGATTAAAAAAAATAATTTTCATTAAAAAGGGAATTGCAATTTTTTTAAAGAAGTGGAAAAAAACTGAAAGTGTCCAGAGATTATATAATGCTCTTCCAACTATAAGGCCAACATCCGTAGAAAGTGAACGTATTTTTTCATTAACAGGATTTGTTTTTAAATAAAATTAGAAATAGACTGTCGAACGATTCTTTAATGCTTATTCTGTACTAAAGTCCTATTTTCAAATCAAGATTTTGTAATATTTTTTTAATAATGTAATTTGTTTTTTTTTTGCATTATATCAATGCACTTGACTTTCCATTTACATATAATATTGGTATTTATGCATTATTATTATATAAAGAACTGAAATTATATTAGTTTTTCGACTAATGTTTTTCTAAAACGTTATTATTTAATCGGTCTCATGAATTGTTATTTGTTTTTTGTCGAAATAAATTAAATTACAAAATATTTTGTATAGTTTTGCACTGGGCGGGAATTCCCGGGAAAAGAAAAACTCTACTTCTGGCCCATCCTCCGGCCGAAGTGCGCAGTGTTGATTTCACCTCAATGGGTCTTTTAAGATTTCTAGTAGCGCGCCATAACGAGTAATTATATTCTGACGTGACATCGAGACCTTCTAGATATTTTTCCAGTAATGCAGTTTTTCCGACGATAGCAACTCTTTGAGTCGTTTAGTGCATTCTTTGAGTCTGATTTTATTTAGTGTTGATCTGTGTTGCCATTTTCTTCTAGCCATTGCCATTCTCTTCTAGCTCTCCTTTTTTCACATCCAAGACGTTCAATATCCGTAGAATAAATTCTATTAAAGAAAGTCTGCGGTTGGGAGGTAGTGGCATGTTCAGCGTGTTTAATATTTTCGTTAAGATTGGTAACGTTAAATTCAATATCTTCGGATGTTCTCAGCTTAATGTTTTCCGTACAATTACTACTGAGATATTTTTTGCACCCCAGCCAATTAACACGATTGATCATGTTCACATATGGGTGAGGTAAGTCACTTCCTAGTGGGCTACAAATCGTAACCATTGTGGGAGAGTGATCGAAGGAGAGATCTAGGGAAGCTTCGACATGAATTAAATCCCTAGAGATATTTATCATGACGCCAAAATCTATAACTTCCGGAATTTTTTGTATACTGGTAGGCCAGTAAGTTAGCTCCCCACTCGAAATCACGTCCAAGCCCATTTTTGAAATTGTATTGAACAACGCTCTACCTCCAGGTATTATAAGGCGCAAACGCCAGAACGTATGTTCTGCATTGTAGTCTCCAGCTGCTACGAAACAAGGTCCAAGCGATTTGTAGAAATACTCGCATTGATCGTCAGTGTTTGCGAATCTTGGAGAGGAGTAAATTGATGATATAAAGAAATTTGTGCAAAAAGATTTAACACAAATATTAGTTGCTTGTAGATGTTCTGCACAAATGTTATCAGGGATATAGTTATTGAGTCTTGACTTTATTAGAATTGCTGATCCACCGCATGATCTTCCTATCGGGTCCTTTGAATCATAAAGAGTGTAAACATTTATTTTGAAAACATTATTTTAAAAACATATAAACAATTTGCTCTAAACATGGACTAGGACAACCTTAATTTATCTCAATCATAAAATTACTACAACCAGGGAGCGGCAAACAAGGTGGAAAATTTATTTGATATTCAAATAACAAACAACTTAAACATGTTTAGGCAGAAGTTTATTGATATTAAAATGCCGCTCGATCACGGCCGTTTAAAGAAGGGTAGAGCATTGTACATATTAAATTTACTTTGTATATCGAAGAGCAACGCATCCATTGAAAGAGTTTTTTTTGGCAATGAAAAAACTAAAACTTAGAAACAGGGTTCCCAGATTTTTTCGACTGTCATCCCCAATTTGAAAATGTTGATCCCCGAAATTCCCTAAAAAGTAATTTGTACTATCCCCAAAAATTCCTACTAAAAATAATATTATTTCAATTTATTTCATTATATTTTTATGATTATTTTATTTGCACTGTGGTTCATATTATTTGAACACATGGTTTTTATTTAAATATGTACATAGTTGTATTTATATTTCTAACAAATTAGTTAATCTGATTAATTAAATCGTTCTCCAAAGAATTTTTTTGGTACATACTTTTAGAGTTAAAGAATTTTACAATTTCTGGAGGTGGATCAAAAGTGTCACAGCAAATTCCATTATCTTTAAAGTGTATATTAATTCTTAACAGAGATTTGAGCAATTCGCACTGAATTTTGTTTCTAATTTTAGTTTTTATTGAGTTTATTGCCGAAAAATCTCGTTCACCGCAAGCGTTGCACCTTGATACACAAAGTACATTTTAAATCATTACAGGTCTTTAGACGGCCGTGATCCAACGGCATCTCGATATGAATAAACCAAAGAATCAGCTGATGAGCAATCTCACCAATGCGAATACCTGTTAGATATGTCTCGTAATAAACCTTGTTTAAGGCTTGCCAACAACAAATATTGAAAACAAGTTCATTGTTAACAGTAACAATTTCTATTTTAAGCGTTTTGGTGAACATATTATATTATTTATGAAATAAAAAAGAGCAAGTGGAAAATGTATTGAAATTTAAATAATCTAAGAAATAAATAAAAAAAATATTACAAATCCCCAAAACATACAAATTATCTCTAATGAATTCCTCAAACCGGAATTTGTATCCCCATTTGCAAAAAAATCCACGATTTGGGGATAAATCCCCTAATCTGACAGCACTGCTTAGAAACAAAATTCAATATGAATTTCTAAAATCTCTGTTACGAATTGATATACATTTTAAAAATAATGGAATTTGTTGTGACACTTGATCGATCTGCAGATATGTTAAAATAAGTACAAATTACGTTTTGGTGATAACAATTTTAAAATTGGGGATGTCAGTTGAAAGCAATCTGGGAACCCTGGTGACAACAGTCAGCCCAAACCGCTGTGAGAACAGTCTGCCGAAGCCGATGTGAGGACAGTCAGTCGAAATTGCAGTGAGAACAATCAACCGAAGTTGCTGTGATAGTAGTCAGCCGAAGCCGCTGTGATAGCTGTCAGCCGAAGCCGCTGTAAAAATTTATCTACAAAAGTACGAATTTCGTACCTTTGTACTCCAAAAAAAGATGACTCACTCCTCCTGGAGGCTAGTCGGCTCAACAAAATAAATTGCACGAGCACTTACAGTGGAGTTGCTGTGCTCGCCGAAGCATATCTTTGGTTGACAAAAGTGTAACACTTATACATTTCACACAATAAATTAAATAAGAATTATTTGTGTGAGGATCAAACTAATGAAATTTACATGCAAATGCTAATGAAACCCCATGCATTTGCATGCTGGTATCCCAGTGAATATTCACGCAGTCAGTACTTAATACTTTGTTTAAGTGGTTTCACTACTTGTGTGCAAAACGTTTGTGTATATGGTTGTGCATGGTTTGCCTGGTTGTAGTTATGGATACCCTGCAGAAAACATGGGGTTAAGTGATCCCAAGTCACCACTTTTGTCGACTATTTTGGTGACATTAATAATGGTTTTAATGCGTAGAAAATATTTTTTCAGATACACACAACTATGCTTCTTCTTAATGTTTTATTGGTTTGTTGAAAATAAACTTGACGTCAAGCAAAATTTAAGTGTTTATAAAAATTATCTTAAGAAATAGAATTATAAGGTTAATATATATAAAAGTATTTAACAATAATTAAAAACATAATACACAAAAAATCATCAGGTAAAGATTTGTCACATTTTAAGATTCATACGTAAGTGTTTGACTTTACTAATTCAGCGAAACATAAAATTTTTAATTTTAATATACATACATATGTACTCGTATGTATTTAATAAAAATGACAAACAATTTCCTACAGGTGGTGACAGTGTCTATAGTGAATCAGTACAGTTTTACTACGGACATCGAGCGAGGAAATATCGATATTGTAGATTGGAGCCCCTAAAATTTGCTAGTGAATCTTTGGTGCCAATGTCTCAATGTGGTCCCAAAAAAACTACTTAGTCAGTAGTGCTAAAGTCTAGTGGTGGATTTTCAATGACAAGCTAATGTTAAATGTCAATAGGCGATTACATTGGCTGGGGTACAACTGATCAGTAGTGCTACTGACAATGTCACTAGTAAATCACTACATTTTCACTATTCGCATTTTCTGCAGGGTAGATATGTAGCGCGTGTATATACATATATGCATTACCGTACGTGTATATGTAGATGGTTTTGTTTCCATGCATAATGTACACGTCTAAATGGTTATGTATCGTATTGGTTGTGTATTGATTGCTTAGATAAAGCTGTTGGTATGTACGAGTTTTCCTAAAGGTTATTGTTGGTGTGTGATTTCTGTTTTGTTTAGTTCTACAAAATATAATATTATTTAGCGGGTGAGCACTAGCTAAGTACGATTTTTTAGAGGGTGATCAACGTTACAATTCAATGGGGATTAAACTCGACTCGGGTTTTTACCAATAGGAAAATATGATTCATATTTAATTAGTGAAATTATGAAATTAAAACTAGAGATTTTATAACTGTTAGAAAACAGGCGAGCTCAGTGATAGGAACTAAGCACCATTATCAAAAACAAAACTATCATCAAAAAATAAAACCAAGTGATATTTACAGAAAGGGTCAGTTAGTACTAGTACGGAAAATCGACTCCACTAGAATCGGAAACTACTTTGAAAATATAATGGCCCTTATCAAATTGTAAAATATTTAGACTTACCAGGTTCTAATAGATCACAAAAATCATATGAAGGAATAATTTCCTCAGATAAAATAAAGTTTATATAATACGGGTGTTTGTGATGATTAAATAGTTCGAAATTATATATGGGAATGAATATTTGTTTTATTGTTATTGAGACAAAAATAATAATAATATATAATTC
Organism: Nowickia ferox; assembly: GCA_936439885.1. Classification (NCBI taxonomy): domain Eukaryota; kingdom Metazoa; phylum Arthropoda; class Insecta; order Diptera; family Tachinidae; genus Nowickia; species Nowickia ferox. The sequence continues at coordinate 45,405,519 of OW387026.1, forward strand.
TAGATGCTTCACGAGGACGTGAGTGATGGGGGGTGGCCGAATTGTGATCACTGTGTTGCGATTATTTTTTAAAATGATCCAAGAAACACTTTCGAAACGAAAGACTGATTTTGATTCGAGCTTTTAGTATGCACATTTTTGTTTGTTAGTGTTTTTCTTATTCATTTAAGTTGTGTGTGTATTAGGTTTGTGCTGCTAATGCGGGATTGTAGCTGGTTGAAAAGTTATCCCAACTACAAAAACATTTTCTTCACCGAATTTGCCAACAAACTGCCTTGCCTTGTTATCCCAGCATAATTATGCCCGTGTAAATCAGCATATGTGACGCGCAAGATAGAAAGGGACCTAAGGGTAAAAACCACCCTTACTCAGGAGAGCCATTTTAAAGATTTAAATATGTACGTGTATCTTTGATGTACCATCACCATCATAAAACGCGCATATCTCTGGAAGGGAACACTTTTGGAGCATGGGATGGGTCTCAATCGATGCTCAGATGTTGTCGACATAAAAAAAAGTGAAAATTTATTATTTTACCCTTAGGTCCCTTTCTCTATGCGCTGTCACATATTAAACAAACGCATAGATTGGTTCAAATTATAAGAATATATAATAATATAATATGTATGAAAAAAATATGTTTTGTTCTGCCCTCGTTATTGATGTTTCTAATGCATTTGGTAAAGTGTGGCATGAAGGCCAAATTTTAAAATTGAAAACGTATCTACCAATAAATATTATAAAGCTATTGGAAAGTAATATTCATGGAAAAATAATATATGTAGGTAACCCCGAAGCGCCAGCTGATAGAGTTTTTTATTTGCTTATTTCGTGATGTGATCTGCCAAATGTTGCTTATGTTTTATCAATACACGCGCATAGTGCCTATTAAAGTTGTAGTAATACAAACAAACTTTGCAAATACAGGGTGTTTTTTAGAGGTATAGAACTTCGAATTGAAATAAAACACAAGAAAATCGTTTTAATGTCCATCAATTTGACTTTATTGGAAGGATAATTTTATGCCATTAACGTTTAAATATGATTTCGGGCATGTGGCCGAAGCGGCTGGCTCGAATAAAGCCAATTCTACAGGTCCAATTTTCAACCACTTTTTCGAGCATATGAGGCCGTATGTTGGCAATAACGCCACGAATGTTGGCTTCCAAGTCCCCTAACGTTTCTGGTTTGTTGGCGTAGACGAGCGACTTCACATATCCCCAAAGAAAATAATCCAATGGTGTCAAATCACACGATCTTGGTGGCCAATTGACAGGTTAACCGAATTAATTGCTCTGATGGACGATTATGTCGACCATAAAATGGACGGAGCTTGCGGTAAACTTCGCGAACTGAACCATTATTTTCGAAATAAATTTGCACGATTTGCAAGCGTTGTTCTTTTGTTAACCTGTTCATGATGAAATGGCAAACCAAACTAAATATTAATCACTTGACAGCTGACAAAATGGCCGCCAGTTAAAAAAGTGATGCCAACTTAAAGTTCTATACCTCAATAAAAAACACCCTATACAACAGAACATGCTATCATAGATTACCATTACACGCGCACAGTGCCTACTATAACTGTACTGTTAGTCCATATTTACACTATGCAAATATTATTGCTAAGCTGATTAGTTTGACGGAGAGAGAGACGAGGGGAACATTACCGTTTCTTTTCCCCTCGTCCCTCTTTCCTAATAAACTAATCAGATTAGCAATAAGACTTGCATAGTGTAAACTAGGACTTACAAACAAGATTTGCAAAGACAAGAGAAAACGCAATCTCATATCTTGTTTTCTTTTGGTTTTTTTGACAGTTGTCATCACAAAGCAGCAATAAAAATGCCGGTTGTTTTATTTGTTGTAGATTTGCGGTTACCTATATTATTGTATCATCGTTAGGTTATTGCCCGGAAGTTTATGGTTGTGGAAGGAGACTTCATGAGTGAGACCGAATATATGTATCTCTTCCGTTATCCAAAGAGGAGTATACTGGTGCCAGTTTTGTATTTGATATACATTTGTGATATACCATCAGTCTAGATTGTAAACTTTTAATATACAAGTATCTTTTGAAACCTATACGGTGCTACGGAATTCAGCTATGGGGCACTTCTCCCATTGTAAGGAAAATCCAATGTAGGCAAAATAAAATTATAACGCTAATAACATCGGCTCCATGGTACATAAAAAATTCAAATGTAAATCGTGATCTAAATATGCTGAAATTGTAACATACTCAGGCAAATATTTATTAAAAGTCGAATCTTATCCTATTCTTCTTGCTCGTACTATCCGCTTAAGAAACAGGGACACTAGGGCTCTAATATGCACGCAACGCTCCAGATGAAACTTCTTGAAAATATTTGTCCTATATACGACGTTTATGTATTATTAATTACTATCACTAAGTTTATGTCCGACACTTGTTGGGCCTAATAATTATATCTAGACTTACTCAGGCTTTAGACTCGGCACTTTTAGTTGCTCAACTTTTGATTTTGTATGAAAGAGTTGAGAAAGTAATATATACCTTTTGTATACCTATCTTTTTCTTTTTCATTATAAAATCAAAACTTGAGTAAAAAAAACTGCCAAGTCTAAAACCAGAGTTAAGATTGGAATACTTACTGTTAGTTCATTTTTAAAGATACAATAAATAAATATTAGTGTATAAAAAAAGTAGACTGTATTTTGGGTATGGCAGAAAATGAATGTTTTAATATTTCTACTAGATACAGTTTTCAGTGAGTTTTTTGAGGTTCGGCAGAAATTGGCGATCTCGGCAAAGAATTCTAAATATCAGAAGCTCGATAAATCATCATCAAAGACAAAAGCCAAGCCGAACCAATAACAACGGTATTAAAAAATTTTCCACAGGAATTGAAATGATGATGTAATATACTAAACTAAATATGTAGTGGATCTTTAGTGGATCCTGTCTTCAATGGCAAATCAATCATATTCTTTAAATTCAAGACAATCCCAAGTCAATTTCTGAAAAATTTATTATTCTACTTGGTTTTATGTTCATCAATGAGTAGTCTTGTGTAGTTAATGAACGAACTAGTTCAAATGAACGATTCAGTACTTTGAAATAAATGAACTAGTTCAATTGTTTTACACTCACTACTTCAATTTTTGAACTAAGAAGACACAAAATGAACTAACACAGCTTTTGCTTTACTTTTTTATTGTTTGTGTGCTTTGCTTATATACTCATCCATATGTATGTATGTATGCATATTTAGTTCTGGTTCGTCGTGACTACTACCGCAAATGCAATAAACAAAAAATATTTTAGATTTATGTGATTTTTAAATAAAATTTTCACACTAAATTTGTTTTATAAACCCTTTATAAAACCAATTTATGAATTAATTAATTTTAGTTTACTTAAAGTTTTTAATCACTGATCTGTGTTTTTAATACAGTCAAAGACCACAACATATCTACATACATACATACCCATGTAGACTTGTACATAGATGTAAAATCATTGAACTAAAAAGAGCGATTGAACTAAATGAACGAAATAGTACATATATAAATATTGAATTAAAATGACCGGTCACTGAAATGAACTAAATGGCACAAGTCAATGTGAAATTGATTCATTCATGATAACTTATTGATTGGCAAGAAGGGAAATACATTAGTTCGTCTGTCTTGTTTTGTATTAAATGCAATTTTCAAGTGAATTCGAAAAAATGCAGGACACACGTTTGCAACTTTTAATATACTAGTTGTTACATGAAGGTTGGTGTACAGTCATAGAATTTTAATTTTGTTATCAAACGTAATACTTTCTTCAAAACTTTGTAATAACACATGTATACAAAGGCACACATACACATTTTATAGTTAAGCATAAAATGGAAGACGTTGCTTGGTGCATAAAAACGTGTTTAAATTCATGATTGAAAGTTTCAAACAACGTTCTCTGTGTTCGTTGATGCCTTTCATGATTTTATTGCAGTGGTGGGTACTGTGGTTGTGCTGATGCTAACTAGTTGTGTGGTGGCAAAGCTACCCACCACGAAGCGCTTGAAATAAAATACTGTATTATACAAGGCAAATTCATGACAGGTAAAGTTAATACTACAACAAAGTACAAATAATAAAAAAAATATGGTATTTTGTTGTTGCCTTCGGTGGCTCGTTTGTCAAAAGCAGCTGATTGAAGATACTAAGGCAGAGACCTATGCCATGATGGCTCACATCCGGCTGAGCCGAGCCGTCCATAGTTTTATCGATGGATTATCGTCGGTTGGTTACTGGTTTGATGTATTGAACATTAAAAAAAATGGAGTTATTGATCGATTATATGAATAATGTGTCCTCTTTCCAAATTCGTTATAAGTTTTCCGATATCTTGAATATGTCAGGAGATATAGAGCGGCAATATTGCGCCATTTCCACAAGTGTTATATATTTTAAAAATTGTGTTACAACAATCGTAAATTTTTTGGATATGTGGCACATTTCCAACGTGAAAGTAATAATATTGATATTCGCAATTGTTATGATGTATATTAATGCATATTATACTCAACGAGCGTGAATCCAAGCAAAATACAAAATACATTTAATTATTGTGTTATGTCTTACTCAAATGAATTGATATATATTTTTTATTAATAAAGTTTCTTTTATTAAATATGTATATTCAAACTTTTATTTCTTCCGTTGTTTTTCCTTTAAATGAATAAAATTTATATTTTCTACTTAAATATATACAATAATTTAACCTACTTGAAAGGCAGTGAACAATATTGTTGTTATAATTGGGGCATGCGTTGACAAAGATTTTTGTAATTTTTTCTTTAAATCCTAATAACTTTGCATGTTGGACGCTTAAAGTTTATCAACTTTAAGTTTGAAAAAAACATATGTATCTATTACTTTTATTATTAAACAAAAAAATATTTCGAGTATTTTTATAAAACTAATGAACTAAACATTCTTCATCGATTTTCTCGATAACACATTTTTGTTCCATACATCAAACCAGTAACCAACCGACGTTATGTCGCCTGAAAAACAGCCAACTATTCTCGATGTACAATATAAACTAATAATTATTTAATTTATTTTTTATCTTAAATTTGATTTACATGTTATTTGTTCTCAGCTTCCGCCGGCGATTTTCTCAATAGCCGCAGCCGCCAAAAGAACCATCCGTCTCAGGTCTCTGTACATGAACAACTTTTGACATATGATTCAACAGTTATATGAATTTGCCTTGAATTAGGCAGAAAAAAAGTAGATCAGCTGTGTTTTCAACTTGACCTTATTAATCGGCCTTGGTATTATATTTCTTTAAGCAATAATTTACGCATTTGACATATAGGCTTTTACTCTCAAATTAACGTCTCTTCGATTCAAATTAAATTTTTTACAAATCATACTAAATTTTTTTCAAAGCAAATTCAATTATTTTCAGAACAAATTAAACTTTTTACAAGTCAAAGTCAATCTCTTTCATTTCAAATTAATTCTTGTTAATTTTTCATTAAATTTTTTTAACTTCAAATTCAATTATTTTTTAATTAATCGCTAAATACTTACAAACTCATTTTACTTTTACACCAACTTAGCTAACAAAGTTTCCATTACTTGCCATATTATAGTATTTATTGTAACGGCTCTCCAGAAGCAGCTAATGATTCATTGTTATATCAACATAGTAATTGTTGCAATCTGAAGATGTTACTGATTCCACAGATTGTTTAATTATTGTTACTAAATCCGTTGTGTTTTCTGGATCAGCTAGCTAATTTCGTGCACAGAGCTTAGTCTTTGAGAAAACTTTCTATTGGATTTAGCATAGGAGATTATGGCAGAAGAAAAACTAAAACATGCCTGGAGTCAGCAACTTTATCTTCCACCGCTTATGTTTTGTGTATCTTTGCATTGTCAAAGACAAGCCAAGCGCCTGTAATGTTGGATTCAGCCAATTTTTTAAATAATTCTTCAGGGAATGATGTAAAAATTTTGGTATTAGACTTCAAACAGCACTATAGGTAACATATGTAAATGTATTTTATTTTACTAGATTTATATTATTTTTATCTTTTTAGTGCTTATTTTTGAAGTCGGTTTAATTTCTTGTTTAAAAGATTTATTTTTATCATTTTAGTGAATACTTTTGAGTTCGTGTCATATTTAGAAAAATAAAATTAATTATATTAATTTTTTTAAGATTTTTTGCATCGGTTTGAAGCAAAATACATATATACCGAAGAGTTAAAAATTAATGCGTATTTTTTTGAATTTCGCATAGACACTAAGCAGTTCAATGTGTATGCCAAGTTTCGAAAAAGTCGTTTAATTACAAGCACGTAAAATATTATACTAAAATTTAATAGGCGTGCCTCCGCCTACTTTTTTGAACGCAAAATTGTGTCTTTATTTAAGCTTAGGATGTGTGCCAAGTTTGGTAAAAATCGGTGAAATAGAAGCTTGTGAAATATAATATTAAATTTTAATGGGCGTAACTCCGCCCATTTTTTAAGAAGGAGGATTGTGTAATTACAAGAACCAAATGTGTTTGATAGGTTTCGCAGCAATCAAATAAGTAGATCATAAAATTAAATAAAAAAATTTTGCGGGCGTATCCCCACCCACTTTTTATACAATGGGTAGATATACCCTCTCAGACAAAAAAATAATTTTTAAAATCGGTCTAAAATGTACAGAGTTATGAAGTAACATCCAAAAAAAAATTGAGACGAATCGTTAACCTTCTTTTTTTTGAAGTTGGTTAAAAACTGAAACCATTAATAAACACATTCAGATTCTAAAAAAACAAAAATTTTTCCCGTATTTGACGAAAATGCAAGCGAACTACAAAGTACAGAGAAGACCAGAGTTGACACGAGCACAAAGTAAGACGGAAGATAATTGTGATTTTTAGAGGTCTCACTCACACAGTCATCAAATCCTCTTTAGTTTTTCTTTCGCGTGGTATTATTTTAAAGTAATTACATTTTATTCTTTGTGGTCTCATTCGCAGCCTAGTTTTTGTAAATAAATGGTAAAAATTAATATTTGCGAACGAAAATGCTTAAAACGAAGTCTCTAATCATTTGAAAACAAATTTTAATCACTTTAATAATACTAATAATCTTTTTCACATTGTGTTTTTTATTTCAATACCACAAATTACTTCATTTAATTTTGTGCAAATGTTAATGTGCTCAAGTGTATTTTCAATTTATGCTTTGTGGTCTCATTCGTTGTTTTCTTTTTGCAAGTTGAAGTTAAAAATTAATATTTTTGAAGGAAAATGTTTAAAATTGAGTTTGTAAGCATTTTAATCACTTTTATAATACTAATAATATTTTACACATTGTTTTATTTAGTTCAACACTGCAAAATCTTTCATTTAATTTTGTAAAAATTTTCAATTGTTCATTTCACTAAGTATACATTTCTGCTGTTTGTTTTGATTATTGCACTAAAAATATTCAATAACAAACACACTATTTTTGTCCCATTTTAACAGTGATCAAATCAGCGAATTTTAGCTTTTTTCATAAGTCACTTTCTACAACCCTGGTCTACTTTGTGCTACAAAGTTTCATTGATGCTCTAACCTTAGTTGAAAGAATAAAAGATACACATGAGGTAGTTGAAATAGAAATTATAAAAACTAAGTTGAAGGGGCATTCATGATATCTTTTTGCAAATGAAAATACAATTGCAGCTATTAGAGCTAAACTACTATCGTCCATAAATGGCGGAATTAGTTGAATTGCTGTGTTCAAAACTAATGAACATAAAGCAATTATCGAAATCAATCACAGCATACGCTGATGAAATTAAGGATATTACCAAAAGAACTAGCTGCTGCGTACATTTGAGAAGGCTACCCTCAAGATATTACAGAAAAGTTAATAAAGCAAAATAGAACTAAAACCCTTCCTCGAAACGCTTCAAGTGATGATGTTAAACTCATCATTAAAATGGGAAATTTCAATTCTCTAAACGAAGTTGTATCTAAATTTGTGGAAGCCAGCACAACAAACGGTTCGGTATTTTATTCAAGACAGCAGCGAACTTTCAATGAAAATCGCAAATTTATGGCAATCGCCATACCAGTTGGCACCAAAAAAACCGAAATGGAACTCCTCGACAACCAACTGGCCGTCCAAGTAAAGAGGAATTCCCCCAGGACATGGGAGGCAACTTTTTGAATTGAACGAAACTAAGGAACAATCAGAACAGAAAAATCAACATTTCATTTAAACCTCAATTTGAGCAGTTACATGACAGTACACCTATCCACAAATGATAACTTAAATACATATGTATTTAGTAGACACTGGAGCTGACGTAACACAAACCACATTATAAATTTAACTGGAATTGGAGACGGACAAATCAAGACATTAGGTACAATTAAAATTGACTTAAAAAATTACCTATTTCTCACCACGTTTATGTAATTTCTGATTTGAAGGCATTCTAGGCCTAGATTTGTTAAAAATGTATAATGCCACTATTCAGTATAGACAAAATAAGAATTCAAATCGATTTTCATTTTCAAGAGCTCTATAAATATCTCATTATTTAAAAGTCTTAATGAGGATACCATCACATTACCTGCACGGGCAGAAGTCGCACGAAAAGTCAGATTAAAGCATTGTATTCCTGACATCTTAATTCCTCACCAACAATTAGCCAACACAATTACAAAACTAGCAAATCTCATAATCAAACTAATCAACACTTGAAATTCTATCAAAATTATCAAGTTACCAACCATAGAATTGGAGCCTCTTTCAGATTATAATTTAATTAGTAAACCCAAGTGTAATTCTCCAAACCGTTCAGAAATAATTCTCGAAAAAATTGCAATCACATGTTCCAGATATAGCAAAGTAGACTTGTGCCATTTAGTTCATTTCAGTGACCGGTCATTTTAGTTCAATATTTATAAATGAACTAGTGCGTTCATTTAGTTCAATCGCTCTTTTTATTTCAATGAACTAGTTAGGTCTTTTTAGTTCAATGATTTTACATCTACAAATCTACATGCGTATGTATGTATGTAGATATGTATGTTGTGGTCTTTGACTGTATTAAAAACATAGATCTGTCATTAAAAAACTTTAAGTAAACTAAAATTAATTAATTCATAAATTTGTTTTATAAAGGGTTTATAAAACAAATTTAGTGTGAAAATCTTATTTAAAAATCACATAAATCTAAAATATTTTTTGTGAATAGGGTAGTATAAGTGTTTACTTGTGCTTCCTTGTTTATTGCATTTGTGGTAGTAGTCAGCTATAAACAAGAACTACCCTGAAGGAAACGTGGGGATAAGTGTCCCCAAGTCACCACTTTTGTCGACTATTTTGGTGACATTGTCAACAGAGCGTCTATTAAAATTGTTTTTAATGCCTAGAAAACATTTTTTCAGATACACACAAATATGCTTCTTCTTAATGTTTTATTGGTTTATTGAAAATAAACGTGGCGTCAAGCAAAATTTATTAATAAATATTATTTAAGAAATTAAATCCAAAATGTATTGAACAATAATTAAAAACATAATAAACAAAAAGAAATTAAAAAAAACAAATAAAATAACAATCCATATTGAATAAAAATAGAAAATGTGAAAATTAAAAAATTTTAAGTGCAAGGTGCCAATTATGGAAATTTTTGTTCTACCCTGTGGAATATTTTGTGCCATAAGGTAAAGATTTATCACAATTTCAGATCCATACGTAAGTTTTTGACTTTGCTAATTCAGCGAAACATAAAATTTTTGATTTATATATACATACATATGTATGTATGTATTTCATAGAAATGACAAACAATTTCAGCAGGTGGTGACAGCGTCTACAGTGAATCAGTACAGCTTTACTACGGACATTTCCCACAGTGTGATGATATCGTCAATAGTAAGTCAGTACAATATTGCTATTGACATTTTCGCCATATTGTCCCACAAGGACCACCTAGTCACTATTGACGCAGTCTACTGGTAGATTTCGTAAGACAATCCTGTGTTAAATGTCAATAGTAGATAGCATTAGTTGGGGTATAATTTGTCAGTAGTACTGGTGACATCGTCAATAGGTAATCAGTATAATTTTACTATTGACATTTCCTGCAGGGTAAATATGCATACATACATACATATGGAGGAGTATAGAAGCAAAGCACACAAACAGTACAAAAGTAAAGCAAAAGCTGTGTTAGTTCATTCTGAGTCTTAATTCTTAGTTCAAAAATTGAACTAGTTCAAAAATTTAACTAGTGAGCGTAAAACAATTAAACTAGTTCATTTAGTTCAAAGTACTGAATCGCTCATTTGAACTAGTTCGTTCATGAACTACACAAGACTATCGCAAAGGTTTAATTGTTAACATTATGCCAAGAATTTTTGGATGTACGAGTATTTGGATTGGAAAGCAATCCGATCACTACAAACAATTTTTACAAACAAAAATTAAGGTTTAATGATGATTTGTCAGTACATATAAAAAATTATAGAATTCCAGAAACGCAGAAAGAAGAAATCGCGAAGCAGGTTGACAAACTAATTGAAGATGATTTAGTGGAACCTTCCTTTTCACCTTATAACACTCCAATTTTATTAGTGCCCAAAAACCGTTAGAGGGTAGTCACACCAAAAGATGGCGTCTGGTAATTGATTAACGTCAGGTTAACAAAAACTTTTTATCAGATAAGTTCCCACTTCCTCACATCAGCTTTGAAGAGCCAAATACTTTTCCACTCTGGACCTTATGTCATGGTTTCATCAAATTGAACTGGAAATTCAAGAGACATAACTTCTTTCTCAACAACTAAAGGGTCGTTCAGGTTTAAAAGACTCCCTTTTGGATTCAAAATGTCCCCAAATTCTTTCCAGTGCATGATGACGTTTGCTTTTTCTGGTATAAGACCATCCACAGCATTTTTATAAATGGATGATTTCATTGTCATTGGCTGACCAAAATACCATATGATTAAAATTTAAGAAAGGTATTTAAGACTTGTAGGAAATACAAGCTCAAGTTACATCCTGACAAATGTAGGTTCTTTCGCCATGAAGTTACATTTTTGGGTCATAAAGGTACTAATGAAGGTTTTTTCCAAACAGTTCTAAGTATGACACTATTAAAAACTATCCCCCAAAAATGGCGACACAACAAAACGCTTTGTAGCTTTCTGTAACTATTACACGAAATTTATTCCAAATTTTGCAAGTTATAGCAAGCCTCTGACAAATTTGTCAAAAAAAAGGTGACTTGATTATTTAAAAAAGGCACTTATAAAGCCAAATATACTGAAATATCCAGACTTTAGTGGTGATGTTTTAAGTCAAAAAACACGAGGATATGCTGCTACCAGTGGCATATGCTTCCAGATCATTTAATAAAGGTCAGTTGAATAAGGCAACCATAGAACAAGAACTTTTAGCTATTCATTGGGCCATAAATTATTTTATGCCATATGTCTATGGGAAAAATTTTATAATAAAAACAGATCATAGGCCACTCACATATCTGTTCTCCATGAAGAATCCTTCATCAAAACTTACTAGAATCCGTTTGTATCTCGAAAATATGACTTTGAAATAGAATATGTGAAAGGAAAAGAAAATCTAACAGCAGACGCCCTATCAAGGATCACCTTTGAGGATATCCAAAGTATTCAAAGTACAAACTAGAACGCAACTTAAAAAACAAACTAGTAATGAACTGAAAATATTTGAAAGAACTAAAACAAGCAAATTTAAAAAACTCCCAAAATTTTAACCCACAACCAAAGTTGTTCCTTGTTAAAGGGAGGAAAGATAATTCTCAACATTATTTGACAAAAAGAAACATAGACTTAGGTAAATTTTTCTTAGAGCTTGAAAAAAGATCCTGTCAAATGAGATTAAGAAAATTCCAAATGCAATTAAATGACGTCATATTTAAAGAATGTAAAATACAAGAATTTAAAGTGATTATTACATAATGCTTTAAAAACCATTAATATTTTCCTAAAACCTGTTGTTGCAACAGTGTTTAATGGAAATGATAAACAAAATATTTAAAAAAAAATTCACTATGGTAGACACACAGGAATCACACGCATGTTGAATATAATCAAAAGATATATGGAACGTTCGCATCGAACACTCATGAAATATGTTCGATCTTACAAATCTCAAAAACTCGACGACTGGGACCAATGGACTCCTTACTTTACTTACTGTTACAATACTACACCATCAACAACCCACAATTATTGCCCATTTGAACTCGTATTCGGTAAAAGACCAGATATTTTTAAACTATTGAAAGACAGTGTAATAGACCGGAAATAAAATTCAGACTGTAGACTGCTCATAAAATTCCCAACAATATCTTAATAAGAAACAAACAAAAAGGCAAAAAACACACAAATGAAATAAATTTTATAATTAATGATATTGTTCTAGTTCAAAATAAAGCAGGTCATAAACTTGCTAATGTTTATAAAGGACAATATAAAATCATAAAAATAGATCATAACAATTGTACTTTATTATCCAAGAAAAATAAACAAACTGTAATTCATAATAATATATTAAAATTAGTTAAGTAATATTTAATATTTAATCCACTACGTTAACAGTAAAGAAAAAAGTTTATTTTAGTAATAAGAAATTAAAACGTGCGCCCAATTAAAAAAAAATATATATATATATTATATATATAAGTATATAAATACAGTCAAATCTCAGTATAACGAATCTCGCTTTAACGTAAATCCAATAAAACGAACGCCTATATTTATTACATTACAAACCTTATATAGCGAATAATATCCTAATTTTATACTGGATATAACGAATGATGAAGAAAAAATCGCAAAATAAAAAACAAAAACTTGCTAGAAACATATTTCTAACATTTAGTTCTTCTTTATATAGCGAATGTTTTGATAAATTTGTGCTCTGTATAACGAATGGCAAAAAATATTAAACAAAAACTACAAAAACAAATTGCCCGCATCCTTTTTATTGTATTGTATCATGTCTACACCCAGCAAAAAATTTTCAAGATTTTGTAATGGGTAGTACTCTTTTAATGGCTTACAAAGTAATGAGTGATACTTATTTATCTAAGTATTTTATGCGTATAATAATCACTGTCCTTTTAATCAATAAAATAACAACTTATTTATACCATTATGTGAAAGTATTTATTGTAGTACTTTCCAGTTAATAATGAAATATATCTAGAGAAAAATTTATTGATCGTGAAAATCAGATTCGAAAACAATAAAATAACTTTGGTTTACTACAATTTAATTGTTTTCGCTTATTCTAAAATTATAATTTTTAACAGTGCCAGAAAAATACAAGTTTTATAATTTTGTCAAAAAATTCTATTTATTTTTATTTAAAAAAATTGCCAATTAACTTTTGAATATTTTAGCAAAGAGCACTATAAAAAATTTTGCATATTTGTAAGCAAAAAATAACAAATTAAATTTTAAATGCTTTTAGGCAATCAGTAATCTATTAACATTTGGATATTTGTAGGCAAAAAGTATAGGGTACCGCATACTTTTTGAACTTCTCAAACAAAAATAATTGGATATTCAGTAAAATTGTAAGTGCTTATGACTGGGGAGTACATAAACTTTTTTGCATTCTATTAGGCATACTTTTTTGTTGGGCAATAATAAGAATTAATATAACACTTGGAAAAAAAACTTTGCGATATAACGAATTTTTCGGTATAACGAATGGGACTGACATTATATCGTTCGTTATACCGGGACTTGCCTGTATATATATTTATAAATGTATATATTTATATTCATTTATATATATACATACATATATATATTTATATACATTTATATATATAAATATATATAAATGTGTTAGTTTAATAAACGATCATACAATTTGAAATAAATTGTAAGATCGTTCTTTTGACGGGGAAGGTGTAGGTGTCATGTCTTAACTGTTAACAAAGTATGAAAACAACTATTACAATTAATCCATACTAGAAATGAGTCAATATATCGAAACCAGATATTTTTGTTTATTTGTTATCGTTAACTTTTTGGATATTGCTCTCGAAATAGGATATTCTTATATTTTATTATTTCTGGTTTACCAATATGTTGACTTGCAAAATTCAAGTGACCTAAATATTGCATACTCCTATTTCATCAACGTTTTGCTCTTTGTTTGTTGTTTTTGTTTCCGATGCACCTAAACCTTTAAATAATTTAAGAAAATTAACATTAATAGGTTTTAATATAGTCAATAAAGAACAGCTGAAAAGAACATTTTATAAGAGTTACATAGTGTCCACACCTGACGATTTTCTATCATAACTCGTAATATAACGCCGGAAGAGCAACTGGCATTTTTTCATTAATATCAACCCAAAGGAGTAGACGTTGATGATTTCATATCACGATGAATCAAACAAATATTTGAAAAATACTTGCCAAAAATATATAATATGCGTGTTGTTAAATTTGTTGGCCACAATAACTGTTGTGATGCCTTTTTTAAACGAAATTTTTTTAATAAATAAACGTTAAATACACTTTAACACATAAAATGACATTTTATATCAAGATGAATTTATCAGTCCGTGACCTCTGATGATTATATCAGAACGCTGCCATAATGAATTTTCATCATGATATCAATCTGACATTCATCATGATATAAATTCATCAAGTCTGGAAACTATGTAAAAACCAAACAAAATATTTTTTAATAGTTTAAATTGCAGAGATACATACATACTAAAGGGCTGCGTAAGACGTTCTAAAAGTTTTGTATTCTATTTCACACTACTTGCAAGCACTGTGTTCTAGTGTAATCATAAATAACAAAACAAAACTAACAAAACATGACTCTCACTAAGATAAAGCAAGCATCATTCAAAAAGTTTTTCTCTACAGTTTTGTTAGTGGTTGTGTTTTCAAAACAAGTAGAACATCAAAACAAAACCCGAGAATGAAACAAAACAGCAGTAAATCATAGCAGAAACATCGAGTGCAATAGAACACGAGTATAAACATGCAAACTATGTATGTATATTTATACATATATATATATGTACATAAATTGAAAATAAAAATTAAAAATTTTTATATATAAATGTCCATACATACATATATAAGTATGTATGACATTATTTCATTGCCCTTCAGTTTTAAAAGTAGAAATTGACTCAAAATCATTAGGTATTTCCCTAACGGAAAATCGACAATCTACTACAGTAGCCACAAGTAATGCAAGAGTTCACTTTTTGACTCTTTCACTCATGGACATGTTAATGCCTTTAACCTCAAAAAAAATTTTTTTGCGATTAGAAAAAACTGCTGTTATTCCAAAGAAAAATATTATTTTAAGTACATATTTATTTTTATTTCGTGTTTTCGTCAGTTACAATTGGAAGCTCATGGTTAGTGAACGTGTAATTTTTAGTGAAATAGTGCTTTCCTTTCAATTAAAACGTTGCATAAAAAAACAAATAATTGAAAAATGTAACAATCACCCTTATCGGGAATAAAAGATGAAATGTGTTCTCATATTTTATGATTTTATCAGGTTAAAATTCGTATCCTTTTTTAAGCCAAATTACATGTGATAATTATTAATGAACAAATAACACCAAAGTTAATTGAAAATATTCTGACAAACACGTAGTTGAACGGAACAACCGGCTGTTTTCGAAGGCCATTAAACCTTCCTCATCAGCGTTCTTTTGTGTTTGGTCCACTGTGTGCGGTGTCAGTTGATGTAGATTTCTGCTTTATATACGCAACTTTTATTGCAAATGGAATATGTGGATTTTTTTTATTCATCGTATTACGATTTGCTAAAAGCTTTTTTGTAATGAAATCTCATTTTTACCATCTCTAAATTTACAACAGTCTTGCCATTGTCGTTTGTTCTTTACTAATTATGCATATGTTAATTAACTTGCTTATTTTTGTTCTACTTAAGACAAAATTTTTTGGTTTGATACTATAAGTATATTTTTGTTTTAGTTTTTTTTGCGACAAGCCGATGGCTATTAATTTTAGTTAATTTTATTTATTATTGTTCGAACTTCATTTGTTTCTATATTTTATGATTTTATCAGGCTAAAGTTCGTATCGCTTTTTAAGCCCTTTCCCTAAAATTGTGATCGCCAATGTTTGCGTTGTTGTGCCAGTCTACTATTCTTTAATTTTGTTCACCACTTTTTGTTCACGTAAATTCTTTCACGTGAACAAAATGTTTGTCTTTTATGGGGTATGGAGATGGTGGCAATTGACTACCGTCAATTTCAACCCCATATTAAAGTCGTGAGTCGTGTGCATGGCTAGTAGTTAGGCTGATAGTTAATGGTAACGATTGGTAGTTAACGAAATAGCTAGACATTCGCTAGCTACGCCGACTGCAAGGTGCAAATAAAACCTCTTTTCAGCTTTTATATTCCTAACGAAACGCAAATGTTTCTTTTATATGGAAATTTGTGTTTCCTATTAGAACATTCAAGCATGTTTTGATAGTTCTATGTGAATTTTGATGTTCTATTTCATTTTTGTTTTGAAAGGCTTGGTTTTAGTTCAACATTGCACAGTGGGGATTTTTGCAAAATAAATGGTAGTAAATCTGGAACAATACAGCATACTTTATAAACACCTTCGCTAATTTTGTCTAATTACCTGGTACTGTGAAGTGTCATTGATTTTAATTAGTAGCATAATCAATTAGCACCTCTCGAATGCTACCTGTTATTGGCATTAACTGCACTTATATGGAAAAACATATCGTATAATTACGAGGAATATTTTTTATTGCGAAAAGTGTATACGTGTATACTTATTGTATAATATTCTAAACTAGCTGTTAACATCGGCTTTGCTTGGAAAATTTTTAATAATGAAAATTTTCAGTGCAAAGGAAAAATAACACCAATTTTTCTTAATTCATTGCTTAAAAAGTTGCTTCTAAATTCGGTTATTATTAAACAAACAAAAAAATGCTAAACATACTCGTATAATTCTTTTAGAGCTTAATGATACACAATATTATTTTTATTTTTCTATTTTGAGAGAAAATGAATAGTATTGACGCTGTACCGACTCGAGAATCGAGCACGCAACATACAATTGACCGTGGGAAAAACATTGGGATTATATCGATGGCTTAATTCCAGAGTATGCTAAGTCGACTTAGCATGTTTTGAAGGAGTTTGTTTATTTGAATTAGGATTGATGTAACTTGAGTCCTGTCAAAAGCTCGCATTAATCGGACAACCCTATCAAAAGTTATGCTCACAATTGTAAATTGAATTTCTATCTTATACGGCCTTTGAGAAATTCCAAATAAACTTTGAACGCATCTCCTGTAAAATTCACTTTCTAGACTTAGCGTACTCTGGAATGAAGCCATCGATATGTTTAACCCACACACATTTAACGATTGTCCTTGAGATTAGAGTTGTGCATAATAGCTCATTTTACTGAATCGTTCAGACTGATCCGAACGATGAAATGAACTAGTTCGTTCATAGTTCTTTATTTACTCTGAACGAACGGTGATTGAACGAAAGATCAGATTTGTTTTCCTTTTGTCGCTTTTGCTTTGATGTTTTGTTTATTTGTAAATAATAATTCAAATGAAAATCGAATTAAGTGAATATTTGTGGAAAATATTGCGAGGAACGAAAGTAAATTTCAAGTCGTTTTTTTTCAAGCCAGCCATGGAAACAATTTGCCACTGAATATCTAATTTAAAATGTTGCCACTGAATAGCTAATTTAAAATGTTTAATATTTGAATTTTGACTGGTATATTACTAGAATGGAGTATGGAATACAAAACTAGAAAACATACTTTAAAATACTTACCAATATCAATGAAATTAAATCTAAGACATAAAAACATAAATCTTGCATATTAAATTGGTAAAAATATATAAAATCAACAATGTGCTAAAAAATCAACAATGAATGTTTAAGTGCATCCCAGAAAATAACGAACTGAATGACAAAAAGTTCTATGATGTAAACAATGAACGATTCATTTTGTTCTAGTTTTATATGTCAAAAGTCATACTAAATTTGGTTTATTCATTGGTGTAAATTTTAATATCGTTTCTGACCTTTACCAAACCTATGCAAAGAACTATGAACGATCAACTATAAAAAAGACAACAATCCTAAAGTCAGAATCGTTCAATCTACTGAATCGTTCAACTGAACTAGTTCGTTCATGAACTACACAACCCTACTTGAGATTTTTTAATTATCATTGCGATTGCAAGGACGTGTTTAAATTTAAGTGGTAGATCACTTGGTATAATAAGTATCTTTGGAATAAGCACCTCTTCACCTTTAAACTTTCCTATGGTTATCTTTGCTTTAATGTTAATTGTCATTGTAGTCATTGCACGGAAAAGATAACGCTAAGAACATCCGATGATATTGAATCTAACATTGCGAATTTTAACGAAAATATTAAGCAGGCTGCTGTACATGCTACTATCTCCCACCCGCAGACCCGTCTCGTACGTGAAAGAAGACGAGCTAGAACGGAATGGCAACAATACAGATAACCACCACATAAAATCAGGTTTAAAGAGTGCACTAAACAATTCCAAGAATTGCTTGCATCTGAAAAAACTGCATCTTTTAAAAATTATCTGGAAAACCTCGATGTCACTCCAGTATCTAATTACTCTTTGTGGCGCGCTGCGAGAAAGCTTAAAACACCCGGTGAGTTTAAATTATCTCTGCGCACTTCTACCGGAGGTTGGTCAAGAAGTGATACTGAAAAAGGTAACATATTTGCTGAGCATTTAAAATCCGTATTTACCCCAAGCACATGTACTGGTGCTGTGATTTACCGAGTGTAGTTGCTCTAGTGCCTCGACCCTTAAAGTTTAAGATGCGTGCTGTACAGAAACTAATTGCTGAACTCAACCCAAAGAAAGCTCCGAGTATTGATAAAATTAGTAATAATATGGTGATGAAGTTGCCTCGTATTGCAATTACAATCCTGTTATTCATTTTTAATTTTTATTACGACTGCAGTATTATCCACACTACTGGAAACTTGCCAAGGTCAAAACGACTCCAAAGCAGGGCAAATATCTTACCAAAGCTGAGTCATACAGGCCAATAAGTTTACTGTCAATAATTTCAAAGCTCTTCGAAAAGCTACTCATGATAAAATTGCCCCTAATTTTAACTGATAATGCGTCCATACCGGATCGTCAATTTGGTTTTAGAAGTCAGCATAGCACCACTGAACAAACGCATAGATTGATTCAATTTATAAGAAGATCATTTGAAGAAAAGAAATAATGTTCTGCCCTCTCTATTGATGTTTCTCAGGCATTTGATAAAGTTTGGTATGAAGGCCTAATTTTAAAATTGAAGACATATCTACAATAAACATTCTTCACATTTTGCAATCCCCGGTGTGCCACAGTTGAGTATACTGGGACCAGTTTTGTATTTGATTTATAGTTGTGATATGTGTGTGAGCAGTAACATCCACACATCTACATTTGCCGATGATACACCCTGCCTTAGTATGCGCAAAAACTCTCACGAGACATCTCGACATCTTCAGGAACATATTAATCAGCTGGAACTATGGCTAATCTTATGGAGAATATAAATAAACGAATAGAAGTGTGCTCAGGTAACATTTGCCCTACGAAATTATACTTTTTCCCCCATTAGAATCAATAATCAAATTTTTCCTCAATACTCACATGTGAAATATCTTGGTATACACCTTGACCGACGGCTTACATGTAAACACCACATTAAATCTAAGCTAACACAAATGAAACTACATAAAATTAAGTCAGTTACATTGGCTGATTGGTAGAAATTCCACCCTGAGTCTAGACTGTAAACTTTTGATATACAAGTCGCTTTTGTCAATGTCACTCCAGTATCTAATTACTCTTTGTGGCGCGCTGCGAGAAAGCTTAAAACACCCGGTGAGTTTAAATCATCTCTGCGCACTTCTACCGGAGGTTGGTCAAGAAGTGATACTGAAAAAGGTAACATATTTGCTGAGCATTTAAAATCCGTATTTACCCCAAGCACATGTACTGGTGCTGTGATTTACCGAGTGTAGTTGCTCTAGTGCCTCGACCCTTAAAGTTTAAGATGCGTGCTGTACAGAAACTAATTGCTGAACTCAACCCAAAGAAAGCTCCGAGTATTGATAAAATTAGTAATAATATGGTGAT
This sequence comes from Nowickia ferox, assembly GCA_936439885.1. Classification (NCBI taxonomy): domain Eukaryota; kingdom Metazoa; phylum Arthropoda; class Insecta; order Diptera; family Tachinidae; genus Nowickia; species Nowickia ferox. Next base: position 45,425,767 of record OW387026.1, read on the forward strand.
GAAGTTGCCTCGTATTGCAATTACAATCCTGTTATTCATTTTTAATTTTTAAAAATCCACACTACTGGAAACTTGCCAAGGTCAAAACGACTCCAAAGCAGGGCAAATATCTTACCAAAGCTGAGTCATACAGGCCAATAAGTTTACTGTCAATAATGTCAAAACTCTTCGAAAAGCTACTCATGATAAAATTGCCCCTAATTTTAACTGATAATGCGTCCATACCGGATCGTCAATTTGGTTTTAGAAGTCAGCATAGCACCACTGAACAAACTCATAGATTGATTCAATTTATAAGAAGATCATTTGAAGAAAAGAAATAATGTTCTGCCCTCTCTATTGATGTTTCTCAGGCATTTGATAAAGTTTGGTATGAAGGCCTAATTTTAAAATTGAAGACATATCTACAATAAACATTCTTCACATTTTGCAATCCCCGGTGTGCCACAGTTGAGTATACTGGGACCAGTTTTGTATTTGATTTATAGTTGTGATATGTGTGTGAGCAGTAACATCCACACATCTACATTTGCCGATGATACACCCTGCCTTAGTATGCGCAAAAACTCTCACGAGACATCTCGACATCTTCAGGAACATATTAATCACCTGGAACTATGGCTAATCTTATGGAGAATATAAATAACGAATAGAAGTGTGCTCAGGTAACATTTGCCCTACGAAATTATACTTTTTCCCCCATTAGAATCAATAATCAAATTTTTCCTCAACACTCACATGTGAAATATCTTGGTATACACCTTGACCGACGGCTTACATGGAAACACCACATTAAATCTCAGCTAACACAAATGAAACTACATAAAATTAAGTCAGTTACATTGGCTGATTGGTAGAAATTCCACCCTGAGTCTAGACTGTAAACTTTTGATATACAAGTCGCTTTTGTATCCTATATGGTGCTACAGAATTCAGCTATTGGGCACTAGGGTGGTTATTAGCTATATCGAAAATTTTTTTCCTAATTTTTTCATACTCTCAAACCCCAAATCGATGGGTATTAGGGAAAAACTATTCAGAAAAAATTTTCAGAAGAATTAGTCTAGATTAAGGCGGGTCGCACGCCCTCCATTGTTCGAAAAAATGTTATTTATGTCTCATAATTTAATAAATAATAATTTTATTAAAAATAAGTACTTCAAAAAGTTATTGTCCGTGATGTTGGTAACAACATAGTCCTCAACGACTTTTCTGTTAACCGTATATTTAAAAAATAAACTACAAATAATCGAAAAAAGCCCTATACTTCATATTAACATGTTCATAAAATGCTCATTTGTTTCACAAAGAGTGTTCTTTAGATTTTCATAAGGCCAAGCATATGTAAGTATGTATATGAATGTATGTATGCTTGATTATATATGTATGTGTGCCGTTAACATGATAATCTTCACTCCCATCTCTTAGCAACTAAAATGTAAATACTTATTTTAACATGGCATGTTAAAAAATTTACCGTTATATCTTTTGATGGGAGTTTACTTTATCTTGTGTATTAAGAACTTGTGTTTGCAAATCATTTGAATATGAAAAGTGGAGGTGAACGTTTGAAAATGAGCTCAAGAAGTTTACGGCAAAATATATACTTACTTGTAAATTTTTCTACAAGTTTAAGTGGTAGTAAGTTACCATCAAATAGAGAAGTGTTAAAGGTTTTGTTTTTCAATTTACGTGTGGTGAAACTAGATTTACGAAAGAGTGTAAAATTAGTAATTGAGGAATTATTAATATTTTGGGAGAAAGCTAGAATTCCAAAAATAGACAAACAGCATTGTATAAATAAATTGGAGAAACTTCACTCCGAATAGAGGAGTCTATACAAAAGTTCTAAGAGACAAACTGTAACTCAGAGTGAAAAAGTGAAATCTTGGGTTAAAAAAATTGATTTTCTTTTTGATATAGCACCTTCAAACGTGCTACAAGTAATTAAAATTGAAGAAGATAACATGGTAGGCCTGGTTTTATGTATGGCATAGACCTTAAAACTATGAAAGTGGAATTGAGAGCTGAACAACGTCGTCAACAAATATCTAATCAAAAGGAACGCAGCATTCGTGAAAAATCAGCAATAGGTATGGTAACACTTTAACAAGTTTGACTTCTCTTAACTTTTTTGATTTGCAGAAGAAACGTTGCATTTTTCATCATCAGCATCAGAAAGTGGAAGTGATGAGATATGTATTGCTGTACATACAAATGTAGTTATGCAGTTTTCTAATTCCTTTGTATATACACTATTTTATAATAGTCTACAGAAGAAATATCAATAACACATACACTAGCTAATCCAAAAAAACGAGGCTTAATAGAAGTTGTTACCCCAAAACTTGCAGCAGCTTTAGATGCTTGCATGATAACTGACAGAAAAGCAGTGCATATTCTTATTGCGACAGTTAAAGCGTTAGAACTAGATCCACAAAATTATATTATAAATAGAAGTTCCATCCGAATTGCAAGACAAAGAATGGGAAAAGATCATGTCTTAGATCTGAAAAAGGAATTCAAAGCCATGAAACTAGATGCTCTATGCTTGCATTGGAATGGAAAGCTATTACCCGCCTGGAAACGATAAAATTGACAGGGTGCTCTATAATTATTTCAAGCCGATGCAATGAGCAGTTGCTGCAAGTTCTTTACTTAGAAAGTGGAACCGGAAAACAACAAGCATTAGCGGTTTGCAATGACATTCAAGAATGGAGCCTTCAGTACCACATAAAAGCCATGGTATTTGACACAACAGCCGTCAATACCGGTCGCATAAATGGAACCTGTGCAATCATTGAACATTTTTTAGAAAAATCACTTTTATGGTTACCATGTAGACACCATATCTATGAAATTATTTTGAGAAGTGTTTTTGAAGAGAAATTTGTAAAAAAGGAAGTCCGAATGTTGCCATTTTCGAAAAATTTAAGACTGCAAGGCCAAAATTTAATTTACAAAACTTTCGTTCTGGGATTGACGACAAAACAGCATTCCGTCTTTTAAAAAATTCCAGCAGTCGTGTTGTAAGTTTTGTACAGACAAACAGCCCAGAGACGATTACAAGGAACTTCTAGAACTTACTTTAATATTTTTAGGGAAAACATCAACAAATCCCAATACCGTAATGTTTCGAGCACCGGGTGCAGTTCATCACGCTAGGTGGATGTCAAAAGCTATTTACAGCCTAAAAATAATTTTGTTTCGCGAACAGTTTAAATTGTCGAAACAAGAAGAAAATGACATGCGAAAAATTTATATTTTTATAGTAACAATATAAGTCGAAGCTTGGTTTTCATCCTGAAATCCTGAAAACGTTGCCCTAGCATTTTTTGATTCAAGAATACCAAACAGCACTAAAGCAAAAATGGTTAAAGCCCTTAAGAATGTTGGTGACGTTGATCAAAATATAAAGCGACCCATTATTGCTAATCAAAATATTTCAATCATCATAGACAATGGAATTGAACAATTTGTGTCCATGGAAACAAAACTTTTTTTCGAAATATTCTTTGTAAGCCAAGAGTTCTTAAAATCAAATTCTGAAGATTGGGACGGGATAGCTTCTTTTTTTAAATCCAAAGGAATGATTGGGCAATTAAGGGTAGTCAACGACACTGCGGAAAGGGGAGTCAAGCTAATGGAAGAATATAATTCATTACTGACAAAAAATGAAGAGCAAAAACAATATGTATTACAAGTTGTCCAAGATTATAGACGCAAATATCCCGGATGTATTAAAAAATCAATAATAAACTAATATGAAAACTCTCAAAAATTAAACGAAATTATAATATTTAGCAAAATAAAAATAAACAAGTTGAATTTAAATTTATGTAAAATCCGATAATAACGAGTTTTCTTTATGAATAATTAAAAAATCAATATTGATATTTTTGTTAGTTAGGACGTTTCGCTTTTTGGGTGACGATATGTTTATGTCAAAAACCCATTAGCAAACCAAAAATATTTGTTATGAATAAAGAAGTAAATATTTATTAAAGTATAATTTAATTTTTGAAATTGTATCCAAAAATTAAGGATTTTCTCTAACTTCGGTGAGCGGGCGACACGCCTTAATCTTCTCTGATGGACCTAATTTTTTTTGTAGTTTTTTACTAATAACCACCTAGGTGGGATTTGAGACTTTATAAAATCCAACTTTTAATTTTAAGAACCACTAATGGGGCACTGCTTCAGCTCCAAAGGTAGAGAAAATTCAACAAAGGCAAAAAAAAAATATATACGTGTGCGGTAGGATATTTCATCATGTTATGTATGTGTGAGTTGCGTTTGCTTTAGATCACTGGTGGGCGCTATGAATGTATTAGTGAAGTTTCAATGTATTGAGGTTGCGAGCTACCCACCAAACACAAAGCCATGCATTTAGACTATTAATTGAAAATAAAACATTTTCTAAGCAAACAGTCAATTGTAAAAAACTTTTTCAAACTTTATTTTGGTATGGTCCACTGATAGAAAACGCGCATCAATGATTTAAGGTAGAGGTCCATAGCTCGCTTTTTGCGCGTTACACTTTCTATGCATCTGTCAAAAAAGTAGAATCAATGTAATAGTATGTGACAAGTTACATTGCAAAAAGCGCAGAACGCGTAGGCGCGTTCAAAGCAAAAAGTAGGTCTACTTTCTACTTTTGTACGCGTTACAAGCACCATGAAAGAAAGTCAGCTGCTCTGGAATGCTAAAGATGTTAAATAATACTTTATTTCTTATGTTATCGATAAATATTATTTTGCCGTGGATAATTTTTTTCTTTTCTTTTTCAATAAAAAAAATTTCGTAGTAAAAAAAACTTGTTTAATAGAATATGTGAATATTTTCATTAATGCGATGTATTTTAATTAACTTTTCACCACACTTTTCTCAGTAACAAATTTTGCATATTAGTTATCGATTACTTTTACGTACTGAGTGTCATCTCCGTTAAATTCCGTTCTAAATACAACGGCCGTACCCAAAACCTTTTCTTTTTTTGAAATTGTTCATAGGCATTTTTTGCACATACAATTAAATATACAAACTCGACTAACTCCACAAATTCTTTTAAAAACTCGATTTCACTCTCCATTTTTTTTATAAGGGTTTATAAACAAACGCACACAGCTGATCAAAACAAAAATAAAATGGCGAATGAAAAGCAGTGCATGTAACTCAACGCGAACAAAGTATAGAATGAAACAAGAGCATGAAACGCGTGTAAAGCATAACGCGCAAAAAGCGAGCTATGGATAATTGATAATTGTCGTACCTTAAATTGTGTGTGTGTTTGTGTGCATTGGTGAGTTTTATTGTTATGGATAGAATGGTGTATAAATTATCTAGCAGCAGTTCTGTCTATTTTTATTGCAAATATTTTATAGCTTTTTTAAAGAAAAAGGATCAGTAATTTCTAAACATGGATAAAAGAAAACAAACCATGAATTTGCAGCACGTAACTGTATACCGTATATGGAAAAATCTTAACACATGTTAAACATCTGTCTATTATTTAGTACACTTGATATTTAAATCTTTTCTTATTGCACATTTCAGGATTGAATTATTATTTTTTTGTTTAAAATAAAATTTTTATGATCGACTGCAACCTCTACCGTCTACCTTTTTTATTGGTTATTTCAAAAGCGAAAAATATACATTCAACAAAAAAGGGTACAATAAACAAGAAAAAAATCCTATTTAGTTCGAGCCTGTGCGTTAGTATATTTTATCATGTTATATGTGTGTGTGGGTTGTGTTTGCATTGAATAATTTTCGATCTGTGTTTAAACTAATAGCATATATTTTAACTTACATTCTCTTTATATTTTCTTTTTTCATAATGAACTAAAACTATAATTTTAGTTGAAGTATTTATATATTTTGTAGTTAAATATGAAAGAACCAACTCTGTTTTGTACTAGATTATAAAACCTATGCATAAATGAACTATGTTAAGTAAGCATATAAAACTCAAACTTATGTGTGGTGTGCTCAACTTCTGGATGAAAACGAACGACTTTCGGGACTTCCGGGGTGACGAAAATTCATTCCAAGAAGTTAACTACATTAGCACAGACGTGAGACTCATCTATATGTTTTAGCCCTCTTGCATTCCCAAATAAATGTAAGTTTTTTTATATACAATTTGAATAATTCTCTTGGTGTTATTAATAATATAAAAGAAAGAGAGCTCATTTATTATTATTCTCCCTCTTGAATAATCCCCTGAACTCAATCCCCTTTCCACCTGACTTACTCGAAACACATCCCTCTATTCTTGAAAAGTAATATAAAGATTCAGCCCCAATCTTTGGATTCCAATCCTCCTTGAAAACCTTAATTCATTAAATACACAAACAATCTGTGTTTTTATATCACATATCTTGTTGTTGTCTCTTTGTATTATACTCACAAACGTGTGTGTTTGTGTACATTGGTCAATTCTATCGCCTATATTGTTGTCTCTTATTACACTTACAACTGCGTATATAAGAATATACAACTGCATATATATATATATATATATATAACTTCTTGATTACTAAAACGTTCGAGAAAAATTTACGGGTGGGGAAGAGAGAATCGGTTTGTGTTCGCGACATGCTTTATTGACATTTTCTTCGCTACATATACATACACACATACTCAAATATGCCTGTTATTATTCAATAAAATTGGAATGTTTCCGGCAAAAATTTTGCCTGTGTGAACGCGAAGGAAACAACAAAACAGGATTTCTTTCCAAATGTTTGGACGTGTAAACTCGAACGTATGTAAGTATGTATATGTGCACATACACAGCTAATACATAAACTACCCTGCAGAAAACATGGCGTTAAGTGTCCCCAAGTCACCATTTTTGTCGACTATTTTGGTGAGATTGTCAACAGAGCGTCTATTAATAATGGTTTTAATGCGTAGAAAACATTTTTTCAGATACACACAACTATGCTTCTTCTTAATGTTTTATTAGTTTGTTGAAAATAAACGTGACGTCAAGCAGAATTTAAGTGTTTATAAAAATTATCTTAAGAAATAGAATTATAAGGTTAATATATATAAATGTATTTAACAATAATTAAAAACATAATACACAAAACAAAAATAAAAAAACAAATAAAATAACAATCAATATTGTATAAAAATATAAAATGTGAAAATTGAAGAGTTTTAAGTGAATGGTGCCAATTGTGGAAATTTTGACCCTGTGGAAGATTTTGTGCCATCAGGTAAAGATTTGTCACATTTTAAGATCCATACGTAAGTGTTTGACTTTACTAATTCAGCGAAACATAAAATTTTTAATTTTAATATACATACATATGTACTCGTATGTATTTAATAAAAATGACAAACAATTTCCTGCAGGTGGTGACAGTGTCTATAGTGAATCAGTACAGTTTTACTACGGACATCGAGCGAGGAAATATCGATATTGTAGATTAGAGCCCCTAATATTTGCTAGTGAATCTTTGGTGCCAATGTCTCAATGTGGTCCCAAAAAAACTACTTAGTCAGTAGTGCTAAAGTCTAGTGGTGGATTTTCAATGACAAGCTAATGTTAGATATCAATAGGCGATTATATTGGCTGGGGTACACCTGGTCACTAGTGCTACTGATAATGTCTCTAGTAAATCACTACATTTTCACTATTCGCATTTTCTGCAGAGTACTGATGCAATTGAAAACAAGCAATGTAAATACTGCTGAGATTGTCTAGACGTTGCTGTCACATTCTGGAAGTCTTGTGTGAAGAATAAAAAGGGCGATGCGTCTGCTGGAAGTTCCGTTGTCTAGTAGTCGATCATAAAGTGGTTTATTGTGAAGATAACTGAATGAGTCTATCGTGAAGTCTACTCGTTTTGAGTGAAAAGAGAAAACTTGTTTTGCTCAAAACCAGTGTTTTGGTATATGTTTTCCCATACATTTCACATATCAGCAAAACACCTCAAATAAGTTTGCTTTCCTCCAGCATATGGCAAAATTTGTCCGTGCAACACTGCGTTGGTGGCCTTGATAATAAAATCAAATTGATTTCGAAAATTCGTTTAACCAAAACACACAAAACCATAATGGAAACACTCCGAAGTGTTCTGAGAAAAACAACTTGTTTTGCTCATATTGGAAACGTACTATAAAGAGAACAACGTAGGTGATATTCGTTCATGAGCGTGTTAAAGTAAAATCAGTGAGTCATTATTGTTGAACGAACAAGGCCAGCGTCAGCAGAGTGAATCTCGGAGAGAAACAGCAGAGAGGATGTTTTGCTACAAGGCCAGCGAGTTGTGTGAGACGTGTGTATACAACAGTGGGGTAGACGAAGGGGTAACCAGTTGTAAACCATTTAGAAATGATGGGAAATGCGTTCTGCATTTTTATATAAAAAAATATTTTTAGTACATTTTTGATCCCGAAAGTAAAAAAATTTATAATTTTTTTATTTAAGTTTTATTAACAAAAGAATATATGATATTCATTTACAAAGAAATAAAAAGGAACACAAAGCACAAGTGTACATATGTACAAATGTTGAAGTTATAACAAGAAGAGTTTTTAGACTTCAATAAATCTTTGGCCTGAATAAGACTTGATACTGTTGGAACATAAAGCCTGTTACTTTTTTTTGTTTTCATGAGATTTTGTTAGGGGAAAATCCTTTCGACATTTACAGAGGAGTAAGCTTCTCTCGATTTATCAGGAAACATTTATTCATCTAATGCGTTTTTAGTTTTAGCCACTGTAGACCAGAAACTTTATATAAATATTTTCTGTTGCTAATGTTTTCAGCTATTCTATATCAGCCAATGCTCTATATTGTTGTTAATATTTTCAAAATTTTGCTTTTCGTTGGAAAACATTTTAATTAAAAATGGGAGAAAATTACATTTCATTGTCAAAGTCCATTTTTGCCCTTAGAACTTGACAGAATTTTATATAAACTTTTTCAATCTTCTTTAAACTGATTTAAAACAGTTTTTTTTCAACATTATTTGTGATTATATAGATCAACTTCTGTGCCACAGAAAATATCAATGAGTTTTCGTTTATATTTAATTGTGAAGTGTTACACTTTTCTAAAATATCTTTACCAATAAAGTTTCATATCGAAAAAGAATTTAATTATTGGCACAAATATATACATACACTCGTCTTCTGACTGCATTTCTAAGTTGGGGGAGCACCACCGTACTTTTTCATGTCAAACAGTATCGAAAAAAGTACGATCGTAGCAACTTTCCCATCACTGCCATTTACATAAGTAATTTAAGTAATCTATGTTTGGGTATTTAAGCTCTTGATTTTAGTTTATTAGGGTAATTAGTAATTAAAGTGTCATTCTTAAACCTAATAAGTACACTGGGCTCTTTTATTCATTCGCAAATCATCGAGGCCACAAAAATGCGTTTTTAGAGGGTAAAAACGTAACAATATGTACATATAAAATAGTATCGGAGGATAATATATGTAAAGAAAAAACATCGGAGTATTAAATGCCGGGAAGCGTGGATGAACCACCATTGGACAGTGCTGAGAACGAGTGCATTGCTTTTAGGGATAAACAGGCAAATAAAGGTCTAATACCTTGCAAACATTTTAAAATTTGCAACGATAGTAATCTTAAATTAAAAGCTGATAAAATTTTAAAAATCTTCAAAATTATAATTGACTTTACTGCCGAAAAGTTGTACACAGCTCATCAAAGTTTAGGTATATATTTTTTTAAATTGGTATGTAACTAATGTATTGACTAAAATGCTTTTATTAAATTTACTTTCTTCTTAGAGCTCTCGGGAGGAGCTCCTAAGAATAATTTATTTATTTGTTTTCTTAGAGCTCTCTGGTGGAGCTCCTAAGAATATTTTTTATTTATTAATTTTCTTAGATCTCTCTGATGGAGCTCCTAAGAATAAGGTTTTTTAATTGATTTTATTTTACAAATTAGTCTGACTTATATACTACTTATGAGAAGATTCTAGATTATAAAAATGAGTGATTTACTGAAATTCACTCAATACCTTATTTCTAAATGTTTAATAATTTTAATCAGAAATAATTTCAACCTGAAATAATTTCTTAGTCGGGCTTAAGTTCAGTAATTTCAATCCTTGTTGAATGAAATATTGTTATTAATTAATGTGAGTTTCTAAAGAAGAGAAGAAAAATTAAATTAGACTTTATTAGCTGGGGGAAATACCGATATTTTTCTATGCAGCCACGCACTTCATCAGCACCCAACTCTATCTACTGGGGTAGAGATTGTTATTAACATCAGATATTTAACGCAAATTTTCAACGAAATGGAATATGAGAAATGTTGTGTATACAATTATTGATTTACCTTTGGTAAACACGTTTGTAAGTATCAGTATTCATTTTCTGTTTATCCGTTTTTATCATTTTCTTTTCAGGTTAGCACGAAGTTATGTCACTCTACCTACCTACTAATCTTGCTTATCTTTTACGATCATCACATTAATTATTTTTACTTATGTACCGTCGGTACATACATGTAAGTATTAATGTAGTGGATATTATGTTACATTGTTTTTACTTTCTACAGTAGATTTACTTTCCAGTATATAAAACTGTGATTGCCAAGTGAACATATATTTGTCACGTGCCCATGATTATTTAAGTGAGACAATTTAAATTTTTAGTTGAACTATAGTGAATTTTAATCAGAAATAATTTCTTAGTCGGGCTTAAGTTCAGTAATTTCAATCTTTGTTGAATGAAATAGTAGAGTGACATAACTTCGTGCTAACCTGAATAGAAAATGATAAAAACGGATAAACAGAAAATGAGTAGTGATACTTACAAATTTGTTTACCAAAGGTAAACAATTATTGTATACACAACATTTCTCATATTCCATTTCATTAAAAATTTGCGTTAAATAGCTGATGTAAATAACAATCTTAATACTAAAGGTAAATCAATAATTGTATACACAATATTTCTCATATTCCATTTCATTGAAAATTTGCGTTAAATAGCTGATGTTAATAACAATCTCTACCCCAGTAGATAGACTTGGGTGCTGATGAAGTACGTGGCTGCACAGAAAAATATCGGTATTTCTCCCAGCTAATAAAGTCTAATTTAATTTTTCTTCTCTTCTTTAGAAACTCACATTAATTAATAACAATATTTCATTCAACAAGGATTGAAATTACTGAACTTAAGCCCGACTAAGAAATTATTTCTGATTAAAGTTCACTATAGTTCAATGTTTAATAATTTTAAAATTGTTTATGGAAAAATAAAATGATATACGATACATTTTAAATTATAAATTACTTTCCCATAGTGGAAAGTGACATGCGTCACACACACACGCAATACCATGCGGCATATTTTAGTATAACAATTACTTAGTGTGTATTGCCAATGCATGGCTTTCAATTCTTTACGTGTCAATAGCCAGCGGCACACAACAAAGTATCAAGTGTAGTTCGACTTTTTGGGTGACATTCGACACCTTCTCAGTTTAGTGCATGCCTTTAAGATAGTGCATTCATGCTATAGCGTGTTGGTTTAAAAGAATTAAATCATGGTATACTACACTAATTATACTATAACTTTGACTGAATATTAATTTTTTTATATTACAAATTGGAGTTTATACATGAATACATATGTATACACATGTAACTTTAATTACATTTGCATATGACACTTTTTAAAATGAATTTCAATATTTTTTTTTTCATATATTTAATTATTGTATCTTCAAAAATGAACTAACAATAAGTAATCAAATCTTAAATCTAAATATAATCATTAGGCCCGACCAGTGTCGGACATAAACTTAGTGATAGTTATAAATAATACATAAGTAGTGATAATCAAAAAGGAAAAAAAAATAAATAAACGTATTTTCAAGAAGTCCCATCTGGAGTGTTGAGAGTAAGAGCCCTTGTGTCCCTCTTTTTAAGCGAATATGTCCAGTAAAGTTCAAGATATTACGAGCGAGCGGATTAGGATGTGTCTCGAGTTTTGTTAAATATTTGCCTGCGTATTTTGGAATTTCTTCAGTCACTAGTGGCATATTTAAATCGCGATGTACATTTGAATTTTTGATGTACCATGGAGCCAATGTTATCAAACGTAAAATTTTGTTTTGCCTTCGTTGGATTTTCTCAACACTTGAAGCAGTGCCCCATAGCTGAATTCCATAGCACCATATGGGCTTCAAATGCGACTTGTATATCAAAAGTTTGCAGTCTAGGCTGAGTGTTGAATTTCTGCCAATTAACCAATATATTTGAGTTAATTTAAGTTTCATTTGAGTTAACTTAGAGTCAATGTGATATTTCCATGTAAGCCTTCGATCAAGGTGTATGCCAAGGTATTTCACTTGAGAATGTTGAGTAATACTTTGATTGTTGATTCGAATGGGAGAGCAAGTATCTCTTCTTAGGGTAAACGTTATGTGGACACACTTTTGTTCATTTACTTTAATTCTCCATAAGTTCAACCATATTTCAAGCTGGGTAATGTGTTCTTGGAGATTGCGCAATGCCTCATCAGGGTTTTTGTGTATACTCATACAGGCTGTATCATCGGCAAATGTAGAAGTTAGGATGTTATTGCTCACAGCGATATCAAAAGTATATATTAGATACAAGACTGGCCCCAGAATACTGCCCTGTGGCACACCGGAAGATATAGATTCGGGCTCACTCGTGAACTCTCCTTCCACAACAGTGAACTTCCTATCAATAATATAACTTTCCAAAAGCTTTTGTATGTTTATTGGTAGGTACGTCTTCAATTTTAAAACTAGGCCTTCGTGCCATACTTTATCAAATGCCTGAGAAACATCAATAAAGAGAGCAGAACAATACTTCTTTTCTTCAAATGTTCTTCTTACAACTTGGACCAATCTATGCGTTTGTTCAATGGTGCTATACTGACTTCTAAAACCAAATTGATGGTCCAGGATGCACCCATTATCAGCTAAAATTTTGTACAATTTAGTCATGAGCAGCTTTTCGAAAAGCTTTGAGATTGTTGATAGTAAGCTTATAGGCCTATATGACTCAGCCTTGGTAAGATCTTTGCCCGGCTTTGGAATCATTTTTATTTTGGCAAGTTTCCAGTTATTTGGAAAATACTGCATTCGTAAAATAGCATTAAAAATAAATAGCAAGATTCTTATTGCAATATGAGGCAAGTTCATCAGCATCTTGTTACTAATGCCATCAATACCTGGAGCTTTCTTCGGGTCGAGTTCAGCAATTATTTTTTGTAGTTCACGCAACTTAAACCTTAAGGGACGAGGAGGTAGAGAAACTACACTCGGTAATTCGGCAGCACCCGTACATGAAGTGGGAGTAAATACAGATTTTAAATGCTCAGAAAATAAATTACCTTTCTCACTATCGCTTCTCGCCCAGCCTCCGGTCGAAGTACGCAGTGGTGATTTAAGGTCAACGGGTCTTTTAAGATTTCTAGTAGCGCGCCATAAAGAGTAATTAGATGCTGACGTTACATCAAGACCTTCTAAATACTTTTCCAGTAATGCAGTTTTTTCCGACGATAGCAAATCTTTGAATAGTTTAGTACATTCTTTAAGTCTGATTTTATTTAGGGGTGATCTGTGTTGCTGCCATTCTCTTCTAGCTCTCCTTTTTTCACATACAAGACGTTCAATTTCCGTAGAATAAATTCTATTAAAGCCAGTCTGCGGATAGGTGGTAGTGGCATGTTCAGCAGCCTGTTTAATATTTTCGTTAAGATTGGCAATGTTAAATTCAATATCATCAGATGATCTTAGCTGAATGTTTTCTACGCAGTGACTACTAAGATATTTTTTGAATCCTAGCCAGTTGACCCCATTAATCATTTTCACATATGAGTTAGTTAAATCACTCCTTAGTGGGTTGAAAATTGTAACTATTGTGGGAGAGTGATCGGAAGACAGATCTAGAGAGGCGTCTGCGTGAATTAAGTCTCTATGAATATTTTTCGTAATACCAAAATCTATAACATCTGGAATTTTTTTATTTTTTTCTTACGTCAGTAGGCCAGTAAGTAGGCTCCCCGCTCGAAATGACATCTAAGCCCATTTTTGAAATTGTATTAAACAACGCTCGACCTCTAGGTGAAACAAGACGCGAGCCCCAGTACGTATGTTTTGCATTGTAGTCACCAGCTGCCAGGAAACAAGATCCAAGCGATTTGTAGAACTTCTCATACTGATCTTCGGTAACTGAAAATCTGGGAGGTGAGTAAATTGATGATATCACGAAATTCGCACAAAAATTGTCTACGAAAATATTCGTTGCTTGCGTATAGTCTTCAGTAACGTTGTCAAGGACATAGTGCTTGAGTCTTGACTTAATTAGAATTGCTGATCCACCGCATGCTCTCCCTCTAGGGTCCTTTGTATCATATAAAGTGTAACCATTTATTTTAAATAAGCTTCTTGAGGTCAAATGAGTCTCAGAAACCAACATTATATCAATATTTTTTTCCATGAGAAAGTGCTCAAGTTCATTTTTATGTTGGCGAATGCCGTTTGCGTTCCAGAAACATATTTTTAACGTATTCATGGTTTGTTAACTAATGCTTGAAGACGTGTATTCTGCATTCGCAGCATTTCTTGCATCATATTAGTCATATTTGTAGTAAAGTTGTTTATAGTTAGCGCCAAATTCTCAATAGTAGCTTCAAGGAGACTAAAGTTAAAGCTTGAGTTTGCATTCGTTGAATTATTTGGCGGTGGAACATTTTGTGTGCGAATAGAACTAGTCTTAGCAGCATCAGCATACGATACACGTGAAGTAACTGGTTGGCTCATTTGAGCAAAAGTGGCGGAGTTCGCGTTAATTGTTGAGCTGGAGTTAATTTGGGTTTTTGACCCATAGCCTGCTTAACGAAAGAATATACAGGACATCCGCTGTAGTTAGTGGTGTGATTACCTCCACAATTACTACATTTTTTTTCTGATTGATCTTTTGGCTTAGTACAGCTAGCAGTACCATGCAATTCACCGCAGATAACACAAACTGTAGGTAATTTGCAATAAGCTTTTGTATGGCCATATTCTTGGCAATTATGCCACTGTACGGGACCTGAACGCTTACGTGGCTCTTTAACTGTGATTTTTCGGTGTAAGAGATACTTTACGCTATAAATTGGATGGGTTTCATTTTTTTCAATTTTATGTCATTCAGCTCCAGTTCGAACCGAAATAGGGGTTGGGGACCTTTTCTCTGTTAATTATGTTGGTAACATTTTTTACCTTAAATCCTTGATCGACAAGTGCACATTTCAGTTCTTCGGGCTCAACATATGAATCTATGCCCTTTAATACTATCTGTAGGCCTTTAGCACTCTTAAGTTGGTATGTGTAAAAATTTGTTTTATTTTTTTCGAATTCACTAACAATTTTTCGAAAATCTTTTTCATCATATATTTGGATTTTAGTTTCATCAATATTACCTGGTTTAATTGGAATGATGTGAAAAGTATTTTCACCAATGGTCGACAGTAGTTTTTTTAGAAGCGCGTTAGAATTTTTTTCTCTCAAATAAATAGGTGGTGGCTTAAAAGACTTTTGCGATGATGTAGCGGGCTTGTCGTTTTTGTCTTGCAATAATGAAAAACGATTTTGACGATTGGTAGAAGATGCGCTGTTATCCCTAGGCATCTTTGGAGCTGATGAAATTTTAGAAGAATTTGGGCTTCGCCCACGATTTACCACGGTTATATATCTGTCCATTCCTACTTGTACCTTTGGTTTTGAGTTACTGTTATCTGTAGTGATAACTTGGTTTAGTGATGAACACGAGCCCGGAGCGGATGATATCGCTGACTTGAATGAAGAAGTACTAGGCAATTGTAATGTTAACAAATCACTAGTTAGCATTGGACAAAGCGAAGTTGATCGCTGACGAAAAAGTGGCTTTGCCGTTAGAAAAAGACTATCATCAGATTTTTTATTTTTATTGTTAACATTGAGAGCTTCAGAACTCACAGTAAAATATGCATTTCTGCCGTTTGAACTCACTTCACAATTTTTTGTTTTTGAGGTACTCATGTAGAGTATTCCTCAAGGGCACTTTGTTTGCGGTTTTTGTTTGTTTTTGTTTCTTGCTATGTAAAAATAATATCAGCAATATTTGTTTTGCTTATTTATCAAAGTTAATATGTATGCATTACGGTTATTATGTATTACGAATATTTTTTTATGATTTTTTGTTTGTTTAATATGTATATGAAAAAAAAACTCCGCTAAGACGTCTGTTCACTATGAAGGTTCAGCGAGAACTCCGAATTTCAATATAATTTTAATTCATTCTACTGGGGACTTATTTCATTTAAAAAATTGGGGCACCTGAATTTTTAAGAACACATGTAATTCGCTTTCAGTGGGCAAATTTCATGTTTGGGGACTTAATCTGTAGCGAATTAACTGCCCAAACTCTCAAAAAAGCTAACTGAAAAACTGGAACGTATGTAAACTCTCAAAAAAGCTAACTGAAAAATTATTCAGTGCTATAATTTTTTCTTATAACTGTAAAGCGAATTGATTTTTGTTCCATAAGCGATAACTTCGCAGTGAACAAGCAACAAGATTTAATATTAAATCCCTAACTGATGGGTATTTCTGAGGGCAAATATTTTTCCAAAAGCTGATACCGATTTCGATTGCAATGGATAAGTCTTGCCGTACTTTTTCATTATTTGGGAATTGTGCAAAAATTTCAAGTTTTTGGAAAATTTTATAAATTTAAAGTTTTCTGGAAAACTCATTAATTGCATGCAATAATTCATTTATATTTTTATCTCTCCCTTTCAGCACGAGATTTAAATTATTAATGTGTTGTGTAACGTCAGCAAGAAAGCCTAAGTCGTAAAGAAAATTATGACTTTTTAGAGAATTTAAAATTTCTGCACCTTTGGAACAGGTTTCTACCTCTGCCCGTTTCAAAAAACGGGTATTTATAGTGCTTTTTACAATTTCTTGTAGTGCTTTTTATTGCTATTTCAATAATCAAAATTTTTAAACTTAAACAAAGCAAAGAAGCAAACGATTCGACTTTTCTCAATAAATTTTTTAATTCCATATATTTCAATTCGCATGCGTGAAAACAGTTAAACAACGTGGATTTGTGCAAATTGAAGAAATAACGAAAAAGTGTAGTAGTTCCTATGAAATTAAAAATGTTTTTAAAGTAAATTTAGCATTAATTTTTTGTTAAATCTTATTAACTTATTATGGCTTGCTTTAAGATAGAAAAACAACAATATAGAAAAAGTTTAGAATAATTATCGAGCGATGATGTACATAATTTTAAAATCATTGCTGGTATAGCGATTTAATATGTCATAGTCAAACAAAAAATAAATACTTGTAATGATAGCAGCTGGCCACTTGTCACAATTAAGAAGGAACGGGCAAGGCGGATCGCCAGTGACTTTCGCAAATTAATTGGAACAATTGGGGTTTTTGTATTGTTGTTACCCTCAATATTCCAAAAGGTCTGCTTGTGGCTTACTACAATAGCATCTAATTTTCCTAACATTGGCTTTAAATAAAACACCCGTGCTTATGTGTATTTTTGATGTGTTTGCGTTTAATGCCATAGAGTGAATTTTGTTACAAACAAGAGGTTACTTGAATTTTTGAAAATAATAAAGTTATCTAACTAGTATGGAATGATTGCAATATGAAAGAGGCTGAGGGATGCATGCTATAGTTATTTTGATTTTGTAATAGCGTCAGTTACAATTGGAAGTTCGTGGTCAGTGAATGTGTAATTTTAAGTGAACAAAGTAACAAAGTGAAAATAACAATTAATTGAAAAATGTATTAATAATTAATTGTTTTATCATATAAAAATTAATTGTATTGACTAGCGAAGTCACTGACGAAGCGTTATGCAGATTAACCAAGACCAGTGACCATCGCTGATTTATACCAGGGTTGATATCACTTTATTTATAAAAAGAGGACAGCAGAGGGAAAAAACCGGAAATATGCTGAAAAAAGTAGGACTTAAAAATAAAACGATTGATTTTTTCCAATTTTTACTACCAATAAAATCTTAAATACATTTCAATGGTGTTGCGTAAAACGGGTCAATCTCGCACCATTTTATATAGATTATTAGATCTTTTTACCCTATTAAAATAAATAAAGGCAGAGATATAGCACTTCAAATATCATTTCAAATATCCTTGGAAATATTTGTTAAGCTTATATTTTGTCGTTTATACTTACGACTTATAGTGTAAGAATTAAAAAAAAGTAGCTCTTCGTCAACTTAGAACCCAAAATCATTTAAAATGCAAATGATTGCACATCAAATACCTCTAACGGTAGGGCTTAAATTTCATTGTTTGGTTAAGATGTCTTATTTGTTCATAAAATAAAGATTTTGAACTTTTGCTTAAAGCTGTGTTATATTATTTTGGCCCTTTTAACGCAACTCTGTTGATATTTCAAATACATTTTAATAATTCTACGTCTTAAAATATTATACCACAACCCTAGCAGTGTTATGTATAAGATAAGCTAAACAGACAATACTAATTATTTCCCTTTTTAGATTAGCTTTATTAAATACCATTTGTCAAAGAATTTAAAGTCGAAAAATTGCCCTTAAAAGTTTCCTGGACACTAATTTTTTACGAGGACAGAGATGCTAAAAAGAGGAAAGTGACCGGGAAAAAGAGGACGGATAATAATAATATATAAAATATATTAATATTTTTGGTTATTTAAAAGCGTTTTCTTTGAGTTGCATATTACACATTCTGGTTTCTAAAACATATTGCTTTTTAAGTCCCGCCGTTTGGCGATATGTTCTTCAAAATCTCGCTTTTTGATCGATCATGTCCCGCTTTTTGCAAAAATCTTCTTGTCGTTAAAACAGTTTGTGTATTTCAAATTTGTTTAATTACACTGTGCAACAGAGAAAAATCAGCACGATATTCACAGTATAAGTTCGGTAGTACTACCAAAGGGTAGTAAAACTTTATACTCAATTTGGAGATTTTACTGACCAATTTTTTATGGGCATCCAAAGATTTCAAAAATCAGTGCGCCCTCAAAAATTGGTATCTTCAGTTTTTGGCCAACACCTTATTCATCCAATTTGTACTGTGCAGTCCGTGTGTTTTTCCAAAAGTTTTCATTTGTTGCATATTTTTTATATATCACGTCACTTTGCGTGTAATAGTAAAAATTCTTCATACACAGGCATGGTCTGAAAATTATTATTTGTGAAAGTGATTTGAAATCACACAACACTTTTTGAATTTTTGTGATTTTAAATCGGTCAGCTAAATGCCTGCCAATTTGAAGTAACTTGGTTACTTTTTCAATCACTTTATTTTGAAATTCGCAATAAATAAATTAAATGAATAACCAAATAATTTGTTTATTTATTTTTATAGTAAAATGAGCAGTTCTCTAAAGAGAATTTATAAAATTATTAAAAAAAAATTGAAGGCAATTTTTTTACAAGTATGTAATTATTTGCTTTGTGATTTGCATTTGTGATTTCGCAATTTACAAAACAAAACATCAGCTGCTTTCTTGTGTTTTCGAAAATCACACCGATATCACAATTGCAATTTTAAAATCACAACTGATTTAAAATCTTGTGATTTCCAGAACATGTTTGAAAGATTATAGTTTGGCCACTTAGTTTTTACTTATTAAAAAAAACAATAAACATAAAACGGTTTTATAAGGTTTATTTGTGTAACAAAAAAAAATACAAAGGAAATATCCAACTGTAGAATTACAGATCAGGTTATTAAATAATCTAATACGTAAAGACATGGTTATATTTTTTAATTAAATATTAATGTATAATTGTGACAGACAAACATGGGCATTAACTTCATACTTGTTCAGGCGATATATACTCGTAGAATACTGTCATCCCTTACAGGGAATTGAAGTGTTTTAATCACACACATTGTGTACGACTAAACTTACAGAAATATTTACTGTTATTCTCTTGGAAATAACATACTTTTGCTTTAAAATAGTTACAATTATAAGGATCATAA
Organism: Nowickia ferox; assembly: GCA_936439885.1. Lineage (NCBI taxonomy): Eukaryota > Metazoa > Arthropoda > Insecta > Diptera > Tachinidae > Nowickia > Nowickia ferox. Next base: position 45,445,810 of record OW387026.1, read on the forward strand.
ATATATGTTATTATAAATAATTCAATATTATTTTAAATTTAATCTCAAAAACAACTGACAGCATTAAAGTAACAGCGCCAATATGAACTTGCTACTCTTCCTCCCCCCACTCCAACCACGCCACCAACACCAATGTCAGCATTGTTGTATCCATTTAATAAGCTCCTACTGAGAGCGGAAGAAGATGATGCATCTAGGTATGATGACACACCCTCGACACCCATATCGCCACCCAAATCCAAGCCCATATTCGCTCTTCTCTGAAAATTCTGCGCCATTAACTGAAATTTTCTTACTCATGCCCAAAAATCTCTCAAATCAACTTAAGCTTTAAAAATCCAACTTACAGTTTCGCCTGTAGCTCGATTTATAGAATTGAGATCTTTGAAATCATAGTCCATCATGACTGTTGGATCATCGTCACTGTATATATACGAAGAAACTACACATAAAAATTTATAATAAAAATATATATCTTTCAACTTAGCAAGCATTTTACTTATTCAATACCTTTGTTATACTTGTTGCTGTCGCTGATCTCTTCTTGGCTGTGCTCACTTACACCATCTGCCAGATTTTTGTTATTGTTGTGGTTGTTGTTGCTGCTTGGGTTCTTATAGAATTCACTTAATCTTGTTGGCCCAGTTTGTTCCTTTTCAAGGGCGTGGTGAAGTGCCACCATTAGGCGGTCCAATAAAAGAGCCGCTCTCTTCGGTACAACCATCTAAAATATCGAGATATAATAATAAAAGCTATCAAAATTTTTAAATTTTTTTATTGATATATAAGCTTTTAATGAGTAGTGTGTTTATGTTCCGCCGGTATCAAAATGTGCCATAAGGATCAATGTAAAAGTGCACATCATGCTAGGTGTGACCACTGTGCTATTTTTCTTCATGCATTATTTATGATGCATTATTTTTATTTCATGTTTGTCTACCTTGGGTATCACCGTCTCCCATAAAAATCAATATAAAAGTGCACATAATGCTAGGTGTGGCCGTTGTGTTATTTTTCTTCATCACAATTATTTTTAAGGATAGATAATTTATCAAATAGTGTATCAAAGTCTCCCATAAGGATCAATGTAAAATTGCACATCATGCTAGGTGTGACCATTGTGCTATTTTTCTTCATGCTAATTTATGTGTGTATCAAAGTCTCCCATAAGGATCAATGTAAAAGTTCACATCATGTTAGGTGTGACCATTGTGCTATTTTTCTTTATGCTATTTTATGTGTGTATCAAAGTCTCCCATAAGGATCAATGTAAAAGTGCACATCATGCTAGGTGTGGCCCTTGTGTTATTTTCCTTCATGCATTATTTATGATGCATTATTTTTATTTCATGTTTGTCTACCTTGGGTATCACCGTCTCCCATAAAAATCGATATAAAAGTCCACATAATGCTAGGTGTGGCCGTTGTGTTATTTTTCTTCATCACAATTATTTTTAAGGATAGATAATTTGAAATAAAAATTTTGTTGAGGGGAATTTTTTAAATATTTCTTATCTTTATTTTATCTTTTTCTATTTTGTCCCTTCCAAGTGATACATTTCCATTGATTATTGTGTTTGCGTGCGTTGGGAAATTGTATTATTTTACGACGAATATTTTGTTGAGGGGAATTTTTTAGTTATTTCATATCTTTATTTTATCCTTTTCTATTTTATTCCCTTACTAGTAAAATGTCTAGGGACAGCAGCGCATCATCTACTAATCGTCAAAATTGTTTTTCATTATTGCAAGACAATAACGACAAGCCCGCTGCATCATCGCAAAAGTCTTTTAAGCATCACCTATCTATCTGAGAGAAAAAATTCTAACGCGCTTCTGAAAAAACTATAGTCGGACATTAGTGCAAATACTTTTCACATCATTCCAATTAAACGAGCTAGTATTGATGAAACTAAAATCCAAATATATGATGAAAAACATTTCCGAAAAAGTTTTAGTGAATTTGAATAAAAATAAAACAAATTCCTACACATACCAACTTGACTTGGTTGACACCGAAGAAATAAAATGTGCTCTTATCGATAAAGGATTTGAGGTAAAAAATTTTACTAATATAATTAACAGAGAAAAGGTCCCCTAACCCCTTTTTCGGGTTGAACTGGAGCCGAATGACATACAATTGAAAAAAATGAAACTCATCCAATTTATAGCGTAAAGTTTCTCTTACATCGAAAAATCACAGTTTAAGAGTCACATAAGCGTTCAGGTCCCGTACAGCGCCATAATTTCCAAGAATATGGCCATACAAAACTTACTGCAAATTACCTACAATTTGTGTTATCTGCGGTGAATTGCACGGTTCTGCTAGCTGTATTAAGCCAAAAAAGCAAGCTGAAAAAAGTTTAGTAAATCTGCATATAATCACACTGCTAACTACAGATTATGTCCTGTATATTCTTTCGTTAAACAAACTATGAGACAAATACCTAAATTAGCTCCAGCTCAATGAGCAAACGCTTTTTCCGCCACTTTTCCTCCACTGAGCCATCATCATCAACAAATGCTAACACAAGCTTTAATTTCAGTCGCCTTATTGATAATCTGGTGCAAACTATAAACAACTTTACTACAAATATGACTAACATTATGCAAGAAATGCTGCGAATGCAGAATACACGTTAAAAATATGTTTCTGGAATCCAAACGGCATTCGCCAATACAAAAATGAGGTCGAGCACTTCCTTACGGAAAAAAATATTTATATCAATATGTTGGTTTCTGAGACTTATTTGACTTCGAGAAGCCTTTTCAAATTGGCTACACCTTATATGATACAAACAACCCGATAGAATTAGCATGCGCTGGATCAGCAATTCTAATAAAGTCAAGACTCAAGCAATATTCTTGATAATATTTGTGCAGAACAGCTACAAGCAACTAATATTTGTATTAGACATTTTTGCACAAATTTCTTTATATCATCAATTTTCTTCCCTCCAAGATTCTCAATCACTGAAGATCAATATGAGGATATTTACAAATCGCTTAGACTTTGTTTCGTAGCAGCTGGAGACTACAATGCAAAACATACGTTCTGGCGTTCGCGCCTCCTAGAGGAGGAGCGTTGTTCAACACAATTTAAAAAATGGGCTTGGACGTCAGTTCGAGTCGGGCGCTTACTTACTTCCATATTGACATTCAAAAATATCCGAATGTTATAGATTTTGGCGTCATGAAAAATATTTTTAGGGATTTAGTTCACGTTGCAGCTTCTCTAGATCTCTCCTCCAATCACTCTCCTACTATCGTTACAATCTGTAACCCACTAAGAAGTGATTTACCTCACCCATATTTGAAGATGATCAATCGTGTTAATTGGCTGAGATTCAAAAAATATCTTAGTAGTCACTGCACAGAAAACATTACGCTAAGAACATGTGATGATATTGCATCTAACATTGTCAATCTTAATAAAAATACATCCTATCCGCAGACTACGTTTCATAGAATTTATTTTACGGATATTGAACGTCTCTTATGTGAAAAAAGAAGAGCTAGAAGGAAATGGCAACATCGCAGATCACCCCAAAATAAAATCAGATTTACAGAGCACACTAAACGACTCCAAGAGTTTCTTGCATCTGCAAAACTGCATCTGTTATAAATTATCTGGAAAACCTCGATGTCACACTAGCATCTAATTACTCTTTATGACGCGCTGCGAGAAAGTTTAAAACACCTCTGTGCACTTATACAGGAGGTTGGGCAAGAAGCGATACTGAAAAAGGTAACATATTTGCTGAGCATTTAAAATCCGGATTTACCCTAAACACATGCACAGGCGTTACTGATTTGCCGTTGCTCTACAAAAACTAATTGCTAAACTCAACCTAAAGAAAGCTCCGGGTATTGATGAAATGAGTAATCAGATGTTGATGTAGTTGCCTCGTATTGCATTTAGAATCCTGTTATTAATTTTTAATGCCATTTTGCGACTGGAGTATTATCCACACCACTGGCAGCTTGCCAAGGTCAAAATGATTCCAAAGTCGGGCAAAGATGTCACCAAGGCTGCGTCATACAGGGCAATAAGTTTAATATCAATAATGTCAAAGCTCTTCGAAAAGCTACTCATGATAAAATTGTCCCAAATTCTAACTGATAATGCGTGCATACCGGATCATCATTTTGCTTTTAAAAGTCAGCATAGAACCATTGAACAAACGCATAGATTGGTTCAACTTACACGAAGAACATTTGAAGAAAAGAAGTATTGTTCTGCCGTGTTTATAGACGTTTCTCAGGCATTTGATAAAGTGTGGCATGAAGGCCTTATTTTAAAATTGAAGACATATCTACTAATATATATTCTTAATCTTTTGCAAAGTTATATTCTTGGTCGGAATTTCACTGTTGTGGAAAGAGATTTTATGAGTGTGTCCGAATCAATCTCATCCGGTCTTCCACAGGGGAGTATACTGGGGCCAGTTTTGTATTTGATTTATAATTGTGATATGTCTGTGATCAGTAACATCTACACATCTACATTTGCCGATTATACAGGCTGCTTTAGAGGCATCCCGATATCTTTAGCAACATATTATCCAGCTGGAACTATGGCTAATCTTATGGAGAATATAAATAAACGAATAGAAACAATAATCAAATTTTTCCTCAACACTCACATGTGAAATACCTTGATATACACTAAAAGTGTGCGCAAGCTATGAAAAAGTGCACAGTATTGTATTGTTTTCAAGAGCGAATATTGTTTGGAGTGGTAATCGTAATTGAGTGTGAAGCAAAAATAGAGAACAAGGAAACAAAAAACACACAAAACCATTGTACAACAGTTGAATAGACTGTTGCGTCAAGTGTGCAATATTTTTATTGAACACTTCATAGTGCACCATACTTCATTTCGCGCTGCGAGAAAGCTTAAAACACCCGTTGAGTTTAAACCACCCCTGCGCACTTCTACCGGAGGTTGGGCAAGAAACGATACTGAAAAAGGTAACATATTTGCTGAGCATTTAAAAACCGTATTTACCCCAAACACATGTATGGGTGTTGCTGATTTGCCATGTGTAGTTGCTCTACCCCCTCGTCCCTTAAAGTTTAAGATGCGTGAAGTACAAAAACTAATTGCTGAACTCAACCCAAAAAAAGCTCCGGGTATTGATGAAATTAGTAATAAGATGCTGATGAAGTTGCCTCGTATTGCAATTAGAATTCTGCTATTCATTTTTAATGCCATTTTAAGACTGGAGTATTATCCACACAGCTGGAAGCTTGCCAAGGTCAAAATGATTCCAAAGCCGGACAAAGATCTTACCAAGGCTGAGTCATACAGGCCAATTAGTTTACTGCCAACAATGTCAAAGCTCTTCGAAAAGTTACTCATGATCAAATTGTCCCCAATTCTAACTGATAATGCGTGCATACCGGATCATCAATTTGGTTTTAGAAGTCAGCATAGCACCATTGAAGAAACGCATAGATTGGTTCAATTTATAAGAAGAACACTCGAAGAAAAGAAGTATTGTTCTGCCCTCTTTATTGATGTTTCTCAAGCATTTGATAAAGTGTGGCATAGAGGCCTAATTTTAAAATTGAAGACATATCTACCAATAAACATTGTTAATCTTCTGCAAAGTTATATTCTTGCTCGAAAGTACACTGTTGTGGAAGGAGATTTTATGAGCGTGTCCGAATCAATCTCATCCGGTCTTCCACAGGGGAGTATACTGTTTTGTTTTGTTTTTGATTTATAGTTGTGATATGTGTGTGAGCAGTAACATCCACACATCTTCATTTGCCGATGATACACCCTGCCTTAGTATGCGCAAAAACTCTCACGAGACATCTCGACATCTTCAGGGACATATTAATCAGCTGGAACTATGGCTAATCTTATGGAGAATATAAATAAACGAATAGAAGTGTGCTCAGGTAACATCTGCCCTACGAAAGCATACTTTTTCCCCCATTAGAATCAATAATCAAATTTTTCCTCAACACTCACATGTGAAATATCTTGGTATACACCTTGACCGACGGCTTACATGGAAACACCACATTAAATCTAAGCTAACACAAATGAAACTACATAAAATTAAGTCAGTTACATTGGCTGATTGGTAGAAATTTCACCCGGAGGCTAGATTGTAAAGTTTTGATATACAAGTCGCTTTTGAAACATATATGGTGCTACGGAATTAAGCTATAGGGCACTGCTTCAGCCTGAAATGTAGAGAAAATTCAACAAAGGCAAAATAAAAAAATATAAAGTAAGATAAAAATTTTGTTGAGGGCAATTTTTAAATATTTCGTACCTTTATTTTATCTTTTTCTATTTTATTCATACATTTCTATTGGTTATTGTGTTCGTGTGCGTTATGATATTTCATCATGTTATGTGTGTATGAGTTGTGTTTCCCTATAGGAAATGCGACTAGCGAAATTGCAGTGATATATTAGTGACATTGTCAGTAGTACTACTGACCAGGTGTACCCCAGCCAATGTAATCATCTATTGACATTTAACATTAGCTTGCCATTGAAAATCCACCACTAGACTGCAACACTACAGACAAAGTAGTTCTTTTGGGACCACATGGAGACATTGCCAATGAGTCACTAGTACGTTTTAGGGGATCTAGTCAACAATATCGATATTTCCTCGCTCGATGTCAATAGTAAAATTGTAGTGATTTACAAGTGACATTGTCAATAGTACTACTGACTAGGTGTACCCCAGCGAGTGTAGTCGCATATTGACTTTAGCACTATTCCTTTACAACCATATGGAGATATTTGAAACAAGGATTCACTAGTGCATGTTATTGACCCTCGTTTATAATTTTATAAGGGTTGGGGTAACAAAAAAAAATTTTTTTTAACATTGTTGCACAGCATAATAAAAGTGACGCGTTCATTGACAATGTCACCAAAAACACACTAACAGCCTATTTGTAGAACACGACTCGTTGTAGTGAATGTACAATTATGTACATCACTGTTAGAATTTTAAGAATTTATTTTTAATTATATTTTTTTTTTACTTTGTTAATTATGAGACACACACTTATTTAACACACACTTAGTTATTTAAGAACCCTTTTTTTTCTTTATTCTTTTTTTTTATGTTTACGATTGGTCAGCAGAAAACTTTAAATATTCAAAACAATGTCAATGTACTAAATGTTTATTTGAGATTTGTAATATAATACTATTTCTTTATTAAGTAAAAACGTGGGAAATAATAATTTCTCTTATGAAATTTATGAGCTGACCAATGCAATAATTTAGTATATAAGCAATTGATTTTTAGGAATAAAATTCAGAATTAATTTGACAATCAAAAAGCTCTTGATTCTTTTTTTTTAATTCTCAAGTGGGCATTTTGATGCTCTGTTAATGCGGCTGAAGAGCTAAGTAATACTTTAACCGATAAACAAATTACACTACATGGCGATCCTGCCACCGATCCTGGTATCGATCCTTTAAAAATTTTCGATCCTGTTATGCCAACCATTATTAACAAAAAAAAAAAAATTTCTTTCCTATATTGACTTCTAATTATTCATCACCATCAATCCTAATAGAAAAGTTTCCCGAATGACTTCGAAAGAAGAAATCGACGAAATTTTCAACAAATACGAAAAATTCATAGAACTTTCAAAAGAATACTTCCAACTTCCACAACTGAGAACACTGAGGAAGCACCACCTTATATACCAACACCTAAAGATGCCGGGCCCAAGCCACTTACAATCGAGCAATACAGAGCAAGACAAGTAAAAAAATCCATAAAACCAGAAGTAGAAACAGTGACAACAAAACCCAAAAAGAGAGGAGGAAAAAAACGAAAATTCGAAGCAGCCTGCAGAGATTTACAAAGAGTCATAAACATCAGCAAGGGCAATCAAAAACGAGCATTGATAAAACAACTAGCGGAACTAAAGAAGAAAGGATGGAAATAATACAACACAATTCATTTCAATTAAAATTATGCACACTTTTAGTTTAACACCCGAAGAAATCATAAGTTATAATATTAAAAACATAGAAATGGGTATCGCGGATGCTAAAGTTGAAGGTCATGCAAATGCATATGCAGTAAACGACAACAAAATAACGATAAGTCAGGAAATAGTAATAGTTTTATTGATAATTATCTTACTAATAGCATTATGGAAATTTATTCAAAACTATATAAAGAAACAAGTAGTAAGAAATAATGTACAAAATGCATGAAAACATATATTAAAATTAAACAAAAACCATTACAAAAAAAAATTGTTTCATACTTATGGATCAAATTATAGAAGAACTCAACAGAATAATTGTAAATGCAAAAAAATCGAAAAGTAGGAAGTACACAGAAGAAACACTTAAAGAAAAGCTTTATTTAGTTGAGCAATTAGGTAGGCAATTTGGCAAAGTAGCAAGCCAACTACCAAGATCACTAAGGGAAGATAAAATATCAGAATTTCGAATACTGAAGAGAAAAGCAATTGAAACACTTTTAGAACACAAAAGCACATTGAACACAAAAATACCTACAATCATGTCTAATTTCGACAGCAAAAAGGCATCGGATACAATCCCGACATTTGATGGAAAGCCACTCCATCTAGACATATTCCTAACCATGGTAGAAATGGTTCATGACGAGTTAAATGATGAAGGTAAAAAGAAACTTATAAAATATGTAATCTGTATGAAATTAAACGACAAAGTCAGAAGTTTACTATTGACACAAAAACTACCAACAACTTTTAGCGAACTAAAAACATCGTTAGCCACAAACTTTAAGCACACTAAAACAGCAAGTTGTCTTCACACAGAACTGAGAAAGATGAAACAGAAAGGAAGTGTAGCTCTTTACAGGGAAAAAATTAATTCATTAATAACAGAGTTGACCATAATACAAATTAAAGACTTAGGTGAAAATCTCAATGAAATAGCTATTGAAACTATAAAAAACATGAATGAAAAATTAGCATTAGAAACTTTCCAAGAAGGCCTCAATGAAAATATAAGAATAGCAGTCATAGCTGCACAACCCAAAACACTGACAGATGCTTACGATATAGCAATAACACAAGAAAGAATCTTGAATACAACAGATGCATTAAAAATCTTTCACATTAGTAACAGACGACAAACGCACTTTAACAACCATAACAGAAAAAAGTACACTTACAACACGTACAGCAACCAGGGAAACCAAAATTTTAATCGACAAAACAAAAATTTTAGCTACACAAACCATAATAATCACAATAACAGTAACTTCAATATAAGAAAAAGGAATTTTACCCCAACCAATAATAGTTTTACTGGACATAAAAGAAATTCAAGCCAGCATAATACTTTCAACAGATTTAATAGAAACTTCAATACTAATCAACGAAATTCAAATATACGTACAATACAACAACAGGGAAACGACCATACCCTGGAGTTTCAGAACTATACTCCGAGAAGGGAAAACTAAGAATCTACAACATAAAAACTAACACGTCAAATTTTATTTACTTATCAATTAAAAATATAACTTACAACTTAACTTTCTTAATAGATACCGGCTCAGATATATCTCTATGCAAAGAAAATATACTACACGGCTACAATATACTTAATGAAGACATATGTAAATTAAATGGTATAACACAAGATTCCATAAATACCATCGGATCGACATACTTAAATCTTAAACTAAATGAACATGAAGTAAAACATAAATTTTATATAGTTAACGGTGACTTTCCAATCGCAACCGATGGAATTTTGGGAATTGATTTCTTCTATAAATACAGTTGCAAAATAGATTATGATACATGTAAAATAAATGCGTTTATCAATGGAGAAAAAATAACAATTCCACTAGAGATTAATGCAGAACATTTAGAAAATATTATTATACCCCCAAGATCAGAAAAAGTAGTAAGAATAAATATTAAAATTGATGAGGATAGTTTAGTATGCAATAAAGAAATAGAAAATGGTATTTTTGTAGCAAATACAATTATCCCAAAAGAAGGCAATAGACACGTCAGCATTTTAAACACTACAGATTCACCTGCAAGACTTTCAAACGTAAAAATTTCTACCATACCACTTAAACACTACTACATTTTCAAAACCACACATCAAAACTATTCGGAACAAAGATTCCAGAAACTACTTAAAGCAGTAAATTTCCAAGACTTTGACCAAGAAAATAAACATACTTTGTACAAGATCTTAAAAGAATATCAGGAAATATTTCACCTTGAAGATGAAAAGTTAACAACAAATAATTTCTACAGGCAAAGCATTGAACTTACAGATAATACACCAGTATATATAAAAACATACCGTCTACCACAAACACAACTTAATGAAATAGATAAACAAGTACAAGTACTACTAAAGGAAAATATCATTGAACAATCCACTAGCCCATATAATTCACCTTTACTTTTAGTTCCAAAAAAACAACAAGACGGTATAAAGAAATGGCGTTTAGTTGTAGATTACAGACGATTGAACGATAAAATAGTAAATGACAAATTTCCCTTAACAAGACTTGATGATATATTAGATAAATTAGGAAGGGCTAAATATTTCTCAACTCTAGATATGACAATTTCTTTCCATCAAATCGAACTAAACCCTTCATCACGACCACTTACAGCTTTTTCCACCAACAGCGGACATTACCAATATAATAGGTTACCGTTCGGACTAAAAATATCATCAAATAGCTTTCAGAGAATGTTGACTATAGCACTATCAGGGCTGGAAACAGAAGCATTTTTATATATTGACGACATAATTGTTTTTGGATGCAATCTGAAACACCACAATGAGAATCTCATAAAAGTATTCAAAAGACTAAAACATTATAATTTAAAACTCAATGCTGAGAAATGTTGTTTCCTGAAACCAGAAGTTTTATATTTAGGACATCTAATTACAAAGGATGGCATCAAAGCCGATCCAACAAAATATAAAGTTATCGAGCAGTATCCTGTTCCCAAAAACGCAGATGACGTTAGAAGATTTGTTGCTTTTTGCAATTACTACAGACGTTTCATTCCAGACTTTGCGAAAACGGCCAACTGTTTAAATAATTTACTCAAAAAAAAGTAATGTTCAACTGGACAGAAGACTGCCAAAAAGCATTTGATACATTAAGAGAGAGTCTAAAAAACCCACCTATACTACAATATCCTGAATTCGATAAACCATTTATACTAACCACAGACGCATCAAATGTTGCATTAGGTGCAGTACTTTCACAGGGTAATATTGGAAGTGATTTGCCCATATCTTATGCGAGTAAATCACTAAACAAACATGAAAGAAATAAGTCAGTAATCGAGAAAGAATTATTAGGAATATATTGGGGCATACAATCTTTCCGACCTTACCTATACGGTAGAAAATTTACAGTTGTTACGGACCATAGACCACTCATTGCACTATTTTCTCATAAAAACCCATCCTCAAAATTAAGCAGAATGAGACTAGAACTATCAGACTATGACTTTGAAATTGTATACAAAAAAGGTTCAAATAATACAAACGCAGATGCATTATCAAGAATTGAAATAAATTCGCAAATTCTAAAAGATATGATTCCAAATTATGTTGATGAAAAAGAAAAGAAAACTTTGGCAATAACGCGAAGTATGGTTAACCAAAATAATAAAAACGATAAAGATAATAATAATACTAAGGATTGCATATCTCCAAAAGAGACTGATCACCTCCGTATGTGGGAATGCACGTCAATAAATGATATTAAGAAGCTCCAAAAAATAAAATTTATATATGATAAAAACCTGCAGCAAGAATCTAAAGAATTGAATGATGATATTATGCGCATAATGTGTAGTAAAAGCGAAAATCCTATGTTTTTAGAAACATTTTTGGAGAAACTTTTATTAAAATTACAAAGAGCAGATCATAAAACGTACGTAATATATGATAATGATGAAATTTTTAAATATATAACGGCCGAAAAGTTAAAAGAGAAATATAACAATTTAGAAAATAATGATATTAAAATAATTATATATAAAATGCCAAAGAGAATACATGACACCACAAAACAGTATAGATTGATTGAGGAATACCATGATTTGCCACACAGTGGACATTTCGGTATAAAAAAGACACTATCAAAATTAAAACAGAAATATGTTTGGAAAAATATGAACAAAATGGTTAAAAATTATGTAAGAATTTGTAAATCGTGTCAATTAAATAAGCAAATAAAACACACAAAAGAACCTTATATCACAACAGATACACCATCAAAAAGTTTTGACACTATAGTAATGGACACTGTAGGTCCTTTAAGACCATCTAACAATTTCAGATATATACTCACTATGCAATGCGAATGAACAAAATACGTAATCGCACATCCTATAGAATCCAAAGATGCAAAAACAGTAGCGAAAGTCTTGATGGAGCAAGTAGTTTTGAAGTACGGTTTATTTAATATTCTTAAAACAGATAGAGGTACAGAATTTACAAATGAACTGATGAAAGAGATTTGTTCATTATTAAAAATAAAACAAAACTTTTCTACTCCCTACCACCATGAAACAGTAGGAACAATTGAACGCAACCATCGTGTTCTAAACGAATACTTACTAAGCTTTGTGAAAGATGATGAATGGCATGAATGGATACCATTCTACACATTTGCCTACAACACAACTCCAAACGTTGATACAGACTACACGCCTTTTGAGTTAGTATTCGGAAAACTTCCTAGACTACCAAGTGACGAATTGAAAAACCCAAGGCCAATTTATAATTTGGACAACTATTCAAATGAATTAAAAACTAGACTCTACTACTCACTACAAAGAGCACATGATATGACTTTAAAAATTAAAGACCGAAGGAAAAGAGATTCTAAACAAAAACAAAATAGTATAGAGATAAAAGTAGGTGATTTTGTTTTAATGAAAGTCGAGAATAGAAGAAAATTTGAACCTCCCTATAAAGGTCCATATAAAGTACTAGACACAGACAATTTAAATGTAGTTATAGAAATTAATGAAACAAAAACAAAAACGGTACATAAAAATTTACTAAAAAAATACTTAAACTGAAACAAAATTATCCATAATTAAAGTTATAAAAAAAATAAATTTTGTTTTATTTTAATAATGCCCAAATACAAAAGGGTGAGGGTGTAGTGAATGTACAATTATGTACATCACTGTTAGAATTTTAAGAATTTATTTTTAATTATATTTTTTTTTTACTTTGTTAATTATGAGACACACACTTATTTAACACACACTTAGTTATTTAAGAACCCTTTTTTTTTCTTTATTCTTTTTTTTTATGTTTACGATTGGTCAGCAGAAAACTTTAAATATTCAAAACAATGTCAATGTACTAAATGTTTATTTGAGATTTGTAATATAATACTATGTCTTTATTAAGTAAAAACGTGGGAAATAATAATTTCTCTTATGAAATTTATGAGCTGACCAATGCAATAATTTAGTATATAAGCAATTGATTTTTAGGAATAAAATTCAGAATTAATTTGACAATCAAAAAGCTCTTGATTCTTTTTTTTTAATTCTCAAGTGGGCATTTTGATGCTCTGTTAATGCGACTGAAGAGCTAAGTAATACTTTAACCGATAAACAAATCAAACACAGTCGATCCTTTAAAATTACACTACACGTCGATAATAAGCGCTAACATGTTAGCATTATTTTTATTTTTTTTGGGGTTTTAGAACACGAGTGTTGACGATTTTTTATTAAAAAACGTAACAGATGTCAGTTTATTTGGGTTTGTATAACGCGATTTGACTTACTATAAACGTCAAGGTGGGCGATTAAAAAAATTCTAGTTGTGTTAAAAGAATAAGTGCGCCAAATAAAAAAATATCAAAAAAGTGTAATAAAAATATAAAAAAATTAAAAATTAAATTTCCAACAAAAAAAAAGGTAAGCAAACTTTCATGTTAAGATCCCGAACAACAGCGCTAGTTTAGCACCTAGCTATGCTTTAGGAGTAGCAGTCTCCTGTCGGGCGCGTCCCCAATCGGCGGATAGGGGAGGGACATCATCAGCGACACTCCTGATACACTGCACAAGTGGTCATTTGTGTCGCTGTCATGTCCCGGGTCTGACACGGACCGACGGGATTTCATGTTTGAGACTCGTAACCTCGTTGTCATGGCCAGGCTGTGTGCTGGTGAAAATGAACCGCTGGTATCTCACCTGCAATGGCGTACCCTGAAAAAGAGGCGCCAAGGTTGGGAGAACCATGGGAAAGACGACCACGTAGGGAGACTCCCGATCATGAGAAACATTCCACCCATGTATGTGATCATGATGGGGAGAAGTTATCTAGCACGATCGACCTTCCAACTTTGAAGGAGATCCTGATGGACAGTTGCTCCAAATGAATCTAAGAGGGTCACATGATACTCCTTTAGGCGGTCCGGCTTAGTATTTTTGTCGTGTCGTGTCTTTATGATGCTGTATTGTAAGGTTAAGGTGGATGGTAGCAGTGCCGAGAACCTGAATGGCTAGTTAGTGGTTAAAGAAGACTAGTCGTTAACAGCTCCACGCCGACTCCAGGGCACGGGTCGCTTAAAACGTGTTTGCCTAGCCCATGTACGCCGTCACTGCATGGGTGGTCCAACCCCTTACGAGCATACTCGTGGGAACAAAATTAAGAGAAATAAACAAGACCCTGTCATTCTTAGAAAGGGCAAGGTAAACCCGCAGCGTGTCCTTGGACGTTAGTCCAAGTACATCTGCTGCATCCAAATTTAGAGCTGATCAATCAGCCAAAATAACTTTGGGTATGCCAACCGGGAAATCTTCGGTAGTGCCAACTGCACCCAAAAAACAAATGAAAGGTGCGCGAGCTGGAGTAACACCAGCCGTGCCAACTGTACCTAAAATTACTAATGTGCTCGAGAAGGATGTGCCAGTCAGTGTAAAACCGACAGTGCCATCTGAATCGAGCATACAAGATATGCGTTAACGAAGCTTCCTGACACGCAAAGCCATCGGTGCATTACGGGCTGCTCCATGCTATATCGAGCAGTTGGGCAATGAGCCGTCCAAAGATCTAACCAGCAAGGAGAAATCCTCGCTGGCGTGGGCAAAGGGTAACTTGGCCGCACACGACGGCTTCAACTCTGAAGCAGTTGTAAAAAGACCTGCAGCCATTGCGCCCAAAAGGCAAGGAGAGGAATCATCACCGCAGCTAAGAGCACAGCCATCAAGCAAGTGTCAAAAGCAGGTAGATTCGAAGGTTACAAACAGACTTTATAGTGAGGTTGCAAGAAACTCACTGGTAAGGGCTGTTCTTGACCTTAGTAACTGCGACGGAACAATCGATCATGAAAAATGTTGATTGATCTCTCAGAAGTTACTGGATATTTACCTGCAAGACACTGACGTTAATCAAGGGCATTTGCCGCAATTGATGGACTCAGGCTGGTTTCAAGGACACGTGAAACTGGTCTCCTGCATGGACAAATTATCAGCGTCGAAACTAAAGAAAATCATCCTATCCCTAAGGGAAGTGTGGCCCGGCGCGAGACTGGAATTGGTCCCGGTCAGTGAGATACCTCGCCGGCCGAGAGCAATTGCTGTCATTCCGGCTGAACTACATGACCCAGCGAAGATCCTGGACATCTTCCGGAAAGGTAACCCGGGCCTACCAACCAATGACCGGAAGGTAGTAAAGGTTTTCGAACCGGTTGGTGCCCGTAGGAAGGCGATCGTGGTCCTCAATAAGGAGACGTTGCCTCTACTCCAGGGGAAGCAAGGGATGAGGTACTATGGTTTTGTGGGCATCAAATTGCGCATTTACCGAGGTGATGACAAACCCGATCACGAAAACCCCGTTGTAGCAGAGGGGTCGCAAGGGGTACAAGTTGACAAAATAGCCAAGGCCAACGCGGAGGCCATAGTTAAAACTGCGGATTCAGTTGCCTCGGGGTGCTCCCAAACAGACTTTTGTCTGATTGGGGAGACCTCCTGGATAGACTTGACTTCGTAGACGATGAAAACGCTCTTCTGGATCCAAACCCAGATGATGCAGACATCGTTGTAAATCCTGACGCTGAAATCTGAGAATGGCGAAGGTTATACAGATTAATCTTCATCACTCGAAATCAGCCTCAGCGGCATTACCCAACCGAGTCGTAGAAGGAGGAGTGGGTATTGCGCTCATTCAAGAACCATGAACCGTCAATGGTAAAATTCTTCGACTCAGCGCAAAAGGTTACAGACTACTGTATGTAAGTAAATCAGGTAACAATGATAAAAACATCAGATCCTGTATTATGGTGAAAACCAATTTAAATATCTCCATTCTGTATAATGTATAAGATGATGTAGCGATTGCAAAATCTGGATTCCATCTGAATACCATATCACAGAAACTAGAAACAGCACTAAATGAGATTAGTGCCTGGTGCTCACGGAGTGGACTTAGTGTCAACCCGACCAAAACGGTACTGGTACTCTTTTCTAGGAGACACAAGGTTCCCCACTTCAAGCACCCAAAGCTAAATGGCATTACCCTAACCCTGTCGGATAATGCCAAATATCTGGGTGTTGTCCTCGATAGAAAGCTCTCCTGTAGGAAAAATCTTCAGGTAAGAGTAGCGAAAGCTACAACGGCAATCTACGTCTGTAGAAACGCAATCGGACATACCTGGGGAATAAGTATTAAGGGAGTCGGTTGGATATTAGACACGGTTATAAAACCTATACTTTTTTATGGAATTTCAGTCTGGCGGGAAGCACTAAACTCAGCGGTTAATCAATCCTGTATAGAGGAAACTCTCCGCAAAATGGCACTTATGATAACAGGTGCTCTAAGATCAACGTCAACAAAAGCGCTCTTCGCTATGTTGGGTTGGCTTCCAGTGGACTTAGCGACCAGAAAGCTGGCTCTACGTACCGCCGTCAGACTAAACGCAACAAGCGCATGGAACTACCGACCTTGGGGTCATGCAAGCATTTTAGATATAGTGGATAACATTCCGGATCTTATCGACTACTGCACTCCGAAACCCTACTTCAACAGGAATTTTCAAATTTCATTGACATAAGGGGTTTCCCCATTGAACGGAACCGTACAGATTTTCACGAACGATTCAAAAAAAGGGGGGAGGGTCGGTGGGGGCGTTTATATTCCAGAATATGGAATTGAAATGTCCTTCAGACTCCCGGACGAATGTAGTATATTACAGGAAGAGATATCTGCCATTAAAAGAGCGATTCACTGGTTAAGATTCTATCGAATCTCGAACAGAGATATCCATGTCATAACTGACAGCAAAACTGCTATTAGGTCTCTCATAAGTGTGTACACCACATCTATTCTCGTCCAAGAATGTCGCAAAGCCCTCGATGGAATTGCACTATCTCAGGAAACATAGTTGCGGATGAACTGGCAAAGAGGGGAACCACACTTACAGAGGTTGATATTGACAATTTTTGTGGTCTCCCACTCTCATCCTGCTGGAGACGCTTCGATGTTACCTTTCTTGAAATAGCCCAAGATAGATGGCGCAACGAGCTAAGCTGTGCAATAGCGAGAACCTTCTGGCCTTGCCTAAACTCTCATAGAACGAAAAACCTCATGAACTTCAATATGAAGCACTTGAGAAACCTCGTGCCCACGTTGACTGGTCACTGTCCTTTCGGAACCCATGCTAAACGTATGGGTCTTCCTCATAATGACTACTGCTATAGTTGCAATGACGATGAAGAGGAGAAAAATTTCCTGCACTTCCTCTGTCATTGTTCCGCTCTGGAGGATCTGCGGCTGCATCTCTTTGTCAGAATAGCCTTCGGCAGTCTATCTGACTTATCGAAAATTGAGCTTTTATATAAGGAATAGTGTTTGGTATAGCCGATAACTCCCCCCATAGCCAAACTAGGATCCACTCTCACCTCACCTAATCTCTATAAATATAACTGTCATATCTTTTCACCTCTATCTCTCTCACCCTCCTTTCTCTTTCTCTCTCGTTGTTTATCCTTTTAATACAGGTAGCACAAGGGGGTCATTATAATGGACCCAAGTGAGCTGGACTCTAGCTTTCAAATCTTTCTTACCAGCAGCCTGCTAACCTAACCTAACCTTTATGTTAAAATGTTCTTGTTTTGATTGCTTAAAATTTTAGCATCAAAATGGCAACAGGGCTGCAGTTCAGCCAATTGGTAGCATGGAGCAGTTTCCAGACTTGGTCACGGGCACTGCCCAGTTTGATAGCAGTAAGTTTGTCATGCAGTACACATGGGATACGGTGGCAAGTAAAGTTAATGGTTACGGCCCTCCAATAAGAAATGGAAGCGAGTGGAAGAAGGTATTTATTCTTAAATAGTTTATTTCATATTTACATATGTATGTATGTTTATACATACATACTAACAGCCCTGAATTCACTTTATTTCAGGTCTGAAAGGATAAATTAAATAATTAAAGTCTGCAAGAAACTGGTGGTGGACCTTGCCACGTTAGCAACTTGAATGACCAGAACCAGTGAAGAGAAATATACCTATGTTTTTTAAATAATAAATGTTTGTTTTTTTATCACAAGGATCCTAATGATTTGTTCGTGAACTTACATAATATATACAAGTGTGTACGCAGATTTTTAAAGAAAAATATACATTCCTCTATCGTCTTTATTAGTGTCTAATTTTGTTGAGATGTATAGGGTGTTTTTTATTGAGGTATAGAACTTTAAGTTGGCATCACTTTTTTAACTGGCGGCCATTTTGTCAGCTGTCAAGTGATTAATATTTAGTTTGGTTTGCCATTTCATCATGAACAGGTTTGCAAAAGAACAACGCTTGCAAATCGTGCAAATTTATTTCGAAAATAATCGCGAAGTTTACCGCAAGCTCCGTCCATTTTATGGTCGACATAATCGTCTATCAGAGCAATTAATTCGGTTAACCGGTCAATTGGCCACCAAGATCGTGTGATTTGACACCATTGGATTATTTTCTTTGGGGATATGTGAAGTCGCTCGTCTACGCCAACAAACCAGAAACGTTAGGGGACTTGGAAGCCAACATTCGTGGCGTTATTGCCAACATACGGCCCCATATGCTCGAAAAAGTGGTTGAAAATTGGACCTGTAGAATTGGCTTTATTCGAGCCAGCCGCGGCGGCCACATGCCCGAAATCATATTTAAACGTTAATGGCATAAAATTATCCTTCCAATAAAGCCAAATTGATGGACATTAAAACGATTTTCTTGTGTTTTATTTCAATTCGAAGTTCTATACCTCTAAAAAAAACACCCTATATAATAAAATGGTATGTGATATTTTGATCCTTATATTATTAAATGATACATATTTGGACCAAATGTAATGGGGCTATATAATTTAAAGATCTTACTTAATGAAATCATGCAAACGGATTATAACTGTCACTATCCAATTTTTAGCGAGAGTCGTTGAAAAAAAGTCTTCCCAAAAAACTTAGTTCTATCTCATTAAAGTACCATGATAGACTATAGTTGGGGCCAAATTATGTACAAGGAAAATGCTATTTATTCTGCACAAAAATGGTTGCATAAAGATTTTCCAAAAAATACCGCATTTGAAAATTATGGGGCCAAAAGTGCTTACAGTATTTTTAGGATAAAAAGTGCAATGCGCATGGCCGGTTTACACGCTATCAGTGCAATTTTTACGCACATATAATTTTTTATTCCAGTCTACCAGAAACTGCAAGTGAAGCGAATAAAATAAAAACTTTCGGCATCCCATACATTTTATTGGTGGTCTAATGTATATATTTTTAGATATATATGTATATATTTAAATGTATATATTTACATAAATAGTAACGCCATAAGTCAGGTACACATAATACAGCTCAGATTGCAAATTCTCGTTTTTATTATATGCTTCGAGAATATTATTAAAAATATTCTCTATATTTTCTAGAGGTGCTTCATTTACTAGTTCAAACAGCGCATTAAAAGAAATCTTTCAAAACGGCACCACAGCTGAAGAAATATTAATCTTTTTTCCCATCGATCGGTTTATAAGAAATGGGACACTGCGAATAGATTTCATGGGCTATGGAGTTAGAGAGATAATTAGGTGCATTCGCCATCTCTTTGCTTAGGCCAAACTAGCAAAAACTCTTTATGATCTCAAGAGCAAATATAATGGGGAGTTACATACACCGCCAATAAGTCTTCTATGGAATCTGTATCGCCTTGCAACTGAATTGCCAATGCATTGCTGCTAACAAACGTTAGTTTCAAAAGCTTCAATATTGTTACCAAAAGTTTGAATGAAATTTCTTGGGATTTCAAAGGATAAACATAATTGCAAATGTCTTCATTGGATACTATACGTTGCACTGAAGTTTTTGTTGTTACATTAATACGGTAGAAAGTTACCGCTCTGCCTTAACTTTTCTATTTTCAACCATATTTCATTCATAGGTAGTCTAGATTGCAGTATGATTTCTTCGTACTCCACCAAGGTTTGTTCATCTTGGGCATTCGGCTAAAAGTCTTCCAGAAGTTTAGCGCTCACAAAAAAAAATTATAACATTTTCATACACAATTAGTTTTTATTTATGTGCACGTCCGCTGTGTTTCATTTATACACAAGAATAGGGTTGCCGTTTATTTTTGCTGAAAAAACACTTTTATATGAAAAAATATAAACTAAAACTATTTTTTAACATGTTGGCAATAGTACGATGTAGTACATATTTGACATATGGGCGAATTAACGGAAGCTGCACGTCAAAGTCGAGTCGCGTTATACAAACGCTTTTCATTACGTATTCCTAAATGAGTCGGCTTTGCCGCGTTCTACAAACAGTCTGTAAAACTGTTGTCTCGAACGTATCTCTACTCGCGCATAAAAGGAAAGTTTATCGACATTTCAACTAGTGCAATTGTCGCTAGAGAAAAGAATGTTGACATAGAGACATATGGTTCTAGGCTGACTAGACGGTTGCTTTATATAATTTTCGTACCTTAAATAGTGTGAGTGTTTGTGTGCATTGGTCAGTTCTATTGTTATGGATAGAATGGTGTATAAATTATGTAGCAGCATATTTGAGACTTTTTTCAAGAAAAAGGATCAGTAATTTCTAACCATGGATACAAGAAAACAAACCATGCATTTTCAGCACGTAACTGTATACCGTATACGGAAAAATCTTATCACATGTTAAACATCTGTCTATTACTTAGTACACTTGATATTCAAATCTTTTCTTATTGCACATTTTAGAATTAAATTATTATTATTTTTTTTTAAATAAAATTTTTATGATCGTCTGCCACGTTTACCCTCGACCTTTTTTATTGGTTATTTTAAAAGGGTATAAGAAAACAAACAAAATCTCAGTTAGTTTGAGCCTGTGCGTTAGTATATTTTATCATGTTATGTGTGTGTGTGGGTTGTGTTTGCATTGAATAATTTTCTATCCGTGTTTTTATATCACATATCTTGTTGTTGTCTCTTTGTATTAAACTCACAAACGTGAGTGTTTATGTGCATTGGTCATTTAGAGTATAAATAGATCTTTAGAAATTAATATAATTCATTCTTGTTTTGAAAATACCATCAGTCTATAGCATATCATTAAAAAAAATATTAAATAAAACCGAAAAAATGGTCATCTTTGCTTGTGACATCTGTGGAAAATCATTTAAGTGCAATTTTTGCTTAAATCGTCATGTAAGGATGCAACATCAAAGTTCATCAATGATGTGTAACATACGTAATATACGTTTCTCGGCCGTAAAGAGTTTCTTAATCACGCTCATTTAATTGAGCATCCTAAAAACGTGGAAGAAACTAGTGTTTATTGTAAAGATTGTGGAGATTATATTCCTAAAACGACTTACCATTATAATGTAAGAACAAATAAACATAAAATTAATTGCGCTAATATATCAGATAATGGTTTAAGGTGTATAAACTCAGTGTACCGGGGCCGCATTGCAACATATATGATCGAAAATAGCAATACAGACAACTTAATACCTGAAACCTTTTTGGTTGAAATTAAAACCCAAGTGGTTGAATTGTTGAGGAATATGGTCCAAAAACATTGCTCCATTAAATTTAATTGTGAACTATTTCGTGAATACGTGTTGATAAAAGAAGAACAAGACGCATGTAATATCAACGTAAAGTCACACCAAACTAAAATGACTATACTTAGCAGAGCCTCAACAACAGATGATATTCACCAAAGTTAAAGTGACCAGTGCAATATTATTTTGAAATAGATTAGCGAATTTCAAGAGCGTGATAGAGAATGGGCTTTAATATAAATATCACACCCCGGAATTAATAATAATGAATACAAAATCCTTAAAGTTTCACGATACATTACTATACCACCTGTAATACAGAGAAAGTTTGCATGCATCAATGTGCAAAATAAGGATGAATATTGTTTCAAGTGGGTCATAATATCGGTATTATATCCAGTCGATCTTAACTCAAATATATGCACATCATATAAGTGTAAATGTGTTTGGCTTAGAAAATGATAATGTAGTAGACCCATACTACTTTTCTACAGAAGAAAAAGCCAAGTACATCAAATTACTGCTCTTGGAAGATTGTAAAGGATTTCACTATGTCTGAATCAAAAATATTTCAAAATATGTTACTAATATTGATATTGATATATACTGACCAATGCACACAAGCGCACACATATTTTTGAGTGTAATAAAAAGAGACAACAACAAGATATATGTTATAAAACTGCAGATAGAAAATTGTTCAATGCAAACACAACTCATACACACATACACACACACATAAGATGATGAAATATCCCTGCATAAAATGCGAATAGTGAAAATGTAGTGATTTACTAGTGACATTTTCAGTAGCACTACTGACCAGGTGTACCCCACCCAATGTAATCGCCTATTGACATTTAACATTAACTTGTCATTGAAAATCCACCACTAGACTGTAGCACTACTGAGTAAGTAGTTTTTTTGGGACCACATGGAGACATTGGAACCAAAGATTCAGTAGTACATCTTAGTAACCCTCATCTACAATTTCATAATGTTAGGGCAACAAACTTAAACACATACATAAGTACATGTGTATTTTAACATTATTGCACAACATAATTAAAAAGAAAACCAAACTATTCACGCGTTCATTGAGAATGTCTCTAACGTATCTCTATCGCTCATAAAAGGAAAGTTGTAGACATTTCAACTAGTGCAATTGTCGCTATAGAAAAGAGTGTTGACATAGAGACATATGGTTCTAGGCTGAGTAGAGGGATTCTAATGCACATGAACACAATAACCAATGGAAATGTATCACTTGTTAGTGAATAAAATAAAAAAAGATAAAATAAAGATATGAAATGTTTAAAAAATTCCCTTCAACAAAATTTTCATCGGAATATAATACAATTTCGTAACGCACACAAACACAATAACCAATGGAAATGTATCACTTGTAAGTGAATAAAATAGAACAAGATAAAATTAAGATAAGAAATGTTTCAAAATTTCCCCTTAACAAAATTTTCATTTCAAATTATCTTCCCTTAAAAATAAGCGTGATAAAGTTAAATAACACAACGGTCACACCTAACATGATGTGCACTTTTGCATTGATTTTTATGATACCCAAGGTAGACACACATGAAATAAAAATAAACCAGCATGAAGGAAAATAATACAACGGCGGTGGAATGTCACAATGTCCAAGGACATAATGTCCATGTACGTTATGACAAAGAAAATGTGTCGTAGTGTTCATGGACATTACGACATTCCAAAAAGTGTTTTTACATCCATTAACACAATGACATAATGTCAATGGACTTTATATCACTTTTTGTCTTATCATAGTGTCCATAAAAATTTAAAAGCAATTATTGCCTGACTTGTAAATTTTATTGAATACAGTTATAAATGTAAAGTATTAATGATGCAATGGAATACATACATATTGGTGTGTAATAGACCTGCCCTCATTTCTATGAAGATTTTTCAAAGTTTTTTCAATATTTTGTAATTTTCTTATTTTTATGTTATTCTTCACTAAATTACCTTTTCACTAAGCTATTACTCAGAAAATTCTGATAAGAAATAATAAAGTTACAATATCTTAAACATTAACTAAAGATGTTTTTTTTGAACGATGGATATTTTTTGCGATAAGCTTCAACAACTTGCAATAAGAATTGCTTTTCGTCTTTGTTGGTCAATATCCGAGTATAGTCCTTCATGAACTTCACTCCTCTTTCAGCGGTGTCATTAACGACGGCTAAATTATTGCAGGAAATGTGGTCTTCTTTAAAACTCTCGTTAGTTTGCCACGTTGATGGGTCAAATTCCAAAAACTCCGGCGACAAACCGAATCGCACAAAGAAATCGTTAGTCCTGTTTGAAATGAAGTCGCTCAAGCTATGGTTCGCGAATGTTTGCGGTTTTGAAAAGTATGACATTGAAATCCTGGTTTCGAGCATTGATTGGATTTGTACAACCAATCCATGCGCGAATCGACGATATCGATTAATAAATAATAATAGCCAGCTTGTCTACGGAATAATTCAATGCATCGGCGCAGGCTATTAACACATGAGCTGCCATTGGATCGGTTAGCTTAGCGTGGTCAAGCGCAGAAGCAAGTCGTGACGTTAGAAAATTTCTACGCCCTCTCTTCTGTACACTTTTGTGCGGTCCAACGATGTCACCAGTTTCTGCGTCGGCAGTGCTCTCCTCAATCGCTTCACACACGTCCTCAGCTTTTTCATCAATTCCATCCATAACCTCAACCTAACCTTCATCACTCGATTCTGATTGGCCGGCAGCAAAAAGTTTAAAATGTGTTATGTATTACATAAATCAATAAGATAGAAAATGGCATAAAGCCAAATACGAACCACTATCTTTCGACTTGGACATTTCTTCAAATTTCCGCTTTCTCGCAGAAATAAAACCATATCGCACCCAATCATGCATCTCGGACGTCCTGGTTGTCGTTGTCAAATGAGAAACTTCTTATCTTCTTCAATTCTAATGGTTTTTAGGGCATCTGCAGTCGCAATATCAAACAAATTGTCCAGATCGTTGGTAAATGCAAGCTCTTTTTGTTTCCAAGCCCCAGATCTCTTGCTAGCGGGCACTTTTTGTATACTTTCCACGTATTGTACAATTTCAACAATTTCTCCGCGCATCTTGTTCCGTATCGTGTTGGAATTCGTGCTTGTTGCCAGAAAATACTGCATCGAGCGTTAATTTTGCACTTTCCTTTGAGTCGAGTTTCACAAAACGCATGTTATGAAAGAAGACCTGTAACAACCTATAAACTCACCAAAAATAATAACAATTAGGAATTTCACAATAGCATATTAAAATGTGTCTTAATATTGCAACGTTTCAACTTTAATACTTTAATATTGTCTGGCAAGTTTGTTGTTTTCGTTTGTGTGTAACTCAAATTTATTACCAGGTGGCAAATTGAAAAGTATAAAAAGCATGTCATTTTCTATATGGCAATATGGTAATGTTAAACCAAACATTTTAAAACTGTCAGCGTAGCTGTAGTTGGTGAAAAACTATTTGTATTTTTCGCAGAACAAAAATTATTTTGAAAAATTTATCCAACAATAATTTCTAATTTAACAAATTTTGTTATTTTAATATCTACGGAAGAAAATAATTCAGTTTATCATAAGCATTAGTACAAACATGCATTTTGTTTTCCCTATCTCATATTATAAACTAATATGTAAATAATATAAAGATGTATGTGTTTTTGCTTGAATTTGATATACACAGTATGTGTGTTTATATCGTTGCCTGCTCACAATAAAAAATTAAGATGGCTCAATGTTGTCACATTAAAATTTTAATATACTCATTGTGAATTCCGTAAATTATAATTTGGTTTACAACAATTAACTTTGGTACTTTATTTTTTTGGTTTACGTCTTTAGCACAATTAAGTAACACACTGGTTGGCTGTTCTCATACGACTGACCCAAAACGTCTACTCATTCGTTTGACAGTTCTTCTCTCGTTCTTGGTGTGTGTGTGTGTCTCGACACGGGTTGCCACAATAATTAAATCAGATCACGGTATTTTGCAGGAAAATGTAATAACTAATTCAAAAGTAAGCAGCACCGCAGTTATGCTAAATATTTACCATTGACCGACAAAGAAGATATTGAACAACAAAGAAGACGAAAAGCAATTCTTATTGCAAGTTCTTGAAGCTTATCGCAAAAAAATATCCATCGTTCAAAAAAACATCTTTAGTTAATGTTCAAGATATTGTAACTTTATTATTTTTTATCAGATTTTTCTGAGTAATAGCTTAGTGAAAAGGTAATTTAGTGAAGAATAACATAAAAATAAGAAAATTACAAAATATTGACAAAATTGAGTTTTTTTCAAAAATGCCGAATAAAGTTCCTAATTTCTTATAATAAAACTTTATTTTATTATTCAACTCAATTTTGGGTCCACTTAGAGTCGTCGGATCGAGCATTGTGGCATAAAATGGAAACTTTTTGGACCCTACTCTCCTGTGCGCCGCCATTTTGAAAAATAAGGGCATGTCTAGTACATATGTGTGACCGTGGGAATTTGTGCGTGGAATACAAAAGTAATATTTGTATACATTTATATTTTGCAACGCAGACATTTCTTTGACTACAATTATTTTAAGGCAGATGATTTTCAACGAAGTACAGCAATCAGCAGGGAAACAAAGTAAAAATTTGCAATTAAGCAAAAAAGTTAACTTCTCCTTCTTCCCACTTCCTTCTCATTTTTTTATGTACCCAGTGAAAATTTTGTCACATACATCTCCGATCTGAGAGCAGTGATAATGTAAGCGCGACTCATCCAAAGTCTGTATACAATTTCTACTTACATTTAAACAGCGTTGGCCTAGGCTATAAGATGTGTCCAACACAGTACACATTGTAAGCGAAGGTTGTATGACTCCAACTGTTATGGTGATACGAAGGGCCTTAAGATGTGTCTGAATGCAATTAGTCTTTATTAGCAGACATGCTATTAATATTAGACGGGCCCGATTGAGATCGATTATGGCCTTTGTTTTAACTATTAAATAAACTAGAAATTCGATTCCACTTTCCTTAAAATGTTTTTAATTATTTTATAATATATATTTATTGTTATTCCTAAGTAAAGCATTAAGAATTTGATGAAAGCTCTTAAAATTGGTATTTCAGCAATTGGGCAAATGCGTGAGTCTTGTTTCATGAAGCCCCTTTTCAACTTATGTCCAAACAGTTAAGGTCAATATGAAACAAACTGGAAAAAAACTACAGAAAATAAACAAAATTTATAATTGAATCTAATAAACAATAGGATACATTTCTAATTCATCCAAATCAGATGCTAATGCAATGGTTAAATTTTATTAGTGTCTGTTTTATTCATTGCTTCTAATTAAAATTTAATTTTACAATAGGATAGCCGAAAGACAAATCTGAATCGGATGCTAGTTGTATGCGCTTAACTAATTCTTTTTTTATTTTCCATATTGACATAAGCTCTCTTCACTTTGCTTTGTTAGAACCTCATAATTGTAGCCTGATAAGAATGCTGCGTACCTTTGCAGTCTTGATGACGTCATTTGTGGTTCAAAATCTTGATGAAATATGCGGGATAGTGGTTGGTTGTCCGTAATAAGCGTGAAAAGTCTCCCATAAACGTACTCATGATAATGTTGAACACAATACACAATTGATAGCGCCTCGCGGTCTAGCTGCGAGTAATTCTGTTCTCCTGGTGTTAGTGATCTAGAGGCACAGGCTATTGGTCTTTCTTCTCCATTAATAATATGCAGTAAAACACCTGCTATCCCTGTTGGGCTAGCATCGCAAGCAAGTTGAACTTTTAAATCGGGGTTGAATGGCATTAAAACGCGGTCACTTGCAATTTCATTTTTCAACCCATTGAAGGGTTTTTTACATTTGGCGTTCCATCTAAAAACGGCGTTTTTACGCATTAATAAACGTAAGGATGTGGTTATTGTGGAGGCGTTGGGTATAAACCTAGAGTAATAGGTCACCATGCCCAGAAAACGACGGACGTCTTCAATACATTTAGGTTGGGGCAATTCCACAATGGCTTTGATTTTAGACGCTTATTTTTTACTTTGTTGTATTCTATTGTATGACCCAAAAATTCAATTTGCTTTTTGTAAAAAGAGCATTTTGAAAGATTCAAATGAAGGTCGTAATTTTTCAATTGAGCCAAACAGCATTTTAAATTAGCTTTGCACTCGGCTAAGGACTCCCCATGCACAACAATATCATCAAAATATGATTCCGTCTTTGGAACGTCAAGTAAAATTTGATCCACAATTCTATTAAATTCCACAGGCCCAGTTTTAATGCCGAAGGACAGGCGATTCATTCTAAATGTGCCTTGGTGTGTAGAAATTGTCTGTATTTCGGATGACAAATCAACGACTTGCACATGCAAATACGCTTTGTATAAGTCAAGACGGCAGTAGTAACGCGAGTCCTTTAGGCTGTTGAAAATTTTTTCAGTTTTACGTATTGGGTAGTGTGCACTTACCAGCCTTTTATTTACGCCAAACTTATAGTCGACGCAAAGTCGAACTCCGCTGTCAGCCTTCGGAATGACCACTAACGGAAACCCCCAGTTACTGTTGGCAACTTTCGTGATAATCCGCGCTTTTTCCAGCTCATCAAGTTCCTTATTGACTTGATCTATTAGCGCATAAGGGATCTGACGCTCTTTTGTGTAAATAGGTTTGGTGTTTTCTCTTAACTGAAATGAAACTTTGTACCTCGGAAGACATCCGATTCTTTCTTCAAAGACTGATGAATATTCTGCCATTAAATCGTCTATACGTTCCGAGTCACTAATAGAGTTTGTAACAGCCACGTTTGAATTCCTATGATCCAATTCAGATAGATTAATACGCATTTGCATTTACACATACTTTGCCTTCAGGAGTGAATGTATTTTGGGTATAGGATCGAAACACGATGTTAGTCGGGTTTATTTCGTTCGATAATTTCAGTTTTTCGAATAGTTTCCTGGGCAAAAACGAATAACCGGAGCCAGAATCAAACTCGAATTTTATAATTTTCCCTTATATTAATATGTTTGCGTAGTACTGCTCAGAATTTACATGTTCATATGTATTACTGTAAACGTCGACAATTTTAAAAATTCCATAATCGGAATTTTCAACACGCACTTGATTTGTCGATTCTTTTCGTGTATGGGGTCTATTTTTGGGTCCGGCTTTAGGACTATTTGCTAAAAGAGATTCAATGCAGACTTTTGCTGCATGCCCGTGCCTTGCGCACGATTTGCATTTTAAATTAGAAGAGGAGCGACACTCTTTCGCGAAATGATCATTCTTACCACCGCGTAGACATAAGCCTGCAATACCGAGTTGCTCGTAATTTACTTTACGTTTTGTCTGCTTATGTTTGTTTGTTGACTGATTCGAAACCTTCTTCTTATTGAAAATTTTATTTATTGTTGTACTAGACGAATTTGTCACAGCGTGTGACAATTCCTTTGCATCTAATTTTGCAGCCTCGAGTGCCAATGCCTTTGATACAATTTCTTCAAATTTTGGTGTATTTGATTGAAGCAGCTGTTCACGAATGCTGTTATCGCTGATGCCGCGGATAAATTGCGCTCTTAAAAAACATCATATATTGAGCTTTTGCACTTGCATTCTGATATAAACTCGCACTCGATAATATCAATGCGAAGTGCTGCCACAAAATCTGCCACTGACTGTCCTTCACACTGATATTTTGATAGGAACTTGTGTTGTGCCACCAGCACATTTCTTTTTGGTGCCAAATAACTTTCCAACAGCTTTAATAACTCGTCGTACGGTTGTTCTGAAGCTATTTTTGGCGCCGCTAATGTAGTCACCTTGTCAAAGTGCTTTTCGCCAATCGAATTGAGGAGAAGCTTCGAACAATACTCCTTATTGCCTTCAACACTCTTCATGCTTATGTAATTTGTGAAGCGCTGTGTATAATTTCGGAAAGATTCTTTGGGAGAATCAAAAGCTTCGAAGTTAGGCACCCATGCTGTATTTGTAATGTTGCTGCTATTCTGCATTGCACTTGAAGATGTAGAAGGGCCAACAGTAAATTTAGATAATTGTGCCACTAAGTCCTGTTGTGCCTTCATAAAAGCAGCAAATTGTTGGACATCCATCTTGATGAAAAAAAAATAGCTTGTACTTGTTTTACTACGATTTGCACACATCTTTGTATTTGAAGTGAGTTTTACTCTCGTCGCCAAACTGTTGTATTCATAAGAATGAAATAAATGCACGACTTCTATTAATATTAAGAATATAATTCAATTTATTATGAATAATGAAGTAATTAATTTAATAATGAAAAAAAATAAAAGATGGAGTTTATATATGTATAGTTAAGGCAAGATGGCAGAACGAAGTAAAAAAATGATTCAGCGATTGCTTAAGTTGACAGCTGAAGGTGGTGTTGCCATATAAAAAGATGACGAATATTTACAACAGGTATTATGTTCAAGGTGAAGCAAATTAAAGAATAATAATCGTTAAATTTATCAGTTTTTAAATAAAATTTAATTGTGTTATTTACTTTCATTTTTTAGAGATGTAAGGTTTATGTATATGTGAATACTTATTTCTGCATACTACTCAAGGTAACGACTATCAGAAATTAAATTTTAATGTCTCAATAGCAGGAGACATCATCATCATCATATGATGTCTTTTTGTATGCCATTTACCCAGAATAAAAACTAAAAATCAAATACAAGCTAAAGCTCTCACATAACTTCTATATTAGAAATATATATCGCTTCAAATTTTTAATTATGAAAATACATGCACCAATTTCCAAAAAAATGTATTTGATTGGTAGTCAAAACAACACACAATAGTATGATCGGCTGTTTTGATTAATTTGTAAATTTTGTGCAATTTTTCCGTTCGCGTACTTTTTTGTGCTAGAGACATTCTTGAGAATAAAATTTTCCAATTACCCAAAATTTACTCAACTACTGGATTTTACTGGAAAAGTAAACAAACGGACCTATTATTGCACACCATGATAAAAAAGAAAAAGCAACTGTTGACGCGTTCCTTGACAATGTCACCAAAAATACTCTAGAACTGTTGTCTCTAACGTATCTCTACTCGCGCATAAAAGGAAAGTTGTCGACATTTCAACTACTGCAATTGTCGCTAGAGAAAGAGTGTTGACATAGAGACATATGATTCTAGGCTGACTAGAGGGTAGTAATACGAAATACACAAACAACTTTGTATTATTAGTTTTTTTGTCGTTATTCACTATACTATATACGCAAGTGCTAAGCAACAACACTTTTTCTTTTTTCGCTGTATGTATTGGTGTTTACCCTTCAGTATGCAAATTTTTGGCCCCCTAATATAATCTATAAAATATCTAAAAAATAAAGAAAACAAAAGTACAAAGTAATCAAAACAAAAACAAATTAAGAAATCGTTCTCATGGTTTTTCTTTTGCATATTTGTCAGCGTGACTATTTTGGCATTTTTACAGTTAAATTTAGCATTTTTTCGTTGATTTAGCTGTAAATTTTTCAATTTAGCAGTTAGTATTTTCTTTAATATTTTTCAATTATTTATTTAGCATTTGCTAGCATTTCTTAATAATATACGGCCTGTCCCACGATATCGACAACGTTCGGCTTGTCGCACACTTACATTGGAAACAACAAATTATGACTGCAGCAAACCAAAAACCAACCGACGTTTTGTGTGTGCGACAAGTCGAACGTTGTCGACATCGTTTGACAGGCCCATAATCTATTAAATTTGTAATTATATAATCTATGCCATTTTAGGTATAATAGTAATTTTCACGAGCAATAATGGATCTCAAGACCTACAAATATTGAAATACAAGTAAAATAATTGTGAAAGTATATTATTTTCATATAGATAATCAGGCTTATCGTAATCAAAATTTCACATGGAAATTTCCGAACGTGTGAAAAATCGGTATCAAAAAATTTTATACGATCGCGAAATAATCTGACAATTTATGAAAAAAAATATCATTCACATAGATTTGTCTGTTGGAAAAAGTGGAAATATGTTAGTTTTTAATTTTATTGGAAGTGATTAAACGAAATTAAAATCCTTGAGAATGAAAAATTTGATACGGAAATTTACACATGTGGAATTCATGATAAGGTTGAATATATTTTTATAATTATTTTACTTTTTCTAAGAATTTAAGTTGCTTTTGTAGAGATATACCATAAACATATGAAGTTTTTTTTCGCTTATTTTAAAAATGTTGTGTTAAAATCTACTAAGCATAAACGAAATGCATATAGAGCCTATATTACTGTCTGGTGGTTAACCAACTAAACTAAATTCTTTATATATTAAAACGATAATTTGAACAAATATTCAGAATCTGATTACCAATATTCATTTGATCATGTATTTAATATGTAATAATTAATGATTCCTTTATTTGCACACAAATTTATGTAAATATATAATTTTTTTTTAATATGTACATACATATGTATGTTTATTTATTGTATCTTCAAAAAATTAACTAACAATAAGTATTCAAATCGAACATAAGCTAGTGATAGAACTAGTAATACATAAGAGACGTACAAAGCAAAAAAAAATATTTTCAAGAAGTTTCATCTAAGTAAGTAATAAGTATTAGAGCCCTTGTGTCCCTCTTTTGTAAGCGGATGTGTCCAGTGAAGTTAAAGATATTACGAGCAAGCGGATTGTTGGATTTTCTTTCCGTTTGAAGCTGAAGCAGTGCCCCAAAGCTGAATTCCGTTACACCATATAGGTTTCAAAAGCGACTTGTATATCAAAAGTTTACAATCTAGACTCAGGGTGGAATTTCTACCAATCAGCCAATGTAACTTAGTTAATTTTAGTTTCATTTGTGTTAGCTTAGATTCAATGTGGTGTTTCCATGTAAGTCGTCGGTCAAGGTGTATACCAAGGTATTTCACATGTGAGTGTTGAAGAACAATTTGATTATTGATTCTAATGGGGGAACAAGTATCTTTTCGTAGGGTAAATGTTACCTGAGCACACTTCTGTTCGTTTACTTTTATTCTCCATAAGTTTAGCTATAGTTCCAGCTGGGAAGATATCGTGATCGGCAAATGTAGATGTGTGGATGTTACTGCCCGCAGGCATATCACAACTATAAATGAAATAAAAAACTGGAGTCAGTATACTCCCCTGTTGCACACTGGATTAGATTGATTCGGGCAAAGTCATGAAGTCTCCTTCCACAACACAGAACTTCCGGGCAAGAATATAACTTTGCATAAGATTAAGAATGTTTATTGGTAGATATGTCTTCAATTTTAAAATTAGGCCTTCATGCCACTTTTTGTCAAATGCCTGAGAAACATCAATAAACAGGACAGACCAACACTTCTTTTCTTCAAATGTCCTTCTTATAAATTGAATCAATCTATGCGTTTGTTCAATGGTGCTATGCTGACTTTTAAAACCAAATTGATGATCCGGTATGCACGCATTATCAGTTAGAATTGGGGACAATTTTATCATGAGTAGCTTTTCGAAGATCTTTGAAATTGTTGACAGTAAACTTATTGGACCGTATGACTCAGCCTTGGTAAGTTCTTTACCCGGCTTTGGAATCATTTTTCCCTTGGCAAGCTTCCAGTGGTGTGGATAATACTCTAATGTTAATATGGCATTAAAAATGGATAACAGGATTCTAATTGCAATACTTCGTCAGCATATTATTACTAATATCATCAATACCCGGAGTTTATTTTGGGTTGAGTTCAGCAATTAGTTTTTAAACATCACTCATCTTAAACTTCAAGGGTCGAGGGGTAGAGCAACTACACACGGAAAATCAACAACGCCCGTACATGTGTTTGGGGTAAATACGGATTTTAAATGCTCAGCAAATATGTTACCTTTTTTAGTACCACTACTTTCCTAACCTCCAGTAGAAGTGCGCAGAGGTGGTTTAAACTCAAAGTGTGTTTTAAACTTTCTCGCAGCGCGTCACAAAGTGTAATTAGATGCTGGTTAGATATCAAGGTTTTCCAGATAATTTTTAATAGATGCAGTTTTTTCAGAAGCAAGCAACTCTTGGAGTCGTTTAGTGCACTCTTTAAATCTGTTTTTTGTTGAGGTAATCTGTGTAATTGCCATTCCCTTCTAGCTCTTCTTCTTTCACATACAAGACGTTCAATATCCGTAAAATTATTTCTATTAAACCGAGTCTGCGGGTGGGAGGTAGTAGCATGTTCATCAGCCTGCTTAATATTTTTGTTAAGATTCGCAATGTTAGATTCAATATCATCGGATGTTCTTAGCGTTATATTTTCAGTGCAATGACTACTAAGATATTTTTTGAATCTGAGCCAATTAACACGATTGATCATCTTCACATGCGAGTGAGGTAAATCACTATTTAGTGGGTTACAGATTGTAACGTAGTGGGAGATTGATCGGAGGAGAGATCTAGAGAAGCTTCAACATACATTAAATCCCTAGAAATATTTTTCATGACGCCAAAATCTATAACATCCGGAAATTTTTGTATTTATGTAGGATAGTAAGTTGGCTCCCCACTCGAAATGACTTCTAAGCCTATTTTTGAAATTGTGTTGAACAACGCCCGATCGTATATTTTGCATTGTAGTCTCCCGCTGCTACACAACAAGGCCCATTTGCAAAAATTCTCGTATTGATCCTCAGTGATTGAGAATCTGGGAGGGGAGTAAATTGATGATATCACGAAATTTGTACAAAAATTTTCAATGCAGATATTTGTTGTTTGTATGTGTTCTTCACAAATGTTGTCAAGAATATAGTGCTTTAGTCTTGACTTTATTAGAATTGCTGATCCACCGCATGCTTTTTCTCTCGGGTCCTTTATATCATATAAGGTGCAGCCATTCATTTTGAAAAGGCTTCTCGAAGTCAAATGAGCCTTAGAAACCAACATTATATTAATATATTTTTCCATGAGGAAGGGCTCAAGTTAATTTTTATGTTGGCGAATGCCGTTTGCGTTCCAAAAAGGTATTTTAAACGTATTCATCGCTTATTAACTAATGCTTGAAGCAGTGTATTCTGCATTCTTAGCATTTCTTGCATCATGTTAGTCATATTTGTTGTAAAGTTGTTCATAGTTTGCACCAGATTATCTATAGTGGCTTCAAGGCGACTGAAATTAAAGCTTGTGTTAGCATTTGTTGAATTACTTGGTGGGGACACTTTCTGCGTTGGAAAATAATTTGTCTTAACAGCATCGGCATACGATACACGTGAAGTACTTGGTTGGTTCATTGGTTGTCTCATAGTCTGTTTAACGAAAGAATATACAGGACATTATCTGTAGTTAGCAGTGTGATTACCTCCAGATTTACTAAATTTTTTTCAGCTTGCTTTTTTGGCTTAATACAGCTAGCAGAACCGTGCAATTCACCGCAGATAACACAAATTGTAGGTAATTTTCAGTAAGTTTTGTATGGCCATATTCTTGGCAATTATGGCGCTGTACGGGACCTGAACGCTTATGTGGCTCTTAAACTGTGATTTTTCGGTGTAAGAGAAACTTGTCGTTATTGTCTTGCAATAATGAAAACCGATTTCGATGATTAGTAGATGATGCGCAGTTATCCTTGGGCTTAGTAATACTGTTATCTGTAGTGATAACTTTGTTAAGTGGTGTACACGACCCCGAAGGGGATGATATCGCTGACTTATATGAAGAAGTACTAGGCAATTCTAATGTTAACGAATCAGTAGATGGCATTGGACAAGGCGAAGTTGATCGCTGACGAAAAAGCGGCTTTGCCGTTAGAAAAAGACTATCATCAGATTTTTTATTTTTATTATTAACATTAAGAGCTTCAGAACTCCCAGTAAAATATGCATTTCTGCCGTTAGAACTCACTTCACAATTTTTTTGTTTTTGATGTACTCATGTAGAGTATTCCTCACTTTGCGGTTTCTTTTTGTTTTGTTGTTTCTTGTTATGTAAAAAAAAATATTAGCAATATTTGCTTTGCGAATATTATGTATTACGAGTATTTTTTGTATGATTTTTTGTTTGTTTAGTATGTATATAAAAAAACTCTGCTCTCTGTTCACTATGAATTTTCAACGGAAACTTCCATGTACATATATAATAAGTTTAAATCTCTTTCAGTTTTCATACATATTCCCCCTTATTGTGAATGGCGTCGTCAACGTCATACTAAGACGTCAGTAAAAATTGTCACTTGTCTACTCTTTGTCGACAACAATCGACTACTCTTAGCATGTTCCATTAATTTACAAAGCCTTCGAAATTAGTAAGAGATTGTCAATAAGAACCAATTACTGCCGATAAAGAGTAGACAAGTGACAATAATTCACATTCACAATACGGAGGGTTAATTGTGTAACAATATACAAAGTACATACTTTTACATAAATACATGTATTAACAAATATACACGTACATACTTGTGATATTTAATTTAACAATTTCTTAAAAATAACAAACAAATTGTGACATGTTTGAAGAACACAAGTAAAAAATGAATAAATACATATGATCTTAAAAATAACGAACGAAAACGTTTTTAATTGAAAAAGCTTTAAATGTTGTTAGAAACACCAATTTTTGAACGTTATTGTTTATAGACGAAACAAAAATGAGAAAAGGCATATATTTTCGATGAACCGGCTGTGACTTAATATTTTTGTTTGCTGTTAATACTTTTTATGCTAAATAAATAATTCGTTAGTGTTCTATTTCGTTCAAACGTTCGTTCAAATAAAAATTTGTAAGGCTGTAGAGCAGAAATTGCAAAAATAACCACTCTTAAAGAAAACATTTGCTTAAAAAGAAGTATTAAATTTTAGCATTATTTTTAGCACTTCAATTATTTTAGCATTTTTGTAGCTTTTTTTAAGTCAATTTAGCTGCAAAAATTTTTAGGATCTGGTCACACTGATGTTTGTACAAGGTACTCAAAACAAAAAACAAATTGAGCAATCGTTCTCATTGTTTTTGTTTCTCTCACTTCAAAAAATTAAACAAAACAAAATCAAACAATTTGTTTCGTTTATTTTCGTGCTCTGGCTTAAGTACAAAGCAATCAAAACAAAAATAAATTTATAACTGTAATAGTGTCAATTATTTTTGGTACAAAAATCACGTCCTAGCTCCTGTATCGCCATATAGATAGCAAAGATTCGCAAGAAAGAAGAAAGTCAAATGATGATAGAAGTTGAAAATAATCAAAGTTTAAAGTCTCAGAAACCATCAGCCAAGATAGAGATAAGTACATCAACGAAATTTGTGGAAGGAAATATAGTTGATTACACCATCTTATTTAATAATGCTAATTAAAGATGAGCGATTCTTCGAAACCTGTTACTTTTTCACAGCGATTGAAAAATCACTAAACACAACTGTGACTGAATTTACAAGTAACAGGTTTTGGAAATATAGTTCTTTCATACAAACTGTGAATATTCTTGTATACTTACTATACAACAAATAAAGCTACCACATGAATTTTTTATACCTTCACCGTTTGTCGAGAAAAAAAATCTTCGAATTGTGTCAAATCGTCTTTTCTGGCAACTATGTATATATTTTTGTATTTTCAATTTTACTGTATCTCTGCCTCTTATACGACAATTCTCAATATTTGGATGGGGTTGATTGCTAATTGTTTGTTCTTATCGCTCTTCTTATTAATATTTATCAAAATACTTTTAAAGCAGAAGAGCCAAAATGTGTTAAACCGTGATCACAGTCACTGTTTAATTTCACTGCTGCTCTTTTTATTAGATTTTGTCAAAATAACAGAACTGCTACAAACAAAATACTGCTAT
Source organism: Nowickia ferox (assembly GCA_936439885.1). Lineage (NCBI taxonomy): Eukaryota > Metazoa > Arthropoda > Insecta > Diptera > Tachinidae > Nowickia > Nowickia ferox. Next base: position 45,483,742 of record OW387026.1, read on the forward strand.
GCTGTGATCACCGTCACAGTTTAAAAGAACAGCGATTTAGAAATCACGTTCACAAGGAGCAACATTATTAAAAAATCATAGTATCGGTCAACACTAACGCTAATAATGAGAATGATGCTGAAGATTTTTACTCACAGACTTCTAATAGGGAATACTATGAGCTAAATGAGGATAAAATTCAACTTGGCAGTCCAAGTCTAACACCGAGTTTATTTTCTTTAATGTTTGATAAAACATCAAAAAAAAAAACTGTGACAAATTTTAATTTGAAATCTACAAAAAGTTATAATTTCCACATAGAATCATTGTTCTCTGGAAGAGAACGATGTTATCAATAAATTTTTCTACTCAAATCGATAAACTAAAGGACAAATTTTAGATAATTTTAGTTATTATTATTCGAACTTCATTTGTTTCTATATTTTTTGATTTTATCAGGCTAAAGTTCGTATCGCTTTTTAAGCCAAATTACATGTGATAATTATTCATGAACAAATAACACCAAAGTTAATTGTAAATATTCTGACAAACACGTAGTTGAACGGAACAACTGGGATGTTTTCGAAGGCCACTTAACCTTCCTCATCAGCGTTCTTTTGTGTTTGGTCCACTGTGTGTGGTGTCAGTTGACAAATTAATAATATAGTTTAAAGGAGACAATAATATAATTCAAGAAAATATTCAAATGTAAATTGATTGACTACAACGTGCAATAAAATTAGAGATAGAAGACAATTATAAAATTGAGAAAGATATTCTAAGAATTAAATCAACTTTTGAAAAATAAATTGAACAGCTAAACGATAAAATTTATAGATTGGAAAATTAACTGCATGTTAGTTTAAATAGCTGAAAGTGCATCAAGTAGATCATAACACTCTCCAAAAAATCTGTAAAATAACTCAATGTCCTTAAAAAGAAATTTAGTAAACGAACTTATAATAAATCTCGAAAAAATTTTTCATTATAGAGATGTAATGAATAAAATAGATGATCTTTTATGAAGCTGATTTAGTTGAAATGGGGAACTGTTCTACAGAAAATAGAAATTATTGATTTTTGCAGACTGCAATTGACGTATTCTCAAAGTTTATATGGTCAGTACCGCTGAAAATAAAAGGTGCCCTCGGAAAGCCAAGGCAATGGAAAATATTTTTGAATAGGGACGAGTACCAAAAAACTTACAAACAGATGATGGTAGAGAATTTTTTAATAAACATTTTGGAAAATTCGTGTATACATAGAAGAATGAATATTACTCAATAAGAAAGCATCAATAGTAGAACGATTTAATAGATAATTTAAAGGACTGATGCGGAAAAGACTTAGCATTGGTGGTAAACATAAGTATAAGTATTATATATCAATGTATATAATAGGAAAGTTCATCTCATTATTAAAATGTTTCCGATTAAAGTTAATTCAACAAATAAGAAAAAGCTGCTAAATATAGTATACAGTAATTTGAAGATGTACAAAATGTTGAAATTTTATGAAAGTAAAAATAAAATTAAAAAGGAAAAATCTAATTTGTCGGGTTTTTTTAAGGATTGATTGATTGTTAGGTCTTAGGAAAGATAATTAACTTAATGTACTGGAAATTCTCTAAACTTGTTGGTCTGTATGAAATGTTGCGAAAACTTAAACGTTCAAAATATATTACAACACAGTGTAATATTCAGCAACACTTCATATTATCGCTTTTATAGTGAAAGTTGTACATTTTGTATTTCGAAAGCACATGTGTATGAATGAGTATCAAACAAACTTACTTAATAAATATGGACTTCAACTAGAATCATGTTGAAGCATACATAAGTTGTAAAATGCAATGTAAGCAGATCTTACTTTATATCTGTATCTGTATCAAATAAATTGACAGAAAACATATTGAGAGCATGCCGAAGCATGCAAATTTAAAAGAATTCTTCACGTCATACAATTTTGTAAGCAAAGAATTTTATGACTGGCAAATAAAATTCATATGTATCTACTTTGTAAGAAATAGTATAGATTTTTAACTGAAACACCACTACATCTCGTACTCTCGCGCCACTATCGAGAGAAGCATGGTAAGGCATGCATGCTAGCAAAATATAAGATCATAACTCCGGAATCCGAAGCCAACGTCACCAATAATAACTTCAAGGGTGTCAACCAGCAAACCTCATGTAGGCAAAAATTCTCTCAATCATAGATACTCCAATGTTTCTGACACTTTATGAAAACACCGACAGTGAATTGATGCTGGAGGTAACTGAGTTATTTAAAATCGGTTTGGTGCAATAGTTGTTTATTAAACATATATTTCTTTGTATGTAAACTAATTTCGACATACATACATATAGATATGAATACATTCACATATGTACATATTTTGAACAAAAATAAGTAGTAAAATAAATTTACACGAGAACAATTTTAAGCCGCACAATTTTTGTTCTTTTCCAAATTACACGAGACTAATTCATCTGGCACAAAATGTATACGTATACACAGCTTTGTGTGTGTTAGTGTTTTTCGTGTTCATTAAACATTTGCTGTCTTTGAAGTTGCGTATGTATTGGTTCTATGCTGATAATGCGGGGATGTAGCTGGTTGAAAAGTTATACCAACCACAAAACCACTCTCTTTGCCTCTCTCACCCACAAACTGGCATGTTATGCCAGCACAATTATGCCCGTATAAATCAGCGCTATCAGAAGAAAAAATTACAGCCTGTCTGACATACACACAAAGCACACTTAAACATAGCAGAAATATGTAAACAATACGCTGAACTTTAATAAAATTAGACAAAAATCATATCATCTAGAGCATCAAATAAAAGCCATAGGCGATCACCCTTCATAAAATAAACATATAGCCTATTAATGTAAACATAGTATCAGTATCAAGTAACATAATTTGGGCAATTAAAATTTTAAAATTTAATTACCCATAAGGCCGACAAAGAACGGACAGAACTTCCGACATACAAAGTCATCTTGTATACTACAGGAACCGCCGAAAGGCTAGACCTAAATTCCCAGAAAATTGATCGCTTTTCAAGAAGAAAATAAGTTTGATCATTGTGATTTGACTAGTTTAAAAGTACATTTAAATTCAGTCTTATATCCATATGATGATCTTAACATAAAATTTAAAAATGAACGTTATGCAGTTCTATATGATATGTATCTAAGATTCGAAAAAGCTACTATATGAAAGAATCACAAGCGCTTCTAACTGCATCAGAGTTTAAGATAAAAGCTCATATTATTCGATAGCAGTCCAATTGATATACAAATTTTATTTGAAACAGCAAGCAAGACCTACGCTACTACATTTTTATTGATGATGGAATAATAGGAAGTCCGGCAAGGCTCATAAATTTAGTAATATGGATGAAAAAATGGTTTTAATAGACGTGCAAGGTTTGGAAACTAATTCGACTGATTTCATCGCAAAAGAAGTAGCGGATGTTTTCAACAATAACGACTATAAAAATTTCATCATAAAACTCCCTTTTGATTTTAAATGTTTATCAACAAAAATAAAGAAGAGTAGAAAGAAGCAAACTGGCTAACAAAAAAACTATCATCACCTAAGCTAAACTGCTAGATAAGTTTTATTTCAAAATCTTTGGCATTTTTTAAAAGTCAATGCAATATGTTCTAAGATAAATGTAAAAGGTAAAGAAACTTGCCGTTGCACTATAGGAAATTTCACCCATTTTTTGGCTAAAAGTAAAAATTTTAATTTTTACAAAGTTAATTTTTTTTTTTTTGCTTTAATATAACAAAGAAAACATATATTTTAAAATTTTTAAAAAATATTTAATTTCTGTTACTTTAACAGTTGTTTATATTACGATTTCTAAACCAGTTATCATAAAAACTTTAAGTGCGGTACATTTTGTGACATCTTATAATAAAAGTTTTCGTAACAAAAATTTATATGTTTGAAAAATTAAAAAATGGGAAATAATACCGAAGCTAAGTACTTTTACATTCTATTGCAAAATGTCGGTAAACTCATCTATAAAATCGATTAAATTGGAAAAATTGAAGTGACCTTAAAATGATGCAATGGAATTATAAATTAGAATTTTACAGGGTTTGAATTGCTGACTTCAAAATAGCATCAGCATACAAATTTTGCTATGCTTCGAGCTATGCTATTTACATTGTATAAGCAGCAGCAATCAGCATCAGCACACAATGTAAAAAAAAAACTATTTGCTAATGCTGTGCTGTGAAATGTTTGAAGCACAAGCAATCAGCAAAATGAAATTACTGAAAGAAAGTGCTGATGTAAGCATCAGCTATAGTATTTTTTTGAAAAATTGCTGATGCTGGCCATCAGCAATTTTGTGTTTTTGGTTTTTTTGCTGATGCTGATGCTGATTTGCTGTGCTGTGAAAGTTTGTCAGCATCAGCAATGAGCACATTTTCAAAACTACGGTTTTTGCTGACTACAGCATGCTTAAGCATTGCTGAAGAATTTCAATTGTGTACAATATTAAAAAGGAAAGAAAGTGAATATGTATGGGTGGGAATATACACATACTACTTACATACATATGTACATGTATGTATGTATACTTACATATATTTTTGTTGTTAGTTTGAATACGTATTTTTTATGAGGTGATATGTACCTGCATATACATATGTGCTACATACAAACATACATATACATATGTATGTATGTAGAAATAGATGTAGAGTAGAAATGGATGAATTTTTGATTGAAAAGTGATGTTTTTGTTGTGTATTTTGTTATTGTAGAAATTAATGTAGGTAGTAGGTATGTATGTATGTATATATAGATATCAACGTAAATGCACATGTATATACATACATATGAGACGCATGATGACTTTTATTAAGACAAAAAAAAATTTTTTTGTGATATCTACATACTACATATGGAAGCATGTATTTACATATGTAAGTGTAAATATTTATTAATCATAATAAATAATTACCAAATTTGTAAATTGTTTGTATACCTAGTACACAAATTAGTATGTTAGAAAAGTTAATCATAATTAAACTAATTATTCACTTAAAATATATGTAGATATATACTTATTGTTGTGCACTGTATCTGAATTTTTGTAAATATGGTGCCTAGTGAGAACATTTTTGAAGAAGACTGTACAGAAGAAGAATCGTTAGATAAGATTTTTGAGCTCGCGATGCATGTAATTTGTAATGAAAAGGCTCCAAATATTGTCCTTCTTTCATGCAAGCATCTAAAAATATGCTGTGACACTCACGTGACGTGAAACTGATGGCAAATACAATTTCGAATGGGTTGCAAAAAAAATGCCCTTGTTGCCCCAAAACAGCTGAAATGATTAATTTGTTTCATTATGTCGGATGTCTATTGGGGCCTTATTTCATTTTTAAAATTGGAATTTTATTTCATATAAAATAAGTTCCTAAAAATTAGGGCATTATTTCATTTCGGTTTGGGCGTTATTTCATTTCGTTGGGGACTTATTTCATTTTTAAAATCGGGGACTTATTTCATTTTGCTTTTGGGGACTTATTTCATGCCTCCGCACACTACATACATGCATATGTACTTGCCTCTATGTGAATTCACATTGAGATGATTTGCCTAAAAAATTGGAAAAATTATATTCCATAAAGCAAAATTAAATAAAGAATGCTTACTTGTGTAACGAAAACAGAATGAATATGATATTTTCGCACACAATGAACTTTCCCACAGTTAACCTTTATAATTTTAATAATGAAAGTGGTCTAAGTAATATCCATGTTTGCTTCGAAGTATTAAATAAATCTTAAAGAAAACTTCAATTAATAGTACAACTATAATAATATTAATTTTTGTAAAAACAGAAAAAAACAAAAAGTCGAGCCTTAGTAAAGAATTTTAAGTGAATAATTAGTTTAATTCTGATTAACTTTTCTAACATACTAATTTGTGTACTATACAAACAATTTACAAATTTGGTAATTATTTATTATGATTAATAAATATTTACACTTACATATGTAAATACATGCTTCCATATGTAGTATGTAGATATCACAAAAAAAATTTTTTTTGTCTTAATAAAAGTCATCATGCATCTCTACATACATATGTATGTATATACATGTGCATTTACGTTGATATCTACATATATAGATACATACATACATACCTACTACCTAAATTAATTTCTATAACACAATACACAAAATACACATCAAAAACATATCACTTTTCAATCAAAAATTCATCCATTTCTACTCTACATCTATTTCTACATACATACATATGTATATGTACGCTTGTATGTAGCACATATGTATATGCAGGTACACATCACCTCATAAAAAATACTTATTCAAACTAACAACAAAAATATATATAAGTATACAAATATCATAATAGTTCTCTAGAACAATCAATTATCTTCCAAATTTAATATATTTCATCTGCGATGTTTTTGCGATTTAAAAAAAATAAATTTTTTCAGGTGACTACAGCGTGCCAAATTCAGTATTATTCTATATATGGCTGGAGAAACACAACGAAATTGACAAAAGAGCCGCTATTTAAGCCCATTTCTTGTCATAAAAAAAAGAACATTCACGATTATTTTCTTCAAATATGAATATAAAATGACGTAATATTTTCAGAAATTTTAAATTTTGAACCCATATATATAACATCTAGTTCACGGTTTGGAACTCGAAAATCAAATTGTTGAATAAACTCCTTTTTAAACATGACTTTGTTTGTTACTTCATTAAATTGTTAAATTGGTAAAAATAATTTCTACTGTTATATTCGAAAGTTAAGTGTTCACTTGAAAAAAAAATTAAAAAAAGCAGTTTAGAAAACCTGATTATCTACCAAAGATCTAAAAAAATCTTGGATGCGGAAACCTATAACCCCTTCTTAGAACTAATTATTTGTTAATTTTTTAGTTAAATTTACTTATGTTTTTTTTCTGAGTCTATTCACCAAAAGTCAAATCGAGAAAATCGTTCAAATCGGTCCTCCCGTTTGGCCAAAAAAAGGGGGGAAATTTAATATAGTGCGATGTTTGCAAAAACTTTTATATCAAATTATTTGAACAAATGGAAATTAAATATATTAAATATTTCTATTATAGTTACTACAACTAGAGAGGAATTCAATTTTTCTTAAAACAGAAACTCCTCACAAACTTTTAAGTAAATACACCTAAAAATTAAAACAATGTTTTCTAACTTTAGATAAAAAACTATGAAGATATTTCACATCTCAGTCGTAAAGCAGCTCTGGGCGAGTCAACATCAAGCGTCGTTGGCAATTATCTCTTAAGTGCAACCAGGCCACTGTTGTTTATTGGCCTTCGAGACTTTTGCGTCTCGCTCGCACTAGTTTACTGATCTGCCACGGATAACCGTATATTCTTGCGGTTCTTCTGTGGAATTTCTATAACAACCACGTTGCTACTTCCTATGTGAAGGCATAGGTCGTATACAGTCAGTCACAAAACCTTTTCAAAATAATGTTAATAACATCTTGGGCATATGGTCTAGTTACTCCGCCCATATTTGTGCAACCATATTATGCAAATTTACTTTTTATAATATGTATAAATAAATAAATAATAAATAAATATTTCACATCTATACACAAGGTGAACATTTACAACAACAACAAAACACCGCACATAACCAAAAATGTATTTAAACAGGGAGCGACACACTTATTTGTATGTACACACATACATACATGAAATCAATTTGTATATATGTACATACATATGTACACATATAATCAAATTTCTTACCCATGCTCACGTATTTAGTAGATCATAACAATCACACTTACATATCTACATCATAAAAACATACAAACCGTCCCCCAATCCACTGACGCTTGAAAAGCCGTTCAGTCAAAGAAGACAAATGTACTTAAATAAACACACTTATTACAGACAGCCAAACTCTATCCCACACACACACATACACACACAAATTTATATTAATAATATTGAAGACCTTTATTATACACCAATTTCACAAAATCTGAAATTAATATTTCTCCAAATACAAAAAAATTTCTAACAGGCAGACTTTAACACTGGACAAATTTAAGCTTGAAAAAATATAAAGCAGTCTCATCCTCCAATATGAAAAACATACTAGGATTAGGGAGTTCAGATATATGATAATATTTTATAGCACCAAATGTCAATATGGAAAACAATTTATTTGTACGTAAATACAAATACTAGCGTGAGAAAATGACATACACACACAAACTAGAATTCGTCTACGAAAAATTCAAACTATTTCAACAACACCCTCACGCACCTCAAATCACGATCAGCCTTAAACACCTACAGACATACATACACACAGGTTCCCACGGATACATATCGCATGAACACCCTCACCTACCCTTCATAGACACAAATTCCCACGGTTACATGAACACCTTGCCCCTCATAAATCACGGTCAGCCTTCAATTCCCACAGACATACATACATACATGTACACAGATTCCCATAGATACATATTACAACACACCCTGCCCCCACACCAATCACAACCTGGCTTAAATTCCCACAGACAGATACACCCACAAATTCCGACAGACATACATACACACACTCGATCTACCTCAAATACACCCCGCTCCAACCAATCACGGCTTAAATTCCAACAGACAGATACGCTCACAAACTCCTACAGCTACATATTACAACAACACCCTCACCAACGCAAATCACGGGCATCCACAAATTTCCACAGTCTAGCAAAACTCATAACTTTCCTGTCGGCAATAGAAAAAATAATGATGTTTTCCCGTCAGCACAAGGAAAAATAATTTTTACGTTTTTCACGTTTCCAGTCGGCGCGCCGCGGCGTTTGAAAAAATCATTTTCACAATTTTCCTGTCGGCATTAGAAAATCATAGACATATAAAAACCTCAAACCTATAACAGCCTTAATGTATTCTCACAAAATATTCCGCGCACAAATTCCCACGGTCACACATACATACATACACTTAACATAAACAAAAAACAGTTAATGTAAACAAGAAAACACTTAATGCAAATAAAAAGCTCGTAATGTAAACAAAACAAAAACAAAATTCTCAAATTTCATACAAATTTTAATGAATTTTTAGAAATTTCAGAAAAATTTTATCAAAATTTTAAAGAATTCTTAGAAATTTCACACAAATGTAAAAATTTTAATTGGGACCAAACATACAATTAACTACTAGTAACTGGACAACAAAATTCCGTACTTTATTTTAAACAAAGACAAAATAATCGACATAACTTTCGTGGAAATTTTACAAAATTTCGAAATGACAATAATATTATAATAATAGAAATAACAATTACAGGTTCAAATTGGAAATTACGTTAGAGCAACATAAATAAACGAAAATGATTCCGAAAAGTAATATTCAGTAGGGTATTGAAGAGAGTTCTGGAAATAGGAGCAGGGAGTAAAAATAGTGTGGTACTTATATACGTGGAAGTTTTTGAAATTGTGTGTGAGTAATGAGATTCGCAACAGGGCTGGCACGACTTGGGTTGGCTTGGGTGAGTTTGGTCGGGGTTTGGGTTGGGTTTGGGTGGGGTTGGTTAGGATTTCTATACTAATTTTGTATGAGAAAACTAACAACGATGATATAAGTGCCACCCTATTGTATTGTTGTTCTGTTGTCAAAAGTTCTGTTGTGGTTTTTTCTTTTTCGTTGATATGTATGAATGTGTGTTTGAAACAGTTGATTTAATTAAGTTGTTTGAATACAAAAGCTTGATCCTAACCATACACAACAAAGTTGATAAGAAATAAAAACCCAAAAATAAATATACTATTTATGTATTTATATATTTTATTTATTAATTTGTTTGAAAACTTTATAATATAATAAAAAATAGTAAAAAAATTAATCTTATATTGAAGTATGTATATATATAATATTATTGAAGTTCATCTTTATTGATCCAAGAATTATGTTGATTGGAAAATCCCAACCATTTTACGTACGCCTGGTGTCCCTTAGTTTTAATAACATTTTCAATCAAGTATGTATTTGGAAAATGTGTCTTTAATAGTTCATGTTCATAGAATCCACCAACAATCGGATTCCTTTGATAGTCTTCTAATAAATAAGTAATGGGGTTTGTGTTCTGTAAAGTACGAATTTTAAAAATTTCAGTTGTCCAGTTTGGAGTATATCCTTTTGAAAAAATATGTTTATATTTGCTAATTCGAACGTGATCTCCAACTTTTAGTTTACCAAATTTATATATTTTGGGATGATTATAGACTTGTTTTAGTATAGAACTTTCATTTTCTGTGTTAACAGACTTTGGCGTCATTCCAATTGTTCTATGCTTTTTATTATTATATTGATTAATTAAATCCTTGCATATATGTATCCATTGATAATTTCCTTGTAGACTAAAATTTTTCCACATCATTCCTTTTAGAGTTCTATTAAATCGTTCTACAATGGACGCTTTCATGATACTATATGTAGAATAGTGGTTGATATTATGTTTTATCATCAAGTTTTGAAATATTTTATTATAGAACTCTTTACCATTATCTGTTTGCAAGTTTTTTGGAATTCTCTTTAGCGAAAAAATAGATTGCATAGCATTGGTTATGTCTTCACTACTTTTAGATTTTACGGGCACAGCCCAAGCAAACTTTGAAAATGTATCTATAACTGTTAAAATAAACCTATAGCCTTTGTTATATTATGAGTAAACGCCCATTTCAACAAGATCTGCTTGCCAAAGATCATCAATTCCCTTGATCACCACTCGACGTCGAATGAAATTTCTACGTGCTTGCTTATGAAGCTCCTGAACCACTTCTTGTCGCTCCATTTCTAACGTCTATCCTAGATTACATCAATTTAAATGCTGCTGATATTGAATTTAAATCAAAACGATTTATATATCTATGTTTAAATGGTTTGTAATGAGCTTCGTTTTTCATTTAGACGTTCTTCAACTGAATCAATTTTGTAATTAAATAATGATCTCATTTCTTTTAGTGATTGATTGAGATTATTTGGTATTATACTTTGATCATGTATTAATTTACTTAAACGTGTTTCTACATTATCAAATTTTTCTATAGTCAACACGTTTTGTTGATGTATTATTTCGTTAAAACGATCCTCCATTTCCTTAATTCTCTCCATATACATTGTATCCAGTTGTTTCTTTATTTCACATAAATAACTTTTCATGTAAATTTTGTTTACAGCATCGTTTTCCAATACAGGACTAGTAATATTTTTTATTCTCCGCAAGTTAAAGTTGAAATTACGATCACTATCCAAATGAATCTTGAAATGTTGATTTTGGTATCTTGCAGATTTTTCAATATAATGTCCAAACTTATCGATAGGCATTTTATGAATATGAATTGTTAAACATTTTTAAGTCTATTTATATAATAATTTTTGCTTCTCTCAATTCCTCAATAATTGATACAATTTCATTATTATGATTTGAGTGACCAGCTGTTGTTGATGAAATCAAAAGACGCAATCTATCAACCAATTCATTAGGATCATCCCAATAAACATAATTATGCTTTTTTCTATTCAATTTCATTAAACCTTTTCCCTTATGAATTTTCTGTTGTTGTTTAAATAGGTTTTTAATAATCGTTGTATATTTAATTGAACGATTTCCTTTAATTTGACCATTAATACTGTTATTTCGTTTATGGACATTAGTCATCTCCAATATTTGTTTATAATTATTTAAATCTGTTTTATTATAACTGATTGGTTTCTTATAAACTAACAGTTCATATAAGCCTGATGTGAAGGGCCATTTTAAATTACCTACAGTAATATTGGTTGAATTGAAAGTGATGGGTTCATTACCCAGTCTCCATATTTGATTTTTATCCTTATGAGGACCACAGGTTTTATCATATATATTTAAGTTAACTTTTGATAAATTATATTGAATACTTTGATTGGGATGTATTGCAATGGTGTTATCATCATCATTGTTATCATCCTCATTATCAACATTATCATTATTATCATCATCATCATCATCATCATGGTCATCATCATGATCATTTTCATCATCAAATGATTGAAACGTGTTTGAACTTTTCTCGATTTTCTTGTTATTAAAGTTTGGAGAAAACGTGTTATAATCAAGCTTACTCTTTTTATATGGTGTACTGAAGGCAACTTTATTATTCTCAAGATCATGTTTAAAAGAGTTATCCTGATATTTTTCATGTTTTATAATGGTGTTATTATTATTATTATTATTATTAGTTGATTGAACTAATTCTTTTAATGGTTTTGATATTGGTTTCAATGTCTTTTCCAACAATTCATCATTTGCAATTTCTCCAAGCAAAATATTCCTATATTTCTTTTTTAAAATATTTCGAGTTTTAATAAGATTATTAACTAGATTTGTGTTCATATTTATAGATTGAATTAGAAACAGATTCAAAACAGATCAGTTTAGCAGTTAGCGGTTTAATAGTTGAGAAGCTATTAGTTTAATAATTAATCTTGTACTGAGTTTAAAATATGTGTAATGTTTCTTTTATAGATTTATAAATATATCGAAACCTTTTCTATATCGACCATTATTCATAGGATCATCTTTGTTAATAACTAGAAAACCATATTTTTCTTTCCAACACTCGGCACATAACTTATGAAATGTTTTTAAAGTCATATCAGAACCAACATGATCATTGTAAATATGCTTAATATTCATTACATCCTGTTTAAAAATTATAATCATATTTGCATTATCGCGAATCAAGTGTTTTGGTATACGTGTATAGGTTTGGCATAAATAAAAACTATCAATATCTTTATGACGGCCCATACAGAAGTAAGAACGTACATGATTTTGTTTCTCACAAGCTATATCGTCGAATATAAATACTGAATTTGGTTTAACTTCGGCTGGCGATAGAACATCATCATTATTGGAAAATGATGAAAAATTTATCTCCTTGATAGGTTTAATTAGACTTTCTAAGTACTTATATTTCGGTTGTTGTGTTGACTTTGAATATAAGTAAATATTTTTAAATTTCAATCCATGAGGACTTTCAATAAGACTGATCATCACATTTGTTTTTCCACAATTTGATGGACCTACAATAAGAGCTCGAATAGAATTCGGTAGTAATGAGCTATGACGAATTTTATTTGATGAATCGAACTTTGATTCGATATTCTTTACGTTAATCCTTTTATGTTGTTTAAAAAAGCGCATTCTGAAATCTAATGATAACATAATATATAAACCAGTCTCTTTTATTTGTTTTCAATCAATTTGATTTTAATCTTTAATCGACAAAGTATCAATAGATATGACAATCATTTATAAAAAGATATTCAATCGTCATCCATCCTTCATTGATAAAGGGTTTCTAAATAAAATAATTAATAAACTTCCCATTGAACTTCATGTACCCGGTTATCAATTTTGCGGACCTGGTACAAAATTAAAGAAACGTTTAGCTAGAGGTGATCAAGGAATCAATCCATTGGATACTGCTTGCAGAGAGCACGATATAGCATACTCAAACAATAAAGATTTAGAGAAAAGACATATTGCTGATAGAATTTTAACTGAAAAGGCTTGGCAAAGGGTCAAAGCAAGCGATAGTAGTTTGGGTGAAAAATCAAACGCTTGGTTTGTTGCTACTGCAAATGAAAGCAAAAACAAAATTCGGTATGGGTAACGTTATTAGTAAAACTAAAAAGTCGTCTCCAGTAAATACCCACAAACTATTTACACATGCATTGAAAAGTGCAAGAAAGAATATAAAGAAAAGTGAAAACTTGAAAGATGCTATAAAGATTTCACGAAAAGTTGTAAACAATATAAATAAAATCGTTAATAAAAACACCTCAAATAATACCGCTACCAAAATCTGGAGGTTTTCTTCCACTTGCCCCTATATTTTCTGCACTGGGTGCACTTGGTGGTTTAGCTGGTGGTGTATCTGGTATTACAAAAGCAATCAATGCAGTTAAAAATGGAAAGGAACAGCTGACTGAAGCAAAACGACACAATAATACAATGGAAGCCATTGCGATGGGAAAAGGCATGTTCTTAAAACCATATAAAAAAGGTTTTGGATTATATTTAAAGCCTTATCAACAAAATTTTTAATGAAGCTACCTAAAAGAGCCCTTTCTAATGTAGACTAGAGAAAATATACAAAACATATTCCAAATTTTAGAGGTGTGCAACACTCTTCCAAGTACATCATTTAAAAAAGAATGTGGAATAATTAATCTGGATACTTCAAAGAGATCTGGCACACATTGGGTAGCGTACTGGAAAAACAACAATCAAATTGAATATTTTGAGAGCTTTGGTAACTTGCAACCACCGAAACAATTAATAAAATATTTAGGAAAAAACATAAGTTATAATTATGATAGATATCAAAATTTTAATACAATAAATTGCGGCCATTTATGTTTAAAATTTTTGTTTTCGAAGCTAAACTAAAAAGAAACTATAAATGTTTTAATAAAATACATTGATTAAGAATTTGTTTTATTTATAAATAAACATATTATTTCATTTATTAAAAAAATTTCAAAATAAATATAATTAAATAATTTTTCTAATTTCGCTTGTTAGAGGTTAGTATTCGATTAAACGATCATGAATAACTAAACAGTATGCTGATGTATTATCTGGAATTAGTTTGTTTGCTTCAGTATCAAATTCAATTCGTACATCAATGGGTCCTATTTTAACAGCCTCATTTTGATGTGAAACATCAACAACAATAAGCGGTGCATAAGTCTTATATTCATCAACATTTAATAATGGTTCAGGTTCTCGCATGTAAAAGCTTTGTTGAAATTTTGCATACATATTATATAGAACAGAATACTGACCCATTTCGAAACGATTATTTAAATCATCATATGGATATGACTCTGAGTTTAGATATACTTTTAAATTAGAGATATTACAATGGTCAAATATATTTCCTTGTTCTTTACTTTTCTCTTTTTGTAAACCAATTATAAGAAATCGTGGTCTTTCGTTTTGTGGAGAAAGCTTTACATTCCATAAAACCTTTGTACTCTTTGGTAAAACAGGATTTACATGACAGTCCCAACTTCTAAACGCAATTGGTATAGAATGTTTGCTGTTGATTATCTTAAACATTTCCAATTTTGCAAAGTCCCATAGTTGAATGTGTGGCATTTTCCATGTTATATCCAGAATTGTTAATTTCAACTGATCAGTTGCATTTGTAGAATAATATGATCTCTCATCGGATGTAGAACGTTGAAGGATAAGCTCATGTTTCGAATTTAATAGTATTTTGTTATAATCTTCAGCAAACCCCATCAACATTTTCAGAAGTTTTCAAAAGTTTCGTTAAGACACCAACCAGCGTTTTTTAGTGTAGCACTTTCAGCCTTATTCAACGATACAAAATTTTTCATGGTGGATGAAATTCCAAGTTTACGTGTACGATCAACTTCAAAACCATTAATTTCGTAACGAATTTCATCAAACAAATATGAAGCAAAGTTGTTTTTTAATTTCACATCTATAGCTGGAACCTCTTTGGTTGCTTCCTTCTTTACTATAAAACCATGAATGTAAATCATACTCTCACTTGGTAAGACGAAGAGATCCTGATTTTGAATTGGTATACGAATCTCATCGTTGTTGTTAAATGATTTTAGATATGGAGAGTAACTATGATATTCCCTTTTTACAATACTCTCATCATACATAGGTTTTTGAAGAACATTTAGTATTTCATTCATTGTTGAAGATTAAATCCCAACGATTTTAAGTATTCTGTATTAGATGAGGACAACAGTTTTTTATTTTTTATACTTTCTCGAATGTGAGTTGGTGCGGTATTGAATGGAAATCCTCTTTGCACTATGTTTTTATTGTAAATGATCATTATTCTGGTTTGAAGTGGAGTCTAAGAGTGATTTTTTCTCCTCTAAAATTTATAAGTTCACCGTCTTGATTTAAGATTCTAATCGTTATGTTGTTTATTTGTTGACAGTTGACGGGTAAATAAATAACATTTCGAGGTTTTTCGTTTATTTTATATCCTGGAGGAACATCAAGAGGAAATTCATGAATAGCATGATTCGAAGTATTATTAATAAATGAACCGGTTGTTAAGTTGCTTTCAATGCGTATTGTATTAACATCCGTAATATGTGCAGGTAAATCAGATTCAAATAACTTTGTAGTATTCAATGAGTTAACATCTACAATCATCACTTCCAAAGATTTATCATTTTTAAGATTTTGATTAGTATTATAATAGTAAGTTGAATTTACTTCTAGTTTTCTTTTACTAAATCCAAGTAACTTTCCTATACTGTTTGGTTGTGAAAAATCTATATCCATTGATGAGGTTATTTCAGTTTTAAGTGTGTTATTGTTAGCTTCAATTATTAGATAAATTGATTCATCGATATCTCTTAAGCTTGAGTTTGGGAAAAAATCAATATCTTCAAGTTCGTATGAACCAACTGGAATAGTAATAATATGATTTCCTATATGAAACAAATTGTTGTGAACATCTACATTGGGTATGGAATTGAATGTTACAAAATCAATAAGTCCACAAACATATTTTGTAGGGAGTTCAATTGGAGGAAAATATTCTCCAACCAGAGTTGAAGTGTTTCCGTTTAAAGATATTGTTATTGACATTTCAAGTATTCAGAATGAACTGATGTTTGATGATTATTTTACCTGATTTAAGTGTTAAATAATAAATCAAAAAAAAAATGTCTTTTATAATTTTATGTTTTCTTTATTAATATTTGATTTAATAAACTTTCTTAAGAGTATTACATTTTTTTGAGCACATATACAATATTTTCTATGATAACAACAAACATTCACAGATTTATCATTTTGATATAATGTTTTTAAATTTGGGCAATTTAGATCGTCTAGGTTATAAAAATAAATTTTATCCTCAAAAATATTTTGAATCCACTTAATTTTTTCTAATCCTTTAGCATAACAAATAAAATTTTTATCTTTAACATGCTCAATATAATATTCCACAATATTTGCTAAGGTTGAATCGCCATCTTTCCATTTTAATCCATGATGATGATTATAAAGCCAATTGATTGAATATTTTTCTTTTGTTGTCAACAATGAATATGGAAAAGGTGGTTTAATAATAAATGTTTGCACTTGTATATCGTTAATTGAAATACTCAGTTCTTTTCCGATGAATTTATTGTTGAGATAGAAACCTTGTACATCTACAACTAATATTCTCTCCTCAGACATTGTGCAATACTAATCAAGTCACAACGGCGACGACGACTGTAAAACTGTTTTTAAATTATTATAAAAATTCATTAACAAATGTTCTTATATACTTTTTATTCTTACTAAAATACAAGTTTGATAAAAAGTTGTGGTCAAGAGTATAAAAAAATTAGTGAACAGAAGCCGAAATTAGTTGTTCTGAATGATAAAGTCTATGTTTTTAAATTATTATAAAAATTCATTATACATAATGCTTGTTCCCAACTTTTATCGATAAGGGAACATTTACAGGTATCAGGTCCACAAGTTGTTTCATTGTTGGACCACACACAATTGGTGTAATGATATCCAAATTTTGATTTACTTTTCTTATAAAATGCATATTCATCGAATTGAGTTTTTAATTTCTTCAAAATAATCTCATGTTCATACCACAAAAACCTTTCTTCGTTCAAGAAGTCATGTAAAATTTTCGAATAAAACTGATTGTTCATTATTTTTCTTATTTAAATTTTTTTATTTATATTAAATAAATGTTCTTAACACATCAACAACAAAGTTTATATTAAGTAGTAGTAAATGTATTTCATCATATTAGTTAATTTATAATATTTCCATATCCAAATCATGGGTATAATCTTGAATGTTGATTAATGTCATATCGGATCGGTATGTAGTATCATCCTCAGAAACCGTCTCAATTTCACCATTACTTAAAATTCTCTCGTATTCAACTTGACGGTATTCGAAACATGAAATATTTAATCGACATTTCAAGTAATTGCTGTCATATGTACAACGGATTCTCAATTTTATATTATCTTTGTATTGAAGTTGAAAATGTCTATAAAATGGAGTCGAACTTTCAATTATTCCTGCAATATTTTTTTCTTTTTTTACTAAATCTTGTCTAAATGCTTCAATAGCTTGTTCGACAGTAAAAGATTGATTTATAGGTGGTGGTGGTGAGGAGTCTTCTTGTTCTTCGTTTGATTTATATTCTGTTTTTGTTGTTGTTGTTGTTGACTCGATGTTTTTATTTAAATCATTAGTAAACTTTAAAAGTTTGAAATTTAGTTGTATGCTCACAGTATCATTATTTGGTAATTTAATTGCAAATTCTGTATTTTTAAGTTCATTTTCACTCAAATCAATAGGTAATGAAGCTGAAAACACTTGTATGATATATTTAAGAAATTTATTATTCGACATATTGTCATAAGTTTATTTTAATTTGAAATTTATTTGCTGGAGGTCAAGCATTGTCTATATATTTCATTGGTGCTTAGCCAAATCATCAGTAGACTTTAACCACATTTTGAACAGTCACAAACCTCTTATCTTATGCACAGACTTTCAAAAACTATTTGTGAATTCACAAATAATAATCACAAATAATAATATTTCTGAAAATCACAAGCGAAACACAAGCAATAGGCATAGAAACTATAACAAAATCCCAGCAAATAATTTATATTCGATATGAATCTATTTTATTTTTCTACACCTTTATACAATTAGAAATCCATTGGATAACAATAAAAGTATTTATAAGGCAAAATGAAAAATAAAATCTAAATTTAACATTTAAGAAATTTATTATTCGACATATTGTCATAAGTTTATTTTAATTTGAAATTTATTTGCTGGAGGTCAAGCATTGTGTATATATTTCATTGGTGCTTAGCCAAATCATCAGTAGACTTTAACCACATTTTGAACAGTCACAAACCTCTTATCTTATGCACAGACTTTCAAAAACTATTTGTGAATTCACAAATAATAATCACAAATAATAATATTTCTGAAAATCACAAGCGAAACACAAGCAATAGGCATAGAAACTATAACAAAATCCCAGCAAATAATTTATATTCGATATGAATCTATTTTATTTTTCTACACCTTTATACAATTAGAAATCCATTGGATAACAATAAAAGTATTTATAAGGCAAAATGAAAAATAAAATCTAAATTTAACATTTAAGAAATTTATTATTCGACATATTGTCATAAGTTTATTTTAATTTGAAATTTATTTGCTGGAGGTCAAGCATTGTCTATATATTTCATTGGTGCTTAGCCAAATCATCAGTAGACTTTAACCACATTTTGAACAGTCACAAACCTCTTATCTTATGCACAGACTTTCAAAAACTATTTGTGAATTCACAAATAATAATCACAAATAATAATATTTCTGAAAATCACAAGCGAAACACAAGCAATAGGCATAGAAACTATAACAAAATCCCAGCAAATAATTTATATTCGATATGAATCTATTTTATTTTTCTACACCTTTATACAATTAGAAATCCATTGTCGAATAATAAATTTCTTAAATGTTAAATTTAGATTTTATTTTTCATTTTGCCTTATAAATACTTTTATTGTTATCCAATGGATTTCTAATTGTATAAAGGTGTAGAAAAATAAAATAGATTCATATCGAATATAAATTATTTGCTGGGATTTTGTTATAGTTTCTATGCCTATTGCTTGTGTTTCGCTTGTGATTTTCAGAAATATTATTATTTGTGATTATTATTTGTGAATTCACAAATAGTTTTTGAAAGTCTGTGCATAAGATAAGAGGTTTGTGACTGTTCAAAATGTGGTTAAAGTCTACTGATGATTTGGCTAAGCACCAATGAAATATATAGACAATGCTTGACCTCCAGCAAATAAATTTCAAATTAAAATAAACTTATGACAATATGTCGAATAATAAATTTCTTAAATGTTAAATTTAGATTTTATTTTTCATTTTGCCTTATAAATACTTTTATTGTTATCCAATGGATTTCTAATTGTATAAAGGTGTAGAAAAATAAAATAGATTCATATCGAATATAAATTATTTGCTGGGATTTTGTTATAGTTTCTATGCCTATTGCTTGTGTTTCGCTTGTGATTTTCAGAAATATTATTATTTGTGATTATTATTTGTGAATTCACAAATAGTTTTTGAAAGTCTGTGCATAAGATAAGAGGTTTGTGACTGTTCAAAATGTGGTTAAAGTCTACTGATGATTTGGCTAAGCACCAATGAAATATATAGACAATGCTTGACCTCCAGCAAATAAATTTCAAATTAAAATAAACTTATGACAATATGTCGAATAATAAATTTCTTAAATGTTAAATTTAGATTTTATTTTTCATTTTGCCTTATAAATACTTTTATTGTTATCCAATGGATTTCTAATTGTATAAAGGTGTAGAAAAATAAAATAGATTCATATCGAATATAAATTATTTGCTGGGATTTTGTTATAGTTTCTATGCCTATTGCTTGTGTTTCGCTTGTGATTTTCAGAAATATTATTATTTGTGATTATTATTTGTGAATTCACAAATAGTTTTTGAAAGTCTGTGCATAAGATAAGAGGTTTGTGACTGTTCAAAATGTGGTTAAAGTCTACTGATGATTTGGCTAAGCACCAATGAAATATATAGACAATGCTTGACCTCCAGCAAATAAATTTCAAATTAAAATAAACTTGTATGATATAGATATATGAAAACAATATGATAAAAATATTTTTCATTTTAGTTTTTCTTTTTAATATATATGTTCTTAGGTTAGCGATATATTTTTGAATGAGATGATAAGAATTGTTTCTTATATTTATATACTAATTTAATAATCTTCATATTGAAATGAGTCATCACCACCGCTAGCACCACCAGCTGCTTTCTTAACTATACTATTATTAACCATTTTCTGGGGGAGGGGAGGTTTTTGTTGATTTTTATTCAATGAATGGATACCAGTCTTACCATTATAAGATTTAGTTGCATATTCATCTATTTCACTATAAACACATGATGGTTTGTATGAGTATACATTTATATCTTTAAAACCACCCTCATGGACTGTTCCGACTAGTGATATCATACCACCAATAACCTCAATTTTTATATGTTGATTGTGACTAAATTGAAATATTGGAATATTTGTTGGCATTTGTTGTCCTCTATTAAGAGAAAAAATTTGCGTTCTAGTCCCTCCTTCTGCGGTTAGAAACACCTGCATTATAATATCCAAAACTATTGCATTTATTATTTGAAAAGTTTTCCACTGTGCATGACAAGTACAATATTTATCACCAGTTTTTAAAAATTGACCCCAATACATATTTATCAAAGTTTTTAATTTAACTGAATCTCTTTATATATAACTGAATCTCTTTATATATATATATATATATACTTAACCGCAATTGATAAGAAGTTATTGAAATAACTAAAAACGTCTTATACTATCAATTACTGGATATAAAGAATCAGTTTGAAAGTTCGTTTTACGGTGAAAAGTTGAAAGCAAAAAAAAATGAGGGCAAGCTTAAGAAAATTGTTTCAAAATCCTAATATTACATACTTACCTTTAAAGGATATGGAAGAAAATACTATATATGAAATCAACAAGATAGATCGAGTAGATACAAAATATGGTGAAAGTATAAGATGTCTTCTAAATAAAGAATATTACATTTATTTACCTAAACGATTTCTGATTATTACTAAAAATCAGATGGATTATCTAAACACAACTCCACACATTTTAAAGAAAGTTAAGGAAGTGAAGGGATTATATACTCTAATCGTTAAAAAGAAGAAGCAATATGTATTCTACAACAACAACTTGTATGACAGTACTGAAGAAGATGATGATGATGATGATGATGATGATGATCATGATGATGAAATAAAAAACATATTTTAAATAAACCTCGAAACAGAAACTTTTTTAAAATTATGAAAACATATGTAACAATAAAAGCCTCCAAAATCTAAAATTTCTCACGTATTTAATAAATTAGGAACTTTATAAAAATGAAAAACCGCAACGGAAGCTTTTAAAAATTAAAACCTGCAACATTAAAATTTCTACCACATTTTTCATGTTTAGAAATAAACCACGAAACAGAAACTCTCGCGTATTTAATAAATTAAGAACTTTATCAAAATGAAAAACCACAACATTAAAATTTCTAGCACATTTTTCATGTTTAGTAACAAAATTACATTTCTAAATTTTGTATAAAAACCGCCTCTAGTTTTACTTTAAGTATTATTCAAGTTAAGTAAACCGCTAAAGATGGAAGCACATTTAAAAACCATATTTAAAAAATCCCAAAATAAAACCATTCTCCCTATAAAGCAGATGGTTTTTAACCACAATTATGAAATTACAAAGATGGAGCGTGTACAGACATGCTTTGGGATGAAAATTCGTTGCTTGGTGGAGAGAAATAAATATATATACCTGCCCAGTATATTCAACGATACCATCGATGATGATACTATTGCGGAATTTGACCGCAATACCTACTACCTTTCCAAAGATAGGAAAGGAAGCAGTAAGGTTAATTATGAATTAACTATTAATGCAAAAACAACAGGTAATTTCTGGTAAAAAAAGTTTTTATTTATTTATTTATTATTAAATCTAATAATTAATTATTTCGTTTTAGTTCGAGATACACCAAAGAAGTAAACCGAATGTTATTGAAGTCAACCACAAACAGAAGCCGAAATTATTTGTTCTGAATTATTATGTTAATAATAAATGTGCTGTTATTATGTTAATAATAAATGTGGTTAATTTAAGTATTTGTTTGCTCATTTTTTTTAATTTTTTATACTCTTGACCACAACTTTTTATCAAACTTGAATTTTAGTAAGAATAAAAAGTATATAAGAACATTTGTTAATGAGTTTTAATTAAACAATTGATTTTCATTATTCTAAGAAAACGTGTCACACGCAAAAAAAGAAAAAACATATTCAAAAACCGTCATCAGTGATTGAAAACTATATTAAACAAGCATTCTTAAAACAGAAAATTATAATTTATATATAATTTAAAAACTGTTTAAAATCATATTTATATAAAAAAGTTAAAAAACTACGTAAAAGTGAAATTGTGAAATATTTAAATATTTATATAAACATCTTCACTAAGTCCAGGTGTGTGTTGTAGATATTAAGAGCAGATCTATAATTTGTGTTTATTTTAATTTCAAATACTTTCAATACAGTACTTCCATTTCTGGTGTTATATCATGTACATCTGTGAAGTATGTGGAATGTCTTTCGCATCCAAATTTAATTTTAAGAGACATTTTAATAATAAACATATTGAGTCAAAATCAAACAAAACAAAACTAAATTTAAAAAATGAAAATATTGAAGAAACTCCATCATGTAGCTATATACAATGTGAAACTTGTAAATTAAATATAAGAAAAGGTTCTTGGTCTCATCATTTGCGAACTAATGATCATAAAAAAAATAATAATCGTTTGTTTATAAACAACGATATATATATAAGTAAAAATTTATTTTCTAAGCGTATTCAAACTTTTGTATACGAAAATAAAAAGGTAGATGAGCTTTCAATAAACATTTTATTTTCGAATGCAAAAGAAAATTATATAATAAATATTTTAAAAAATATGTTATTAGAACATCAAAATATAAAATTTAATATAGAAGTTTTTGCAGAATATATAAAATTCTCAAAAACTAATGAAATTGAAATTGATGATAGCGCACTAATTAGTATGAAATCTTTTCAAACGAAAATGGTAATAGTACAATTAGAACAAGATCTATCAAACATGTACGATAATCATAGTATAGAAATAGCAACCAAAATGGATGAATTTCAAGAGAGAGACAGTGGTTGGTCTCTAGTTTGTATCAATAAAATTGAAATAAACGTTAACAAGTATTGTCCTATAAAAGCATCTAAATATTTAGAACTACCAATATTTATCAGAAATAAAAAAGCGTGCGTTAACATTAAAAATAATGATAATTATTGTTTCAAATGGTCTCTTATAGCTGCATTAGAAAACAATAATTTAAATTCAAAATATTTACATTATAGTAACGTTATCACACAAAGCTTAATAACACTAACAAATGGAACAACAATTGATTTCACCAACTTAACCTTTCCTCTATCTATTGCTGATATTAAGATATTTGAGAAATACAATTTAAATATAAGCGTGAATGTTTTTGGATGTGATGTGATAAAAAAAGAAATCGTTGGACCATATTATAAAACAGCTGATGAAAAAATTAATCATATCAATTTACTATACATTCAAGATGATGAAAACGATGAATCACATTATGTTTGGATAAGAAACATAAGTCGTTTATTGAGTACACAAGTTTCAAAACATCTAGGTGCTAAATATTTTTGTAATTTTTGCTTACACTATTCAAGCAGTGAACTCTTGTTATTAAAACATAAACAAGAATGCAATAAAATTGTCACCAAAATGCCTTCGGGTCTTAAGGATGATAATATATTGCAGTTCAAAAATTTTAAAAATCAATTAGATATACCATTTGTTATCTATGCGGATTTTGAATGTATATTAAGTAAAATAAACAACAAAAATTCTAATAATATCACAAGCATTCAAAAACATATACCTATAGCTTACAGCTACTACATAAAATCATCTTTTGATTCTAAACTGAATAAGCTTAGAACGTATACGGGTGACGATGTTGTTAAAGATTTTGTTCAAAATTTGATTGAGGATGCACGTTTTTTGTGTACAAACTTTCTAATGAAAGTAGTGCCAATGAATTCTCTATTACCCCATGAAGTTGAAAAATATTATAATACTAATGAGTGTCATATATGTAAACAAATTCTAGATGATGATGATAGATGTGCTGATCATTGTCATTTAACTGGTCAATATCGCGGTCCAGTTCATTGGAAATGTAATATTAATTATCAATTACCTAACTTTATTCCAATAATTTTTCATAACTTTTCAGGCTATGATTGTCATTTATTTATAAAGGCTCTAGCAGATTATCCCGGCGATACAGATGTTATACCACTTAATAAAGAATTGTATATATCTGTTAGAAAAAGAATTCAAATAACTGACAAATATAATTTAGAATTACGTTTTCTCGATTCTTTTAAATTTATGTCGTCTAGTTGAGATAAATTATCTAATTATTTGCATGACGATAACTTTAAAATACTGCAATCAATATATCCAAATCATTTAGAGTTTAATCTTTTGAAAAGAAAAGGTATATTTCCTTATGATTATATCGATTCAGTTGAAAAATTAAATGAAAATGTCTTACCTTCTCGTGAACAGTTTTTCTCTACATTAAATAATAAAGAATGTAATTGTTGATTATGAGCACGCGTTAAGTGTTTGGTCTACATTTAACTGTCAATCTCTAAATGAGTATATGCTTTTATATCTAAAAACTGATGTACTTCTTTTAACTGATGTATTTGAAAATTTTCGTTCTGTTTGTAAATCAATATATCATCTTGATCCATGTCATTACTATACAACACCTGGTTTATCGTGGGATGCCATGTTAAAAATAACGAAAATTAAATTGGAATTATTCACCGATATAAATATGTATAATTTCATTAAAAAAGGAATAAGAGGTGGTATTGTTCAATGCACAACACGTCGAACAGTTGCAAATCATAAATATATCAAAACATATGATTGCTCTAAACCCTCACAATATCTTATGTATTTAGATGCGAACAACTTGTATGGTTGGGCAATGTCTGAATCTTTACCAGAAGGTAAATTTGAATGGATTGAAGATATAGATAGCTTTGATATTTCGAAAGTATCTGAAAACTCTGATTTTGGTTACATTTTAGAAGTTGATTTAGACTATCCTGAAGAACTACATGATAGTCATAATGATTTACCGTTTTGTGCTGAACTTAAAAGTCCACCAATACAACATCATAATATAAAGAAACTAATTCCCGATTTAATTAACAAAAAATCATATATAATTCACTATCGAAATCTTCAACAGTGTATTAGAAATGGTTTAAAATTAGTTAAAATTCATAGAATATTAAGATTTAAACAATCAACTTGGTTGAAACAGTATATCGATTTAAATACCTTTCATCGAACCAATGCCAAAAATGAGTTTGAAAAAAATTTTTTTAAACTTTTAAATAATGCGGTATACGGTAAAACTATGGAAAATGTTGAAAAACGTAAAAATGTAAAAATCGTTAATGCTTGGGAGAGTGAACACAACCGTTTGGGCGCACGAGCTCTTATAGCAAAACCTAATTTCCATAGTTCAACACATTTTACCGATAATATGATTGCAATTCAAATGAGTATGGATAGCGTAACATTTAATAAACCTATATATTTAGGGTTTTCAGTTCTAGAACTATCTAAATATAAAATGTATGACTTTCACTATCAGTATATGCAGACAAAGTTTAATGAAAATTTAAAATTAAATTATATGGATACTGATTCTTTAATTTACACAATAAGAACAAACGAATTTTATAAAGATATTTACAATGATCTTCATCTAAACTTTGATACATCAGACTATTCAATTAATAATGTTTTCAATTTCCCCTTGCAAAACAAAAAAGTCTTGGGAATGATGAAAGATGAGAATAATGGACATGTAATGTTAGAATTTATTGGGCTTCGATCAAAAGTATATTCAATAGCTGTTGACGATAAAGAAGAAATCAAAAAAGCTAAAGGTGTAAAAAACTCTGCTTTAAAAAAACTAACTAACTATAAATGATTACCGTTTGATAGATAAAACCATATATCACGATAAAATGTATATATTTAAATCTATCCTACATGAAATTTATACACAACAAATATCAAAAGTTGTATTAAGTTATGATGATAATAAACGTTATATAAGAGAAGATGGTATTAATACCTATGCTTGGGGACATTTCAAAATAAACAAAAATTGAAATTTTAATAAAGTCTAAATCATAAAAAAAGGTTTTTTCTTTTACAAATACAATACTTATTTATACATATTTATATTATTACATACTTCAATATAAGATAAATTTTTTTACTATTTTTTATTATATTATAAAGTTTTCAAACAAATTAATAAATAAAATATATAAATACATAAATAGTATATTTATTTTTGGGTTTTTATTTCTTATCAACTTTGTTGTGTATGGTTAGGATCAAGCTTTTGTATTCAAACAACTTAATTAAATCAACTGTTTCAAACACACATTCATACATATCAACGAAAAAGAAAAAACCACAAAAGAACTTTTGACAACAGAACAACAATACAATAGGGTGGCACTTATATCATCGTTGTTAGTTTTCTCATACAAAATTAGTATACAAATCCTAACCAACCCCACCCAAACCCCACCCAAACCCCGACCAAACTCACCCAAGCCAACCCAAGTCGTGCCAGCCCTGTTGCGAATCTCATTACTCACACACAATTTCAAAAACTTCCACGTATATAAGTACCACACTATTTTTGCTCCCTGCTCCTATTTCCAGAACTCTCTTCAATACCCTACTATATTCAGTAAACAAAAAAGTGTATAATTTGAATTTTAACTTATGTTTCTGCGTTCAAATACGAATAAGAAAAGAAAAACACCAATAAGATTACATATATCACTAATAAGAATATTACATTTTAGTATCAATCAAATCAATACTGACAAAACAACAATACTAAGTGGAATAGGAGAAGGTAAAATAAAGTCACTTGGAAATTTTTCTAATACCACATAAATTTTAAGTAGTACAAAGTAATTTTCCAACATATAATTAAAACCAATTCAATAAAAAATTCACAAAGAAACAAGGAAGCTCTACAAATTTTAAACAAAAACTTTCCTGAACAATTCAAAAACACGTTAACAAAACTTAGCACTTCATATTGTGATATTTTCGGTTTAGAAACAGAAACAATAACTACTAACAACTTCTTTAAACAAAAACTAAGAGTAAAATATGAACAACTAGTATATATTAAAAACTACCGAATACCACATACACATAAAGAAGAAACTGACAAACAAGTAAAAAAGCTAATAGATGACAAAATTGTTGAACCATCACAATCAGAATATAAAAGTCATGGTGACCATTTTAGCATTTTTGCAGCTATTATTATGTTTTTATATGCGATTCTCAAAATATTTTGTAGCTTATTTAAAAAATTTTTGGTTTGAAGTCTACTGATGAGTCCCTTAAGCAGGATCAAAATATATATAGACGGTGGTTATCTAACAAGCAAAAATTCTTCATATATTACAACGATAATTTGTACAACTATTCTAATGACGACTATTCATGATACATAAAGGTTTATAAATATAAAAATTTGAAATCTTATTTTTACATATTAATTGTGTAACAATGTTCCAAAAACATAATGAGCCAATTCACAAAGTTGTTTCTGGAACGCAAACGGCGTTCGCTAACATAAAAATGAACTGGAGCACTTCCTTACGACTCATTTGACTTCGAGAAGACTTTTCAAAATCAATAACTACACCTTATATGATTCAAAGGACTTGAGAGGAAGCGCATGCGGTGGATAAGCAATTCTAATAAAGTCGAGGCTCAAGCACTATATTCTTGACAACATTTGTGAAGAACACCTACAAGCAACAAATATCTGCATTAAAAATTTTTGTACAAATTTCGTGATATCTTCAAATTACTCCCCTCCCAGATTTTCAATCACTGAGAATCAATACGAGAATTTCTACAAATCTCTTGGGCCTTGTTTCGTAACAGCTGGCGACTACAATGCAAAACATACGTTCTGGGGTTCGCGTCTTATTGCACCGAGAGATCGGGCGTTGTTCAACACAATTTCAAAAATGGGCTTGGACGTAATTTCGAGTGGCGAGCCCACTTAGTGGCCGGACATACAAAAAATTCCGGATGTTATAGATTTTGGCGTCATGAAAAATATGTGTATGGATTTAATTCATGTTGAAGCTTCCCTAGATCTCTCCTCCGATCACTCCCACAATCGTTACAATTTGTTGCCCACTAAGAAGTGACATATCTCATCCATATGTAAAGATCTTCAATCATGTTAATTGGCTGGGGTTTAAAAAATATCTTAGTAGTCATTGTAGGGAAAACATTACGCTAATAATACACGATTATATTGAATTTAACATTGCCAATCTTAACGAAAATATTAAACAGGCTGCTGAACATGCCACTACCTCCTAACCGCAGACTGTGTTTAATAGAATTTATTCTACGGATATTGAACGTCTAGTATGTGAAAAAAGAAGAGCTAAAAGAGAATGGCAACTACACAGATCACCCCTAAATAAAATCAGACTTAAAGAATGTACTAAACGACTCCAAGAGTTACTTGCATATGAAAAAACTGCATCTCTTAAAAACTATCTGGAAAATCTCGATGTCACTCTAGCATCTAATTATTCCTTGTGGCGGGCTGCGCGAAAGCGCACGTCTACCGGAGGTTGGGTAAGAAGTGATACTGAAAAAGGTAACTTGTTTGTAAAACATTTAAAATCCGTATTTACCCCAAACAGATGTACTGCTGCTGTTGATTTACCGAGTGTAGTTGCTCTACCCCGTTGACCCTTAAAGTTTAAGATACGTGACGTACAGTAACTAATTACTGAATTAGTAACAAGATGCTGATGAATTTGCCTCGTATTACAATTAGAACCCTTCTATTTATTTTTAATGCCATATTACGACTAGAGTATTATACACACCACTGGAAGCTTGCTAAGGTCAAAATGATTCTAAGGCCGGGTAAAGATCTTAAAAAAGGCTGAATCATACAGGCCAATAAGTCTACTATCAACAATGTCGATACTTTTCGAAATACTGCTCATGACAAAATTGTCCCCAATTATAATTGCTAGTGGATGCATCCAAGACCATCAATTTGGTTTTAGAAATCAGCACAGCACTTTTGTATAAACGCATAAATTGGTTAAATTTTTAAGAAGAACATTTGATAAAGTGCGGCATGAAGGCCTTAATTAAAATTTAAACCATATCTACCAATAAATTTTCTGAAGCTATTGCATGGTTACATTACTACACGGAAGTTCACGGTTGTTGAAGGAGACTTCATGAGTGTGGCCGAATCTATATCATCCGGTGTGCCACAGGCGAGTATACTGGGGCCAGTTTTGTATTTGATTTATACTTGTGATATGCCTTTGAGCAGCAATATCCATACATCTACATTTGCCGATGATACAGCATACCTTAGTGTGCACGAAAACCCTCACGAGAACATATTACACAGCTGGAACTATGGTTAAACTTATGGAGAATTAAAGTAAACGAACAAAAGTGTGTTCAGATAACATTTGCCCTGCGAAGAGATACTTCTTCCCCAATTCAAATCAACAATCAAGTTGTTCCACAACATTCACATGTGAAATATCTTGGTATACACCTTGATCGACGGCCTACATGGAACCACCATATTGACTCAAAGCTAACAGAAATGAAACTTAAATTAAATCAGATACATTGGGTGATTGGTACAAATTCAACTCTCAGTCTAGATTGTAAGCTTTAAATATACAAGTCACTTTGAAACCAGGATTTTGCTACGTAATACAGCTATGGGGCACTGCTTCAGCTTCCAATATAGAAAGAAGCCAACGAAGGAAAACAATATTTTAAGACTGATAACATCGGCTCCATAGTACATCAAAAATTAAAATTTACATCGTGATTTAAATATGCTACTAGTGACTGAAGAAATTGCAAAATACGCAGGCAAATACTTAACAAAATTCGAGTCCCATCCTAATCCCATTGCTCGTAACATCTGGACTGGACTCATCCGCTTAAAAAAACGGACACTGCGGCTCTAATACTCAACACTCTAGATGAAACAGCTTAAAAATATTTTTGTGCTTAATACGATTTTTTTTATTATTGATTACTAGGGAAAGGATTTTCATGCATTTAAAATCGCGTTTTATGTACATAAAATATACATTAAAAATATAAAAATATATATTTAAAAGTCATAAAATATGCACTTATTTACGAACTCTTTTTTCAACATTTAATAACATTAAAAACTTAAAAAAGCAGTTTCATTGCTTTCTTAACAAACATTTTGTCAAATCATATGGATTACAAAATAAATTAAAGAAGAACTTTTATTTACTTAAATGAATAAATGTTTGTGTAAATTGTCAAATGTAAATCTTTGACGATTTTTTCTGAAAAAACATTTTTATTGTAAAAGTTAACATTCCACGTCAGCAAAAGTTAAATGTTGCTAGGTTGTTTGTGGAATATTCAGTTTCTAAATTTTAGCTGTTTGAAATATAAAATATTGATGCAATTTGTTGCATTTTGTAAATCCATAATTCTTTGTATAACTTTGTCTAATTTATTTTTGATTTCTTCACTTCGTTTATTTGTGGGTGCACAAATATCAATTCAGTGCTTAAGTTTTTTGTTTTTAATATAAAATTTCTTAACTTTTGTATAAATATAGTATTCGACAGCATTCAACTACGCTCCCCATCTAGTTACTATAGGCTGTGAGGGAATTCGTATCCCTAAATATATTTCTTTAAAGGCTGCAACATGCAAAGGAGCTTTTAAAAACACTTTCTGTGCACATGAAATTAATACGGAATCGGTAAAGAGCGCCCAAAACAAATTACACAAACATTTTTGGGTTTAAAAGGGCTATTGTCCCCTGCTTTTGTTTTTTTTTTGTTATTTTAATTTTTTAAATGAATTGAGTTTTCATCCCAGTTAAAATTGTTTTAGTTTTACTCTTTCTTGTTCTTACACAGTCCTAAGAATTGCAAAAATACGTTGCAACTAAAAAAATACCAAAATTTGCTTTATAGCATTAAAAAAATTAAAAAAATTAATTAAAAATATTCATTTATAATGAAATATGCAAAAATATGTATTTAATTTAAAATATGCAAAAATATGCACTAACAAATCGATGCCATTTGGTCGCAAATTTGTTGATTCGCAAAGATATTTTATTTCCGTTGAACTACGACCAACGATAGCAAACATGTATTTACATGAAAATACTTTCCCTATTGATTACTATCAGTAAGTTTATGCCTGACAATGGTTGCGCCTAATTATTATATCTAGATTTAAGATTTTAATACGTATTGTTAGTTCATTTTTTGAAGATAGAATAAATATATATAAGCATGTCAAAAAAAAAAATACGTGTGCACTCGGGGACTGCCGCAGTAAAGCTATTGCTTAGCATTTTTTATCAACTTATGCAATTATAATTATTTATTTATTTTTTCAAGTTTTTTCATTGATATTAATTCAAGTTACACTTTTAGAGCGTGACGACGGATAGGAAAACAAATTTTTTTCTTTTATTGAATAAATGAGAAACTATAGATTTATGGCAACTGAAATAAAAACCATAGGTTTGAGACTTGATATCCTTTAAATATCTGGAAAATAATAGCTTAAAAACCTACGAATTGTCTGTTTATTAGTGTATATTATTTTTTGTCAACCACGATTTGTCTTAAGTACGCCACATTGGCGCATAACCATAGTCAAAACAAAGTGTACTTTTAAGTATTTAAAACCAGTATTACCATACAAAATACTGGTTTTAAATTCTTAAAGTATACTTTGTTTTGACTATGGTTATGCGCCATTGTGTTTTCCTACATGTAAAAATCTGTTCTAGCAATACTGTATGTTAATAAAATCAATAGCATACTTTAGGGGTTAACCTACACTGGGGCGATTCAAATAAAAATAGTCTTAGGTTTTTTTTCGTTACGGAAAGCTATGCAATAGCTTTAAAAAAATCACAAAGTGTTGTATTGCGTCATATTTGTTGTAAGTAATAAACGTTTAGAACTGTCACAAAAATCTTGCTCAAATTTTTCATATAAAAATATTATATGACAATAAAACTTTGTGCGCTATGTTTTTTCAGTCTGCTATTTATTTTACATAAATATTATTTTGTTTTACCTTCAAGAGTTCTGAATTCGCATAGTTTGACAAACTTGCCTTTAAGAACAACAACATTATATTTAACGACTTAACAGCTCTAGTCAAAATCTCTTCCAAGCTATAGATATTTTGGTATCCCATGGACACTACATTATGCAAATATTCACTGCGGCAACAAATCACTTGCAAAAATAAGAGCAATTCGCAAAAAAATGCAAAATTTTACACAAGCCATATTTTTTATTAAAAATCTCTAAAACTCTGAGGAATGCCAATAATTCGGTACAATAACGAAAATTTCAAATTCGCAAAAACTTGCTAAAAGCAGCATAATCACAAAGTTTAATATTAGCAAAAACTGTTAAGAATCAGAATACTTACAAAACCCACTTTCATCCCAAATATTGGAAAAATTCGCAAGAATAAGCAAAATCGGAAAAAATACTTAAAATTCATTAGAAATCGCCAAAACTGTTATAAAAAAAACTCAGAAAAAACGCGAAGAAATCGCAATTTCGCGAAAAAACCGCGAGCTGCAAAGAATATTAAAATCTTCTCACAAAATTATATAAATTGCAAAAAAATCGCTCGCAGAAATTGTAATGTCTAGTGAACGTTTTTATTTAATTTTTATGGCATAATAAAACCACATCATCACAATAGAAATTTTTTAATATTTTCGAATTAAAAACACAAAATTCAAACAATTAGTCGTCTTTTTATCATTTGAATTTAACGTTTATGACAATTTTTCATAATGCAATACAATAGACCGTTCACAACAGTGCTATTTGGTCTTAAATAGTAATTTTTCAATTATGACTTTAGAAGATTTTGTGAATTGAATAAATTTTACTGATATACATGTATTCATGCATGTGGTATTTAATTTAAGGATACTTCAAAATAACAACCAAATTTGCGTCAAAACGTTTGATCTATGCCAGGTTTGAAGAAAACAAATAAAGACTGAAAGGCTGTTCGAAAATGAATAAATGTATATGATCTTAAAAATAACGAACGAAAGCATGTGTACGTTATTGTTACATGTGAGTGAAAAAAAGAGATATAAGTTTTTCTACACAGAAAAAAGTATTCACCAATTAATGTTTTCAATTAATAATTTAATTGATTCAATTAAATTTTTAATTGTATTAATTAATTTGAATGGAAAAACTTAATTGATATTATCAAATTGTTTATAGGTGAAAATTTAATTCATTTTTTAATTAATATTACAAATTTTTTAATTAATATTACAAACTCATTCATATTACTTTTTTGTGTGTATGTGTTTTTTGTTATACGAAAAAAGCTCTGTTTACGTTAAGTTGGAATATTTGAAAGCTTTAAACTTTTCTTATAAGCACCATTTTTTTAACGTTATGTTTTCCAAGAACCTTCTGTGACTTAATATTACTGTTTTGTTTTTAATACTTTTTATGCTCAATAAATAATTCGTTATTGTTTAAGAAATTTAGTTTCGTTCATAGGAAGTAAATATTTGTAAGGGAATAGGTGCAAAAATTGCAAAAATTAAAAACTTTTAAAGAAAATATTTGCTTAAAAAGAACTATTACATTCTAGCATTATTTTTTAGCACTTAAATAATTTTTTCGCTTTTTTTAAGTCAATTTAGTTGCAAAAATTTTTAGGATCTGGTCATACTGATAACAGTCCAATTTTATTTGTGCCAAAGAAATTACTCTTTAATTCAGAAAGTAAAAGATGGAGACTTGTAATAGACTATAGACAAATGAAACGGAAATTGGTAGCATATATATATCCATTAAAATAGACGATATATTGGATCAACTGGGAAGAGCTAAAAAATTATTTATTTATTCATAAATATCTATTTTGTTCCCTTCAAAGTAATCGCCCTCAGATATAATGCACTTATGACAACGTTTTTTCCAATCTTCGAAGCACTTAAAAATAATAATTTTTTTATGTTCTTCAGCTCCTTCGATGCCGTCTTTATCTCGTCAATCGTAGCGTTGCGTCGTCCTTTCATGGGCCTCTTCAGTTTCGGGAACAAGAAAAAGTCACAGGGGGCCAGATCTGGGGAATACGGTGGCTGCGGCATCATTATTGTGTTGTTTTTGGTTAAAAAGACGCGTACAAGCAACGATAGGGGAGCAGGCGCGTTATCGTAGTGCAAAAGCCAATTTTTGTTCTTCCACAAATCCGGGCGTTTCTGGCGCAAATTTGGCATAATTTGCAGGTAATATTCGTTATTGACCGTTCTACCATGTTGCAAGAACTCATGATGCACCACGCCCCTGCAATCGAAGAAAACTGTAAGCAAAACTTTCACATTCGACCGAACTTGGCGCGCTTTTTTGGTCTTGATTCGTGCGGCAGCTTCCATTGATATGATTGAGCTTTGGTTTCCACGACATAACCATAAAACCACCATTAGTCACCAGTTATGACCCTCTGGAGCAACTTTGGGTCATCGTGGACAGAGTCCAACAGCTCATTAACAATGTTCATGCCATGCTTGTTGGTCGAAATTTACCAATTTTGGTACGAATTTCGAGACGACCCGTCGAATGGCACGAGCCAATCGATATGTCTAAGTCCTCAGCAACTTCTCTAATGGTGATTCGACGATTGGCCAATACCATTTACTTCACTTCATCAATTTTTTCGTCTATTGTTGAAGATCTCGGGCGTCCGGCACGCTCTTCGTCGTTCACATCTTCTCGACCTTCTGAGAACATTTTGTACCACCGATAAACGTTGCTTCGGAATGCATCCGCGCACTTAATTTCGTTTTTCACACAAAATTTGATACGGGTTCTTTGTTCCATTTTTTTAATAGGTAAAAATCGAAGACGAGGCAAAACACGTGCAAGCAAAGCAGCTGTCAACAATTAACTGAACATTCAAAATGGCCGAAATTGTCGGCATAAGTGAGAGACATGAGTACCAACATAACGCCACAAAAAAATCAAAATTCAATTCGCGATACTTTTTGAACACACCTCGTATTTCTCTTATTCGGATTTAATTTTAGAATTCCACTAAATTAGCCTAGATAAAAATTCAAGAGACTTAACATTACTTTCAACAAGCAATGGCTATTACAGATTTACAAGATTACCTTGTGGCTTAAAAATTGCACCAAATTCCTTTCAAAGAATGATGATGCCTCCTTTTAGTGGGCTAAAACCTTTACATGGATGATTTGTTGGTTGCCATAGGATCTTCTGAAAAACATTCTTTAAAATTTGATATACTTTTTTGACTTATATCGCCAACACAATCTAAAACTGCATCCAAAAAAATTTTTATTTTTCATGACAGAAGTAACTTATCTTGTTTTCAAATATACAGATAATGGAATATTACCAGACGATAGTAAATATTCAATAATATAAAACTTTCCTGTATCTACAGGTTCTCGCAGTGTAAGGAGATTTGTAGCTTTTTCTTCTGATTTCTCTGAATAACATTTAACAAGATTATCCAAGAAAATTATACTATTTGAACGGACAAAAGATTGTGCTTTTGCATTTAAATACATAAAGAAAGCATTAATGAGTCTAACTTTACTCCAATGTCCTGATTTTGCTAAAGCACTTTGTATTACAACAGACGCAAGTAACATGCATGTGAAGCAGTTTTAACCCAAAAACGCGAAGGTAAACATCTACATATTGCTTATGCATCAAATACGTTTACTAAGGGTGAAAATAATAAATCGACTATTGAACAGGAGTTAACAGCCATACATTGGGCAATAACACATTTCAGACCATACATATATGAAAGGCATTTTCTTGTACGTACTGATCATACACAACTTTCTTATTTGTTCTCAATGAAAACCCCCAGCTCCAAGTTAACAAGAATTAAGAATACGACTTAAAAGTCGAATATACTAAGGCAAAAGATAACTATGTTTTCGACGCTCTATCCCGAATTACAATAAACGAATAATAAAGTTTTTTCTATATTAAGAGTCACGACTAGATCGAAAGAGAAGAATAGAAATAAACTAAATAAACAGCATACATTTGACAAAAATAATCAAGAGAACAGTAGAGGGAAAATCCCGGACATTTGCTTAAAAAAGTAGGACCCAAAAATAAAACGAAATTGATATTTTCAATAATATTGCTTCTAATAAAATCTTAAATATATACCGATGGTGTTGCGTAAAAAGGGCAAGCTCGCCACATTTTACATAGAATATTGAATATTTTTACCAAATACTATAGATATCTTTACATTAAATTGTAGCACTTCAAATATCATTTAAAATGTTGGAAACATTTTCTATACTTATTGTTTTGTCACTTATACTTATCAACAAATGTTATAGCACAAGAATCCCTTAAAAAATAACTTTTTATCAACTGAGAACCCAAAACTATTTAAAGTTCAACCGATTATCAAACATCTCTAAAGGTAGCGCTACGGACTTTCATAAACTTTCATTGTTAGGTTAAAATATCTTATTTCTTTATAAAATAAAGATTTTGAACTTTAATTTAATGCTATGTACTTAATTATTTTGGCCCTTTATACGCAACTCCATCGATATTTTGAATACATCTTAATAATTCTACGTCTTAAAACAACATACCACAGCCCTCATGGACAGTGTTATTTATAAGATAATGTAGACATCCAATGACAATTATTTTCCTTTTTAGCTTGTTTTTTAATAAATACCATTTGTAAAGGAATATAGAAGCTAAAGAAAAACTAGGACTTTCCCGGACGCTAATTTTTTCCGTGGACAGAGATCCCAAAAGGAGGACAGTGTCCGGGAAAAAGAGGACGGATAACAACCCTACTTTAACAAACACTGACGTCAGAAAATATTGCAAAAGCAATTATATAAATCAGAAGTCTTTAAACGCTGCTTGTCAATACCTCCTAATTAGAGTGCGCTCTGGTTTCAAAAATTAACATGTAAATTACACTTATCCGAACTGTCGTTGTATACTAACAATGCGCAATGGTCCATTCAAGTGCTTAAGAATAAAATCATATAAATAAATAAAAAATCACACTGCACCGATCAATTAACGGGTATAAGCAAAATTATATTATATTCTAAATTTTTCATTGATATAAAGCGAAAATTTTTTGTTGTACATGCTTATGTTTATTTATTGTATCTTCAAAAAAAAATCAACTAACAATAAGTATTCAAATCTTACATCTAGATATAATAATTAGGCTCAACCAGTGTCTGGCATAACCTTAGTGATAGTAATCAATAATACATAAATGTCGTCTTAAGCACAAAAGTATTTTAAAGCTGTTTTTGGAGTATTGAGTATTAGAGCCGCAGTGTCCCTCTTTTTTAAGCGGATGTGTCCAGTAAAATTCAAGATATGTCGAGCAAGGGGATTAGGATGGGACAATAGTTTTGCAATTTCTTCAGTCACTAGTAGCATATTTAAATCACGATGTAAATTTAATTATTGATGTACCATGGAGCCGATGTTATTAGCCATAAAATCTCTCTACGTTGGTAGCTGAAGCAGTGCCCCATAGCTGAATTCCTTAGCACATTATTGGTTTCAAAAGCGACTTGTATATTAAAAGTTTACAATCTAGGCTGAGTGTTAAATTTCTACCAATCAGCCAATTTATCTGAGTTAATTTAAGTTTCATTTGTATTGGCTTTAAGTCAATATGGTTTTCCCATGTAAGCAGTCGATCAAGGTGTATACCAAGGCTTTTGACATGTGAATGTGCGCAGAGGTGGTTAAAATTCAACGAGTGTTTTAAGCTTTCTCGCAGCGCGCCACCAAGAGTAATTAGATACTGGTGTGACATCGAGATTTTCCAGATAATTTTTAAGAGATGCAGTTTTTTCATATGCAAGCAACGCTTGGAGTCATTTAGTGCACTCTTTAAATATGATTTTATTTTGGCGTAACCTGTGCTGTTGCTATTCCCTAGCTAGCATTCTAGCTCTTCCTTTTTCACATACGAGACGTTCAATATCCACAAAATAAATTCTATGAAACCCAGTCTGCGGATGGGAGGTAGTGGTATGTTCAGCAGCCTGCTTAATATTTTCGTTAAGATTGGCAATGTTAGATGCAATATCATCGTGTGTTCTTAGCGTAATGTTTTCCGTGCAATGACTACAGACATTTTTTGAATCCCAGTTAATTAACACGATTGATCATCTTCACATATGGGTGAGGTAAAACACTTCGTAGTGGATTACAGACCGTAACGATAGTGGAAGAGTGATCGGAGGAGAGATCTAAAGAAGCTTAAACATGAACTAAATCCCTAGAAATATTTTTCATGACGCCAAAATCTATAAAACCTGGTATTTTTTGTGTCGTAGGCCAGTAAGAGGGCTCCCCACTCGACATGACGTCGAATCCTATTTTTGAAATTGTTTTGGACAACGCTCTATCTCTAGGTATAATAAGGCTCGATCCCCAGCATGTTTGTAGTCTTCAGCTGCTACGAAACAACTCCTAAGAGATTTGTAAAAATCCTCGTATTGGTTCTCAGTGATAGAGAATCTGGAGTAAATTGATGATATAACGAAATTTGTACCAAAATTGTCTACACAATTAGTAGTTGCTTGTAGATGTTTTGCACAAATGTTATCAAGGACATAGTGCTTGAGTCTTGACTTAATTAAAATTACTGATACGCCGCTTGCTCTCCCTCTCGGATTCTTTGAATCGTATAGAGTGTAACCATTTATTTTAAATAAGCTTGTTAAGGTCAATTGAGTCTCAGAGATCAATATTATATCAATATTTTTTTCTATAAGGAAATGCTCGTGCTCGTTTTTGTGTTGGCGAATGCCGTTTGCGTTCCAGAAACATATTTTTAAACTTGAAGCATTGTATTTTGCATTCGCAGCATTTCTTGCATGAAGTTAGTCATGTTTGTTGTAAAGTTATTTATAGTTTGCAGCAGATTATCAATAGTAGCTTCAAGGCGATTAAAATTAAAGCATGAGTTTGTATTTGTAGAATTATTTGGCGGAGAAACTTTTTGTGTGGGAATAGAATTTGTCCTAACAGCATATGCATACGATACACGTGAAGCAAAGTAGCGGAGTTTAACGAAAGAATATACAGGACATCCTCTGTAGTCAGTGGTGTGATTACCTCCTGAATTACTATATTTTTTTCTGCTTGATCTTTTAGCTTAGTACAGCTAGCAGTACCATGCAATTCAACGCAGATAACACAAACTGTAGGTAAATTGCACTTTACCAGTTTTTAATGGCCATATCCTTGACAATTATGGCACTGTACGGGACCTTAACGCTTCCGTGGCTCTTCAACTTAACTTAATTTTTCGGTTAAACTTCATGCTATGAATTCTAAGGGTTTAATTTTTTTCAATTGTATGTCATTCGGCTCCAGTTCAACCAAACTAGAGGTTGGGGGACTTTTTCTCTGTTAATTGTATTAGTAAAATTTTTTACCTTAAATCCTTTGTCAAAAAGTGCACATTTTACTTCTTCGGGGTCAACATATGAATCTATGCCCTTTAATATTATCTGTAGGCCTTTAACACTCTTAAGTTGGTGTTAGTAAAAATTTGGTTTTTTTTTAAATTCACTAACAATTTTTCGGAAATCTTTTTCATCATATATTTGGACTTTAGTTTCATCAATATTACCTCGTTTACTTGAAATGATGTGAAAAGTATTTTCACCAATGGCAGATAGTAGTTTTTTTTAGAAGCGCGTGAGAATTTTTTCTCTCAGATAGGTAGATGGTGGCTTAAAAGACTTTTGCGATGATGCAGCGGGCTTGTCATTATTGTCTTGCAATAATGAAAAACGATTTTAACAATTAGTAGATGATGCGCTGTTATCCCTGGACATCTTTGGAGCAAATGAAATTTTAGAAGAATTTGGGCTTTGCCCACGCTTTATCACGGTTATCTGAAGTGATAACTTGGTTAAGTGATGAACATGAGCCCGAAGCGGATGATATCGCTGACTTACATGAATAAGTACTAGGCAACGCTAATTTTGACGAACCGCTAGTTGGCATTGGACAAAGCGAAGTTAATAGCTTCAGAGCTCACCGCAGATAAAACAAATTGTAGGTAAATTGCAGTAAGTTATTGGCTTGCAATAACGAAAAACGATTTTGACGATAAGTATAGGATGCGCTGTTATCTATAGACATCGTTGGAGCACATGAAATTTTAGACGAATTTGGGCTTCACCCACGCTTTACCACAGTAATATATCTGTCCATTCCGACTTGGACCTTGGGTTTTGAGCAACTGTTATTGCTAGACAACGGTAATGTTAACGAATCACTAGTTAAAAAAAGACCATCATCAGATTTTTTATTTTTATTGTTTTTATTAAGAGCTTCAGAACTCACAGTAAAATAAGAATTTCTACCGTTAGAAGTCACCTCACAATTTTTTGTATTTAAGGTACTCATATAGAGTATTCCCTAATATCACTCTGTGT
Organism: Nowickia ferox; assembly: GCA_936439885.1. Classification (NCBI taxonomy): domain Eukaryota; kingdom Metazoa; phylum Arthropoda; class Insecta; order Diptera; family Tachinidae; genus Nowickia; species Nowickia ferox. The sequence goes on from OW387026.1 coordinate 45,525,320, forward strand.
TTTCTTGTTTGTTGTTGTTGTTATTTCTTGCTATGTAAAAAATATTATTAAAGTAAATAAAGCGTATTTATCAAAGTCAGTATGTATTATAAATATTTTTTGTATGATTTTTGTTTTTGTTGTTTTTTGTTTCGTATGTATGTATGTAAGAAAAACTCCGCTATGACGTCTGTTCACTATGAAGGTTCAAGAAGAATGATCTATCATTTTATGGTTCTTAATATTTAGGGTTCTGAAAATTTATCCGCCCCTAACATCATGCCGCCCTATGTAAATCCATCACTGGATATATCTTAATATATAAAAACGTGTAGTAAATGCCAAACTGTTAAAACTTTTAATTATACCAACACCTACAAAACCATTTGATACGGTGTATGCAGACACAATGGGACCATTTCCGAAATCATTATTTGGAAATGAATACGCAATCACAATAATATGTGATCTTAGTTGAAATTTATTTGCTGGTGGTTAAGCATTGTCTATATATTTCATTGGTGCTTATCCAAATCATCAGTAGACTTAAATGTTAAATAACACAGTATGACAAAAAAATACCTGCGACGTGCTGCTATTTTTCTGGTAGGTATTGTTGAGTATAACAACAATCTGTATTTGAAAAATAGTAACACGTCCCAGTTATTTCGATTTCATAAACATTTTTCACACAGTGTAATATGTGACTTAACTAAATATTGAGTAACTATACCAATACAAGACAAAAGCGCTAAAAAAGCAAAAACAATATTTAATATTTTTGTACTTAAATATGCACACTGTGGTAGATCGCAAATCTACTGGGCCAAATTTAAAAAAAATATCTGGCAATATTCCTTTTGATCGTTTAATGAAATTATCAAAACAGTAGGTAACTCTAATTCATGTTCTGTTTATTTTTGTTTTTAGCTCTGTGCCTATGTTCTGTAACTTTGGTGAGAACTTTTCCAAACGAAAAGTTTGTTATCATTCTGTGAAACACAGGATGAGTAACAAAAAACATAGTTCCCTGCTCATGTTTCTTGTAAGCGTATTTCGGTTTTTATATGAATCAGTCTGTGGGAAATAGGACAACCATTATAATTGTTTGATTTTTCTCGAGGCGAAAACTTCTAACAAGTTACAGAACACAGGTACTGATTAGGAAAAAGTAAGCTTTAAACAGTGTTGCCATAATATGTAAGAGGAAAAGTGCTAGATTGCAGAAATCAAAGTGCTAAATTGTTCTACATCACACGCAACAAAGTGCTAAAATCAGTTAACATTTTTAGTTTCTCTTATTTCTTAAGCGGCCCATTCACTTGCAATGAAATTGTGAATTTTTTTATTCTATATCATCGCTAACGTAAATATCATAACAAACAAAATAGAACTATGTGAACAACAATATATTTAATAATATTTTATGTACATATATGTATATAGGCCACTGGAAATATTTAATTTATTAGTTTTGAACCCAGAATGGAATACAAGAAAAAAATCTTTAAGAGTGTCAAATAGAGTAGTTAAGTTAAAGTATATTTCTGTGGCAATAAATAATAATGGCTTAAGTTGACATAAGTGATTTTTCATTTATTACATATTCTTATTCTCTTCTTCAAGATCTATCACTCAGCTAAATTTCTATTATAAAATGTTATTATTAATAACAAAAATTAATATATTAAAAACCCCCGATATATCTAGAAAAGATGTGATATCTTTTAAGCGGTTAGACCGATTTTCTTAAAACATAGCTAAGAACCCTCTCGATCAAGTCACCTTTCAAACAAAAAAAAAAACCAAATCAAAATCCGGCCAGCCGTTTGGTCTGTAAATGGAAACATTTGATATCAAAACTAAACACAAAAAAAGAAAAAACCATTAATAACTCAAAACACAGATTTATTTTCTACATAGATAAATCAGATGAACCGCTTTAATTAACAGATATACCAATTAACCGACAACTAAAGCCTTGGTCTCACTTTAGCTTTGACTGTGCTTTTTGTTAAGCTAATCAATAACCTTATTAACCCCATAAACTCTACAAAAGAATTAAACTTAAAACAAATTTTGTTAATTTAGTATTTCAAATGGTGTACTTTCGGCAAAAAAATTACTTTCTGGAAAATTTCGTTGAAATCTGAGTGGTAATTAAAAACAATGGGAGTTTGTAGTGAAAAAATGTGAGTGTATTGATATTTTCATGCAATTAGTTTCATGTGTAAGTGGTAGGTTAATTGTTTCCATTGTAAGTACAAAAAAAATTTTTTGTGGAAAGCTCACAAACTGCAAAAAATAAAATGTTTCCTTTTTTCAAGTAGAGTTAAAGCTATTTATTCCGGATAGTTTCGGTGTAAAACTATATTTGGGTTAATTTCTCAAGTGTGCATTTTAAGGTAAATTAAAAACAACTTGCGGATTTTTGCGATCGCCACACATTTTTTCACTTTTCTAGTATGACCTGCACTCTTTCGCTAAAAGAAAGTTTTGAAGTATGGGTAACAACTCCCAAAATACATCGCAAAGACGTCTGATTGACATTAATAATGGTTAGATATATATGGTCGTCAATATATACTAGAAGACTTGAAAACCAATATTGAGGCATATACATACATCTGAATATTATTTGTTTTAAGCTAGCCGAAAAATTTATAAAAAGTGGAAGACATCGTGACCGTTTCTTAACATAGTGTCCACACCTGATGATTTTATAAGGGGATAGACGTTGATGATTTTATATCATGATGAATCAAACAAATATTTGAAAAATACTTGCCAAAAATATCTAATTTGCGTGTTGTTTAATTTTTTAGTCACAAATAATTTTAGTGCCGTCTTTTTTAAACGAAAATTGTTTAATAAATAAACGTTAAATGCACAATAACACATAAAATGACATTTGATATCAAGATGAATTTATCAGTCCGTGAGCTCTAATAATTATATCATAACGCTGCCATAATATTAATAAATTGAGTCTATACGTGATGAATTTTCATCTTGATATCAATTTCACATTCATCATGATATAAATTCATCAGGTGTGGACACTAGGTAACATCAAATTCAGTTTGGTGAACCGTATATATTGCCTGAAAGTGTAGTACCATAAAGTTGTAAAAAACAGGAAAAAATTGTGATTTGCTCCAATGAAGACATTCATTTCGGACATACATTTCGGTACTAAATATAAAAACAATATGCAATATATTAAAAAGAGAAAAACTTCAATTGTACACCATCATCAGACATTGTGTACAATCGAAAGAAGTCATAGAACCTTCAATGAATATGTACATACGTTCCTACATACATATCTGTAGTAAATATGATTGGGACGAATGGTTGAAATATTTTAAATGTTGTCGTCTCAGAATTTTTTTAATAATATTTGTAATGACGCACTTACCAAATCCTTTTGTTTGAGACCCATATTCATAGGAATGATTTTTCTCCAAAAATTTACAATTTTTGTACTTTTGAAATATTTTCATTTTACGATTTTTTGCTTTGGCAATGTTTTCTGTTTTGGTTCTTTTCGGTTAGGTGCGTTTTTCACCACTTATTTGTCTAAATTTCCACACATTTGGCTTACAGAGCGATACGAACTTTAGCCTAATCAAATCATACATATAATATCAAATAATAACTAATTCTATTGATTTTACTTTGGAAGATAATTATTAAGCTTTGCCCTATTTCTATTCAAATTTAATTCAGTTTGAATTATTATTCTACATTGATATTGCGTTTCTGGTCTTACTCGTGTTTTTCTATTATTTAGACCTTAAGCATTAAAATTTCCAAAAATCAATTTTTAATACATCCGCAGAGAAAGATAAAAATAAAATTGAATTACTAATGTAATAAAAATTGAGCTTCATAGGAAAAGTCCAGAAATGTTACCATTTATTTGTTCAAATTTGAAAAATTGCAAACATGTATATTCGAAAATTTTCTAAAGAATTTTTACATAAACTTTTCTTTTTGTGTAATTCAAAAGATATACGAATTACAATATAAAAGTATCAAAATCAGTTTTCATCGTTATTATCAAAAAATTACCAAGCAACTGTCTGATGCTTTGCTTTAAACTGCGATATTACCTTTGCTTACGTTACTAATCGTATGTTTTTGCCCAAATATGTTCACCACATGTTATGTTTCCTTCTCAAAAGTCCCTTTCATTTGATCCCATATCACGGGAGTAGATAAAAAGGAATGATCTGTCATTCTGGGGCATCCGCCATATTGTGTTTTTACCGATTTCATTACTTGTTATCTTCTTGAAATTTTTTAACAATATTTACATGTTTTTGGAATTTGAGTCTATGTACGAGTATTTGCTTTAGTTTCGGAAAAAGTAGGTTAAGATTTTACCAAACAGGAACCCAAATAACGCCGACGATAAATATTTTTGCAGTGTACGTAAAATCCCTGGACTAACAGATAACAAAAACATCAGAAACACAATTGAAAACAATAACATAAACTTCGCCTACAAGCCAAATATTACACTAAACACAATATTCTCAAAAATAAAAACAGCTATTGAAAAAGAACAACAAAACAATTGTACATTGGTACAACAAAGCGCACTTTAGAAACAATAATAAAAAATATTAAAATTACCTTGAAAGACGGAAAAACAGCAGTCTTAGCACAACATTTATTACAGATGGGTCACACAGCTGACTTTGATAATGTAAATATTTTGGACAAAGAAAAAGTTGAAAAGAAGAGATACACTATAGAAAGCCTGCGAATACAACAAAACAGAGAAAAGACGATGAACTTAAAAGAGAATACTGACATAAGTGCAAGCTATAGGGTTGCAATAAAATAAAATCTGTGATAATAGTTTTAATTTTATTCAAAAATAGATATTTAACCCTTGATAAAGTCAACAAAACATTGACAAAACGTCGGGGAAAAATTTAATTAAAAATTGTTTTGTTTACATTGAAGAAGTTAGGCCTAATCAGCTTATTTAAAACTTAAAAAACAATTGACTTTGGCCAAATACATAAAGTACACACAATACAAAATATTTTTTATATATGAAAAATAATTTTGTTGAATAATCTGTAATTCTTGAAATTGACGGTTGTAATAATTATGAAAAGAAAAAGATAATTAAAGGGGAATTGTTACAGCCTCTGTATTCCTCATACATTACATATGTATATACATACATATTTTTCACTGAAACTCACGAATCAAACTGGGAATGCTGGGAACACAACTGGGACGAACAACGAATTTTTCTTTGCGAACTTTTGTCATAAAAAATAAAACACATTTGTTTATATCAAAATTAATACAAGATCGCCGACGAACAAAATTCGTCCTGTGTAACGAACTCTGTGATAGATTTATTTCTATTTCTTACTTCGATAAACGACGAAAAAACATTTTCTCTCTCCTTGCACAAACAATAACCAATTATACAATTACAAGATCTGTTACTTATTCGTCGTTGGTGTGCCGTGGACCAAATTTTGTCGTTCATCCGAGTTCTGTTCAAAGCATAAACCAAAAACTAATTTTATATCACAATAGTTTTTTATACAATATATACAATGACATAAAAATAAATGGAGAAAATATTAAAAAATAAAACAAAACCACAGTCTTTATTCTATTTCAAAGTTTTTTTTCGTAAAATTTACGAAACTTGTGTAGATTTAAGAATAATTTTGTACTGTAAGCAAAATGGCAACAAAACAAAATTTGTTTATTTTACGAAATTCCCAATTTTATAAAAATGTTTAATTTTCTCCTAAATTCAATAAACTAAACGACAAATATGGTACTATATACGAAAATAATTGTACGAAATAATTTTTGTAACTTAACGAAATTCGTAAAATTATGAAATCTGTTTTCGTGCACAAGCTACAAATATTTCGTAAAATGTACAGCATTTTTCGTTTATTGAACAAAAATCAAATTACGAAAAAGTTTTTCGTATTTTTAAGCATGAAATATTTTGAGTGTACATATGTAAGTACGAGTACTTTTCCCAAAAGATTTTTTTTAAATGTATTTGTCTTCAAGCATCTTTTTAAGTGCAATTACCTTTTCTTAAAAGTTTTTTTTTTTGGAAAAACTACTCTTTTATAAATACCATTGGTAAAAGGTATATCTCTCAAAAATTACCTTATCCATAAGTATTTATATTCCAAAAGTAAATTATCAAAAATTGGATTTTAAAAAATAACCATTTCCCAAAAGCACCAGTTCAAAAAAGTGATGTTACCGAAAATAAAAAAAAAAAATTTTTTTGGAAAAAAGTACCTCTACTGAAAATTTTCTTAAAAGTACCAAAAATATATTTAAAGTACCCCTTAAACACCAATGTTCAAGAATACACTATATTACTTAATAAAATTTAACTCAAACTTAAAATGTTGCCATTATATGAACTCTTCCGAATATAGAATATTTAGCATCGTTTCCCATACTTAACCTTTTTGGTACCTCTTTTTGGCCCTTTAAAAAAACATATATTTTATTATCTCATCCTCTACTGAGTGGTAGGAAGTCATAGTAAATTATTTTTACATGTATGTATGTCATATGATAAGGTACATTAACAAAAAAAGTACCGAAAACGGGTACGATTTTACCCGTTATAAGTGTAAGTTTTCAAAAAGTACCAAATGCATTCGAGAAAGGAACACGCTAAAACGCTTTCTGCTATGTATAATACCTTAGAAGATATCTTGAGAGCAAAAAAGGTACTAAAATTCAGTTTTTAACCCCAAAAAGTACACATATCGAAAAAGCACAAGACACGTGTCGGCTTATTTTTTAAAAGCATTCGTATGCTTTTGGCATTTTTAGTCTACCTAATGTAGTTTCCGATATATATGGATACCGATTTTACCCCCTTAGCATTCGAGTTTAGCACCAAATTTAAATTTTAATTTTAATACATTAAGCCATTTAAAAAAGGACAGTTTATATTGTAAAAGCTCAAAATAAACAAAGTATTTGATATGTAATTTAAGTTTAACCTCTGCTAACGCACTAATAACTTGACTGCACCTCTTGAATAGCTTTTGTTGTTTTTTACGTTTATTTTCTTTACATAATTTTTACAACTACAATTCGAGCTGAAAAAAAGTGAGCCAATGTAGCAAAGGTAAAGTAAGAAAATATAAAATATGTTGATTATTGAGTTCTTGTTTCAACTTTGTCATTTGTTGAGCTTCTCATTTGTTTAAATGAAGAAATTTTAGGATAAAATTTCCCCGATGATCTGCATTAGCAACAGTGAAATGCGTTTTCAATAAAAATGTTTTTTCAATAAAAAATATTCTACTTAATAAAGGCCATGATTCACTATCCTACACAATCGCGCGATCTACGAAAAAATACAACCCTGGTGTGATGATTTGTTTTTGTCTTTTGAAAATGTTCATAGACTCCATCATACCAGGGCTGTATTTTCTCAAAAATCGCACGATCGTGTAGGCTAGTGTATCACGGCCTTAAGTAAAATAATAAGTTGGGATTATTTGAGCGTTAACGAATGTTAAACTTAAAAATATTTTTATTTTACAAAAAAGCACCAAAAGCATTGTGAGGAATTGTTAAAAAGCACTGTAAATACCCGCTTTTAAAAAAGGGTATTAACCAAAATTTCGCGATTATGAAGAGCCATAAAGCACCAAAAAATACCCGAAACGCACCAAAATACCATCACTGATTAAAATAAGCCTAAGCAAAAATCAGACTATGATAAAGAAATAGTAGTTTATAATTTTAAAGTAGGACACTTATAACCATTTTTTGAGTTTGTAATCAAATCATAATTATTTTTAAGTTCTAATTAAAAACGAAATTGTATCTTTGAGGGCATAATTAAATAATTATTAAATGCTCAACCTTGTGTAATTAAGTATTATTTAAGTTTTATGAGCTTACCATATGTACATATGTTTTTATGCGTATATATGTTTATTGAAAATCATCATGTGGTCGTATTGAAAACATCATTTCATTTAATTTTCATAAATATATAACATACAAGTCATATTTTCATATCATGGAATAAATAAATAGAAAAATGCATTCTAATGAACCTTTGGTTTCATAAAATGTGTTTTTATTCAATTTTAATTTTCTGCATTCTTAACTTTATTATTAATGTTAAACAGCTGTTGTTTGAAAAGCCTTCCGTAATGTTAAGGTAGAGATCCATAGCTCGCTTTTTGCGCGTTATGCTTTACACGCGTTTCATCCTCTTGTTTCATTCTATACTTTGTTCGCGTTGAGTTACATGCACTGCTTTTCATGCGCCATTATATTTTTGTTTTGATCAGCTGTGTGCGTTTGTTTATAAATACTTATAAAGAAAAAATGGAGAGTGAAATCGTGTTTTTAAAAGAATTTGTGGAGTTAGTCGTAAAAGTAATGGATAACTAATATGCAAAATTTGTTACTGAGAAAAGTGTGGTGAAAAGTTAATTAGAATACATCGCATTAATGAAAATATTCACATATTTTATTAAACAAGTTTTTTTTTACTAAGAAATTTTTTTTATTGAAAAAAAGAAAAAAATTATCCACGGCAAAATAATATTTATCGATAACGTAAGTAATAAAGTATTATTTAACATCGTTAGAATTCAAGAACAGCTGACTTTCTTTCATGGTGCTTGTAACGCGTACAAAAGTAGAAAGTATACCTACTTTTTGCTTTGAACGCGCCTACGCGCGTTTGTTTACACACAAATCCATACATACCTATTTTGTTTTGATAGCTATGTAGTTCAGATAAACTGGTGATGAACTGCGATACAATTTAGGGAAGATACCAATTCTACGTGCTTCGCAAGTAGATTCATATTGAAGCAAGTTGCTTCGCTCATGATTGGAGCATGAATAGAGCGCAAAGTACGTATATTCCACTATACTACAATCCTGGGAAATTTTGCAGTGCTACCGTACTTTCAACGTAATTTAATAATAACTTTAATTAACCACTGAAAAATTAAATCGTATTTAAATACAACTTAATTTTAAATAAAAATTACCTAATTACGTACTTAAGTATTAAAGTTGAAAACTAGGGGTTATTATTGTTTAAAAATGGAACAGGACATAAATTAGATGTCTAATATAGGAGACCCTATAAAACTAAGAAAATACATTTAAGAAATGATGTAACCATAGTAGATAAGAAAACAAACAAATAGTTCATAAAAATAGGCTTAAGTTATATACTATTATATATAAAATTGTTATAAATAAATATCAAAACTTGTTAAAGAATGTCCATAAAACTATCGTTCTTACGAAAAATGGACGTGTAGCGTATTCTAAAAATCAATATTACCTACAGTATGTAGCAAGCATTTATAGTATACAACACATCAAATTGTATTAACAAGTACCAGCTAAAATAATTCAAGTCCAAAAATATTTCAAATGCCAGCCAAAAAATAACGGTGGTTGCATAAATCACTTGACAGAAAGACGTCGGATCGAGCTAAAAAATTAAGACCGCATATATGAGAGCAAACCTCATATTTTAGACAGCGCGTATATGTATAAGAATGAAATAAAAATCCCATAAATGCTGCGACCAGGCTAATGTTCACATTTATGTATGTGCTTAAACGTGTTTAGGCAAGTGTTTTAAAAAAGTTAATACAACCGTTCACACTACATTTTAGATATTTAAAGTTGACGCTTTGTCAGTATTTTTTTATTTGTTTTCTTATTTTTAAACAACAAATGTTTTTGCAAATAATTTAATACTTTTTAACTAATTACTTGTTAACCCAATAACTTTTCCACGTAGCGCCATGTAATAATAACACAAAGTTACCAGAGTTCTCAAAAAGCACTGAACATCCTCCATTTACGTGTTTAATGAAGCGTTTAATAGCGTTTCAACGCCTCATTCGTGTTTAAGAGCTTAAACACGTCGATTTTGAGATGTTTTACCGTATATTGGCTTGTCTTGTTAAACATCTCAAATTAAGTTTTTAAGATTTAAACACTTTCTTAAACACGCAAATGGAGTATGTTGAGTCCGTTTTTTGGTAACTCTGGCAACTTTGTGTTGTTACTAAATGGCGGCGCGTGAAAAATTATTCGGTAAACAAGTAATTAGTAAAAAAAATTCTCAATTATTTACAAAAACATTTGTAGTTTAAATGTAATAAACCAAATGTTTTTCGAACTTCATTTGTTTCTATATTTATGATTTGATCAGGCTAAACTTCGTATCGCTTTGTAAGCCAAATTACATGTGATAATTATTAACGAACAAATAACAAAGTTAGTTGTAAATATTCTGACAAACACATAGTTGAACGGAACAACTAGCTGTTTTCGAAGGCCACTAAACCTTCATCATCAGCGTTCTTTTGTGTTTAGTCCACTGTATGTGGTGTCAGTTGATGTGGATTTCTGCTTTATTTACTCAGCCATTATTGCAAATGGAATATGTGAATTATTTTGATTCATCGTATTACAATTTGCTTTTTTGTAATGAAAGCTCATTTTTACCATCTTTAAATTTACAACAGTCTTGCCATTGTCGTTTGTTCTTTACTAACTATGCACATGTTAGTTAATTTGCTTATTTCTTTTTCTACTGAAACTAAATAAAAATATACTTAAGTATCATTATTCACTGTACTTACCGGATATTCATCGTAGTTCGATTCAAGTAGATCACTTGCACTAAACATTTCTTCTGGCTGGCCTGAGGATCCGGCTATACCCTGCGTAAGTGTTCGCTTATCAACTGGTGAATATGCACGCGATTTAACTTGCGATAAGCGCTTGTTGTGTTGTTGAGAAATGTAAAAGCCAAATAATGGCTGCATTGTTTGAAAAATTAATAGAACTATTAAAGATTTCCCCACAGTTTTATAATGTGATAGTATCGCTTGATTCATTCTCTCCGAGATTTTTCTCTACTTCTATTTACCGTTTAAATGTCAGTGATTATGTACGTACAAGTAAATATATGTACATATAATGTAAATATTCTACTTTAAAAAATTTATATTATACAAATACATACATACATATGTACATATGTATGTACATCCGTTTTTATTTTTTATAAACTATTCTGATTGTAGACAAGTTTAACTCTAATCTGAAGAATTTGTACTGTATGTACTGCAGTTACTGCAGGGTCCCTTTATAGTTTACACACAACTAACTTCACCAACTGCTGAATAATCATGGAGGTAGTTATTATTATTATTACTGACCAATAAATACAATTATGTATGCATGTTATGATGTTTCATAATGTTACATTTCAATAAATTCTTTTTACCCATTAATACCTTTTCCATTGAAAATCCCCGCTATGATGCTCATATTTTTGTGTTTTTTACAATGAAATGCTTTATCGGTTGATGTTCTTGGTACTTTCGTTAGTTTTTTATTCATTCGAGTCTTTATTTACAACTCACAGAAGGAGAATGTTGTTTCAAAAACATACATATGTTCATACATACTAGAGGCCTGCGTAAGCAGTCTTGAAATGTAAATATGTCTTGTTTTTTAAATCTATTGTCGTCGCATGTATTAAACTAAACCAATAATAAATCCCTGTCGGAGAATGTGTGGTTGACCACAAAAATAATTAACTTATAGTTAACTTTTCTTATGGTACGGTCACACTTGGGTAAATATTTGCCCAAAAAACGTAACCCCTATATATTAATGAAGAAGACGTGTTTCAATTCAGAGACGTGTTTGCTAAGTCAAATAGTTTCCAATTATGTTGGATTTTATGACATTCTCTATTAGTTCTTTATGAAAGTGTTTAACTTAAGAAAGACGTGTCTGAATCAAAATGTTTTGCACTAATATTTATAGGTTACGTTTTTTTGGGCAAATGTTTGCTCAAGTGTGACCATAGCTTTAGACTGACTAAAAGCTAACTGCAATGTCATCCAGAACAAATCCAAAATTAATTCTTAAGTTACGTACGCAATCGAATTTGGTGAGAGCCAGCAAATTTATTCTCAGCTACATTAAAACTCATTTCAGTTTTATATTAACATTTTGCTGTTATTTTAGATGGTACCTTGGCTATCCAGCCAACGCGTTGAGCACACAACGTGTGATGATACAAGTTCGAGCCCCCAGAAAAAATTTTAAAAATTTACTGACTACTAGGTGATTTAAAAACCAACTTTTAGTTACTTGAAAAGCAATGCAGAGTGAGACAATTGACTACCAAGACAAGTGTCAGTCACCTAGGACATCACAATGTTAAAATAGTCGGTTGATTACATTGAAAAGTAATACAAGTGTCAGTCAGTACTAGTTGCGAAATAGTTAGCTTAAAGTTAGTTTAAGGTGAACGGAATTTCCGACAGGGATCGAAGCAAGATGGATGTCGCGAAGACTTCTTGTTCGTAACAAAAACTCAAAAGAAGTAATGTCTTCACCTTTGATGCGTGAAGGCTTGTTATTATGCATATTGTACGTTGTGTGTGTGTAAGATGTAGTAGATGGTAACCCTCTGGTCAGCCTAGAACCATATGTCTCTATGTCAACACTCTTTTCTCTAGCGACAATTGCACTAGTGGAAATGTAAACAACTTTCCTGTTATGCGCGAGTAGAGATACGTTAGAGACAACAGTTCTAGTTTATTTCTGGTGACATTGTCAATGAACGCGTCAATAGTTTGTTTTTCTTTCTTATTATGCTATGCAATAATGGTAGTAAAAGAATAGTGCTAAGATTTACTGGTGGATTTTCAATGACAAGCTAATGTTAAATGTCAATAGATGATTACATTGGCTAGGGTACACCTGGTCAGTTTTACTAATGATAATGTCACTAGTAAATCACTACAATTTTACTATTGACATCGAGCGAGGAAATATCGATATTGTAGACTAGAGCCCCTAAGATTTACTAGTGAATCTTTGGTGCCAATGTCTCCATGTGGTCCCAAAAAGCTAGTTAGTCAGTAGTGCTACAGTCTAGTGGTAGACTTTCTATGACAAGCTAATGTTAAATGTCAATATATGATTACATTGGCTGGGGTATACCTGGTCAGTAGTGCTACTGACAATGTCACTAGTAAATCACTCCATTTTCACTATTCACATTTTCTGCAGGGAAGCTATTATGTTGTTTTTAAGGGTTTTTAAGAGAAGCGCACACATCTAATGTCAATGCATGTATGCGTTTGTATGTGCGCAGAAAAATAAAAGAGCATACACAACTCGTGTGTGTATACACGCATGCATGACGTTTGTATATGCGCCCATGCGTAGGAAGAAGCAAGCATCACAAATTCTTTCTTCACGAAGTATTTGCTTCTTTTTTTTTCTTTTACACATACAATAACTGAAGCAAATGTTTTGCAAACAGTGTTGTTAAGCATTTGTCTTAGAAGACTTCGCAGCAGTAAAGCATTTGAAAAATCCCTCATGTCTTAAAATTTATTGTGAGTGGTCTTTTGCAGGGGTCTAATACATATGTACTTATAACAAATTTTACATTTTCCATACTGTTAAGTATACGAACAGCATTCGCCACAAATAAAAAACCACTTACACAAATCACACAGCCAACACAAACAATTTCGACAAGCTTTCCCATTGTCTTTATTCGCCTTGCTAACATATGTACATACATACAATGTATGTACATATATGTAAATACATACACACTTATATGTACATATGTAAGTGAATTTACATAAGTCCCCGCCCATACATTTGCTGCAAAGCTTTTGAGTTTGTAGATGACGGGGGAATGAGGAATGGAAAAGAGTACTTTGTTTCATGTACATGTAGTTATTGTTGAGTACGTCATTCTCTTCTCATTCTCATGAGAAATATAGAAGAAAATGTATTAAGCTGCAAAACAAAAACTTCACTGTGTGGACACTAGAAGTGTGCAGAAACTATGAAAAGTTGCACAGTATTGTATTTTTTTCAAGAGCGAATATTGTTTGTAGTGGTGATCTTAATTGAGTGTGAAACAAAAATAGAGAACAAGGAAACGAAAAACACACAAAACCACTGTACAATAGTTGAATAGACAGTTGTGTCAAGTGTGCAATATTTTTATTGAATACTTCATAGTGCACCATACTTCATTTCTCAAACTCAAAATTTTATAAAATAATAATTGATAATAAAACGTTTTACTTTTATATCCATTGTGAAAGATATTATTTTTATAGATATTTTATTTTTTAGTCTTTAAATCAATAAATTATAAAACATAGAACAATATCGCATGCGAACTAACACGCTCAAACAATCTACGTTGTTTGTTTTTTCTTTTACACATACACATATTTTTACACTTGTGTGCTCATTTTACAATTGGCATTCGGTGTGCACTAGTGAAATATGCTTAGACACTACAATAACTAATGCCCTCGCTTGGCATATAAACAAATGCTGTTGCATGCTTTTGATACAATTGAGTACCAGTTTCAGTGTTCTCATAAAATCAAGAGCACTAAAAAGAGACTATTTATAACCCAAACGCGCTATTCCCCTTCGCAAAACGCGCTAGATCGCTATGTTACAGCATTGCCAACTATTTATAGCGAGAACGCGCTATTTTCCTACGCGCTAAATTCAATTTTAATAAAATTCGATGTATGTACATGTGTATTAGTAAATACAATTGATTTTTATTAGCTCTTTTCAGACTTTATAATATTGTTTCACTAAAATCATTTAATACAGAATCAGAATTACCTTCCAAGTAATCGAAATCCTTAGTTTTTATTTTATTTGTCAAACTTTGTAACAACTTACATATATAAATTGTCGAATATTTTTGCGATTCAAATGCTTTTTGTACTTCAGCTATAATAGATGCTTAATAAGTTATATAAATTTTTTTGGTCACGAGTACGAGTACATATTTTTAGTTGTGAAATTTCAAAATATTTGCCATTTCAAGAGAATTTTATTTGCGACACCTGAATCATTTAAAAATTTTATTAGTTTTGACTACTTTAAAAATTGTTAAATTTATGCAAAAAAAGTAAAAAAAAAATATTGAACTGAAATGATGACGCGCTAATTTAGCGCTTTTTTTTAGTAAACGTGCTAGGATGAAAAAAAGCGCGTTTGGCATAGTTAAAACGCGCTAAATCTAGCGCGAAACGCGCTAAATTGGCATTGCTGATGTACACCATGAAGATTAAGCAAGCAAACAACTTTTGCTTAGTTCTAGTGGACACGAAATCTAAATTTTTTCGCAGCAAATGTTTCACTGTATGGACGTTTATGAAACAAAAACCATAAAATTATATGCTTATGAGGAAATGAACTTTAACTGAAATTTCTAGTCTATTAGTTAAAACTAGTATACATATATCAAACGGACGACACAATCGTCCGTATTCTAGATGTAAATAATTTTATTACGATCATATGCAACCATAATTAAATAATACATGCAATTAAATAAACAACCAAAATCCCTTTAACTAAGCTAATTCAATTTATTGGACTTTCCTAAGTATTTTGGCTTTCATACAATGACAACCGTGAAGGAAGCTTGGGGTTAAGTGTCCCCAAGTCATCACTTTTGTCGACTATCAAGTAACAGGCGTCGAATAGTCACATCAGTGAACTTACAACTCCTCACGTAAAAACACCAATTTCGGATTATGACATACGTGGACGTACCGAAAACTCATTCAGCTTATACGATTGACGTATCGCTTAATTTGTTTTACGATTGTCGATACGATCACGGATGTGACGATTTGAGGCCAGTGGCTTAACTCCCGCATTCGATTACGAGCGAGTTACTACTCCAACGTGCGAGTTTTTAACTTTTGAGATTTTCTCATTCGATTTCGATAACGAGCAGCCATTTGAATGCAACCGTCCGTGTTTTTACTCGCAGGCAAAAAGGCATTCGAAATAACGTTTAACATAGAAAACGTGAAGCAAAAGAATATGTAACTTCAATATTTTACTTACTTATTTATATCTGTATGTACTATATAGTATGTCTGTATGTATGTACATATGGACATACATATGTAAGTAAAAAATAAAACAAATATAAAGAATTTAGAGTTGACTTTAAATATAACAAAACACACTATTGGCAAAAAATGTTTTGCCCAACAGTTGTCAGAGAAAGAAAAAAATCAACCAACTCTGGGAGCATGTAAATAAAAAATTAACTGCTTCTGGTCAACCAATAAAAGAATCGGAAATGTGGCTGGTGCTCTATTCTCTAAATTTATACTAGTTAATTATTATTAAGTTATTAATTAAATAAAAACTGAAATATCATAATCATCTAGTTTGTTTTTTGCATATACATACGTGTGTATGTACGTACATACATACCCTGCAGTCGGCGTAATTAGCGAATGTCTAGCTATTTCGTTAACTACAAATCGTTACCATTTACTACCAGCCTAACTACTAGCCATGCACACGACTGACGATGTTAACATGGGGATGACATTGACGGTAGTCAATTGCCACCATCTGCATAACCCTTCGTCAGTGATTTCGCTAATGAATACAACTAATTTTTCTATTAATAAAATAATTAATTATTCACGCTTATCGGGAATAAAAGGCGCCAATTTTTTGCACGTGAAATATTTTCCGTGAACAAAAAATGGTGGTCAAAATTAAAGAATAGTATACTAGCACAACAACAACGCAAACATTGGCGATCACAATTTTAGGGAAAGGGAACATATTTCACGTGAACTTCTATTCCCGATAATGCTGATTAATACATTTTTTAATTATTTGTTCTTTTTCTTTTTATGCAACGTTTTAATTGACTTCTGCTGCTCATTTTAACTTTCTAAAAGAAAAGCACTTTTTTCAATAAAAATTACACGTTCACTGACCACGAACTTCCAATTGTAACTGACGCCAACATAAAATTAAAATACTTACATATGTACTTAAAATAATTTTTTTCTTGTTGATTTTATTTGGAATAACAGCACAGTTTTTTCCACTTGAAAAAAATTTTTGAGGTTAAAGGCATTAACATATCCATGACTGAGAGAGTCAAAAGGCGATTTGTTGCATTACTTATGGCTACTGTAGTAGGTAGTAGATTTTGTCAATTTCTACTTTTAAATTGAAGGGTATGTTTTTGCATACATACATACACAAAAACACATGTTTTTGATAACAATTTATTCAGTGTTGTGAAATGAATTTATTTGCATTTTTTCAGAAAAATATATTCGATTCGGTTGGTTGGGTAAAAAAAAATAACCAAAAATATTTTTTTTCCAGTTAAACATCTTTAATGTTTTAGGACTGCTACGTTCAAACAGACATACTCTGATATTTGCATTCAAAGAGCAACCAGCTTTGAAAGCTCTTGAATTTGCTCTTGTTTCTTTGCAAAGTAAGAGCAAGCATAGTTGGCTGTTGTGTTGTTGTTGTGGTTGTTGTGCTCTCGTCGATGTGAAAGCACAAAAGCTCTTTTGTAAAGCGGGTATCAGACACAACAATATTCAGCTTCAATATATATGTTTGTGTGCGTTTGTTTACAAAAAATAGTCACACTTATACTATTGCTGTGAATATTTTTGTAAACAAGCCCACACAACTACAAGGTGGTCCAAAAGAAATCATCCGATTATGTTTGGGTATAATTTTTTTTATGTAAAAAAATGTTTTTTGGTTTTCTTTATTGAAGAAGATGATATCGGCCAAATTGGCGACGTCACAATTGATTGCTCGTTTTATGGCATTTTTCATCACTTCGGGCGACAAATTCTCGCACTCGTGTCGAATGTTGTCCTTGAGAGCTTTCAGGGTCTCGGGCTTGTTCACGTAAACACGGAACTTCAAAAAACCCCACAAAAAAAGTCAAAGCCAAAACGAGAGATGAGCCGACCCGGGAACGCCACGACACGATTATTCCGCATTCTTGGGGAGTGTATCGCTCCATGGCTTGTTCACTACTATTCTACATCTGTCTAGTTCACAAATGTCAAAACAGATTTTACATTGGCCGCCATTTGCAAAAATAAGAGCATCTTTCAATAAGGAGATTTCTTTTGGCGCACCTTGTACATATATTGAAGCTGAGTATTGACGTGTCTGGTACCCGCTTAAAAGTTTGCACATTGTGCATATGGCCTGGACGTAGCTGGTTTAGGACGTTCTTTACTCAAGATTTTTTATATTTGTTCAATGCATAAACGAAAGTTAGCCACGTTGCTTATTATGCTCTCAGTACAGTTATGTTTGAAATCGATGGTCTTTCTGTAAATCGAGATAAAAATAAAATTTATCGCTAAAGAGCAGTCATAACTATATATAAAATAAATAAATAAATAAATTTCATTTCCTTGAAACCATTCCTATTTGCTGAAAAATATCTATAAAATTCTTTAGGAATAAACCGTTTACTTAATCGCGATATATACCACTTGCAATGGGACGTTCAAATTGAGACACTAAACATTTTTGCAACACCAAAGATTATTAAATACGAGAAAATATAAAACAAGTTAGTTTACTTGGTATGGATTTTTTGGTATTGTATTAACGCGATGTCAATGTTGACAACTGGAATAGGAGTGTATGTAAAATATTTCTTAAATACAGAGTGTAGAATAAAATATTCAACTATTGCTAATATTGAAAACAAAGGATTTGAAGTAAGTTCTTTAGTCGAAAAATACCGAGAGGTCACTTGCTAAATATTGCACTAGAACAAAAAATTAAAATTTTTTCACTATACAAATATGTATGTATGTACTTATGTATGTATCTGTATACTACATATATGTACGTACGTTGGTGAAGGGTATATACGATTCGGCGCAGGCGAATATAGCATTCTTACTTGTTGTATTTGCAATTTAATTGACTCTCAGCGTCTCATACGACAATTCTCAATACTTGTAAGGGGTTGATCAGTGATGTTAAATGTGGCACACTTGTGCCATTTTTGACACTTTGGATATTAGATGGCAGAAAGACACAAGGAAAACGGCATATTTGTTAACTTCTTTTTTTGACGAAAATCGATTATCTGCGATCATAACTAATCGATTTTCGTCAAAAAATGAAGCTCCAAAATTATGTTGCTTAATCTTTTTGAAGCTTATGGTTCTCATTAGTTTGGAAACTTTTCTTATTCCAATAATAAGTATTGTAACGACGTTTTCTTTTGCTGGGGTAAACTCACCAGTGTCCAGGATCGTGTCACAAATTAATTATTTGTTTTTGGATCTTGAGAAAGGATAATACACACACTTTTTCTTATAGTTATTTTATTTATTAAAATAATAACTCTTATGCCTACTTAAATTTAATTAAATAATAAATATACGCAAATCTTTTATAGTTCCTTACTGGAAATAAATCTTTGCTGGCTTCATATACAACTAGCGTAGTAAGGCAGTCTACTTTACTAGAAGCCACAAATTGTACTCAGCTTGCTCCTACTTCCACCATTTGTTTACTACCGCGGTATAACCACAGTAGTAAACATCTACCAGTTCCTCGCTAGAACTTTCCTCCACTAGATTTACTAATAGCTTATCACCGTGGTATAACCTCCGTGATAAACCACCCTCTAATTCCTACACTGGAATTCTCCTACCATTTATTTGCTACCGCGGTATAACCACCGTAGTTAATCTCTATTAATGGTTTATCACTGTGGTATAACCTCCGTGATAAACCAATGGAAAGAGTAGATAGATAATAGTGAACTCAAAAAAACTGTCTCTTTCTAACACTATATTTATCTCTTTCTATATTTGTCTGTTGTGTAAGGTCATGTTTTGTGACGTCACATATGAGTATGGATGTGTGTAATTGAGAAAGAGGGGGTATTGACTTTTATATTTTGTTGTATTTGAGAGATGGAGGTGTTGCCTTATAATTTCTGATATCCCATCGTCAGGGATTTGCTATTAATAAATATTATGATCATAGAAATTTGGTTCTCCAGTTTAATAAATGTCCCATCATAAGGGATTTAGAGGTTCGCCATTGCCTGCCTATCAATAATATTGTAATCATAGAAATTTGTTTTCTACAGTTACATACTCACTTAATAAAAATTAATGTAGTGTGCATGTGTGTAGTTTTTTATTGTTGGGTAAATGTATGTGTGCTCGTATCAGAGGGGTTGGTTCTGCAGTTGGGATACATGCTTGCTCTCCTACTACAAAAAATAATGTAGTGGGTGTGTACATTTTTAAGGTTGGATCTATGTGTGCTCGTATCGGAGAGGTATAGATATAGTGTTAGAAAGAGATAGATTTTGCGGGACACTTATCAATAATTGATAGCCCTTAGTTGTATGTGTACATATTTCTTATTTTTAATATTCTATGTATGGATGTATGCATGGGGATGCTAGAGAGAGATAATTTTTTCTCGTCCTGTAATAGATGCTCCCCCAGAAAAAATTTATATGCAGCTGTATTACTCGATCTACATACTTAGTCCCCGTTTACATTACGCAAGACTTATTGCTAAGCTTATCACTTTTTCTTCTTTGAACTTTCATCGGCGCTCTCACAAAACAATTTTATATTTGAGCTCATATTTTTTATACATAGTTTTGTGTACGCCTGCGAGTTTTTTAAACATTATGAATGAGTAAGCAAAACGTATTGATAGTATATGCATAGTGTGAACTGGGACTTCTATTATTTGTTCTTTATTTTTTATATTTTGTGCTTGTGTGGTT
This sequence comes from Nowickia ferox, assembly GCA_936439885.1. Classification (NCBI taxonomy): domain Eukaryota; kingdom Metazoa; phylum Arthropoda; class Insecta; order Diptera; family Tachinidae; genus Nowickia; species Nowickia ferox. Next base: position 45,546,009 of record OW387026.1, read on the forward strand.
AGTTTTTAGTGTTTGATCTAGTTGAACTGCCCCTCTAATCAGCCTAGAGCCATATGTCTCTATGCCAACACTCTTTTCTATAGCGACAATTACACTAGTTGAAATGTCGACAACTTTCCTTTAATGCACGAGTAAAGATACGTTAGATACATTGTCAATGAACGCGTCAATAGTTTGGTTTTCTTTTTTATTATGTTGTGCAATACTGTTAAAATACACATGTCTGTATGTGTTTAACTTTGTTGCCCTAACATTATGAAATTGTAGATGAGGGTCACTAAAATGTACTACTGAATCTTTGGTACCAATGTCTCTCTATTATAGTAAAAGAATAGAGCTAAGGTCTAATGGTGGATTTTTAATGACAACCCTGTAGAAAATGCGAATAGTGAAAATGTAGCGATTTACTAGTGACATTTTCAGTAGTACTACTGACCAGGTGTACCCCAGCCAATGTAATTGCCTATTGACATTTAACATTAGCTTGTCATTGAAAATCTACCACTAGACTGTAGCACTACTGACCAAGTAGTTTTTTTTGGACCATATGGAGACATTTCAACCAAAGGTTCTAATAAAGGTGCATGCATCAATATCGAGAATGATGATATTTATTGTTTCTAATGGTGCTTAGTTGCTGCATTATATCAAGATGATATGCTAAGTGCTTCAGAAACAAAACTCCACTACTCGTATAACATAGAAAATATAAGAAGTGAAAGGATTTTTTTTAGGGGGCATAGAAATCAACTTTGAAGGATTAGATTTTCCACTTCCTTTAAAACAACTAAAAAAGTTTGAAGAGCAGAATGATATTAGTTTAAACGTTTTTGGACATAATGAATCATCACTAATAGGACCATATTATGTCACTAGTAGAGAAAAAGAAAATCATATAAACTTACTTTTGTTCAGTTCAAATGAAAATTACCACTATGTGTATATCAGAGATATTTCAAATAAGTCTTTTCTAATAATCATAATAATTTTTTTATTTTCAAAGTATACAAATTTTTTTTTATATCATCTATATATATTTCAATTTTAGACTTTTACGATCCAATTACATCACACGCATGTAAAATATTTCTTTATAAAACTTGTTTATACCATACTAGTAGTATAAATGTGAGGCTTTGCGATCAAGGATCCCATAAATTTTTGGGATCATGCCTACGCTACAGTCGGTATTTTAAGTTAGTTGATCGGTACGCTACACAAAGAGAGTGTAGTGTTGTTTCCATCCCTGGAAAAAGTGTATTTATTGTAAATTGTGTATTTGTGGTTTTTATATTTTAATAATATTTCTTGGCGCGTTAAGATTTGTGGTTTTATAATTTCTTTGTAGTCGCTTCGTCCGTGGGTGGTTAAGTTAATTGTTTGAAATAATTTTCTTAATATGTTAAAAAAATGTTTAATTGTTGGCGCGTCTAGATTTGTGGTGTAAAATGTATGAAATATTTAGTTTAGTGCTTTTAGTTAGAAGAAAAAAATTTAATAGAAAAAGGTATATTGAAACTTGTTTGTGGTTCTGCAAATATTTGAAAAATATAGTTTTGATGACGAATTTTTTCAATGTATGAAATATTTAGAAAAGGTATATTTAAACTTGTTTGTGGTTCTGCAATTATTGAAAAAAATATAGTTTTGATGACGAATTTTTTCAATGTATGAAATATTTAGAAAAGGTATATTTAAACTTGTTTGTGGTTCTGCGATTATTGAAAAAATATAGTTTTGATGACGAATTTTTTCAATGTATGAAATATTTAGTTTTAGTTAGAAGAAAAAAATGTAATAGAAAAAGGTATATTTAAACTTGTTTGTGGTTCTGCAATTATTGTAAAAATATATATAAATGCATCATCATTACCATTCATCACCACCACCAACAGCACTATCGATCTCACATCGCATAGTGTAATGGGAAGTGATGATGATGATGATGATGTTAATGATATTGATTATCAAGTAGAGGAGGAAGAGGGAGAGGAAGATTTGTAAAAATATAATAAAATAACAATAAAATAATAAAATTGTGTTTTTATTTCTTTTTTCAGATTTAATTATCAAAAAATAATAATAAATAAAAAACAATTAATATAAAATATAAAATTATGTTTTTATTTAAAGCTTTATTAGGAATTTCTTTATTTCAGATTAAAAAGATGCTTATAAAGTGTAAAAAGTTTTTGTGTTAACAAATATTGATTATAAAATGTTGTACATCGACATATGTTGTAACATTGCACATAAGCATTTTGACAATCAAATTTATGAATAACATTGTTATTATCCTTAAAAAATAGGTTGTTTATATTACTATTAATACTAGTATACATTCGTAATTCATTTATAACCTTAAGAAATAAAATTACATGTTGTTTATCGATTTGGTTATAATATATTAGTAATAGATTCTCCAACTCGACAGATGTTAACATTTTTTAAAGATAAATATTAGCTGTAATGTGGTCTGTGCAGAGTGTAGTGAAAAACTAAATATAATCATAAATTTTTAAATGAAGTTATTTAATATGTTTTTCTTTATTTAAATAAAAGTTAATGAAATTTCTAAATAAAATTACATTTTTCTCAGCACATGTTTGATTAGAATTGATATTATTATGATTTTTACAAGCATTTATATCAACATTATTTTTATATAAAGTTTTTATATTTAAACAATTCAAATCATCTAAATTAATTATAAATATTTCCATTTGTTCCTCTCTAAGTAGCTCTTTTAACCATCTTAATTTTTCCAATCCTTTCACATATACAGCAGGATATTCAACATTCTTTTCTTTATAATTTTCTAAAATATTCATTAAGTATTTTAACATCTCTTTTAATGTAGAATCGTCATTATTCCAATTTAATCCATGTAAATTATTATATAACCAATTATTGGTAGTCCTTTCCTTAATTGATAATTTGTAATATTTTAATTGTGGCGGTGGTTCAAGTAGAAAAGATTGAATTTTATAATTAGTGTCTGAAATGCTGACTTCTTTTGCATACAATTTATTGTTAACGTAAAATCCTTGTATATCTATGACAATAAACGTATCTTGCTGCTGCATTGTCCCTGACAAAACTGATAGAAGAAAACTCAAACGTGTTGTCTATATAGTTTTTATTCTTATTAATATCAATGTGTTACTTATATGCATACATATATGTATATATCATAGTTCAAAAATAAAATTAAAATAATCTCCACTAGTAGTCTTCCTTAAATAGTAATTACCAGTTGACAGATCCATCATAACATCTTCCGGCAGAGCACTGTATTTGTTAGGTAGAAATATCACATGTTTTTCCAGCTCTAACATCATCTTTAAGCCAAATTTTGTAGTTTTCTTCGTGCAGTTGAGGATCCTAATTTTTTCATCAACAGGTATTTTTTTTAAGGATAAAATTTCCTTTTCAGATTTCCTTTCTCCAATTTCATTAAGGATATTTAATGTTTTACTAATTTTTTACTTTTTATTATTTTTGTTTTTTGAAAGAATGAAATTTAGTTATTTATTGTGAATTTTTCAAAGGCAACTGTAGATGGTTTTTGTGTGGAACCAGCTATTTAAACTATAATTTATGAAGAAAAGGTTTTAAAAATGGCGGATGTTAATATAAAATGTTTCTTTTATAATTAAATATTTATGGTTTTGGAATTTACAGCTTACGTAAATGTAACAAATTCTATACCGATATTTTTATAATTAAATATTTGTGGTTTTGGAATGCAAAAAAAAATTATATAAAAAAAAATTATATTTGTGGGTTGAGATTAGAATTTTTTCAGATATCGTAAGTGTAGCAACTGTACATCGACATGAAATATATATATATATATATATATATATATATATATTATATATTTGTTGCGGTTTGTGTTTGAAATCTACAGATTAAGTAAATATAGGAATATAATTAAATAATTGTGTGTGTGTGTGATTGTTGTCTTGATAAAAAGTATAAATCTTATCCTCTAAATTATTACTCCCTCATCGACAAGTAAGAGTTTAAATACAACAACTATTAGGCTAGATCATCATTCTTATTTCAAACACTTTTCTATAACAATCACTTCGGGTAAATAAAAATATTTCAAAAAAATGACTAAATTTATTTGTGAATTTTGTAAGAAAGAGTTCACTATGAGTACAAATTTAAGGAGACATATCAGATTGTATCACCAAGGACCTTCCTCATCGTTTAAGTGTACAACCTGCAAAAGACATTTCTCAGATAGAGAGGAATGGCACCGACACACACACACACACTGAGACAGAAGGTAATAACAATTGTGAAAATATTAATATTTTTTGTGATGATTGTGAAAAAGTTATTCCAAGAAAAAATTGGTCTTATCATAAAAGAACAAATGAGCATAAAATTAATTGTTCTAAGAGATCAGATAAAGATGATGATGATAATTTAAAATGTATAAAATCTTCATTCAGCAATCGTATCGTATCGTATTTAATTGAAAATGAGAATAAAAATGATTTAATACCTGAGAGTTTTCTAGCTTCAATCAGAGAAAAGGTGATAAGATTATTATGTAATAACATACAAAAACATGGCAACATAAAATTCAACATTGAGTTGTTCGCTGAATACATATTGATAAAGGAAGATGATGATTCATCTATGATTGATATAAAGTCTCATCAGACTAAAATGACTATTCTTGAAATGTATTCAACAACAGAACATATCCTTGATATTTACAATGAACAATGTGATGTTATAGTGAAAAAGATGAGCGAATTCCAGGAGCGAGATAGTGGTTGGACATTGATTCAAATTATGCATTTGGAGGTGAATATAAACCAATACAAGTGTATAAAAGGCTCGAACTATATTCCACTACCACGCTCAATACTGAGGAAGTTTGCCTGTATTAATGTTCAAAATAACGATGAGTATTGTTTTAAATGGGCACTAATATCAGCATTGAATCCAGTTGATTTAAATTCAAATAGATGCACATCATACAAAATAACAAATATTGAAGATGAAGTAATTGTGTTGGAAAACGGGATTGTTTTAAACTTTAAAAACTTGAATTTTCCACTTCCGATTAATAGAATCAAAATCTTTGAAGCCAATAACAGTGATATTAGTATTAACGTGTTAGGTCTAGATGAGGATAATAATGTAATCGGTCCATATTATTTCACACAAAAGGAAAAATTCAATCATATCAACTTGTTGCTGCTTGAAGACGATGAAAAATCACATTATATATGGATTAAAAATATGTCAAGGTAAATACATATATTAGACTTTTTTTGTCAAAAAGTCTACTAATTAATTTTTTCATTTATATTTGTCTTTTAACAGAATAATTAAAAGTCAATTAACACACCATAAGCGAAAATCGTATATATGCAATAGTTGTCTAATACATTTTCATGAGGAATCATCGCTGATCAAACATAAAAAAGAATGTAATAGGCTAGTGACGAAAATGCCCACCTTAGAAAACAGTAAGCTTAGTTTTAAGAATTTTAAAAAGCAAATGAATATGCCTTTTGACTGCTATGCTGATTTCGAGTGTATACTCGAATCAGTTAATATACAAAATTCGTCTAATGTAAAATCAGTACAAAAACATATTCCATTTGCTTATAGCTATTACATTAAGTGTTCTTATAATTCAGATTTAGATATTTTTAGAATTTACAGTGGTGTTGATGCACCACAACATTTTTTCAAAAGTTTAGTTCATGATATTTTATCTATTTACACTAGGCATCTGAGTGTTGTTAAACCAATGAACCCCTTAACACCCCTTCAACAGATGCAACATTATGAATGTAAGACTTGTCATATTTGTTTTAGACCTTTAACTAATGAGAATAAAGTAGCTTATCATTGTCATCTAACTGGTCAATATAGGGGTGCAGCCCATAACCAGTGTAACTTAGAATTTCAAATTTCATCCCTATATTTTTTCATAATCTCTCGGCATATGATTGTCATCTGTTTGTAAGAGAGCTTTCAACAATTGAAGGTGATATAAATATAATACCTTCAAAAAAGGAGATCTATGTATTCATATCAAAGAGAATTACAGTCAATGAAAAAGCTACATTTGAGTTACGTTTTCTCGATTCATTTAGGTTTATGCCATCGAGTATATCAAAGCTAGTCAGTTATTTGTCCGATAGTGATTTATCGACAGTAAAGTCAAGCTATCCAAATCCTGAAGAATTCAATTTGATGAGACGTAAGGGTGTCTTTCCGTACGACTATTTAGATTCAATTAATCGACTTGATGAAATTCAATTACCACCTCGTTCCGAATTCTTCAATAAATTAAGTAATGATTCATGTAGTGTAGAGGATTATGAACATGCGCAAAAAGTATGGTCAACATTTAAGTGTGTAACATTAAAGGATTATTTGCTTTTATACCTAAAAGTAGATATTCTTTTACTTTGTGACATATTTGAAAATTTCCGTAAAGTTTGTGTAAGCATATATAATTTAGATCCATGTCAATATTATACCACTCCATGTCTATCCTGGGATGCAATGTTAAAAACAACCGAAATAGAATTAGAGTTGTTGACAGATATTAATATCTACAATTTTGTTCTTCGAGGTATAAGAGGTGGTATTGTACAGTGTTCTAATCGACATTCATTAGCTAATAATAAATATATTAGTGATTATGATTCTAGCAAAGAATCAAATTATCTAATATATTTAGATGTTAATAACTTGTAGGGTTATGCAATGTCACAATACCTGCCCTATAAAAATTTCAAATGGGTTGAGAATTGTGAAAATTTCAACGTTAATAATATAGCAGAAGATTCGCCATTTGGATATATATTAGAAGTGGACCTAGAATATCCATCTATGCTGCATGACTATCATAATGATTTACCATTTTGTTCTGAAATTAAGAAAATCGAAAGCATGAAACAAAAGAAACTAATAACTGATCTAAATAATAAAACCAACTACATAATACATTATCGTAATTTGCAGCAGTGTATACAACATGGACTAATTAAAGAAAATACATAGAATTCTTCAATTTAATCAATCGGATTGGTTAAAAAAATATATTGATTTAAATAATCATCATAGGACTCTGGCTAAAAATTCATTTGAACAAAATTTTTTTAAATTGTTAAATAATGCGGTATATGGAAAGACTATGAAAAACGTCAACAAAAGGAAAGATATTAAAATAGTATGTCAATGGGAGAGTAGGGGTAAACGTTTAGGAGCTAGGGCTCTTATAGCTAAATCAAATTTCCATAGTTCACTTCAGATTCATGAAAATATGCATGTCATTGAAATGAATAGAATTAAATCTGAGTACAATAAACCCATTTATATTGGATTTTCTGTTTTAGAAATATCCAAATGGAAAATGTATAATTTCCACTATGATTACATAAAACCAAAATATCGTGAAAACATAAAACTCAATTATAAGGATACTGAGTACAGTGATATTAAAAGCGATATAAATACGCATTTTGATACGTCTGCATATCCGATAGATAATGTCTACAATATTCCACTTCTCAATAAGAAAGTTTTAGGCATGATGAAGGATGAGCGTAATGGTAAAGTTATTAAAGAATTCATTGGTTTAAGAGCCAAAATGTACTCAGTTAAAAAAGATGGAGAAGAAAAAGAAATTAAAAAAATTAAAGGGGTTAAGCAGTGCGTTACTAGCAAATTAAGTATAGATGATTTTAGAAAATGTTTGCTAGATAAAAAATTATATTATGATTCCATGTATGTGTTTAGATCTAAGGTTCACCACATTTATACTCAACATATTAGAAAATTAACGTTAAGCTAAATAGATGATAAGAGATATATAAGAGATAATGGTATTAATACTTATGCATGGGGACATTATAGAATACCATCATCAAATTTAAGTTTGTATAGTGATATTATGCGAAATGATCATGATGATGAAATTTTCCTAGATGTAAATATAGATTAAGTATAGTTAATAAGAATTTATAATTGTAAATGAATTAATAAAGAAAAAATAATAATAAAAAATAAAGCAATAATTTTTTCTTTTTTATTTTAAATTATATTTATTGTATAGAAATCTTAAACAAAAGTGTCCACAATTAAATGTATTAAATTTTTGTTTGCGTTCGCAATTATATGCAATAGGTAATTTTAAATAGTTGATGATTTCAAGTGGTGGTTGCAAGTTTCCAAAGCTATCAAAGTATTCTTTATAATCATGATTTTTATAATATGCTACCCAATGTGTTCCAGCGCCGTTTGTATCATCCAAATTAACGACACCAAATTCTTGTTCTAATGGTCTTTTAGGTAAAGAATCACGCATGAAAACACCTCTAAAATATTTAAGACGTTTACCATATTTTCTTATATCTATATCCGTTGGTGGACGATTGGGTAGATTTTTTAAGTTTTTTGGGTATGGACTATAGTACAATCCGTAACCAGTCTTATACGATTGTAGAAAGAGACTTTTTCCCATAGCAATTGCTTCCATATGTTTATTGTGACGAGTAGCTTCTGCTAGTTCTTCCTTCCCATTTTTAATGTTATTTATAGCTTTCACTATAGCTGATCCACCTGTAGCTAAGCTGCCCAATGCAGATAATGCTGTCAAGACAGGAACTAATGGGAGAAAACCTCCAACTTTTGGCAATGGAATCACTCTTGGCACACGTATATTAGATCTCCTTTCACCCTTGAAATTTGTGTGAACAGCTTTCTTTGCAATTTTAACAGCATCATATAGGTTATTAGGATTTTCTTTTTTCAAAAGTTTCAGTGTATTCTTGATGGTGCTCGAAAATAATTTCTTATTACATGACTTTGGACTCTTTCTCTTATCATTTATCTTCGATTTACGTCTTTTAGTCCTTGATGTTTGCTTCATACCTAATCCAAATTTAACTTTTGTCTTCATTGCGTTCGTAACAAACCAAGCATTTGCTCGTTCTCTTAAATCACTATCTTTAGCTTTTACTCGTTGCCAAGCTTTTTCCGCTAATATTTGATCAGCTTTATGTCTTTCACTTAAATCTTGTGATTGTGAGTATGCAATATCGTGTTCTCTGCATGCAGAATCTAATAAATTTATTCCCTTATCTCCTCTTGCTAGACGTTCTTTAAGTTTTGTACCAGGTCCACAAAATTGATATCCGGGTAAATGTAATTCAAAGGGTAGTTTGTTTATTATCGTGTTTACCAAACCACTTCCTGTTATAGACTGTTGTCTACTTTTGTGTTGAAAGTAATTTATAGCCATTCTTTGTTCACAAATATTGTACGATTAAGATATAAATGAAAATGTTTATTTCTTATATAGTATAAAAGATAATTTTCAACAAAGGATCACATTAATAATCAAAATGCGTTTACTTAGACAAGACAAACAAATTGTAATTAGAAATGCTGATAGCGAAGAGGAAAAAATGCATAAAACTCGACATAGTACTCTAGTACCAAATTCAATACGAGCTTTAATTGTAGGACCATCAAATTGCGGTAAGACTAATCTTATGTTAAGTCTTATAGAGAGTCCTAATGGTCTTTGTTTTAAAAACATATACATATATTCAAAGTCGTTATATCAACCAAAATATTGTTATCTTAAGAGATTGATTGAGCCAATCAAAGGCCTAAAACTATTTACTTTTTCGGAAAATGAAAAAGTTTTGAGTCCAGAAAAAGCGAATCAACATTCTATAATAATATTCGATGACGTAATTTGTGGTAAACAAAACACCATAAGAGATTATTTTTGCATGGGTAGACATAAAAATGTGGATTGTTTCTACTTGTGTCAAACATACACGAAAATTCCTAAGCATTTGATACGTGACAATGCAAATATGATTGTTGCATTTAAACAAGATGAAATGAATTTACGTCGTATTTACATTGATCATGTCATCGGTGATATGTCATTTAATGAATTTACAAAGATTTGTAGTGAATGTTGGAAAGACAAATATGGTTTTCTGGTCATAAGTAAGGATGATACAATTATCAAAGGTCGTTATAGAAAGGGTTTCGATAATTTTATTCAATTGTAAAGTGATAACAGATATAAAGCTGATCGATAGCTCATCAGAAGCAGCATAAAAGCTGTTCGATAGGAGTTCAGAACCAGTTCGATAGCAGTTGGATAGTAGTTCGATAACAATTCGATAGCTCTTTGGAAGTTGACAAAAGCATAATCATGAATAAAAAACTTATGAAAGAACTTATAAATACTAGAACAGTATTAAAAGAAAAACTAAAAAAATAAAATTAAATGAAATCGTTAAAGTTAATATGTTGGAGGATACCTTTAAACCTATAACAAAACCATTAAAAAATATAATAAGTAAACTGGATAATGTACAAGTATTTAAATCAAACAATAAAAAAGTAAAACCGTCATCATCATCATCATCATCATCAGCATCATCATCATCAGATATTGCAATGGATTATGATAATAGTTATAATAAATCTGTATCAGATAATATAATAGATTATGAAAATAGATATGATAAAACTGATTTCATCGGTATTAATAACGATAATGATTATGTCAATCCAAAAAAAGATATGTTAGTAACTTCAACACCAATAAAGAAAAATCGTTCAAACTCTACACATTCAATTCAAAGTACATCACTTCCATTATCATTTGATATTGGTAGTCCCGTGACCATCATCATCATCATCATAATCATCATATTAAACAGTTTAAAATTGATACAAGTAGATCACTGAACAACAAACTAGAAAAGATTTATACGAATATAGACGACGTTACCAAAGCTGTTCAAAATCATATAAGTAAACAAGAGCAAACAATTGAAGAAATTGCTAAAAAATATACTCTAAACTTAAATAAGACATATATGACTAAAGTTGAAGAGAGATTTAACAAAGTCGAAGAATACATTTTCAAATGGGTTGCACTCGATCAAAGATTAAACAACATTGAAGATTATCTTTACAAAAATATTGTTGGAAGGCCTAAGCAGTAAATATGAATTTAAATGTAGACAAAAGAGAAATTGTCAATGAGCTGCATAGACAGGCGAGAAAAAATTATAAAAGAAGGAGAGTTATCGTAAAGGGAATTGATGATTTATGGCAAGCAGATTTAGTAGAAATGGGTAGTTATGCTACTTACAACAATGGATATCGCTATCTCTTAACTGTAATAGATACATTTTCGAAGAAGGCTTGGGCACTTGCTGTAAAAAATAAAACTGCTCAAAGTGTTACAAACGCCATGAAACCCATATTTGATGAGAGTCACCGACAGCCGAAAAATCTAGTCAGTCATATTTGTTGTGAATTTGTTTATAGCTTGAAATAGATTGTCAATTGTGGCTTCAAGGCGACTGAAATTAAAGCTAGTGTGAGCACTTTTAGAATTTTAGGTGGTGACACTTTCTGCGTGGGAATAGAATTGAACTTCACAGCGTCAGGATACGATACATTTGTATTAATATGCTGGTCCATTTGAGGATAACTGGCGAAATAACGTATTTCTGTTTTAGCTGGACTTACTTTAGAATTTTTACTCAAAGTCTGCTTAACGAAAGAGCACACAGGACATCCTCTGTAGTTAGCATTATGATTAACTCCACAATTATTGATTTTTTTTTATCACTTTGATCTTTTTGCTTATTGCAACTGGCAGTACCGTGCAATTCACCGCACACAACGCAAACAGTAGGTAAATTACAGTAAGTTTTTGTGTTGCCATATTCTTGATAATTATGACACTGTACATGTCCTGAACCCTTGTGTGGTTTTTCAACTGTGGTTTTTCGGTATAAGAGATATTTCAAGTTATAAATTAGATGGGTCTCATTTTTCTTAAATTTCTTGTCATTTGCTTCTAGTTCAACGCGATATAAATGTTGGACGATCTTCTGCCTATTTATTATATTAGATTAATTTTTTACCTTATGTCCCTGGAGGACGGGTGCATAATTTATTTCTTCGAGAACAACATAAGAATCTATCTATTTGAATTTTCGTTTCATAAATGTTACCACGTTTTATTGAAACAATAGGAAATTTATTCTCAACAATGACCGAGATTACATTTTTAATAAGAGCGTTTGAATTTTTTTTCTCTCAGATAGATTGGTGGTTTTGTTTTTGTCGTTGTCGTCTTGCAATATTTTCAAACGGTTTTGACGGCTAGTTGAGGCGGCGTCGTTATCCCTGGAACTGATAAGATTTTTCATGAAATTCGACTTTGCCCACGCTTAACAACTGTGATATATCTGTCCATGCCGACTTGCACCTTAGGTTTTTACTACTGTTATCAATAGTGACAACTTGGTTAACAGATGAGCACCAGCCTTGAGGAGATGATGTCGCTGGATTAAATGATGAAGTTCTAGGCAGCGGTAATGTTAGAGAATCACTGGTTGGCATTGGACAAAGCGAAGTTGATGGCTCACGAAAAAGTGGCTTTGCAAAGATACTGAATTAAACGATGATCATTATAGAAAACAATTTGAGTATATAAAAGTTAACTTTTCCGTATTTCATCTGACCTTAAACTTCATTCATGTAAATGTTATAAATAGTCAGCTTATAACCTGTTCAAATACCTGATTAACTCCATCTAAACTAGATAACCTGATCTGAAAATCAGAACAGATCCTGACAACCTTATCTGAAAACCAGACTAGCTACCTGATAAGCTGATCTGATACCTGATAAGCTGATCTAAAACCAGACCAGGACCTGATAACCTGATCTGAAAACCGGACCAGCTACCTGATAAACTGATCTGATACCTGATAAACTTGATCTGAAAACCAGACCAGCTACCCTATAACCTGATCTGATACCTGATAACCTGATCTGAAAACCCGACCAGCTACCTGATAAGCTGATCTGAAAACCAGACCAGCTACCTGGTAACCGGATCTGAAAACCAGACCAGCAACCTGATAAGCTGATCTGATAACCAGATAACCTGATCTGATACCTGATAAGCTGATCTAAATTTGTAGAAGGAACAATAATTGACTACACCATCTTATTTAATGATGCTAATAATGATAATGATGCTGAATATGATTTTTACTCAAAGACTTCTAATAGCGAATACCTTTATACTGATTTATTACACTTGGAAGCGAGAAATGAAGTGGATATTAACTATGCTCTACGCATTAATCATAATAAGAAATTGAAATTCGGTAGCAGTAACAATGAGCTAAATGAGGGTAAACATCAAGTTGGCAGTCCCAAGACGGGCTTTAAGACCGAGCTTATTGTCTTTAATATTTGATAGAACATAAAAAAAACTATGGCAAGTTTTAATTTGAAATTTACTAAAAGTTATGATTTCCGCTAATGTATACAGAATCTTCATCGTTCTCGGGAAGAGAACGATATTATCAATAATTTTTTTTAAACAAATTGGAAAGCTGAACGAAAAAATTTATAGATTAGAAAATTAACTACATGTTAGTATAAATAGCTGAAAGTGCATCAAGTAAATCACACAACACACTCCAAAAAATCTTTAAAACAACTCAATGTCTATAAAAGGAAGCTTAAGATATGATTGATTTTTGTACTGTAATTGACATATTCTGAAAGTTTATATGGGCAGTACCACTGAAAGTAAAAGGTGCACTCGAAAAAAAAACCAAGGCAATGAGAAATATTTTTGAATTGGAACGAGTACCAAAAAACTTACAAACAGATGATGGTAGAGAATTTTTTAATAAACACTTTGGAAAATTCATGTTTCAATAGAAGAATAAATATTAATCAATATAAAAGCATCAATAGTTGAACGATTTAATAGATCATTAAAAGGACAAAATTTGATGATTTGATTTTTGACATTGATGGTTCATATAAGTGTATTTAAACATACAAAGATTTACCTAATGTATACAATATAAAAGTTCATCTCAATATTAAAATGATTCCGATTAAAGTTAACTAAATAAATAAGCAAAAGCTGCTAAATATAGTAAATAGTAATTTGAGAATGTACAAAATGTTGAAATTTAATGAAAGTTTTATTTTTTTTTTTTATGCATACATATATTTATTTATTGTATCTTCAAAAATGAACTAACAATAAGTATTCAAATCTTAAATCTAAATATAATTATTAGGCCCGACCAGTGTCGGACATAAACTTAATGATAGTAATTCATAATACATAAGAGTTGTGCAAAGCAAAAAATAAAAAAATAATTTCAAACAGTTTCATCTGGTGTTGTAAGTATTAGAGCCCTTGTGTCCCTCTTTTTTAAGCGGATGTGTCCGGTAAAGTTCAAGATATTTCGAGCAAGCGGATTAGGGTGTGACTCGAGTTTAGTTATATATTTGCCTGAGTATTATGCAATTTCTTCAGTCACTTGTGGCATATTTAGATCACGATGTAAATTTGAGTTTCTTATGTACCATGGAGCCGATGTTATTAACCGTAAAATTTTGTTTTGTCTTCGTTGGATTTTCTCTACATTTGAAGCTGAAGCAGTGCCCCATAGCTGAATTCCGTAGCACCATATAGGTTTCAAAAGCGACTTGTATATCAAAAGTTTGCAATCTAGACTCAGGGTTGAATTTCTACCAATCAGCCAATGTAACTGAGTTAATTTTAGTTTCATTTGTGTTAGCTTAGAGTCAATATGGTGTTTCCATGTTATCCGTCGGCCAAGGTGTATACCAAGGTATTTTACATGTGAATGTTGAGGAACAACTTGATTATTGATTCGAATGGGTGAGCAGGTATCTTTTCGCAGAGTAAATGTTACCTGAACACACTTTTGTTCGTTTACCTTAATTCTCCATAAGTTTAACCATAATTCCAGCTGTGTAATATGTTCTTGTAGGTATCGGGAAGCCTCGTTTTCGTGCATACTAAGGCAGGCTGTATCATCAGCAAATGTAGATGTATGGATATTGCTGCTCAAAGGCATATCACAAGTATAAATCAAATACAAGACTGGGCCCAGTATGCTCCCCTGTGGCACACCGGATGAGATTGATTCGGACGCACTCATGAAGTCTCCTTCCACAACAGTGAACTTTCGAGCAAGAATATAACTTTGCAGAAGATTAACAATGTTTATTGGTAGATATGTCTTCAATTTTAAAATTAGGCCTCTATGCCACACTTTATCAAATGCTTGAGAAACATCAATAAAGAGGGCAGAACAATACTTCTTTTCTTCGAGTGTTCTTCTTATAAATTAAACCAATCTATGCGTTTGTTCAATGGTGCTATGCTGACTTCTAAAACCAAATTGATGATCCGGTATGCACGCATTATCAGTTAGAATTGGGAACAATTTGATCATGAGTAACTTTTCGAAGAGCTTTGACATTGTTGTCAGTAAACTTATTGGCCTGTATGACTCAGCCTTGGTAAGATCTTTGCCCGGCTTTGGAATCATTTTGACCTTGGCAAGCTTCTAGCTGTGTGGATAATACTCCAGTCTTAAAATGGCATTAAAAATGAATAGCAGAATTCTAATTGCAATACGAGGCAACTTCATCAGCATCTTATTACTAATTTCATCAATACCCGGACCTTTTTTTGGGTTGAGTTCAGCAATTAGTTTTTGTACATCACGCATCTTAAACTTTAAGGGTCGAGGGGGTAGAGCAACTACACATGGCAAATCAGCAACACCCATACATGTGTTTGGGGTAAATACGGTTTTTAAATGCTCAGCAAATATGTTACCTTTTTCAGTATCGTTTCTTGCCCAACCTCCGGTAGAAGTGCGCAGGGGTGGTTTAAACTCAACGGGTGTTTTAAGCTTCCTCGCAGCGCGCCACAAAGAATAATTAGATGCTGGTGTAACATCAAGACCTTCCAGATAATTTTTAAGAGATGCAGTTTTTTCAGATGCAAGCAACTCTTGGAGTCGTTTAGTGCACTCTTTAAACCTGATTTTATGTTGGGGTGATCTGTGTTGCTGCCATTCCCTTCTAGCTCTTCTTTTTTCACTTACGAGACGTTCAATATCCGTAGAATAAATTCTATTAAACCCAGTCTGCGGGTGGGAGGTAGTAGCATGTTCAGCAGCCTGTTTAATATTTCCGTTAAGATTCGCAATGTTAGATTCAATATCATCGGATGTACTTAGCGTTATGTTTTCTGTGCAATGACTACTAAGATATTTTTTGAATCTCAGCCAATTAACACGATTGACCATCTTCACATATGGATGAGGTAAGTCACTTCTTAGTGGATTACAGATTGTAACGATAGTGGGAGAGTGATCGGAGGAGAGATCTAGAGAAGCTTCAACATGAACTAAATCTCTAGAAATATTTTTCATGACGCCAAAATCTATAACATCCGGAATTTTTTGTATGTCAGTAGGCCAGTAAGTGGGCTGCCCACTCGAAATGACGTCCAAACCCATTTTTGAAATTGTGGTGAACAACGCTCTACCTCTAGGTGTAATAAGACGCGAACCCCAGAACGTATGCTTTTCATTGTATTCGCCATCTGCTACAAAACAAGGTCCAAGAGATTTGAAGAAATCCTCGTATTGATCCTCAGTGATTGAAAATCTGGGAGGGGAGTAAATTGATGATATAACGAAATTTGTACAAACATTTTCGACGCAAATATTTGTAGCTTGTAGATTTTCTTCACAAACGTTGTCAAGAATATAGTGCTTGAGTCTTGACTTTGTTAGAATTGCCGATCCACCGCATGCTCTTCCTCTAGGGTCTTTTGTATCATATAAGTTGTAGCCATTGATTTTGAAAAGGCTTCTCGAAGTCAAATGAGTCTCAGAGACCAAAATTATATCAATATCTTTTTCCGTAAGGAAGTGCTCGAGCTCATTTTTGTGTTGGCGAATGCCGTTTGCGTTCCAGAAACATATTTTTAACGTGTTCATGGCTTGTTAATTAATGCTTGAATCAGAGTATTCTGCATTCGAAGCATTTCTTGCATCATATTAGTCATATTTGTTGTGAAATTGTTTATAGTTTGCACCAGATTATCAATAGTGGCTTGCAGCCGACTGAAATTAAAACTTGTGTTCGCATTTGTTGAATTACTTGGTGGGGACACTTTCTGCGTGGGAATAGAATTTATTTTAACAGCATCGGCATACGATACACGTGAAGTACTAGGTTGGCTCATTGGAGGAAAAGTGACAGAGTAAGCGTTAGTTGATTGAGCTGGAACTAATTTAGGTTTTTGACCCATAGCCTGTTTAACGAAAGAATACACAGGGCATCCTCTGTAGTTAGCGGTGTGATTGCCTCCACAATTGCTACATTTTTTTTCTGCTTTTTCTTTTGGCTTAGTACAGCTAGCAGTACCATGCAATTCACCGCAGATAACACAAACTGTAGGTAAATTGCAATAGGATTTTGTATGGCCATATTCTTGGCAATTATGGCACTGTACGGGACCTGAACGCTTACGTGGCTCTTCAACTGTGATTTTTCGGTGTAATAGAAATTTTACATTATAAATAGGATGCGTTTCATTTTTTTTCAACTGCATGTCATTCGGCTCCAATTCAACCCGAAATAGGGGTTGTGGGACCTTTTCTCTGTTAATTATATTGGTAACATTTTTAACCTTAAATCCTTTTTCAAGAAGTGCACATTTTACTTCTTCGGGGTCAACATATGAATCTATGCCCTTTAATACTATCTGTAGGCCTTTAGCACTCTTAAGTTGGTAAGTGTAAAAATTTGTTTTTTTTTTCAAATTCGCTAACAATTTTTCGAAAATTTTGTTCATCATAAATTTGGATTTTAGTTTCATCAATATTACCTCGTTTAATTGGAATGATGTGGAAAGTATTTTCACCAATGGCCGACAGCAGTTTTTTTAGAAGCGCGTTAGAATTTTTTTCTCTCAGATAGATAGGTGGTGGCTTAAAAGACTTTTGCGATGATGCAGCGGGCTTCTCGTTATTGTCTTGCAATATTGAAAAACGATTTTGACGATTAATAGAGGACGCGCTGTTATCCCTAGACATTTTTGGAGCAGATGAAATTTTAGAAGATTTTGGGCTTCGGCCACGCTTTACCACAGTTATATATCTGTCCATACCGACTTGGACTTTGGGTTTTGAACTGCTGTTATCTGTAGTGATAACTTTGTTAAGTGATGAACATGAGCCCGAAGGGGATGATATCGCTGACTTATATGAAGATGTACTAGGCAACTGTAATGTTAACGAATCACTTGTTGGCATTGGACAAAGCGAAGTTGATCGCTGACGAAAAAATGGCTTTGCCGTTAGAAAAAGACTATCATCAGATTTTTTATTTTTATTGTTAACATTGAGAGCATCAGAACTCACAGTAAAACATGCATTTCTGCCGTTTGAACTCACTTCACAATTTTTTGTTTTTGAGGTACTCATATAGAGTATTCCTCAAGGGCACTTTGTTTGCGGTTTTTGTTTTTTTTTTGTTTTTTGTTTCTTGCTATTTAAAAATAATATCAGCAATATTTGCTTTGCTTATCTATCAAAGTTAATATGTATGTATTACGGTTATTATGTATTACGAATATTTTTTATGATTTTTTGTTTGTTTAATATGTATATGAAAAAAAACTCCCGTAAGACGTCTGTTCACTATGAAGGTTCAGCGAGAACGTGATTTAATGAAAGTAAAAACAAAATTAAAAAGGAAAAATCTAGTTTGCCTGGTTTTTTGGAAGGATTGATTAGGAATGTTAGGTCTTAGGAAAGATAATTAACTAAATGTACTGGAATTCTCTAAACTTATTGGTCTTTGCGACATATTGTGAAAACTTAAGCGTTCAAAATAAATTACAAAACAGTGTAATATTCAGCAACACATCATATTATCACTTTTTGTAGTGAATGTTGTACAGTTTGCATTTCGAAAGCTCTAGCACGTAAACTTTTAAAATATGTGTTAACGTGCGAATGGTCACCTCAATTTTTCCGGCTACGAATGGTCACCTTATGTTTTTTTCTAATTTTTTTGTGCCGCTCCTTATTTCTTTTTGATATTTGCTTTTGTTTGACAAAGCAAACTCAGTAAGCTTGTGTCTTGTTTCAACCATTGACCGCGCATATTAAACTTTACAAAAGAATATATTAAATACAGTGTTTTTTTCAAATAGAAAAATTAAATTTACGTTGATATAAACTACCATTTTATATCTACTAAGATCTAAGAAATTCTTCCAGAAAACAATCCAAAAAAAAAAAACAAAAACAAATAGAAAATAAATGTGAAACACAACAACATAATTAAATCACTTTTGCTCACCTACATACTTACATACATTTTAAATTCCTTGCAAATAAAAATTTTTTTGTTGCATCTGTTTTATATCCAATACCTATTAAGTTTATTGTTAATAAGAAAGCCTTTAATTAAAATATAAAGTTATTATTAAAATCAAACCAAAAGGACTTTATCAATTGTGTCAAGTGAATAAAACATCGCAAAGCAGCTACGAAAATTGGTATTCAGAGATACGAAGTGTGATCAAGGAGCGTTAAAAAAGTGGTATTGTATCCCTCATCCGTTCACTCATCCCCCCCAAACATTGTGGTCCATCGAACCGGATAGCAGGCCCTTGGAGAACTGTGTCCATAACCCCCGGAACCCCCAAGAACATAAGTAAGTACACACCACTACCTTTTATACATATACTCAGATTTGCCGCAAACGAACACCCCAAGCATCTACATATTTATACGCATTCGATAGAGTTTATTCCTTAACGAGAAGATCCCATAAGTACCCACTAAGATCTTGGAATTCAACTGTACCTAAATTCAATACGCACAATACAAACGTATATATGTACATATGTATATATTCAAATCAACACGTACCGCTTGTCAAGTCTTGTCATCACACCATAAATCAGTTATTCGGCATAAGTATATACATATACAACTTACATATATCTATGCATGAACGCCATTTGGAATTAAACATCAACAAAAAATTCCTGCAAATAAGGGCGTTTTACATAGCTATGTACACAAGTACCTACATACGTACATTGCTGAGAGATAAATACATACGTACACACGCAATTGTTTTTTTTTTGTGTGTTTCTATATTTACATAGTGCCCTTCAAGTTTGACCGTCAGCCAGACTTATATGCCCTGTTTTTTTGTTTGTTCTATTTATCATTGTATTTCTACTCTTCGTACGGAAAGTAAATAGCAGAGCCAACACTGTCGTACACACTTTGTTTGAGAAACCAATCAAACCAAGGGTTGGTTTCATACCAATTAACTTCAAACTTGTCTGCTGCGCTGACTACAAACAATTTCGGTCACGAGCTATTGTTGCTTTAAATTCTGGACAAAATAAAAGCACCTTATCCATTGTATTTCTGTATGTATGCAAAACGTAAGACAAACAAACAAAGTCACACAACTTAGTCATACTTGCCGCTCCTACGAGGCACATTCGGAAAGTTTTTATGCTTTGCACTACATATTTTTAAATTACAACCCCCTTACACACAACTTATTCCCACTCGCCGCTCCACGAGGCATATTCGGAAAGTTTTTTACGCTTTTTCTCACTACATAGTTTAAATCACAACTCCCTTACACACAACTTATATCACACTTGCCACTCCTACGAGGCACATTCGAAAAGTTTTTTCGCTTTTTGCACTACATGTTTTTTAAATTATAACCCCCTAATACACAACTTATATCACACTTGCCGCTCCTAAGAAGCACACTAAAAAGTTTTTAAACTTTTTTCTAATCAACCCCCTTGCTCTACTACGAGGCACACGTGGAGAGTTTTTAGACTTTTTATACACCCTTTTCAAATTAATCAGTCTTTTGAGCACTTACCTCAACCCGATAACATTTATTTTCGTAATCAAAATAATTCGTGACATTCATAAGCCACTCGGTGAACCCATATCATTCTGCATCGATATTGTCTAATAATCAGACATGTCGGTATTATCAGCCCTTACACTAGCTTCCGATCGCATAGTCGATTTTAAAACATTTATGAGTGCACGAGATAGCACAGAGAACTCGATTCACGCTATGTAAGTTTATAAGAATGAAAGTACGCGTCTTTGGACCACCTTTCGAACTTGTTATGATAATGCACTCGACCAATATGATACCATAAAAAAGAGTATAGATCTGGAATCACTTAAAGGGCGTTTCGCTGCCTCCTTTAAGAATCATGTTGAACTACTTTCGCAAGTCAATGGGATTATCGATAATTTACGTCAAAGGGAAACTCCTGCTAGTACCTCTTCCAATGTGCAAGCTGATCAGACAGCCCACATATCATTACCCCCGTGTGACACAGAGATTTTTTACGGAGATTATAAATCATGGCCTACATTTCGTGACATGTTCACGGCCTTGTATGGAAATAACCAACGCCTCTCACCCGTGGAGAAAATGTGTCATCTCCTCAAGAAGACTCAAGGAGAAGCACGTGAACTTATCAAGACATGCTCTACTACAAACGATGGCTTCGCAATGGCCTGGCAAAATCTCGTTAATCGTTATGAGTACAAACGAATCTTGATCAATGCACAACTTAAATGTCTGTTTAATATTTCCCCTATGTCCAAGGAGACGGGCCCCCTTATCAGACGGCTGCAACGTACAATTAATGATTGCGTCACAAATTTAGCCCTACTTCAAGTCGATACTCAGAACTGGGACCCAATTTTTGTTTATATCTGTTCGACGTGCTTACCAGATGTAACGCTCAACTTGTGGGAGCACTCCTTGCCTCACACTCCAAATTTACCCACATGGAAAGAGATGGATGCTTTCCTCACCTCACGATTCCAAACTCTGGAGTCGGTAGCGGACATAAGATCCAATTTTTCAGCCTCACATACTTCTCATCAAAATAAAACCCTTACTCCTAAGAAAACGAACTTGCCTTTTATGTCCTCACTTTCATCCTCTACGGTTATGTCCGGTGTTTATCGAAATGTCAATTGAAGAACGATTCACTGTCGTTAAACAACAAAATCGTTGTACAAATTTCCTCGGAACTTCCCACGATTTAAAAAAATGTAAGAGTCGTTTCGTGTGCAACGTTTGTAAAAAGAAACATCACACTTTACTTCACCGGGTATAATCCAACTCACCACTGACTCAATGGACGCATGTACCACCAAATCCTACTCCTGCTGCTTCAACCTCCATAAATAATACGAGTCATGCTCATACAAATGAGTGTCTTCAATTTCTAGATACCACCCCCTCTACTTCAAAACAAGCAGCAGATCGAAGACTACAATCGTTTTCGACCCAATTGCCATCCATTTCACCTTCTATTATCCTCGGTATTGCTTTAGTAGACGTCTACATGGATGATGTTAAATGCACTGTTCGCGCCCTCATCGATTCAGCCTCCGAAGCTACATTCGTTTCAAAAAAACTTCAAATGAGGCTAAACTTTAAAACACGCACTTCTCAAGCGGAAGTACGCGGCCTAAATGATTCCCTAACCGCTACATCGACTCAAACATGCCATTTTAAAATTCGCTCTCCAATCGATAGTTCGTTCGAGATGTACGCAAACGCTTTCGTCGTTAAGAAACTAACAAGCGACTTACCGTACGACCCTTATCTGCCCTCAAATACGATAACTTTTCACAGCTTCAAATGGCCGATACCTATCGTTAACATCGCTCGGAAATAGACTTACTTCTCGGAGATGATGTCTACCCAAAAATAATTGAGAATGGACTTCAATGGAACGATAATCAGTCACTGGTCGCCCAGAAGACAGTATTCGGTTGGATCATTAAGTTAAAGTAATTCTAGCGCAACTCAAGTTTTTTCGTTTTTTAATGAGACCGACCTTTCTCATCAGCTACAACGTTTTTAGGAAATCGAAGACATCCCCAAGAAGCTAAGATGTACCCCTGAAGACTCTTATTGCGAACAACTATACCAAAACACTACCTTCAGAAATGAAAAGGGACGATTTGTCGTTTCCCTCCCATTCAAAACAGAATATCCCCAGACACTCAATATCGGCCAGTCTAGACATATAGCTCTTTCACAGTTTTTACGAAATGAATTTAAACTAGCAAAAAACCCCCAACTCAAGTCAGAGTACGATCATGTGATCACTGAATATGCTAACCTAGGGCAAATGACCAAAGTAACCCCTTCTTCTGGTGTTGGTGACTATTACCTACCTCACCATGCTGTTTTCAAACCCGACAGCACCACCACCAAGCTACGCGTGGTGTTCAATGCATCGAGTCCCACTTCCAACGGAATAAGTCTTAATGACATACTCTATCCTGGTCCTACATTACAAGCTGATTTGACGATTCTCGTTCTGCGATGGCGTTTTTTCAGATATGTATTTAATGCGGACATTGAAAAAATGTACCGTCAAATCCTTGTGAATTCCTCTCAAACAACGAATCATTTTCCGTAGCTCACCCAATGAGCAAACCCTCGATTATGAATTGAATACAGTTACATTTGGTGTAAACTGTGCTCCATATTTGGCAATCAGGACATTGCTCGAACTCGCCAAAGAATCTGAATCTCGCTTCCCCCATGTGGCTGATATTCTCAAAAACTATATGTACGTCGACGTGCTGGCTGGAGCCCACACTCTATCATCCGCCTCACAATCTCGAAATGATCTCATTACCGTGTTAGAATCAGCTGGATTTTTACTACGAAAATGGACTGCAAATGATGACCAATTGCTGAAATACCTACCGTCCAATCATCTGCTCGACGAAGGGTTCTTGAAACTGTCCAACTCTAGCATAACAAAAACCCTCGGACTCCGATGGAATGCTGGAAACGATTATTTTTACTTCCAATTAAAAAACTCTCCTGACCGCAGTAAGACGTCAAAAAGATCAGTTCTGTCGATCCCGCCGGCTGGCTTTCCCCCAAAATAATCGTAGCGAAGATGATCATGCAAGAAATATGGAAAGATGGGAAGACGACCTTCAACACTCCACACTGCAAAGGTGGTATGATTTTTTGGATGACTACGCCGAACTACCACAGATCAAAATACCCCGTTTCATAGATTTTGAACAATCATCTTCGATTGAGCTCCATGGCTTTTGTGACGCCTCCGAAAAGGCCTACGCAGCTGCCCTTTATCTTCGGTCGGAACTTACTGGTTTTATCTCTTCCCATCTTCTAGTTGCTAAAACTAAAGTTGCTCCAGTTAACTTCATCTCTTTACCACGATAAGAATTGTGTGGAGCTGAACTAATGGCCAACATGGTAGATACTATTCAAACTCAACTCAATCTTAGAGATCCTAAACTTTTCCTGTGGACTGATTCCACCATTGTATTGGCATGGCTACAAAAACCCCCCCATAAATGGAAAACGTTTGTTGAAAATCGAATTTCTTCCATTGTAGAAAAGGTAGGCAACGATTCCTGGTCTCACGTCGACTCTAAAAGTAACCCCGCAGATCTGGCTTCACGTGGTCTCACTGTGTCACAACTTATATCAAATGACCTCTGGTGGCATGGCCCGACGTGGCTAAGCAGGACCCACTCCGATTGGCCTTCTCGGACTGGAAAATTCTCTACGGACGAAGAAGCCACAACAATTCGCGTTTACGTGGCGACTGTCGAATATGACATTTTACAAGATTTCTCCGATTTCGCTAGGGCACTGCGAGTAATGAGCTATGTACCACTCCACAATCGTGAAATTACTAATCCTATAGAACTCTCGCCTGCAGAAATCAGCTCTGCCAAAGTTCACTTAATAATCGCCAGTCAAAAACTACATTTCCGCGACGAATATAACCAAATCTCTCAAGCTCTCCCATTGTCACGAAAAAGTCAGCTCCTCACATTCAATCCATATATCGACACTGACGGAATCATGAGAATAAATGGACGAGCATCGAATGTCCCCACGCTAACTCATGATGAACGACATCCCATTCTATTACCCTATCATGCCTTTTTCACGGGATTATTTCTTAACTACCTTCATAAATACTCCTTGCACGGTCAAAACTCTCTCCTCCATAGACTCATGCGATTTCATTACTACGTCCCTAGGCTTAAAACACTTATAAAGACTGTATTATCAAAATGTTTCTACAACACAGGAGTGGACTTCGCTGGACCCTTTGAGTTGAAATCATACGCTGGCCCCGGATGCAAAATCACCAAGGGGTACACGCTCGTTTTCATCTGCTTCGCTACCAAGGCAATCCATTTGGAAGGCACCAGCGAAATCTCGACGCAAGCATTTCTCGCGGCTTTCGCCCGATTTTTCTCCCGACGAGGAACCCCTCACGCCATGTATTCAGACAACGGCACGGGCTTTGTCGGCGCTTCAAACATCCTACATGAAGATAAAATAAAGTTTCTATCCCTTGTAGGGAAAGGCGTCTTGTCACAACACAGTCTCATCCCTATTGAATGGCACTTCATTCCTTCAGGCGCTCCGCACATGGGCGGACTCTGGGAAGCAGGTGTGAAGAGTTTTAAATCCCATTTCAATAAATTATGCCACAGTCAAAGCTTTACTTTTGAGGAGTTCAGCACCATGTTGGCACGCATCGAAGCATGTCTGAACTCACGACCCCTAAGTTCCATGAATGATGACCCCAATAATTTATGTGCGCTAACTCCAGGCCACTTTCTCATTGGAGCCCCGCTTCTCTCTCCCCCTGAGCCAGATTTGACCAGTTACTCGTTGAGTTACGTGAACTGTTGGCAAAAATTGAAAATCATACATCACCAGTTGGCTCGAAGATGGAAAGAAGAATATTTAAACGAGCTCCACAAAAGAACGAAATGGAAATGCCCAAATCGAAATTATGCGGTCGGCGATCTCGTTGTCATCCGTCAAGACAACTTGCCCACCACTCAATGGCGTCTAGGACGTATCGAAAAGGTCTTTCTTGTCTTACGAGTAGCTGAGCTACGAACTGCTAACGGCACTTTGACAAGACCTATCACCAAACTTGTTTTACTTCCACAACCTTAATCATACTCACTACCTTCTTTTATTTCAGTTCTCCAGCCATCATGCCAAACCGCAAGCACCGCAACTCCTCCCCAATTGAATAACATAAAATTAAGCACCCCGCTAGGGTCAACAACAAATATGATTGCCGTTTGTGTCGCTAGAACCATCCCCTAAGTAAATGTGCCAAGTTCAACACTATGAACGTATCGGCTCGCGTAGGCGTGGTGACACGTTTTAGCTATTGTGATCAGATCTCCAGATGTACAAATATGGCACGCTGTAAACACTGTGACGGCAAGCATCACTCACTACTCCATCGTCACAGACGGCTTAATACTACCAGCTCATCTGAAGATCATCACCACCCTACTGGATCTGCCATCGTCATACCCACTGTTATTATAAATCTCCAACTAAATTGTGAATGAGGCCTGGTGCGAGGCCTATTGAACCCTTGTGGGGAAGTTAGCTCCATTGCCGCATTCCTAGTGGATCGCTACAAACTCCCCACCGAAACATATGATGACAAAAAATGGTGCACTATATCCTTTCGTTCGCGCTTCAACGGTGGGTCAACCTTTATGCTGACGGCTAGAGTTGACAAAAATTTGCCTATACTACAGGCAAGGAAAAGGCTTGACGCTAGCCTGTCCGAGCAGAACCAAAATCTTCGCCTTGCTGATCCAGATTTTTTCCTAAACGAAACCATAAACTTCGTGCTTGGCGCTGATATCTACCCTCAACTAATTCGTAGCGGCATCCAACCAGCAACACTTACATCCCCCATGGCACAAGATATCCTGTTGGGCTGGGTAATCATCGGCAAGTTTGGACTCTGAACTATGATTATACTACATACATATTAATATATCTTTTTGCCATACTTATGTAAAACAAATATATTGAATTCCTTATACTATATGATCTTATATTATTATTACATACACATTAGTATATATTTTTTTTGCAATACTGACTTATATCAGCTATCAAACTGAATTAAAATTGTATTCGTTAATCTTGCTAATTAACAATTATTATTTGTGTTGTAACTCGCCCGCGTGTTGTGTTTTGCAATATAGCAAGGGGGCGGGATGTTAACGTGCGAATGGTCACCTCAATTATTCCGGCTGCGAATGGTAACCTTATGTTTTTTTTCTCATTTTTTTGTGCCGCTCCTTATTTCTTTTTGATGTTTGCTTTTGTTTTTTTTTAGTACATATATTTATTTATTGTATCTTCAAATAAGAACTAACAATAATTATTCAAATCTTAAATCTAAATATAATTAATTAGGCCCGACCAGTGTCGGACATAAACTTAGTGATAGCTATTAATAATACATAAGTTGTGATAACCAAAAACAAAAGTATTTTCAAGCAGTTTCTTCTGGAGTGTTGAGTATTAGAGCCCTTGTGTCCCTCTTTTTTAAGCGGATGTGCCCCGTAAAATTCAAGATATTACGAGCAAGCGAGTTATATTACGAGTTTTGTAAGATATTTGCCCGCGTATTTTGCAATTTCTTCAGTTACTTGTGGCATATTCAAATCACGATGTAAATTTGAATTTCTTATGTACCATGGAGCCGATGTTATTATCCGTAAAATTTTGTTTTCCCTTCGTTGAATCTTTTCAATATTTGAAGCTGAAGCAGTACCCCATAGCTGAATTCCGTAGCACCATATAGGTTTTAAAACCGACTTGTATATCAAAAGTTTACAATCTAGACTGAGGGTTGAATTCCTACCAATCAGCTAATGTATCTGAGTTAGTTTAAGTTTCATTTGCGTAAGCTTAGAGTCAATGTGGTGTTTCCATGTAAGCCTTCGATCAAGGTGTATACCAAGGTATTTCACTTGTAAATTTTGAGGAACAATTTGATTATTGATTGTAATGGGGGAACAAGTGTCTTTTCGTAGGGTAAATGTTACATGAGCATACTTCTGTTCGTTTACCTTTATTCTCCACCTGTTTAACCATAGTTCTAGCTGGGTAATGTTGCTGAAGATATCGGGAAGCCTCGTGAGGGTTTTCGTACATACTAAGGCAGGCTGTATTATCGGCAAATGTAGATGTGTGAATATTACTGCTCAAAGGCATATCACAAGTATAAATCAAATACAAAACTGGCCCCAGTATACTCCCCTGTGGCACACTGGATGAGATTGTTTCAGGCATACTCATAAAGTCTCCTTCTACAACAGTGAATTTCTGGGCAATAATGTAACTTTCCAAAAGATTTAGAATGTTAATCGGTAAGTCTTTAATTTTATGCCACACTTTATCAAATGCCTGAGAAATGTCAATAAAGAGCGCAGAGCAATACTTCTTTTCTTCAAAAGTTTTTCGTATAAATTGAACCAATCTATGGGTTTGTTCAATGGTGCTATGCTGACTTCTAAAACCAAATTGATGGTCCGGGATGCACCCATTATCAGCTAAAATTTTGGACAATTTAGTCATGAGCATCTTTTCGAAAAGCTTTGAGATTGTTGATAGTAAGCTTATAGGCCTATATGACTCAGCCTTGGTAAGATCTTTGCCCGGCTTTGGAATCATTTTAACCTTAGCAAGCTTCCAGCTGTTTGGATAATACTCCAGACGTAAAATGGCATTAAAAATGAATAGCATGATTCTTGGATTCTTGCAAGCAGCTCTTGGAGTCGTTTAGTGCACTCTTTAAACCTAGTTTTATGTTGAGGTGATCTGTGCTGTTGCCATTCACTTCTAGCTCTTCTTTTTTTCACACACGAGACGTTCAATATTAGAAGAATAAATACTATTAAACCCAGTCTGCGGATGGGAGGTAGTGGCATGTTCAGCAGCTTGTTTAATATTTTCATTAAGGTTGATAATGTTATATTCAAAATCATCGGGTGTTCTTATTGTAATATTTTCTGTACAATGTTTCAACCATTGACCGCGCATATTAAACTTTACAAAAGAATATATTAAATACAGTGTTTTTTCAAATAGAAAAATTAAATATACGTTGATATAAACTATCATTTTATATCTACTAAGATCTAAGAAATTCTTCCAGAAAACAATTAAAAAAAACAAAAACAAATAGAAAATAAATGTGAAACACAACCACATAATAAAATCACTTTTGCTCACCTACATACTTACATACATTTTAAATTCCTTGCAAATAAAAATTTTTTTGTTGAATCTGTTTTATATCCAAATACCTATTAAAGGTATTATTGTTAATAAGAAAGCCTTTAATTAAAAAATAAAGTTATTATTAAAATCAAACCAAAAGGACTTTATCAATTGTGTCAAGTGAATAAAACATCGCAAAGCAGCTACGAAAATTGGTATTCAAAGGTATTGTATCCCTCATCCGTTCACTCATCCCCCCCAAACAATATGTAAATGGTATATTATAATAGATCTTCAATCTATTCATTTCTATAGCTATCAGATCTTTAGAAAATATAGATAAACTATAGAAATTGGACTTAGATATCGAATCCTTAAGAAAGTACTTGTGTATGAATGAGTATCAAACAAACTTACGGAATAAATATGGACTTCAACTAGAATCCTGATGAAGCAAACGTAAATTGTATAATGCAATGTAAGCAGATTTTGTTTTATATCTATATCTGTATAAGTATCAAATAAATTTACAGAAAAAAAATTAAAGCAGGACGCATCATGTATAATTTAAAAAAATTCCTCACGTCATGCTTATTTGTAAGCAAAAAAAAAATTTATGACTTTGTGACAAATTAAATACATAAGTATGTATCTATTTTGTAAAAAATTCCGACGAGTAAATTCGTAAACTCTAATAGTATAGATTTTTAACTGAAACACCACTACATCTCGGACTCTGGCGTCACTATCCAGAGAAGCATGTTAGCAAAATATAAAAACCTGATAAAAGTTCATGAGGGCCTTTTTTAAGTGAGAAATCAAAACATCTGAATATGATACAACCTAGCATACGTCATCAACAACAACTTCAAGGGGGTTAATAAGCAAACCTCATGTAGAAATACTAGAGGTAAAAATTGTCTCAAACATATATATTACAATATTTCTGATACTTTATGAAAACACTGTCGCTTAATTGATGGTGGAGGTAACTGAGTTATTTGAGATCGATTTCGTGCAATAGTTGTTTATTAAACATTTATTTCTTTGTATGTAAACTAATTTCTACATACATATATATATATATATTCGCATATATGTAGATATGAGTAGTAGGGAAATAGCGGTTCTGCCCCAATTAAAATTGTGAAATTTTGAAATTTTAATTACCCAAATTTTAAAATTCTTGGAAATTTGTGAAATTTGATACCTACGTGTGTGTATGTGTGTGTGTGTGTGTGTTTTCGGCGGCGCTTTGATGTTTTTGTTTACATAAGGAGTTTTTTGTTTACATTAACCCTTGTGTGAACGGGTGATTTTTTTTTGGGGTGACATTAATTGTGTGAAAGGGTGATTTTTTTGTGGGGGGTGGATTAAGGGGTTTCATAAGATTAAGATTTCATAAGTATATATGCCGACTGGAAAATCATGAAAATGATTTTTCGTAATACCAATGGGGAAATTGTGAGAATGATTTTTCCTAATACCAATGGGGAAATTTTGAAAATTATTTTTCCTAATGCCGAAGGCAAAACATGTTTATTTTTCCTAATGCCTACGGCAATGCATGATTATTTTTCCTAATGCCGACGGCAATGCATGATTATTTTTTTCAAATGCCGACGGCAAAACATGATTATTTTTTTTCAAATGCCGACGGCAATGCATGATTACTATATTTCTTAATGCCGACGGGAAAATGATTTTTCCAAAGGGAAAATTGCCAGTGTTGCCAGACTGTATAAATTTGTTATCCTAATACTATATCAGAGAAAATATATTTGATGACTACTAGGCGATTCTCATATGAATCGTGGGAATGTGTTTATGCGATTTCCTCACGCTAATAAATTATTTATCATACCGACATTTTATGATGTAAAATGTTCTCATGTATGTGAAAACCCCTAATGCTTGTGTGTGGGTGGTCCAGCTTGATTGTCGCTGGTAATTGTATATTGTGTTTATTTGTTTAAGAAATATATTTGTATGTATGTATGTATGTATGTATGTATGAATGTATAAATGAATGTATAAATGTATAAATGTGCGATCGTGAGAACTTGTGCGTGGAATATTTTGTGCTTGTGTAGAATACATTTATATTTTGCAACGTAGTCATTTTCTTTGTCTACGATTATTTTAAAGCAGAGGATTTTTAACTAAGTACAGTCATCAGCAGAGAAACCAAAAGTAAAAATTATGAATGCCGCAAGGCTACTGCTACTAATTTTCGTATAAATACGCCAACTTTTATAACCAACACATCAGTACTTTATTGTATTTACAAGTAGTATCATCAGCAATTGTGTTAAATTCAAATATAAATTCTATAAACAAATTAAAAATGAGTTCTTCTGGATATATGTGTAATATGTGTCATAAGGTATATAAATACCAAAAGTCCTTTTTGGACCATGTTAAAAATCATAGTGTGCAGGATCAAGAGATCGTAAGCCGGGACAGAAATCAAGAACAACCGCAGAAATCTCTTCAAAATCATCAACAGCAGCTAAATACATTTCATCATCAGCAACACCCTTCTCTACAATACCCTCAATATCAACTACCAATGAATCATCAACAATACGGCATGCCTAACTGTTACCCTACATCAATGTCATGGAATAATCAGTTTTTGGGATCAGGAGTACCAATGCAATATGAGTATCCAAGTTACAATTATAATCCCGTCACACCAGATAATCAAATGCAGCAGTATTCCAATTTGATGCAATGGCAACCACATACTTATCATCAACAAGAGCAGCAGCACCAGCAGCACCAGCAGCCCCAGCAGCAACAACAACAACAAGCTCAACAACAAGGTGTGGATATCCTTGGAGGGACCTTATACAACGATGCTATGGACATAACTTTACCGGAAAGTGATGGAGAAGTAGATGTAGAAGAAATAGGAGAAGAAACTCTGCCAACTCCAATGAGTACTCCCCATGTCAGGACAGAAGAAGATAATGTGAGATATTATAAAATATCGAAAGCCTTCAAAAATCATATCGCCACATATGCAATTCTGAATAAAAAAGACCAACTTCTCTTGAAAGAGTTTATTAAGGAAAACAAAAATATTTTTATGGAGAGACTTCAAATGAATTTAACTAAACATACAATAATTAAATTTCATGTGAGTATTGTGGCGGAGTATATAAAAATTGTGGGAGAGGAATTGGAGTTGTGCATAATATCACATGTAGCCAAAATGAGTTTACTGACGAAGGCAGACAATATAGAAGAAATATTACGTAAACAGGTTGAGGAGATTTCAACCAAAATGTCCGAATTCGAAGAGCGAGATTCTGGTTGGACCTTGTCACGCATAGTCCGAGCAGAAATCAACATCAACAAATCATCGCTCGTCAAAGGGTCGAATTGGATGTCCACACCTCAAAAATTAGAAGGAAGAAAAGTTTGCATCAACATAGAAAACAGCGATGCATATTGTTTCAAGTGGTGTCTGATTGCTGCAATGGATACGACGAAATACAAACATACAGAACGTTGCAGTTCGTATTATATTCAGGACATTGCTGCAGAGACGATTGTTACGCGAAATGGTGTAGCGTTAAATTTCAAAAATTTAAGCTACCCATTAGCACTTAACAAAATCAAAGAGTTTGAGGCAAATAATCCGAGTATAATTGTGAACGTATTTGGGTATGATGAGGGAGCAGATCAGGTCATTGGTCCTTATTATGTGACCAAGGACGAGAAAGTGAACCACGTCAACTTACTACTTTTAGAGAATGGTGAAGTTCATCACTACATATTGATAAAGAATATATCAAGGTAAGTTAAAAAATTATACAACTTTTTATTTTAAGGATACATATACTTGTTTATATATTTTTTACTATGTACATTTTACTTATAAACTTTTATTTATTTTTTTATCATTCATAGACTTTTACGGAATCAGGTTACGAAGTATGAACACAAACTACATTTGTGCAACAGCTGTCTCCAGTACACCCATAACGAAACTGGAATGATAAATCATAAGGCGGAGTGCGGTAAAATTGTTACAACTATGCCATCAGATCCGGATGCAATTCTGAGCTTCAAGGGACATCATAGAAAAATGGATGTACCCTTCGTGGTATATGCGGATTTCGAATGCATCTTGGAAGAAGTTAGTAATAGTGTAAGTAATAAAACTAGTCTAGTCAAAAAGCACACTCCTTGTGCATTTAGCTATTATATTAAGTGTCTCCATAGCAATAAGTTAGATAAATTAAGGATATACACAGGAAAAGATGCCTCAAAAAAATTTGTATCATATTTAATTAAAGACTGTGAGGATATATACAATAGTCACTTAGTAAATAATAGACAAATGGATACTTTATCCCCTTCTGATATTTATAATTTTTATAGTGCGGTGAATATAATGATAATGATTTCAGAACTATAAGGTCCTTATTTCAGTCAGAAAAAGAATTTCAGCTTATTAAGAAAAAAGGTATTTTCCCGTATGAGTACCTAAATTCATTCCAAAAATTAGATGAGTGTCAGCTGCCTTCACGCAGTGATTTCTTTAATAAGTTGAACAATAAAGAGTGTTCTTTAGAGGAATACTCACATGCTGAAGAGGTATGGAATACTTTTGGTTGCAAAACTATGAAAGATTACATGGAACTTTACTTAAAAACAGATGTCCTCTTACTGACAGATATTTTCGAGAACTTTAGAAAAGTTTGTAAAGGTATTTATGAGCTCGATCCATGCCAATATTATACAGCTCCTGGCCTTTCTTGGGATGCAATGCTCAAATACACAAAAATTGAATTAGAATTATTGACAGACATAGACATGTACAATTTTATGAAAAAAGGTATACGTGGAGGGATCGTACAGTGTAGTCAAAGATATTCGAAAGCGAATAACAAATATTTGGAAGATTTCGATAAAGAGAAGCCCTCAGAATTTCTCGTCTATTTAGACGCTAACAATTTGTATGGTTGGGCGATGTCGGAATATCTTCCTCATGGTGGGTTCAAATGGTTATCGCAAGACGAGCTGAATCTGGATCCAAACAGCATAGCTGACAATGGAACAGACGGTTATGTATATGAGGTCACGTTGGATTATCCCTCATTTACACGACTTGCATAATGACCTTCCTTTTTGCGCTGAAAATAAAAAAGTTATGCAAGCGAAGTATAGCAAGTTGATAACCGATTTCTCTACAAAGCAATCATACGTGATACACTTTAGAGTTCTGAAACAGTGCTTAGAATATGGCTTAGTTTTAAAGAAAACTCATCGTATTCTAGCATTTAAAAAATCTCCATGGTTAAAAGGCTATATTGACTTAAATACCAGACATAGGGCCACTGCTAAAAATGCTTTTGAAAAAATTTTTTCAAACTACTTAATAATGCAGTGTATGGTAAAACCATGGAAAATGTGGATAAGAGGAGAGATGTTAAAATTGTTAATAGTTGGGAGAGAACGAATCGGAACCATTTGGGTGCCCAAGATTGGATATCAAAACCAAATTTTCATAGTTTATCTATATTTTCCGAAGATCTGGTAGCAATCGAAATGACTAGAGTCAAAACCTGCTACAATAAACCAATTTACTTAGGATTTTGTGTACTCGAGTTGTCCAAATGGAAAATGTATAATTTCCATTACGGGTACATGCAACCTAAGTTTAAGACAAAACTCTCATTGAACTATATGGACACGGACTCTTTTATATATTCAATAAAAACGGACGACTTTTACGCTGACATCAAAAATGACATACAAGAACAATTTGATACATCGGACTATCCTACAGACAATATTTATAATTTTCCACTAGTAAATAAAAAAGTCATTGGTATGATGAAGGATGAAAATTGCGGTAAAATAATGACAGAATTTGTTGGGCTGCGATCAAAAATGTACTCATTCAGTGTACAAAATCAAAATGACGTTAAAAAATCGAAGGGGGTAAAGAGAGCCATATTAGATAAATATAGTTTAGCTACTTATAAAAATTGTTTATTTAATAAGACTAATGTGTATGATAATATGTTAACATTTAAATCTAAGCTACATCAGATATATACTAGTCAACTAAATAAGGTAGTCTTAAGTTATGGAGACGATAAGAGAAAAATTAGATCAAATAACATTAACACATATGCATGGTATCATTTTCGTATTAAGGAAACTAACCCTGAATACGAACTTGACATGTTGCTAGATGAGATTGCTAGAATGCAAGAAAATTGTTAAAATTAATTAATTTTTAGTTAATTTTTAAATTGTATATAAAATCCTATTCATTAAGAAAAATTATTGTAAATAAAATCCTATTCATTAAGAAAAATTGTTGTATATAAAATCATATTTATTTAATAAGAAAAATTATTGTAATTAAAATCCTATTTATTTTTTAAGAAAAATTATTGTACATATCTATATGAATTTTTAAGAAAAAATTTGAAATAAAATATTGAAAAAAGAATGAATTTCTTTATTGGCTTTACTTCGTTGGATCAAACAGTTTTTGTTTTTGCTTATTTGTAAATTCTTGTTTTCATATTGCTTAAACATACACAGTCTTGTCTTCACATAAATTAAACATGCACAATCTTGTTTTCTTTGAGAGGTTCTCTACAAGAGAAATTGAATTTCACAATATTGTGAAATTCCATTAGATATTTTTATAAAGAGACACAATTAAGATAATCGGATAAGTCCTTATATTTTTCACTACATACAAGTTTCTGTTATTTTCTATTCGAACAGATGATTCCTAATTTTCCTTTAGAAAATATAATACAAAACAAGGAATATTTTAATAATACAATTTTATTTTATTTCTGTTAATAATACCATTTAATTTAATTTCTTAAATATTTTATTTATAATGATGGAAACATTTCATAGTATCCAATTATTAGATGTTCTAATATACTTTTCCGTAAGAAATATATTGTACATCTACAAGTATCAGGTCCTTCCTCACACTTCGGATCGTACCATGGGCAGTTTCCAAAATGCCCTTCTGTGTTGTCTTCGTCTTCTATTACGCCATATTCTTCGTTCTCATCCAGCATATTTTGGAAAAATTTTATCATCTCCCAATGATCATATAACCAGAAGCTTTCAAAATCTGTTAGAAATTGGGTTTAGAGTACGTCTAATTTGACTCATTTTATTTGCTGATAAATGAATGATGATGACGATTGTTGGAAGGTTTTTTTAAGACTAATTTGTTCTTTAAATTTTGCAAATATCTATACTATCATCGCTATTCCATATTTCTTTTTATCACTCTATCTCTCTCTCTCTAACCCTTTTCTCTCTATAACTATCTCTTTCTCTCTATCACTATCCCCCACTTATTCACTATTTCACCATAATTATTTTCGATTAGCCTTCTTGAAGTCATCATCGCTACTTTTAAGATCATTTCCAGTTAAACATTCAAAGTGAGAAGAACTAAATAAAAAAATGGACTCCACAACAGATCTAATTTCAAAATTTAATTCTCTAAACAACAAAACCTTAATCCACGTAAAGGAGCTTGACACGTCCATGAAATATACTATTCGAAATGTGGAACGTGTAACAACAAAATATGGAGCAACACTAAAAGTTGAAATGGATAAACATATAATGTTCCTGCCTAAACGATATAATACTTTAACAGATGACGATATTAAAGATCTCTCGAGCGGATCATATTGCCTAAGTAGAGAAGGTGAAGAAAACCTAATCGTTGAGAATGAGCTGAGTGAATTTCTAATTCAAAATTCCCAATATCCTGTCTGGCAATAAATTATATTAATTACGTTTTTTAAATTATGAATAAAAAGACATTAAAGAGTTTTGTAAAATATAAATGTTTGTGTTTTTATTTAATATTTTCAGTTATTTCATAAAGAAATTTAAGATATAAATGTCCACAGGTAAATGTATTAAAATTCTGATGTTGATTGTAGTTGTATTTTATATTTGTACCAAGATATTTGACTACTTCTGAAGGAGGTTGTAAGTTTCCAAAGCTGTCGAAATATTCTTTTTCATTGCTGTTTTTATAATATGCTACCCAATGTGACCCAGGTCCTGTTGATACATCTAAATTGATTATTCCACATTCTATTTTCTTTGATCGTTTTGGTAGAGTATTCAACATGAAAACTCCTCTAAAATATGGAATATTTATAGAGAAACGTCTTAGGTCCACATCAGCTAGTGGTCTGTTGGGTAGCATCTTTAAGAGTTTTTTGATTCTTCTTTATGAACTAAACCATAACCCTTTTTATATGGTTTTAAGTAAAGTCCTTTTCCAACTGCTATAGATTCCATCGCTCTATTATGTCTAGTTGCTTCATCAAGTTGATTTTTTGTATTCCTTGTTGCATTTACAGCTTTAGCTATGGCAGCACCTCCAGTTGTTAGACTACCAATTGCACCCAGAGCAGTTAAAATCGGTATTAGAGGTAAAAAACCACCAATTTTTGGGACACGTATCACACGTGGTACTATAATTTGAGATTTTCTTCCTTTTAATGACTTGTTAATAGTTTTTCGTGCAATTTTAATAGCTGTGTGAATATCTAATGGTTTTTCTTTTTTTAGTATTTTTGTTGCAGCTCTAACTGATGTTCTAAATAGTGTTTTAACATTTAGTTTGTTCTTTTTTACATTTTTCTTTTTCTCCACACCCATACCAAATTTTGTTTTGGCTTTCATTGCGTTAGTAACAATATATGCAAATGATTTTTCAGCAAGACTACTGTCTTTCGATCCCAAGCGGAGTTTTCAAGTATTTTATCAGCTTTATGTCTGCTATTTAAATCCTTATTTTTGGAATAAGCAATATCGTCGCACGCAGAGTCCAATAAATTAATTCCTTTATCACCTCGATTTAAACTGATATCCAGGTAGATGAAGTTCAACAAGTAGAGAGTTTATTATTTTGTCTACTAGACCTCCTCCAACGACGGTGTTTTTATGACTAAAAGTTTTCTGATATCGTATAACCATATTATCTAATTTTTCCTATATAAGAGGTAATATATATGAAATGCATTTAGTTACAAAAATGCAGTTAGTAAAACAACATAAATATATTTTAGTTCGTAATATTGATGATTCAGTGAACATCAGTTCAAAAATAAAGCATAGTCCTCTCTTACCAAATTCTATTCGTGCTCTAATAGTGGGACCATCAAATTGTGGAAAGACTAATGTTATGATTGGCTTGCTAGAAAGTCCTAATGGACTCAAGTTTGAAAATATCTATTTATACTCAAAATCTCTCTATCAACCTAAATATGAATACCTAAAGAAAGTAATTTCACCAATTAAAGGTATGGGGTATTATACATTCACTGATAATGAATCAGTTATTCCACCTGACGAAGCTAAAACTAATTCAATTATGATATTTGATGATGTTGCATGTGAAAAGCAGAATAATATACGTACATATTTTTGTATGGGGCGACATAGGGATGTTGATTCATTCTACCTGTGTCAAACATATACCAGAATTCCCAAGCATTTAGTAAGAGACAATGCAAATGTTATTATAATGTTTAAGCAAGATGAGACAAATATGAAGCATGTTTATAAGGATCATGTTGCCAGCGATATCAGCTATGAAAAGTTTCAAGAAATTTGTCGAGAATGTTGGAAGGATAAATATGGATTTTTGATGATAAGCAAAGATAACGAATTAAAGGATGGTCGCTACAGAAAGCAATTTGACTATTTCATAACTATATAAGCAACTACTCATAAAAAATTACCTTTAGTTATAAATCTAACTTTAAACTTGATACATCTATTTGCTATAACCTCATCTGATACCTGATAAGCTGATCTGAAAACCAGACCAGGTCCTGATAAGCTGATCTGAAAACAAGACCAGGTCCTGATAAGCTGATCTGAAAACCAGACCAGGTCCTAATAAGCTGATCTGAAAACCAGACCAGGTCCTAATAAGCTGATCTGAAAACCAGATCAGGTCCTGATAAGCTGATCTGAAAACCAGACCAGGTCCTGATAAGCTGATCTGAAAACCAGACCAGGTCCTAATAAGCTGATCTGAAATCCAGATCAGGTCCTGATAAGCTGATCTGAAAACCAGACCAGGTCCTAATAAGCTGATCTGAAAACCAGACCAGGTCCTGATAAGCTAATACCTGATCTAATAGCTGATACCTGTTATTTACTATTATTAAACAGGGATGAGAAAATTTTAAAACAGTTGGTTTCCACTAGAAATGTCTTGAAGAAAAAGCTTCGTAGTATAAAAACTGGTGAAATAGATACACGTGAACAACTAAGAGATACATTTAAACCTATAACAGAACCTCTCAAAGAATTCATAAATAGTTCTAAAAAAATTAAACGAATTCCCATGAAAGAAGAAAGTAAAATGAAGACAGAAGTTGAAAATAATACAAGTTTTAAACCTGAAAAAACATCAGTCAAGATAGAGACAAGTACACCAAAGAAACTAGCAGAAGGAGTTTAATGATGCTAATACTGTGAATGATGATGACAATGATGAAGATGAATTTTACTCACAGACTTCCAACACAGAAGATACTCATACTGACTTATCAGCCTTGGAAGGAAGAAATGAATTAGATACAAACTATGGTCCACATAAAGATTTCAATAATGAATGGAAATTTGGTGATAGTAACCTCAAACTTAATGAAGATAAAATACAAGTTGGTGGCCAAATATGGGCTCTAACACCAGGACTATTTTCTCTAATGTTTCATAAAATACCAAAAAATTATGATAAATTTGAACTCGAAATCTATAAAAATATTTTAATTACTACTAATGCATATAGAAGGGACTATAAACCTGATGGTCAAATTAAGGGTACTAGAGGATATAAATACAAACATATTATTAAGAAATTTATTGACGAGAAAAACCAGAAGAATTTAAACGAATCAACAGGATCTAAGCCAAAAGGTAGTTATTTAGGTGATGGAATAATGGAATTTAACGTCCATAAGCCAAACTATATATACTGGGACGATCCAAATGAGTTAGTAGATCGTCTTCGACTACTGCTTGCATCACAAGGTGCAGGTCATACTAATCACAATAACGAGATTGTATCAACTATTGAAGAACTACGTGAAGCAAATATAATACATTAACTTTAATAAAGTATATAAAGTATGTCTATTGATAAATTTGGATATTATTTAAACGATACTAGCAGCATATTTTTTTGAAAAATGCACCTAAACTGCTGGGGTTCTTTATGGATACGAACAACAACATTGATGTCCAAAACAAAAGAATCAAAAATGTTGCAAAAGCTCTGGAGGAAAACGATGTTATCAATAAATTGTTTCTGCAAACTCAAATCGAAAAATTAGAAGAGAAATTATTAACATACTTTAAGGAAGATAATACTATAATTCGAGAAGATATTCAAATGCAAATTGAGGAGCTACAACGCGAAATAAAATTAGATATAGAAGAAAATTATAAAATTCAAAAAGACATTCTACAAATTAAAACATTCTTTGAAGAACAAATTGAACAGCTTAATGAGAAAATTTATAGATTGGAAAATTACATGTTTGTATCAATAGCTGAAAGTGCGTCTAGTAGATCACAACACTCTCCAAAAAATCTGTAAAACAACTTAATGTCTTCAAAAAGAAATTTAGTAAACGAACTACATAAGCAAGCTCGAAAAGTTTTTATGCGTCGTAGAGTTGTAATGAAAGGAATAGATGATCTTTGGCAAGCTGATTTAGTTGAAATGGGGATCTATTCTAGAGAAAACAGAAATTATCGATTTTTGTTAACTGTAATTGACACATTTTCAAAATTTGCATGGGCAGTACCACTAAAAACTAAAACTGCACTCGAAACAACCAAGGCGATGGAAAATATTTTTGAATTAGGACGAGTACCAAAAAACTTACAAACAGATGATGGTAAATAATTTTTCAACAAACTCTGGAAAATTAATGGATAAATACAACATTAATCACTACTCAACATATAGCAGTATGAAAGCATCAATAGTAGAACGATTTAACAGAACATTGAAAGGAATGATGTGGAAAGAATTTAGCTTTAATGGTTCATATAAGTGGATTGATATATACAAAGATTTAATTAATGCATACAATAGAAAAGTTCATCGCACCATTAAAATGTCTCCGATTAAAGTCAACTCAACAAATGAGGAAAAGCTACTAAATACAGTATACAGTCATTTGAAGATGTACAAAATGTCGAAATTTAATGTTGGAGATCATGTACGCATAAGCAAATATAAGCATACATTTGAAAAAGGTTATACTCCAAATTGGAGCACAGAAATTTTCACAATTACAAGAGTTCAAAATACAAATCCTACAACATTCATATTAGAAGATTATCTTGGTAATCCTATTAAAGGTAGATTCTATACTGAAGAACTTTCGAAAACTAGATATCCAAATACATATCTAGTTGAAAAGGTTCTTAAAACTAAAGGAAAGGAGGCATATGTTAAATGGTTGGGATTTTCTAATCAACACAATTCTTGGATAAGTAAGAACGAAATATTATAGCTGAATACCATCATCAACAACAATAGCAGTAATATTAAGAAACTAATGTTAATTTTAAAATAAGAAAATGAAATAAATATGTAAATCATGCTTATAAACCATATGTTGTACTAAACTTTATTTAATTGTAATCAGACAGTTATAATGTCAATAACACTTACTCTGAGCTCTAACTCATCAGAATTATCTGCTAGTTACTTTCCTCCTATTGAATTACATGGTGCATATGAGTGTGCTCTAACTGATTTTCATTCATACAACAGCATTCCAAATGTAGACACCTACAACAATATGTTTCATATAGGGGAACATACAATTGAAATACCAATTGGATCTTACGAATTGAATGATATTGTAGATTTTATACAAGAGCAATTCAGAAGACTCTGTCCAGAAAATAAGATTTTTATTGAAGCCAATAACAATACAATGCAAGTTAAAGTTAATAGTTCCAAAGATCCTGTATATTTTAATAAAAACAACACAATTGGAAAACTTTTAGGATTCAATAGCAAAATCCTAACACCAAACAAATATTATTACTCAGATCTTCCAGTTAATATTTTTAAAGTGAATCTCTTGCGAATTGAAAGTAGTATCGCTATTAACACATATATGAATAACTCCAAATCGCATACACTTCATGAATTTCCGATTAATGTGCCTCCAGGCTATAAAATAGATGAGGTTCCAAGAAATCTCATCTATTTACCTGTGAACACCAGAGAGATAAGTTCATTAACGCTGAGAGTAGTTGATCAACACGGTGATTTAATTAATTTTCGAGGAGAGGAAATTACAATACGAATACATTTGAGGTCAACTAAATAATGCTAATATACAACACAAATACATTGAAAAATAAAGCAGTAAGAACAACAAGAACATTAAAGCGACCACTTCAACAGAAAGCACTAACAACATCAAATAAAAATTTTCTAAAGTCCTTGAATTTTAAATTGAAGACAAAATGAGTTCAATAATAGATGTCTTAGATAAACCCTTGTCTGATGAGAATATAATCAAAAAGGACTATCATACATATGAACCATATTTACAATCTTACAACAATAATGATGAAATTAGAATTTCAATACAAAACAAAGATTTATACGTGCTACCCAGTGAGAGCTACATTTATGTAGAGGGGTTTGTTGCCGATGATAATGCCCCTAAATCTTCTTCTTCAGAGAACTTTAAATTAAAAAACAACTTTGTAGCATATCTATTTGATGAAATTCGCTATGAGCTCAATGGAATTGAAATTGATCATACAAGATATTTAGGAGCCACGAGCACCATAAAGAACTTGGTTTCTCTATCACCAAACGAAAGCAATGTGATGCAAAATGCTGGATGGAACAAAATTGACGATGTCACTCTTGCAAATGGATTTTTCAATTTCTATGTACCTCTAAAAATGCTTCTAGGATTCGCTGAAGACTACAACAAAGTTATATTAAATGGAAAACATGAACTGATACTCTTGCGCAATAAGAACGACGAAGATCTTGTACGCTCGAGTGTTTCTACTGAAAAAGCTAAACTTACAATTTCACTCATCTCATGGAGAATACCTCATGTTCAATACCTCATGTTCAATTGAATATGATTAAAATTATTAACAATGGTGCTTCTATACCCATGGCATTTCGCAGTTGGGATTGTCATATTAATCCACAATTAAACACAGGAACTAGCCATATTTGGAATGTTAAACTGGCTGCAAATAGAGAACGCCCCCGTTTTGTGTTGATTGCTTTTCAGCAAGAAAATAAATTTGTTCATTGTGATTTGACTAATTTAAAAGTACATTTAAATTCAGTCTCATACCCGTATGATGATCTTAACATAAAGTTCAAAAATGAACGTTATGCAATTCTATATGATATGTATCTAAGATTCCAACAAAGCTACTATATGAAAGAATCTCAACCGCTTCTAACTGCATCAGAGTTTAAGACAAAAGCTCCTATTATTGTAGTAGATGTCAGTCATCAGAATGAATCACTCAATAATGGACCGATTGATATAAAAATAGAATTTGAAACAGCAACTAATATTGCACCAAAGACATCAG
Source organism: Nowickia ferox (assembly GCA_936439885.1). NCBI lineage: Eukaryota > Metazoa > Arthropoda > Insecta > Diptera > Tachinidae > Nowickia > Nowickia ferox. The sequence goes on from OW387026.1 coordinate 45,589,755, forward strand.
CTTACTGCATTCTTATTCATGATCGTATAATAGAATATATACCCATCAAAGGACAAGTTCGAAAAGTGTTATAAATTGAATAACATGGAAAATAACATAATTTTTATAGACGTACAAGGTTTCAAAACTAATTCAAACGATTTCATCGCAAAAGAAGTAGCGATTGTTTTCAACAATTATGAATATAACAACTTCATTATAAAACCACCATTTGATTTTAAATGCTTATCAATAAAAAAGCAAAGAGAAGCAAAGTGGCTAACAAAAAACTATCATCACCTAAGCTGGACTGCTGGATCAGTTTCATTTCATAGCGTTTACAATTTTTTAAAAGCCAACGTAAGATGTTCTAAAATTTACGTAAAAGGTGAAGAAAAAAGACTATGGTTGGAAAATATGTTACACCGAAAAATTTCTAACGTTGAGGATATAGGCTGCATCAACTTTAAACAAATGGAAATCAAGTATCCAGAATATTTTTATTGTAATTATCATAATTTTGGTGTTTGCGCATTAAGAAATGCTATTTTACTCTCCAAAGAAATATCTTGTTTTAAATGAACTTTTTCACTTTTTAAAATATTTATACTTAAGAATATATTACTGTATGTATTATTATAAAATTTTATAAAATTTTAAACAATAAATGTTTACAAAATAAAAAAATGTAAAAGTGTTTTCTTATTTCAAATACAAACTACATAAAGAGAATAGAAGGAAGTGGGGAGGAGGAGAATTTAACTTTTTTGCTTACTTGCAAATTTTTACTTTTTGTTTCTCTGCTGATGACTGTACTTAGTTGAAAATCCTCTGCTTTAAAATAATCGTAGACAAAGAAAATGACTACGTTGCAAAATATAAATGTATTCTACACAAGCACAAAATATTCCACGCACAAGTTCCCACGATCGCACATTTATACATTCATACATTCATTTATACATTCATACATGCATACATACATTTATACATTCATACATACATACATACATACATACATACAAATATATTTATTAAACAAATAAACACAATATACAATTACCAGCGACAATCAAGCTGGACCACCCACACACAAGCATTAGGGGTTTTCACATACATGAGAACATTTTACATCATAAAATGTCGGTATGATAAATAATTTATTAGCGTGAGGAAATCGCATAAACACATTCCCACGATTCATATGAGAATCGCCTAGTAGTCATAAAATATATTTTCTCTGATATAGTATTAGGATAACAAATTTATACAGTCTGGCAACACTGGCAATTTTCCCTTTGGAAAAATCATTTTCCCGTCGGCATTAAGAAATATAGTAATCATGCATTGCCGTCGGCATTTGAAAAAAAATAATCATGTTTTGCCGTCGGCATTTGAAAAAAATAATCATGCATTGCCGTCGGCATTAGGAAAAATTATCATGCATTGCCGTCGGCATTAGGAAAAATAAACATGTTTTGCCGTCGGCATTAGGAAAAATAATTTTCACAATTTCCCCATTGGTATTAGGAAAAATCATTTTCATGATTTTCCAGTCGGCATATATACTTATGAAATCTTAATCTTATGAAACCCCTTAATCCACCCCCCACAAAAAATCACCCGTTCACACAATTAATGTCACCCCAAAAAAAATCACCCGTTCACACAAGGGTTAATGTAAACAAAAAACTCCTTATGTAAACAAAAACATCAAAGCGCTGCCGAAAACACACACACACATACACACACGTAGGTATCAAATTTCACAAATTTCCAAGAATTTTAAAATTTGGGTAATTAAAATTTCAAAATTTCACAATTTTAATTGGGGCAGAACCGCTATTTCCCTACTACTGATATGAATGCATTTACATACGTACATACTTACATATGTACATATTTTCAATAAAAATAATGCATTTAAAAGTTATATAAATGTTCTCTATATCAAGTATTAAAATTAAAAAAGTATGGACATATCAGAAGAAAAGATAAATAAAACAAGAGACTAAGTGATCAACTGATACCTAGAGCCTGTCTGACATGCACACTTAAAATAACAGAAATATGTATACAATACGCTGAACTTTAATAAAATTAGAAAAAAAATCATATCATCTAGAGCATCAAATAAAAGCCATAGGCAATACCCCTTCATAAAATAAACATAGCATCAGTATCAAGTAAAGGTTAGGTTAGGTTAGGTTAGTCTGGTTAGTCAGGGACCTCGCATAGCCCAGTATTGATTCTTAGCGATACCAGCAGATGACAAGAAACCTGTAAGTATGGCAGCCTAGTTCGTGCTGCCTTTATCGAATGACTTTCACACATATTTAACAAACCTGAGCAGTCTACACATTTCCATTCCAGATACAAGTTCAAGACTTCGAAAAGATTGGTCACCAAGACAGTCAAATCTAGTGCGGCTTAGAGCCGGACAGTGGCACAGTAGATGTTCTACTGTCTCCAATACTCCGTGCTTCCTACATTTCCTGCAGATACCGTCAAGTATCTGTCCTATTTTGACGGCATACGAAGCCGTCCAGCAGTGTCCAGTTAATACCCCCACTAGAAGTCTACATTCGCTTCTGGTTAGTGATAAAAGGAATTTAGTCGATTTAGGATCATAGGAGCTCCACATGATTTTAGAAGTTTTGCAAGTTTTCGTCACACGCCAACTTTTCTCCGCTTCTTCCTTCATCTTAGAGTCTATGACCCATTTCAGGTATTGAATTGGTTTCCGGACATTTACCGTTTCTTCCACCGGTAATTGGATCCCTCTTTTTGCCAGTATATCGGCCATGCCGTTTCCCTCAGCATGTACTTGTCTGCCAGTACATAAACTATTTATTGCCTTCATACACATGAGCACAACTGAGGAGTAGTTGCAGTCTGCTGAAATTTCCTTAATTGCTGCTTGACTATCTATATATATATTTACACGTGCATTTATGGTTTGAGGGGTGATAGCTAATTCTGCAGCAATTTTAAATGCATAGATTTCCGCCTGGAAGATGCTACAGTAATCAGGAAGTTTATAAGATTCCTCTATACTGAGCTCCGGGCAGTAAACCGCAGCTCCCACTCCTACATCCATCTTTGAGCCATCAGTAAAGAAATTAAAAATATAGCCACTATAGTTAAGACCTTCGAGATAGCCTTCTTCTCTTATAGTGATCTGTAGTTTGGCTAGGAAGTTAATTTCTGGAATGATGTAGTCCGAGCTACAGTCCATGTGTTCCAGCAATTTACCGTGACCAAATTGACATGTTCTGAAAGTTTATATGGGCAGTACCACTGAAAGTAAAAGGTGCACTCGAAAAAAAAACCAAGGCAATGAGAAATATTTTTGAATTGGAACGAGTACCAAAAAACTTACAAACAGATGATGGTAGAGAATAAACACTTTGGAAAATTCATGTTTCAATAGAAGAATAAATATTACTCAATATAAAAGCATCAATAGTTGAACGATTTAATAGATCATTAAAAGGACAAAATTTTGCATTGATGGTTCATATAAGTGTATTTAAACATACAAAGATTTACCTAATGTATACAATATAAAAGTTCATCTCAATATTAAAATGATTCCGATTAAAGTTAACTAAATAAATAAGCAAAAGCTGCTAAATATAGTAAACAGTAATTTGAGAATGTACAAAATGTTGAAATTTAATGAAAGTAAAAACAAAATTAAAAAGGAAAAATTTAGTTTGTCTGGTTTTTTGGAAGGATTGATTAGGAATGTTAGGTCTTAGGAAAGATAATTAACTAAATGTACTGGAATTCTCTAAACTTATTGGTCTGTGCGACATATTGTGAAAACTTAAGCGTTCAAAATAAATTACAAAACAGTGTAATATTCAGCAACACATCATATTATCACTTTTTGTAGTGAATGTTGTACAGTTTGCATTTCGAAAGCTCTAGCACGCAAACTTTTAAAATATGTGTTAACGTGCGAATGGTCACCTCAATTTTTCCGGCTACGAATGGTCACCTTATGTTTTTTTCTAATTTTTTTGTGCCGCTCCTTATTTCTTTTTGATATTTGCTTTTGTTTGACAAAGCAAACTCAGTAAGCTTGTGTCTTGTTTCAACCATTGACCGCGCATATTAAACTTTACAAAAGAATATATTAAATACAGTGTTTTTTTCAAATAGAAAAATTAAATTTACGTTGATATAAACTACCATTTTATATCTACTAAGATCTAAGAAATTCTTCCAGAAAACAATCCAAAAAAAAAAACAAAAACAAATAGAAAATAAATGTGAAACACAACCACATAATTAAATCACTTTTGCTCACCTACATACTTACATACATTTTAAATTCCTTGCAAATAAAAATTTTTTTGTTGCATCTGTTTTATATCCAATACCTATTAAGTTTATTGTTAATAAGAAAGCCTTTAATTAAAATATAAAGTTATTATTAAAATCAAACCAAAAGGACTTTATCAATTGTGTCAAGTGAATAAAACATCGCAAAGCAGCTACGAAAATTGGTATTCAGAGATACGAAGTGTGATCAAGGAGCGTTAAAAAAGTGGTATTGTATCCCTCATCCGTTCACTCATCCTCCCCCAAACATTGTGGTCCATCGAACCGGATAGCAGGCCCTTGGAGAACTGTGCCCATAACCCCCAAGAACATAAGTAAGTACACACCACTACCTTTTATACATATACTCAGATTTGCCGCAAACGAACACCCCAAGCATCCACATATTTATACGCATTCGATGGAGTTTATTCCTTAACGAGAAGATCCCATAAGTACCCACTAAGATCTTGGAATTCAACTGTACCTAAATTCAATACGCACAATACAAACGTATATATGTACATATGTATATATTCAAATCAACACGTACCGCTTGTCAAGTCTTGTCATCACACCATAAATCAGTTATTCGGCATAAGTATATACATATACAACTTACATATATCTATGCATGAACGCTATTTGGAATTAAACATCAACAAAAAATTCCTGCAAATAAGCGCGTTTTACATACCTATGTACACAAGTACCTACATACGTACATTGCTGAGAGATAAATACATACGTACACACGCAATTGTTTTTTTTTGTGTGTTTCTATATTTACATAGTGCCCTTCAAGTTTGACCGTCAGCCAGACTTATATGCCCTGTTTTTTTGTTTGTTCTATTTATCATTGTATTTCTACTCTTCGTACGGAAAGTAAATAGCAGAGCCAACACTGTCGTACACACTTTGTTTGAGAAACCAATCAAACCAAGGGTTGGTTTCATACCAATTAACTTCAAACTTGTCTGCTGCGCTGACTACAAACAATTTCGGTCACGAGCTATTGTTGCTTTAAATTCTGGACAAAATAAAAGCACCTTATCCATTGTATTTCTGTATGTATGCAAAACGTAAGACAAACAAACAAAGTCACACAACTTAGTCATACTTGCCGCTCCTACGAGGCACATTCGGAAAGTTTTTATGCTTTGCACTACATATTTTTAAATTACAACCCCCTTACACACAACTTATTCCCACTCGCCGCTCCACGAGGCATATTCGAAAAGTTTTTTACGCTTTTTCTCACTACATAGTTTAAATCATAACTCCCTTACACACAACTTATATCACACTTGCCACTCCTACGAGGCACATTCGAAAAGTTTTTTCGCTTTTTGCACTACATGTTTTTTAAATTATAACCCCCTAATACACAACTTATATCACACTTGCCGCTCCTAAGAACCACACTAAAAAGTTTTTAAACTTTTTTCTACATCAACCCCCTTGCTCTACTACGAGGCACACCCGGAGAGTTTTTAGACTTTTTATACACCCTTTTCAAATTAATCAGTCTTTTGAGCACTTACCTCAACCCGATAAGATTTATTTTCGTAATCAAAACAATTCGTGACATTCATACGCCACTCGGTGAACCATATCTGCATCGATATTGTCTAATAATCAGACATGTCGGTATTATCAGCCCTTACACTAGCTTCCGATCGCATAGTCGATTTTAAAACATTTATGAGTGCACGAGATAGCACAGAGAACTCGATTCATGCTATGGAAGTTTATAAGAATGAAAGTACGCGTCTTTGGACCACCTTTCGAACTTGTTATGATAATGCACTCGACCAATATGATACCATAAAAAAGAGGATAGATCTGGAATCACTTAAAGGGCGTTTCGCTGCCTCCTTCAAGAATCATGTTGAACTACTTTCGCAAGTCAATGGGATTATCGATAATTTACGTCAAAGGGAAACTCCTGCTAGTACCTCTTCCAATGTGCAAGCTGATCAGACAGCCCACATATCATTACCCCCGTGTGACACAGAGATTTTTTACGGAGATTATAAATCATGGCCTACATTTCGTGACATGTTCACGGCCTTGTATGGAAATAACCAACGCCTCTCACCCGTGGAGAAAATGTGTCATCTCCTCAAGAAGACTCAAGGAGAAGCACGTGAACTTATCAAGACATGCCCTACTACAAACGATGGCTTCGCAATGGCCTGGCAAAATCTCGTTAATCGTTATGAGTACAAACGAATCTTGATCAATGCACAACTTAAATGTCTGTTTAATATTTCCCCTATGTCCAAGGAGACGGGCCCCCTTATCAGACGGCTGCAACGTACAATTAATGATTGCGTCACAAATTTAGCCCTACTTCAAGTCGATACTCAGAACTGGGACCCAATTTTTGTTTATATCTGTTCGACGTGCTTACCAGATGTAACGCTCAACTTGTGGGAGCACTCCTTGCCTCACACTCCAAATTTACCCACATGGAAAGAGATGGATGCTTTCCTCACCTCACGATTCCAAACTCTGGAGTCGGTAGCGGACATAAGATCCACTTTTTCAGCCTCACATACTTCTCATCAAAATAAAACCCTTACTCCTAAGAAAACGAACTTGCCTTTTATGTCCTCACTTTCATCCTCTACGGTTATGTCCGGTGTTTATCGAAATGTCAATTGAAGAACGATTCACTGTCGTTAAACAACAAAATCGTTGTACAAATTTCCTCGGAACTTCCCACGATTTAAAAAAATGTAAGAGTCGTTTCGTGTGCAACGTTTGTAAAAAGAAACATCACACTTTACTTCACCGGGTATAATCCAACTCACCACTGACTCAATGGACGCATGTACCACCAAATCCTACTCCTGCTGCTTCAACCTCCATAAATAATACGAGTCATGCTCATACAAATGAGTGTCTTCAATTTCTAGATACCACCCCCTCTACTTCAAAACAAGCAGCAGATCGAAGACTACAATCGTTTTCGACCCAATTGCCATCCATTTCACCTTCTATTATCCTCGGTATTGCTTTAGTAGACGTCTACATGGATGATGTTAAATGCACTGTTCGCGCCCTCATCGATTCAGCCTCCGAAGCTACATTCGTTTCAAAAAAACTTCAAATGAGGCTAAACTTTAAAACACGCACTTCTCAAGCAGAAGTACGCGGCCTAAATGATTCCCTAACCGCTACATCGACTCAAACATGCCATTTTAAAATTGGCTCTCCAATCGATAGTTCGTTCGAGATGTACGCAAACGCTTTCGTCGTTAAGAAACTAACAAGCGACTTACCGTACTACCCTTATCTGCCCTCAAACACGATAACTTTTCACAGCTTCAATTGGCCGATACCTATCGTCAACATCGCTCGGAAATAGACTTACTTCTCGGAGGTGATGTCTACCCACAAATAATTGAGAATGGACTTCAATGGAACGATAATCAGTCACTGGTCGCCCAGAAGACAGTATTCGGTTGGATCATTAAGTTAAAGTAATTCTAGCGCAACTCAAGTTTTTTCGTTTTTTAATGAGACCGACCTTTCTCATCAGCTACAACGTTTTTGGGAAATCGAAGACATCCCCAAGAAGCTAAGATGTTCCCCTGAAGACTCTTATTGCGAACAACTATACCAAAACACTACCTTCAGAAATGAAAAGGGACGATTTGTCGTTTCCCTCCCATTCAAAACAGAATATCCCCAGACACTCAATATCGGTCAGTCTAGACATATAGCTCTTTCACAGTTTTTACGAAATGAATTTAAACTAGCAAAAAACCCCCAACTCAAGTCAGAGTACGATCATGTGATCACTGAATATGCTAACCTAGGGCAAATAACCAAAGTAACCCCTTCTTCTGGTGTTGGTGACTATTACCTACCTCACCATGCTGTTTTCAAACCCGACAGCACCACCACCAAGCTACGCGTGGTGTTCAATGCATCGAGTCCCACTTCCAACGGAATAAGTCTTAATGACATACTCTATCCTGGTCCTACATTACAAGCTGATTTGACGATTCTGGTTCTGCGATGGCGTTTTTTCAGATATGTATTTAATGCGGACATTGAAAAAATGTACCGTCAAATCCTTGTGAATTCCTCTCAAACCCCCTTCCAACGAATCATTTTCCGTAGCTCACCCAATGAGCAAACCCTCGATTATGAATTGAATACAGTTACATTTGGTGTAAACTGTGCTCCATATTTGGCAATCAGGACATTGCTCGAACTCGCCAAAGAATCTGAATCTCGCTTCCCCCATGTGGCTGATATTCTCAAAAACTATATGTACGTCGACGACGTGCTGGCTGGAGCCCACACTCTATCATCCGCCTTACAATCTCGAAATGATCTCATTACCGTGATAGAATCAGCTGGAATTTTACTACGAAAATGGACTGCAAATGATGACCAATTATTGTAGCGAAGATGATCATGCAAGAAATATGGAAAGATGGGATGACGACCTTCAACACTCCACACTGCAAAGGTGGTATGATTTTTTGGATGACTACGCCGAAATAGCACAGATCAAAATACCTCGTTTCATAGATTTTGAACAATCATCTTCGATTGAGCTCCATGGCTTTTGTGACGCCTCCGAAAAGGCCTACGCCGCTGCCCTTTATCTTCGGTCGGAACTTACTGGTCTTATCTCTTCCCATCTTCTAGTTGCTAAAACTAAAGTTGCTCCAGTTAACTTCATCTCTTTACCACGATAAGAATTGTGTGGAGCTGAACTAATGGCCAACATGGTAGATACTATTCAAATTCAACTCAATCTTAGAGATCCTAAACTTTTCCTGTGGACTGATTCCACCATTGTATTGGCATGGCTACAAAAACCCCCCCATAAATGGAAAACGTTTGTTGAAAATCGAATTTCTTCCATTGTAGAAAAGGTAGGCAACGGTCTCACGTCGACTCTAAAAGTAACCCCGCAGATCTGGCTTCACGTGGTCTCACTGTGTCACAACTTATATCAAATGACCTCTGGTGGCATGGACCGACGTGGCTAAGCAGGACCCACTTCGATTGGCCTTCTCGGACTGGAAAATTCTCTACGGACGAAGAAGCCAAAACAATTCGCGTTTACGTGGCGACTGTCGAATATGACATTTTACAAGATTTCTCCGATTTCGCTAGGGCACTGCGAGTAATGAGCTATGTACCACTTCACAATCGTGAAATTACTAATCCTATAGAACTCTCGCCTGCAGAAATCAGCTCTGCCAAAGTTCACTTAATAATCGCCAGTCAAAAACTACATTTCCGCGACGAATATAACCAAATCTCTCAAGCTCTCCCATTGTCACGAAAAAGTCAGCTCCTCACATTCAATCCATATATCGACACTGACGGAATCATGAGAATAAATGAACGAGCATCGAATGTTCCCACGCTAACTCATGATGAACGACATCCCATTCTATTACCCTATCATGCCTTTTTCACGGGATTATTTCTTAACTACCTTCATAAATACTCCTTGCACGGTCAAAACTCTCTCCTCCATAGACTCATGCGATTTCATTACTACGTCCCTAGGCTTAAAACACTTATAAAGACTGTATTATCAAAATGTTTCTACAACACAGGAGTGGACTTTGCTGGACCCTTTGAGTTGAAATCATACGCTGGCCCCGGATGCAAAATCACCAAGGGGTACACGCTCGTTTTCATCTGCTTCGCTACCAAGGCAATCCATTTGGAAGGCACCAGCGAAATCTCGACGCAAGCATTTCTCGCGGCTTTCGCCCGATTTTTCTCCCGACGAGGAACTCCTTACGCCATATATTCAGACAACGGCACGGCCTTTGTCGGCGCTTCAAACATCCTACATGAAGATAAAATAAACTTTCTATCCCTTGTACGGAAAGGCATCTTGTCACAACACAGTCTCATCCCTATTGAATGGCACTTCATTCCTCCAGGCGCTCCGCACATGAGCGGACTCTGGGAAGCAGGTGTGAAGAGTTTTAAATCCCATTTCAATAAATTATGCCACAGTCAAAGCTTTACTTTTGAGGAGTTCAGCACCATGTTGGCACGCATCGAAGCATGTCTGAACTCACGACCCCTAAGTTCCATGAATGATGACCCCAATAATTTATGTGCGCTAACTCCAGGCCACTTTCTCATTGGAGCCCCGCTTCTCTCTCCCCCTGAGCCAGATTTGACCAGTTACTCGTTGAGTTACGTGAACTGTTGGCAAAAATTGAAAATCATACATCACCAGTTGGCTCGAAGATGGAAAGAAGAATATTTAAACGAGCTCCACAAAAGAACGAAATGGAAATGCCCAAATCGAAATTATGCGGTCGGCGATCTCGTTGTCATCCGTCAAGACAACTTGCCCACCACTCAATGGCGTCTAGGACGTATCGAAAAGGACTTTCTTGTCTTACGAGTAGCTGAGCTACGAACTGCTAACGGCACTTTGACAAGACCTATCACCAAACTTGTTTTACTTCCACAACCTTAATCATACTCACTACCTTCTTTTATTTCAGTTCTCCAGCCATCATGCCAAACCGCAAGCACCGCAACTCCTCCCCAAATGAACAACATAAAATTAAGCACCCCGCCGTTTGTGTCGCCTGAATCATCCCCTAAGAAAATGTGCCAAGTTCAACACTATGAACGTATCGGCTCGCGTAGGCGTGGTGACACGTTTTAGCTATTGTGAAAACTGTTTCGCACACTCTCATCAGATCTCCAGATGTACAAATATGGCATGCTGTAAACACTGTGACGGCAAGCATCACTCACTACTCCATCGTCACAGACGGCTTAATACTACCAGCTCATCTGAAGATCATCACCACCCTACTGGATCTGCCATCGTCATACCCACTGTTATTATAAATCTCCAACTAAATGGTGAATGGGGCCTGGTGCGAGGCCTATTGAACCCTTGTGGGGAAGTTAGCTCCATTGCCGCATTCCTAGTGGATCGCTACAAACTCCCCACCGAAACATATGATGACAAAAAATGGTGCACTATATCCTTTCGTTCGCGCTTCAACAGTGGGTCAACCTTTATGCTGACGGCTAGAGTTGACAAAAATTTGCCTATACTACAGGCAAGGAAAAGGCTTGACGCTAGCCTGTCCGAGCAGAACCAAAATCTTCGCCTTGCTGATCCAGATTTTTTCCTAAACGAAACCATAAACTTCGTGCTTGGCGCTGATATCTACCCTCAACTAATTCGTAGCGGCATCCAACCAGCAACACTTACATCCCCCATGGCACAAGATATCCTGTTGGGCTGGGTAATCATCGGCAAGTTTGGACTCTGAACTATGATTATACTACATACATATTAATATATCTTTTTGCCATACTTATGTAAAACAAATATATTGAATTCCTTATACTATATGATCTTATATTATTATTACATACACATTAGTATATATTTTTTTTTGCAATACTGACTTATATCAGCTATCAAACTGAATTAAAATTGTATTCGTTAATCTTGCTAATTAACAATTATTATTTGTGTTGTAACTCGCCCGCGTGTTGTGTTTTGCAATATAGCAAGGGGGCGGGATGTTAAAGTGCGAATGGTCACCTCAATTATTCCGGCTGCGAATGGTAACCTTATGTTTTTTTTCTCATTTTTTTGTGCCGCTCCTTATTTCTTTTTGATGTTTGCTTTTGTTTTTTTTTAGTACATATATTTATTTATTGTATCTTCAAATAAGAACTAACAATAATTATTCAAATCTTAAATCTAAATATAATTAATTAGGCCCGACCAGTGTCGGACATAAACTTAGTGATAGCTATTAATAATACATAAGTTGTGATAACCAAAAACAAAAGTATTTTCAAGCAGTTTCTTCTGGAGTGTTGAGTATTAGAGCCCTTGTGTCCCCCTTTTTTAAGCGGATGTGCCCCGTAAAATTCAAGATATTACGAGCAAGCGGATTAGGATGAGACTCGAGTTTTGTAAGATATTTGCCCGCGTATTTTGCAATTTCTTCAGTTACTTGTGGCATATTCAAACCACGATGTAAATTTGAATTTCTTATGTACCATGGAGCCGATGTTATTATCCGTAAAATTTTGTTTTGCCTTCGTTGAATCTTTTCAATATTTGAAGCTGAAGCAGTACCCCATAGCTGAATTCCGTAGCACCATATAGGTTTTAAAACCGACTTGTATATCAAAAGTTTACAATCTAGACTGAGGGTTGAATTCCTACCAATCAGCTAATGTATCTGAGTTAGTTTAAGTTTCATTTGCGTTAGCTTAGAGTCAATGTGGTGTTTCCATGTAAGCCTTCGATCAAGGTGTATAAGTAGTATGAATAAGGGGTTTCTAGATAGAAATGTGCAAAGGAAAAATGTGCATACCTTAACCCTTTAACGGTCGATGGGGTTAAATTCGACCCCATGATATTTTGTGTTATGAGGAGGCAGCGTGTTCGGTTTTGCTTAAAGTGAAGTCGTGGTGGGGGGTTTGGTTTTGCTTAAAGTGAAGTCGTGGTGGGGGGGGTTCGGTTTTGCTTAAAGTGAAGTCGTGGTGGGGGGTTCGGTTTTGCTTAAAGTGAAGTCGTGGTGGGGGGGGGTTCGGTTTTGCTTAAAGTGAAGTCGTGGTGGGGGGTTCGGTTTTGCTTAAAGTGAAGTCGTGGTGGGGGGTTCGGTTTTGCTTAAAGTGAAGTCGTGGTGGGGGGTTCGGTTTTGCTTAAAGTGAAGTCGTGGTGGGGGGTTCGGTTTTGCTTAAAGTGAAGTCGTGGTGGGGGGTTCGGTTTTGCTTAAAGTGAAGTCGTGGTGGATGTTATTTTTGTTGAAGTGAAGTCGTAACATTTAATGTGTTCGTTAGAGGGTTAATACAATATGAATTAAACTGCATTAGGGCATTTGCTAGTATTTAATAAATAAAATTCATTTACTGCGGTATATATTAATCTCCCTAATACTACTCGTATTTGTTATCAGTATAAAATGTTAACCACATTATTTAAAAACAAAACACTAGTATTTAATAAATAAAATTCATTTACTGCGGTATATATTAATCTCCCTAATACTATTTGTTATCAGTATAAAATGTTAACCACATTATTTAATTAAGTGTAGTGGTAATAAAATAAAATCAAATTAATAAAATATATTCATTGTTGTACTAAACTCTAAGGTGTGATTATACTTTTAGTTATTTATTCACAAAAAAAAAAAATTAGTAAAATAAATCAAATTAAAATGGGTGGCAACTTTATTTGTGATATCTGTGGAAAAGTGTACAGCCGCAACTTTTCATTAAATAGACATATCAGGATGCATCATCATCAAGGTTATTCATTAAGGTGTACGACTTGCAACATTAATTTTTCAATTAAGCAAGATTATCTTAAACATATCCACTTAATAGAGCATCAAAATAATCAAAAGAAAGAAATTATACACTGTAAGGAGTGTAAAGAAGATGTAGTAAGGAAACTGTGGATATATCATCAACGCACAAACAAACATAAAGATAATTGTTTAAAAATTGTTGATGAAATCAATAATATAAAGTGTTTAGATGCTTGTTTCAAAAACCGTATTACTACATTTCGGTTTAAAAACAACAATATGGATAATCTAAATCCCGAATTGTTTTTCAATAACATAAAGGATAATGTAGCATGTGTTTTGAAAGATCATCTACAAAAACATACAAGTTTAAAATTTAATTTCGAATTACTCTGTGAATATATGAAGATGAAAGACAATGAAGAACCCATAATTACTATAATACTACATCAAACAAAAATGTATATTTTGTCTTTAACTAACCATATGAATGATATTGAAAGATTTTATGCAAATAAATGTGAAATAATTATGCAAAAAATGGATGAGTTCCAAGAACGTGATAGTGGTTTTGCATTAACAAAAATTAATCACCTTGATGTTAATATTAATAAATATGCATGTATAAAAGGTTCACAGTATATTTCTTTACCAACATACATATCAAAAAAAAAAGCTTGTGTTAATATACAAAACAATGACGTATACTGTTTTAAGTGGGCTATAATATCAGCGCTATATCCAATAGAAAATAATAGTGTAATTTGTTCTTCGTATAACATAACCAACATTCAAGATGACATTATAGTCCTGGAAAATAATATATTATTAAATTTTAAAAATTTAAATTTCCCGCTATCTGTCAACAAAATACAGCAGTTTGAAGACAACAACCCGGGAATAAGCATAAATGTCTTTGGTCTGGAAAGATCTTTTGAAAAAGATACGTATTTAGAAATTTATGATGTTGTGGGACCATATTATTTCTCTCAAGAAGAAAAAAGTAAACATATAAATTTATTATTGATGGAAGATGAAGAACGATTCCATTATGTCTGGATAAAAAATATATCAAGGTATGTTTATCGTTATTTAAATTTATACTCAAAGTGAAATTAAACTAATTAAAAAAATGTTTCCTTTTATATTTCTTTAATTATAGATTATTAAGAAGTCAATTTACAAAACATAAAAATAAGGTGTATATTTGTAATACATGCCTCATACACTTTCACAAAGAATCATCTTTAAAGAAACATAAGGAGGAATGCAACAAAATTGTAACTATAATGCCAACCGATAAAAATTCTATACTTAGATTTAAGAATCATAAAAACCAACTAGATGTTCCGTTTGTAGTTTATGCAGATTTCGAATGTATTCTGGAATCAGTTGATATTCAAAACTCAGCTAATATTAATTCAGTACAAAAGCATATTCCATTTGCATTTAGTTATTATATTAAATGTTCCTATAATTCTAGTTTAGATATACATAGAATTTATAGTGGTGAAAATGCATCAATACATTTTTTTAAAAGTTTAGTCGAGGACGCATTATATATTTATAGTAACTATTTGAGTGTAGTAATACCAATGAAACCTTTAACGTTTATACAACAAAAAAGACAAGATGAAGATATGAATTGTCATATATGCGGTGAAATCATATCTATTGGAGATAAAGTAACTGACCATTGTCATCTAACAGGTGATTATAGAGGTCCTGCACATAATATATGTAACTTAGAGTATCAAATTGGAAATTTTATCCCTATATTTTTTCACAACCTTTCGGCATATGATTGTCATTTATTTATAAGAGAACTTTCATCAGTAGCAGGTGATATAAAAATCATTCCTTTAAATAAGGAATTATATGTATCCGTATCGAAGAGAATTAGGGTGAGTGAAAAAGATACTATTGAGCTACGTTTTCTCGATTCATATCGTTTTATAGCATCAAGTTTAGATCAACTTGCAGGTTTCTTGTCTGATGATGATTTGAAAACTATAAAATCGGTTTGTTTAAATGATAATGAATTTGATTTAATGAAACGTAAAGGTGTCTTTCCCTATGATTATTTGGATTCAAAGAATCGTCTCATGGAAACACAATTACCACCTCGTTCTCTCTTCTTTAATAAACTAACTGATGAAGCGTGTAGTGAAGATAATTATAAACATGCTGAAAAGGTATGGAATACATTTAGATGTACGACTCTCTTGGACTATTTACTATTATACTTGAAAGTAGATGTTTTATTACTATGTGATGTTTTTGAAAATTTCCGTAAAGTTTGCAAAAACATTTATAATTTAGATCCATGCCAATATTATACTGTTCCTGGATTATCTTGGGATGCAATGTTGAAAAAAACAAGAATAGAGTTAGAACTATTAACTGACATTAACATGTATAATTTTGTTACACGTGGTATTAGGGGAGGAATTGTTCAATGTTGTAAACGACATTCTGTAGCTAACAATAAATATGTAAGTGATTATGATTCTACTAAAGAATCGAATTATCTTATTTATTTAGATGTAAACAATTTATACGGTTATGTCATGTCGCAGTACCTTCCTTATAAAAATTTTGAATGGGTTGAAAACATTGAAAATTTTAATTTTAATGCTGTGGAAGATGATTCACCATTAGGGTATATATTGGAAGTGGATTTAGAATATCCATCCACCATACACGATCATCACAATGATTTCCCATTTTGTGCAGAAAATAAAAAAAATGAACATATGAAACAGTCTAAATTAATAACGGATTTAAATGATAAAACAAAATATGTAATACACTATAGAAATCTTAAACAATGTATTAAACATGGTCTTATTCTAAAGAAAATTCATAGAATTCTTAAATTCAATCAGTCGGATTGGTTGAAAAGCTATATTGATTTAAATAATGATCATAGAACCAATGCCGAAAATGAATTTGAAAAAAATTTTTTTAAACTTTTAAATAATGCGGTATACGGTAAAACAATGGAAAATGTAGATAAGAGAAAAGATGTTAAAATAGTTTGTTCATGGGAGAGTAGAGGTAAGAGGTTGGGAGCTAGAGCTCTTATAGCTAAGCCAAATTTCCATAGTTTACTTAAGATTCAAGAAGAAATGATTGTCATTGAAATGAGTCGAGTGCGAACGGAATATAATAAACCAATTTATATTGGATTTTCTGTTCTAGAATTATCTAAGTTGAAAATGTATAATTTCCATTATGAATACATGAAACCTAAATATCAGGAAAATATTTATCTGAATTATATGGATACTGATTCCTTTGTTTACGATATTAAGACATATGATCTATATAAGGATATTCTAGATGATATCATCTTACAGTTTGATACGTCTGCTTATCCGAAAGATAATGTTTTTAATATACCCTTGTTAAACAAAAAGGTTTTAGGAATGATGAAGGATGAATGTAATGGTAAAATAATTAAAGAGTTCATTGGTTTACGCGCTAAAATGTATTCAATTAAAATTGATGAAGAGGAAAAAGAAATTAAAAAAATTAAAGGAGTTAAAAAATGCGTAACCAATAGACTAACGATTAATGACTTTAGAAAATGTTTATTTGAAAAAAAAATGTACTATGATTCTATGTATGTATTTAGATCAAAGATTCATGAAATATATACTCAACACATTAGTAAATTAGCATTAAGTTATTTAGATGATAAGCGATTTATTAGAGATAATAGTATTAATACATATGCATGGGGACATTATGCAATAAATAGTCAACAACCATCATCATCATCATCATATCCCAATGAAAATGTATTAACATCTTCTTCAAGTGATAATATTGTACAATAGTATTAAGTGATTTTAGATTATAAGTGAATATATATAACGTGAAAAAACAATAAATAAATAAATAAATAAAGAATGTCATTAAAATATTTTAGTTTGTTTTTATTTTAAACTATAGTTATCTATTGAATAGGAATTTTAAACACAAGTAACCACAATTTGTTTTTGTGTGAATAAAATTTAATCGTGCTTAACTAAGTTGATATAAAATTTAATCGTTTAGAAATAAAAAAAAAAAATCAAAACAAAACTTTTTTATATATTATTTTATTTTTTTGAGAATTTTATAATATAATAAAAATAAATCTCATATTGAAGTATATATAATATTATTGAAGTTCATCTTTATTGATCCAAGAATTATGTTGATTGAAAAATCCCAACCATTTTACGTACGCCTGGTGCCCCTTAGTTTTAATAACATTTTCAATCAAGTATGTATTTGGAAAATGTGTCTTTAATAGTAAATGTTCATAGAATCCACCAACAATCGGATTCCTTTGATAGTCTTCCAATAAATAAGTAATGGGGTTTGTGTTCTGTAAAGTACGAATTTTAAAAATTTCAGTTGTCCAGTTTGGAGTATATCCTTTTGAAAAAATATGTTTATATTTGCTAATTCGAACGTGATCTCCAACCAAATTACCAAATTTATATATTTTGGGATGATTATAGACTTGTTTTAGTATAGAACTTTCATTTTCTGTGTTAACAGACTTTGGCGTCATTCCAATTGTTCTATGCTTTTTATTATTATATTGATTAAATAAATCCTTGCATATATGTATCCATTGATAATTTCCTTGTAGACTAAAATTTTTCCACATCATTCCTTTTAGAGTTCTATTAAATCGTTCTACAATGGACGCTTTCATGATACTATATGTAGAATAGTGGTTGATATTATGTTTTATCATCAAGTTTTGAAATATTTTATTATAGAACTCTTTACCATTATCTGTTTGCAAGTTTTTTGGAATTCTCTTTAGCGAAAAAATAGATTGCATAGCATTGGTTATATCTTCACTACTTTTAGATTTTACGGGTACAGCCCAAGCAAACTTTGAAAATGTATCTATAACTGTTAAAATAAATCTATAGCCTTTGTTATATTTTGAGTAAACGCCCATTTCAACAAGATCTGCTTGCCAAAGATCATCAATTCCCTTGATCACCACTCGACGTCGAATGAAATTTCTACGTGCTTGCTTATGAAGCTCCTGAACCACTTCTTGTCGCTCCATTTCTAACGTCTATTTTAGATTACATCAATTTAAATGCTGCTGATATTGAATTTAAATCAAAACGATTTATATATCTATGTTTAAATGGTTTGTAATGAGCTTCGTTTTTCATTTAGACGTTCTTCAACTGAATCAATTTTGTAATTAAATAATGATCTCATTTCTTTTAGTGATTGATTGAGATTATTTGGTATTATATTTTGATCATGTATTAATTTACTTAAACGTGTTTCTACATTATCAAATCTTTCTGTAGTCAACACGTTTTGTTGATGTATTATTTCGTTAAAACGATCCTCCATTTCCTTAATTCTCTCCATATACATTGTATCCAGTTGTTTCTTTATTTCACTTAAATAACTTTTCATGTAAATTTTGTTTACAGCATCGTTTTCCAATACAGGACTAGCAATATTTTTTATTCTCCGCAAGTTAAAGTTGAAATTACGATCACTATCCAAATGTATCTTGAAATGTTGATTTTGGTATCTTGCAGATTTTTCAATATAATGTCCAAACTTATCGATAGGCATTTTATGAATATGAATTGTTAAACATTTTTAAGTCTATTTATATAATAATTTTTGCTTCTCTCAATTCCTCAATAATTGATACAATTTCATTATTATGATTTGAGTGACCAGCTGTTGTTGATGAAATCAAAAGACGCAATCTATCAACCAATTCATTAGGATCATCCCAATAAACATAATTATGCTTTTTTCTATTCAATTTCATTAAACCTTTTCCCTTATGAATTTTCTGTTGTTGTTTAAATAGGTTTTTAATAATCGTTGTATATTTAATTGAACGATTTCCTTTAATTTGACCATTAATACTGTTATTTCGTTTATGGACATTAGTCATCTCCAATATTTGTTTATAATTATTTAAATCTGTTTTATTATAACTGATGGGTTTCTTATAAACTAACAATTCATATAAGCCTGATGTGAAGGGCCATTTTAAATTACCTACAGTAATATTGGTTGAATTGAAAGTGATGGGTTCATTACCCAGTCTCCATATTTGATTTTTATCCTTATGAGGACCATAGGTTTTATCATATATATTTAAGTTAACTTTTGATAAATTATATTGAATACTTTGATTGGGATGTATTGCAATGGTGTTATCATCATCATTGTTATCATCCTCATTATCAACATTATCATTATTATCATTATCATCATCATCATGGTCATCATCATGATCATTTTCATCATCAAATGATTGAAACGTGTTTGAACTTTTCTCGATTTTCTTGTTATTAAAGTTTGGAGAAAACGTGTTATAATCAAGCTTACTCTTTTTATATGGTGTACTGAAGGCAACTTTATTATTCTCAAGATCATGTTTAAAAGTGTTATCCGGATATTTTTCATGTTTTATAATGGTGTTATTATTATTATTAGTTGATTGAACTAATTCTTTTAATGGTTTTGATATTGGTTTCAATGTCTTTTCCAACAATTCATCATTTGCAATTTCTCCAAGCAAAATATTCCTATATTTCTTTTTTAAAATATTTCGAGTTTTAATAAGATTATTAACTAGATTTGTGTTCATATTTATAGATTGAATTAGAAACAGATTCAAAACAGATCAGTTTAGCAGCTAACGGTTTAATAGTTGAGAAGCTATTAGTTTAATAATTAATCTTGTACTGATTTTAAAATATCTGTAATGTTTCTTTTATAGATTTATAAATATATCGAAACCTTTTCTATATCGACCATTATTCATAGGATCATCTTTGTTAATAACTAGAAAACCATATTTTTCTTTCCAACACTCGGCACATAACTTATGAAATGTTTTTAAAGTCATATCAGAACCAACATGATCATTGTAAATATGCTATTCATTACATCCTGTTTAAAAATTATAATCATATTTGCATTATCGCGAATCAAGTGTTTTGGTATACGTGTATAGGTTTGGCATAAATAAAAACTATCAATATCTTTATGACGGCCCATACAGAAGTAAGAACGTACATGATTTTGTTTCTCACAAGCTATATCGTCGAATATAAATACTGAATTTGGTTTAACTTCGTCTGGCGATAGAACATCATCATTATTGGAAAATGATGAAAAATTTATCTCCTTGATAGGTTTAATTAGACTTTCTAAGTACTTATATTTCGGTTGTTGTGTTGACTTTGAATATAAGTAAATATTTTTAAATTTCAATCCATGAGGACTTTCAATAAGACTGATCATCACATTTGTTTTTCCACAATTTGATGGACCTACAATAAGAGCTCGAATAGAATTCGGTAGTAATGAGCTATGGCGAATTTTATTTGATGAATCGAACTTTGATTCGATATTCTTTACGTTAATCCTTTTATGTTGTTTAAAAAAGCGCATTCTGAAATCTAATGATAACATAATATATAAACCAGTCTCTTTTATTTGTTTTCAATCAATTTGATTTTAATCTTTAATCGACAAAGTATCAATAGATATGACAATCATTTATAAAAAGATATTCAATCGTCATCCATCCTTCATTGGTAAAGGTTTTCTAAATAAAATAATTAATAAACTTCCCATTGAACTTCATCTACCCGGTTATCAATTTTGCGGACCTGGTACAAAATTAAAGAAACGTTTAGCTAGAGGTGATCAAGGAATCAATCCATTGGATACTGCTTGCAGAGAGCACGATATACCATACTCAAACAATAAAGATTTAGAGAAAAGACATATTGCTGATAGAATTTTAACTGAAAAGGCTTGGCAAAGGGTCAAAGCAAGTGATAGTAGTTTGGGTGAAAAATCAAACGCTTGGTTTGTTGCTACTGCAATGAAAGCAAAAACAAAATTCGGTATGGGTAACGTTATTAGTAAAACTAAAAAGTCGTCTCCAGTAAATACCCACAAACTGTTTACACATGCATTGAAAAGTGCAAGAAAGAATATAAAGAAAAGTGAAAACTTGAAAGATGCTATAAAGATTTCACGAAAAGTTGTAAACAATATTTTCAAGGGGAAGAAAAAATCGTTAATAAAAACGCCTCGAATAATACCGCTACCAAAATCTGGAGGTTTTCTTCCACTTGCCCCTATATTTGCTGCACTGGGTGCACTTGGTGGTTTAGCTGGTGGTGTAACTGGTATTACAAAAGCAATCAATGCAGTTAAAAATGGAAAGGAACAGCTGACTGAAGCAAAACGACACAATAATACAATGGAAGCCATTGCGATGGGAAAAGGCATGTTCTTAAAACCATATAAAAAAGGTTTTGGATTATATTTAAAGCCTTATCAACAAAATTTTTAATGAAGCTACCTAAAAGAGCCCTTTCTGATGTAGACTTGAGAAAATATGCAAAACATATTCCAAATTTTAGAGGTGTGTTTATGTGTAACACCCTTCCAAGCAGCAAACCATTTAAAAAAGAATGTGGAATAATCAATCTGGATACTTCAAAGGGCCCTGGCACACATTGGGTAGCATACTGGAAAAACAACAATCAAATCGAATATTTTGATAGCTTTGGCAATTTGCAACCACCAAAACAATTAATAAAATATTTAGGAAAAAACATAAGTTATAATTATGATAGATATCAAAATTTTAATACAATAAATTGTGGCCATTTATGTTTAAAGTTTTTGTTTTCGAAACTAAACTAAAAAGAAACTATAATTGTTTTAATAAAATACATTGATTAAGAATTTGTTTTATTTATAAATAAACATATTATTTCATTTATTAAAAAAATTTCAAAATAAATATAATTAAATAATTTTTCTAATTTCTCTTGTTAGAGGTGAGTATTCGATTAAACGATCATGAATAACTAAACAGTATGCTGATGTATTATCTGGAATTAGTTTGTTTGCTTCAGTATCAAATTCAATTCGTACATCAATGGGTCCTATTTTAACAGCCTCATTTTGATGTGAAACATCAACAACAATAAGCGGTGCATAAGTCTTATATTCATCAACATTTAATAATAATTGTTCAGGTTCTCGCATGTAAAAGCTTTGTTGAAATTTTGCATACATATTATATAGAACAGAATACTGACCCATTTCGAAACGATTATTTAAATCATCATATGGATATGACTCTGAGTTTAGATAAACTTTTAAATTAGAGATATTGCAATGATCAAATATATTTCCTTCTTCTTTAATTTTCTCTTTTTGTAAACCAATTATAAGAAATCGTGGTCTTTCGTTTTGTGGAGAAAGCTTTACATTCCATAAAACCTTTGTAATCTTTGGTAAAACAGGATTTACATGACAGTCCCAACTTCTAAACGCAATTGGTATAGAATGTTTGCTGTTGATTATCTTAAACATTTCCAATTTTGCAAAGTCCGATAGTTGAATGTGTGGCATTTTCCATGTTATATCCAGAATTGTTAATTTTAACTGATCAGTTGCATTTGTAGAATAATATGATCTCTCATCGGATGTAGAACGTTGAAGGATAAGCTCATGTTTCGAATTTAATAGTATTTTGTTATAATCTTCAGCAAAACCCAGCAACATTTTCAGAGGTATACAACAACTAAAATGACTTTTTACTAAAGCGCAAGTTTCAGTAAGAGACCAACCAGCGTTTTTTAATACACCACTTTCAGCCTTATTCAACGATACAAAATTTTTCATGGTGGATGAAATTCCAAGTTTACGTGTACGATCAACTTCAAAACCATTAATTTCGTAACGAATTTCATCAAACAAATATGAAGCAAAGTTGTTTTTTAATTTCACATCTATAGCTGGAACCTCTTTGGTTGCTTCCTTCTTTACTATAAAACCATGAATGTAAATCATACTCTCACTTGGTAAGACGAAGAGATCCTGATTTTGAATTGGTATACGAATCTCATCGTTGTTGTTAAATGATTTTAGATATGGAGAGTAACTATGATATTCCCTTTTTACAATACTCTCATCATACATAGGTTTTTGAAGAACATTTAGTATTTCATTCATTGTTGAAGATTAAATCCCAACGATTTTAAGTATTCTGTATTAGATGAGGACAACAGTTTTTTATTTTTTATACTTTCTCGAATGTGAGTTGGTGCGGTATTGAATGGAAATCCTCTTTGCACTATGTTTTTATTGTAAATGATCATTATTCTGGTTTGAAGTGGAGTCTAAGAGTGATTTTTTCTCCTCTAAAATTTATAAGTTCACCGTCTTGATTTAGGATTCTAATCGTTATGTTGTTTATTTGTTGACAGTTGACGGGTAAATAAATAACATTTCGAGGTTTTTCGTTTATTTTATATCCTGGAGGAACATCAAGAGGAAATTCATGAATAGCATGATTCGAAGTATTATTAATAAATGAACCGGTTGTTAAGTTGCTTTCAATGCGTATTGTATTAACATCCGTAATATGTGCAGGTAAATCAGATTCAAATAACTTTGTAGTATTCAATGAATTAACATCTACAATCATCACTTCCAAAGATTTATCATTTTTAAGATTTTGATTAGTATTATAATAGTAAGTTGAATTTACTTCTAGTTTTCTTTTACTAAATCCAAGTAACTTTCCTATACTGTTTGGTTGTGAAAAATCTATATCCATTGATGAGGTTATTTCAGTTTTAAGTGTGTTATTGTTAGCTTCAATTATTAGATAAATTGATTCATCGATATCTCTTAAGCTTGAGTTTAGGAAAAAATCAATATCTTCAAGTTCGTATGAACCAACTGGAATAGTAATAATATAATTTCCTATATGAAACAAATTGTTGTGAACATCTACATTGGGTATGGAATTGAATGTTACAAAATCAATAAGTCCACAAACATATTTTGTAGGGAGTTCAATTGGAGGAAAATATTCTCCAACCAGAGTTGAAGTGTTTCCGTTTAAAGATATTGTTATTGACATTTCAAGTATTCAGAATGAACTGATGTTTGATGATTATTTTACCTGATTTAAGTGTTAAATAATAAATCAAAAAAAAAAATGTCTTTTATAATTTTATGTTTTCTTTATTAACATTTGATTTAATAAACTTTCTTAAGAGTATTACATTTTTTTGAGCACATATACAATATTTTCTATGATAACAACAAACATTCACAGATTTATCATTTTGATATAATGTTTTTAAATTTGGACAATTTAGATCGTCTAGGTTATAAAAATAAATTTTATCCTCAAAAATATTTTGAATCCACTTAATTTTTTCTAATCCTTTAGCATAACAAATAAAATTTTTATCTTTAACATGTGTAATATAATAGTTCATAATATTTGATAAGGTTGAATCACCATCTTTCCATTTTAATCCATGATGATGATTATAAAGCCAGTCAATTAAAGCTTTTTCTTTTGTTGTCAACGATGAATATGGAAAAGGTGGTTTAATAATAAATGTTTGAACTTGTGAGTCGTCAATTGAAATACTCAGTTCTTTTACAATGAATTTATTGTTGAGATAAAAACCTTGTACGTCTACAACTAAAATTCTCTCCTCCGACATTGTTTAGTACTAATTAAGTGACAACGATGACTGTAGAACTGTTGATAAAGTCTATGCTTTTAAATTATAATAAAAATTCATTATATATAATGCTTGCTCCCAACTGTTATCGATAAGGGAACATTTACAGGTATCAGGTCCACAAGTTGTTTCATCGTTGGACCACACACAATTGTTATAATGATATCCAAATTTTGATTTACTTTTCTTATAAAATGCATATTCATCGAATTGAGCTTTTAATTTTTTTAAAATAATCTCATGATCATAACACAAAAGCTTTTCTTCCTTCATGAATTTATGTAAAATTTTCGAATAAAACTCGTTATTCATTATTTTCTTATTTTAACTTTTTTTTTACTTATGTTAAATAAAACCTCCTATCACATTAACATCAAAGTTTATACTAATTAACTAATAGTAAATGTATTTCATCATATCAGCTAATTTATATTATTTCCATATCCAAATCATGTGTGTAATCTTGAATGTTGATTAATGTAACATCGGATCGGTACGTTGTATCATCCTCAGAAGCCACCTCAATTTCACCATTACTTAAAATTCTCTCGTATTCAACTTGACGGTATTCGAAGCATGAAATATTTAATCGACGTTTCAAGTAATTGCTGTCATATGTACAACGGATTCTCAATTTTATATTATCTTTGTATTGAAGTTGAAAATGTCTATAAAATGGAGCCGAACTTTCAATTATTCCTGCAATATTTTTTTCTTTTTTCACTAAATCTTGCCTAAATGTTTCAATAGCTTGTTCAACAGTAAAAGGTTGACTTATAGGCGGTGGGGAGTCTTCTTGTTCTTCGTTTGATTTATTTTCTGCTTTTGTTGTTAACTCGATGTTTTTATTTAAATCATTACTATACTTTAAAAGTTTGAAATTTAGTTGTATGCTCACAGTATCATTATTCGGTAATTTTATAGCAAATTCTGTATTTTTAAGTTCATTTTCACTCAAATCAATAGGTAATGAAGCTGAAAACACTTGTATGATATAGATATATGAAAAAAATATGATAAAAATATTTTTCATTTTAGTTTTTCTTTTTAATAGATGTGTTCTTAAGTTAGCGATATATTTTTAAATGAGATGATAAGAATTGTTTCTCATATTTATATACTAATTTAATAATCATCGTATTCAAATGATTTATCAACTGAGTCGCCACCAACGTTACTACCACCTTTCTTAACTTTACTATCATTAACTATTTTTTGAAGGAGAAGAGGTTTTTGTTGATTTTTATTCAATGAGTGGATATCAGTCTTACTATTATATAGTTTATTTGTATCTCTGAAAACAATAGCCTCTATTTCACTATAAACGCACGATGGTTTGTATGAGTGTACATTTATATCTTTAAAACCACCCTCATAGACTGTTCCAACTAGTGATATCATACCACCGATAACCTCAAATTTTATATGTTGATTGTGACTAAAATGAAATATTGGAATATTTGTTGACATTTCTTGTCCTCTATTAAGAGAAAAAATTTGAGTTCTTGTCCCTCCTTCTGCGGTTAGGAATACCTGCATTATAATATCCAAAACTACTGCATTTATTATTTGAAAAGTTTTCCACTGTGCATGACAAGTACAATATTTATCACCAGTTTTTAAAAATTGACCCCAATACATATTTAACAAAGTTTTTTAATTCAACTAAATCTCTCATTATAAATAACGTATATATATATAACACAAACTTGGATACAATAAGATTAAAACACCAGCTGTTTATATATTATTACATACATACATACGTATACTTTTTTGATATTTATGCTTAACCGCAATTGATAAGAAGTTATTAAAATATCTAAAAACACCTTATAGTATCAATTATTGAATATAAAGAATCAGTTTGAAAATTCGTTTTACGGTGAAAAGTTAAAAGCAAAATAATGAGAGCAAGTTTAAGAAAATTGTTTCAAAATCCTAATATTATATACTTACCTTTAAAGGATATGGAAGAAAATACTGCATATGAAATCAACAAGATAGAACGAGTAGATACAAAATATGGTGAAAGTATAAGATGTCTTGTAAATAAAGAATATCATATTTATTTACCTAAACGATTTCTGATTATTACTAAAAATCAGATGGATTATCTAAACGCAAATCCACACATTTTAAAGAAAGTTAAAGAAGTGAATGGATTATATACTCTAATAATTAAAAAGAAGAAGCAATATGTATTCTACAACAACTTGTATGATAGTACTGAAGAAGAAGAAGATGACGATGATGATGATGAAATAGAAGAAACATTTTAAACAGAAACCTTTTAAAATTAAAATCATATATATTTATATATATATATATATATATATCAACAAAACTCTGCATACATTAAAATTTCTTTCACATTTGATTAAACAGAAACTTTATAAAAAAACGGAAAAACCGCAACAGAAACTTTTTAAAATTTTCTCACACCTTTTAATTAAATAGAAACTTTATAAACAACGGACAAACCGCATCAGAAACATTGTTTTAAAATTTTATTGAAAAGAATGATAAGCTATAAAATTATTTCTCATAATTTTATATAAAAACCGCATCAGAAACATTGTTTTAAAATTGTATTGAAAAGAATGATAAGCTATAAAATTACTTCTCATAATTTTATATAAAAACCCACCCCCCATCTAGTTTTTCTTTAATTACTATTCAAGTTAAGTACAGAAATGGAAGCACACCTAAAATCAATTTTCAAAAAAAACCAAACAAAAAGCATTCTCCCCATAAAGGAGATGCTTTTTGAATATAAATATAAAATTACAAAAATGGAGCGCGTCCAGACGCCTTATGGGAAAAAAGTACGTTGTTTGGTGGAAAACACCAAATACATATACCTACCTGGTATATTCAACGAAACTCTAGACGATGATAGTATAGAAGAATTCCAGCGCAATACCTACTATCTTACTAAAGATAGAAAAGGTAGCAAAGGTAGCAGCAGCAATGAATATTACGAGCTGAATATACATGCAGCTGCAACAGGTAATTTTTGGTAAATAGTTTTTTTATTTATTTTATTATTATTAAATCTAAATATTATTTTTTTCTTGTTATCGTTCTAGCTCAAGATACACTAAAGAAACAATATGAATCTTAAATGTCGTCGACGACACTGATAAAACGGAAGCCGAAATTATTTGTTGAATTTGAATTGAGAGTTGAAGTGGAAAATTTTCTAAACTATTATAGAGGATATATTCCGGGAGATCTCATCAGATATATGGAAAATCTCCTAGAAATCATACCTTTATATGAAGATTTGGAGTTAGTAGATTCATCAGTTCATGGTGTTCATTTTGAAAATTGTTTTAAATTGAAACAAATTACGGCTGATTCGAGTGTTATATGTAATTGTAAATTATTTAGTCTACAAAAATATAGAATTGTTGCTAATATACATATGTTTTATAAGTATGTAGGTATATGATTAACACTAAAAATAAATAAATGTTTTGTTTTTAAATAATGTGGTTAACATTTTATACTGATAACAAATACGAGTAGTATTAGGGATATTAATATATACCGCAGTAAATGAATTTTATTTATTAAATACTAGCAAAAAAATCACAGACTTTCGTAAACCGCCCTAATGTAGTTTAATTCATATTGTATTAACCCTCTAACGAACACATTAAATGTTACGACTTCACTTCAACAAAAATAACATCCACCACGACTTCACTTTAAGCAAAACCGAATCCCCCACCACGACTTCACTTTAAGCAAAACCGAACCCCCCCCCCCCCCCAACTTCACTTTAAGCAAAACCGAACCCCCCACCACGACTTCACTTTAAGCAAAACCGAACCCCCCACCACGACTTCACTTTAAGCAAAACCGAACCCCCACCACGACTTTACTTTAAGCAAAACCGAACCCCCCACCACGACTTCACTTTAAGCAAAACCGAACCCCCCCCACCACGACTTCACTTTAAGCAAAACCGAACCCCCCACCACGACTTCACTTTAAGCAAAACCGAACACGCTGCCTCCTCATAACACAAAATATCATGGGGTCGAATTTAACCCCATCGACCGTTAAAGGGTTAAGGTATGCACATTTTTCCTTTGCACATTTCTATCTAGAAACCCCTTATTCATACTACTTGTATACCAAGGTATTTCACTTGTAAATTTTGAGGAACAATTTGATTATTGATTGTAATGGGGGAACAAGTGTCTTTTCGTAGGGTAAATGTTACATGAGCATACTTGTGTTCGTTTACCTTTATTCTCTACCTGTTTAACCATAGTTCTAGCTGGGTAATATGTTGCTGAAGATATCGGGAAGCCTCGTGAGGGTTTTCGTACATACTAAGGCAGGCTGTATCATCGGCAAATGTAGATGTGTGAATATTACTGCTCAAAGGCATATCACAAGTATAAATCAAATACAAAACTTTCCCCAATATACTCCCCTGTGGCACACCGGATGAGATTGTTTCAGGCATACTCATAAAGTCTCCTTCTACAACAGTGAATTTCTGGGCAATAATGTAACTTTTCAAAAGATTTAGAATGTTTATCAGTAAGTAAGTCTTTAATTTTATGCCACACTTTATCAAATGCCTGAGAAATGTCAATAAAGAGCGCAGAGCAATACTTCTTTTCTTCAAAAGTTTTTCGTATAAATTGAACCAATCTATGGGTTTGTTCAATGGTGCTATGCTGACTTCTAAAACCAAATTGATGGTCCGGGATGCACCCATTATCAGCTAAAATTTTGGACAATTTAGTCATGAGCATCTTTTCGAAAAGCTTTGAGATTGTTGATAGTAAGCTTATAGGCCTATATGACTCAGCCTTGGTAAGATCTTTGCCCGGCTTTGGAACCTTAGCAAGCTTCCAGCTGTTTGGATAATACTCCAGACGTAAAATGGCATTAAAAATGAATAGCATGATTCTAATTGCAATACGAAGCAACTTCATCATCATCTGGTTACGAATTTCATCAATACCCGGAGCTTTTTTCGAGTTGAGTTCAGCAATTAGTTTTTCTACATCACGCGTCTTAAATTTTATGGGTCGAGGGGGTAGCGCAACTACACTCGGCAAATCAACAGCACTAGAACATGAGTTTGGGGTAAATACGGATTTTAAATGCTCAGCAAATAATTTACCTTTTTCAGAGTCGCTTCTTGCCCAATCTCCGGTAGATGTGCGCAGAGGTGGTTTAAACTCGACGGGTGTTTTAAGCTTTCTAGCAGCGTGCCACAAAGAGTAATTAGATGCTGGTGTGACATCAAGACCTTCCAGATAATTTTTAAGAGATGCAGTTTTTTCAAATGCAAGCAGCTCTTGGAGTCGTTTAGTGCACTCTTTAAACCTAGTTTTATGTTGAGGTGATCTGTGCTGTTGCCATTCACTTCTAGCTCTTCTTTTTTCACACACGAGACGTTCAATATCAGTAGAATAAATACTATTAAACCCAGTCTGCGGATGGGAGGTAGTGGCATGTTCAGCAGCCTGTTTATTATTTTCATTAAGGTTGATAATGTTATATTCAATATCATCGGGTGCTGTTAGTGTAATATTTTCTGTGCAATGTTTCAACAAAAGAATATATTAAATACAGTGTTTTTTTCAAATAGAAAAATTAAATATACGTTGATATAAACTACCATTATATATCTACTAAGATCTAAGAAATTCTTCCAGAAAACAATTAAAAAAAAACAAAAACAAATAGAAAATAAATGTGAAACACAACCACATAATAAAATCACTTTTGCTCACCTACATACTTACATACATTTTAAATTCCTTGCAAATAAAAATTTTTTTGTTGAATCTGTTTTATATCCAAATACCTATTAAAGGTATTATTGTTAATAAGAAAGCCTTTAATTAAAAAATAAAGTTATTATTAAAATCAAACCAAAAGGACTTTATCAATTGTGTTAAGTGAATAAAACATCGCAAAGCAGCTACGAAAATTGGTACTCAAAGATACGAAGTGTGATCAAGAGCGTTAAAAAAAGTGGTATTGTATCCCTCATCCGTTCACTCATCCCCCCCAAACATTGTGGTCCATCGAACCGGATAGCAGGCCCTTGGAGAACTGTGTCCATAACCCCCGGAACCCCCAAGAACATAAGTAAGTACACACCACTACCTTTTATACATATACTCAGATTTGCCGCAAACGAACACCCCAAGCATCTACATATTTATACGCATTCGATGGAGTTTATTCCTTAACGAGAAGATCCCATAAGTACCCACTAAGATCTTGGAATTCAACTGTACCTAAATTCAATACGCACAATACAAACGTATATATGTACATATGTATATATTCAAATCAACACGTACCGCTTGTCAAGTCTTGTCATCACACCATAAATCAGTTATTCGGCATAAGTATATACATATACAACTTACATATATCTATGCATGAACGCCATTTGGAATTAAACATCAACAAAAAATTCCTGCAAATAAGGGCGTTTTACATAGCTATGTACACAAGTACCTACATACGTACATTGCTGAGAGATAAATACATACGTACACACGCAATTGTTTTTTTTTGTGTGTTTCTATATTTACATAGTGCCCTTCAAGTTTGACCGTCAGCCAGACTTACATGCCCTGTTTTTTTGTTTGTTCTATTTATCTTTGTATTTCTACTCTTCGTACGGAAAGTAAATAGCAGAGCCAACACTGTCGTACACACTTTGTTTGAGAAACCAATCAAACCAAGGGTTGGTTTCATACCAATTAACTTCAAACTTGTCTGCTGCGCTGACTACAAACAATTTCGGTCACGAGCTATTGTTGCTTTAAATTCTGGACAAAATAAAAGCACCTTATCCATTGTATTTCTGTATGTATGCAAAACGTAAGACAAACAAACAAAGTCACACAACTTAGTCATACTTGCCGCTCCTACGAGGCACATTCGGAAAGTTTTTATGCTTTGCACTACATATTTTTAAATTATGCCACGAGGCATATTCGAAAAGTTTTTTACGCTTTTTCTCACTACATAGTTTAAATCATAACTCCCTTACACACAACTTATATCACACTTGCCACTCCTACGAGGCACATTCGAAAAGTTTTTTCGCTTTTTGCACTACATGTTTTTTAAATTATAACCCCCTAATACACAACTTATATCACACTTGCCGCTCCTAAGAACCACACTAAAAAGTTTTTAAACTTTTTTCTACATCAACCCCCTTGCTCTACTACGAGGCACACCCGGAGAGTTTTTAGACTTTTTATACACCCTTTTCAAATTAATCAGTCTTTTGAGCACTTACCTCAACCCGATAACATTTATTTTCGTAATCAAAACAATTCGTGACATTCATACGCCACTCGGTGAACCATATCTGCATCGATATTGTCTAATAATCAGACATGTCGGTATTATCAGCCCTTACACTAGCTTCCGATCGCATAGTCGATTTTAAAACATTTATGAGTGCACGAGATAGCACAGAGAACTCGATTCATGCTATGGAAGTTTATAAGAATGAAAGTACGCGTCTTTGGACCACCTTTCGAACTTGTTATGATAATGCACTCGACCAATATGATACCATAAAAAAGAGGATAGATCTGGAATCACTTAAAGGGCGTTTCGCTGCCTCCTTCAAGAATCATGTTGAACTACTTTCGCAAGTCAATGGGATTATCGATAATTTACGTCAAAGGGAAACTCCTGCTAGTACCTCTTCCAATGTGCAAGCTGATCAGACAGCCCACATATCATTACCCCCGTGCGACACAGAGATTTTTTACGGAGATTATAAATCATGGCCTACATTTCGTGACATGTTCACGGCCTTGTATGGAAATAACCAACGCCTCTCACCCGTGGAGAAAATGTGTCATCTCCTCAAGAAGACTCAAGGAGAAGCACGTGAACTTATCAAGACATGCCCTACTACAAACGATGGCTTCGCAATGGCCTGGCAAAATCTCGTTAATCGTTATGAGTACAAACGAATCTTGATCAATGCACAACTTAACCCTACGATTCATAACCGGGTACCCGTGTATCTTTTTTGACTTTAAAGTGCTGCTGTGCCTATAATTTTTGAGATATGGACATAAAACTCCGAATCATGAGAGATTTTGGCTAAACTAAGATTTAAATACGAAAAAATTCAAAATATTTTCAATATTTTCTTTAAAAAATGATTTTAAATGTGTTACCCCCATAAACACACAACCGGGTCCCCGGGTACCCTAATGCAATTCCTATGTAAATGCCTAACATGTAAATGAAAAAACGTTTTTTTTGTGTTGTTTTTATTAGAAATAAATGCCTTTTTTATTATATTTTATATATATTATATTATAATTCATCTGAATCACTATCGCTGTTATTGTGGCAATTGTAGCATTTAGTAATTGTTATGGCGTGCTCATCGCATATCGGCGTGCTACATATGCTGCAATTTTTTCTAGTTTTTCTTCTGCGCTTATTTGGAAGAAGGTTGCACATGTAGCACACGCCCGTATGTACTTTTCTGCCCCTTTGTCGTGCTGACGGAGATGTTGACGGACCTGCAGCACAAAGCACACTCTCCAACGGCCTTCCGATGATGCTTTCAATTGCATTTTTTGTTGAAAATTCGCGCACGCTTTGCACATTTTAAATTCTATTTTCTATAACAGGAATGCACAGGTTTTCTGCCAGTTGACGCAGGAAATTCTTCCTGCGCGTCGTGGTGTATCGTGCAGTTGGATTATTTCCATAATATATGATGTGTGATGCAAATGCGCTCACATCAATGATGTTATAGAAAAATGCCATCGGCCATCTTCTTGTTTGTCGCTGGGTCGTGTATTCTTGGAGCGTTTGGTCCATTACGTCCACCCCACCTTTTGTTTGGTTATAAAAATATATAATTTCTGGTTTTCCATTCTCGTCAATTTGTGCATCATCATGCATACTAGAAAGAAGGATGACCGAGTTGGACTTCCGCTGCTTATATGAGAGCAGTGTTACGTTGTCGTAGAAGCCAAATAAACTTGAACCAACGTCTTTTTTTTTGTCTTCTGTCATCTCCGCAGGGATGTAAGCTTTGTTGCGGCGGAGTGTACCCACAATGCTGAGCTTTTCTACTTTTAGTTGCCTAGCCAACGGCAGCGTCGTAAAAAAATTATCCATTGTTATATTTCGTCCGCTACCGTAGTATGGCCCAACTAAATCTCTCACCACTCTTTCGCCAACACCAACTTCACGACCAGTTTCTTGTTTGCCAATATATATTTGGCCATGAAGTGGATATGTGTTTTTGGCATCGCAAATCCACCATACTTTTATGCCATATTTTGCTGGCTTCGAGGGTATATATTGGGTGAATTTGGTTCTACCACGGTATGGATATAATTGTTCATCAATGGTCAAATATTCTGATGGCACATAATATCTGGCAAGATTTGCATTGAACATTATCCAAATATCGCGAATTGGCGCCGCTTTGTCTTGACGCTGCCGCTCTACCCGTGTTCTGGGGTCGTCAAACCGCATAAAACGCAGCAAATCGAAAAACCTGTTTATTCCCATGGTGGCTCGGAATATTGGGTGAGCCTGTGACGTCCACAAATCTCTTGCCTTTTTGTCATTAGAATGATTTGTGCCAGCCATCAAAAACATTCCAATGAACGCATAAATTTCGTTGATTGTCGTGTCTTTCCACTTCAACTGACGTCTATTGGGATTCGCTTCATTGTACGCATTATATGTGGCATGCGCTTTTTTATTTGTGTGGCGCACTATTATATCCACCATTTCCACTGTGAGGTATGATTTGAAACACTGCAAAGGCGTCATATTTTCAGTAATCCGCGCTGGACCACAGCGGTTTCTGAATATATTGTGGCCTCTCACTTGTTGGCAACTACGTTGTGTTCGCTGCCATTGTGTGCCGTCACGTGCAGTCATGTAGTCTGCTGGGTTTGTTGTTGGTGAATCTTCTTGCATATCATCATCTTCACTTTCATCATCAAAGAAAATTTCCTCTGGTGCGTCAATAGCAGCTGCAATTTCGTTTGCGTTGTCAACATTCAAATCTTCATTCTCTGATTCCGAAACTTCGCCAGTATAGGACACATTTCCTTCATTTTGGTCTTCCAAAGGGTCGACTTCAAGGTCCTCATCTTGAGTCGCTTCCTCAAATAAACGTTGAATATATGTGCTTCTTGCTTCATCACTCAAATTCCAGTATTCCCTTGTAGACAAATATCGGTCGTTGCGGCTCATTTTTCACCAACTTCACTGTTCAAATATTCAACACAGACTGGCGAAGCAAATGAAATATTTCAATTTTACGACACAAATGAACATCTGCTATCTAATCCAAAAGCAATTAAGCAAGTAGGTACCGAAAATAAGCAAAATAAGCAAATAAACAACCCTTACATAAAACCAGTTTCTGCCTACTTGTGTCGCTTTAGGTACTTATATACGAACAGAAACCAGTTTTTTTCCAAATATCAAATTTGTACAGTTGAGAACGCAAAATATAATCAACAACAAAAATATTTACAGGAAAATATTATTTTATTTCAATAAACGCAAAACAACCTACTTCGGGTACCCGGGTACCTTGTTATGAAATTAAAGGAGTTTTGCTGGTTATGAATCGTACGGTTAAATGTCTATTTAATATTTCCCCTATGTCCAAGGAGACGGGCCCCCTTATCAGACGGCTGCAACGTACAATTAATGATTGCGTCACAAATTTAGCCCTACTCCAAGTCGATACTCAGAACTGGGACCCAATTTTTGTTTATATCTGTTCGACGTGCTTACCAGATGTAACGCTCAACTTGTGGGATCACTCCTTGCCTCACACTCCAAATTTACTCACATGGAAAGAGATGGATGCTTTCCTCACCTCACGATTCCAAACTCTGGAGTCGGTAGCGGACATAAGATCCACTTTTTCAGCCTCACATACTTCTCATCAAAATAAAACCCTTACTCCTAAGAAAACGAACTTGCCTTTTATGTCCTCACTTTCATCCTCTACGGTTATGTCCGGTGTTTATCGAAATGTCAATTGAAGAACGATTCACTGTCGTTAAACAACAAAATCGTTGTACAAATTTCCTCGGAACTTCCCACGATTTAAAAAAATGTAAGAGTCGTTTCGTGTGCAACGTTTGTAAAAAGAAACATCACACTTTACTTCACCGGGTATAATCCAACTCACCACTGACTCAATGGACGCATGTACCACCAAATCCTACTCCTGCTGCTTCAACCTCCATAAATAATACGAGTCATGCTCATACAAATGAGTGTCTTCAATTTCTAGATACCACCCCCTCTACTTCAAAACAAGCAGCAGATCGAAGACTACAATCGTTTTCGACCCAATTGCCATCCATTTCACCTTCTATTATCCTCGGTATTGCTTTAGTAGACGTCTACATGGATGATGTTAAATGCACTGTTCGCGCCCTCATCGATTCAGCCTCCGAAGCTACATTCGTTTCAAAAAAACTTCAAATGAGGCTAAACTTTAAAACACGCACTTCTCAAGCAGAAGTACGCGGCCTAAATGATTCCCTAACCGCTACATCGACTCAAACATGCCATTTTAAAATTGGCTCTCCAATCGATAGTTCGTTCGAGATGTACGCAAACGCTTTCGTCGTTAAGAAACTAACAAGCGACTTACCGTACTACCCTTATCTGCCCTCAAACACGATAACTTTTCACAGCTTCAATTGGCCGATACCTATCGTCAACATCGCTCGGAAATAGACTTACTTCTCGGAGGTGATGTCTACCCACAAATAATTGAGAATGGACTTCAATGGAACGATAATCAGTCACTGGTCGCCCAGAAGACAGTATTCGGTTGGATCATTAAGTTAAAGTAATTCTAGCGCAACTCAAGTTTTTTCGTTTTTTAATGAGATCGACCTTTCTCATCAGCTACAACGTTTTTGGGAAATCGAAGACATCCCCAAGAAGCTAAGATGTTCCCCTGAAGACTCTTATTGCGAACAACTATACCAAAACACTACCTTCAGAAATGAAAAGGGACGATTTGTCGTTTCCCTCCCATTCAAAACAGAATATCCCCAGACACTCAATATCGGTCAGTCTAGACATATAGCTCTTTCACAGTTTTTACGAAATGAATTTAAACTAGCAAAAAACCCCCAACTCAAGTCAGAGTACGATCATGTGATCACTGAATATGCTAACCTAGGGCAAATGACCAAAGTAACCCCTTCTTCTGGTGTTGGTGACTATTACCTACCTCACCATGCTGTTTTCAAACCCGACAGCACCACCACCAAGCTACGCGTGGTGTTCAATGCATCGAGTCCCACTTCCAATGGAATAAGTCTTAATGACATACTCTATCCTGGTCCTACATTACAAGCTGATTTGACGATTCTCGTTCTGCGATGGCGTTTTTTCACATATGTATTTAATGCGGACATTGAAAAAATGTACCGTCAAATCCTTGTGAATTCCTCTTAAACCCCCTTCCAACGAATCATTTTCCGTAGCTCACCCAATGAGCAAACCCTCGATTATGAATTGAATACAGTTACATTTGGTGTAAACTGTGCTCCATATTTGGCAATCAGGAATTGCTCGAACTCGCCAAAGAATCTCAATCTCGCTTCCCCCATGTGGCTGATATTCTCAAAAACTATATGTACGTCGACGACGTGCTGGCTGGAGCCCACACTCTATCATCCGCCTTACAATCTCGAAATGATCTCATTACCGTGATAGAATCAGCTGGATTTTTACTACGAAAATGGACTGCAAATGATGACCAATTATTGTAGCGAAGATGATCATGCAAGAAATATGGAAAGATGGGATGACGACCTTCAACACTCCACACTGCAAAGGTGGTATGATTTTTTGGATGACTACGCCGAAATAGCACAGATCAAAATACCTCGTTTCATAGATTTTGAACAATCATCTTCGATTGAGCTCCATGGCTTTTGTGACGCCTCCGAAAAGGCCTACGCCGCTGCCCTTTATCTTCGGTCGGAACTTACTGGTTTTATCTCTTCCGATCTTCTAGTTGCTAAAACTAAAGTTGCTCCAGTTAACTTCATCTCTTTACCACGATAAGAATTGTGTGGAGCTGAACTAATGGCCAACATGGTAGATACTATTCAAACTCAACTCAATCTTAGAGATCCTAAACTTTTCCTGTGGACTGATTCCACCATTGTATTGGCATGGCTACAAAAACCCCCCCATAAATGGAAAACGTTTGTTGAAAATCGAATTTCTTCCATTGTAGAAAAGGTAGGCAACGATTCCTGGTCTCACGTCGACTCTAAAAGTAACCCCGCAGATCTGGCTTCACGTGGTCTCACTGTGTCACAACTTATATCAAATGACCTCTGGTGGCATGGACCGACGTGGCTAAGCAGGACCCACTTCGATTGGCCTTCTCGGACTGGAAAATTCTCTACGGACGAAGAAGCCAAAACAATTCGCGTTTACGTGGCGACTGTCGAATATGACATTTTACAAGATTTCTCCGATTTCGCTAGGGCACTGCGAGTAATGAGCTATGTACCACTTCACAATCGTGAAATTACTAATCCTATAGAACTCTCGCCTGCAGAAATCAGCTCTGCCAAAGTTCACTTAATAATCGCCAGTCAAAAACTACATTTCCGCGACGAATATAACCAAATCTCTCAAGCTCTCCCATTGTCACGAAAAAGTCAGCTCCTCACATTCAATCCATATATCGACACTGACGGAATCATGAGAATAAATGAACGAGCATCGAATGTTCCCACGCTAACTCATGATGAACGACATCCCATTCTATTACCCTATCATGCCTTTTTCACGGGATTATTTCTTAACTACCTTCATAAATACTCCTTGCACGGTCAAAACTCTCTCCTCCATAGACTCATGCGATTTCATTACTACGTCCCTAGGCTTAAAACACTTATAAAGACTGTATTATCAAAATGTTTCTACAACACAGGAGTGGACTTTGCTGGACCCTTTGAGTTGAAATCATACGCTGGCCCCGGATGCAAAATCACCAAGGGGTACACGCTCGTTTTCATCTGCTTCGCTACCAAGGCAATCCATTTGGAAGGCACCAGCGAAATCTCGACGCAAGCATTTCTCGCGGCTTTCGCCCGATTTTTCTCCCGACGAGGAACTCCTCACGCCATATATTCAGACAACGGCACGGCCTTTGTCGGCGCTTCAAACATCCTACATGAAGATAAAATAAACTTTCTATCCCTTGTACGGAAAGGCATCTTGTCACAACACAGTCTCATCCCTATTGAATGGCACTTCATTCCTCCAGGCGCTCCGCACATGAGCGGACTCTGGGAAGCAGGTGTGAAGAGTTTTAAATCCCATTTCAATAAATTATGCCACAGTCAAAGCTTTACTTTTGAGGAGTTCAGCACCATGTTGGCACGCATCGAAGCATGTCTGAACTCACGACCCCTAAGTTCCATGAATGATGACCCCAATAATTTATGTGCGCTAACTCCAGGCCACTTTCTCATTGGAGCCCCGCTTCTCTCTCCCCCTGAGCCAGATTTGACCAGTTACTCGTTGAGTTACGTGAACTGTTGGCAAAAATTGAAAATCATACATCACCAGTTGGCTCGAAGATGGAAAGAAGAATATTTAAACGAGCTCCACAAAAGAACGAAATGGAAATGCCCAAATCGAAATTATGCGGTCGGCGATCTCGTTGTCATCCGTCAAGACAACTTGCCCACCACTCAATGGCGTCTAGGACGTATCGAAAAGGACTTTCTTGTCTTACGAGTAGCTGAGCTACGAACTGCTAACGGCACTTTGACAAGACCTATCACCAAACTTGTTTTACTTCCACAACCTTAATCATACTCACTACCTTCTTTTATTTCAGTTCTCCAGCCATCATGCCAAACCGCAAGCACCGCAACTCCTCCCCAAATGAACAACATAAAATTAAGCACCCCGCCGTTTGTGTCGCCAGAATCATCCCCTAAGAAAATGTGCCAAGTTCAACACTATGAACGTATCGGCTCGCGTAGGCGTGGTGACATGTTTTAGTTATTGTGAAAACTGTTTCGCACACTCTCATCAGATCTCCAGATGTACAAATATGGCATGCTGTAAACACTGTGACGGCAAGCATCACTCACTACTCCATCGTCACAGACGGCTTAATACTACCAGCTCATCTGAAGATTATCACCACCCTACTGGATCTGCCATCGTCATACCCACTGTTATTATAAATCTCCAACTAAATGGTGAATGGGGCCTGGTGCGAGGCCTATTGAACCCTTGTGGGGAAGTTAGCTCCATTGCCGCATTCCTAGTGGATCGCTACAAACTCCCCACCGAAACATATGATGACAAAAAATGGTGCACTATATCCTTTCGTTCGCGCTTCAACAGTGGGTCAACCTTTATGCTGACGGCTAGAGTTGACAAAAATTTGCCTATACTACAGGCAAGGAAAAGGCTTGACGCTAGCCTGTCCGAGCAGAACCAAAATCTTCGCCTTGCTGATCCAGATTTTTTCCTAAACGAAACCATAAACTTCGTGCTTGGCGCTGATATCTACCCTCAACTAATTCGTAGCGGCATCCAACCAGCAACACTTACATCCCCCATGGCACAAGATATCCTGTTGGGCTGGGTAATCATCGGCAAGTTTGGACTCTGAACTATGATTATACTACATACATATTAATATATCTTTTTGCCATACTTATGTAAAACAAATATATTGAATTCCTTATACTATATGATCTTATATTATTATTACATACACATTAGTATATATTTTTTTTTGCAATACTGACTTATATCAGCTATCAAACTGAATTAAAATTGTATTCGTTAATCTTGCTAATTAACAATTATTATTTGTGTTGTAACTCGCCCGCGTGTTGTGTTTGGCAATATAGCAAGGGGGCGGGATGTTAACGTGCGAATGGTCACCTCAATTATTCCGGCTGCGAATGGTAACCTTATGTTTTTTTTCTCATTTTTTTGTGCCGCTCCTTATTTCTTTTTGATGTTTGCTTTTGTTTGACAAAGCAAACTCAGTAAGCTTGTGTCTTGTTTCAACCATTTTTTTTTAGTACATATATTTATTTATTGTATCTTCAAATAAGAACTAACAATAATTATTCAAATCTTAAATCTAAATATAATTAATTAGGCCCGACCAGTGTCGGACATAAACTTAGTGATAGCTATTAATAATACATAAGTTGTGATAACCAAAAACAAAAGTATTTTCAAGCAGTTTCTTCTGGAGTGTTGAGTATTAGAGCCCTTGTGTCCCTCTTTTTTAAGCGGATGTGCCCCGTAAAATTCAAGATATTACGAGCAAGCGGATTAGGATGAGACTCGAGTTTTGTAAGATATTTGCCCGCGTATTTTGCAATTTCTTCAGTTACTTGTGGCATATTCAAATCACGCTGTAAATTTGAATTTCTTATGTACCATGGAGCCGATGTTATTATCCGTAAAATTTTGTTTTGCCTTCGTTGAATCTTTTCAATATTTGAAGCTGAAGCAGTACCCCATAGCTGAATTCCGTAGTACCATATAGGTTTTAAAACCGACTTGTATATCAAAAGTTTACAATCTAGACTGAGGTTTGAATTCCTACCAATCAGCTAATGTATCTGAGTTAGTTTAAGTTTCATTTGCGTAAGCTTAGAGTCAATGTAGTGTTTCCATGTAAGCCTTCGATCAAGGTGTATACCAAGGTATTTCACTTGTAAATTTTGAGGAACAATTTGATTATTGATTGTAATGGGGGAACAAGTGTCTTTTCGTAGGGTAAATGTTACATGAGCATACTTCTGTTCGTTTACCTTTATTCTCCACCTGTTTAACCATAGTTCTAGCTGGGTAATATGTTGCTGAAGA
The DNA here is from genome assembly GCA_936439885.1 of Nowickia ferox. Classification (NCBI taxonomy): domain Eukaryota; kingdom Metazoa; phylum Arthropoda; class Insecta; order Diptera; family Tachinidae; genus Nowickia; species Nowickia ferox. The sequence continues at coordinate 45,631,897 of OW387026.1, forward strand.
TATCGGGAAGCCTCGTGAGGGTTTTCGTACATACTAAGGCAGGCTGTATCATCGGCAAATGTAGATGTGTGAATATTACTGCTCAAAGGCATATCACAAGTATAAATCAAATACAAAACTTTCCCCAATATACTCCCCTGTGGCACACCGGATGAGATTGTTTCAGGCATACTCATAAAGTCTCCTTCTACAACAGTGAATTTCTGGGCAATAATGTAACTTTTCAAAAGATTTAGAATGTTTATTGGTAAGTAAGTCTTTAATTTTATGCCACACTTTATCAAATGCCTGAGAAATGTCAATAAAGAGCGCAGAGCAATACTTCTTTTCTTCAAAAGTTTTTCGTATAAATTGAACCAATCTATGGGTTTGTTCAATGGTGCTATGCTGACTTCTAAAACCAAATTGATGGTCCGGGATGCACCCATTATCAGCTAAAATTTTGGACAATTTAGTCATGAGCATCTTTTCGAAAAGCTTTGAGATTGTTGATAGTAAGCTTATAGGCCTATATGACTCAGCCTTGGTAAGATCTTTGCCCGGCTTTGGAATCATTTTAACCTTAGCAAGCTTCCAGCTGTTTGGATAATACTCCAGACGTAAAATGGCATTAAAAATGAATAGCATGATTCTAATTGCAATACGAGGCAACTTCATCATCATCTGGTTACGAATTTCATCAATACCCGGAGCTTTTTACGGTTTAAGTTCAGCAATTAGTTTTTGTACATCACGCGTCTTAAATTTTATGGGTCGAGGGGGTAGCACAACTACACTCGGCAAATCAACAGCACTAGAACATGAGTTTGGGGTAAATACGGATTTTAAATGCTCAGCAAATAATTTACCTTTTTCAGAGACGCTTCTTGCCCAATCTCCGGTAGATGTGCGCAGAGGTGGTTTAAACTCGACGGGTGTTTTAAGCTTTCTAGCAGCGTGCCACAAAGACCTTCCAGATAATTTTTAAGAGATGCAGTTTTTTCAAATGCAAGCAGCTCTTGAGTCGTTTAGTGCACTCTTTAAACCTAGTTTTATGTTGAGGTGATCTGTGCTGTTGCCATTCACTTCTAGCTCTTCTTTTTTCACACACGAGACGTTCAATATCAGTAGAATAAATACTATTAAACCCAGTCTGCGGATGGGAGGTAGTGGCATGTTCAGCAGCCTGTTTATTATTTTCATTAAGGTTGATAATGTTATATTCAATATCATCGGGTGCTGTTAGTGTAATATTTTCTGTGCAATGTTTCAACAAAAGAATATATTAAATACAGTGTTTTTTTCAAATAGAAAAATTAAATATACGTTGATATAAACTACCATTATATATCTACTAAGATCTAAGAAATTCTTCCAGAAAACAATTAAAAAAAAACAAAAACAAATAGAAAATAAATGTGAAACACAACCACATAATAAAATCACTTTTGCTCACCTACATACTTACATACATTTTAAATTCCTTGCAAATAAAAATTTTTTTGTTGAATCTGTTTTATATCCAAATACCTATTAAAGGTATTATTGTTAATAAGAAAGCCTTTAATTAAAAAATAAAGTTATTATTAAAATCAAACCAAAAGGACTTTATCAATTGTGTTAAGTGAATAAAACATCGCAAAGCAGCTACGAAAATTGGTACTCAAAGATACGAAGTGTGATCAAGAGCGTTAAAAAAAGTGGTATTGTATCCCTCATCCGTTCACTCATCCCCCCCAAACATTGTGGTCCATCGAACCGGATAGCAGGCCCTTGGAGAACTGTGTCCATAACCCCCGGAACCCCCAAGAACATAAGTAAGTACACACCACTACCTTTTATACATATACTCAGATTTGCCGCAAACGAACACCCCAAGCATCTACATATTTATACGCATTCGATGGAGTTTATTCCTTAACGAGAAGATCCCATAAGTACCCACTAAGATCTTGGAATTCAACTGTACCTAAATTCAATACGCACAATACAAACGTATATATGTACATATGTATATATTCAAATCAACACGTACCGCTTGTCAAGTCTTGTCATCACACCATAAATCAGTTATTCGGCATAAGTATATACATATACAACTTACATATATCTATGCATGAACGCCATTTGGAATTAAACATCAACAAAAAATTCCTGCAAATAAGGGCGTTTTACATAGCTATGTACACAAGTACCTACATACGTACATTGCTGAGAGATAAATACATACGTACACACGCAATTGTTTTTTTTTTGTGTGTTTCTATATTTACATAGTGCCCTTCAAGTTTGACCGTCAGCCAGACTTATATGCCCTGTTTTTTTGTTTGTTCTATTTATCATTGTATTTCTACTCTTCGTACGGAAAGTAAATAGCAGAGCCAACACTGTCGTACACACTTTGTTTGAGAAACCAATCAAACCAAGGGTTGGTTTCATACCAATTAACTTCAAACTTGTCTGCTGCGCTGACTACAAACAATTTCGGTCACGAGCTATTGTTGCTTTAAATTCTGGACAAAATAAAAGCACCTTATCCATTGTATTTCTGTATGTATGCAAAACGTAAGACAAACAAACAAAGTCACACAACTTAGTCATACTTGCCGCTCCTACGAGGCACATTCGGAAAGTTTTTATGCTTTGCACTACATATTTTTAAATTACAACCCCCTTACACACAACTTATTCCCACTCGCCGCTCCACGAGGCATATTCGAAAAGTTTTTTACGCTTTTTCTCACTACATAGTTTAAATCATAACTCCCTTACACACAACTTATATCACACTTGCCACTCCTACGAGGCACATTCGAAAAGTTTTTTCGCTTTTTGCACTACATGTTTTTTAAATTATAACCCCCTAATACACAACTTATATCACACTTGCCGCTCCTAAGAACCACACTAAAAAGTTTTTAAACTTTTTTCTACATCAACCCCCTTGCTCTACTACGAGGCACACCCGGAGAGTTTTTAGACTTTTTATACACCCTTTTCAAATTAATCAGTCTTTTGAGCACTTACCTCAACCCGATAACATTTATTTTCGTAATCAAAACAATTCGTGACATTCATACGCCACTCGGTGAACCATATCTGCATCGATATTGTCTAATAATCAGACATGTCGGTATTATCAGCCCTTACACTAGCTTCCGATCGCATAGTCGATTTTAAAACATTTATGAGTGCACGAGATAGCACAGAGAACTCGATTCATGCTATGGAAGTTTATAAGAATGAAAGTACGCGTCTTTGGACCACCTTTCGAACTTGTTATGATAATGCACTCGACCAATATGATACCATAAAAAAGAGGATAGATCTGGAATCACTTAAAGGGCGTTTCGCTGCCTCCTTCAAGAATCATGTTGAACTACTTTCGCAAGTCAATGGGATTATCGATAATTTACGTCAAAGGGAAACTCCTGCTAGTACCTCTTCCAATGTGCAAGCTGATCAGACAGCCCACATATCATTACCCCCGTGTGACACAGAGATTTTTTACGGAGATTATAAATCATGGCCTACATTTCGTGACATGTTCACGGCCTTGTATAGAAATAACCAACGCCTCTCACCCGTGGAGAAAATGTGTCATCTCCTCAAGAAGACTCAAGGAGAAGCACGTGAACTTATCAAGACATGCCCTACTACAAACGATGGCTTCGCAATGGCCTGGCAAAATCTCGTTAATCGTTATGAGTACAAACGAATCTTGATCAATGCACAACTTAAATGTCTGTTTAATATTTCCCCTATGTCCAAGGAGACGGGCCCCCTTATCAGACGGCTGCAACGTACAATTAATGAATGCGTCACAAATTTAGCCCTACTCCAAGTCGATACTCAGAACTGGGACCCAATTTTTGTTTATATCTGTTCGACGTGCTTACCAGATGTAACGCTCAACTTGTGGGAGCACTCCTTGCCTCACACTCCAAATTTACCCACATGGAAAGAGATGGATGCTTTCCTCACCTCACGATTCCAAACTCTGGAGTCGGTAGCGGACATAAGATCCACTTTTTCAGCCTCACATACTTCTCATCAAAATAAAACCCTTACTCCTAAGAAAACGAACTTGCCTTTTATGTCCTCACTTTCATCCTCTACGGTTATGTCCGGTGTTTATCGAAATGTCAATTGAAGAACGATTCACTGTCGTTAAACAACAAAATCGTTGTACAAATTGCCTCGGAACTTCCCACGATTTAAAAAAATGTAAGAGTCGTTTCGTGTGCAACGTTTGTAAAAAGAAACATCACACTTTACTTCACCGGGTATAATCCAACTCACCACTGACTCAATGGACGCATGTACCACCCAATCCTACTCCTGCTGCTTCAACCTCCATAAATAATACGAGTCATGCTCATACAAATGAGTGTCTTCAATTTCTAGATACCACCCCCTCTACTTCAAAACAAGCAGCAGATCGAAGACTACAATCGTTTTCGACCCAATTGCCATCCATTTCACCTTCTATTATCCTCGGTATTGCTTTAGTAGACGTCTACATGGATGATGTTAAATGCACTGTTCGCGCCCTCATCGATTCAGCCTCCGAAGCTACATTCGCTTCAAAAAAACTTCAAATGAGGCTAAACTTTAAAACACGCACTTCTCAAGCGGAAGTACGCGGCCTAAATGATTCCCTAACCGCTACATCGACTCAAACATGCCATTTTAAAATTGGCTCTCCAATCGATAGTTCGTTCGAGATGTACGCAAACGCTTTCGTCGTTAAGAAACTAACAAGCGACTTACCGTACTACCCTTATCTGCCCTCAAACACGATAACTTTTCACAGCTTCAATTGGCCGATAGGTATAGAAAAGAAATGAAAAGGGACGATTTGTCGTTTCCCTCCCATTCAAAACAGAATATCCCCAGACACTCAATATCGGTCAGTCTAGACATATAGCTCTTTCACAGTTTTTACGAAATGAATTTAAACTAGCAAAAAACCCCCAACTCAAGTCAGAGTACGATCATGTGATCACTGAATATGCTAACCTAGGGCAAATGACCAAAGTAACCCCTTCTTCTGGTGTTGGTGACTATTACCTACCTCACCATGCTGTTTTCAAACCCGACAGCACCACCACCAAGCTACGCGTGGTGTTCAATGCATCGAGTCCCACTTCCAATGGAATAAGTCTTAATGACATACTCTATCCTGGTCCTACATTACAAGCTGATTTGACGATTCTCGTTCTGCGATGGCGTTTTTTCACATATGTATTTAATGCGGACATTGAAAAAATGTACCGTCAAATCCTTGTGAATTCCTCTTAAACCCCCTTCCAACGAATCATTTTCCGTAGCTCACCCAATGAGCAAACCCTCGATTATGAATTGAATACAGTTACATTTGGTGTAAACTGTGCTCCATATTTGGCAATCAGGAATTGCTCGAACTCGCCAAAGAATCTCAATCTCGCTTCCCCCATGTGGCTGATATTCTCAAAAACTATATGTACGTCGACGACGTGCTGGCTGGAGCCCACACTCTATCATCCGCCTTACAATCTCGAAATGATCTCATTACCGTGATAGAATCAGCTGGATTTTTACTACGAAAATGGACTGCAAATGATGACCAATTATTGTAGCGAAGATGATCATGCAAGAAATATGGAAAGATGGGATGACGACCTTCAACACTCCACACTGCAAAGGTGGTATGATTTTTTGGATGACTACGCCGAAATAGCACAGATCAAAATACCTCGTTTCATAGATTTTGAACAATCATTTTCGATTGAGCTCCATGGCTTTTGTGACGCCTCCGAAAAGGCCTACGCCGCTGCCCTTTATCTTCTGTCGGAACTTACTGGTTTTATCTCTTCCCATCTTCTAGTTGCTAAAACTAAAGTTGCTCCAGTTAACTTCATCTCTTTACCACGATAAGAATTGTGTGGAGCTGAACTAATGGCCAACATGGTAGATACTATTCAAACTCAACTCAATCTTAGAGATCCTAAACTTTTCCTGTGGACTGATTCCACCATTGTATTGGCATGGCTACAAAAACCCCCCCATAAATGGAAAACGTTTGTTGAAAATCGAATTTCTTCCATTGTAGAAAAGGTAGGCAACGATTCCTGGTCTCACGTCGACTCTAAAAGTAACCCCGCAGATCTGGCTTCACGTGGTCTCACTGTGTCACAACTTATATCAAATGACCTCTGGTGGCATGGACCGACGTGGCTAAGCAGGACCCACTCCGATTGGCCTTCTCGGACTGGAAAATTCTCTACGGACGAAGAAGCCAAAACAATTCGCGTTTACGTGGCGACTGTCGAATATGACATTTTACAAGATTTCTCCGATTTCGCTAGGGCACTGCGAGTAATGAGCTATGTACCACTCCACAATCATGAAATTACTAATCCTATAGAACTCTCGTTCACTTAATAATCGCCAGTCAAAAACTACATTTCCGCGACGAATATAACCAAATCTCTCAAGCTCTCCCGTTGTCACGAAAAAGTCAGCTCCTCACATTCAATCCATATATCGACACTGACGGAATCATGAGAATAAATGAACGAGCATCGAATGTCCCCACGCTAACTCATGATGAACGACATCCCATTCTATTACCCTATCATGCCTTTTTCACGGGATTATTTCTTAACTACCTTCATAAATACTCCTTGCACGGTCAAAACTCTCTCCTCCATAGACTCATGCGATTTCATTACTACGTCCCTAGGCTTAAAACACTTATAAAGACTGTATTATCAAAATGTTTCTACAACACAGGAGTGGACTTCGCTGGACCCTTTGAGTTGAAATCATACGCTGGCCCCGGATGCAAAATCACCAAGGGGTACACGCTCGTTTTCATCTGCTTCGCTACCAAGGCAATCCATTTGGAAGGCACCAGCGAAATCTCGACGCAAGCATTTCTCGCGGCTTTCGCCCGATTTTTCTCCCGACGAGGAACCCCTCACGCCATGTATTCAGACAACGGCACGGGCTTTGTCGGCGCTTCAAACATCCTACATGAAGATAAAATAAAGTTTCTATCCCTTGTAGGGAAAGGCGTCTTGTCACAACACAGTCTCATCCCTATTGAATGGCACTTCATTCCTTCAGGCGCTCCGCACATGGGCGGACTCTGGGAAGCAGGTGTGAAGAGTTTTAAATCCCATTTCAATAAATTATGCCACAGTCAAAGCTTTACTTTTGAGGAGTTCAGCACCATGTTGGCACGCATCGAAGCATGTCTGAACTCACGACCCCTAAGTTCCATGAATGATGACCCCAATAATTTATGTGCGCTAACTCCAGGCCACTTTCTCATTGGAGCCCCGCTTCTCTCTCCCCCTGAGCCAGATTTGACCAGTTACTCGTTGAGTTACGTGAACTGTTGGCAAAAATTGAAAATCATACATCACCAGTTGGCTCGAAGATGGAAAGAAGAATATTTAAACGAGCTCCACAAAAGAACGAAATGGAAATGCCCAAATCGAAATTATGCGGTCGGCGATCTCGTTGTCATCCGTCAAGACAACTTGCCCACCACTCAATGGCGTCTAGGACGTATCGAAAAGGTCTTTCTTGTCTTACGAGTAGCTGAGCTACGAACTGCTAACGGCACTTTGACAAGACCTATCACCAAACTTGTTTTGCTTCCACAACCTTAATCATACTCACTACCTTCTTTTATTTCAGTTCTCCAGCCATCATGCCAAACCGCAAGCACCGCAACTCCTCCCCAAATGAACAACATAAAATTAAGCACCCCGCCGTTTGTGTCGCCAGAACCATCCCCTAAGAAAATGTGCCAAGTTCAACACTATGAACGTATCGGCTCGCGTAGGCGTGGTGACACGTTTTAGCTATTGTGATCAGATCTCCAGATGTACAAATATGGCACGCTGTAAACACTGTGACGGCAAGCATCACTCACTACTCCATCGTCACAGACGGCTTAATACTACCAGCTCATCTGAAGATCATCACCACCCTACTGGATCTGCCATCGTCATACCCACTGTTATTATAAATCTCCAACTAAATTGTGAATGAGGCCTGGTGCGAGGCCTATTGAACCCTTGTGGGGAAGTTAGCTCCATTGCTGCATTCCTAGTGGATCGCTACAAACTCCCCACCGAAACATATGATGACAAAAAATGGTGCACTATATCCTTTCGTTCGCGCTTCAACGGTGGGTCAACCTTTATGCTGACGGCTAGAGTTGACAAAAATTTGCCTATACTACAGGCAAGGAAAAGGCTTGACGCTAGCCTGTCCGGGCAGTACCAAAATCTTCGCCTTGCTGATCCAGATTTTTTCCTAAACGAAACCATAAACTTCATGCTTGGCGCTGATATCTACCCTCAACTAATTCGTAGCGGCATCCAACCAGCAACACTTACATCCCCCATGGCACAAGATATCCTGTTGGGCTGGGTAATCATCGGCAAGTTTGGACTCTGAACTATGATTATACTACATACATATTAATATATCTTTTTGCCATACTTATGTAAAACAAATATATTGAATTCCTTATACTATATGATCTTATATTATTATTACATACACATTAGTATATATTTTTTTTTGCAATACTGACTTATATCAGCTATCAAACTGAATTAAAATTGTATTCGTTAATCTTGCTAATTAACAATTATTATTTGTGTTATAACTCGCCCGCGTGTTTTGCAATATAGCAAGGGGGCGGGATGTTAACGTGCGAATGGTCACCTCAATTATTCCGGCTGCGAATGGTAACCTTATGTTTTTTTTCTCATTTTTTGTGCCGCTCCTTATTTCTTTTTGATGTTTGCTTTTGTTTGACAAAGCAAACTCAGTAAGCTTGTGTCTTGTTGCAATAATTTTTTTTTTAGTACATATATTTATTTATTGTATCTTCAAATAAGAACTAACAATAATTATTCAAATCTTAAATCTAAATATAATTAATTAGGCCCGACCAGTGTCGGACATAAACTTAGTGATAGCTATTAATAATACATAAGTTGTGATAACCAAAAACAAAAGTATTTTCAAGCAGTTTCTTCTGGAGTGTTGAGTATTAGAGCCCTTGTGTCCCTCTTTTTTAAGCGGATGTGCCCCGTAAAATTCAAGATATTACGAGCAAGCGAGTTATATTACGAGTTTTGTAAGATATTTGCCCGCGTATTTTGCAATTTCTTCAGTTACTTGTGGCATATTCAAATCACGCTATAAATTTGAATTTCTTATGTACCATGGAGCCGATGTTATTATCCGTAAAATTTTGTTTTGCCTTCGTTGAATCTTTTCAATATTTGAAGCTGAAGCAGTACCCCATAGCTGAATTCCGTAGTACCATATAGGTTTTAAAACCGACTTGTATATCAAAAGTTTACAATCTAGACTGAGGTTTGAATTCCTACCAATCAGCTAATGTATCTGAGTTAGTTTAAGTTTCATTTGCGTAAGCTTAGAGTCAATGTAGTGTTTCCATGTAAGCCTTCGATCAAGGTGTATACCAAGGTATTTCACTTGTAAATTTTGAGGAACAATTTGATTATTGATTGTAATGGGGGAACAAGTGTCTTTTCGTAGGGTAAATGTTACATGAGCATACTTCTGTTCGTTTACCTTTATTCTCCACCTGTTTAACCATAGTTCTAGCTGGGTAATATGTTGCTGAAGATATCGGGAAGCCTCGTGAGGGTTTTCGTACCTACTAAGGCAGGCTGTATCATCGGCAAATGTAGATGTGTGAATATTACTGCTCAAAGGCATATCACAAGTATAAATCAAATACAAAACTGGCCCCAGTATACTCCCCTGTGGCACACTGGATGAGATTGTTTCAGGCATACTCATAAAGTCTCCTTCTACAACAGTGAATTTCTGGGCAATAATGTAACTTTCCAAAAGATTTAGAATGTTTATCGGTAAGTAAGTCTTTAATTTTATGCCACACTTTATCAAATGCCTGAGAAATGTCAATAAAGAGCGCAGAGCAATACTTCTTTTCTTCAAAAGTTTTTCGTATAAATTGAACCAATCTATGGGTTTGTTCAATGGTGCTATGCTGACTTCTAAAACCAAATTGATGGTCCGGGATGCACCCATTATCAGCTAAAATTTTGGACAATTTAGTCATGAGCATCTTTTCGAAAAGCTTTGAGATTGTTGATAGTAAGCTTATAGGCCTATATGACTCAGCCTTGGTAAGATCTTTGCCCGGCTTTGGAATCATTTTAACCTTAGCAAGCTTCCAGCTGTTTGGATAATACTCCAGACGTAAAATGGCATTAAAAATGAATAGCATGATTCTAATTGCAATACGAGGCAACTTCATCATCATCTGGTTACGAATTTCATCAATACCCGGAGCTTTTTACGGTTTAAGTTCAGCAATTAGTTTTTGTACATCACGCGTCTTAAATTTTATGGGTCGAGGGGGTAGCGCAACTACACTCGGCAAATCAACAGCACTAGAACATGAGTTTGGGGTAAATACGGATTTTAAATGCTCAGCAAATAATTTACCTTTTTCAGAGTCGCTTCTTGCCCAATCTCCGGTAGATGTGCGCAGAGGTGGTTTAAACTCGACGGGTGTTTTAAGCTTTCTAGCAGCGTGCCACAAAGAGTAATTAGATGCTGGTGTGACATCAAGACCTTCCAGATAATTTTTAAGAGATGCAGTTTTTTCAAATGCAAGCAGCTCTTGGAGTCGTTTAGTGCACTCTTTAAACCTAGTTTTATGTTGAGGTGATCTGTGCTGTTGCCATTCACTTCTAGCTCTTCTTTTTTCACACACGAGACGTTCAATATCAGTAGAATAAATACTATTAAACCCAGTCTGCGGATGGGAGGTAGTGGCATGTTCAGCAGCCTGTTTATTATTTTCATTAAGGTTGATAATGTTATATTCAATATCATCGGGTGCTGTTAGTGTAATATTTTCTGTGCAATGTTTCAACCATTGACCGCGCATATTAAACTTTACAAAAGAATATATTAAATACAGTGTTTTTTTCAAATAGAAAAATTAAATATACGTTGATATAAACTACCATTATATATCTACTAAGATCTAAGAAATTCTTCCAGAAAACAATTTAAAAAAAACAAAAACAAATAGAAAATAAATGTGAAACACAACCACATAATAAAATCACTTTTGCTCACCTACATACTTACATACATTTTAAATTCCTTGCAAATAAAAATTTTTTTGTTGAATCTGTTTTATATCCAAATACCTATTAAAGGTATTATTGTTAATAAGAAAGCCTTTAATTAAAAAATAAAGTTATTATTAAAATCAAACCAAAAGGACTTTATCAATTGTGTTAAGTGAATAAAACATCGCAAAGCAGCTACGAAAATTGGTATTCAAAGATACGAAGTGTGATCAAGGAGCGTTAAAAAAAGTGGTATTGTATCCCTCATCCGTTCACTCATCCCCTCCAAACAATATGTAAATGGTATATTATAATAGATTTTCAATCTATTCATTTCTATAGGTATCAGATCTTTAGAAAATATAGATAAACTATAGAAATTGGACTTAGATATCGAATCCTTAAGAAAGTACTTGTGTATGAATGAGTATCAAACAAACTTACGGAATAAATATGGACTTCAACTAGAATCCTGATGAAGCAAACGTAAATTGTATAATGCAATGTAAGCAGATTTTGTTTTATATCTATATCTGTATAAGTATCAAATAAATTTACAGAAAAAAAATTAAAGCAGGACGCATCATGTATAATTTAAAAAAATTCCTTTCGTCATGCTTATTTGTAAGCAAAAAAAAATTATGACTTTGTGACAAATTAAATACATAAGTATGTATCTATTTTGTAAAAAATTCCGACGAGTAAATTCGTAAATTCTAATAGTATAGATTTTTAACTGAAACACCACTACATCTCGGACTCTGGCGTCACTATCGAGAGAAGCATGTTAGCAAAATATAAAAACCTGATAAAAGTTGATGAGGACCTTTTTTAAGTGAGAAATCATAACATCTGAATATGATACAACCTAGCATATGTCATCAACAATAACTTCAAGGGGGTTAGTAAGCAAACCTCATGTAGAAATACTTGAGGTACAAATTGTCTCAAACATATATATTACAATATTTCTGATACTTTATGAAAACACTGTCGCTTAATTGATGGTGGAGGTAACTGAGTTATTTGAGATCGATTTCGTGCAATAGTTGTTTATTAAACATTTATTTCTTTGTATGTAAACTAATTTCTACATACATATATATATATATATTCGCATATATGTAGATATGAATGCATTTACATACATACATATTTACATATGTACATATTTTCAATAAAAATAATGCATTTAAAAGTTATATAAATGTTCTCTATATCAAGTAGTAAAATTAAAAAAGTATTGACATATCAGAAGAAAAGATAAATAAAACAAGAGACTAAGTGATCAACTGATACCTAGAGCCTGTCTGACATGCACACTTAAAATAACAGAAATATGTATACAATACGCTGAACTTTAATAAAATTAGAAAAAAAAATCATATCATCTAGAGCATCAAATAAAAGCCATAGGCAATCACCCTTCATAAAATAAACATAGCATCAGTATCAAGTAAAGGTTAGGTTAGGTTAGGTTAGTCTGGTTAGTTAGGGACCTCGCATAGCCCAGTATTGATCCTTAGCGATACCAGCAGATGACAAGAAACCTGTAAGTATGGCAGCCTAGTTCGTGCTGCCTTTATCGAATGACTTTCACACATATTTAACAAACCTGAGCAGTCTACACATTTTTATTCCAGATACAAGTTCAAGACTTCGAAAAGATTGGTCACCAAGACAGTCAAATCTAGTGCGGCTTAGAGCCGGACAGTGGCACAGTAGATGTTCTACTGTCTCCAATACTCCGTGCTTCCTACATTTCCTGCAGATACCGTCAAGTATCTGTCCTATTTTGACGGCATACGAAGCCGTCCAGCAGTGTCCAGTTAATACCCCCACTAGAAGTCTACATTCGCTTCTGGTTAGTGATAAAAGGAATTTAGTCGATTTAGGATCATAGGAGCTCCACATGATTTTAGAAGTTTTGCAAGTTTTCGTCACACGCCAACTTTTCTCCGCTTCTTCCTTCATCTTAGAGTCTATGACCCATTTCAGGTATTGAATTGGTTTCCGGACATATACCGTTTCTTCCACCGGTAATTGGATCCTTCTTTTTGCCAGTATATCGGCCATGCCGTTTCCCTCAACATGTACTTGTCTGCGAGCACATTAAATATTTATTGCCTTCCTACACATGAGCACAACCGAGGAGTAGTTGCAGTCTGCTGAAATTGCCTTAATTGCTGCTTGACTGTCTATATATATATTCACACGCGCATTTATGGTTTGAGGGGTGAAAGCTAATTCTGCAGCAATTTTAAATGCATAGATTTCCGCCTGGAAGATGCTACAGTAATCAGGAAGTTTATAAGATTCCTCTATACTGAGCTCCGAGCAGTAAACCGCAGCTCCCACTCCTACATCCATCTTTGAGCCATCAGTGAAGAAATTAAAAATATAGCCACTATAGTTAAAACCTTCGAGATAGCCTTCTTCCCTTATAGTGATCTGTAGTTTGGCTAGGAAGTTAATTTCTGGAATGATGTAGTCCGAGCTACAGTCCATGTGTTCCAGCAATTTACGGTGACCAACTGGTTTGTACGACATCTGTCCTGTTGTCCTGAGTCGGATTAAGGATTTGCATGCCGCATTCAGAGCAGTGAGTTTTATTAGTTTAAGGTCTAACATAACGTCTAAAGCTGCAGTAGGTGTGCTTTTTAGAGCTCCAGTGATGCAGACTTCTGCTAGTCTCTGGATATTTTCTAACTTTTTTAGGTATACTTTTGTCTCAGTCGCCCTCCACCATACAAGTATTCCGTCGAGTAGAATTGGTCTAGTTACCGCTGTGTAGGTCCAATATGTAAGATTAGGCGAAAGACCCATGTCTTGCCCTGCAGTGGTGGTCTTTTTGACTCTATCCTCTATATTGGGTTTCCACGTCAGTTTGCTATCCAAAATAACTCCGAGGTACTTTGTATGTGTTTTGGGATAGAGCGGTATAACATCTAATTTTGGTGTTCTCCATTCCCTGACTTTCCTTCTAGTAAAAAGTTCAAGGTCTGTTTTTTCAGGGTTCATGTTCAGACCCACCCTGGCTGCCCATCTATGAATATCCTTTAAAGAGGACTCCATAATAGATCTAGTTATGTCGAGGAACTTACCAGTTATAATAATGGCTACGTCATCTGCGTAAGCCGTAATCCTAGCTGCTTTGCCCTCGAATTCCATGAGAATGTCATTTACGACTAGCGTCCAAAGAAGAGGTGAACGAACTCCTCCTTGGGGAGTTCCTCTATGAGATTCCTTATTTATAGTGGCATTGCCTAATTCTGCAGATACTATTCTACACTTTAAGAGATTGGCGAGCCATTTCTTGACTAGCATGGGAGCACCGGACCGATTGACATAATTGCATCCGTAGTGCCTTTAATATCCAGGAAGACCCCCATAGCATAGTCATTATAGTGTAACGATTTCTCGATCAGTTCCATAACATTATGGAGTACTGTCTCAACTGATTTTCCCTTTGTGTATGCATGTTAGTTTGAAGACAAAATATTTGGGTATACATTTTCCTTGATGTGTATATCCAAGATTCTCTCTAGTGTTTTCAGAAAAAAGGATGTCAGACTAATAGGCCTAAAGTCTTTTGGATACGTATGGTTACTTCTACCTGCTTTTGGTATGAACACAACCGTAGCTATCCTATATGACTTTGGTACATAATTTAGTCGAAGACAGCCATTGAATATTCTTGTTATCCAGGGAATTATCCGCTGTCCGCCATACTGTAGTAGAGCCGGAAAGATACCGTCTGGCCCTGGATATTTATAAGGTGCAAAAGAATTAATGGCCCATTCCATTTTACTAATGGAAATAACTTCACAATTGTCAGTATCCAGTACATTTGTAGTTTCAGAACGAGAGTAGATCTCTGTGCAGCCAGGGAAATCTGTGTCCAGGAGAACCTCTAACGTTTCCCGGCTGCAGCTAGTCCAATCACCGTTCCCTTTACAAAACGTGCTAGGCATTGATGGGTTGCTAGCAAGCAGCTTCCTCATTCTGGCCGTATCCGTAGTTTTTTCTATGTTACCACAAAAATTCTTCCATGAATTTCTCTTGGCCTTTCTCACCTCTTTCTTAAAAGATTTCAGTGCTTTTTGTAGTCTCTCCAGCACTCAGTTTGGTCTTCGAACGTCTAGATTTTTACTCCACCATGGAGGTCTAGACTTACGTTTTATACGCGAAAGGGGACAAGCTGATTCATATGATTTGGTTATTACTTTCGTTAAGCAATTAACAGATCTTTCAATATCAACTTCACTCCTAATTGGTTTAGCATGATATAAATTGTTTTCAATGTTCCTATAGTAACATTCCCACTTGGTATTACGTGGGTTCCTATACAATTTCATAAGTTTTAAAACTTCAGACAAAATATTAAACGCTATGTAGCAATGATCAGAGAAGGACGGCTGTCTAAGCACTTTCCAGTCATTTACAACAATATCTACATTATTAACAAGTGTTAAGTCCAAGACGTTGGATGAGGTAGGACCTACATATATAAGTAGGCTCCTCCCCTCTATTTACAATTATAAGGTTAGTTTATAGTATGAATTGAATAAGTGACTCACCTCTATCATTGATGTCCTTACTTCCCCTTACTGTATGATGCGAGTTTGCATATGTGCCTATCACCAGTTTTAGCTTCTTCCCGCAGGCTTCTTTAACGAGCCGTTGGAACTCAGGTGGGGGCGCATCATCAGCATGTGGCATGTAACATGATGCAAGAAGTATAAACTCATCCTTGCTCCCATCTACTGCCACAACCACTAGATCGTCAGTACTGTAATTATACAAAATATATGCATTAAAGCTCTTCTTAACTAGGATAGCTGATCGTATCTTGCTTACCATCTTTGAGAAGTATGTGTTGTAATTCCGTGACCTTAGCCCAGCAACCCTGTTTCCCGAAGAGATCCATGGCTCCTGAACTAACGCCACGTCGTATTTGCCCTCTTCTAGATTGAGGAGAAGCTCATTGGACGCTATTTTACTGTGTAGGAGGTTTACCTACAGGATCTTTAGCTCCATTGTCTAATTTCTCCTTTCTTGAGTCCATATCCAGGTATGGAACACGCATTGGTTCCTTCAACTTTAAGCCGGCTGTAGCAGCTTCGGTTACTATAGTATTCTCATTTGGGTCTTGTGGGTGTCCTTTCTTCAAACGGAGAAAAACACTACCCACGCCCCATGACATTTTGCCATTCCGCTTGTAAAGAATGTACTCGGCATTCTTGTTAATTTGCAGAATATAACTTTGGCCCTCTGGTTTCGGTTTCGCAACATGTAACACCCTCCAGTCCTTCGTCGGAATATCAGGGTTTTGATTTTGCAAAAGGCAAAGAGTGACCTCCGCTTTTACCATACACGGAATTATGACCTTCGCTTTTGGTATGATGGGTATATTTTCGCTGTTCACAATCTCAAGTTGTGCACCAGGCCACTGGTTTTTGAGTGTCGGAACAACTCCTTTCAACCAATCCATCGATTGTATTGATTGAATCAGCTAGATCCTTCAAAGGAAGGCAGTGATTTCTCCGGTTCCGTCTCCATCAGCGCAACAATTGCGTTGAAGATAGCCGTTTCCGCAACCTTCCACTGCTCCATAGTCACTTCTCCAAAAGGTGCACTTATATCGAGGAGTCCCACGATCAAGTGTCGTTTCACAACCTCATTGACTTTGGTGACCGCAGTTGGTGCTTTCGATGCAGCTTGGGAAGTGGACGGTTTCTCTCCAAAGCTATGTTTAGACTTCTTTGCAGTCGATTGTGAGCCATCTACTGATCTGAGTCTTTTATCAGTTTTGCGCCTCTTATGGGGCTTATCGGTATTCTCTTCTAACCTTTTGAACACGCCCTCCTCAATACTATTCTTGTATCGGGGGTTAGTGGCCTCAGATCGTTTTTTGTTGGCAAAATGTTCTCGGCCGTTAGCCACTGCTACCTTAGCCCACTTAAGTCTGTCTGACTGTTCAGAAGACATATCTTTTTGCAGGCCAAGGAGGTTTGCAATTCGAACCGCTGCCTTGTATTCTGAGAGAGCCTTAATAGCCTAGTTGTTTTTCGGTACTCTTTCGGTTTTAACAGGAGTTGAGGTGGAAGGACCTAGAGACTTCAAGAGCTCGATCCCTATTTGTAGGTTGACGCAGGGAACACTTTCAAGGTCCGATTCTGAGTCGATTGAGACACTTGAGTGTTCCGCGTTCTTCTTCATTTCTGATATAGTTTTTTCAGTAGCACTACATCTACTGTGACCTGTTTCCATCGCAGTAGAGGCTTGACCGTTTGCGACACGCAGAGGATTATTATTTCCCCCGTGCCCGCCGGCGGTCTCAGTCAATTCAGCCACCAACGTTTGGGTGTATATTACCACCCGCTTATTTAAGTTTCCTTCCCTCATTATCATCAGGTTTTGCTGTGCGTTTTATACATTCATACCGCCATGCAATATAACCGCCGACGCTCTGGGTAACATACGCGAACCAGGACGCCACTCAATATGGAACAGACGCGTCTGGATTTTAATCGTCATCCCAATCCAAGCCATGGTCTATCCCTTATGAGAGAGACTAACAGATCGAATTGGAACCACGATTACCTCCTACCTAAGATCAGAGCTCATTCCAATAATGTACGCAATAGATATTACATTGCGACACTATGGTCAAAACCCTGATCTTAGCCATGTACCCGCTAGCACACGTTACCAGCCAGCGCCCACGAGGAGGGTTCAGTAGAAGGATTTCCTTATGCCGGCCAAGTATCAAGTAAAACAATTTGGGTAGTTAAAATTTTAAAATTTAATTACAAAGTCTTCTTGTATACTAGAGGAACCGTCGAGAGGCTTTTCCTAAATTCTGAGAAAACGACTTCGTTTTCTATTGATCGCTTTTCTAGAATAAATAAGATTGTTCATTTTGATTAGACCAGTTTAAAGGTACATTTAAATTTAGTCTCATATGCATATGATGATCTTAATATAAAATTTTAAAATGAACGTTATGCAGTTCTATATGATATGTACCTAATATTAACACAAAGCTACTATATAAAAGAATCTCAAGCGGTTGTAACTGTATCAGAGTTTAAGATAAAATCTCCTATTATTCAATAACGGACCAATTGATAAAAAAATTTCATTTGAAACAGCAATCTTAGCTTACTCCATTTTTATTGATGATCGAATAATAAAAGTCCGGAAAGTCTGATAAATTAAGTACACAGAAAACAGGTCCTTATAAATACCTCATAAAATATAACAAGAAGGAAATCTTATTAATTTAATCTTAATTAATTAAGAAGAAATCTTGTAATTTTTATTAGGTTATCTTATTCATTTTTTTTAAGTTTTCTTCTTGTTTTTATTAGGCGACACCATAAAAAATAAAACAAAATTTGTTATGTCCTTATTCTTTGTACTTATGTATTTTCATTTAAATTCTATATCATATATGTATGTATGTAGTATATGTAGATGTTATTTATTTACACATACATACATATTATATTATATTCTTAACTAACTTACCATACATACATATTATTACTTGAGATTACGAGCAATCTTCTGACTGTTAGACAATCACTTTAACTAATATGCTAACAGGCAGCCTGAATAAGCATTGAAATTATTGTGCAAACATGCTTATACAAAAACCAAAAAGATCATGAAACAAATTGTCTTTATGTTTATTTATAGACATGAAATAACAAGAAACCTAACAAAATCAAAAAGATTTCCTTATTAAAAAAATTAAGAAGATGATTTACACATAATCATATAGGAACCTAAGGAAAAACTTTTTTAAAAAATCAATTAGGCAACTTAGGCAACCTAATGAAATCAATAAGAAATTCCTATATTATACAATTTATAAGAAAACCTAATAGAATCAAAAAGTTTTTCTCTATGGATTGTTTTTTTGGTTCCAAAAATAACGGAAATTGAGTAAAAAAAATGGTGAATAACAAGTTTTCTTGATTTTATGTGGTTTTCTTCTTGATCAAATTAATAAGATTTACCACATCAAAATAAGAAGGAATCTCTATGAAAATATATTCGCACAGTTTTTTCTCTCTGTAATATGGATGAAATGACTATAAAAAATTCACCATAAAAAACTCCCTTTTGATTTTAAATGTTTATCAATAAAATATAAAAAAAGTAAAAAGAAGCAAACTGACTAACAAAAAATTATCATCACCTAATCTGGGCTGCTAGATCAGTTGCACTTCAAAATGTTTGGCAACTTTTAAAAGTTAATGCAACATGTTCTAAAATAAATGTAAAAGGTAAAGAAAAAATCCGATGGTTGGAAGAAATTTTAAATATATATATATCAACTTTAAACAAATGAAAATTAAATATATTAAATATTTGTATAATAGTATTATAGTTTGTATAATCAGAAATTCAATTGTACTTAAAACAGAAACTCTCCACAAGCTTTTAAGTAAATACACCTAAAAATTAAAACAACGTTTTTTAATTTCAAATAAAAAAAACTATGAAGATATTTCACATCTATACACAAAAGACGAGGCAAATATTTACAACAACAACAAAAGACCGCACATGACAAAAAAAAAATGGAATCCAACAGGGCTCCAAACACTTATTTGTATGTACATACATACGTACATAAAATCAATTTCTAGATATGTATGTACACATATTATCAAATTTCTTACCCATGCTCAAGTATTTGTTAGATCTTAACAATAACACTTACATAACTACATAAGCCACTGACGCTTGAAAAGCCGTTCAGTTAAAGCAGACAAATGTACTTAAATAAACACACTTATCACAGACAGCCAAACTCTATCCCACACACAAATACACACATACAAATTAACCACGATCCCACACAAGAATTTCACAAAATCTGAAATTAATATTTCTCCAAATACAAAAAAATTTTTGACAGACAGACTTTAACACTGGACGAATTTAAGCTGGACAAAATATAAAGCAATCTCATCCTCCAATATGAAAAACATATTTGGATTAGGGAAAATCATATATATGATAATATTTTATATCACCAAATGTCGATATAGAAAACAATTTATTTTTACGCACATACAAATACTACCGTGAGAAAATTACATACGCACACAAACTAGAATTCGTCTACGAAAAATTCAAACTATTTCAACAACACCCTCACCCACCTCAAATCACTATCAGCATTAAACTCCTAGAGACATACATACTCACCTACCCTTCATAGACACAAATTCTCACGGTTATATGAACACCTCGCCCCTCATAAATCACGGTCAGCCTTCAATTCCCACAGACAGACATACATACATACATACATGTACACAGATTCCCATAGATACATATTTTTTATTTTTTTTTTCATATATTTATTTATTGTATCTTCAAAAATGAACTAACAATAAGTAATCAAATCTTAAATCTAAATATAATTATTAGGCCCGACCAGAGTCGGACATAAACTTAGTGGTAGTTATAAATAATACATAAGTAGTGATAATCAAAAAGGAAAAAAAATAAAAATAAACGTATTTTCAAGAAGTCCCAATTGGAGTGTTGAGAATAAGAGCCCTTGTGTCCCTCTTTTTTAAGCGGATATGTCCATTAAAGTTCAAGATATTACGAGCGAGCGGATTAGGATGTGTCTCGAGTTTTGTTAAATATTTGCATGCGTATTTTGCAATTTCTTCAGTCACTAGTGGCATATTTAAATCGCGATGTATATTTGAATTTTTGATGTACCATGGAGCCGATGTTATCAAACGTAAAAATTTGTTTTGCCTTCGTTGGATTTTCTCAACACTTGAAGCTGAAGCAGTGCCCCATAGCTGAATTCCATAGCACCATATTGGCTTCAAAAGCGACTTGTCTATCAAAAGTTTGCAGTCTAGGCTGAGTGTTGAATTTCTGCCAATTAACCAATATATTTGAGTTAATTTAAGTTTCATTTGAGTTAACTTAGAGTCAATTTGATATTTCCATGTAATCCTTCGATCAAGATGTATGCCAAGGTATTTCACTTGAGAAAGTTGAGGAATACTTTGATTGTTGATTCGAATGGGAGAGCAAGTATCTCTTCTTAGGGTAAACGTTATGCGGACACACTTTTGTTCATTTACTTTAATTCTCCATAAGTTCAACCATATTTCAAGCTGGGTAATGTGTTCTTGGAGATTGCGGGATGCCTCATCAGGGTTTTTGTGTATACTCATACAGGCTGTATCATCGGCAAATGTAGAAGTTAGGATGTTATTGCTCACAGGCATATCACAAGTATATATTAGATCAAGACTGGCCCCAGAATACTGCCCTGTGGCACACCGGAAGATATAGGTTCGGGCACACTCGTGAACTCTCCTTCCACAACAGTGAACTTCCTATCAATAATATAACTTTCCAAAAGCTTTTGTATGTTTATTGGTAGGTACGTCTTCAATTTTAAAACTAGGCCTTCGTGCCATACTTTATCAAATGCCTGAGAAACATCAATAAAGAGAGCAGAACAATACTTCTTTTCTTCAAATGTTCTTCTTACAACTTGGACCAATCTATGCGTTTGTTCAATGGTGCTATGCTGACTTCTAAAACCAAATTGATGGTCCGGGATGCACCCATTATCAGCTAAAATTTTGGACAATGTAGTCATGAGCAGATTTTCGAAAAGCTTTGAGATTGTTGATAGTAAGCTTATAGGCCTATATGACTCAGCCTTGGTAAGATCTTTGCCCGGCTTTGGAATCATTTTTATTTTGGCAAGTTTCCAGTTATTTGGAAAATACTGCATTCGTAAAATAGCATTAAAAATAAATAGCAAGATTCTTATTGCAATATGAGGCAAGTTCATCAGCATTTTGTTACTAATGCCATCAATACCTGGAGCTTTCTTCGGGTCGAGTTCAGCAATTATTTTTGGTAGTTCACGCAACTTAAACCATAAGGGACGAGGAGGTAGAGAAACTACACTCGGTAATTCGGCAGCACCCTTACATGAATTGGGAGTAAATACAGATTTTAAATGCTCAGAAAATAAATTACCTTTCTAACTATCGCTTCTCGCCCAGCCTCCGGTCGAAGTACGCAGTGGTGATTTAAGGTCAACGGGTCTTTTAAGATCTAGTAGCGCGCCATAAAGAGTAATTAGATGCTGACGTTATATCAAGACCTTCTAAATACTTTTACAGTAATGCAGTTTTTTTCCGATGTTAGCAGCTCTTTGAGTCGTTTGGTACATTCTTTAAGTCTGATTTTATTTAGGGGTGATCTGTGTTGCTGCCATTCTCTTCTAGCTCTCCTTTTTTCACATACAAGACGTTCAATTTCCGTAGAATAAATTCTATTAAAGCCAGTCTGCGGATAGGTGGTAGTGGCATGTTCAGCAGCCTGTTCATCAGATCATCTTAGCTGAATGTTTTCTACGCAGTGACTACTAAGATATTTTTTGAATCTTAGCCAGTTGACCCCATTAATCATTTTCACATATGAGTTAGTTAAATCACTTCTTAGTGGGTTGAAAATTGTAACTATTGCGGGAGAGTGATCGGAGGACAGATCTAGAGAGGCCTCTACATGAATTAAGTCTCTATGAATATTTTTCGTAACGCCAAAATCTATAACATCTGGAAGTTTCCTTACGTCAGTAGGCCAGTATGTAGGCTCCCCGCTCGAAATGACATCTAAGCCCATTTAAGAAATTGTATTAAACAACGCTCGACCTTTAGGTGTAACAAGACGCGAGCCCCAGTACGTATGTTTTGCATTGTAGTCACCAGCTGCCAGGAAACAAGATCCAAGCGATTTGTAGAACTTCTCATACTGATCTTCGGTAACTGAAAATCTGGGAGGTGAGTAAATTGATGATATCACGAAATGCGCACAAAAATTTTCTACGAAAATATTCGTTGCTTGCATATATTCTTCAGTAACGTTGTCAAGGACATAGTGCTTGAGTCTTGACTTAATTAGAATTGCTGATCCACCGCATGCTCTCCCTCTAGGGTCCTTTGTATCATATAAAGTGTAACCATTTATTTTAAATAAGCTTCTTGAGGTCGAATGAGTCTCAGAAACCAACATTATATCAATATTTTTTTCCATGAGGAAGTGCTCAAGTTCATTGTTATGTTGGCGAATGCCGTTTGCGTTCCAGAAACATATTTTTAACGTGTTCATGGTTTGTTAACTAATGCTTGAAGCAGTGTATTCTGCATTCGCAGCATTTCTTGCATCATATTAGTCATATTTGTAGTAAAGTTGTTTATAGTTAGCACCAGATTCTCAATAGTAGCTTCAAGGCGACTAAAGTTAAAGCTTGAGTTTGCATTCGTTGAATTATTTGGCGGTGGAACATTTTGTGTGCGAATAGAACTAGTCTTAGCAGCATCAGCATACGATACACGTGAAGTAACTGGTTGGCTCATTTGAGCAAAAGTGGCGGAGTTCGCGTTTACTGGTTGAGCTGGAGTTAATTCGGGTTTTTGACCCATAGCCTGCTTAACGAAAGAATATACAGGACATCCTTTGTAGTTAAGCGGTGTGATTACCTACACAATTACTGCATTTTTTTTCTGATTGATCTTTTGGCTAGCTGTACTAGCACTACCATGCAATTCACCGCAGATAACACAAACTGTAGGTAATTTGCAGTAAGTTTTTGTATGGCCATATTCTTGGCAATTACGGCACTGTACGGGACCTGAACGCTTACGTGGGTCTTCAACTGTGATTTTTCGGTGTAAGGCATACTTTACGCTATAAATTGGATGTGTTTCATTTTTTTCAATTTTATGTCATTCGGCTCCAGTTCGACCCGAAATAGGGGTTGGGGGACCTTTTCTCTGTTAATTATGTTGGTAACATTTTTTACCTTAAATCCTTGGTCGACGAGTGCACATTTTACTTCTTCGGGCTTAACATATGAATCTATGCCCTTTAATACTATCTATAGGCCTTTAGCACTCTTAAGTTGGTATGTGTAAAAATTTGTTTTATTTTTTTCGAATTCACTAACAATTTTTCGAAAATCTTTTTCATCATATATTTGGATTTTAGTTTCATCAATATTACCTCGTTTAATTGGAACGATGTGAAAAGTATTTTCTCCAACATATAACAACAACATCCCGCCCCCTCCCCCCAATCGCAGCTTGTCTTAAATTCCAACAGACAGATACGCTCACAAATTCTCACAGTTACATATTACAACAACACCCTCACTTATCCTAATCACGGTCAGCCTTAAATTACCACACTCTAGCAACGGTCATAACTTTTCCGTCGGTAATAGAAAAAAAATCATATATTACCATCGGCATTAGGAAAATCATTTTGATGATTTTGCCTTCGGCATTAGAAAAAATTAATCATGTAATCATGCCAACGGGAAGCATTAAGAAATCTTACACATATAAAAACTTCAAACCTATGAACGCCATTAATGTATTCCCACAAAAAATATCACCCGTTCACACACAATTAATGTAAAAAAAAATCAACCTTTCACACACAATTAATGTAAGCAAAAGACTCTTAATGTAAACAAAAATCTTCTAATGTAAACAAAAAAAAAGCATCAAAGCGCACCGAAAACACAATTTCTCAAATTTAAAATTTTAATTATCCAAATTTTAAAATTTCAGAAAATTTTGCATTGAAATTCACAAATTTCAAATTTTAAAAATTTAAATTTTACACATGGAGTTAATCATCTTGCCTAAGACCTATCATTCCTACTCATAGTGTTGTCAGATTAGGGGATTTATCCCAAAATCGGGGATTTTTTGGGGATTTGTATTTTACTTAATATTTTTTATTTATTTCTCAGAGTATTTTAATTTTAATAAGTATTCCAGTTGGTATTTTTTTAGTTCATAAATAATTTAAAATGATAAATGGTAACCATGAACTCATCTTAAATAGTTGTTAGTGTTTTTGTGGGAATTGTTACAATTTAAGTTTAAAATTTTTTAACGCACTAGTGATCTCAAATTATTATTTTACTTATTAAGTAAAATATTTTTTTTTAATAAAAATACATTGAAACTGATTATTGAGGGGTTTAGCTGGATCCTATGCGCATTTCACTGTTGCTAATGCGGATCATCAGGGAGCCTTTACCCAAAAATTTCTTAGAACAACTAGAGTTAATATGTTAAACTTTCATTTAAGCAAATGAGAAGTTCAACAAATAACAAAATTGAAACAAGAACTCAATAATCAACATGTTTTTTATTTTCTTACTTTATCATTACTACATTGGCTGACTTTTTTTCAGCTTCAAATTGTAGTTGTAAGAGTATGTAAAGAAAATAAATAACAATTCCCACAAAAAACACTAATTATTAACTTGACAGCACCCGGTCAAAAAAATACTTGTGTGGCAACACTCTATTCTTGAATAGCTGTTGTTGCTTTTTACATTTATTTTCTGAAATAAGACAGTAAATGGCACAATCGAAAAAAATGAGTGCGACGAAATTTATTGCATGCATTGCTTGTTTTACATAAATGTTCACTAGTATCTTCAAAAGCAACGAATACAAAGGGTGTGTTGCGAATGCTTTTGACTATCATTGAACAGAATGTAGTCTTGTATAAAACGTATACTTCTACAAAGTATTCATAAAATATAATATACATGTGAAATGTATTTCAAATCGAATTTTATATGAAAAAATTTATTTCGAATATTTATACATATTTCAGGGGTCCATTCTGATTTTTTGAAATATGTATGTGAAATTAAAAATTTTTCACAGAAGGAAAACTTAATGTACAAACATACATATGTATGTACTTTTGTCATTTCCATTAACAACAGAAAATGGACGACAATCCTCTACAACCCATTGTGCACAGACATTAATAAAAGCGTCTTTGTCGGAAGTGGCGACTTTTTGCAAATCAGGTTTAGCGTCAATGTCAATATAGCACTTGTGCCGAACTAAATTTGACGTTTGTTGTCCATTGTATTTGAATAACCTATTACACTTGCCACAATGCACTAAACCATTAACTACATATATTATTATGTTCATCTTGTATTAAAGAAAAAATTTTCCAAATTTTGCTTTTTGTGTTTTCTTTTTTTATAGCACGGTAAATACCAGCGTTTATTCTTTCCAAAATTTCCTCACACTGTATTTTCTTATTTACATACATATAAGTATATGTAAATAAGTATATTATTGAAAATCAATTAAATAAACTTTTAATATACACATCAAGGTCAACGAATACTGAGCGAATCATTTCATCTCACTGCTTGTGTTATAACGGCAGTGTAATAACAGTGAGTGTCAGAGCAAACAACAAGAGCAATGAGAGCAATGTTGTTTCATAACATTTTGTCGTTGTTGTCGAATGAAAGCATGGCAAAAATAACGAATTTATGAATAGTTAGCAAATGCGAATACTTTCATTCTGGTCTCTGGTATATAACTTACAAATTATTTGAAAATTAGTTATTTACCTTGCTTGATGCTTACAATTTTTTTGACACTTACGTTCTGAAAAGTGAAGAGTTGCATCTAATGCGAGTATCTGTACTTAATGTTCAATGGAGCTTAATTAATCATACTTACCCTTAGATTCAGTGGATTTGGGTTATGATTTTGACGAGGCATTAAAGTGTGTAGAATCGACGTAATTATTAAAACTAAAGAAGATTTGTTTTTTTTTATAGCTAAAAAGCTTATTGCAGCAAATTTTAAAACGTTTTCCATCAAATCTCAAAATTTTCAAAACACAAACAATTTGCTCCAAACATGGATTAGGACAACCTAAATTTACCTTCATTATAAAAATACTACAACCAGCGGCAAAAATTTATTTCATATACAAATAACAAACAACTTAAACATGTTTGGGCACAAGTTTATTCATATCAAGATGATTCTGGATCATGGCCGTTTAAAGAACTGGTAGAGTATTGTACATATTAAATTTACTTCGTGTATCAACTACAGTTGTACCGCTCATTAACGAACTAGTTCAGTTGAACGATTCACTTTACTGAGCGCTGTGAGCCATTCAATCTACTGAGCGCTTTCAGCTTAGTACTGAGTACTTTCTTTGCAAATTTTTTATGTATCACACAAATAAATTAAGAAAAGTAAATTATATCTTATGATAATACTAAAATATCTGAAGTACCACTTAATTTTAATTTTGAAAATTTAATATATTTATGTATTTCCTATATTTTCATACATTAAACTATTTTATTTACTTCATTTGCCTTGTTTTGTAATGTCTGACGATACACTCACACACACACACTGTATAAATCAGTCCCTTTTTATGCTTCTGTTTAGCTCTTTCTTTCCTTTGACAAAATGATTCATTACAAATGAACTGAGCTACTGAGCAAACTGAATGAAATACTTCAGTAAAGTGAGCTGAGCTGAAAAGAGCGCTCACCAAAAAGAGCTGATAAGCTCAACTCTAGTACCAACGAGCAAGGCTTGCATTGAACGAGTTTTTTTTGGCACTGAAGTCAATAAAAACAAAAATTAGAAACAAAGTTAAGTATGAATTGCAAAAAATCTCTGTTACGAATTAATATATATTTTAAAAATAATGGAATTTGTTGCGACGTTGTTTTTTTACGTTTTATTTCATTAATTTTTATACAATTCTTATCAGAATAAGTTCCGCAAAGCTTAAAAGCTTGTCTGCTGACAAGGGGATTAGGGGAAGTCAGTCGAAAGAAATCTGGGAACCCTGCCTACTCAATCCTTCAAAAAAAAAACAAGACAAATTAGATTTTTCATTTATAATTTTATTTTTACTTTCAATAAACTTCTTCAAATTACTGTACACTGTTGACTTTATCGGATATATTTAAATGGTGAGATGAACTTCTCTAGTGTATAAATCCACTTATATGAAACATTAATGCTTAATTATTTACACGTCATTACTTTTAATGGTCTATTAAATCGTTCTACTATAGATGCTTTCATACTGCTATGTGTTGAGTAGTGATTAATGTTGTATTTATCCATTAGTTTTCCAAAGTGTTTGTTAAAAAATTATTTACCATCATCTGTTTGTAAGTTTTTTGGTACTCGTCCCAATTCACAAATATTTTCAATTGCCTTGGCTTTTCGAGTGCACCTTTTATTTTCAGCGGTACTGAAAATATAGTTTTTGACAATATGGCAATTACAGTCTATAAAAATCAATAATTTCTATTTTCTGTAGAATAGTTCCCCATTTCAACTAAATCAGCTTCATAAAAGATCATCTATTCCTTTCATTACATGTCTATAATCACAAACAATTTTCGAGATTTATTATAGAGTTCGTTTACTAAATTTCTTTTTAAAGACATTGAGGTGTTTCACAGATTTTTTGGAGAGTGTTGTGATCTACTTGATGCATCTTTAGCTATTTACACTAATATGTAGTTAATTTTCCAATCTATAAATTTTATCGTTTAACTGTTCAATTTATTTGTCAAAAGATGATTTAATTCTTAGAATATCTTTCTCAATTTTATAATTGCCTCTAATTTTATTTCACGTTGTAGCCAATCAATTTACATTTGAATATATATATTCTTGAATTTTATTATTGTCTGTAAAAAATTACATTATCTTTAAAAAATATATGTATCAAACATTAAAATAAAACACACATATGTATATATTAACATATATTTTACTATTTTATTTATCTTCATCAAAAAAGCTATGTGGTCATTGAAATTGGAAAATAAAATAAAAACATTCGCCGCGCACATCAACAAGATCAAATTTTTAAAAGTTTAGCAAACATGAAAAAAGAACTAACTAACACACTCTTCTTATCGCACACAACGAAAAATAACTCAGCACCCTCTAGTCAGCCTAGAACCATATGTCTCAATGTCAACACTATTTTCTATAGCGAAAATTGCACTAGTTGAAATGTCGACAACTTTCCTTTTATGCACGACTAGAGATACGTTAGAGACAACAGATCTAGTGTATTTCTGGTGACATTGTCAATGACCGCCTCAATAATTTGTTTGTCTTTTTTATTATGCTGTGCATTAATGTTAAAAAAAATTACAAATGTACATACCCTGCAGAAAACATGGGGTTAAGTGACCCCACGTCACCACTTTTGTCGACTATTTTGGTGACATTGTCAACAGGGCGTCTATTAATAATGGTTTTAATGCGTAGAAATCAGATACACACAACTGTGCTTCTTCTTAATGTTTTATTGGTTTGTTGCAAATAAAAGTGACGTCAAGCAAAATTTAAGTGTTTATAAAAATTATCTTAAGAAATAGAATTATAAGGTTAATATATATAAATGTATTTAACAATAATTAAAAACATAATACACAAAACAAAAATAAAAAAACAAATAAAATAACAATCAATATTGTATAAAAATATAAAATGTGAAAATTGAAGAGTTTTAAATGAAAGGTGCCAATTATGGAAATTTTGACCCTGTGGAAGATTTTGTGCCATCAGGTAAAGATTTGTCACATTTTAAGATCCATACGAAAGTGTTTGAATTTACTAATTCAGCGAAACATACAATTTTAAATTTTAATATACATATGTATTTAATAGAAATGACAAACAATTTCCTGCAGGTGGTGACAGTGTCTATAGTGAATCACTATAGTTTTACTACGGACATTGAGCGAGGAAATATCGATATTGCAGACTAGAGCCCCTAAAATTTACTAGTGAATCTTTGGTGCCAATGTCTCCATGTGATCCCAAAAAAACTACTCAGTCAGTAGTGCTGCAGTCTAGTGGTGGATTTTCAATGACAAGCTAATGTTAAATGTCAATAGGCGATTACATTGGCTGGGGTACACCTGGTCAGTAGTGTTACTGACAATGTCACTAGCAAATCACTACAGTTTCACTATTCGCATTTTCTGCAGGGTATGTATGTATGTGGTTAAGGGTTTTGCCCCAACCCTTATAAAATTGTAGAATAAAGCCCCTAAAATTTACTAGTGAATCTTTGGTGCCAATGTCTCCATGTAGTCCCAAAAGAACTACTTAGTCAATAGTGCTACAGTCTAGTGGTGGATTTTCAATGACAAGCTAATGTTAAATGTCAATAGATGATTACATTGGCTGGTGTACACCTGGTCAATAGTAATATTGACAATGTCACTAGTAAATCACTACAGTTTCACTATTCGCATTTCGTGCGGGGCATCTACCATCTAATACACCAAATCCTGTTCTTGCACGATACATATTTTCCATTGAGCTACATGTAAATAACCAAATCATGCAAAAAAATACTATGTAAAAACAGGTTTGTGTGTCTTAAGCTATCAAAAATTCGCCAATACTTTTTCCTCCATTCCTCAAAACCATTCAAAAACATAAAAAAACTTTTATCAAATGCACAAATCTATAAGTTTTTAAACAGCTTACCAGATATGAAAAGTATTAAACATTGCTCCTACACTGGCAGCATCTAATTCTTGTAAACTTTACCACACATTCCAAACCAACAAATTCACACACCCAAAAATTTTTAGTGATTTTCACTGTTCTAAACAACGAACAAAAAGCTTTTATTGTGCTGCCACAGTTTTTAAGTACGAGTACTTATATTTGCCATTTGCACTAATTTTTTACATTGTACATTAAATATTTCCCAATCGATTTTATTAACTATTGAATACATTTAACAATTTTAATCAAGTTTTATTCTTAATGCTTCATTTGGTTGAATAAATTAGTCATATGCTACACGAATTTATATCTTTGCTGCTCTGGCAACCGCAAACGTCTTTTTTATAAACAATATCAGCTGACTACTAAAAAGAAGAAGTAAATTACGAAGAATGTTAAGTAGTCCATAAAAAACAGCTTTTTCATAAATTTGTAAATTTTAAGGTTATTTTGTGTAAAATAATTAATTTTATTACAAAAACAAATAAAGAACAAATCATATTTTTTTTCATATATTTATTTATTATATCTTCAAAAATGAACTAACAATAAGTAATCAAATCTTATATCTTATAAATATAATTATTAGGAAAGACCAGTGTCGGACATAAACTTAGTGATAGTTATAAATAATACATAAGTAGTGATAATCAAAAAGAAAAAATAAATAAAAGTATTTTCAAGAAGTCCCAATTGGAGTGTTGAGAATAAGAGCCCTTGTGTCCCTATTTTTTAAGCGGATATGTCCAGTAAAGTTCAAGATATTACGAGCGAGCGGATTAGGATGTGACTCGAGTTTTGTTAAATATTTGACTGCGTATTTTGCAATTTCTTCAGTCACTAGTGGCATATTTAAATCGCGATGTATATTTGAATTTTTGATGTACCATGGAGCCGATGTTATCAAACGTAAAATTTTGTTTTGCCTTCGTTGGATTTTCTAAACTTTTGAAGCTGAAGCAGTGCGCCATAGCTGAATTCCATAGCACCATATTGGCTTCAAAAGCGACTTGTATATCAAAAGTTTGCAGTCTAGGCTGAGTGTTGAATTTCTGCCAATTAACCAATATATTTGAGTTAATTTAAGTTTCATTTGAGTTAACTTAGAGTCAATGTGATATTTCCATGTAAGCCTTCGATCAAGGTGTATGCCAAGGTATTTCACTTGAGAATGTTGAGTAATACTTTGATTGTTGATTCGAATGGGAGAGCAAGTATCTCTTCTTAGGATAAACGTTATGTGGACACACTTAAGTTCAACCATATTTCAAGCTGGGTAATGTGTTCTTGGAAATTGCGGGATGCCTCATCAGGGTTTTTGTGTATACTCATACAGGCTGTATCATCAGCAAATGCAGAAGTGAGGATGTTATTGCTCACAGGCATATCACAAGTATATATTAGATACAAGACTGGCCCCAGAATACTGCCCTGTGGCACACTGGATGATATAGATTCGGCCATACTCGTGAACTCTCCTTCCACAACAGTGAAGTTCCTATCAATAATATAACTTTCCAAAAGCTTTTGTATGTTTATTGGTAGGTATGTCTTCAATTTTAAAACTAGGCCTTCGTGCCATACTTTATCAAATGCCTGAGAAACATCAATAAAGAGAGCAGAACAATACTTCTTTTCTTCAAATGTTCTTCTTACAACTTGGACCAATCTATACGTTTGTTCAATGGTGCTATGCTGACTTCTAAAACCAAATTGATGGTCCGGGATGCACCCATTATCAGCTAAAATTTTGGACAATGTAGTCATGAGCAGATTTTCGAAAAACTTTGATGTTGATAGTAAGCTTATAGGCCTATATGACTCAGCCTTGGTAAGATCTTTGCCCGGCTTTGGAATCATTTTTATTTTTGCAAGTTTCCAGTTATTTGGAAAATACTGCATTCGTAAAATAGCATTAAAAATAAATAGCAAGATTCTTATTGCAATATCAGGCAAGTTCATCAGCATCTTGTTACTAATGCCATCAATACCTGGACCTTTATTCATGTCCAGTTCAGCAATTATTTTTTGTAGTTCAAGCAACTTAAACCTTAATGGACGAGGGGTAGAGAAACTACACTCGGTAATTCGGCAGCACCCGTACATGAATTGGGAGTAAATACAGATTTTAAATGCTCAGAAAATAAGTTACCTTTCTCACTATCGCTTCCCGCCCAGCCTCCGGTCGAAGTACGCAGTGGTGCTTTAAGGTCAACGGGTCTTTTAAGATTTCTAGTAGCGCGCCATAAAGAGTAATTAGATGCTGACGTTACATCAAGACCTTCTAAATACTTTTACAGTAATGCAGTTTATTCCGACGATAGCAGGTCTTTGATTCGTTTAGTACATTCTTTAAATCTGATTTTATTTAGGGGTGATCTGTGTTGTTGCCATTCTGTTCTAGCTCTCCTTTTTTCACATACAAGAAGTTCAATTTCCGTAGAATAAATTCTATTAAAGCCAGTCTGCAGATAGGAGGTAGTGGCATGTTCAGCAGCCTGTTCATCAGATCATCTTAGCTGAATGTTTTCTACGCAGTGACTACTAAGATATTTTTTGAATCTTAGCCAGTTGACCCCATTAATCATTTTCACATATGAGTTAGTTAAATCACTCCTTAGTGGGTTGAAAATTGTAACTATGGTGGGAGAGTGATCGGAGGACAGATCTAGAGAGGCCTCTACGTGAATTAAGTCTCCATGAATATTTTTCGTAACGCCAAAATCTATAACATCTGGAATTTTCCTTACGTCAGTAGGCCAGTAAGTAGGCTCCCCGCTCGAAATGACATCTAAGCCCATTTTTGAAATTGTATTAAACAACGCTCGACCTCTAGGTGTAACAAGTCACCAGCTGCCAGGAAACAAAATCCAAGCAATTTGTAGAACTTCTCATACTGATCTTCGGTAACTGAAAATCTGGGAGGTGAGTAAATTGATGATATCACGAAATTCGCACAAAAATTTTCTACGAAAATATTCGTTGCTTGCATTTATTCTTCAGTAACGTTGTCAAGGACATAGTGCTTGAGTCTTGACTTAATTAGAATTGCTGATCCACCGCATGCTCTCCCTCTAGGGTCCTTTGTATCATATAAAGTGTAACCATATATTTTAAATAAGCTTCTTGAGGTCAAATGAGTCTCAGAAACCAACATTAATCAATATTTTTTTCCATGAGGAAGTGCTCAGCTGAAACACATATGACACAAATTTTCAAAAGTTATGATTTTTGCAACGGAAAAAGTAAAAATGACCCACTGTGCGACGGTTACTATCTCTCGTTTCACCATACTTCGGTTACTTATGCCCCTTTTAGACACGCTTTGCTTTGCATTGTATTAATTCAGCTGTGTGAAAGACAGAGGGAGAAATACTTTCTCTCGCTGTAAAAATCAACTGTAGAAAGTAAAATCAATGTAACATAATATCCACTACAATAATACTTACATGTATGTACCGACGGTACATTGAATAAGTGTAAAAATAATTAATATGATGATCGTAAAAGATAAGCAACAATTTTTAAACATACTTAGGTAGAGTGATATAACTTTGTGCTAAATGAAAAATCGTGGAAAATGAAAAAACGGATAAACAGAAAATGAATAGTGATACTAACTCTTACAAATGTATTAAACAAAAGATAAATCAATAGTTGTATACATAATATAATAATTTTTCATATTCCGTTTCGTTGAAAATTTGCGTTAAATAGCTGATGTTAATAATAATATCTACCCAAGTAGATAGATATGGGTGCTGATGAAGTGCGTGGCTGCACAGAAAAATATCGGTTTTTCCCCCAGCTAATAAAGTCTAATTTAATTTTTCTTCTCTTCTTTAGAAACTCACATTAATTTATAAAAATATTCCACTCAACAAGAATTGAAATTACTGAAATTAAGCCCGACTAAGAAATTATTTCTGAGAAAAGTAATATTTCCATATTTACTTTTCAACAAACATATAAGAGTACATACTTACATTACATAGATTACATTAGAGCTCATAAGCATTAGATAAAGAAAAGTTGTTTTTTCAACAGTTACATGCATACATACAGCTCTTTTTCTGTTATATGAAGTAATAAAATTAAACATTTTGAAGTTTCGATTAGTTTCTTCCCAGCAAATTTCGTTTCGGTTAAATGATGTCGGTTAAGAGCTAATCATACCTGGTGAAAAATATTGTTTGGCTAACTGGGACTTAAGGTTCTAAATAAGTTTTAATCGGGCATTGTGAAAAGTGGCATAAATGTCATTATATCAAAATTAGTTCTTGATATAGACAATCAATTATGTTCTGGCTGCCGAGTCGTTTTTACGTGTTTCCTTGTGAATTCGGCTGTTAAAACACATTCAACACCTGCTTGAGAAAAAAATCAGGAAATTGACGATTTCTTTTCGATTTTTTCGTTTTCACTTTTGAACAAATAACCTCGTATGCTTTTCACTTGTAAACAGTCTTGTGAAAACAAAACGAAACAAAAAAATTTAAAAAAATTTAAATTATCTATTTCCAGATTTTTTTCTTCTAAATGAAGATGCTAGAAGACATACTATTAATTTGTATTTTCTAAATTTCAACTTAAACAGGTGAAGGAGAATGTCATAATGACTCAACAAAATTGTGTGTTATTGAAAAACTTGATGGGATCGGCGTTCCTTACATTTAAAAATGACAGCACAAGAAATGTCCGGTGTAAACTCAGCTTAAGTTTTTGCTGAGAATGAAGACACATACATACGTTTTTTCTTAAGCCTGCCTTTTTCAGGAAAATTTTTGAATTTTTAACCATTTTCCGATTTCACGAATGCAAATATAAAAAGTTCCAATTTTACTTAAAATGTAGCCAATAACCGAATGCTGACTTTTAATTTGATATTATAAAACTACAAACTTAAGTCAAGTATATTCTAAGCTATGACAGATTCGAAAACATTCCAAGAGATTATTTCTTAAAAATATTTAGCTTATCTCAGTGCAGTATTCGATAAAAATTGGATAATACAGTAAGGCATCGATTATCCGTGATTCAATTAACCAGCAGCGTCGATTATCCGGGAAATAAATATTGTAATTGTTTTCTTTTTGTCCATCCGTTTAATTTTTTTTTTGCATCGGTGAACCGTGATCAAAATATATTTTCCCTTATAGTACATATTTATGAATTTTTTGATAAACACAATCATAAAATCCATGAATTTTTCTCTTATTGTTGCGGTATATGCAGAGATGTACAAGTAAATACAAAAATATTAATAACAAATATGAAAAAAAAACTGTTGCCCCATTAACCGAGAAAATCGATTATTCAGAAGGTTCCCGGTCCCGGTATATAAAAAGTTACAACCCTCGGAAATTTTTTTGAGACGCAGGTGGTCAACTTTGGATCACTGAAATTCCCCTAGCTGCTTACACAAGAAAGCGGAGAGCAATAAGCTTACTTCCCAATATCAGTAAATTATTTGAAATGTGTGTAAATAATAATTTTAATAAATTTTGTAACACTAATAATTTAATAAACAAAAAACAATTTGGGTTTAAATATAAACACTCAACTGTCAATGCAATACATTTACTGTTGTCTAATATTAATTGGAAGTGGAATAAAAAGTTATGCACAGGTGCATAACTTGATATGGAAAAAGCATTTAATAGCATTTGGATACAAGGGCTAATATTTAAACTGCAAGAATATAAATTACCTATACACCAAATAATATTAATTTACAATATGATAAGTGATAAGATGTTCAAGATATTTCATTTAACTTACAAAAGTAAAAAATCTTTCAAAGTCTTCAACGGCTCGCAACAGGGAACTGTAAACACATCTATTCTTTTTAATTTATTCATACTTGACCTACTAAATAGAGCAGAAAATATTATTTCATTTGCAGACGATATCATTATATATAGAGATGTGCATGTGAGCGGTTTTTGACTCACGACACGCATGCTGACGCAGAAAAGTATTTTATTCACGTATAAAATATTCTTAATCACGCACGATAGGTGTACAGCTTATTACGATCACGCACACTTACGAAAAATATATAATTAATTTTTTATGTTTGTTGCTTGAAAAAAAGGTTCTTACACATATGTACATATATATGTATGCTTTATGTTTGCCGGCTCATTTTATATAAATATGTATGTACATAGATCAGAGGTGGCCACCGAGAGAAACAAGAGAGCAATGTATTCGCTTATGTGTATTCATTTGTTCAGCACTCTGGTACTACTTTGGGCAGCTCAGACATAGAATGTCGTACGAGTATTTATTATAAGAAAATTTAAAATTTTTACAGTTATATACCCACGCAGGAGTGTTATCTCGTGAGAGCGTGATAGTTCGTGCGTGATTCTTAAAAAAACTCACGCACCAGTATTTTTTTAAGTCACGGTCACTCACTCATGCGTGATTAATTATAAATTTGATCACGATCACGCGTGACGCGATGAAATCACGACATTTGCACATCTCTAATTATATACCACCCCGATAAAACAGTTGAAAATATAAATAAGAAACTTCAAGAATCTTTCAATACAGTAGAAAAATATACAATAGATTGGAACATGACAATAAACACACAAAATTGCGAAACCATTCTCTTTAAACCTCCGGTTAATAAATGCAATAGTAATAGAAAGAAAAAATGGAAAGAATTTAAAATAA
Source organism: Nowickia ferox (assembly GCA_936439885.1). Taxonomy (NCBI): domain Eukaryota; kingdom Metazoa; phylum Arthropoda; class Insecta; order Diptera; family Tachinidae; genus Nowickia; species Nowickia ferox. Next base: position 45,669,167 of record OW387026.1, read on the forward strand.
AGTCTAATCAATCAAATACCGACATACCGAACAAAGATGTTGTAAAATATTTAAGTATTTATCTAAATAGATTCTTATATATTAACATGCATATTAATGAAACAATTAATAAAGCTAGAAAAACATTTTTTGTATATAAATCATTGTTTTATTCAAGACACATTAAACCTAGGTTTCAAAATTTCTATGTACCAATCACTAATTAGGCCAATTATTAAATACGGGTGTCCTATTTGGTTTAATATTTCACCATCGTACAGGGAAAAAGTTCGAATTTTCGAAAGAAAATGTTTAATGGCTTGCAATTCATTATATAGATCACAAGAAAGTAATTTTGTAAAATACATATCAAACAAAAAATTTTATAACATATCTAATACTTCAATAATAGACAATTTTATTATCAATTTAATTAGAAATAATATATAAAGATGTACCTTATGTAAGGAAAATAACCTTATAATGGCACCGTGCTATACAAATGAAGAATATACACTGAACCAAATGTTGTAGGTAATATTAACGAAAAAATTTAGCAGACCCTTAACGAAAAAAATAATTCTGTTTAAATAACAAAAAACACTGGTAAAATAGTAGAATCGTATCTTAATCAAAACTGCACAAAAAATTGTTAAACTAATAACCTTAAAGGAAGTAAGCTTGAATAATGTATCGTTTATTTTAACAAAGTTTGTTAACTTAAAGGCCCAACTATAATATGCATAAGCCAGCTTGAGTAACTGTGCGGCTACATATAAAATTTATGTGGCAAACTACAATGTACTTAATGGAACTTTTCGTCAAGTTTCGTCAATTGTCATTTGCTTAACCAAAGTGCCAAACTGAACGCAGATTCCGTACCGAAACAGCTGTTTGTGCATTTTTTTAAACCCAAGCAAACAGCAGCGGAAAATATTCATTGCTTTTAGATATTTTTTTATTATTTCTTATTTTAAACTCAAAAAACAAGGCAAAACTTTTATTTTCATCTATTGTTTTACAATAAACATATACACACATACACATGTGTTTACTTACGTATATTCATTGTTGTACTTTTTAGTAGGCAAAAAAAATAAAACAAGTAATAAAGTAATTTATTATATATTTATATCTACATATATGTGAATTTTTAATAGATAAGGACATTCCAATAAGTTAATTTGATTGAATTACATTCATTTAGGGGTTATGAGAAGAAGCAAACTTACAAAATTATAAACAATACCTAGGTGTGCATGGCTAAAGAATATTTAAGTGCATGTAGATAAGTAAATACATACATTATGGCCACCTTAAAGTCACATATGAATTGCCTAATAATTTAGTCGTTCAATTCTGACATTAGCTTAAGCTAGCTTATTCATATTATAGTTGGACCTTAACTCCAAAGAAAGTGTTGTTTTGAATATTAATTCGTTTAAATTTTCGTTAAAAAAAGAAGAAGACTAAATAAACTAAAGCGTTGTAGATTTGAAGAAATTTTGTAGAATTCAACTAATTAAATATATTAGATCTGAATAAAATTTTTTGAAATAACTAAAGGTACGTAGAATTGAAGAATATGTTGCAGAAGTAAAACAAATTCGTTAAGTTTAACAACTTTATTTTATTTACATTGAATAATAGTGAAGAAATTTCTTCATTTCGTACAAAAAAAACAAACCCAAAAATAAGAACAGTTAATCTTGTAGAGCTTGTGTGATCACTTTATTTCATATTGTAGTTCAAAGCAGTGCATAGTTAAATAAAAAATAATTCTTCTAAAATAATTGTAAAAAGTTCATGAATGGAATTTTGAGTACCTACGGTAATTATATGTACTTCTATATTATTACATTTAGGTAAGTAAATTATTTCATATTATATTAATTGTATATACATATATGTATTTATAGATGAGTGACTTCGAAACATCTTAAACAGCTGGGGATAAATGGAATTTAAGTTGGGCATCCAAATCAAGTTTGAGCATTACTTAATTTCTTTGAAAAAAAGTGAGAATACTCCTGCCATCCACACCAATTCTTAATTAAATGTAAATACACATGAGATATATGATTCTGAATACACATCCACCTATAGCAATTGCTATTGAACAAATAATGAAGTCATCATCTGAAGGTAGATCAGTGTTAGAATTGTTTAAAAACAATTTAAAATTAAATGAAAGATTTCGAGGTGTTATTGTTGATCTCACAACAAATTGCTTGATACACAATGACTGTCAAATTATCTAAACAAATAGCTGAGTATATTGTTCAAGTTTTTCGAACTGAATCTATGGTAAAAACACCTTTTCATTCTTATGTACTACATACTAATATATAAGTACTAATATTGTATGATTAGTAATTACAAAATTTTCTGTATTTAGGAATATTACTACTTACAGAAACTTGAAAAAAACCCCAAGGTAAATTGTATGACAAGTATTTTAACGTAATGCGTAAGCTAAAAAAACGGTGTTGTTCAAAAAAGGCCTTATTCCCACAGTTCGCAGGATACTAATAAAAGAGTTCTATGCGTAGGTAATAGCTGCAATTTTTTTTTTTGTAGAAGGTGAATTACTTTACCTTATACATGTGTATATATACATATATATATATATATGTAGGTGTCCCATCTTATGGACAACTGCTCTTGGGCAGAAATTGAGAGCCATTGGACTACAACCAAAAATTATCGGGTCCACGAAGTGTCCCAAGCAAAATATACATCCAACGTACTAAACAAATGGACACATTACAAAAAGCCATTTGGTTTCAAGTTGGTACGACTTCGTTTAAAAACCACCAATAAATTCCAACCTTTATACGTGTAAACTTTGATCATACAACTTCATTTTATTGATTTTCAGAGCTAATATTTTAGTTATGAATGTAAAAGTAATTTTTGAAACTTTTAGCTTAAAAATTAATTCCGTGTTTGAAGAGCGTATCAAGGACCAATCTAGCAAGCTTTTGTTTCAAGCAATGAATGAAATGAATAATATAAGTGAAAGTAGAGGTTAAAATATATTATAATTGAAGAAAACACAGTTGCTGCCTGTGAAGAAGAGTTGCTGAAATTGTATGAGAGAAAAGTTCAAATTCAACCATTAATTTTAGTTGCGGGTTCAATTTTAGAACCAAAAGAAATAATAGTTTATTTCGAAGGCACAAAATACCGCATGCATTCAGCATTAAATGCGATAGATATTTGCTTTAAAATATTTTTTGTGTATAATTTAGAATACCCAAGAGAATCTCTTTTAGTTTGGATGTTTATTCAAAAGCACTTTTACAATATTACTTCAAATAGTGATTACAGTAGTCCCCAAATTAATTCATTAAATTAAAATCTAAGATAGCTTAAACTAGTTTCAATTTAAAACTAATTTTATTATAAATAAGAAATCTTACTAAATTAAAATAAAATTTCGTAATATTTACCACTCACTACGAGTAAATAACGAAACAATAAAAGTCAAAATAAAGAAATTTCTTCCATTTAACTCTTTACTAAAATTATTTTCTTTAACGAAAAAAATCCGTAGCCGTGAATAAAGAATTTGTTAGCTGTATAATGACCTACATTTCTTAATTTTTACACCCCATTTTGCACTATTTAGGTAGTTTTTTGGTTCTGTGTATAAAAACAACACTGCAAAATGGTTTCGTACCAGGTGAAGCATTAATATATTTAGATAAAACAAATTGTATACAAAATGTGAATGGTATACCAGTTTTTTACCATAACTATAGGAGAGCTAATATAAACGCAGTTAACTGTAATGAGGCAATTAATAGTTCGAATTTTAGGTACGATACCAGTATTGCAAATGTAGATTTTTGTAGCTCATAAAAAGCAAATACTCAAAAATTTTGGTGGCTAACATATTAAGGCAGTTTTACCGCATTTTACCCATTTGACCATTTATAAACGGCCTATACAAAACCCATGATTTTTTACAAGTTTTCCATCACATAGAATAAAAAAATATATATGTATATATTCCTCAAGTGAAGTACGTTAATTAATAATATATTGGAAAAACCAAATATTGATAACAATATATTAGTTATACTCAAGAGCCCATGGGACTTTGTATATGCACATATAACACACCTAATATTGTAACTATTGTTTTTATAGTTAAATTTTTTCAGAATTTTAATCTAATAAACAAAAAGCCTAGGTTCATTTAAAGATGTTCGAAGTTTACATAAATCCAATCAGCTGTTTAAAAGTTCCAGATTTATTACTATTTATTTTGTAAAAGTCAGTGGGTGTGACGTAGCATGAATATCTCATCTTTTCCTGGCCTCTTATTTACAAATTAAAATTTACAACTAATTTCATGAAAAATCACATAATTGGCGTATTCAAACGGGTGTCTTAAGTGTCATAAAGTCCTAAAACTTTAAACCTGTTTAAAATTAGTTAATTTTAATTATTATTGTTCTATCTTCATTTGTTTCTATATTTTTATGATTTTATCAGGCTAAAGTTCGTATCGCTTTTTAACCCTTAAGCAAACACCAAAATGACTTTACATAAACGAACCCCAGGGCCTGACTGGACCTTTTGTATTTTGTATGGACTTTTAATTGCTACAACATGCAAGTTAATAAAATATACTTGTAGGTTTTTGAAATAAACTATATTTTTTATTCATACTCAAATATATTTAAATTTACAAAACAAAAAAGGTAAAAAAAATGTAAAACGTCCATCGATTTGTTTTTCGCTTGGTTGTGTATTTGCCAAGCATTTGGTCCATAACATCTACACCTGTTTTGGTTTTATTATACGCTTATTGCTTCCGGTTTTTTCTTCATGCCAGCAACATATGTATCATATAGAACTGATGATAACAATATAACGGCCTTATTTTTCTTTGGAACATAAGAGCATATTGAAATATTGTCATGGAACCCAAATTCACTAGACATTACTTCTCGTTTTGGTTGCTTTTTCATTTCTAGTGGAATACATCGCTTGTTGCTTCTGAGGGTGCGAACAAAGCCGAGACCAATAGCCATTAGTTGTTTGCATAAGTCAAGAGTAGTAAAAAAATTATCAGCAACGATTGTTCTCCCCAAGCCTTTGAAGCGCATTGCAAGGCGCATTAGCTCTTTTTCTCCTTGTTTTTCAGCTCGAATTTGGCCCTGCTCTCTGCCAGTATAAATATTGCCTTCTAATGGGAAATGAGTTTTTGCGTCACATGACCACCATATTGAGCAGGTTTCGAAGGAATGTACTGTGTGAACTTCGTTCTCCCTCTGTATGGAAAAAGTTGCTCATCGACTGTAATATTTTCGTACGGCCTATAATTATTTTTCAGGTTTATGTTTAGCAAGTTCCAAATATCCCTTATTGGTGCTGCTTTATCAGACTGAGTTCGGAATGACCTAGTACGACTGTCATCAAATCGTATAAGCCGTAAGAGATCTTTAAATCTCTTAAAGGACATTGTTGCGCGAAATAAAGGTATATTTGTAGCTCTCCAGACCTCTGATATTGCCTGTGTGTTGTTGTGAGTAGCTCCAGCACAAATCAGTATTCCTACGAAACCTTCTAGTTCTTCCATAGTCATTGGTGTCCAAACTTGCTTTGATAAATCATAAACTTTTTTAGCATGTTTATTTGTTTCACACAAAATATTTTCTTTGATGTCATTTGAAAAAAATCTTTTGAATATCTCTAGCTCACAGCCATTTCCAGTTATTGGCCCTCCAATACATTTCAAAACGTTATGAGACATAAATCTTCTAGAAGCTGGTGGTAATATAGACCATTTTGTTCCATCTTTTCCGTAGGCAAAACTATTTGAATTGGAGGTTTCCTGATTTTCCAGTTGTTCTTCATTTTCTTCTTCACTTTCTGATGAATTTTCAATTTCGTTATCAACTTCTAATTCTTCCTCAATATCAGAAGCTTCAACTTCTATGCCATCATCCTCATTTTCATGAACCTCATTCTGAATTTCGTTTTCTATGTCATTGGCGATTGCCTCTGCCAACCTTTCAAAATAGTTAGGATCAGATTTGGAAACTGTTTCTAAGACTTTGTCTACTTCAGTACTCATTGTAACACTCTAAACTTATCAACTGTCAACACAAAACTGAGAAAATCATTTATAAAATATGAAAGCAAAACGATTCTGTGTTTTGTAAAAAAAAACAAAATTTACCGTTTTACTATCAGTCACAGAAGAAACATTTTGTTGCTAACGCAAGCAAACACTTCTTTTGTGTTTAGTGTGGTTTTTATACATTTTGTTTTGATTTTATGCAATGTTTTTTATACATAATAGTATAGGGTCTGGCTGGGCCCTGGTGTTTCAAACGTAAATAAAAAATTTTTAAGATTGATTGCCACGCCCACAGATAAAGAACTATATTTTTTTAAACTTTTTTTTATACAAAACACCTTTATTGAGGAATTCAAAAAATATTAGGAGGATCGGTCTATGTAAAATATGGAAGAAAATTTAAAAAATGCCTGGCCAGGCACTGGTGTTCACTTAAGGGTTAAACCAAATTACATGTGATAATTATTAATGAACAAATAACACCAAAGTCTTCTTTTTGGTCCACTGTGTGTGGTGTCAGTTGATGTAGGTTTCTAGTAGTATATAAATATAGGGATACTGGCGCAATGTATTTTTCCCATGAGGATCATTCTAATTAGAATGTGTATTTTTTCCATAAGTATCATTCCAACTAGAAATTTTTTATGTATATATTTTCCATAAGGATCAAACCAATTAGAAATAAAGATGATTCCAATTTGGGGATATTGTAGGGATACTGGCGCAATGTATTTTTTCCATAAGCATCAAAATAGTTAGGAATTTTTCAATTAGAAAAATTAGATTTTCAATTAGAAAAATTAGAATAAATTCCAAATTAGAACAAATGTGATACATATATTTTCCATCAGGATCAAGCTAATTATAAAAAAATTTGTAAGAGAAACTAAAACGAGAGTAGGAATTTTTCCCATAAAAAGCTTAATATGCAGAGATATTTTTCCATATGGAACAATTCCAATGAGATTATCATTTGAGTGTTTTTATTAAAACTAAAATGAGGGTTCGATTGTCCCACAAAAATTGATATAAAAGACCATTCAGAATTTAATTTTAGTTATTGTTCTTCAAAGTTACTTGGAATTACATTGAAATTACATTCAACAAAAATGGTAAGACTGAAGTTTAACATATCACTAGAATTTTTTGATTTATTATATGAAAGTTTAAGAAATACATATAAAATTTAATTAATTTTTGTTTTGTTTTGTTCTTAGATGTATCAACAAATAATGAAAATTGCCCGAAAATTTATGATATTCCCTTAAATGAACCTTACAAAATCTTAAATTTTGAATGGAAGGTTACACAATATGGATCCAAAGTTATTGCGTATTTAGACAACAATAAATGGTTTTATCTTCCGCAAAGAATCGCTAAATATTTAAACAGAGAGGATCCTTACTTAGCAAATATGAATGACAAAATTTGGACGATTATTTACAAAGGAAGTCAATCACCAAATGGTTCAGCAGTATTCGAACTAAACTATAGCTAATTTTTTTATTTGTCATAACAATATATCAAATTTGATCTAATTGAAAATTTTTTTAAAACAATAAATGTGTTTAGTAAAGTTATTTATTTTTATGTTAAACGTGCGCATGCTTGTATTTTATCCCCCTTATTTATAAACCCTCAATTCATAAAATAAAATGAACTAAATCCATTTTAGGAACAATTTGTAGGAAAAATTTTAAATAAAATGCATGTACATATTTCAAATTCCTTTTAAATTTTATGAATATGAGGGTTTATGTTTTAAATGAGTTATCTTATTTATTGTTTATTTGCATTTTATTAAAAAGGAAAGGACATTTAAAAATTTAATGAAAGGTAAACATGCATGTGCAAGACACATGGTCATATCTGCATTACAATGTTTTATTATCTTTTCCATTTATATGAAAATTTTAAAAATTATTAACCTAAGAAAATAAATAAATTACACGAAAAACTATTACATAGCGTCTACAACTGCGATTAACTCTGACATAATATGTGAGAGAACGTCGGCAGAATAACAAAAATAAAATGCCGATATTTCTCTTCATCTCATACAACAGGACAACGTAATTCTACTTTTCTTATAACATTTCATTTTATGCAAATTCTCATTGAGTTAACATGTATTATTTTTGTATAATTATTACTTTTGTTTCACTTTTTCACACAAACTTTAATTTATAAATGAAATTAAACACATTTAAACATATAAAATCCCAGAAATATTGTCCAAAACATTGTTTTTCATTTATTTTAAGAAACACTCACACATGCATACGAATTTATTTTCATGTACGTGTGTTTTTTGACAATTCATCTCATAAGATTGTTGTTATGGGATTTCTTATAACAACTCTCTCATAAAAAATCTTATAAGATTGAGATAACACTAATTTGAAGTCTACACGTAACATAACTCGCTCTGCGATTGAATTTGACGATCTCATCTTACATATTATGTTAGGTGTAGACCCTATGTTAGGAGCGAAAGACATGCGTATGCATGTTTTGCATGTCGTAACATGTAGATGTATTTCGCTTAAATTTAATTTTCATTTTAAGAAAAAGGATTGGACATTTTAAAAATAAGATATGGAAATTTCCAAAACAAAGTAAAACATCTGTTTGTATAAAAAAACTCTAAGGAAACACATGCGTATGCTTGCTTTTCTTTTACACACCGCCGTCTGTGGGTGCGTTAGCTAAATCTACTTTTTATTGTTTTTGAGAAAAGGGTCTGCGAAAAACTTATTACAAAAATATACATACATATTTCTGTAAAGGACAAGCAAGTCGTTCCATTACAAACCGCTGCACGTGGTTAAATCTACTTTTTATTGTTTCTGAGAAAAAGGGTCAGCGAAAAACTCATTACAAAAATATACATATTTCTATGAAGGACAAGCAAATCGTTCTACTTCATTGTTTAACCTTAACAATTTACAAGATCATAAATGTAGATGAATATGAGGATTTTCCAATGAAAGATAATTTTCTATAGATGAATGTATGTATATATTGTGTTCAGAAAAAGTATAAAATACAAAATTTTAGTCTTGTGACATGATTCAAAAAACTAAAACAGTACTTAAAAACTTTAAATTATATAAATTTTATGTTTGTAGTGATAATTGTATTCATGAAAATAAACAAATTGCTTTGAAAGTAACAAAAAATAAAAAAGGACGATTTCCAACAATTTTAAATTAAATAAAATTTATTTTGGCAGTGAAAGTTCAGTTCCTAAAAACTGTAAATTATAATAAAAAAATGGAAAACTTATATAGTTGTGTGGAATGTGGAAAATTTTTCACTAATCAAAAAAATTTATTTGAACATGAAAAAACCCATGCTGGATCATCAAAATATGTAGCAGAACTTCCTATTCCTCAAACCGGTATTAAGAGAATACGTAGTGCATTCAAATCCAGAATCCAAACATTACTATTTGCAAACAGTGATGAGGGATGTCTCTTTCCTGAGGAGTTTTGGAATAAGGCTGGGTTAGATTTAAAACCCGAAATTAATTTGTGGTTAAATGTATATAAAGCCATAAAAATTAATATTGAGCTATAGAAGATATGGAAGATACTTCATTAGAGATTAAAACATTTCAAACGAAAATGAAATCAATTTTTAATGAAAATAGCCTTAATGAAGTATTTCCAATTAAAATAAATGAAGTTATAAAGAAACTGGAGGAGTTCCAGGAAAGAGACAGATGTGCAACTGCCTTTACGGCCTAATCTCACGGGTGCCAAGCACCGGGTGCTGGGTTAGACGCCAGACCAACGCCCCCATGCACCCTTTTAGAATGAACCTATGGCCCATTCCTCAAGGCGCATAGGTTGCAATCTTTGTGTACAGTTATCCTTGTACTATACCCAATTACCTTGCTTAGGTAATTTGAGCTATCTAAACTCTGCTGCTATATCCGTGCCCATAGCAGCTTCTGTTGTATGGCAACAGCACCATTAAAAGGTTCTACATATTTTCCACAGCCACAGAAGCTGAGCAGTAGAAAAGCTTGTTGTAAATGACCAATTTTGTTTTAAATGGGCTATAGTGTCGTCAATATATAATTTTAAGAAAAATGCGAATCGTACATAATCATATCCAGTCAATATAAATTCAACCAAAATAAATACACATAGAGGAATTTTGAAGGTTTATGCTTTCCTCTACAGATAAAAGATGATGACCTATTTGAAAACCATAACGAATGGATTAGTGTAAATGTTTTCGGATATGATGACGAACGGAATATTATTATCGGACCATATTATAAAACAAAAGAAATTAAATCGCATCATATCAATATTCTCTTCATACAAAAGGCAATTAGATCAACAACAGCGGCCCATTATGTGTGGATAAAAAATATTTCAAGGTAATATAAAACTTAAAATTTTTATAAATTACTTTTAATTGGTTATTTTGTTTGTTATATATATAGATTGATTAGAAACCAAACCAGCAAGTTTAAGGGGAGGAATTATCTATGCAACTATTGTTTACAACACTTTACAAAGTAGGACAGACTAATAAAACACATCAGAATGCAGAAAGCGAGTGGTATATTTTCCAAATGAAGATAAAGTAATTTTAGAATTTAAAGATCATGAGAAAGCAATTGATGTACCATTTGTTATTTATGCGGATTCTGAATGCATATTTCAGAATATTGAAACATGGCTTCCGAATCGAAATAAATCATCAACAACATTGTTAAACAAACATATACCTTATGCTTTCTCATATTATTTAAAATGTAGTTATGATAAGAAATTAACTAACAAAACTAAATATGTTATATATTATAAAAACTTGCAACAGTGTGTAAAACATGGTTTAAAGTTAAACAAAATACATTGAATATTGAAATTTAAGCAGTACGCTTGGTTAAAAAGTTACATATCTTTAAATAATTTTCATAGGATGAAAGCCAAAAATAAATTTGAACAAAATTTCTTTAAGTTATTAAATAATGCAATATACGGAAAAACAATGGAGAACGTAGACAAACGGAAAAATATAAAATTTGTTAACTATTGGGATAACGTTGGGAAAAAGCTAGGAGCTGGGGCTCTAATTGCAAAACCAGAATTCAGTTCTTTAAGTATTTTTGATGAAAATATGATTGCAATTAAATTAAATAAAACACATTCTACTTATAATAAACCAATATATCTAGGGTTTTGTGTTTTAGAGATATCTAAGTAGAAAATGTATAATTTCCATTACGATTACATGCTTTCCAAATATGAATCTAAAGTAGAACTTAATTATATGGATACAGATTCCTTTATTTATACAATCTATACTGATGATTTTTATAGAGATATTTACAATGACTTTGATGATAGATTCGATACGTCTGATTATGATAGTGATAATAAATTTAATATTAATAACAAATTTTGGGAATGATGAAAGATGAAAATAATGGAGTCATCATGAGGGAATTTATTGGTTTGAGATCTAAAATGTATTCTTTTAGTACTGAAGACGGAAGGGAAATATAAAAAGCAAAAGGTATAAAATATAATTGTTGTGCTAAGTTAAGTTTAAGTGATTATAAAAATTGTTTGTACAATAAACAAATTAACTATGCGAATATGTATATATTTAAGTCAAAGCTACACAATATGTATACTTCCTTAATAAAAAATAATTCTCTAATGGAAATTGATGATATAGAGAAACAAAGAATAAATAATTTTACAGAGCTATTTCTAAATGATGAGGATGATGATATTTTTATGAAAATTTAATATTAGTATATATATATATATATATATATATATATATATATATATATAACTAAGATTTATTTTTTACAATTAATAACTATATTTTCACATAATTTAAACCAAAAGCTTGATTAAGGAGAAAAAATAAAATGCAACACATGTGCTTATGTTTATATGTATAAATATTTGTTTTATTTATTTCAAGTTACATTTATTGAATAAAAATTTTAAACATAGGTGACCACAATTAAATAGTTATATTCAATAGGTATCTTTAAATAATTAACAACTTCAATTGGAGGTTGTAAGTTTCCAAAGCTGTCAAAATATTCTTTATAGTTATGATTTTTATAATGGCTACCCAATGAGTTCCAGCACCGCGAGAGTAGTAGGGAACTGCCAATTCTGCCCCAATTAAAATTGTGAAATTTTGAAATTTTAATTACCCAAATTTTAAAATTCTTGGAAATTTGTGAAATTTGATACCTACGTGTGTGTGTGTGTGTGTTTTCGGCGGCGCTTTGATGTTTTTGTTTACATAAGGAGTTTTTTGTTTACATTAACCCTTGTGTGAACGGGTGATTTTTTTTGGGGTGACATTAATTGTGTGAACGGGTGATTTTTTTGTGGGGGGTGGATTAAGGGGTTTCATAAGATTAAGATTTATATATGCCGACTGGAAAATCATGAAAATGATTTTTCCTAATACCAATGGGGAAATTGTGAGAATGATTTTTCCTAATACCAATGGGGAAATTGTGAAAAGTATTTTTCCTAATGCCGACGGCAAAACATGTTTATTTTTCCTAATGCCTACGGCAATGCATGATTATTTTTCCTAATGCCGACGGCAAAACATGTTTATTTTTCCTAATGCCTACGGCAATGCATCATTATTTTTTCTAGCATGATTATGTTTTTCAAATGCCGACGGCAAAACATGATTAGTTTTTTCCAGTGTTGCCAGACTGTAGAAATTTGTGTGTATATATATGTATATATGTAAATATGTATATATGTATATTTGTATATATGTATATATATATATATACATATGTAAGTATGTATGTTTGTGTGATTTCCTAACGCTATAAATTGTTTATAAATAAAATCAATTGTTTATAAATAAAATAATTAAATAAATTTATTTAATTTATTTAATTATTTTATTTATTTATTTATTTATAAAATGTTCTCATGTATGTGAACACCCTAATGCTTGTGTGTGGGTGGTCCAGCTTGATTGTCGTTGGTAAGCATATCTTTTGTTTATTTGTTTAAGAAATATATTTGTATGTATGCATGTATGAATGTATAAATGAATGTATGAATGTATAAATGAATGTATGCTTGTATGAATATATAAATGAATGTATGCTTGTATGAAGGAGGGTGGCGTTGGCTGAAGTAGTTAGCACGTTGACTACAAAACCTAAGATCCCGGGTTCGAGCCCGGTCTCCGACAGTCATTAAAAATAATAACACCACGCATTTTTCTGATGTGCATTAGTGTCCTTTGAATCAGTTGTTGTGGGAAAAGTCGTAGTGATGCAGGCATAAGGACTGGTCACTAAAAACTACACCTGCATCATCAGATACTAATCCTAATGTAACATCAGAGCGCCCTCCTTCGTTGTGTAGCAGAATCATTGGCGAAGTAAAATAACTAATAAAATAGCTACTAAACACAGCTTCAAAATTTCATACGCCTCATTTAACACCAGAAGGCGCTGCAACACTGCATTATCAAAAAAAGCGTGCAAAAAAGCAGAGTTGTAAAAGAATGAAGCTTTCCTCCATCTTCCTCACCACTTGTCTTCTCTATCACTATCCCTTCCCTATCACCCTCTCTGACTATCTTCTCTTCAACTAACAGGTAACACAAAGGGATCATTGTATTGGACCCAAGTGAGCTGGACTCTAAATTTCACCTTTCCTTACCAGCAGCCTGCTAACCTAACCTAACCTAACCTTGTATGAATGTATAAATGAATGTATGAATGTATAAATGTGCGATCGTGAGAACTTGTGCGTGGAATATTTTGTGCTTGTGTAGAATACATTTATATTTTGCAACGTAGTCATTTTCTTTGTCTACGATTATTTTAAAGCAGAGGATTTTCAACTAAGTACAGTCATCAGCAGAGAAACAAAAAGTAAAAATTATGAATGCCGCAAGGCTACTGCTACTAATTTTCGTATAAATACGCCAACTTTTATAACCAACACATCAGTACTTTATTGTATTTACAAGTAGTATCATCAGCAATTGTGTTAAATTCAAATATAAATTCTATAAACTAATTAAAAATGAGTTCTTCTGGATATATGTGTAATATGTGTCATAAGGTATATAAATACCAAAAGTCCTTTTTGGACCATGTTAAAAATCATAGTGTGCAGGATCAAGAGATCGTAAGCCGGGACAGAAATCAAGAGCAATCGCAGAAACCTCTTCAAAATCATCAACAGCAGCTAAATACATTTCATCATCAGCAACACCCTTCTCTACAATACCCTCAATATCAACTACCAATGAATCATCAACAATACGGCATGCCTAACTGTTACCCTACATCAATGTCATGGAATAATCAGTTTTTGGGATCAGGAGTACCAATGCAATATGAGTATCTAAGTTACAATTATAATCCCGTCACACCAGATAATCAAATGCAGCAGTATTCCAATTTGATGCAATGGCAACCACATACTTATCATCAACAAGAGCAGCAGCAGCACCAGCAGCAACAACAACAACAACAAGCTCAACAACAAGGTGTGGATATCCTTGGAGGGACCTTATACAACGATGCTATGGACATAACTTTACCGGAAAGTGATGGAGAAGTAGATGTAGAAGAAATAGGAGAAGAAACTCTGCCAACTCCAATGAGTACTTCCCATGTCAGGACAGAAGAAAATAATGTGAGATATTATAAAATATCGAAAGCCTTCAAAAATCATATCGCCACATATGCAATTCTGAATAAAAAAGACCAACTTCTCTTGAAAGAGTTTATTAAGGAAAACAAAAATATTTTTATGGAGAGACTTCAAATGAATTTAACTAAACATACAATAATTAAATTTCATGTGAGTATTGTGGCGGAGTATATAAAAATTGTGGGAGAGGAATTGGAGTTGTGCATAATATCACATGTAGCCAAAATGAGTTTACTGACGAAGGCAGACAATATAGAAGAAATATTACGTAAACAGGTTGAGGAGATTTCAACCAAAATGTCCGAATTCGAAGAGCGAGATTCTGGTTGGACCTTGTCACGCATAGTCCGAGCAGAAATCAACATCAACAAATCATCGCTCGTCAAAGGGTCGAATTGGATGTCCACACCTCAAAAATTAGAAGGAAGAAAAGCTTGCATCAACATAGAAAACAGCGATGCATATTGTTTCAAGTGGTGTCTGATTGCTGCAATGGATACGACGAAATACAAACATACAGAACGTTGCAGTTCGTATTATATTCAGGACATTGCTGCAGAGACGATTGTTACGCGAAATGGTGTAGCGTTAAATTTCAAAAATTTAAGCTACCCATTAGCACTTAACAAAATCAAAGAGTTTGAGGCAAATAATCCGAGTATAAGTGTGAACGTATTTGGGTATGATGAGGGAGCAGATCAGATCATTGGTCCTTATTATGTGACCAAGGACGAGAAAGTGAACCACGTCAACTTACTACTTTTAGAGAATGCTGCAGGTCATCACTACATATTGATAAAGAATATATCAAGGTAAGTAAAAAAATTATACAACTTTTTATTTTAAGGATACATATACCTGTTTATATATTTTATACTATGTACATTTTACTTATAAACTTTTATTTATTTTTTATCATTCACAGGCTTTTAAGGAATCAGATAACAAAGAACGGACGCGAACTACATTTCTGCAACAGCTGTCTCCAGTACACCCACATCGAAAATGGTATGACAAATCATAAGGCGGAGTGCGGTAAAATTGTTACAACTATGCCATCAGGTCCGGATGCAATTCTGAGCTTCAAGGGACATCAAAGAAAAATGGATGTACCCTTCGTGGTATATGCGGACTTCGAATGCATCTTGAAAGAAGTTAGTAATAGTGTAAGTAATAAAACTAGTCTAGTCAAAAGCACACTCCTTGTGCATTTAGCTATTATATTAAGTGTCTCCATAGCAATAAGTTAGATAAATTAAGGATATACAAAGGAAAAGATGCCTCAAAAAAATTTGTATCATATTTAATTAAAGACTGTGAGGATATATACAATAGTGACTTAGTAAATAATAGACAAATGGATACTTTATCGCCTTCTGATATTTATAATTTTTATAGTGCGGTGAATTGTCATATTTGTCAAAAATTTCTAGGTAAAGATCGCGTTAGAGATCATTGTCACATTAGTGGTAAATATAGAGGTGCAGCCCACAATAAATGTAATTTAAATTACCAAATCCCCAAGTTTATACCAGTTTACTTTCACAACTACTCAAATTATGACTCACATCTTTTTATTAAAGATCTAGGTGAAATTTCAATGCAACTGAAAGTACTCCCTCTCAATAAGGAACTTTATATATCCCTCTCCCAATTTACAGAAATGAGTGATGGCCATAAGCTTGAAATAAGATTTCTTGATACAATACGCTTTATGGCTGAGAGTTTGGAATCATTAGCCTGCAATTTGTCGGATAATGATTTCAGAACTATAAGGTCCTTATTTCAGTCAGAAAAAGAATTTCAGCTTATTAAGAAAAAAGGTATTTTCCCGTATGAGTACCTAAATTCATTCCAAAAATTAGATGAGTGTCAGCTGCCTTCACGCAGTGATTTCTTTAATAAGTTAAACAATAAAGAGTGTTCTTTAGAGGAATACTCACATGCTGAAGAGGTATGGAATACTTTTGGTTGCAAAACTATGAAAGATTACATGGAACTTTACTTAAAAACAGATGTCCTCTTACTGACAGATATTTTCGAGAACTTTAGAAAAGTTTGTAAAGGTATTTATGAGCTCGATCCATGCCAATATTATACAGCACCTGGCCTTTCCTGGGATGCAATGCTCAAATACACAAAAATTGAATTAGAATTATTGACAGACATAGACATGTACAATTTTATGAAAAAAGGTATACGTGGAGGGATCGTACAGTGTAGTCAAAGATATTCGAAAGCGAATAACAAATATTTGGAAGATTTCGATAAAGAGAAGCCCTCAGAATTTCTCGTCTATTTAGACTCTAACAATTTGTATGGTTGGGCGATGTCGGAATATCTTCCTCATGGTGGCTTCAGATGGTTATCGCAAGACGAGCTGAATCTGGACCCAAACAGCATAGCTGACAATGGAACAGACGGTTATGTATATGAGGTCACGTTGGATTATCCCTCTCATTTACACGACTTGCATAATGACCTTCCTTTTTGCGCTGAAAATAAAAAAGTTATGCAAGCGAAGTATAGCAAGTTGATAACCGATTTCTCTACAAAGCAATCATACGTGATACACTTTAGAGTTCTGAAACAGTGCTTAGAATATGGCTTAGTTTTAAAGAAAACTCATCGTATTCTAGCATTTAAAAAATCTCCATGGTTAAAAGGCTATATTGACTTAAATACCAGACATAGGGCCACTGCTAAAAATGCTTTTGAAAAAAAAATTTTCAAACTACTTAATAATGCAGTGTATGGTAAAACCATGGAAAATGTGGATAAGAGGAGAGATGTTAAAATTGTTAATAGTTGGGAGAGAACGAATTGTAATCGTTTGGGGGCCCAAGATTGGATATCAAACCCAAATTTTCATAGTTTATCTATATTTTCCGAAGATCTAGTAGCAATCGAAATGACTAGAGTCAAAACCTGCTACAATAAACCAATTTACTTCGGATTTTGTGTACTCGAGCTGTCAAAATGGAAAATGTATAATTTCCATTACGGGTACATGCAACCTAAGTTTAAGACAAAACTCTCATTGAACTATATGGACACGGACTCTTTTATATATTCAATAAAAACGGACGACTTTTACGCTGAGATCAAAAATGACATACAAGAACAATTTGATACATCGGACTATCCTACAGACAATATTTATAATTTTCCACTACTAAATAAAAAAGTCATTGGTATGATGAAGGATGAAAATTGCGGTAAAATAATGACAGAATTTGTTGGGCTGCGATCAAAAATGTACTCATTCAGTGTACAAAATCAAAATGACGTTAAAAAATCGAATTGGGTAAAGAGAGCCATATTAGATAAATATAGTTTAGCTACTTATAAAAATTGTTTATTTAATAAGACTAATGTGTATGATAATATGTTAACATTTAAATCTAAGCTACATCAGATATATACTAGTCAACTAAATAAGGTAGTCTTAAGTTATGGAGACGATAAGAGAAAAATTAGATCAAATAACATTAACACATATGCATGGTATCATTTTCGTATTAAGGAAACTAACCCTGAATACAAACTTGACATTTTGCTAGATGAGATTGCTAGAATGCAAGAAAATTGTTAAAATTAATTAATTTTTAGTTAATTTTTAAATTGTATATAAAATCCTATTCATTAAGAAAAATTATTGTAAATAAAATCCTATTCATTAAGAAAAATTGTTGTATATAAAATCATATTTATTTAATAAGAAAAATTATTGTAAATAAAATCCTATTTATTTTTTAAGAAAAATTATTGTACATATCTATATGAATTTTTAAGAAAAAATTTGAAATAAAATATTGAAAAAAGAATGAAATGGTGTTTATTCCTTTATTGGCTTTACTTCGTTGGATCACACAGTTTTTGTTTTTGCTTATTTGTAAATTCTTGTTTTCATATTGCTTAAACATGCACAGTCTTGTCTTCACATAAATTAAACATGCACAATCTTGTTTTCTTTGCGAGGTTCTCTACAAGAGAAATTGAATTTCACAATATTGTGAAATTCCATTAGATATTTTTATAAAGAGACACAATTAAGATAATCGGATAAGTCCTTATATTTTTCACTACTTACAAGTTTCTGTTATTTTGTATTCGAACAGATGATTCCTAATTTTCCTTTAGAAAAAATAATACAAAACAAGGAATATTTTAATAATACAATTTTATTTTATTTCTGTTAATAATACCATTTAATTTAATTTCTTAAATATTTTATTTATAATGATGGAAACATTTCATAGTATCCAATTATTAGATGTTCTAATATACTTTTCCGTAAGAAATATATTGTACATCTACAAGTATCAGGTCCTTCCTCACACTTCGGATCGTACCATGGGCAGTTTCCAAAATGCCCTTCTGTGTCGTCTTCTATTACGCCATATTCTTCGTTCTCATCCAGCATATTTTGGAAAAATTTTATCATCTCCCAATGATCATATCACCAGAATCTTTCAAAATCTGTTAGAAATTGGTTTAGAGTACGTCTAATTTGACTAATTTTATTCATTTATCAGAATGATGATGACGATTGTTGGAAGGTTTTTTTAAGACTAATTTGTTCTTTAAATTTTGCAAATATCTATACTATCATCGCTATTCCATATTTCTTTTTATTACTCTATCTCTCTCTCTCTAACCCTTTTCTCCCTATAACTATCTCTTTCTCTCTATTACTATCCCCCACTTATTCACTATTTCACCATAATTATTTTCGATTAACCTTCTTGAAGTCATCATCGCTACTTTTGAGATCATTTCCAGTTAAACATTCAAAGTGAGAAGAACTAAATAAAAAAATGGACTCCACAACAAATCTAATTTCAAAATTTAATTCTCTAAACAACAAAACCTTAATCCACGTAAAGGAGCTTGACACGTCCATGAAATATACTATTCGAAATGTGGAACGTGTAACAACAAAATATGGAGCAACACTAAAAGTTGAAATGGATAAACATATAATGTTCCTGCCTAAACGATATAATACTTTAACAGATGACGATATTAAAGATCTCTCGAGCGGATCATATTGCCTAAGTAGAGAAGGTGAAGAAAACCTAATCGTTGAGAATGAGCTGAGTGAATTTCTAATTAAAAATTCCCAATATCCTGTCTGGCAATAAATTATATTAATTACGTTTTTTAAATTATGAATAAAAAGACATTAAAGAGTTTTGTAAAATATAAATGTTTGTGTTTTTATTTAATATTTTCAGTTATTTCATAAAGAAATTTAAGATATAAATGTCCACAGGTAAATGTATTAAAATTCTGATGTTGATTGTAGTTGTATTTTATATTTGTACCAAGATATTTGACTACTTCTGAAGGAGGTTGTAAGTTTCCAAAGCTGTCGAAATATTCTTTTTCATTGCTGTTTTTATAATATGCTACCCAATGTGACCCAGGTCCTGTTGATACATCTAAATTGATTATTCCACATTCTATTTTCTTTGATCGTTTTGGTAGAGTATTCAACATGAAAACTCCTCTAAAATATGGAATATTTATAGAGAAACGTCTTAGGTCCACATCAGCTAGTGGTCTGTTGGGTAGCATCTTTAAGAGTTTTTTGATTCTTCTTTATGAACTAAACCATAACCCTTTTTATATGGTTTTAAGTAAAGTCCTTTTCCAACTGCTATAGATTCCATCGCTCTATTATGTCTAGTTGCTTCATCAAGTTGATTTTTTGTATTCCTTGTTGCATTTACAGCTTTAGCTATGGCAGCACCTCCAGTTGTTAGACTACCAATTGCACCCAGAGCAGTTAAAATCGGTATTAGAGGTAAAAAACCACCAATTTTTGGGACACGTATCACACGTGGTACTATAATTTGAGATTTTCTTCCTTTTAATGACTTGTTAATAGTTTTTCGTGCAATTTTAATAGCTGTGTTAATATCTAATGGTTTTTCTTTTTTTAGTATTTTTGTTGCAGCTCTAACTGATGTTCTAAATAGTGTTTTAACATTTAGTTTGTTCTTTTTTACATTTTTCTTTTTCTCCACACCCATACCAAATTTTGTTTTGGCTTTCATTGCGTTAGTAACAATATATGCAAATGATTTTTCAGCAAGACTACTGTCTTTCGATCCCAAGCGGAGTTTTCAAGTATTTTATCAGCTTTATGTCTGCTATTTAAATCCTTATTTTTGGAATAAGCAATATCGTCGCACGCAGAGTCCAATAAATTAATTCCTTTATCACCTCGATTTAAACTGATATCCAGGTAGATGAAGTTCAACAAGTAGAGAGTTTATTATTTTGTCTACTAGACCTCCTCCAACGACGGTGTTTTTATGACTAAAAGTTTTCTGATATCGTATAACCATATTATCTAATTTTTCCTATATAAGAGGTAATATATATGAAATGCATTTAGTTACAAAAATGCAGTTAGTAAAACAACATAAAAATATTTTAGTTCGTAATATTGATGATTCAGCGAACATCAGTTGAAAAATAAAGCATAGTCCTCCCTTACCAAATTCCATTCGTGCTCTAATAGTGGGACCATCAAATTGTGGAAAGACTAATGTTATGATTGGCTTGCTAGAAAGTCCTAATGGACTCAAGTTTGAAAATATCTATTTATACTCAAAATCTCTCTATCAACCTAAATATGAATACCTAAAGAAACTAATTTCACCAATTAAAGGTATGGGGTATTATACATTCACTGATAATGAATCAGTTATTCCACCTGACGAAGCTAAAACTAATTCAATTATAATATTTGATGATGTTGCATGTGAAAAGCAGAATAATATACGTACATATTTATGTATGGGGCGACATAGGGAAGTTGATTCATTCTACCTGTGTCAAGCTTATACCAGAATTCCCAAGCATTTAATAAGAGACAATGCAAATGTTATTATAATGTTTAAGCAAGGTGAGACAAATATGAAGCATGTTTATAAGGATCATGTTGCCAGCGATATGAGCTATGAAAAGTTTCAAGAAATTTGTCGAGAATATTGGAAGGATAAATATGGATTTTTGATGATAAGCAAAAATAACGAATTAAACGATGGTCGCTACAGAAAGCAATTTGACTATTTCATAGCTATATAAGCAACTACTCATAAAAATTACCTCTAGTTATTAATCTAACTTTAAACTTGATACATCTATTTGCTATAACCTCATCTGATACCTGATAAGCTGATCTGAAAACCAGATCAGGTCCTGATAAGCTGATCTGAAAACCAGATCAGGTCCTGATAAGCTGATCTGAAAACCAGATCAGGTCCTGATAAGCTGATCTGAAAACCAGACCAGGTCCTGATCAGCTAATACCTGATCTAATAGCTGATACCTGTTATTTACTATTATTAAACATGGATGAGAAAATTTTAAAACAGTTGGTGTTGACAAGAAATGTCTTGAAGAAAAAGCTTCGTAGTATAAAAACTGGTGAAATAGATACACGTGAACAACTAAGAGATACATTTAAACCTATAACAGAACCACTCAAAGAATTCATAAATAGTTCTAAAAATATTAAAAGAATTCCTATAAAAGAAGAAAGTAAAATGAAGACAGAAGTTGAAAATAATACAAGTTTTAAACCTGAAAAAACATCAGTCAAGATAGAGACAAGTACACCAAAGAAACTAACAGAAGGAACAATATTCGATAATACCATCTTGTTTAATGATGCTAATACTGTGAATGATGATGACGATGATGAAGATGATTTTTACTCACAGACTTCCAATACAGAAGATACTTATACTGACTTATCAGCCTTGGAAGGAAGAAATGAATTAGATACAAACTATGGTCCACATAAAGATTTCAATAATGAATGGAAATTTGGTGATAGTAACCTCAAACTTAATGAAGATAAAATACAAGTTGGTGGTCAAATATGGGCTCTAACACCAGGACTATTTTCTCTAATGTTTCATAAAATACCAAAAAATTATGATAAATTTGAACTCGAAATCTATAAAAAGATTTTAATTACTACTAATGCATATAGAAGGGACTATAAACCTGATGGTCAAATTAAGGGTACTAGAGGATATAAATACAAACATATTATTAAGAAATTTATTGACGAGAAAAACCAGAAGAATTTAAACGAATCAACAGGATCTAAGTCAAAAGGTAGTTATTTAGGTGATGGAATGATGGAATTTAATGTTCATAAGCCAAACTATATATACTGGGACGATCCAAATGAGTTAGTAGATCGTCTTCGACTACTGCTTGCATCACAAGGTGCAGGTCATACTAATCACAATAACGAGATTGTATCAATTATTGAAGAACTACGTGAAGCAAATATAATACATTAACTTTAATAAAGTATATAAAGTATGTCTGTTGATAAATTTGGACACTATTTAAACGATACTAGCAGCATAATTTCTTTGAAAAATGCACCTAAACTGCTGGGGTTCTTTATGGATACGAAGAACAACATTGATGTCCAAATAAAAGAATCAAAAATGTTGCAAAAGCTCTGGAGGAAAACGATGTTATCAATAAATTGTTTCTGCAAACTCAAATCGAAAAATTAGAAGAGAAATTATTAACATACTTTAAGGAAGATAATACTATAATTCGAGAAGATATTCAAATGCAAATTGAGGAGCTACAACGCGAAATAAAATTAGATATAGAAGAAAATTATAAAATTCAAAAAGACATTCTACAAATTAAAACATTCTTTCAAGAACAAATTGAACAGCTTAATGAGAAAATTTATAGATTGGAAAATTACATGTTTGTATCAATAGCTGAAAGTGCGTCTAGTAGATCACAACACTCTCCAAAAAATCTGTAAAACAACTTCATGTCTTCAAAAAGAAATTTAGTAAACGAACTGCATAAGCAAGCTCGAAAAGTTTTTATGCGTCGTAGAGTTGTAATGAAAGGAATAGATGATCTTTGGCAAGCTGATTTAGTTGAAATGGGGATCTATTCTAGAGAAAACAGAAATGATCGATTTTTGTTAACTGTAATTGACACATTTTCAAAATTTGCATGGGTAGTACCACTAAAAACTAAAACTGCACTCGAAACAACCAAGGCGATGGAAAATATTTTTGAATTAGGACGAGTACCAAAAAACTTACAAACAGATGATGGTAAAGAATTTTTCAACAAACACTTTGGAAAATTAATGGATAAATACAACATTAATCACTACTCAACATATAGCAGTATGAAAGCATCAATAGTAGAACGATTTAATAGAACATTGAAAGGAATGATGTGGAAAGAATTTAGCTTTAATGGTTCATATAAGTGGATTGATATATACAAAGATTTAATTAATGCATACAATAGAAAAGTTCATCGCACCATTAAAATGTCTCCGATTAAAGTCAACTCAACAAATGAGGAAAAGCTACTAAATACAGTATACAGTCATTTGAAGATGTACAAAATGTCGAAATTTAATGTTGGAGATCATGTACGCATAAGCACATATAAAAGCATACATTTGAAAAAGGTTATACTCCAAATTGGAGCACAGAAATTTTCACAATTACAAGAGTTCAAAATACAAATCCTACAACATTCATATTAGAAGATTATCTTGGTAATCCTATTAAAGGTGGATTCTATACTGAAGAACTTTCGAAAACTAGATATCCAAATACATATCTAGTTGAAAAGGTTCTTAAAACTAAAGGAAAGGAGGCATACGTTAAATGGTTGGGATTTTCTAATCAACACAATTCTTGGATAAGTAAGAACGAAATATTATAGCTGAATACCATCATCAACAACAATAGCAGTAATATTAAGAAACTAATGTTAATTTTAAAATAAGAAAATGAAATAAATATGTAAATCATGCTTATAAACCATATGTTGTACTAAACTTTATTTAATTGTAATCAGACAGTTATAATGTCAATAACACTTACTCTGAGCTCTAACTCATCAGAATTATCTGCTAGTTACTTTCCTCCTATTGAATTACATGGTGCATATGAGTGTGCTCTAACTGATTTTCATTCATACAACAGCATTCCAAATGTAGACACCTACAACAATATGTTTCATATAGGGGAACATACAATTGAAATACCAATTGGATCTTACGAATTGAATGATATTGTAGATTTTATACAAGAGCAATTCAGAAGACTCTGTCCAGAAAATAAGATTTTTATTGAAGCCAATAACAATACAATGCAAGTTAAAGTTAATAGTTCCAAAGATCCTGTATATTTTAATAAAAACAACACAATTGGAAAACTTTTAGGATTCAATAGCAAAATCCTAACACCAAACAAATATTATTACTCAGATCTTCCAGTTAATATTTTTAAAGTGAATCTCTTGCGAATTGAAAGTAGTATCGCTATTAACACATATATGAATAACTCCAAATCGCATACACTTCATGAATTTCCGATTAATGTGCCTCCAGGCTATAAAATAGATGAGGTTCCAAGAAATCTCATCTATTTACCTGTGAACACCAGAGAGATAAGTTCACTAACGCTGCGAGTAGTTGATCAACACGGTGGTTTAATTAATTTTCGAGGAGAGGAAATTACAATACGAATACATTTGAGGTCAACTAAATAATGCTAATATACAACACAAATACATTGAAAAATAAAGCAGTAACAACAAGAACATTAAAGCGACCACTTCAACAGAAAGCACTAACAACATCAAATAAAAATTTTCTAAAGTCCTTGAATTTTAAATTGAAGACAAAATGAGTTCAATAATAGATGTCTTAGATAAACTTTTCTCTGATGAGAATATAATCAAAAAGGATTATCATACATATGTACCATACTTACAATCTTACAACAATAATGATGAAATTAGAATTTCAATACAAAACAAAGATTTATACGTGCTACCCAGTGAGAGCTACATTTATGTAGAGGGGTTTGTTGCCGATGATAATGCCCCTAAATCTTCTTCTTCAGAGAACTTTAAATTAAAAAACAACTTTATAGCATATCTATTTGATGAAATTCGCTATGAGCTCAATGGAATTGAAATTGATCATACAAGATATTTAGGAGCCACGAGCACCATAAAGAACTTGGTTTCTCTATCACCAAACGAAAGCAATGTGATGCAAAATGCTGGATGGAACAAAATTGACGATGTCACTCTTGCAAATGGATTTTTCAATTTCTATATACCTCTAAAAATGCTTCTAGGATTCGCTGAAGACAAACAACAAAGTTATATTAAATGGAAAACATGAACTGATACTCTTGCGCAATAAGAACGACGAAGATCTTGTACGCTCGAGTGTTTCTACTGAAAAAGCTAAACTTACAATTTCACTCATCTCATGGAGAATACCTCATGTTCAATTATCTGACCTTAGCAAATTGAATATGATTAAAATTATTAACAATGGTGCTTCTATACCCATGGCATTTCGCAGTTGGGATTGTCATATTAATCCACAATTAAACACAGGAACTAGCCATATTTGGAATGTTAAACTGGCTGCAAATAGAGAACGCCCCCGTTTTGTGTTGATTGCTTTTCAGCAAGAAAATAAATTTGTTCATTGTGATTTGACTAATTTAAAAGTACATTTAAATTCAGTCTCATACCCGTATGATGATCTTAACATAAAGTTCAAAAATGAACGTTATGCAATTCTATATGATATGTATCTAAGATTCCAACAAAGCTACTATATGAAAGAATCTCAACCGCTTCTAACTGCATCAGAGTTTAAGACAAAAGCTCCTATTATTGTAGTAGATGTCAGTCATCAGAATGAATCACTCAATAATGGACCGATTGATATAAAAATAGAATTTGAAACAGCAACTAATATTGCACCAAAGACATCAGCTTACTGCATTCTTATTCATGATCGTATAATAGAATATATACCCATCAAAGGACAAGTTCGAAAAGTGTTATAAATTGAATAACATGGAAAATAACATAATTTTTATAGACGTACAAGGTTTCAAAACTAATTCAAACGATTTCATCGCAAAAGAAGTAGCGATTGTTTTCAACAATTATGAATATAACAACTTCATTATAAAACCACCATTTGATTTTAAATGCTTATCAATAAAAAAGCAAAGAGAAGCAAAGTGGCTAACAAAAAACTATCATCACCTAAGCTGGACTGCTGGATCAGTTTCATTTCATAGCGTTTGCAATTTTTTAAAAGCCAACGTAAGATGTTCTAAAATTTACGTAAAAGGTGAAGAAAAAAGACTATGGTTGGAAAATATGTTACACCGAAAAATTTCTAACGTTGAGGATATAGGCTGCATCAACTTTAAACAAATGGAAATCAAGTATCCAGAATATTTTTATTGTAATTATCATAATTTTGGTGTTTGCACATTAAGAAATGCTATTTTACTCTCCAAAGAAATATCTTGTTTTAAATGAACTTTTTCACTTTTTAAAATATTTATACTTAAGAATATATTACTGTATGTATTATTATAAAATTTTATAAAATTTCAAACAATAAATGTTTACAAAATAAAAAAATGTAAAAGTGTTTTCTTATTTCAAATACAAACTACATAAAGAGAATAGAAGGAAGTGGGGAGGAGGAGAATTTAACTTTTTTGCTTACTTGCAAATTTTTACTTTTTGTTTCTCTGCTGATGACTGTACTTAGTTGAAAATCCTCTGCTTTAAAATAATCGTAGACAAAGAAAATGACTACGTTGCAAAATATAAATGTATTCTACACAAGCACAAAATATTCCACGCACAAGTTCTCACGATCGCACATTTATACATTCATACATTCATTTATACATTCATACAAGGT
Organism: Nowickia ferox; assembly: GCA_936439885.1. Lineage (NCBI taxonomy): Eukaryota > Metazoa > Arthropoda > Insecta > Diptera > Tachinidae > Nowickia > Nowickia ferox. The sequence goes on from OW387026.1 coordinate 45,696,747, forward strand.
TAGGTTAGGTTAGGTTAGCAGGCTGCTGGTAAGGAAAGGTGAAATTTAGAGTCCAGCTCACTTGGGTCCAATACAATGATCCCTTTGTGTTACCTGTTAGTTGAAGAGAAGATAGTCAGAGAGAGTGATAGGGAAGGGATAGTGATAGAGAAGACAAGTGGTGAGGAAGATGGAGGAAAGCTTCATTCTTTTACAACTCTGCTTTTTTGCACGCTTTTTTTGATAATGCAGTGTTGCAGCGCCTTCTGGTGTTAAATGAGGCGTATGAAATTTTGAAGCTGTGTTTAGTAGCTATTTTATTAGTTATTTTACTTCGCCAATGATTCTGCTACACAACGAAGGAGGGCGCTCTGATGTTACATTAGGATTAGTATCTGATGATGCAGGTCTAGTTTTTAGTAACCAGTCCTTATGCCTGCATCACTACAACTTTTCCCACAACAACTGATTCAAAGGACACTAATGCACATCAGAAAAATGCGTGGTGTTATTATTTTTAATGACTGTCGGAGACCGGGCTCGAACCCGGGATCTTAGGTTTTGTAGTCAACGTGCTAACTACTTCAGCCAACGCCACCCTCCTTCATACAAGCATACATTCATTTATATATTCATACAAGCATACATTCATTTATACATTCATACATTCATTTATACATTCATACATGCATACATACAAATATATTTCTTAAACAAATAAACAAAAGATATGCTTACCAGCGACAATCAAGCTGGACCACCCACACACAAGCATTAGGGGGTTCACATACATGAGAACATTTTATAAATAAATAAATAAATAAAATAATTAAATAAATTAAATTAATTTATTTAATTATTTTATTTATAAACAATTGATTTTATTTATAAACAATTTATAGCGTTAGGAAATCACACAAACATACATACTTACATATATATATATATATATATATATATATATATATATATATATATATATATATATATATATACATATATACATATTTACATATATACATATATATACACACAAATTTCTACAGTCTGGCAACACTGGAAAAAATAATCATGTTTTGCCGTCGGCATTTGAAAAACATAATCATGCTAGAAAAAATAATGATGCATTGCCGTAGGCATTAGGAAAAATAAACATGTTTTGCCGTCGGCATTAGGAAAAATAATCATGTATTGCCGTCGGCATTTAAAAAAAAAAATCATGTATTGCCTTCGGCATTAGGAAAAATAATCATGTATTGCCGTCGGCATGAGGAAAAATTAAGTTTCACAACTCCCTCCATTGGTATTAGGAAAAATCATCTCATGATTTTTCCGTTGGTATTAGGAAAAATCATTTTCATGATTTTCCAGTCGGCATATATACTTATGAAATATTAATCTTATGAAACCCCTTAATCCACCCCCCACAAAAAAATCACCCGTTCACACAATTAATGTCACCCCAAAAAAAATTACCCGTTCACACAAGGGTTAATGTAAACAAAAAACTCCTTATGTAAACAAAAACATCAAAGCGCCGCCGAAAACACACACACACATACGCACACGTAGGTATCAAATTTCCAGGAATTTTAAAATTTGGGTAATTAAAATTTCAAAATTTCACAATTTTAATTGGGGCAGAATTGGCAGTTCCCTACTACTCACGAGAGTTATCTAAATTAACAATACCACATTCTTGAACTAATAGATTTTTGCCAAATTTCGCTAAATCTTGATCAGTTAATGATCGGTTGGGTAGATTATCTAGAAGTTTTTTGGAACTAGCTTATAATAAAGTCCATATCCAGATTTATATGGTTTAAGGTATAAACCTTTTCCCATCGCAATTGATTCCATATGTCTATTATGTCGAGTAGTCTCTACTAGTTGTTCTTTTCCATTTTTTATATCGTTTACAGCCTTAATAATAGCTGATCCACCAGTAGCCAAACCTCCAAGTTCTGACAAAGCTGTTAGGATTGGAATTAATGGAAGAAATCCACCAATTTTTGGTATTGGTATAACTCTCGGTATTACAATATTAGCTCTCTTTTTCCCTTTGAAGTTTGAAGAAATGAATTTTAGAGCAATTTTAACAGCATCGTGAAAGTTCTCTGGTTTTTCATTTCTCAAGAGTTTTAAGGTAATTTTAACAGCTGTTGAAAACAATTTTCTATCAAATGATTTTTTCTTATCAGGCTTGATTTTCTGTGACTTTCTAGATTTATAAATTTTGATATCCTAATCCCAATTTAACTTTTGATTTCATAGCGTTCGTTACGAACCAAGCGTGTGCTCGTTCTTTTAAACTAGTATTAGTAGTATTTTATCAGCTTGATGTCTTTTATTAATATCGTTTGTTTGTGAATATGCAATATCGTGTTCCTTACAAGCTGCATCTAATAAATTTATTCACTTATCGCCTCTTGCTAAACGTTTTTGAAGTTTTGTTCCAGGTCCACAAAACTGATAACCAGGTAAATGTAATTCAACAGGTAATTTGTTTATTAAGTTGTTTACTAATCCAATACCAATTTTATACTGATTATCTTTAACGCCCATTTTATAGTTTATAACCATTATTTTACTTTTATTAATGAGTGAAATTTATTTGCTGGTGGTTAAGCGATGTCTATATGCATTTCATTGTTGCTTTAACAAATCGTCAATAGACTTCAACCACACATTTTGAACAGTCACAAACCTCTTATCTTATGCACAGACTTTTATAAACTATTTGAGAATTCACAAATATTAATATTTTTTAAAATCACAAAAGAAAAATAAGCATAGTAGGCTTAGTAACTTATACAAAACCCAGCAAATAATTTTTATTCTATATGAATCTATTTAATTTTTCTACACCTTTAATAATAATAAATCTCTTGAATGTTTCATTAAAATATTATTTTTCATTTTGCCTATAAATACTTTTATTGTTGTCCAATGGATTTCTAATTGTATACAGGTGTAGAAAAATAATATAGATTTATATCGAATAAAAATTATTTGCTGCGTTTTGTATAAGTTACTAAGCCTACTATGCTTATTTTTCTTTTGTGATTTTCAAAAATATTAATATTTGTGAATTCTCAAATAGTTTATGAAAGTCTGTGCATAAGATAAGAGGTTTGTGACTGTTCAAAATGTGTGGTTAAAGTCTACTGACGATTTGTTAAAGCAACAATGAAATGCATATAGACATCGCTTAACCACCAGCAAATAAATTTCACTTATACATGTAATATGATTGACACTGTAAACTTAAATGATAAGGTTTCTTTATATAATACAAGATTATATCAAAACCAAGTTAGTTACAAAAATGCGATTAGCAAAGCAAGCTAAACAAATTGTTGTAAGAAATTCGGATGAAGCACAAGAAAACTAACCGAAAATTAAACATAGTACACTTTTACGGTGTAAGTTTTAAGAACATTTACATATATTCAAAATCTTTGTATCAACCAAAATGCTCTTATCTCAAGGAGTTGATATACCCAATAAAAGGAATAAATATTTTTACATTTGTGGAAAACGAGAAAGTTCTAAGTCCGACAGAAGCGAACTCATTCTATCATAATATTTGATGATGTTATTTGCGGAAAACAAGACACTATAAGAGATTACATTTGTATGGGTAGATATAAGAATATAGATTGTTTTTATTTATGTCAAACATACACAAAAATCCCAAAACATCTTATACGTGATAATGCGAATATGATTATAATATTTAAACAGGATGAAATGAATTTGCGACATATATATATGTATATAATGATCATGTTATCGGCGATATGTCATTTAAAGAATTTACAAATATATGCAGTGAATGCTGGAAATACAAATATGAATTTCTGGTCATCAGTAGGGATGATTTGATAAATAAAGGACGATATAGAAAAGGTTTTGATGAATTCATACAACTATAAGTAAGCAGATCTTAAATAGATATAATGCAGATTGCAATTAGACATAAAGCAGATCATTACCAGATAAAAAGTAGTTGCTTAAGCAGATATCAAGCAGGTCATTATCAAATATAAAACAGATTCCGAGCATACATATATATAAAAATTATGGATAATAAATTGTTAAAAAATATTGTTGAGACAAGAGAAGTATTAAAAATAAAATTAAAAAATCTCAACCTGGATAATGTAGAACGAGTTAATATTTTAGAAGATTTAAACCCATAACAAATCCTTTAAATATGATAATTGAAAAAATTAATGAACATCAATCTGATGATATATTGAATGATACATCCAAGTTCATAACCAAACCTTTGAATAAAATAATAAAAAAAGATGATGATTATAACTCAGATGACTATCAATCTAATGATAACATAACAGATTCGCAACTTCCACCACTACCATCCGACGACAGTTCGAACAATTATGATGATGCAATAGATTATAACTAAGTAACTGAAACTGATTTGAAAAAATATCCATTAGCTGAAAATATAGAACTACTCCTAAATAATAAAACAATAGATAAAATTTATAGTTTCAACATAGATGAAAGTGAAAATTGGCGATATGCAAATAATGAATTGAATTTTAATGCGCATAATTCTATTCAAATAGGGAATTCAACATGGAAAATGTCTCCAGGATTATTTGAATTAGTTTTTTATTCAAAGCCTCTAAATTATAATAAAAATGATTTTAAAAAATACAAAGAAATTTTAATAAGTACCAATGCTCACAAACGTCAATATCAATCAAAAAGTCAAATTAAAGGTACACGAGCGTATTAATATATTCGTATAATAAAAAATTTACTTAATACTAAACCAAATGTTCTAACAAAAGGTAGCGGATTCTCTTTAAAGACTATTGATAATCGAAAATTTAGTTATATTTATTGGAATGACTCAAATGAATTATTTGACCGATTACGTTTACTTCTTTCATCAGAAAGTGTTGGTCATAATAATCACAATAACGAAATAATTTCCATTATTGAAGAATTTAATGAAGCTGATATAATATATTAAACGAAAAAAAAAATTAGTAACGAACAACTTGAAGAACTTAAAAATTATTATAATTCTCAATTAAAAATTATCGAAAGGGATGTAAACGTATTACAAGAATTAATTATAAATCGAATCTATGAAAATGTTGAAGCTATTGAAAAAGTAGTGAGGAATCAAATAAATTATTATTAAGTATCTTCTTTTATTTTTTTTTATAAAATGTCTTTTTTCTAACTTTGTTTCAGATATATTTTGAATGCTGCATCTGATTGCAGCAGTTTTAATTCATCTAAGCACTGATTAAGGTGCTCAGTCAGAATATTGAGAACTCAGTTCGTGTTGGCCTTTTTAACTCAAAATTAGCTCTGTTTTATTTCAAATTTTCTTCTGATATTTATACTAAATTTACAATTCTAAATAATTCCATTACATAGACAATGTGTTTTTAATTGTTAACAAATTTTTGCTTGAATTGTCTTTTCTTATATTTTTATTTAATTTTGCGCCATAAATTTTGTCAATTGACTTCAAGTGTTTTGTTACATTTGTGTGGTCTACTTTCTTTCTTATTTTGTGGCACAACGAATATTTAGTATTTTAAGTGGTCCACTTTATTGTTACATTTTAGATATGTGTCAAAGGTTTTAAGTTTCAAACGATTATTAGTTTCTGTTGGTACAATAAGTATAGTGTGCTTCGTTATTATAGGTACACTACATTATGCAAATGAAGACTTTTCAAAGAATATCGAAAAGAGATTCAATACACTTGATGAAGAGAAATGACGTAAATGTTGAGGTGAAAAAACGAAAACTTGAATTTCCTAAAATTAAAGGATAAAAATTTTATATAAATATATGATACTCACATCTGAATGCTTAATAGTAAAGAATCTTATTTAAAAATGAACTTACATAAAAGAGAAATAGTTGATGAACTTCATAAGCAAGCGCGAAAAAATTTTAAAAGAAGACGGGTTATCATAAAAGGAATACATGATTTATGGCAAGCGGATTTAGTTGAGATGGGAAATTATGCAGCATATAACAACGGCCACCGTTATCTCTTAACAGTAATAGATTGTTTTTCAAAAAAAGCATGGGCTATAGCAGTGAAAAATAAAACTGCACTTAACATAACGAACGCTATGAAAAACATTTTCAGAAAAAGCAATCGTAAACCAAAAACCAGTTTCGTTACATAATGCAATTGAATCAAATCAACCACTATTCAACATATAGTGTTCTGAAAGCATCCATCATAGAAAGATTTAACAGAACTCTTAGAGGAATGATGTGGAAGTAGTTTAGTTATCAAGGAACATATAAATGGATAAATATTTATATATAAGAGCCTTGTACAAAAATATAATAATACTTAACACAGAACCATAAAAATGTCGCCAAACGAAGCAAATTCATCAAGTGAAAAATTTTTTTTTGATACAGCTTACAACAATTTAAAAGTATTTACAAAACCAAAGTTCAAAGTGAATGATAATGTTAGAATAAGTAAATATAAACATATATTTGAAAAAGGTTATACACCAAATTAGACTACTGAAGTATTTACTGTTAAAACAATAAAAAATACTAACCCAAATACACATATATTAAAAGACTATCAAGGACATGAGATTAAAGGTGGGTTTTATGAGTCTGAATTAATGAAAACTAGATTTCCAGAAGCTAATTTGGTTGAAAAGGTTTTGAAAAGGAAAAGGAATAAAATTTATTTTAGTTAATTTAATTATTGTGGCTTGTGGCAAAAATTAAATAAAAATATACTTAATAGTAACAAACCAAAAAAGTTTGTCTTAAGTAGAACAAAAATAAGCAAATTAACTAACATGTGCATAATTAGTAATGAAAAAACGACAATGGTAAGACTGTTGTAAATTTAGGCCTTCATTACAAAACACATTTCAGCAAATTGAAATACGATGAATCAAACCAATTCACATATTCCATTTGCGAGAAAATTTCGTATATAAGGCAGAAATCTACATCAACTGACACCACACACAGTGGACCAAACACAGAAGAACTCTGATGATGAAGGTTTAGTGGCCTTCGAAAACGGCTGGCTGTTCCGTTCAACTATGTATTGTCAGAATATTTACAACTAACTTTGATGTTATTTGTTCATTAATAATTATCACATGTAATTTGGCTTAAAAGGCGATACGAACATTAGCCTGTTCAATTCATTAAATAGGAATAAAATTTATGTTTAATGGCTTGGTTTTGATGCAGAACATAATTCCAGGATTCATATAAATAATGAGTAATAATAAAAACTGTGAAAAACTTTATAATTAATTTAATCATTCATGAACCACTAAAATGTCAATTACATTAACTTTAAACGGAGACTCTTCGCATCTTGTCGCAAACTATTTGCCACCAATTGAACTAAATGAAAATTATGTTTGCGGTTTTAGAAGTTTTGATACATATCATTCAATTCCAAATGTTGATGTTGAAAACAATTTGTTTCATATTGGAAATCATGAAATAGAAGTTCCAGTTAGGTCATATGAATTAACTGATATAGCTGAACTATTAAAATTAAATATCATGATATGAATCCAAACGGTTCTCTTGATGTACGAGCCAATTATAATACACTACAAACATGTATAAAAACCACTTCTGATTCAATTTATTTTAATAAAAAATCCTCAATTGGATCATTATTAGGCTTTAGTAGAAAAGTACTAGCACCTGGAATAGAACATTACTCCGATAAAACGATAGATATAACCAAAATTAATACAGTAATCGTTGAATGCAATATTGTATGCGGTTCGTATATAAATAACATGTCTACACATATTTTACATCAGTTTTCACTCAACGTTAGTCCTGGATATAAAATAACAGAGACTCCGACCACTGATATATATTTACCTGTAAACTCAAGAACAATAAATAATTTAATTTTGACAGTTGTTGACCAAGACGGAAACTTAATAAACTTTCGTGGTGAAAAAATATCAATACGATTACATTTAAAGCCTGTGAAAGAATAATAATATACAACAAAAGTGATCTATCCAATTATTTAACCTCTATTTATTCAATCACCATCAGCCGAAGACGAAGGTGAAAATTCATCAAGTTTTTGCAAAAAGTTAAAAATACAATATTATAAAAATAATAAACATCGAAAGCCCCAAAAAGCTAACGTTTTAAGTAAAACTAATCAGGATTTTTTAAGACATTTAGGATTGAAATTAAAATATTAAAATTATTTATATAGTTACAAACAAGGAAAAGAAACAAATGAGTAGTATAATTAATATATTGCAAAAGCCTCAACTGGATAATTCAATTATCAAGAAAGAGTACCACAGTTACACATCATATTTACAGTCATTTAAAAATAATGATGAAATTCGTATATCGATTCAAAATTAAGATTTGTATGTTTTACCAAGTGAAAGTTTTCTATATATCGAAGGTCTTGCAACAAAGGAAGATCCAACAGTTTCTACATTCATACGTCTCTTAAACAATTGTATGGCACACCTATTTGATGAAATTCGTTATGAAGTTAATGGTATAGAAATTGATCGCACGCGTCATTTGGGTATTGCAACAGAATTAAAAAACTACGTGTCGTTGAATAAATTTGAAAGTGATTGTCTATTAAATGCAGGATGGTCACCATTTAACAATAATGGTATTACACCCGAAAATAGATATTTAAATTTTCGTATACCACTAAAATTACTACTCTAAGCATGAATTGATTCTTTTACGATCTAAAGATGATAAACAAGTTTTTAAATCTCAACTATCAACTGAAAAAACCAAGTTAAGAATTTTAAATATAACTTGGAAAGTATCACAGATTCAACTTGCTGATGCATACAAATTACAGATACTTAAAACAATAAACAACCGTCATCCATTAAGTACAACAGTTTTGTGGAATGTTAAGCTAGCTGCACACAACGAAAGACCACGCTTCCTATTGTTAGGTCTTCGAAATAATGACAACACGTTTCAACATTGTGATTTAAGTGATGTAAAAGTATATCTTAACTCCGATACATATCCTTATGATGATCTAAATCTTAATTTTGATAGAAATCGTTTTGCTATTCTATATGACATGTACTTAAAATTTCAACAAAGTTATTATTCACGCAACATTTTTTACCCAACCATTATTAACACCAGAAAACTTCAAAGCTATGGCGCCAATAACTGTCATGGATGTTACACATCAAAAGGAATCAGTTAAAACTGGACCAATCGATATTAGAATTGAACTGAAAACTTTAAAATATATATCCCCTAATACATCTGCGTATTGTTTAATTATTCATGATAAAGTATTTGAATATATTCCGCTAACAAACGAAATTAGAAAACTTGTATAACTTTATCTTTAGTTAGTTTAATGGACTAATAGTTATAGATATATGTACATAAACTAAAAATAATTGTATATAATTTATATAAATGTTAAGTTATGTTAAATGTTATATAAATGTTAAGTAATAACATTATTGTTTATTCACAAACATTTTGTCTACATACTCAGTCACACTTATTTGTAAGGATGTTACTCAACGATATATTATCTTTCATTGGAAAATCCTAATATTCATCTACATTTATGATCTTGTAAATTGTTAAGTTTAATCAATGAAGTAGAACTATTTGCTTGTCCTTCATAGAAATACATATGTATATTTTTGTAATGAGTTTTTCGCAGACCCTTTTTCTCAGAAACAATAAAAAGTATATTTAACAGCGTGCAGCGGTATGTAACAGAACGACTTGATTTTTCCTTCATAGAAAAATGTATGTATATTTTTGTAATGAGTTTTTCGCAGACCCTTTTTCTCAAAAACAATAAAAAGTAGATTTAGCAAATGCACCCACAGACAGCGGTGTGTAAAAGAAAAGCAAGCATACGCATGTGTTTCCTTTGAGTTTTTCCATATTTTACTTTGTTTTGGAAATTTCCATATCTTATTTTTAAAATGTCCAATTCCTTTTCTTAAAATGAAAATTAAATTTACGCCAAATACATCTGCATGCTACGACATGCAAAACATGCATACTCATGTCTTTCGCTCCTAATAGTTTTTCGTGTAATTTATTTATTTTCTTAGGTTAATAATTTTTAAAATTTTCATATAAATGGAAAAGATAATAAAACATTGTAATGCAGATATGACCATGTGTCTTGCGCATGCATGTTTACCTTTCATTAAATTTTTAAATGTCCTTTCCTTTTTAATGAAATGAAAATAAATAAGATAACTCATTTAAAACATAAACCCTCATATTCATAAAATTTAAAATGAATTTGAAATATGTACATGCATTTTATTTAAAATTTTTCCTACCACTTGTTCCTAAAATGGATTTAGTTCATTTTATTTTATGAATTGAGGGTTTATGAATAAGGGGGACAAAATACAACCATGCGCACGTTTAACATAAAAATAAATAACTTTACTAAACACATTTATTGTTTTAAAAAAATTTTCAATTAAATCAAATTTGTTATGTTGTTATGACAAATAAAAAAATTAGCTATAGTTTAGTTCGAATATTGCTGAACCATTTGGTGATTGACTTCCTTTGTAAATAATCGTCCAAATTTTGTCATTCATATTTGCTAAGTAAGGATCCTCTCTGTTTAAATATTTAGCGATTCTTTGCGGAAGATAAAACCATTTATTGTTGTCTAAATACGCAATAACTTTGGATCCATATTGTGTAACCTTCCATTCAAAATTTAAGATTTTGTAAGGTTCATTTAAGGGAATATCATAAATTTTCGTGTATTCTGACTTTATTCTTTGGGCAATTTTCATTATTTGTTGATACATCTAAGAACAAAACAAAACAAAAATTAATTAAATTTTATATGTATTTCTTAAACTTTCATATAATAAATCAAAAAATTCTAGTGATATGTTAAACTTCAGTCTTACCATTTTTGTTGAATGTAATTTCAATGTAATTCCAAGTAACTTTGAAGAACAATAACTAAAATTAAATTCTGAATGGTCTTTTATATCAATTTTTGTGGGACAATCGAACCCTCATTTTAGTTTTAATAAAAACACTCAAATGATAATCTCATTGGAATTGTTCCATATGGAAAAATATCTCTGCATATTAAGCTTTTTATGGGAAAAATTCCTACTCTCGTTTTAGTTTCTCTTACAAATTTTTTTCTAATTAGCTTGATCCTGATGGAAAATACATGTATCAGAATTATCACATTTTTTCTAATTTGGAATTTATTCTAATTTTTCTAATTGAAAATCTAATTTTTCTAATTGAAAAATTCCTAACTATTTTGATCCTTATGGAAAAAATACATTGCGCCAGTATCCCTACAATATCCCCAAATTGGAATCATCTTTATTTTTAATTGGTTTGATCCTTATGGAAAATATATACATAAAAATTATAAAAATTTTCTAGTTTGAATGATCATTATGGTAAAAATACATTGCGCCAGTATTACTATATTTATGCTACTATTTCTGCTTTATATATGCAACTTTTATTGCAAATGGAATATGTGAATTGTTTTGATTCATTGTAATACAATTTGCTGAAAGCTTTTTTGTAATGGAAGCTCATTTTTACCATCTCTAAATTTAAAACAGTCTTGCCATTGTCGTTTGTTCTTTACTAATTATGCACATGATAATTAATTTGCTTATTTTTGTTTTACTTAAGACAAACGTTTTTTGGTGTTTTTATTGAGGTATAGAACTTTAAGTTGGCATCACTTTTTTAACTGGCGGCCATTTTGTCAGCTGTCAAGTGATTAATATTTAGTTTGGTTTGCCATTTCATCATGAACAGGTTGACAAAAGAACAACGCTTGCAAATCGTGCAAATTTATTTCGAAAATAATGGTTCAGTCCGCGAAGTTTACCGCAAGCTCCGTCCATTTTATGGTCGACATAATCGTCCATCAGAGCAATTAATTCGGTTAACCGGTCAATTGGCCACCAAGATCGTGTGATTTGACACCATTGGATTATTTTCTTTGGGGATATGTGAAGTCGCTCGTCTACGCCAACAAACCAGAAACGTTAGGGGACTTGGAAGCCAACATTCGTGGCGTTATTGCCAACATACGGCCCCATATGCTCGAAAAAGTGGTTGAAAATTGGACCTGTAGAATTGGCTTTATTCGAGCCAGCCGTGGCGGCCACATGCCCGAAATCATATTTAAACGTTAATGGCATAAAATTATCCTTCCAATAAAGCCAAATTGATGGACATTAAAACGATTTTCTTGTATTTTATTTCAATTCGAAGTTCTATACCTCTAAAAAAAACACCCTATATAAGTTTATTTTTGTTTTAGTTTTTTTTTGTTCTTTCATATAAAAGGTGTATTATATTTATACTATTCTTCACCCTATGTGTTTGTTACTCCCATAACTCATTTTGCTTCTTACTTTTCTTTTTCGACAAAACTTTCATTGATGTTTAAATACGTGGCGTTTTTCTTTAGCAAATATCTATTAAACACGTTATATATTGCAAAAAATTTATAAATTCGCAAGTGATTAAAATAATGGAAAAAATCTCCCATAGCTGATTATATAAACCGCGAAGAAAGCAATAGCTCAAGAAAAGCCTTACAGCACATAAATTGCGAAAACTTACAAAAATGCGAATATCTTTAAAAACAAACTCAGGGGATTTTAAGAATATAAAATCTAAAAATAATTTCATGTGCAAAAAATCATTTTTCTCGCTGAACCTTCATAGTGAACACACGTCTTAGCGGAGTTTTTTTTTTCATATACATATTAAACAAACTAAAAATCATACAAAAAATATTCGTAATTCATAATAACAGTAATATATTTTAACTTTGATAAGTAAGCAAAGCAAATATTGCTGATATTTTTTTTACATAGCAAGAAACAAAAAAACAAACAAAAACCGCAAAAAAGTGCCCTTGAGAAATACTCTACATGAGTACCTCAAAATCAAAAAATTGTGAAGTGAGTTCAAATGGCAGAAATGCATATTTTACTGTGAGTTCTGAAGCTCTTAATGTTAACAATAAAAATAAAAAATCTGATGATAGTATTTTTCTAACGGCAAAGCCACTTTTTCTTCAGCGATCAACTTCGCTTTGTCCAATGCCAACTACTGATTTTGATTGTTAACTTTACAGTTGCCTAGTACTTCTTCATATAAGTCAGCGATATCATCCCCTTCGGGCTCGTATACATCACTTAACAAGGTTATCACTACAGATAACAGTAGCACTAAGCCCAAGGTCCAAGTCGCAATGGACAGGTATATAACTGTGGTAAAGCGTGGGCGAAGCCCAAATTCTTCAAAAATTGCATCTGCTCCAAAGATGTCTAGGGATAACAGCGCATCATCTACTAATCGTCAAAATCGGTTTTCATTATTGCAAGACAATAACGTCAAGCCCGCTGCATTATCGCAAAAGTCTTTTAAGCCTCCACCTATCTATCTGAGAGAAAAAAAACTCTAACACGCTTTTAAAAAAACTATTGTCGGCCATTGGTGAAAATACTTTTCACATCATTTCAATTAAACGAGGTAATATTGATGAAACTAAGATCCAAATATATGATGAAAAAGATTTTCGGAAAATTATTAGTGAATTTCAAAAAAAATAAAACAAATTTTTACACCTATCAACTTAAAAGTGCTAAAGGCCTACAAATAGTATTAAAGGGCATAGATTCATATGTTGACCCCGAAGAAGTAAAATTTGCTCTTATCGACAAAGGATTTAAGGTTAAAAATGTTACTAATATAATTAACAGAGAAAAGGTCCCCCAACCCCTATTTCGGGTCGAACTGGAGCCGAATGACACACAATTGAAAAAAATGAAACCCATCCAATTTATAGCGTAAAGTTTCTCTTGCACCGAAAAATCACAGTTGAAGAGCCACGTAAGCGTTCAGGTCCCGTACAGTGCCACAATTGCCAAGAATATGGCCATACTAAAACTTACTGCAAATTACCTACAGTTTGTGTTATCTGCGGTGAATTGCACGGTTCTGCTAGCTGTACGAAGGCAAAAGATCAAGCTGAAAAAAATGTAGTAATTGTGGAGGTAATCACACTGCTAACTACAGAGGATGTCCTGTATATTCTTTCGTTAAAAAGACTATGTGACAAAAACCTAAATTATCTCCAGCTCAATCAGCAAACGCTTTCTTCGCCAATTTTCCTCCAATGAGCCATCCAAGTACTTCACGTGTATCATATGCCGATGCTATTAAGACAAATTCTTTTCCCACGAGAAAGTGTCCCCACCAATTAATTCAACAAATGCTAACACAAGCTTTAATTTCAGTCGCCTTGAAGCCACTATAGATAATCTGGTGCAAGAAATGCTAAGAATGCAGAATACTCTGCTTCAAGCATTAGTTAATAAGCGATGAATACGTTTAAAATACCTTTTGGAACGCAAACGGCATTCGTCAACATAAAAATTAACTTGAGCCCTTCCTCATGGAAAAATATATTGATATAATGTTGGTTTCTGAGACTCATTTGACTTCGAGAAGCCTTTTCAAAATGAATGGCTACACCTTATGTGATACTAAGGACCCGAGAGGAAGAGCATGCTGTGGACAAGCAATTTTAATAAAGTCAAGACTCAAGCACTATATTCTTGATAACATCTGTGCAGATCATTTACAAGCAACTAATATTTGTTTTGAATTTTTTTTTACAAATTTCGTTATATCATCAATTTACTCCCCTCCAAGATTCTCAATCACTGAGGATGAATATGAGGATTTCTACAAATCTCTTGGGTCTTGTTTCGTAGCAGCTTGAGACTACAAAGCAAAACATACTTTCTGGGGTTCACGCCTTATTACACCTAGAGGAAGAGCGTTGTTCAACACAATTTCAAAAATGGGCTTGGACGTCATTTCGAGTGGAGAGCCCACTTACTGGCCTACAGACATACAAAAAATTCCGGATGTTATAGATTTTGGAGTCATGAAAAATATTTCTAGAGGTTTAGTTCATGTCGAAGCTTCCTTAGATCTCTCCTCCGATCACTCTCCCACTATCGTTACAATCTGTAACCCACTAAGAAGTGATTTACTTCACCCATATGTGAAGATGATCAGTCGTGTTAATTGGCTGAGATTCAAAAAATATCTTAGTAGTCATTGCACGGAAAACATAATGCTAAGAACATCCGATGATATTGAATCTAACATTGCGAATCTTAACGAAAATATAAAGCAGGCTGCTGAACATGCTTCTACCTCCCACCCGCAGACTGGGTTCAATAGAATTTATTCTATAGATATTGAACGTCTCGTATGTGAAAAAAGAAGAGCTAGACGTGAATGGCAACAGCACAGATCGCCCCAGCATAAAATCAGATTTAAAGAGTGCACTAAACGACTCCAAGAGTTGCTTGCATATGAAAAAACTGCATCTCTTAAAAATTATCTGGAAAATCTCGATGTCACACCAGCATCTAATTACTCTTTGTGGCGCGATGCGAAAAATCTTAAAACACCCGTTGAGTTTAAACCACCTCTGCGCACTTCTCCCGGAGGTTGGGCAAGAAGTGATACTGAAAAAGGTAACTTGTTTGCAAAGCATTTAAAATCCGTATTTACCCCAAACCGATGTACTGCTGCTGTTGATTTACCGAGTGTAGTTGCTCTACCCCTTCGCCCTTAAAGTTTAAGATGCGTGACGTACAGAAACTAATTACTGAACTCAACCCGAAGAAAGCTTCAGGTATTGATGGAATTAGAAACAAGATGCTGATGAATTTGCCACGTATTGCAGTTAGAATCCTTCTATTTATTTTTAATGCCATATGAAGACTAGAGTATTATCCACACCTCTGGAAGCTTGCCAAGGTCAAAATGATTCCAAAGCCGTGCAAAGACCTTACCAAGGCTGAATCGTACAGGCCAATAAGTCTACTATCAACAATGTCTAAACTTTTCGAAAAACTGCTTATGATAAAATTGTCCCCAATTCTAATTGGTAGTGGGTGGATACCAGACTATCAGTTTGGTTTTAGGAGTCAAAATATCACCATTGAACAAACGCATAGATTGGTTCAATTTATACGAAGAACATTTGAAGAAAAGAAATATTGTTCTGCTCTCTTCATTGATGTTTCTCAGGCATTTGACAAAGTATGGCATGAAGGCCTTATTTTAAAATTGAAATCATTTCTACCAATAAATTTTCTGAAGCTATTGGAAAGTTACATTACTAGCCGGAAGTTCAAGGCTGTTGAAGGAGACTTCATGAGTGTGCCCGAATCTATATCATCCGGTGTACCACAGGGGAGCATATTGGGGCCAGTGTTGTATTTGATTTATACTTGTGATATGCCTTTGAGCAGCAATATCCATACATCTACATTTGCCGATTATACAGCCTGCCTTAGTATGCACGAAAACCCTCACGAGGCTTCTCGATATCTACAAGAACATATTACACAGCTGGAACTATGGTTAAACTTATGGAGAATTAAAGTTAACGAACAAAAGTGTGTTCAGCTAACATTTACCCTACGAAGAGATACCTGTTCCCCAATTCGAATCAACAATCAAATTGTTCCTCAACATTCACATGTAAAATACCTTGGTATACACCTTGATCGACGGCTTACATGGAAACACCATATTGACTCAAAGCTAACACAAATGAAACTTAAATTAACTCAGATACATTGGGTGATTGGTAGAAATTCAACTCTCAGTCTAGATTGTAAGCTTTAAATATACAAGTCGCTTTGAAACCAGGATTTTGCTACGGAATACAGCTATGGGGCACTGCTTCAGCTTCCAATATAGAGAGAATCCAACGAAGGCAAAACATGATTTTAAGACTAATAACATCGGCTCCATAGTACATCAAAAATTAAAATTTACATCGTGATTTAAATATGCAACTAGTGACTGAAGAAATTAAAAAATACTCAGGCAACTACTTAACAAAACTCGAGTCTCATCCTAATCCACTTGCTCGTAACATCTTGAATTTTACTGGACACATCCTCTTAAAAAAGAGGGACACTATGGCTCTAATACTCAACACTCCAGATGAAACAGCTTGAAAATATTTTTGTGCTTAATACGATATTTATGTATTATTGATTACTATCACTAAGTTTATGCCTGACACTGGTTGGGCCTAATTATTATATCTAGATTTAAGATTTGAAAACTTATTGTTAGTTAATTTTTTGAAGATACAATAAATAAATATACGCATGAAAAAAAAATTTGCAAAAAATTGCGAACAATTTTTTTAATTGAAATGAAACCTTAAAATTCGCAAAACTTACTAAAATTCGTAAAAACTTGGTAACATCAAAAAGATATCAAACTCTGATACTTATTAAAAAAAACAATCACTTTTATTGCAAAAATTCGCGATTAATTGCAAAATTGCAAACGAGCCTTAAATTACTTACAAATACCTAAAGACATAAGAAATTCCAAAAAATCGGAGAAAATTGGCAAAATTATCAAAATTCTCACAAATTTGCTAACATCAAATAGATAGATGAATTAAAACTCGGTAAAATGGCAAGATTTGGTTAAAAATCATTTTTATCGCAAAAATTGACGACAAATTGCAAAATTACAGACAAGCCCTAAAATTTTTTTAAAATATGTGCAATTACAAGTAATGCAAAAGAAATGGAAAAATTCGCAAAACTTACGAAAATTTGCAAAAACTTGCCAATATCAAAAAGATAGCAAAGTGTGATATTAGTTAAAAGTCGACAGAACTGTAAAACTGCAAACAAAAAGAATTCTATCAGACAATAAAATGGCTTGAATCACCCATAATTTGTTAAAATACCCACAATAAGCAATAAGTTTTATCAAAAATGAACTGTATCGCAAAACTTACTAAAATTTGCAAATAAATTCCAAAGCCTTAAAGTTTTAAAAGGATAAGTGCTCGAAAAAATGTTTTTTAACATATTGAAAAAATTAAATAAATAATTTTCGGATACAGATAGAAGCCATTCTCATAATTTTGCATTTTCGTACCAAATATTATTTTATTTTTTTTAATTTTGTTTATTTGTTTTGTATCATCTTGGTTATGTTTCAACTTACACACTAAAATATGAGGGGTTGCTCATAGCAGTCATATTTTAAAAGTTTAGGACATTATGACTTTAAAACTACCGTTTGAATACCCCAAATGTAAATTAGACAAATGTGTATGTAATATTCAAAACTAGCATTTATTTGTAGAAAGAAGTTATGTATTTAAGACTCTGTGGTCAGCATCCCTATGGTATTCCTTCAAGCGCATGCGTTAAGTTTTTGCAGCATCTGTCAAAAAAATCAAAATTAAAGCATACAAATTTTCATTAAGCAAAGTTAAATGAATTTATAAAAGCCTTAAATTAATTTTATCAAACCAAAAATTTTCAAGTATTTCGGTGAAAAAAGTAAAATTTACATGTGCATATACGTACATACATATGTATATATCTATACATAAGTACGTATAATTTGCCAAAAATGCGTTTGTATTTAAAACGTAAAAGTGAAAAGAGTGAACTTAATCGGAGTTATGAGTATGTTTAATTGTATTTCTTTCACTAAATCATATTTACATCTGTACCTAATCGAGTTATACCTAAGTACTTACATACATACATATGGGCGATTCCCAGGTGACTGACGCGACACTCGTACAAAAAATAAGAAAGTAATGGAAAGATCCTAAATACTACATATATGTATATATATATACAATAGCGTGGCCGTTAGTTGCATGGATAATTTTTTTTTATTTCTTATATTCCCTCCCCTCCCAAATCGGTTCAGTTTTATGTAAAATAATTTAAAAAAAAAATTCATAGCGATAAATTGTGTTTTAGGGGGTGCGTACGCCCCTCAAAGTTGGCCCTCAAGCCATTTATTCAATGTAATTTTTTTTAATTTTCTTTTGACTATATGTATGAAATAATTTCATAGATATAAGCTCTTGTAAAATACATGCTTAATATAAATAATTTCCATATACATAAATATAATTTTGTTATATAAAACTTTTGGAATTTTGTTGGTTATTTTTTTCATTATTTTCTAAAACATTAGTTTTAGCAAAAAACTTTCTTCGAGACTAATGTTGTTGACTAAAAGAGTTAAAATATTGCCATATATCATATTCTTGTAAAATGTTGTTTTAAAAAGATAGTTAGTCATATGCAGCGTTACCGTTGGAAAATTTCAAAAAGTGGCACAAAAAGGGGATTTTTTCAAAAAAAAGTGCCACCAAAAAGGGGATTTTAAGAAAAAAAGTGGCAGCCCTATAAACAAGAAAAATTAAAACAAATCTGCTCATTTTTAAAAACATCAAGAATAAAAATTAGCTTTTGCATGTTTAAAGACTAAAATATACTATTTTTGTGATACAATAAAACCACAAAATGTAAAAATAATTCATATAATAAAAAATTACTTACTCTGCCAGTATGGGTCAGATTATGACCCGCCAACAGATGGAATTATCGATAATAATACAAGAAATGTTTTAACAAACTTAATTAATAAAAAGAAAAATAAATAAATAAAACAGGACTATAATGCCATATAAAAATTTTTATATGCTTAGAGAAAACCAGGGAAAAAAACTAAAAAACTAAATGATCTGTATTATAGATTACTTTCAATTTCCTCAACATCTACGATTAGTTAAAGGATTTTTACAAGTCAAGTTTTATCAAAACTAATTCACTTAAATCCTAAGCTCTTAAACCAAATTATTTTTCCGAAAGATTGTGTTAGAAGATCTCTTTAAACTATTGAAGTACTAATATATTTATGATTTTTTTGGTTGATTTAGTTTAAGAATTCTTAGGTGTGTTTTTTGTTTGTTTTACTAATAAACTCAAATTAATAAATAATTTATGCACTTTTATTTGTTCAAATTACTTGATTTATGAAAAAACTTTTTTAATCGGTTAACCGAAATTAACCGATTAAGATAGAACCTTGATTAATTCATCGTGCGATTAGTTTGTGTCCTCAATTGATTTAAAAAATACCGGATCTAAATAAATACTTTAATACAATCAGTCTTTTATCGCTTCTATTAATTCCTGACTAAACTAATTTTCTGTATATAAAAATTTTAATAGGAAATTTTTTTAATATATGTATGTACATTGCATATACATACATAAATATGTGTGTACATATTTATATTTACATATCCCTACATACAGAGGTGGGCGTATTAATTATTCGAAAGATATGTATAAGCTGACCAAACATGACAAAAAATAAAGATTTCGTATAAGCTTGCTTACATATTGATATATTAAAACAGCACAACTTTTATATTACTAAAATCGAAAGTACAAAAAAGTATATCTTCATTCAGTAAAAACTATCAAAAAGTGGCAAAAATTAGAAAAAGTGTCAAATTTGGGTGCATTTTGTAAAGGTAGCACAATAGTATCCAAGCAGTCGAAAAAGTGGCAAATTGCTACTTTAGTAGCACCAACGGTAACGCTGGTCATAAGCAATCAAATTACATTGAAAATGTGCTTGAAGGCCAACTTTGAAAGGCGGACGCACCCCCTAAAACACAACTTATTACTATTAAATTTTGTTGTATTTTTTTTTTGAATCGATTTGAGGGGACAGAATATAAGAAATAAAAAAAAATATTAACGGCCACGCTAATATACATACATATGTATTCATGTCTTAACAGCCGCATTCATAAAAATTTTAAACAGCATTTCAAATGTTGTTTAATCCTAGAACGTCATCCTTATTTTTAGTACATTAACGTCATCCTTCTTCACTTTGACTACGACATACTTTATGCGACTATAACACACGTCGCACAGTGGCGCCATTTGCCTTTTTTCGTTGCAAAAATCATATCTTTTGAACCGAACAAGATAATCGAATAATTTAAATTGCATGTCATAGATAATTGTTCAACCTATAAAATGAGCGGTTGGAGTGGACGCTACACCTTATAGGTGCTTACTTATGGGTTTTCAAAGTTAAAATTTGTGAAAAAATCCAAGTTTTGGTAACAAAAAAATTTTTTTTAAGAATTTTATATTTTTTTGTAGTTCTTTTGTAAGCTTTTCATGTTTTAAGATATTACCTAAAAAATTACAACAAAAGAGTTTTTTTTTAAATGATTTTTTCAATTTTCTGTAAAATATTCATTTTCTTGGTAAGACAAAGTATGTCTAAAATACAAATCATTTCTAAACTCTAATTTTTTTCTAACTCATCTATTTTATGGTAACAAAATCAAATTATTTTTACCAATCTTATATTTCTTAGTTCTTTTGAAAGCTTTTTCTGTTTTAAAGTTATTAGCCAACAAATTAAACAAATTTTTTTTCAATTAATTTTTTGAATTTTCTGTAAAATATTCATCACAATTCGTAACAGAAGGTATATTTAAAAGACTAATCATTTCTAAAGTATAATTCCATTGTAGTTCTTTTCGTGACTTCACATGCCGCAGGGAAGAAATAAGTGGATCGGAAGATGCTGCTAACATGTTGAAGAGGTCCTCATTTTGCCTCACCCTTGATGCTTTGAACGTGTTCTGCAATCTATATTTTTTGTAAAATTTGTTAAGAGACTCCTGCGCTTCTTCAGAAAGCTCTCCAATTGGCAAAGACTGGTACTCAATTATATCTTTGCCATGCGCCAATATTTTATGGACGGTCGGGGTCAACTTCTTCTGTGGATAAATTTTTGCTAAAAGAGATGCAGTTTCCGATGCATATTCTCCAAATTTTGTAGAATTAACACTTTCTTGGCAGTTTAAAACATTCAAGATCGTTCCCAATCTTTTGACGATTTCATTGTCAATTCCAGTGATTCTAGTTACTGCCTCATCATTTGCAAAAAATCTCCTTGAAGTGTTTCCATCGTTTGAGTTACCGTATCCACACTTGGGGCAGTCTACTTTTAGTCCAAGTTGTTTCCAAAAAGCATTCTGTATTTGCTTCTTTCTGATCTTTTCCTTATCCTTAATTGATGTATTTTCATCGATGTTTTCATCTTGTTGTGGTAGGGTATACGCCAGTTTTAGCAAGAACTCCATACACCTTATCCTTGCGTGCAATGGTGACATTCCATATTCGTAATTCTCCTCGTTTGTAGAATCGTTTAAATTACCGAAGTTCTTCTGACTCTTTTTGCAAATCGGGCATGTCAATGTTGAGGTTGTTCCTGTCAGTTCGTTTACGACTTTTCCGTCAACCATGGTCAGGTGGAACTCGTAACTACATTCAATATATTTTCCTTCTCCAATTTGCAATTTTGTATGCTTAATCTTGCTTATTTGTTCTTCAATGTCCTTCACCGTGGTCCTTATGAGTTCTGCCGATGACGGTCTGCTGATGACGGTCGATGATTTTTCCAGTGTAGGGAAACATCAGATTTTAGCCGCAATGGAACAACAGATGCCATAAACATATTTCCGTCAGATATTGTAGTGTCATCGGAAGATATCCTTTGCTTATAAACGCTTTGTCCGGATGATCCATCGCAGCCCCATTTGCTGATCAATGTTAGTTTCTGAGGAAGAATTTCCACCTCATTTTCAGGAAGACTTTCCAACAACCGTTTTGCTGTATGGTCCATAAGATCCTGCAGATTGGCTTTCGCAGAGACTTCCGTAAACTCCGTACGCAATGGTCGTGAATTTATTTTGGCTTGCGTAATATGCTTGTATCCGGGGAAAAGGTCAGCCCCGTGTCGCATTAAAGATGCCCGTAGTATCTCATATTTCTCTTTGGAAAGTTCTAAGTCCAAAAACAGAGCCAAGGCTTCTTCGGAACTATACTTTTTAATATGTGCGTTTGTGGGAGTGGGAATGCTTTCCTTAATCCTTTTTAGTCGCAGTGGGCTTGCATCAGCAACAGATTTTGTAATCTGCGACCTAACTCGTTCACTATCCTTTATGTATTTAATAGACAGCGCATCCGATAAATCCTTCGTGGTCAAGTCATTGGTGGCATCGGCAAGTTTCCTCTTTCTTGTGAAAATTGAACACTCCTCCATACTTTTTTTTGGCCTTCCTTTTTCTCCTCTGGTTGATGTGGAGGGTTTATCTACTGCCAATATATCCAGGATGGTGTCTTCATTAAGCCAGTCCTCGTATTTGGAGTTGAAGATGTTAATGGTTCGATTGCATTTCACCCATTTTGTCTTAATTTTGGCATGTATCATACAAAGATTATTTTTTATACTTTTGCTTCTCTCAATATTTCCGTATAAGCTATCGAGTTCTTCTAAAGCAGCTTCCGCGAAACACGTTGGTGTAATTGACTTTCTAAACAGTTCAAATAGTTTTAAATTGTTCAACGCCATGTTTTCAATACTTGTTTCGCCAACTTTCAGTCGTAGACTAATGCAGGCATTAAGCTTGTTTGGCAATATATAGGCCTATGCTACCATGTCTACAAATGTACCTGTTACATGCATACATATGCATTTGGGCTGAATTATACAGTTTTGATATTATGCACGTAGCCAAATGAGATTTGTGCCTACCTGTACCATAAGTCAGTATTGTTCTTCACCATATGTACGCCAAAAATAATTTTTAAGTGAGGTGCGTACCTGCTTATTTCAATGAGTAGTTTTTTGTGCATCTTGTGTCTGTAACGGAATATTAGGACCAAATTTTTCGCCAGAGGCTCTCAGGTAGACAACTGACTCAAAATGCAATTTTCAAACTATTACATCAAAGTAACTGTCAGTCAAGGCATGTAAGGGATGCCCGCCATACAATTTCTGCAACCATGTCTTTTTAACGTTTTTTACCTGTAGAAGCCAAATAGGCACGTAAAGGCAGATAAAACCTTTTGAGTTATGTAAAAGACTAGTTAAAGAACATATTTTGAAAATATGGCGGAGGTAAAAAAAGGTAAATTTTTTTTATTTTCCGTCAAAGTTGAAGAATAGTGAAAAAATGGATAGTTTTTAAATACTGATTTACCTAGAGAAACACAAAGCAAACAGCACAATTTTTTTTATTGTTATACATTTAATAAGCACATCAATCACTAAAAACAAAAAAAAATACTATTCGTTGCCTAGTTTTCGTGATATTACACCTGAAATCGGATCAAACTACCTAAAAATTGTGTGTTTTTTTAAATCCGAAAATTGGTTAACTTTGAACAGTTATGTCTTCTAAACTAAAAATCTGATATTGTTAAGAGTAGCATATTTGAGATCGTTGAAAAGTTTACTATAAGATGGATTCATTTAAAATTTCGCAGGCGCACATGAAAATTTTGATTTTTGCAACCTCGTTTGCTCTACGGGCGCCACTGTGCGTCGTAAGAAAAAATACGTACCAAAATAAGTTTTTTATTTAAATTTATTTATCTTTTAATTAATATTTAAAGAAATTAATTTATTTATTTTTCAATCTTTAACTGAAAATTAACATTTCATTTCAATTGGCATGGTGTTAATAATAAAAAATTAAAAAGTATAACATATTGCAATTTTTTTCAATTCAGTCTTTCAGTTTATTTTAATATAAATATTAAACTAAAAAAGGAACATTATTTTCGAAATAAATGATTTTATATAAAGCACGAGGCACCAACTTCAATTTTGTGCTCTCCACACAACCTTTTTTGGCATTTTACACAGACAACATTTGTCATTCTTCGCTTCGAAGAGGGACAAACTCCACATATCTTCAAATAACTCCTCCACGGATAAATGCTGATATTTTTTGACAGCAGTTAACACTAATATACCCATAAGTGCATATATTTCATTTGTATTACTGTTTCGTCATTGTGCCTGATCCGTGTTTACAAGTAAGGCGTTGAGTTATCTCGACATTTGTCCACTTTACAATTTCAGCAACGATATCTCCTGTTATAAACTGTTTAAAACAATCAGGATGATCAATTATATTTTTGCATTGTCCTGTTGGTCCTCGTCTTTTATGGGCAATGTTAAGTCCATGATTGTATTCATAATATAATTTTAGCTTAGAAACGGTTTTTAAACCGTGTGTAAGTCAGCCAATTTTAATATTGACTGCACCCATGTTAAAAATGAGTGGTGTTAAAAAGTTGTGTTTTGACTATATATTTACAACTGAGGGCAAATTACGGCCTTAGATACGATTCGAAATTTGCCCCTGGTAATTATATTGGTTTGCTTGATAAATTCCCAAATTTCAAATTCAAATTAAAATTCGATATGTTTCGACGTTTCATGTTGAAATCGCAGCATTACATTTCATGATTATTATTTCTATCTATTTTTTTTCTTTAATGTTAGGAATATATCGAAAGGCCCTATTTCATTATGTTTTTTAAATCAATTTTTTTTATATATCGATAGAAGAACATCTAATGTATCGAGAAATGCAAAAATCTCAGTTTTAAAAATATAATGGGCCTTTCTATATTAAGGTAACAATATATGTAATATACATACATAAATACATATATTATACTATAAAATCTGCAAAAAAAAAAAAAAAAAGTGGGAGCTAGCTAGTAACTGTTCTGAAAAAGATAAAAAAAAACTGGGAAATGGCCAAAAACATATCACTTGGCAGAGGAAAACTGGAAATGAAAGAGGCTTTCATAGCAAGGCACAGTGGCGTGAAATAAAAAAAGTGATAAAAAATCCGCAACTTTGGAACTAGTGAACCGATTTCGATGAACTGTTTTGGAAAAAAGAAGTGTTGAATTTCTGAGAAAGTATATTTTGAAGCACCCTGTTATAAGAGAGGGCGTCAAAATGGGAAACTGCGGGTGTCGAAACTCTTTCGGAGCTCGTAACTTTTGTAAATATCGACCGATATTAATAATTTTTTCCAAGGTACAATCAACGTTAAGAAACTAAAATAAAACATGTGAAAAGCATTATCTTATCTCTTAAACTTTTCAAGTGAGTTGACTTGAAATTTCTTTTTTAAATTTTTGGCTATGACTTTTTTTAGTCGTTAGTTTTTAACTTCTTTATTACTTGATAAAAACCATTTGGTTTGTTGTTTTGATATCTCAAAAATTGTAGCAAGGAATAATTTTGCAATTTGGATTTTTGAAAATTATAAGAAAATTTTGTATATTTTGTGAAAAAAGTATTCCTAATTTTTTGTAATATTTAAAAAAATTATTAAGTATTTGATAAAAAATTTGATTCTTTCTAAGAAAAGAAGTATTAAGAAAGACTGTGAAATAAATTTTAGAGATTTTAGATGGTGCACCCTATATCCAGCATTAGTCAAATATTAACATTTATTTTGCAAAAAATTAATTTTTGAATGTGGCAAAAATTGCACGCTCTTTTTTGTAAATTTTTTGGTCTTTTATTATAAACCAATGATGTCCAAATATGTTTTGAAGCTGTATTGGTGAGAGAATTTGAAGTACAGTGTGCTTACGATAAGTAAGCACTAAGATTATATTTGAAATTTAATTACAACAAATTGTTTTGCTTATCAAAAAGAAAATAGAGTGCAGTTCTCAGATGGATGAGGTAAAATGATAAAGTTTCAATACATTTTGTGTTTAAAAATTTAAGTTTTTTTTGAACCAAATCAATTGAAAATTTTCCGACTTTATCAAGTAAATAAATAGTAAATTTCTTAATAAACACCCATCGGTAAGCCGTCTACCTTATGTATGACTCAGCCTAGGTAAGATCTTTGCCCGACTTTGGAATCATTTTGACCTTGGCAAGCTTCCAGTGGTGTGGATAATACTCTAGTCCTAATATGGCATTTAAAAGAAATAGCAGTGTTCTAATTGCAATACGAGGCAAATTCATAAGCATCTTGTTACTAACTCCATCAATACCTGGTGCTTTCTTCGAATTGAGTTCAGTAATTAGTTTTTGAACGTCACGCATCTTTAATTGAAAGGGTCGAGCGGGTAGAGCAACTACACTCGGCAAATCAAAAACGCCCATACATGTGTTTGGGGTAAATACAGATTTTAAATGCTCAGCAAATATGTTACCTTTTTAAGTATCGCTTCTTGCCCAACCTCCGATAGAAGTTCGCCGAGGTGGTTTAAACTCAACGGGTGTTTTAAGCTTTCTCCCAGCGCCCCACAAAGAGTAATTAGATCAATGATGTCCACAAATGTTTTGCAGCTGTATTGGTGAGAGAATTTTAAGTACAGTGTGCTTACGATAAGTAAGCACAAATATTTTATTTAAAATTTAATTAAAACTAATTCTTTTGTTTATCAAAAAGAAAATAGAGTGCAGTTCGCACTGAGATGGCTATTTGTTTACTAGGTAAAATGATAAAGTTTTCAATACATTTTGCTGTTTTAAAATTTAACTTTTAAAAACAAAATATACTGAAAATTTTCCGACTTTATCAAATAAAGAAATAGTTGATTCCTTAATAAAAACCCCATCGGTAAGCGGTCTACTTTACGTATCAATATACATATAAGGGCACTACGCTTACAATTTCATTTTTTTGAACTAAAATCCAATTTTCATTATTTTTTTCCCACTAACCCTCGCTTTAATTTTTCATCATCATTATACCTAATCATATTGATATTAAAAGAATAATAATGCTTCTAAATAACATTTTATAATGCCTCTTATATGTTTAATAACATAAAAACATTGTGCATTATCAAAAACATTATATATCGAAAAGTATTTTCTTAGGTCCATCATATACTTTACGCACTGTATTTAAAAAATCTCAATACAGCCGCTACGCATGTTCACTCGTTGCTGTCTCATAAACGATGAAATTAAAGAGCATAAAATAAAATGATGTGTGGCTTCTAAACAATTGTTTGGTGAAATGGACAGCCATGAATTAGATGCTGGTGTGACATCAAGGTTTAACAGATAAATTTTAAGAGATGCAGTTTTTTCAGATGCAAGAAACTCTTGGAGTCATCTTTTTTCACATAAGAGACATTCAATATCCGTAGAATAAATTCTATTAAACCCAGTCTGCGGATACGAAGTATTTTTATTAAGACTGACAATGTTAGATTCAATATCATCGGATGTAATATTCTCTGTGAAATGACTACTAAAATATTTTTTGAATCTCAGCCAATTCACACGATTGATCATCTTCACATATAGGTGAGGTGAAACACTTCTTAGTGGGTTACAGATTGCAACGATAGTGGAAGAGTGATCGCAGGAGAGATCTAGGGAAGCTTCAACATAAACTAAATTCCTAAAAATAATTTTCATGACTCCAAAATCAATAACATTTGAAATTTTTTGTATGTCAATAGGCAAGTAAGTAAGGTCCCTACTCAAAATGACGTCCAAGCCCATTTTTGAAATTGTGTTTAACAACGCTCTTCCTCTAGGTGTAATAAGGCGCGAACCCCAGAACGTATGTTTTGCATTGTAGCCTCTAGCTGCTACGAAACAAGGTTCAAGCGATTTGTAGAAATCTTCGTATTGATCGTCAGTGATTGAGAATATTGGACGGGAGTAAATTGATGATATAACGAAATTTATACAAAAATTTTCAACACAAATAGTTGCTTGTAGATGTGCTCAAATGTTATCAAGAATATAGTGCTTCAGACTTAAATTTATTAGAATTGCTGATCCACCGCATGCTCTTCTTTTCGAATTCTTTGTATCATATAAGGTATAGCCATTCATTATGAAGAGGCTTCTCGAAGTCAAATGAGTCTCAGAAACCAACAATATATCAATATTTTTTTCCGTAAGGAAGTGTTCGTGTTCATTTTTGTGTTTGCGAGTTTACTAATGTTTGAAGCAGACAATTCTGCAGACGCAGCATTTCTTGCATCATGTTAGTCATATT
The DNA here is from genome assembly GCA_936439885.1 of Nowickia ferox. Classification (NCBI taxonomy): domain Eukaryota; kingdom Metazoa; phylum Arthropoda; class Insecta; order Diptera; family Tachinidae; genus Nowickia; species Nowickia ferox. The sequence goes on from OW387026.1 coordinate 45,725,560, forward strand.
TGTAGTAAAGTTATTTATAGTTTGCAGCAGATAATCAATAGCGGCTTCAAGGCAACTGAAATTAAAGCTTGTGTTAGCATTAGTTGAATTACTTGGTGGGGACTTTCTTTGTCTTAACAGCATCGGCATATGATACACGTGAACTACTTGGTTGGCTCATTGGAGGAAAAAAGACGGAGTAAGCGTTGTCTGATTGAGCTGGACCTAATTTAGGTTTTTGTCCCATAGTCTGTTTAATAAAATAATATACAGGACATCCTCTGTAGTTAGCAGTGTGATTACCTCCACAATAACCACATATTTTTCAGTTTGTTCTTTTGGCTTCGTACAGCTAGCAGAACCGTGCAATTCACTGCAAACAGTAGGTTATTTGCAGTAAGTTTTTGTGTGGCCATATTCTCAGCAATTACGGCACTGTACGGGACCTGAACGTTTATGTGGCTCCTCAACTGTAATATTTCGGTGTAAGAGAAACCTTATGCTATAAATTAGATGGGTTTAATTTTTTTTTTCAACTGTATGTCATTCGGCTCCAGTTCGACCCGAAATAGGGGTTGGGGGACCTTTTCTCTGTTAGTTATATTAGTAACATTTTTAACCTTAAATCCTTTGTCGATAAGAGCACATTTTACTTCTTCGGGGTCAACATATGAATCTATGCCCTTTAATACTATTTGTAGACCTTTAGCACTTTTAACTTGGTAAGTGTAAAAATGTGTTTTGTTTTTTTCAAAGTCACTAATAATTTTTCGGAAATCTTTTTCGTCATATAATTGGATCTTAGTTTCATCAATATTACCTCGTTTAATGGGAATGATGTGAAAAGTATTTTCACATATGGCCGACAGCAGTTTTTTTAGAAGCGCGTTAGAATTTTTTCTCTCAGATAGATAGGTGGTGGCTTAAAAGACTTTTGCGATAATGCAGCAGGCTTGACGTTATTGTCTTGCAATAATGAAAACCGATTTTGACGATTAGTAGATGGTGCGCGGTTATCCCTAGACATCTTTGGAGCAGATGAAACTTTAGAAGAATTTGGGCGTCGCCCACGCTTTACCACGGTTATATATCTATCCATTCCGACTTGGACCTTGGGTTTTGTGCTACTGTTATCTGTAGTGATAACTTTGTTAAGTGATGTACACGAGCCCGAAGGGGATAATGTCGCTGACTTATATAAAAAAGTACTAGGCAACTGTAAAGTTAACAATCAAAATCACTAGTTGGCATTGGACAAAGCGAACTTTATCGCTGACGAAAAAAAGGCTTTGCCGTTAGAAAAAGACTATCATCAGATTTCTTATTTTTATTGTTAACATTAAGAGCTTCAGAACTCACAGTAAAATAGGCATTTCTTCAAATAGAACTCTCTTCACAATTTTTTGTTTTTGAGGTACTCAAGTAGAGTATTCCTCAATGGCACTTTGCGGTTTTTTTTGTTTTTGTTTATTTGTTTCTTGCTATGTAAAAAAAATATTTGTAAAGCAAATAAGCTTATTTATCGAAGTCAATATGTATTACGAATGTTTTTTTGTATTTATAAGTTTTGTTTTTATTGTTGTTGTGTTTTGTTTCATATGTATATAAGACAAACTCCTCTATTACGTCTGTTCACTATGAAGGTTAAACAAGAAATTAGGTTCACAAAAAATAAGTTTTATAATTATTTCGTATTACATAGTCAAAAACTATTTGAAAATTCACAAATAATATTTTTGAAAATTACAAAAGAAACATAAGCGTAGAAGGCTTAGAAACTTTGACAAAACCCAGATTCATATCGAATATAAATTATTTGCTGGGATTTGTTAAAGTTTCTAAGCTTACTACGCTTATTTTTCTTTTGTGATTTTCAAAAATATTATTTTGTGAATTCTCAAATATTTTTTGAAAGTCTGTGCATAAGATAAGAAGCTTGTAAATGTTCAAAATATGTGGTTGAAGTCTGCTAATGATTTGGCAAAGCATCAATGAAATACATATGTATGTAGACAACGCTTAACCACCAGCAAATAAATTTCAATTATAAAAAATCAATATTGTGTTGCCGCGGTTACTACGATACGAGTATATACTATGGGGACTCTGCACCATCGATTTCAATGGTAAAAAAGTGATTTACTGACTTTCGTTGTGGTCGCACAAGTACAAATGACGCTGAACGTTCTGGACGGCCAACTGAGGTCAGTACACCCGAAAATGTCGAAAAAATCCACGATATGGTATTGACCGGTCGAAGAGTAAAAGTGCGTGAGATTGTTGATTCCATAGGCATTTCATATGGCAGAGTGGTTTCGATTTTAAGTGATCAGCTGGGTTTAAGGAAGTTGTCTACAAGATGGGTGCCGTGTTTGCTCTCAATTGACCATAAACGTAAATGTGTGACAACTTCAACAAAGAAATAAATTTTAATAAATCCCGGATTAAAAAATTTAATTCAGGGAATCCCGGGATTTTCGGGATTGGCATCCCTACATGATACACATGCGTAATACAGAGCTATTTAATTTACACAGCCACATAAAGCATGTTTTCAAAGAGCCACACATTTTCCATTCCATTTTATATACACAAATAATTGTATGCAATGGCGAATGATGAACAAATATTCCGAGTCTGGCTGTATTTTTTACCGATTAAATCACGGAAGCCCAAAAATGTTTTGCAGCTGTATTGGTGAAAGAATTTTAAGTACAGTGACACGAAAAAAAAAATTAATCACATTCAATTGTTTTGAATATAAAAAAGGTAATAGAGTGCAGTTTTCACTGAATTGGACTGAAACGACCGCACTTGTCTTATCACAATTGGTTATGAAAATCAACAAAAAAATAAATAAATAATTGGTTCCCAGAAGTTTTATATATGTATATGGTTTTATCATACATTTTTAAAATTGCATGAAAAAACTACTTTACTTAAACATTTTCTTTAATAAGCATTGTTTTGTATTAAACCCCTTTTTGTCACTAATACATAGATATTGACTTATGGTATTTTTGCATGGAACATGCTTTTTCGTACGCATGCATATGAATGGATGCGTATAACAATCAGTAGCATCATGCAAAAAACTATATGTAGATATGTATGCATAAATATACGCCACCATGACGACCATTCTTCTCGTACATAAATACATACATATGTACATATATGCATAAGAGTGTTCATATGAACAACTACAACAACAACAATATGCTACAAATAGTATTCAAAGAAGAATATCCAATTGTTTGTACGTATGTAAATTAAGTATTTATAAATTTTATTTCATAAAAAAAATATAATTTTATTTAGTCACTTTTTAAATTACAACTTTATTAATTCAATTTCAAATACAACTTTATTAATTCATCTTCAAAAAACTACTGAACTTATAAAATTAATTTTAGTCATACAATAGCTTAAACTAAATATTAATTTGCATGGTAATCGAAATGACACGCGCTGTAGTTATTTTGCAATACTGGTTCTTTAGAATTTCATTTACCTGTCTGCAATTTGTGTCAGCAATTTAATTATTGTGAAATATTTTGTAATAAGGGCATTCAACGTTTTCTGCGTTAACACCTCCCCTTTTAATTTCGAGCGTCCCGTTCGATTAAAAATATGGAATATTAGAGATTCTTGTTATGCTGGGTTTTTCAGGTTTGCTGATGTCCGATAGTTCTGGCATGGATGTATGCACCGATGGGATTGCTTCTAGCGTCGTTGGAATAATGATTGTTTTACCGCTTCTTTTTAGTATCTTTGTTTTAATCATCAGAATAACCATGAATACTATCGTCATTAGAGAGAGACTGAGATTAGCTGCAAATCCTTTTTTGTTTTTATCTTCAAGCAGATCAATTGCTTCGGTGTTATTTGCTCGTAATTCTTTCACCATTTCCAATGATAAAGTTTCTTCTATATTTTGGTGGAAATACTTAGTTTGTAAGATAGCTGGTAAAGGTTGTAGTCGTACTGTTTCAAAAAAATCATAAGTTCTATTGGCTATAGTCACAGATGTATTGCAGAACTGTACCACATAGGTTCCCGTAAGATTCTGTGGTTCATTATCGATAAGAATTGTTCCATTGAATTGGTTCAGAAGAATTGTTCCTGGTGCAATTTCTTCAAGAGTGGGGATGCTTCGATTGTCTATTAAGCTGCAATTTGCTACTTTACTTCTAATTAAGTTCGCTAGACACATATCGCTTTCAATATAATCCAAATTATTTCTATTGCATATTGTAATATTATTATAACCTTTGCATTCATTTTTCATACCATACATTACATTATCGCAAATGAGAATATTTCGATATTTTATTTTGTTTACATATTTTCCGAACTTAATGGGTCTTATTAACATTTTATTACATGAATTTGTATGTGTGGTAGGTATACTTAATATATAAATAATAGAATCATGATTAGACGCTATTTTTATTTCAGAAAATTCAAAAGCTTGTTCCAGGTTTATAAAAGGTATGGAATCTGTATTTATTATGTGCTTTACGGTATCAATTTCTTCAGCTGTTAATAAGAAGGAATTAACTACACCTACTTTTGCCCAATGCATGGCATGTTGAATGTTAGTCAATTCTTCCTTAACACTGTCTAGTTTATATTTTAGTATTGTTATTAATTGTTCTTTTAAATTTTCACTTTTATTATAATTGTTCTTATAATTAAATGTTTCAATTATGCTGTTTGTTATATGAGTTAGTTCATCAATTTTTTCCAATGTTACTTTGTTAATAACAACTTGTTTGTTGTTATTTCTTAGTACTTTATTTGTCTTTTTAGTTAGTATTTCGAAATCTTCATGATCAGGATTTCCTGCAATCCACTTCCAAGCAGAGCCTATAAAATCCAAGGATCTTTTTGACCTTGGTTTTAGTCTGTCCAGATATGATTGAAGTTCTGTAACTTCATGATTTAAAAAGGGTTGCAGAAGGTGAGAAGAGCTAATATCATGGTTTAATGTTTCTTGCAGTTTATTTATTAAGTTCTGATATACATTTGTGTCGATGACGTGGATTAATTTAAATGTCCCAGCCTGTAATTTTGCTAGTCCGGAGTTCCATGCTACTATTTGTGAATTAGAATAGTCCAATATTTTTACCTCGGCCGAAACCAGTGTTAAAAATGACCTGAAAATTAAAGCTTTTTTTAGTTCTTGATATTATTTTTGTGTACTATTTTTCCTGATTCTGTTAAGACTGTTGTGTTTCTATTTTCTTTAACTGTTTCTTTTCGGTATGTTCTGCTAAGTTTCATTCCTAATCTTTTATTTTCTTTTACATAAATGGTTTCTCCATGTTTATAAGTCTTGGGTACTGTTTTTCTCTTGTTATGGTAATTTATGTCTTCTAACTGCTTCTCTTGAAGTCTCTTGATAGTATCTAATTTAACCTTTTCTATTTCTTGCGGATTGGTACTTACTCTACCTAAAAAAAATAACTCTATTGGCTTTCTTTTGATGGTTGAATGTACGGAATTATTGTATTCGTAGGTTGCTTTATGCAATAGTTCTGGAAATGTTTTATATGAGTTTTCGGTTTTTAAACAACGCATTAATTCTGCGATTGTGGAATGAAATCTTTCTATTTGTCCATTCACACTACTACTATATGGTGGAATCTTAAATACCTTTATATTATATTCATTTTCAAGCATAAAAACGATAGTTGTAGAATTGAAGGATTTTTCGTTATCCATAACGATTGTTTCTGGTATACCAAAGGAAAGTACAAGTTCTCTTAGAGGTTCTTTAACATCCTCAATGGCTCGGGACTTTAATATTCTTGTTTGCGCAAATTTGGAAAACTTATCTATAGCAGTTAATATTGCTTTTTTTTCTGTGATGAAAATGTCTATATGTATGATCTGGCCAGGATATGATGGTATTGGTGTCTCTTGGAGTGTGATTTTATTAGGGTGCCTATCGTATTTATTTTCCTTACATACTTTACATAAACCAGTGATCTTTTTTATCTTAGAGTGCATTTGGGGAAAATAAAATTTGGTTATAAGTTGTGTTCTATTTTCTCTGCTATTCCTGTGTGCCCTATTGTGTTCTTTTATTATTTCGCCTTCCTGTTCTTCTTCATTCTTTAGATCTGTTACCATGGTTCGAGTATATTTTACTCTGTATTGTGTAAAATTATCTCTATAAATCTCCTGTAATTTTCCCAAGATGTCATCAGTGGTTTTTATACAATTTGTCACGGAGGGATTCAAGTATTTTTTTAAAAGTTGAATGAGAAAATCTTCTGTAATATGGGGTTCATTAATGGTATGCCTATGAAAAGTTGGGAATACGATTTCAAAACTATAAGCTGATTGTATTTCTTCATTGGAAATTATTATTTGATTTTTAAAGGCATTGAGCGGTGCGTCTGTAAATTGTGTAAGATTATGAGATGAGCTTTCGTCGCTATGCTGAGTGGCAGTTAATGTATTTATTTGAGAGTTTTCCTGCGAAGGTCTTGATAAAGCGTCAGCTACAACATTAGTACTACCTGGTTTATAATGCAACTCATAGTTATAATCTTCAAGAAATGCCTTCCATCTTTTCAGTTTGAAATTTGAATTTTTGCAACTTAAGGCATATGTGAGTGGAAGGTGATCAGTATAAATTTTTAACTTTGGAGACCCATATAAATAGTTTCGAAGCGACTTTAATGACCATACGATTGCGAGCATTTCTTTTTCATTAGTAGCGTATTGCTCCTCTGCTCTGCTAAGTGTTCTAGACAGAAATACGATTGGCCTATTGTCCTGCGATAGGACAGCTCCGAGAGCATAGTTTGAGGCATCTGTCGTTAGACAAAACTCTTTATTGAAGTTTGGGTACGCCAACATTACATCTTCGGAAGTTAATGCTGTTTTCAGTTTATTAAAGGCATCTATAGCGTCTTGTCCAAGTTCTATTGGTATCTTTTTGGAGGTGTGCTTAGACGAACGTCCTGCCTCCCCTCTCAAAAGCATTGTCAGGGGCTTAGCAATTTTAGCGTAGTCCCTGATAAAGCGCATGTAATAATTTGAAATTCCCAGAAATGATCTTAAATCCTTAAGTGTTTTGGGTCTTGGGAAGTTTAAAATTGCTTCTACTCTCTTTGGGTTAGTTTTTATTCCTTTGTTTGAAATTATAAAGCCTAAAAATTCTACTTCTTCCTTCAAAAATTCACATTTGTCTAATTGGACTTTCATGTTTGCACGCTCTAAGGTTTTAAATACAGTATCCAAATTTTCATAGTGTTTTTTTTCATTTTCCGCAAATATAATTATATCATCCATATAAACCAAGCATATCCTTCCAATATACTCCCTCAGAATATCATCTAGAGTACGTTGGAATATGGATGGTGCGTTTTTCAATCCAAACGGGAGTCGTGTAAACTCGTATTTGCCGTTATTCACTGAAAACGCTGTTTTTTGCCTATCTATTTCTCTCAGTGGTATTTGGTGGAAACCACTTTTAAGGTCCAAGACCGAGAAGAACTTATTTTGACCAAGTTGCGGAAGTACGTCGTTTATTTCCGGAATTGGGTATCGGTCTGGTGTTGTTTGTTCGTTTAGTTTTCTATAGTCAATTACCATCCTAAATTTCTTTTGTCCTGATGCGTCAGCTTTCTTTGGAACTATCCAAATCGGGGAGTTGTAGGCCGATTTGGAAGGCCGAATAATCCCTTGTTGCAAGAGCTCTTGTATTTGTTTTTCTACCTCTTTTTTTAAATGCATAGGGTAAGGATAATAACGAGAATATACTGGTTCATCTGTTTTTGTATGAATTTCGGCCACTACAGCCGAAGTATATGTTAAGCTCTCATTTGGTTCACTGAAAAGTAATCTGTTTCTTAAAATGATTTCTTGTAAATTGTCTTTCTGTTCTTTGGTCAAGTGTTCCGTTCTAATGTCGATATTGTTCACTGAATGAGATGTTTTTTGTTTTATTCTTACTTTTAATTTGCCATTTATTATCATGTAATTTCCGGCTGAATAAATTACTGCCGACAGTTCTTTAAGTCTGTCATTTCCTATAATGCCATGAAATGACTTAAGTGTTGGTAATAAGAAGAACTTTAATTTTTTTGTATGATCATCGAATAAATTTATAAAAGTATGTTCAGTAATTTTAATATCCCCTCCTACCGAGTTGGCTGAGAAGGATTCTTGATTTGGTAAAGGATTCTGCACTAGACTTGGCTGAATATAATTCTTGTTTGATCCAGTGTCAATCAAGAAATTTAAAATCTGTCCGGTTTTCGTCCTGCATTCAATATAAGGCAAGGACGAATTAGTTAGTCTAAAAAATGGATGTCAACAAAATCGTTAACTTCTAATTGATTTGAAGATTCTGGTTCATTTTGTAAATATTCATTTAAAGTTGGTAGTCCTTCCTGATTTTCATAACTAAGTAATTGCTGTTCGTAATATTGTTCGTCTAAGTCCTCATTTTGCTGAGTTTCTATATGGAAATTTCTTTGGATTTTTGGAGGAAGTCTTCTTTGTTCAGATTGTTGTACGTTTGGTCTTTTTCCGAAAAATCTATCGTTTTGAGCAGGCCTATTCATATAATTAATGGCCCTGGTTCTAACTGACGGGTCTATGTCCATTGGTTCGGGTCTTGGTTGAGGTTTAGGTTCGGTTGGTCTTGGTGGAGGAAAATTTGGATTTATGTAACCCTGGGGGCGCATTCGATTGAAATTGTTCCCATGGTAGATCGGAGCGGGTACATGAAAGGGTCTTTGTAAAGAGGAAGGTTGTGGCATGTGCGCCAACTGTGGAAAAAATTCTTGTTGATAATTACCACGATTGTTCTGCTTATTATTGGTAGGCTTGGGATGGTTATGCGAGTTCGCAAATTGCGTTCTCACAAACTGATTTTCCATTTTTAGGCACAGATGAAGTGCTTGTGGCAAGTCTCTTGGTTCCTTCATTCCTAGATGTAAGGACATATTTCCTCTAAGGCCTCTAACAAACGTGTCTAAGGCTTTATCTCGGTACGTTTGTGTAAGTAGATCGAGTGCCTCTCTTCCTATATCCATGCAGGATAATTTATTCATGATTAAAGAAAGGTGAGAGTATACCTGTTGGTAGAATTCTTGAATTTTATTGTTACCTTGCACAAGAGTACTCATTTGGTACTCCAATGTTGTAAGGTCCCTTTTGTCTGCATAATGTAATGCAAGACATTTTGTAATACTTTCCCAGTTTAGGGGCGTATTATAAGACTCCAGTGCAGCGTCTGCACTACCCACAATCTTGTTTCTGATAGTGGTTAAAATGGCATAATATTTTGGTGTTCCTTTCATATTTTCGTAAATTGTAAGTATCCTATCTACGCTCTTTTTCCAAGAGCTAAATTCTGAAGGGTTTCCGGAGAATTCCCTTAAGCTCCGGACAACGTCAGGGACTTTGTCCAGGTCAGTTAAATTGTTCCTGAATCTTTCTTCTATAACTTGGTCTTCACCACCTATGTTCATATTCGGATCTAAAAATCGTCTGAATGCAAGTTCACACTGATGTGCGCAGATTCTAGCTATCCTTTCTTCTTCATTTTCCCTATTTCCCTCAGCTGTGGGTGCCACGTTTGGAAGGTTTGCGTTGTTAAGGACTGCAGGCCTGATCAAATTGTTTGGGTTTGACATGATTCTTCAAAAGTAAGTCTTTATTCTTATTCAAGCTTTTTGTAAAATTTTTCTTTAACTAAGAAGGTTTCTTTTTTTTATTTTGTTATTTCTATTGGAGGGTCCCGTAGGAATCGCAATAGTTTTATTTATTGTAGTTATTATTTTTTTTTTTTGGTAAGATTTTCTGATTTATCTGTTATATTTTGAACAATTGCTTTATAAGCTTTCAAAACTTCACTATTAAAAAAATTTTTTGTTAAAAAGGTTTGATTAATTTGTTTAGAATTTTTCAATAAATATTTAATGCTTTAAGAGCCTCAAATAATTCACTATTAAAAATTAAGTTTTTGATTAATTTGATAATAATTTGTTTAAAATTTCTCAATATTAATAAATTTTTATTGCTTTAAGAGCTTTAAGTAATTCACTATATAAAATTTTTCAATTTTATTATAAAAATTTTTTTTTTTTTTTAACTTTTCACTTTTTTTAAAAATAAAAAATATCTTACATGACTAATCTTACAATCATCCTTATGAAGCTGGTAGAGGGCATTTTATCCTTTTCTCAAATATACTGGGGTTACCGCACTACTCCAAGTTCCTCACTCCAAACGTCCTTATTTGGCAGATGGTTGTATTAATTACAGCCTGTGGGGTGTTGATTTTTTTTTGAAAAAAGTCTTCTTCTAGCTGCAGCCTATGGGGTGTCTTTGAGATGAAGCTTCCTTCAGTTAACAGCCTATGGGGTGTTTTTTTTGTTGTTGTTGGAGTCTCCTTCTTATTACAGCCTATGGGGTGTTTATTTAGATGGAGATCCTTTTACGTTGGGCGCCAATTAAGTATTTATAAATTTTATTTCATAAAAAAATATAATTTTATTTAGTCACTTTTTAAATTACAACTTTATTAATTCAATTTCAAATACAACTTTATTAATTCATCTTCAAAAAACTACTGAACTTATAAAATTAATTTTAGTCATACAATAGCTTAAACTAAATATTAATTTGCATGGTAATCGAAATGACACGCGCTGTAGTTATTTTGCAATACTGGTTCTTTAGAATTTCATTTACCTGTCTGCAATTTGTGTCAGCAATTTAATTATTGTGAAATATTTTGTAATAAGGGCATTCAACGTTTTCTGCGTTAACATGTAGTCTACTTTACTACAACAGCAACAATATGTTAGCAAACGTATTGACAGAAGAATCTTAAGTTGTTTGTGGTAAGAACTGGAAATTTTTTTTTATATATATACAAATAAAGTATGTGCTAATGAATGAGTGTTGATCAAATATATAAAATATATGTATGCATATTCAATATGCGCAATTATACATACATACATATATGTATAAATTCGTTTGATAATGTACATATGTATGTCCATGGTAAAATTATACAAGGTACATGCACAAGCCCAGCCTGTTTACGTATACAATGCAGAAAGTAGTCAAACTTTGTTTACAAGCTGCAAAAATGTTAGTGTATGTGTGTGAATAAACCGATTACAGTGTTGCCAATGAATTTGCATATGGCTGTGTCTCCAATTACACATTGAAGAAAATTACACTACACATCTTTTGTGAAGCTTAAAATTAAAACAAAAACAAATAAAAATAGAACCCAAAGTATAATTACACACAGATTATACATGAATCTCATTACATGGCCCACACATGAAAGTAGAAATTACACACTGTGTATTACACATATATTGGCAACACTGAATGACTATAATCATGCATGAATGCAGCGTCTGCCATTGTACTTGAGTTACCCTGTGATTGCTGTTTTTAAAAACAAAAGACATTTGTTTCTGACAATTATACGTGTGTTTCTACCAACAAAATGCGTGTGTTTTTTGGTGTTGTAATTTTGTTGTAGTCGTGCAAGTACCTTGTATAATTTTACCATGTACATATGTCTATGTCAGTAGTAGGGGATTGCCAGTTCTACCCCAATTAAAATGGTAAAATTTTCAAATTTTAATTATCCAAATTTTAAAATTCTTGAAAATTTGTGAAATTTGATATCTACGAGGGTGGTTCAATAAGTCCGTCCAATTTTTTGTTTACATAAGGAGTTTTTTTATTACTACATACGAGGGCGGTTCAATAAGTCTGGTGTTTTATGACCGTGGGAATTTATATATATGTATGTTTGTGGTGTGGATTAAGGGGTTTCATAAGATTAAGATTTCATAAGTATACATATATGCCGACGGGAAAATAATGAGATGATTTTTCCTAATACCAATGGTAAAATAGTGACAATTAATTTTTCCTAATGCCGACGGCAATGCATGATAATTTTTCCTAATGCCTACGGCAAAACATAAATATTATTTTCAAATGCCGACGGCAAAACATGATTATTATTTCCTAATACCAAAGGGAAAATTGCCGGTGTTGCCAGACTGTAGAAATTTGTTATCGTAATACTATATCAGTAATATCAGAGAAAATAGATTTGATGACTACTAGGCGATTCTCATATGAATCGTGGGAATGTGTATGTGCGACTTCCTCACGCTAATAAATTATTTATCATACCGGCATTTTATGATGTAAAATGTTCTCATGTACGTATGTGAACACCCTAATGCTTGTGTGTGGGGGGTCGAGTTTGTCTGTCCCAGATAAGTTTATATTTTGTTTATTTGTTTAAGAAATATTCATTTCATAACATTATGAAATTCTTGAATGTGTATGTATGTATGTACATATGTATGTATGTATGTATGAATGTGCGATCGTGAGAACTTGTGCGTGGAATATTTTGTTGAATATTTGCAACGTAATCATTTCTTTGACTACGATTATTTTAAAGCAGCAAAGTTTCAACTAAGTACACTCATCAGCAGAGAAACAAAAACCAAGCATTTGCAAGTAAGCAAAAAAAGTTAACTTATCCTCCTCCCCACTTCCTTCTATTCCCTTTATTTAGTTTGTATTTGAAATAAGAAAACACTTGTACATTCTTTTATTTTTCTATACATTTATTGTTTAAAATTTTTTTAAATTTTTTAATAATACATAAAAAGTAAAAAGGTCATTTAAAGCAAGACATTTCTTTTGTTAGTAAAATATAATTTTTTAATGCGCATACACCAAATTTATGATAATTACAATAAAAATATTCTGGACACTTGATTTCCATTTGTTTAAAGTTGATGCAGCCTATATCCTCAACGTTAGAAATTTTTCGGTGTAAAATTTTTTCCAACCATAGTCTCTTTTCTTCACCTTTTACGTAAATTTTAGAACATCTTGCGTTGACTTTTAAAAAATTGCAAACGCTATGAAATGAAACTGATCCAGCAGTCCAGCTTAGGTGATGATAGTTTTTTGTTAGCCACTTTGCTTCTCTTTGCTTTTTTATTGATAAGCATTTAAAATAAAATGGTGGTTTTATAATGAAATTGTTATATTCATAATTGTTGAAAACAATCGCTACTTCTTTTGCGATGAAATCGTTTGAATTAGTTTTGAAACCTTGTACGTCTATAAAAATTATGTTATTTTCCATATTATTCAATTTAGAAGACTTTTCGAACTTGTCCTTTGATGGGTATATATTCTATTATACGATCATGAATAAGAATGCAGTAAGCTGATGTCTTTGCTGCAATATCAGTGCTGTTTCCAATTCAATTTTTATATCAATCGGGCCATTATTGAGTGATTCATTCCGATGACTGACATTTACTACAATAATAGGAGCTTTTGTCTCAAACTCTGATGCAGTTAGAAGCGGTTGAGATTCTTTCATATAGTAGCTTTGTTGGAACTTAGATACATATCATATAGAATTGCATAACGTTCATTTTTAAATTTTATGTTTAGATCATCATACGGGTATGAGACTGAATTTAAATGTACTTTTAAATTAGTCAAATCACAACGAACAAACTTATTTTCTTGTTGAAAAGCGATCAACACAAAACGGGGGCGTTCTCTATTTGCAGCCAGTTTAACATTCCAAATATGGTTAGTTCCTGTGTTTAATTGTAGATTAATATGACAATCCCAACTGCGAAATGCCATGGGTCTAGAAGCACCATTGTTAATAATTTTAATCATATTCAATTTGCTAAGGTCAGATAATTGAACATGAGGTATTCTCCATGAGATGAGTGAAATTGTAAATTTAGCTTTTTCAGTAGAAACACTCGAGCGTACAAGATCTTCGTCGTTCTTATTGCGCATTTAATATAACTTTGTTGTAGTCTTCAGCGAATCCCAGAAGCATTTTTAGAGGTACATAGAAATTGAAAAATCCATTTGCAAGAGTGACATCGTCAATTTTGTTCCATCCAGCATTTTGCATCACATTGCTTTCTGTTGGTGATAGAGAAACCAAGTTTTTTATGGTGCTCGTAGCTCCTAAATATCTTGTATGATCAATTTCAATTCCATTGGGCTCATAGCGAATTTCATCAAATAGATATGCCACAGAGTTTTTTTTTAATATAAAGTTCTCCGAAGATGAAGAATATTTGGAGTTATTATTATCAGAAACAAATCCTTCTACATAAATGTAGCTCTCACTGGGTAGCACGTACAAATCTTGATTTTGTATTGAAATTCTGATTTCATCATTATTGTTGTAAGATTGTAAGTATGGTTCATATGTATGATAGTCCTTTTTGATTATATTCTCATCCGACAAGGGTTTATCTACGACATCTATTATTGAACTCATTTTGTCTTCAATTTAAAATTCAAGGACTTTAGAAAATTTTTACTTGATGTTGTTAGAGCTTTTTGTTGAGCTGGTCGCTTTAATGTTGTTGTTGTTCTTGCTGCTATATTTTTCAATGTATTTGTGTTGTATATTAGCATTATTTAGTTGACCTGAAATGTATTCGTATTGTAATTTCCTCTCCTCGAAAATTAATTAAATCACCGTGTTGATCAACTACTCGCAGCGTTAGTGAACTTATCTCTCTGGTGTTCACAGGTAAATAGATGAGATTTCTTGGAACCTCATCTATTTTATAGCCTGGAGGCACATTAATCGGAAATTCATGAAGTGTATGCGATTTGGAGTTATTCATATATGTGTTAATAGCGATACTACTTTCAATTCGCAAGAGATTCACTTTAAAAATATTAACTGGAAGATCTGAGTAATAATATTTGTTTGGTGTTAGGATTTTGCTATTGAATCCTAAAAGTTTTCCAATTGTGTTGTCTTTATTAAAATATACAGGATCTTTGGAACTATTAACTTTAACTTGCATTGTATTGTTATTGGCTACAATAAAAATCTTATTTTCTGGACAGAGTCTTCTGTATTGCTCTTGTATAAAATCTACAATATCATTTAATTCGTAAGATCCAATTAGTATTTCAATTGTATGTTCCCCTATATGAAACATATTGTTGTAGGTGTCTACATTTGGAATACTGTTGTATGAATGAAAATCAGTTAGAGCACACTCATATGCACCATGTAATTCAATAGGAGGAAAGTAACTAGCAGATAATTCTGATGAGTTAGAGCTCAGAGTAAGTGTTATTGACATTATAACAGACTGATTACAATTAAATAAAGTTTAGTACACAGTATGGTTTATAAGCATAATTTACATATTTATTTCATTTTCTTATTTTAAAATTAACATTAGTTTCTTAATATTACTGCTTTTGTTGTTGATGGTGGTGGTGTTCAGCTATAATATTTCATTCTTACTTATCAAAGAATTGTGTTGATAAGGAAATCCCAGCCATTTAATGTATACCTCCTTTCCTTTAGTTTTAAGAACCTTTTCAACTATATATGTATTTGGATATCTAGTTTTCGAAAGTTCTTCAGTATAGAATCCACCTTTAATAGGATTACCAAGATAATCTTCTAATATGAATGTTGTAGGATTTGTATTTTGAACTCTTGTAATTGTGAAAATTTCTGTGCTCCAATTTGGAGTATAACCTTTTTCAAATGTATGCTTATATTTGCTTATACGTACATGATCTCCTACATTAAATTTCGACATTTTGTACATCTTCAAATGACTGTATACTGTATTTAGGAGCTTTTGCTCATTTGTTGAGTTGACTTTAATCGGAGACATTTTAATGGTGCGATGAACTTTTCTATTGTATGCATTAATTAAATCTTTGTATATATCAATCCACTTATATGAACCATTAAAGCTAAATTCTTTCCACATCATTCCTTTCAATGTTCTGTTAAATCGTTCTACTATTGATGCTTTCATACTGCTATATGTTGAGTAGTGATTAATGTTGTATTTATCCATTAATTTTCCAGAGTTTGTTGAAAAATTATTTACCATCATCTGTTTGTAAGTTTTTTGGTACTCGTCCTAATTCAAAAATATTTTCCATCGCCTTGGTTGTTTCGAGTGCAGTTTTAGTTTTTAGTGGTACTGCCCATGCAAATTTTGAAAATGTGTCAATTACAGTTAACAAAAATCGATCATTTCTGTTTTCTCTAGAATAGATCCCCATTTCAACTAAATCAGCTTGCCAAAGATCATCTATTCCTTTCATTACAACTCTACGACGCATAAAAACTTTTCGAGCTTGCTTATGTAGTTCGTTTACTAAATTTCTTTTTGAAGACATTAAGTTGTTTTACAGATTTTTTGGAGAGTGTTGTGATCTACTTGACGCACTTTCAGCTATTGATACAAACATGTAATTTTCCAATCTATAAATTTTCTCATTAAGCTGTTCAATTTAATCTTCAAAGAATGTTTTAATTTGTAGAATGTCTTTTTGAATTTTATAATTTTCTTCTATATCTAATTTTATTTCGCGTTGTAGCTCCTCAATTTGCATTTGAATATCTTCTCGAATTATAGTATTATCTTCCTTAAAGTATGTTAATAATTTCTCTTCTAATTTTTCGATTTGAGTTTGCAGAAACAATTTATTGATAACATCGTTTTCCTCCAGAGCTTTTGCAACATTTTTGATTCTTTTATTTGGACATCAATGTTGTTGTTCGTATCCATAAAGAACCCCAGCAGTTTAGGTGAATTTTTCAAAGAAATTATGCTGCTAGTATCGTTTAAATAATGTCCAAATTTATCAACAGACATACTTTATATACTTTATTAAAGTTAATGTATTATATTTGCTTCACGTAGTTCTTCAATAATTGATACAATCTCGTTATTGTGATTAGTATGACCTGCACCTTGTGATGCAAGCAGTAGTCGAAGACGATCTACTAACTCATTTGGATCGTTCCAGTATATATAGTTTGGCTTATTGGCGTTAAATTCCATCCTTCCATCACCTAAATAACTATCTTTTGGCTTAAATCCTGTTGATTCGTTTAAATTCTTCTGGTTTTTCTCGTCAATAAATTTCTTAATAATATGTTTGTATATATTTATATCCTCTAGTACCCTTAATTTTACCGTCAGGTTTATAGTCTCTTCTATATGCATTAGTATTAATTAAAATCTTTTTATAGATTTCGAGTTCAAATTTATCATAATTTTTTGGTATTTTATGAAACATTAGAGAAAATAGTCCTGGTGTTAGAGCCCATATTTGACCACCAACTTGTATTTTATCTTCATTAAGTTTGAGGTTACTGTCACCAAATTTCCATTCATTCTTGAAATCTTTATGTGAACCATAGTTTGTATCTAATTCATTTCTTCCTTCCAAGACTGATAAGTCAGTATAAGTATCTTCTGTATTGGAAATCTGTGAGTAGAAATCATCTTCATCATCGTCTCATCATCATTCTCATTATTAGCATCATTAAACAAGAGGGTATTATCGAATATTGTTCCTTCTGCTAGTTTCTTTGGTGTACTTGTCTCTATCTTGACTGATGTTTTTTCAGGTTTAAGACTTGTATTATTTTCAACTTCTGTCTTCATTTTGCTTTCTTCTTTCATGGGAATTCTTTTAATTTTTTTAGAACTATTTATGAATTCTTTGAGTGGTTCTGTTATAGGTTTAAATGTATCTCTTAGTTGTTCACGTGTATCTATTTCACCAGTTTTTATACTACGAAGCTTTTTCTTCAAGACATTTCTTGTCAACACCAACTGTCTTAAAATTTTCTCATCCATGTTTAGCAAACAAGAGGTATCAGCTATTAGATCAGGTATCAGCTATCAGATTAGGTCATCAGATAGCTGGTCTGGTTTTCAGATCAGCTTATCAGGACCTGGTCTGGTTTTCAGATCAGCTTATCGAAAAACTAGAAGAGAAATTATTAACATACTTTAAGGAAGATAATACTATAATTCGAGAAGATATTCAAATGCAAATCGAGGAGCTACAACGCGAAATAAAATTAGATATAGAAGAAAATTATAAAATTCAAAAAGACATTCTACAAATTAAAAAATTCTTTCAAGAACAAATTGAACAGCTTAATGAGAAAATTTATAGATTGGAAAATTACATGTTTGTATCAATAGCTGAAAGTGCGTCTAGTAGATCACAACACTCTCCAAAAAATATGTAAAACAACTTAATGTCTTCAAAAAGAAATTTAGTAAACGAACTGCATAAGCAAGCTCGAAAAGTTTTTATGCGTCGTAGAGTTGTAATGAAAGGAATAGATGATCTTTGGCAAGCTGATTTAGTTGAAATGGGGATCTATTCTAGAGAAAACAGAAATTATCGATTTTTGTTAACTGTAATTGACACATTTTCAAAATTTGCATGGGCAGTACCACTAAAAACTAAAACTGCACTCGAAACAACCAAGGCGATGGAAAATATTTTTGAATTAGGACGAGTACCAAAAAACTTACAAACAGATGATGGTAAATAATTTTTCAACAAACTCTGGAAAGTTAATGGATAAATACAACATTAATCACTACTCAACATATAGCAGTATGAAAGCATCAATAGTAGAACGATTTAACAGAACATTGAAAGGAATGATGTGGAAAGAATTTAGCTTTAATGGTTCATATAAGTGGATTGATATATACAAAGATTTAATTAATGCATACAATAGAAAAGTTCATCGCACCATTAAAATGTCTCCGATTAAAGTCAACTCAACAAATGAGCAAAAGTTACTAAATACAGTATACAGTCATTTGAAGATGTACAAAATGTCGAAATTTAATGTAGGAGATCATGTACGTATAAGCAAATATAAGCATACATTTGAAAAAGGTTATACTCCAAATTGGAGCACAGAAATTTTCACAATTACAAGAGTTCAAAATACAAATCCTACAACATTCATATTAGAAGATTATCTTGGTAATCCTATTAAAGGTGGATTCTATACTGAACAACTTTCGAAAACTAGATATCCAAATACATATCTAGTTGAAAAGGTTCTTAAAACTAAAGGAAAGGAGGTATACATTAAATGGCTGGGATTTCCTTATCAACACAATTCTTTGATAAGTAAGAATGAAATATTATAGCTGAACACCACCACCATCAACAACAATAGCAGTAATATTAAGAAACTAATGTTAATTTTAAAATAAGAAAATGAAATAAATATGTAAATTATGCTTATAAACCATACTGTGTACTAAACTTTATTTAATTGTAATCAGTCTGTTATAATGTCAATAACACTTACTCTGAGCTCTAACTCATCAGAATTATCTGCTAGTTACTTTCCTCCTATTGAATTACATGGTGCATATGAGTGTGCTCTAACTGATTTTCATTCATACAACAGTATTCCAAATGTAGACACCTACAACAATATGTTTCATATAGGGGAACATACAATTGAAATACTAATTGGATCTTACGAATTGAATGATATTGTAGATTTTATACAAGAGCAATACAGAAGACTCTGTCCAGAAAATAAGATTTTTATTGTAGCCAATAACAATACAATGCAAGTTAAAGTTAATAGTTCCAAAGATCCTGTATATTTTAATAAAGACAACACAATTGGAAAACTTTTAGGATTCAATAGCAAAATCCTAACACCAAACAAATATTATTACTCAGATCTTCCAGTTAATATTTTTAAAGTGAATCTCTTGCGAATTGAAAGTAGTATCGCTATTAACACATATATGAATAACTCCAAATCGCATACACTTCATGAATTTCCGATTAATGTGCCTCCAAGCTATAAAATAGATGCGGTCCCAAGAAATCTCATATATTTACCTGTGAACACCAGAGAGATGAGTTCACTAGCGCTGCGCGTTGATCAACACGGTGATTTAATTAATTTTCGAGGAGAGGAAATTACAATACGAATACATTTCAGGTCAACTAAATAATGCTAATATACAACACAAATACATTGAAAAATATAGCAGCAAGAACAACAACAACATTAAAGCGACCAGCTCAACAAAAAGCTCTAACAACATCAAGTAAAAATTTTCTAAAGTCCTTGAATTTTAAATTGAAGACAAAATGAGTTCAATAATAGATGTCGTAGATAAACCCTTGTCGGATGAGAATATAATCAAAAAGGACTATCATACATATGAACCATACTTACAATCTTACAACAATAATGATGAAATCAGAATTTCAATACAAAATCAAGATTTGTACGTGCTACCCAGTGAGAGCTACATTTATGTAGAAGGATTTGTTTCTGATAATAATAACTCCAAATATTCTTCATCTTCGGAGAACTTTATATTAAAAAAAAACTCTGTGGCATATCTATTTGATGAAATTCGCTATGAGCCCAATGGAATTGAAATTGATCATACAAGATATTTAGGAGCTACGAGCACCATAAAAAACTTGGTTTCTCTATCACCAACAGAAAGCAATGTGATGCAAAATGCTGGATGGAACAAAATTGACGATCACAGAGGATACCAGAGTTGAAGAAAGTGACTTAAGAAAAAAGCTCAAATCATCTGATTTGATCACTGTTAAAAAGGGACAAATATAGTGTGTTTTTTATTGAATATTTTTAGTACAATAATCAAAACAAACAGCAGAAATGTATACTTAGTGAAATGAACAATTGAAAATTTTTACAAAATTAAATGAAAGATTTTGCAGTGTTTAACTAAATAAAACAATGTGTAAAACACTATTAGTATTATAAAAGTGATTAAAATTAGTTTCCAAATGCTTACAAACTCAATTTTAAACATTTTCCTTCAAAAATATTAATTTTTAACTTGAACTTGCAAAAAGCAAACAACGAATGAGACCACAAAGCATAAAACGAAAATACACTTGAGCACATGAACATTTGTACAAAATTAAATGGAGGAATTTGTGGTATTGAATTAAAAAACACAATGCGAAATGGATTATTAGTATTAATAAAGTGACTAAAATTTGATTTCAAATGCTTAGAGACTTTGTTTTAAGCATTTTCGTTCGCAAATATTAATTTTTACCATTTATTTACAAAAACTTGGCTGCGAATGAGACCACAAGGAATAAAACGTAATTAATTTAAAATAATACCACGCGAAAGAAAAATTAAAGAGGATTTGATGACTGTGTGAGCGAGACCTCTAAAAACACCACAAAATCACAATTATCTTCCGTCTTACTTTGTGCTCGTGACACCTCTGGTCTCCTCTGTGTTGACGATGTCACTCTTGCAAATGGATTTTTCAATTTCTATGTACCTCTAAAAATGCTTCTGGGATTCGCTGAAGACTACAACAAAGTTATATTAAATGCGCAATAAGAACGACGAAGATCTTGTACGCTCGAGTGTTTCTACTGAAAAAGCTAAATTTACAATTTCACTCATCTCATGGAGAATACCTCATGTTCAATTATCTGACCTTAGCAAATTGAATATGATTAAAATTATTAACAATGGTGCTTCTAGACCCATGGCATTTCGCAGTTGGGATTGTCATATTAATCTACAATTAAACACAGGAACTAACCATATTTGGAATGTTAAACTGGCTGCAAATAGAGAACGCCCCCGTTTTGTGTTGATCGCTTTTCAACAAGAAAATAAGTTTGTTCGTTGTGATTTGACTAATTTAAAAGTACATTTAAATTCAGTCTCATACCCGTATGATGATCTAAACATAAAATTTAAAAATGAACGTTATGCAATTCTATATGATATGTATCTAAGTTCCAACAAAGCTACTATATGAAAGAATCTCAACCGCTTCTAACTGCATCAGAGTTTGAGACAAAAGCTCCTATTATTGTAGTAGATGTCAGTCATCGGAATGAATCACTCAATAATGGCCCGATTGATATAAAAATTGAATTGGAAACAGCACTGATATTGCAGCAAAGACATCAGCATACTGCATTCTTATTCATGATCGTATAATAGAAAATATACCCATCAAAGGACAAGTTCGAAAAGTCTTCTAAATTGAATAATATGGAAAATATCATAATTTTTATAGACGTACAAGGTTTCAAAACTAATTCAAACGATTTCATCGCAAAAGAAGTAGCGATTGTTTTCAACAATTATGAATATAACAATTTCATTATAAAACCACCATTTTATTTTAAATGCTTATCAATAAAAAAGCAAAGAGAAGCAAAGTGGCTAACAAAAAACTATCATCACCTAAGCTGGACTGCTGGATCAGTTTCATTTCATAGCGTTTGCAATTTTTTAAAAGACAACGCAAGATGTTCTAAAATTTACGTAAAAGGTGAAGAAAAGAGACTATGGTTGGAAAAAATTTTACACCGAAAAATTTCTAACGTTGAGGATATAGGCTGCATCAACTTTAAACAAATGGAAATCAAGTGTCCAGAATATTTTTATTGTAATTATCATAAATTTGGTGTATGCGCATTAAAAAATTATATTTTACTAACAAAAGAAATGTCTTGCTTTAAATGACCTTTTTACTTTTTATGTATTATTAAAAAATTTAAAAAAATTTTAAACAATAAATGTATAGAAAAATAAAAGAATGTACAAGTGTTTTCTTATTTCAAATACAAACTAAATAAAGGGAATAGAAGGAAGTGGGGAGGAGGATAAGTTAACTTTTTTTGCTTACTTGCAAATGCTTGGTTTTTGTTTCTCTGCTGATGAGTGTACTTAGTTGAAACTTTGCTGCTTTAAAATAATCGTAGTCAAAGAAATGATTACGTTGCAAATATTCAACAAAATATTCCACGCACAAGTTCTCACGATCGCACATTCATACATACATACATACATATGTACATACATACATACACATTCAAGAATTTCATAATGTTATGAAATGAATATTTCTTAAACAAATAAACAAAATATAAACTTATCTGGGACAGACAAACTCGACCCCCCACACACAAGCATTAGGGTGTTCACATACATACATGAGAACATTTTACATCATAAAATGCCGGTATGATAAATAATTTATTAGCGTGAGGAAGTCGCACATACACATTCCCACGATTCATATGAGAATCGCCTAGTAGTCATCAAATCTATTTTCTCTGATATTACTGATATAGTATTACGATAACAAATTTCTACAGTCTGGCAACACCGGCAATTTTCCCTTTGGTATTAGGAAATAATAATCATGTTTTGCCGTCGGCATTTGAAAATAATATTTATGTTTTGCCGTAGGCATTAGGAAAAATTATCATGCATTGCCGTCGGCATTAGGAAAAATTAATTTTCACTATTTCACCATTGGTATTAGGAAAAATCATCTCATGATTTTCCCGTTGGTATTAGGAAAAATCATTTTCATGATTTTCCTGTCGGCATATATGTATACTTATGAAACCCCTTAATCCACCCCACAAACATACATATATATAAATTCCCACGGTCATAAAACACCAGACTTATTGAACCGCCCTCGTATGTAGTAATAAAAAAACTCCTTATGTAAACAAAAAATTGGACGGACTTATTGAACCATCCTCGTAGATATCAAATTTCCAAGAAATTTAAAATTTGGGTAATTAAAATTTTACAATTTTAATTGGGGTAGAACTGGCAATCCCCTACTACGTATGTCGGTATTTTCTAAATAAGTCAATAAGCGCTTGTTAAAGAGTATTGGTTTTTTTTATAAATATTTCCAAGTGGATAAGTATTGTTTGAATGTGTTTGATTTGCTTATTTGTTTTCTGAATATATTTTGTAACAAAATGCATAAGATTTAAAGTCTAATATGGTTAATAAGTAAGAAGTCTGCCTGTTAAAATTCGTATGTTGAGTTTCGAACTTAGTTGAAAAAAAATTTTTCAATATATTTTTGAAAAAGAAATTAATCAGGGACCAAAAATATTAATTATTTATTTACTAGATATTAAAATTATATAAAATATAACAATAATATATACATGCATTGATAGCACTGGCTGCCAAGGCCATCGGCTAATTAAAAATAGTAATTATTCTCGAACTTTCAAAGCAAAAAAGCAACTAAATATAAGGGAAACATCAAACAACGTGGACAATCACACCATTGTAATTGTTCTAAACTAGATTTTTCTAAACTCCAATGATTTTAAATTTAAATTTTTATTTTTTAAGCAGAAATGATTGTTATTTCCGGATTTTTTGTTTTTAACCGGAAATAATTGTTATTTCCTTATTTTGCTTCTTTCAAGCAGAAATAATTGTTACTGGTTTCGTTATATTGGATTTTGTCAGAATATTTACAATTAACTTGGTTGTTATTTGTTCCTTAAAAATTATCACATGTAATTTGGCTTACAGAACGATATGAACTTTAGCGTACTGAAATAATAATTATAAAAATAATTATTTTCCGATTTTTATTTTTTCGAGAAGAAATAAAAATCAATTTGTGATTTCTACTTTCTCGAACAGAAATTAAATTAAGTCACATTGTGGGCAAAATACATATACCTACATACATACATACTATGAACTTATGGGTACATATAGGATATAACTACTACGACAGGATCAACGTGTGGAGATTCCGTAGCCAAAAAACGTGGTAGCCGCCCCAAAGCGGCGAACCGCTATTTTTATCACTTTTATGATATGGCTATCAAATTAAAGGGATTTTCCAATGAAAAAATCATGGAATCATGCTGAAAATTTGAACTCATTTACTGATTTCTGGCGTTGTTTTAGTAAAAACACATACACATTTTTAACCCTTATACCTACTTATACATATGTATTTTGGATACATAAAATATATTCCAGGTTCACCCAATTTAATTAAAAAAATTTAAAGAGTGTACATACATATTTATAAAATTTCGGTACTTTGTACACGCAGCCATACAATTAAACAATTATTTCAACACTTGTATTTCTTATGAATACTCACAAGAAGATAAGCTTGTATTTGAATCTGTCTTCTTCTGGGTGAATACATTCACGGAAAGGAAATCTATCCAACTTGATAATCTGAGTTCAACTTTGCAGTGATACTCCTATAGATTATATAAACATAATAAATTTTAATATGAATGTACGAAAACAGTTTGAACACAAATGCTTTAACCACAGGGACATTTTGCATTTGCGTTTAAAATTACTGTGTTGGATATATGTAGGTACTTTCTTATTTTTGGTACATAAATACCTAATATAAGTTTTGTAAAAGTTGAAATGGCACATATGTAGCTCTTGCAAGGCATACATTTTTGGTTGTAAAATTATGTGCCCGCTTGATTTATTGTAGGGTAAAATCATGTGTTTTATTGTTGTAAAAATTAAACTATAGCGACTCGCACTGAATTAGAGTGAAATTCTTTTTATAACATTCAATTGTGTAAGCGTTCTGGACCCGTACAGTGCCATAATTGTCAAGAATATGGCCATACTAAAACTTACTGCAATTTACCTACTGTTTGTGTTGTGTGCGGCGAATTACACGGCACTGCTAGTTGCAATAAGCCAAAAAATCAAAGGGATCAAAAATGCAGCAATTGTGGAGGTAATCACACCGCTAACTACAGAGGTTGTCCTGTGTACTCTTTCGTCAAACAGACTATGGGGCAAAAACCTAAATTAGCTCCAGCACAATCAGCAAACGCTTTATCCGCCACTATTGCGCAAGTGAGCCAACCAGTTACTTCCCGTCTATCGTATGCCGATGCTGCTAAGACAAATTTTATTCCTACTCAAAATGTTTCACCACCAAATAATTCAACAATACAAACTCAAGCTTTAATTTCAATCGCATTGAAGCTACTATTGAGAATCTGGTGCAAACTATAAATAATTATACAACAAATATGACTAGCATGATGTAAGAAATGTTGCGAATGCAGAATACTCCGCTTCAAGCATTACTTAACAAACCATGAACACGTTAAAAATATGTTTCTGGAACGCAAACGGCATTCGCCAACATAAAAATGAACTTGAGCACTTCCTTACGGAAAAAAATATTGATATAATGATAGTCTCAGAGACTCAATTGACTTCGAGAAGTCTTTTTAAAATTTCTGGCTACACCTTATATGATTCAAAGGACCCAAGAGGAAGAGCATGCGGTGGATCAGCAATTCTAATAAGGTCAAGACTCAAGCATTATATTATTGACAACATTTCTGAAGAACATCTACAAGCAACGAATAATTGTATTGAAAATTTTTGCACTAATTTTGTAATATCATCAATTTACTCCCCTCCCAGATTCGCAATTACTGAAGATCAATACGAGGATTTCTTCAAATCTCTTGGCCCTTGTTTCGTAGCAGCTGGGGACTATAATGTCAAACATACGTTCTGGGGTTCGCGTCTTATCACACCCAGAGGTCGAGCGTTGTTCAACACAATTTCAAAAATGGGCTTGGACGTTATTTTGAGTGGGGAGCCCACTTACTGGCCTATATATATATATAGATTTTGGAGTCATGAAAAATATCTCTAGGGATTTAATTCAAGTTGAAGCTTCTCTAGATCTCTCGTCCGACCACTCTCCAACGATCGTTTCAATTTGTAGCCCATTAAGAAGTGACTTACCTCATCCTTATGTGAAGATGATAAATCATGTTAATTGGCTGGTATTCAAAAAATATCTTAGTAGTCATTGCACAGAAAATATTACGCTAAGAACACCCGATGATATTGAATCTAACATTACCAACCTTAATGAAAATATTAAACAGGCTGCCACTACTTCCCATCCGCAGACTGGGTTTAATAGAATTTATTCTACTGATATTGAACGTATCTTGTGTGAAAAAAGAAGACCTAGAAGGGAATGGCAACAGCACAGATCACCTAAACATAAAACTAGGTTTAAAGAGTGCACTAAACGACTCCAAGAGTTGCTTGCATTTGAAAAAACTGCATCTCTTAAAAATTATCTGGAAGGTCTTGATGTCACACCAGCATCTATTTACTCTTTGTGGCGCGCTGCTAGAAAGCTTAAAACACCCGTCGAGTTTAAACCACCTCTGCGCACATCTACCGGAGATTGGGCAAGAAGCGACTCTGAAAAAGGTAAATTATTTGCTGAGCATTTAAAATCCGTATTTACCCCAAACTCTAGTGCTGTTGATTTGCCGAGTGTAGTTGCGCTACCCCCTCGACCCATAAAATTTAAGACGCGTGATGTACAAAAACTAATTGCTGAACTCAACCCGAAAAAAGCTTCGGGTATTGATGAAATTAGTAACCAGATGCTGATGAAGTTGCCTCGTATTGCAATTAGAATCCTGTTATTAATTTTTAATGCCATTTTACGTCTGGAGTATTATCCAAACAGCTGGAAGCTTGCCAAGGTTAAAATGATTCCAAAGCCGGGCAAAGATCTTACCAAGGCTGAGTCATATAGGCCAATAAGTTTACTGTCAACAATGTCAAAGCTCTTTGAAAAGTTACTCATGATAAAATTGTCCCCAATTCTAACAGATAATGAGTGCATACCGGACCATCAGTTTGGTTTTAGAAGTCAGCATAGCACCATTGAACAAACTCACAGATTGGTTCAATTTATACGAAAAACTTTTGAAGAAAAGAAGTATTGCTCTGCGCTGTTTATTGACGTTTCTCAGGCCTTTGATAAAGTGTGACATGAGGGCCTAATTTTAAAATTAAAGACTTACCAATAAACATTCTAAATCTTTTGGAAAGTTACATTATTGCCCGGAAATTCACTGTTGTGGTACTGGGGCCAGTTTTGTATTTGATTTATACTTGTGATATGCCTTTGAGCAGTAATATTCACACATCTATATTTGCCGATGATACAGCCTGCCTTAGTATGCACGAAAACCCTCACGAGGCTTCCCGATATCTTCAGCAACATATTACCCATCTAGAACGATGGTTAAACAGGTGGAGGATAAAGGTAAATGAACAGAAGTGTGCTCAGGTAACATTTACCCTACGAAAAGACACTTGTTCCCCCATTACAATCAATAATCAAATTGTTCCTCAAAATTTACATGTGAAATACCTTGGTATACACCTTGATCGAAGGCTTACATGGAAACACCACATTGACTCTAAGCTAACGCAAATGAAACTTAAACTAACTCAGATACATTGGCTGATTGGTCGAAATTCAACCCTCAGTATAGATTGTAAACTTTTGATATACAAGTCGCTTTTAAAACCTATATGGTGCTACGGAATTCAGCTATGGGGTACTGCTTCAGCTTCAAATATAGAAAAAAATCAGCGAAGGCAAAACAAAATTTTACGGATAATAACATCGTATGCACGAAAACCCTCACGAGGCTTCCCGATATCTTCAGCAACATATTACCCATCTAGAACGATGGTTAAACAGGTGGAGAATAAAGGTAAATGAACAGAAGTGTGCTCAGGTAACATTTACCCTACGAAAAGACACTTGTTCCCCCATTACAATCAATAATCAAATTGTTCCTTAAAATTTACATGTGAAATACCTTGGTATACACCTTGATCGAAGGCTTACATGGAAACACCACATTGACTCTAAGCTAACGCAAATGAAACTTAAACCAACTCAGATACATTGGCTGATTGGTCGAAATTCAACCCTCAGTCTAGATTGTATACTTTTGATATACAAGTCGCTTTTAAAACCTATATGGTGCTACGGAATTCAGCTATGGGTTACTGCTTCAGCTTCAAATATAGAAAAAAATCAGCGAAGGCAAAACAAAATTTTACGGATAATAACATCGTCTCCATGGTACATAAGAAATTCAAATTTACATCGTGATTTGAATATGCCAGAAGTAACTGAAGAAATTGCAAAATACGCGGGCAAATATCTTACAAAACTCGAGTCTCATCCTAATCCGGTTGCTCGTAATATCTTGAATTTTACTGGGCACATCCGCTTAAAAAAGAGGGACACAAGGGCTCTAATACTCAACACTCCAGAAGAAACTACTTGAAAATTATTTTGTTTTTGCCTATCACTACTTATGTATTATTAATAACTATCACTAAGTTTATGTCCGACACTGGTCGGGCCTAATTAATTATATTTAGATTTAAGATTTGAATAATTATTGTTAGTTCATATTTGAAGATACAATAAATAAATATATGTACTAAAAAAAAAATTCAATTGTGTATATACATATAACATACACACACAGTTCTCGCTGAACCTTCATAGTGAACAGACGTCTTAGCCATAAACTAACAATTAGACTCGACACGACTGCATAAATGTTGCGATAGAGATAGCAACATTGGAGAATTTTGCTATATTTTTCTCTATCACACCAAGTATGCAGTTTTCACGTTTAATAATTTCAATGTTTACTAAAAATAAAATTTCTTGACAGGATTTGGAGCAAAGTGGAGAAAAAGTGATATTGCGCCAAAATCCTAGCCAAAGTTGGTAAATGGTGGACAAAATTTGGTAGATTGTTTTGTCCACATATTACCAACAGTGAGAAAAGTGATCAAAACAAAAGTGATAGTGAAAAAACCATCCATTTACTGGGAGCATCACACAACAATATTGGAAATTTAAGCATAAACTTATTTTTTCTTTTAGTTATTTACAATAGATTTTAATAATATAGGAGCCACAGATGCACTATGGATTGTCCTACAGGATAGAAGCTGGATTTGTTCCAGTGAGAGAGCCAACTAAGTAAGTAATTTATATGAAAACTGTGCAAAGTGAATTTTTTAAAGTGAGTTTTGTGTGTGCAATTTTGTACATTGGGAGGGACAATGATGTTCTGGTCCAATGTACAAGTTCTTTGGTTAACATGTCACCTTGAAATGAAGTGTTTGGATCAATTGGAATCCAATTTTGTTCGCTTTTTGCAAGTGAATTACGAATATAAGTTGTTTATATGGCTAATGTGTACAGATGCAGTGAAGTGTAGGTGTGGAATCGTGTAAATTGGAAGGGACAATGATGTTCTTGTCCAATGTGTAATAGCACAAGTTAACAAGTCGTATAAAAATGCAGTGTTCGGCTCCTTTGGATTTCAAGTGTTTCGTTCCTTTTGTGTTTTTGCAAGTTCTTAACAAAAATAAGTGATTTGTATCTACGTAAAGTGAATTGTTTGTGTGGAAATTTGTACATTGGAAGGAGGAGTGATGTTCTTGTCCAATATACAAATACGTTGGTTAACAAACCGCTTAAAAAAGAAGTGTTCGCTTTGTGTTCTATTTTACAAGTACTTGTCAGAAATAAGACTAATGTGTGCATATGAAGTTAATTGACAATGTGGAATTGTGTACATTGGAAAGGACGATTGTGGTATTGTCTAATGTACAATAACACAAGTTTATAAGTCGCGAAAAAAAGAAGTTTTCGTATCATTTGGAAAGCAAATGTGTTCATATTGTGTTCTTTTTTACAAGTACTTGAGACAAAAAAGAAATTACTTCAATAAATAAAAAGCCATTTTCCGGGCTACAGAATACTTTATAAAAGAGATTCAACTTTTTTTTTATAGACATAAAGCCTTACTTCCATGAACAAAAAGCTCTTTTTTTCTAAAAAATTATAATTTTGTATAACTAAAAATACAATTTTAATAATGCTATTTTTTTAATTTCTTTTAAAGGTGAACGGCAAGAAGAAAATCTGGAAGAACCTAAACGAAATATCGCTGATATGTAGAAAGACCATTCGACCCCTAAGAGCTAAGGACGAATTTTTGCAAGGAGAAAACAACTTTAGACTTTGGTGGCATAAGTAAAAGTATTTTTATTTAAGTTGTTAAAAGATTTAATCAATTCTATTAGTAAATATTCTCATTTTGTTTTTCGGTTTGCAAATTTTGGAATTTACTTTTGTTTACATATGTATGTAGTGCATAGTTCTTTTTGTAACAATTTTAAATGATCTGAAAATATATACATATTTATACAGTTGATAAAAAAAATTAAAATAAAAATAAGAAAACAATTCCAAAATTGAACTAATTAAATATAATTGCTAATTTAATTTCTTTCAAGTCTATATTTGGATTTTAAGATATACTATAACATTTACATTGCACAGTGAGGACTTTTGAAAAATAAATGTTAATAAATCTGGAACTTTTAAAATATTGACTGGATTTGTTTGAAACTTCGAAAATCTTTATAGGAGGACTTAGCCTTTATAACACATGTCTAGGCAGCCCTCTGGCTTAAGCAGGAGAAGAGTTACAGTGGGACAAAGTTGACCACCTGGGACTCCAAAAATTCTGAAATAAAATAAAATTGTTAAATAATATAAGTGTAATATGTGGTTGATAACACAACCCTATGATGGTTTTGCTCTTAAGAAATTAATAGCAATTCAGATAGGTATTAAGTAGATACTAACCTTCAGAAAAAATATTAAATTTTTTTTTTAAATATTAAAAATTTTTGAAGTCAATGTGCGCAGGGCTTGTATAAAAATACCTGAAACAAGCAGCACTTTTGGTACTAGACTAATTACACCAGCATGAGGCAAGTGTCTAGGCGAATTCTTTGGTGACATGGGTATGGGATGTCGGGCAGGAGTCGGTCTTGCAGGCGGCTGCTTTGGTCTTTGTGGAACTTCAGGAGTAGCATTCAATAATCGCGCTTGTTACTGAGGATTTGCACACAAAGCAATTGTATTTGTGGTACACTATTCTATTTCTTTATTCACAAAGTGACTCCAGTTGGGTGATTTCAATTCAAATATTTAAGCGACAAAATGTTATCAAATAAATAAATTTTTTAAGTGTTCTCATTTTACAGGCAATTTCCACATTGTTGGTTAAGTTGTCGGTATTAGCAGCACTAGTTCCTAGCGTTAATATTTTGTGTTTACTTTCGATACTCTTTTTAAGTAAAGATTTGGCTTCTGATTTACGCTAGAGCAGAAAGTTTCAATTATAGTATTTTGTTTTCAAGTAATTGTGATTTAACTTACATCATCCGACTCTAAGCACTTGTATGTATAATGCAATGGCCGATCATATTCTTCTTTGCCTTCAAAATAACTCACTAAGGCCATGAAGCCATGATATGAACTTTGTTTATCAGCCGCTGCCCTTTCATCGCTGCAATACATAATGTAGCACATTACAGTCAGCTCTAAGGCTCCTAATTTTTCACGCAGATTGTCCATTTTATACATAGCAATACCTTCGATATCACCCACACCACACTTTACTGTAACATTTTATGACATTTTCAAATCTATCTATTTTTTTTCATAGGTCTCTCCTAAAATAAAAATAATTTAAGCATGTATTAAAAAATTATGTGTGTAAATATGTATATATTTTTTATGTAAAAAAAAAGAATCTAATGTGTATTGAATCAACATTTAAAGCCTTACCTACACAGCTTTTCTATAACTTTGTATGTCAGCATTCGTGTTTTTCACCTACATATATAAATTCATGACCCACTAAAGTCCAAGCGGCCAGATATTTGAAATTTAGTTTCAAGGCTCTTTGAAAGTATGTAATGACCATAAAATGATCGCATCCACATAAGAACCCCAAACATAGGTGCTGAACGTATCGAATGTATCAGTAACTACTGAGCAGTTTGATTAAGATGAATTGCTTTCAGTACTACACCATACAAATACATGTCATAACCATCCAAACGTCCCCGAGAGTATTCAGCTTTTAAAGCAGCCAACAAATCTGCCAAATCTTTTACGTGGCCCGAATTATTAAGATTCGACTAGTCAGCAGTTGAGTCCAATCTATGCTTTTCCAAGTCCATATATATGTAGCATATAAATGATGATGCAGATTCGGCATTACGCACCAAATACGCCGCCCGCGTATTCCCGTACATCAAAATAACATTTGGCCAAAAAGTAATTACCATATTCCACTTTGCTTTGAATTTTTCACTATTTGCATCGATGTCTATGTATATCGCACGGACCATGGTTCATTTCAGCCAGCCATTTGGCACTTTGCATCAGCCCGTGTTTTAGGCATTCCACAATGCCGCGACGTAATTCGCGTTTCACATGCTCCAAAGGCACATTACAATAGTCATCTTCCATTTATCGCAATCTGAACTAATTCCAGCTAGTTCTTTTTTCTATTTTACCTTTTTTATTACACAAAATTGATAAATTTAACAAGCGACCGTAGACTAACAATTAAAATTTTTTATGAAAACAACCAATTCCAGAGCGATGCATTGGCAGAAATTATTGAAAACACGTAATACGAATAGGTTTTATCACCGATTACATTAAAATTTATTGTATTTAAAGTACATTAAGCATAAAAAAATATATTTAAATGAAATTTATTTTGTGGCAATTAAAACTCATGGAATTGTTTTTGCAAATATTTTAACTTTTTCATATTATTTAGGTCGCAATTTATAATCAATAGCTTAGGAACACCACTGGTCTTTCCTTAAACAATTTAAAACACAAAAATCACCGCTCTTTTATGCAAATATTTAAGTTTTATTAAAAATATGTGTAAAATAATTCACTTTTGCAAAATTTAATTTTGTATTTTTTCAGTCATATGTTCATAAATGCTATGTATAGCCATTGCTTTTTACACATGCAAAAAGCAAATTTTTTCTCTCCCTTCTGCCATTTATTCATCAGCTGATTCGCTTAACTCAGAAGTGAGGATTCTGGTTCATATTCTGTGGTCTTAGCAGAGTTTTTTTTTCATATACATATTAAACAAACAAAAAATGATACAAAAAATATTCGTAAAACATAATAACAGTAATACATATTAACTTTGATAAACAAGCAAAGCAAATATTGCTGATAATTTCTTACATAGCAAGAAACAAAAAACAAAAACCGCAAACAAAGTGCCCTTGAGGAATACTCTACATGAGTACCTCAAAAACAAAAAGTTGTGAAGTGAGTTCAAACGGCAGAAATGCATATTTTACTGTGAGTTCTGAAGCTCTTAATGTTAATAATAAAAATAAAAAATCTGATGATAGTCTTTTTCTAACGGCAAAGCCACTTTTTCGTCAGCGATCAACTTCGCTTTGTCCAATGCCAACTACTGATTTTGATTGTTAACTTTACAGTTGCCTAGTACTTCTTCATATAAGTCAGCGATATCATCCCCTTCGGGCTCGTATACATCACTTAACAAGGTTATCACTACAGATAACAGTAGCACTAAGCCCAAGATACAAGTAGGAATGGATAGGTATATAACCGTGGTAAAGCGTGGGCGAAGCCCAAATTCTTCAAAAATTTCATCTGCTCCAAAGATGTCTAGGGATAACAGCGCATCATCTACTAATCGTCAAAATCGGTTTTCACTATTGCAAGACAATAACGACAAGCCCGCTGCATTATCGCAAAAGTCTTTTAAGCCACCATCTATCTATCTGAGAGAAAAAAACTCTAACGCGCTTTTAAAAAAACTATTGTCGGCCATTGGTGAAAATACTTTTCACATCATTCCAATTAAACGAGGTAATATTGATGAAACTAAGATCCAAATATATGATGAAAAACATTTCCGGAAAATTATTAGTGAATTTGAAAAAAAAACAAATTTTTACACCTATCAACTTAAAAGTGCTAAAGGCCTACAAGTAGTATTAAGGGGCATAGATTCATATGTTGACCCCAAAGAAGTAAAATATGCTCTTATCGACAAAGGATTTAAGGTTAAAAATGTTACTAATATAACTAACAGAGAAAAGGTCCCCCAACCCCTATTTCGGGTCGGACTGGAGCCGAATGACATACAGTTGAACAAAAAAATTAAACCCATCTAATTTATAGCATAAGGTTTCTCTTGCACCGAAAAATCACAGTTGAAGAGCCACGTAAGCGTTCAGGTCCCGTACAGTGCCACAATTGCCAAGAATATGGCCATACAAAAACTTACTGCAAATTACCTACAGTTTGTGTTATCTGCGGTGAATTGTACGGTTCTGCTAGCTGTACGAAGGCAAAAGATCAATTTGAAAAAAAATGTAGTAATTGCGGAGGTAATCAGACTGCTAACTACAGAGGATGTCCTATATATTCTTTCGTTAAAAAGACTATGGGACAAAAACCTAAATTAGCTCCAGCTCAATCAGCAAACGCTTTCTCCGCCAATGTTCCTACAATGAGCGAACCAAGTACTTCACGTGTATCATATGCCGATGCTATTAAGACAAATTCTTTTCCCACGAGAAAGTGTCCCCACCAATTAATTCAACAAATGCTAACACAAGCTTTAATTTCAGTCGCCTTGAAGCCACTATAGATAATCTGGTGCAAGAAATGCTAAGAATGCAGAATACTCTGCTTCAAGCATTAGTTAATAAGCGATGAATACGTTTAAAATACCTTTTGGAACGCAAAT
This sequence comes from Nowickia ferox, assembly GCA_936439885.1. Taxonomy (NCBI): domain Eukaryota; kingdom Metazoa; phylum Arthropoda; class Insecta; order Diptera; family Tachinidae; genus Nowickia; species Nowickia ferox. The sequence goes on from OW387026.1 coordinate 45,760,777, forward strand.
GGCATTCGTCAACATAAAAATTAACTTGAGCCCTTCCTCATGGAAAAATATATTGATATAATGTTGGTTTCTGAGACTCCTTTGACTTCGAGAAGCCTTTTCAAAATGAATGGCTACACCTTATGTGATACTAAGGACCCGAGAGGAAGAGCATGCTGTGGACAAGCAATTTTAATAAAGTCAAGACTCAAGCACTATATTCTTGATAACATCTGTGCAGATCATTTACAAGCAACTAATATTTGTTTTGAATTTTTTTTTACAAATTTCGTTATATCATCAATTTACTCCCCTCCAAGATTCTCAATCACTGAGGATGAATATGAGGATTTCTACAAATCTCTTGGGTCTTGTTTCGTAGCAGCTTGAGACTACAAAGCAAAACATACTTTCTGGTGTTCACGCCTTATTACACCTAGAGGAAGAGCGTTGTTCAACACAATTTCAAAAATGGGCTTGGACGTCATTTCGAGTGGAGAGCCCACTTACTGGCCTACAGACATACAAAAAATTCCGGATGTTATAGATTTTGGAGTCATGAAAAATATTTCTAGAGGTTTAGTTCATGTCGAAGCTTCCTTAGATCTCTCCTCCGATCACTCTCCCACTATCGTTACAATCTGTAACCCACTAAGAAGTGATTTACTTCACCCATATGTGAAGATGATCAGTCGTGTTAATTGGCTGAGATTCAAAAAATATCTTAGTAGTCATTGCACGGAAAACATAATGCTAAGAACATCCGATGATATTGAATCTAACATTGCGAATCTTAACGAAAATATAAAGCAGGCTGCTGAACATGCTTCTACCTCCCACCCGCAGACTGGGTTCAATAGAATTTATTCTATAGATATTGAACTTCTCGTATGTGAAAAAAGAAGAGCTAGACGTGAATGGCAACAGCACAGATCGCCCCAGCATAAAATCAGATTTAAAGAGTGCACTAAACGACTCCAAGAGTTGCTTGCATATGAAAAAACTGCATCTCTTAAAAATTATCTGGAAAATCTCGATGTCACACCAGCATCTAATTACTCTTTGTGGCGCGATGCGAAAAATCTTAAAACACCCGTTGAGTTTAAACCACCTCTGCGCACTTCTCCCGGAGGTTGGGCAAGAAGTGATACTGAAAAAGGTAACTTGTTTGCAAAGCATTTAAAATCCGTATTTACCCCAAACCGATGTACTGCTGCTGTTGATTTACCGAATGTAGTTGCTCTACCCCTTCGCCCTTAAAGTTTAAGATGCGTGACGTACAGAAACTAATTACTGAACTCAACCCGAAGAAAGCTTCAGGTATTGATGGAATTAGGAACAAGATGCTGATGAATTTGCCACGTATTGCAATTAGAATCCTTCTATTTATTTTTAATGTCATATGAAGACTAGAGTATTATCCACACCTCTGGAAGCTTGCCAAGGTCAAAATGATTCCAAAGCCGGGCAAAGACCTTACCAAGGCTGAATCGTACAGGCCAATAAGTCTACTATCAACAATGTCTAAACTTTTCGAAAAACTGCTTATGATAAAATTGTCCCCAATTCTAATTGGTAGTGGGTGCATACCAGACTATCAGTTTGGTTTTAGGAGTCAAAATATCACCATTGAACAAACGCATAGATTGGTTCAATTTATACGAAGAACATTTGAGGAAAAGAAATATTGTTCTGCTCTCTTCATTGATGTTTCTCAGGCATTTGACAAAGTATGGCATGAAGGCCTTATTTTAAAATTGAAATCATTTCTACCAATAAATTTTCTGAAGCTATTGGAAAGTTACATTACTAGCCGGAAGTTCACGGCTGTTGAAGGAGACTTCATGAGTGTGCCCGAATCTATATCATCCGGTGTACCTCAGGGGAGCATATTAGGGCCAGTGTTGTATTTAATTTATACTTGTGATATGCCTTTGAGCAGCAATATCCATACATCTACATTTGCCGATTATACAGCCTGCCTTAGTATGCACGAAAACCCTCACGAGGCTTCCCGATATCTACAAGAACATATTACACAGCTGGAACTATGGTTAAACTTATGGAGAATTAAAGTTAACGAACAAAAGTGTGTTCAGCTAACATTTACCCTACGAAGAGATACCTGTTCCCCAATTCGAATCAACAATCAAGTTGTTCCTCAACATTCACATGTAAAATACCTTGGTATACACCTTGATCGACGGCTTACATGGAAACACCATATTGACTCAAAGCTAACACAAATGAAACTTAAATTAACTCTGATACATTGGGTGATTGGTAGAAATTCAACTCTCAGTCAAGATTGTAAGCTTTAAATATACAAGTCGCTTTGAAACCAGGATTTTGCTATGGAATACAGCTATGGGACACTGCTTCAGCTTCCAATATAGAGAGAATCCAACGAAGGCAAAACAAGATTTTAAGACTAATAAAATCGGCTCCATAGTACATCAAAAATTAAAATTTACATCGTGATTTAAATATGCTACTAGTGACTGAAGAAATTGCAAAATACGCAGGCAAATACTTAACAAAATTCGAGTCTCATCCTAATCCACTTGCTCGTAACATCTTGAATTTTACTGGATACATCCGCTTAAAAAAGAGGGACACTATGGCTCTAATGCTCAAAACTCTATATGAAACAGCTTGAAAATATTTTTGTGCTTAATACGAACTCAACCCGATTGATTACTATCACTAAGTTTATGCCTGACACTGGTTGGGCCTAATTATTATATCTAGATTTAAGATTTGAAAACTTACTGTGAGTTCATTTTTTGATGATATAATAAATAAATATACGCTTGAAAAAAAATATAACATACATATGTATTTTTAGGTATATATTTATGAAACGAAGATGTAATAAAACGAAAGCTTATGCTTGCTAAGTTATAACTATTTATTAATTATATTCACAGATAGGTATACATACATATGTATGTACCTAAATACTAATGTAAGTGCTATTTAAAATTTTACTTCTTCCAAACCTTAATTTTGACAGCTCTTGATTTCTTTGTAATTTAAGCAAAAAATTTCGAAGACTTTTATACGAATCTTAAGCCGGGTTTACATTTGTGTGCCGTGTGCCAGCGTAACTACTAATTACTAATGAAAAACTGTTTGATTCAGACACGTATTTATTAAGTTAAAGAGTTTCATATGTACATAACTAATAGAGAATTTTATAGAATCCAACTTGATTGGAAACAGTTTAAATCAATAAATACATGTCTGAATCAAACAGTTTTTCATTAGTAATTACTGGTTACGCTTTTTTGGGCACATGGCACACAAGAAATGCCAGATTTAAACTCAGCCTTACAAACTGCAAGAAATGAGCCGGATGAATCACACAAACTTCCAAAGTCTGATTAATTTTCAAATATTTTAGCATGAACATAATAAATACTACATGTGATGAAAATTGCGCCCTTAAAAATATAAACTATTTTTTATAAATGAGGCAATTATAGTTTTAAAAATTAAGCCTTGCAATTATTTATGTATAGATATTAGTGTAATATTGATTTCGGTGTAAATCGATATACTTACATATGTATTTGGAATTGTACAAAAATAAAACATGTATTCGTCCCCTACAATTAAAAAATCAGCAACATTTGGCATACGTAGATTATTTGCTATGAAATTGCATGAACACTTCTCCTAGTTGCTTATACTTTTTGTTTTCGATATGTATGTATATACATATGTACATAAGTTTAATTAATGGTAAATAAAAACACCACTAGAACTTTTTAGTTCAGAGTTTATTAGTTAAAAGCTTAAAATTTATAGTTACAAGTTGGTTTTATTCTATCTGGAATAACAGTTGCTCGCAGCTACTGCGATCAACGATCATTCCCGATTCGTACAATATTTCTCTTAAAAATAAAAAAAATTTATAAATTTCTCTTAATTAAATTAACAATCAACAGAGGATTTAAATTACAAGAAAATCTTATGACAAAAATGTTGCGAATAACAATTCGCAAACAGAAACAATTATTTAAGATTCAAATTACAAGAAAATCAAATGACAAGAATGTTGTGAATAACAATTCACAAACACAAACAATTATTCGAGATTCAAATTACAAGAAGTCAATGAATGAACATTTATAAGCTCAAACAATCATTCGAGACTCAAATTACGGGAGTCAAAGAACAACTGCTCACAAACTCAAACAATTACTCAAATTACAACTGGACACTTGTTCATATTAGTCATGACAACATCGTTGGGTAAAACTCCCCCAGACGAAGATTGGTTCCCAATTTCTGAAGGATATTTGGGAAACGATATAATTCCTCTGTTCACTGTCTTTTCGCACCCGAATCTAATGATCAGGTAGATAATGATTAAAATTGTTACAATCATGATTACAATATAAATGGTTACATTAGATGTCTTTTGATTGTGTCTTAATTCTTCTATATATCTTATATTTCTAATGTGTTGATAAGTTAAATTCTTTATCGATAATTCTTCTTCAAAGTTTATTTGTATTTCCTTAGGGAAGTTAGGCATTATTATACTTTCAGTGTACGTTTTTTTATCATACCATTTTTCAAGAATCTTAATTTTACATTCTTCAACTTTTATTAAGAAATGGCCTGTAAGTATAATATATATATATATATATTATTACAAGTTTGATATACCGTTACATTATTCATATTTATATCACATAACAAATCAGTGTTCACTTCAACAATGGATGTGATTGGATTTTTTCGGTAATCACAAAACATTTTTTTATTGTTTAATATGTTCTCAATACAGTTATCTTTTAAAGCAGTAAGATTTTTCTTAAAATTAGTTATAAAATATATTTTATTATCTCTTGAAATATATCTATTTTTATCTTCACTTAATTCTAAATTATTATTATTCGGAATTGGTTGGATGTATAAGGAACTATAAAGTTCATTGGTTAGTTGAGGAATTTGGATTATTAACAGTATGTTTCTCTTATTAGTTGCAATAGTCATTTTTACGTTTTTTTTTTTTTACTTTGTTATTTCTTCATCAGTTAGTATGTTTTGGCTCAAAAGTCCTAGTCTCGATGTCAGTATTATTCCCTCAACTTTGTCAATTATCCTTTCAACTTCAGCAATTTGAAAATTTAAATGTGTCTTCTCGATTTCGAGCTTTTCCAAATAATTCTTCTTGCTTCCAATTCATAAATTTTAGAAAGTTTTGTCAGTTGCTCATCAAAATGCTGATTTATTTCAATTTGGCTATTAGATTGTTCGATTACGTCATGTGTGTTCGTTTCCATTCTTTGTAATGTTTCTTCTATTTTTTCTCTGTCTTCGTCATCCATTGTCCCGAATAAGTATTTCATTCCCGCACCAAAGACATTTATTAGCCCTCTCTTTTGTCTGTGGAGAGTAAGACTTTTCAACGATGTCCCTAAGTGCTGTATCTTATGGGTCAGAAATACATCATTCAGTTTAGTCACGTTTTTTTCTAGATCCCCAATATATTCCTCATATTTAGTAATATTAAACAAATGCAAAATGCTGCAATAGTTTTCAATCAAATGCCTCTAACCCAATTTTATCATGCTGAATCCGTTTCCTATAGTCAGGTCTCTCAAATCAATTCTCTGACCGCGTGTTACGCAGGCTGCAACTACCATCAACATCACCAACAACATCTTCTGAGATTGCATCCTATATATAATTGTCTGTAGGGTCAACCAGAACGTCCAAAGATCTAAAAGTATTTTTACTACGTATTAATTGGAAGTGTAGGGAATTGGGCATCCTTGGCCAATTAAAATTGTGAAATTTTGAAATTTTAATTACCCAAATTTTTAAATTCTTGGAAATTTGTAAAATTTGATACCTACGAGGGTGGTTCAATAAGTCCGTCCGATTTTTTGTTTACATAAGGAGTTTTTTGTTTACATAAGGAGTTTTTGTTTACATTAACTTTATGTGAACTGGTGATTTTTTTTGGGGTGACATTAATTGTGTGAACGGGTGATTTTTTGTGGGGGTGGATTAAGGGGTTTCATAACATTAAGATTTCATAAGTATATATGCCGACTGGAAAATCATGAAAATTATTTTTTCTAATACCAACGGGAAAATCATGAGATGATTTTTCCTAATACCAATGGAGGAGAGTTGTGAAAATTAATTTTTCCTAATGCCGACGGCAATGCCATGATAATTTTTCCTAATGCCGACGGCAATGCATGATTAATTTTTTCAAATGCCGACGGCAAAACATGATTATTTTACCTAATGCCTACGGCAAAACATGAATATTATTTTCAAATGCCGACGGCAAAACATGAATATTATTTTGAAATGCCGACGGCAAAACATGATTTTTTTTCCTAATGCCAAAGGGAAAATTGCCAGTGTTGCCAGACTATATAAATTTGTTATCGTAATACTATATCAGTAATATCAGAGAAATTATATTTGATGACTACTAGGCGATTCTCATATGAATCGTGGGAATGTGTTTGTGTGATTTCCTAACGCTATAAATTGTTTATAAATAAAATAAATTTTTTATAAATAAAATAATTAAATATATTAATTTAATTTATTTAATTATTTATAAATTAATTTAATTTATTTAATTATTTTATTTATTTATTTATAAAATGTTCTCATGTATGTGAACGCCCTAATATTTGTGGGTGGGTGGTCCAGCTTGATTGTCGCTGGTAATTGTATATTGTGTTTATTTGTTTAAGAAATATTTATTTCATAACATTATGAAATTCTTGAATGTATGCATCTATGAAAGTATAAATGAATGTATGAATGTATAAATGTGCGATCGTGGGAACTTGTGCGTGGAATATTTTATTGAATACATTTATATTTTGCAACGCAATCATTTTCTTTGTCTACGATTATTTCAAAGCAGAGGATTTTCAACTAAGTACACTCATCAGCAGAGAAACAAAAAGCAAACATTTGCAAGTAAGCAAAAAAGTTAACTTATCCTCCTCCCCACCTCCTTCTATTCCCTTTATGTAGTTTGTATTTGAAATAAGAAAACACTTGTAGATTCTTTTATTTTGTATACATTTATTGTTTAAAATTTTTTAAAATTTTATAATAATACATAAATTAATATTTTAAAAAGTAAAACGGTGATTTAAAGCAAGACATTTCTTTTTTTAGTAAAATAGCATTTTTTAATGCGCATACACCAAATTTATGATAATTACAATAAAAATATTCTGGACACTTGATTTCCATTTGTTTAAAGTTTATGCAGCCTATATCCTCAACGTTAGAAATTTTTCGGTGTAACATATTTTCCAACCATAGTCTTTTTTCTTCACCTTTTACGTAAATTTTAGAACATCTTGCGTTGACTTTTAAAAAATTGCAAACGCTATGAAATGAAACTGATCCAGCAGTCCAGCTTAGGTGATGATAGTTTTTTGTTAGCCACTTTGCTTTTCTTTGCTTTTTTATTGATAAGCATTTAAAATTAAATGGTGGTTTTATAATGAAATTGTTATATTCATAATTGTTGAAAACAATCGCTACTTCTTTTGCGATGAAATCGTTTGAATTAGTTTTGAAACATTGTACGTCTATAAAAATTATGTTATTTTCCATATTATTCAATTTATAAGACTTTTCGAACTTGTCCTTTGATGGATATATATTCTATTATACGATCATGAATAAGAATGCAGTAAGCTGATGTCTTTGCTGCAATATCAGTGCTGTTTCCAATTCAATTTTTATATCAATCGGGCCATTATTGAGTGATTCATTCCGATGACTGACATCTACTACAATAATAGCAGCTTTTGTATCAAACTCTGATGCAGTTAGAAGCGGTTGAGATTCTTTCATATAGTAGCTTTGTTGGAACTTAGATACATATCATATAGAATTGCATAACGTTCATTTTTAAATTTTATATTTAGATCATCATACGGGTATGAGACTGAATTTAAATGTACTTTTAAATTAGTCAAATCACAACGAACAAACTTATTTTCTTGTTGAAAAGCGATCAACACAAAACGGGGGCGTTCTCTATTTGCAGCCAGTTTAACATTCCAAATATGGTTAGTTCCTGTGTTTAATTGTAGATTAATATGACAATCCCAACTGCGAAATGCCATGGGTCTAGAAGCACCATTGTTAATAATTTTAATCATATTCAATTTGCTAAGGTCAGATAATTGAACATGAGGTATTCTCCATGAGATGAGTGAAATTGTAAATTTAGCTTTTTCAGTAGAAACACTCGAGCGTACAAGATCTTCGTCGTTCTTATTGCGCATTTAATATAACTTTGTTGTAGTCTTCAGCGAATCCCAGAAGCATTTTTAGAGGTACATAGAAATTGAAAAATCCATTTGCAAGAGTGACATCGTCAATTTTGTTCCATCCAGCATTTTGCATCACATTGCTTTCTGTTGGTGATAGAGAAACCAAGTTTTTTATGGTGCTCGTAGCTCCTAAATATCTTGTATGATCAATTTCAATTCCATTGGGCTCATAGCGAATTTCATCAAATAGATATGCCACAGAGTTTTTTTTTAATATAAAGTTCTCCGAAGATGAAGAATATTTGGAGTTATTATTATCAGAAACAAATCCTTCTACATAAATGTAGCTCTCACTGGGTAGCACGTACAAATCTTGATTTTGTATTGAAATTCTGATTTCATCATTATTGTTGTAAGATTGTAAGTATGGTTCATATGTATGATAGTCCTTTTTGATTATATTCTCATCCGACAAGGGTTTATCTACGACATCTATTATTGAACTCATTTTGTCTTCAATTTAAAATTCAAGGACTTTAGAAAATTTTTACTTGATGTTGTTAGAGCTTTTTGTTGAGCTGGTCGCTTTAATGTTGTTGTTGTTCTTGCTGCTATATTTTTCAATGTATTTGTGTTGTATATTAGCATTATTTAGTTGACCTGAAATGTATTCGTATTGTAATTTCCTCTCCTCGAAAATTAATTAAATCACCGTGTTGATCAACTACTCGCAGCGTTAATGAACTTATCTCTCTGGTGTTCACAGGTAAATAGATGAGATTTCTTGGAACCTCATCTATTTTATAGCCTGGAGGCACATTAATCGGAAATTCATGAAGTGTATGCGATTTGGAGTTATTCATATATGTGTTAATAGCGATACTACTTTCAATTCGCAAGAGATTCACTTTAAAAATATTAACTGGAAGATCTGAGTAATAATATTTGTTTGGTGTTAGGATTTTGCTATTGAATCCTAAAAGTTTTCCAATTGTGTTGTTTTTATTAAAATATACAGGATCTTTGGAACTATTAACTTTAACTTGCATTGTATTGTTATTGGCTTCAATAAAAATCTTATTTTCTGGACAGAGTCTTCTGAATTGCTCTTGTATAAAATCTACAATATCATTCAATTCGTAAGATCCAATTGGTATTTCAATTGTATGTTCCCCTATATGAAACATATTGTTGTAGGTGTCTACATTTGGAATGCTGTTGTATGAATGAAAATCAGTTAGAGCACACTCATATGCACCATGTAATTCAATAGGAGGAAAGTAACTAGCAGATAATTCTGATGAGTTAGAGCTCAGAGTAAGTGTTATTGACATTATAACTGTCTGATTACAATTAAATAAAGTTTAGTACAACATATGGTTTATAAGCATGATTTACATATTTATTTCATTTTCTTATTTTAAAATTAACATTAGTTTCTTAATATTACTGCTTTTGTTGTTGATGGTGGTGGTGTTCAGCTATAATATTTCATTCTTACTTATCGAAGAATTGTGTTGATAAGGAAATCCCAGCCATTTAATGTATACCTCCTTTCCTTTAGTTTTAAGAACCTTTTCAACTAGATATGTATTTGGATATCTAGTTTTCGAAAGTTCTTCAGTATAGAATCCACCTTTAATAGGATTACCAAGATAATCTTCTAATATGAATGTTGTAGGATTTGTATTTTGAACTCTTGTAATTGTGAAAATTTCTGTGGTCCAATTTGGAGTATAACCTTTTTCAAATGTATGCTTATATTTGCTTATACGTACATGATCTCCTACATTAAATTTCGACATTTTGTACATCTTAAAATGACTGTATACTGTATTTAGTAACTTTTGCTCATTTGTTGAGTTGACTTTAATCGGAGACATTTTAATGGTGCGATGAACTTTTCTATTGTATGCATTAATTAAATCTTTGTATATATCAATCCACTTATATGAACCATTAAAGCTAAATTCTTTCCACGTCATTCCTTTCAAAGTTCTGTTAAATCGTTCTACTATTGATGCTTTCATACTGCTATATGTTGAGTAGTGATTAATGTTGTATTTATCCATTAGTTTTCCAGTGTTTGTTGAAAATTTATTTACCATCATCTGTTTGTAAGTTTTTTGGTACTCGTCCTAATTCAAAAATATTTCCATCCATTTTCCATATTTCTGCTTTCTCTAGAATAGATCCCCATTTCAACTAAATCTATTCCTTTCATTACAACTCTACGACGCATAAAAACTTTTCGAACTTGCTTATGCAGTTCGTTTATTAAATCTCTTTTTGAAGACATTAAGTTGTTTTACAGATTTTTTTTTCCAATCTATAAATTTTCTCATTAAGCTGTTCAATTTGTTCTTCAAAGGATGTTTTAATTTGTAGAATATCTTTTTGAATTTTATAATTTTCTTCTATATCTAATTTTATTTCGCGTTGTAGCTCCTCGATTTGCATTTGAATATCTTCTCGAATTATAGTATTATCTTCCTTAAAGTATGTTAATAATTTCTCTTCTAATTTTTCGATTTGAGTTTTCAGAAACAATTTATTGATAACATCGTTTTCCTCCAGAGCTTTTGCAACATTTTTGATTCTTTTATTTGGACATCAATGTTGTTGTTCGTATCCATAAAGAACCCCAGCAGTTTAGGTGCATTTTTCAAAGAAATTATGCTGCTAGTATCGTTTAAATAATGTCCAAATTTATCAACAGACATACTTTATTAAAGTTAATGTATTATATTTGCTTCACGTAGTTCTTCAATAATTGATACAATCTCGTTATTGTGATTAGTATGACCTGCACCTTGTGATGCAAGCAGTAGTCGAAGACGATCTACTAACTCATTTGGATCGTCCCAGTATATATAGTTTGGCTTATGGGCGTTAAATTCCATCATTCCATCACCTAAATAACTACCTTTTGGCTTAAATCCTGTTGATTCGTTTAAATTCTTCTGGTTTTTCTCGTCAATAAATTTCTTAATAATATGTTTGTATATATTTATATCCTCTAGTACCCTTAATTTTACCGTCAGGTTTATAGTCTCTTCTATATGCATTAGTATTAATTAAAATCTTTTTATAGATTTCGAGTTCAAATTTATCATAATTTTTTGGTATTTTATGAAACATTAGAGAAAATAGTCCTGGTGTTAGAGCCCATATTTGACCACCAACTTGTATTTTATCTTCATTAAGTTTGAGGTTACTGTCACCAAATTTCCATTCATTATTGAAATCTTTATGTGAACCATAGTTTGTATCTAATTCATTTCTTCCTTCCAAGACTGATAAGTCAGTATAAGTATCTTCTGTATTGGAAATCTGTGAGTAGAAATCATCTTCATCATCGTCTCATCATCATTCTCATTATTAGCATCATTAAACAAGAGGGTATTATCGAATATTGTTCCTTCTGCTAGTTTCTTTGGTGTACTTGTCTCTATCTTGACTGATGTTTTTTCAGGTTTAAGACTTGTATTATTTTCAACTTCTGTCTTCATTTTGCTTTCTTCTTTCATGGGAATTCGTTTCATTTTTTTTAGAACTATTTATGAATTCTTTGAGTGGTTCTGTTATAGGTTTAAATGTATCTCTTGTTGATCACGTGTATCTATTTCACCAGTTTTTATACTACGAAGCTTTTTCTTCAAGACATTTCTTGTCAACACCAACTGTCTTAAAATTTTCTCATCCATGTTTAGCAAATAAGAGGTATCAGCTATTAGATCAGGTATCAGCTATCAGATTAGGTTATCAGATAGCTGGTCTGGTTTTCAGATCAGCTTATCAGGACCTGGTCTGGTTTTCAGATCAGCTTATTAGGACCTGGTCTGGTTTTCAGATCAGCTTATTAGGACCTGGTCTGGTTTTCAGATCAGCTTATCAGGACCTGGTCTGGTTTTCAGATCAGCTTATCAGGACCTGGTCTGGTTTTCAGATCAACTTATCAGGTATCAGATGAGGTTATAGCAAATAGATGTATCAAGTTTAAAGTTAGATTAATAGCTAAAGGTAATTTTTTATGAGTAGTTGCTTATATAGTTATGAAATAGTCAAATTGCTTTCTGTAGCGACCATCGTTTAATTCGTTATCTTTGCTTATCATCAAAAATCCATATTTATCCTTCCAACATTCTCGACAAATTTCTTGAAACTTTTCATAGCTCATATCGCTGGTAACATGATCCTTATAAACATGCTTCATATTTGTCTCATCTTTCTTAAACATTATAATAACATTTGCATTATCTCTTATTAAATGCTTGGGAATTCTGGTATAAGTTTGACACAGGTAGAATGAATCAACATCCCTATGTCGCCCCATACAAAAATATGTACCTCAATTATTCTGCTTTTCACATGCAACATCATCAAATATCATAATTGAATTAGTTTTAGCTTCATCAGGGGGAATAACTGATTCATTATCGGTGAATGTATAATACCCCATACCTTTAATTGGTGAAACTAGTTTCTTTAGGTATTCATATTTAGGTTGATAGAGAGATTTTGAGTATAAATAGATGTGTTCAAACTTGAGTCCATTAGGACTTTCTAGCAAGCCAATCACAACATTAGTCTTTCCACAATTTGATGGTCCCACTATTAGAGCACGAATAGAATTTGGTAAGAGAGGACTATGCTTTATTTTTGAACTGATGTTTGCTGAATCATCAATATTACGAACTAAAATATGTTTATGTTGTTTTACTAACTGCATTTTTGTTACTAAATGCATTTCATATATACCTCATATATATTCATATATAGGAAAAATTAGATAATATGGTTATACGATATCAGAAAACTTTTAGGCATAAAAACACCGTCGTTGGAGGAGGTATAGTAGACAAAATAAAAAACTCTCTACCTGTTGAACTTCATCTAGCTGGATATCAGTACTGTGGACCTGGAACAAAACTACAAAAACGTTTAAATCGAGGTGATAAAGGAATTAATTTATTGGACTCTGCGTGTAAAAATCACGATATTGCTTATTCCAAAAATAAGGATTTAAGTACCAGACATAAAGCTGATAAAATACTTGAAAACTCCGCTTGGGATCGAGTTTTATCAAAAGATAGTAGTCTTGCTGAAAAATCATTTGCATATATGGTTACTAACGCAATGAAAGCCAAAACAAAATTTGGTATGGGTGTGGAGAAAAAGAAAAATGTTAAAAAGAACAAACTAAATGTTGAAACACTATTTAGAACATCAATTAGAGCTGCAACAAAAATACGAAAAAACGAAAAACCATTAGATATTAACTCAGCTATTAAAATTGCACGAAAAACTATTAACAAGTTATTAAAAGGAAAAAAGTCTCAAATTATAGTACCACGTGAATACGTGTTCCAAAAATTGGTGGTTTTTTACCTCTAATGCCGATTTTAACTGCTCTGGGTGCAATTGGTAGTCTACCAACTGGAGGTGCTGATATAGCTAAAGCTGTAAATGCAACAAAGAATGCTAAAAATCAACTTGATGAAGCAACTAGGCATAATAGAGCGATGGAATCTATAGCAGTTGGAAAAGGACTTTACTTAAAACCATATATGGTTTAGTTCATAAAGAGGAATCAAAAAACTCTTAGAGATGCTGCCCAACAGACCACTTTCTGATGTGGACCTAAACCGTTTCTCTATAAATATTCCATATTTTAGAGGAGTTTTCATGTTGAATACTCTACCAAAACGAACAAAGAAAATTGAATGTGGAATAATCAATTTAGATGCATCAACAGGACCTGGTACACATTGGGTAGCATATTATAAAAACATCAATGAAAAAGAATATTTCGACAGCTTTGGAAACTTACAACCTCCTTCAGAAGTAGTCAAATATCTTGGTACAAATATAAAATACAACTATAATCAACATCAGAATTTTAATACATTTACCTGTGGACATTTATGTCTTAAATTTCTTTTTGAAATAACTGACAATATTAAATAAAATAAATATTTTACAAAACTCTTTAATGTCTTTTTATTCATAATTTAAAAAACGTTATTAATATAATTTATTGCCAGACAGGATATTGGGAATTTTGAATTAGAAATTCACTCAGCTCATTCTCAACGATTAGGTTTTCTTCACCTTCTCTACTTAGGCAATATGATCCGCTCGAGAGATCTTTAGTATCGTCATCTGTTAAAGTATTATATCGTTTAGGCAGGAACATTATATGTTTATCCATTTCAACTTTTAGTGTTGCTCCATATTTTGTTGTTACACGTTTCACATTTCGAATAGTATATTTCATGGGCGTGTCAAGCTCCTTTACATAGATTAAGGTTTTGTTGTTTAGAGAATTAAATTTTGAAATTAGATTTGTTGTGGAGTCCATTTTTTTATTTAGTTCTTCTCACTTTGAATGTTTAACTGGAAATGATCTCAAAAGTAGCGATGATGACTTCAAGAAGGTTAATCGAAAATAATTATGGTGAAATATTGAATAAGTGGGGGATAGTGATAGAGAGAAAGAGATAGTTATAGGGAGAAAAGGGTTAGAGAGAGATAGAGTGCTAAAAAGAACTATGGAATAGAGATGATAGTATAGATATTTTAAAAATTTAAAGAACAAATTAGTCTTAAAAAAACTTCCAACATTCATCATCCTTCATCATATCAATTACTTTTTTATTTACTAGTGGAAAATTATAAATATTGTCTGTAGAATAGTCCGATGTATCAAATTGTTGTTCTATATCATTCTTTATGTCGGCGTAAAAGTCGTCCGTCTTTATTGAATATATAAAAGAGTCCGTGTCCATATAAGTTAATGAGAGTTTTGTCTTAAACTTAGGTTGCATGTACCCGTAATGGAAATTATACATTTTCCATTTGGACAGCTCGAGTACACAAAATCCTAAGTAAATTGGTTTATTGTAGCAGGTTTTGACTCTAGTCATTTCGATTGCTACCAGATCTTCGGAAAATATAGATAAACTATGAAAATTTGGTTTTGATATCCAATCTTGGGCACCCAAATGGTTCCGATTCGTTCTCTCCCAACTATTAACAATTTTAACATCTCTCCTCTTATCCACATTTTCCATGGTTTTACCATACACTGCATTATTAAGTAGTTTGAAAAAATTTTTTTCAAAAGCATTTTTAGCAGTGGCCCTATTTTATTTATTTAGGTCAATATAGCCTTTTAACCACGGAGATTGTTTAAATGCTAGAATACGATGAGTTTTCTTTAAAACTAAGCAATATTCTAAGCACTGTTTTAGAACTCTAAAGTGTATCACATATGATTTCTTTGTAGAGAAATCGGTTATCAATTTGTTATACTTCGCTTGCATAGGTTTCTTATTTTCAGCGCAAAAAGGAAGATCATTATGCAAGTCGTGTAAGTGAGAGGGATAATCCAACGTGACCTCATATACATAACCGTCTGTACCATTATCAGCTATGCTGTGTGGATCCAGATTCAGCTCGTCTTGCGATAACCATCTGAACCCACCATGAGGAAGATATTCCGACATCGCCTAACCATACAAATTGTTAGCGTCTAAATAGACGAGAAATTCTGAGGGCTTCTCTTAATCGAAATCTTCCAAGTATTTGTTATTCGCTTTCGAATATCTTTGACTACACTGTACGATTCCCCCACGTATACCTTTTTTCAAATAAATTGTACATGTCTATGTCTGTCAATAATTCTAATTCAATTTTTGTGTATTTGAGCATTGCATCCCAGGAAAGTCCAGGTGCTGTATAATATTGACATGGATTCAGCTCATAAATACCTTTGCAAACTTTTCTAAAGTTCTTAAAAATATCTGTCAGTAAGAGGACATCTGTTTTTAAGTAAAGTTGCATGTAATCTTTCATAGTTTTGCAACCAAAAGTATTCCATACCTCTACAGCATGTGACTATTCCTCTAACGAACACTCTTTATTGTTCAACTTATTAAAGAAATCACAGAAAATACCTTTTTTCTTAATAAGCTGAAATTCTTTTTCTGACTAAAATAAGGACTTTATAGTGCTGAAATAATTATCTGAAAAATTGCAGGCTAATGATTCCAAACTCTCAGCCATAAACCGTATTGTATCAAGAAATCTTATTTCAAGCTTATGACCGTCGCTCATTTCTGTAAATTGGGAGAGGGATATATAAAGTTCCTTATTGAGAGGGAGTACTTTCAGTTGCATTGAAATTTCACCTAGTTCTTTAACAAAAAGATGTGAGTCATAATTTGAGTAATTGTGAAAGTAAACTGGTATAAACTTGGGGATTTGGTAATTTAAATTACAGTTATTGTGGGCTGCACCTCTAAATTTACCACTAATATGACAATGATCTCTAACGCGATCTTTACCTAGAAATTTTTGACAAATGTGACAATTCACCGCACTATAAAAATTATAAATATCAGAAGGGGATAAAGTATCCATTTGCCTATTATTTACTAAATAATTATTATAAATATCCTTACAATCTTTAATTAAATATGTCACGAATAATTTTGAGGCATCTTTCCCTGTATAAATCCTTAACTTATCTAACTTACTGCTATGGAGACACTTAATATAATAGCTAAATGCACAAGGAGTGTGCTTTTTGATAAGACTGCTTTTACTACTTACACTATCACTAATGTCTTCTAAGATGCACTCGAAGTCCGCGTAAACCACAAAGGGAACATCCATTTTTCTTTAATGTCCCTTAAAGCTTAGAATTGTATCCGGACCTGAGTTGTAACGATTTTGCCGCATTCCCCCTTATGATTAGTCAATCCACTCTCGCTATGAGTGTACTGGAGACAGCTATTGCAGAAATGTAGTTTATTATGGTGCTTTGTGGTTTGGTTGACTAAAAGCCTGTGAATGATACAAAATAGAAAGTAGAAAAAATAAGATTATAAATAAAACGTATATATTTTATAAAGTATATAAAACCAATATATGTATCATTAAATTAAACTGTAGTATAATTTTCTAACTTACTTTGACATGTTCTTTATCAAAATGTAGTGATGACATTCACCATTCTCTAAAAGCAGTAAGTTCACATGATTTATTTTCTCATCTTTGGTCACATAATAAGGATAAATGATCTGATTTGCTCTCTCATCATACCCAAATACGTTCACACTTATTGCCGGATTATTCACCTCGAACTCCTTGATTTTGTTTAGTGCTAATGGGTACGTTAAATTTTTGAAATTTAACGCTACACCATTTCGCGTAACAATCGTCTCTGCAGCAATGTCAGGGATATTATACGAACTGCAACGTTTTGAGTGATCATATTTTGTGGTATCCATTGCAGCAATCAGACACCACTTTAATCAATATGCATCGCTGTTTTCTATGTTGATGCAAGCTTTTCTTCCTTCTAATTTTTGAGGTGTGGATATCCAATTCGAGCCTTTGACGAGCGACGATTTGTTGATGTTGATTTCTGCTCGGACTGTGCGTGACAAGGTCCAACCAGAATCTCGCTCTTCAAATTCGGACATTTTGGTTGAAATCTCCTCAACCTGTTTACGGAATAACTCTTCTATGTTATCTGCCTTCGTCAGCAAACTCATTTTGGTTACATGTGGTATTATGCACAACTCCAATTCTTCTTTAACAATTTCGATGTACTCCGCCACAATACTCACATGAAATTTATTAATTATATGCTTAGTTAAATTCATTTGAAGCCTGTCAATAAAAATATTTTTGTTTTCCTTAATAAATTCTTCCAAGTGAAGTTGATCTTTTTTATTTAGAATTGCGTATGTGGCGATATGATTTTTGAAGGCTTTCGATATTTTGTAATATCTCACATTCTCTTCGACTTCTTCTGTCCTAGCATGTGAAGTACTCATAGCAGTTGACAGAGTTTCTTCTCTTCTTTCTTCTACTTCTACTTCTCTATCACTTTCCGGTAAACTTATATCCATAGCATCGTTGTATAAAGTCCCTCCAAGGATATCCACACCTTGTTGTTGAGCTTATTGTTGTTGCTGCTGATATTGTTGATGATAATTAAGAGGTTGCCATTGCATCAAATTGGGATTATAATTGTAATTTGAATGCTCATATTGCATTGGCACTCCTGATCCCAAAAACTGATTATTCCATGACATTGGTGTAGGGTAACAGTTAGGCATAACGTATTGCTGATAACTCATTGGTAGTTGATATTGAGGGTATTGTAGAGATGGTTTTTGCTGATGATGATGATGAAATGTATTTAGCTGCTGCTGTTGATTTTGAAGAGATGTGCCCTCGCTTACCACCCCTTGATTCAGCACACTATGGGTCTTAAGATGATCGAAAAAGGATTTTTGATAATTGTAAACTTTGTTACATCTATTACACATATAACCTGAAGAACTCATTTTTAATTATTTTATTATTATTATTTCACTTTAACACAACTGATGATGCTAAATACAATAAAGTACTGATGTGTTGATTAGAAAAGTTGGCGTATTTATATGAAAATTAGTAGCAGCATCCTTGCAGCATATTTACTTTTTGTTTCTCTGCTGATGACTGTACTTAGTTGAAAATCCACTGCTTTAAAATAATCGTAAACAAAGAAAATGATTACGTTGCAAAATATAAATGTATTCAATAAAATATTCCACGCACAAGTTCCCACGATCGCACATTTATACATTCATAAATTCATTTATACATTCATACATGCATACATTCAAGAATTTCATAATGTTATGAAATAAATATTTCTTAAACAAATAAACACAATATACAATTACCAGCGACAATCAAGCTGAACCACCCACCCACAAATATTAGGGCGTTCACATACATGAGAACATTTTATTTATAAATAATTTATTTTATTTATAAACAATTTATAGCGTTAGGAAATCACACAAACACATTCCCACGATTCATATGAGAATCGCCTAGTAGTCATCAAATCTAATTTCTCTGATATTACTGATATAGTATTACGATAACAAATTTATATAGTCTGGCAACACTGGCAATTTTCCCTTTGGTATTAGGAAAAATAATCATGTTTTGCCGTCGGCATTTCAAAATAATATTCATGTTTTTCCGTCGGCATTTGAAAATAATATTCATGTTTTGCCGTAGGCATTAGAAAAAATAATCATGTTTTGCCGTCGGCATTTGAAAAAATTAATCATGCATTGCCGTCGGCATTAGGAAAAATTATCATGCATTGCCGTCGGCATTAGGAAAAATTAATTTTCACAACTCTCCCCCATTGGTATTAGGAAAAATCATCTCATGATTTTCCCGTTGGTATTAGAAAAAATAATTTTCATGATTTTCCAGTCGGCATATATACTTATGAAATCTTAATCTTATGAAACCCCTTGATCCACCCCACAAAAAAATCACCCGTTCACACAATTAATGTCACCCCAAAAAAATCACCCGTTCACACAAAGTTAATGTAAACGAAAACTCCTTATGTAAACAAAAAACTCCTTATGTAAACAAAAAATCGGACGGACTTATTGAACCACCCTCGTAGGTATCAAATTTCACAAATTTCCAAGAATTTTAAAATTTGGGTAATTAAAATTTCACAATTTTAATTGGCCCAGGACGCCCAATTCCCTACTACTATTGGTCCTTATAAACCCTTTGATTTTTATTCTGATAATTTTTGTTATCTAACCTAGTCAGTGTCACTTTTTCCTGTCTTGTATCTGTCTTATGTGCTCTAGTCTTTTTTAAAATTTTCATTTACGTCTTGATCTTTGCGATTTTTATTAATGTATACTAGATTTTTTACTTTTCTTTCTTCAATTATTTGTCTAATTTTTTTGTTTTCTAACGGGTTATTGTTAAAATGAATCTCTACAGGTTTCCTGCGCGTTGTCAGATGAAACGTGTTATTATAAATGAAACATGCTTGCATTGGCAAATCCACATTATAAACTATATCTGACGTTTCTTCTCTCTTCCTCAATATTCTAATGTTCTCATTTAGACTGCTGGGAAACCTTTCTATATCAGAATTTCCTGTATGTCTGTAAGGGGGCGTAAAATGGAAATCTATATTATTTTTTTCCAAGAAGTCCTTAAAAAGGGACGAAGTAAAGCCTGGTTCATTATCCAGAACAAGCTTTTTAGGATTTCTCATTAAGTTAAATAATATTGTAAAATGTTTAACAAAATTAAGTGGTGTTCGGTCTTCAACCTTCTGAATTAGAGCATATTTAGAGAACTTATCAATAAGCGTAATGTATGCGTTCCTTGGGTCCATATACCAAACATCTGTATGGTAAATTTCACGTGGAGATGACGGAGTTTCCGTCTTTTCAAAAGGCAATTTCAAAGGTCTTCGTTCAATTTTAAAATTGTATATCTCACAATTATTTCTAACCTTCATTATTTCCCTTTTCAAATTAGGATAATAATACTTTTGCTTGAGCTCAAAAAATGTCTTGCCAATACCCGGATGATTATTTTCATACTTGTGCTGTTTCATTATCACCTCTAACAAGTCTTGTTTTTCCAAGTTTTCCAATAGGGTATAAGTTCTACATATCTTAAATCTCATACAAATCCTCAACACCACAGAATATCACGATGTTTTCCTCTTTCTCGATTAAATTCAATATTTTTCGCAAAACCTCTTCAAGGTTAGCCGTACCTATTTCAAACCTATATAATTTTTTATTGAACTGAGTTTTTTCCTCATAGGAATCTTTTTCTTGTCTCTCAATCAAAATTTGTTTATTCGCGAATTGCAAAGGACTTTCCGTCACTGGGATATGATCCATTCCATCATCCTGAGCGCTATGCACGGTTGGAATTGGGGATCCAATCATATTTCTATTTATTCTTTTTTCCACTTGTTGATGACAAACCTCTCTCTCCACCATTCTGAAATTTAATTTTTCTTTTTTATGAACACGTAAAAAGTGTCTCTTCACGCCCACCCTGCTCTCAAAACTCCTTTTACACAGGTTGCATTGAAAGACTTGTCCACCATGTTTTTGTTTAATGTGTTGTTCCAAAACAACCTTCCTCTTATAAACCTTTTGACACACGTTGCATTCGAAAAAATTTATTTCTGCAACAATTCTTGACAGGGCATCTGCCACCTTATTTTCCTTGCCCTGTACATGTTGAATATCAAACTCATATTCATTGAGCCTAATCTTCCAACGAACCAATTATGAATTGGGCTCTTTGAGTGAGGCCAACCATACTAATGGTCTGTGATCAGTTTGCAATCGAAATTTTCTACCATAAAGGTAGTGTCGAAATTGCTTACAAGCCCAAACGATAGCTAACAATTCTTTTTCAATTGTGCTATAGTTTATTTCGTGTTGGTTTAAGGTTCTCGAAGAAAATGCCAATGGTCCACTTTCCTGCGACAGTACGGCACAAAGCGCAAAATTACTTGCGTCAGTGGTGAGCACAAATTCTTTACCGAAATCTGGGTATATTAACACCATATCCGATATCAATATTTTCCTCATTTTTTCAAAATCCTCTTTGTAATCGAGGTCACCTTCAATGATCCTGCTGTCTTTTTTAAGCCTAAGGGTGAGAGGCTTTGCAATCTTGGCATAATTTGGTATAAACTTTCTGTAATATCCACTCAAACCCAAGAACGATTGGAGTTGTTTTACCGTTTTCGGTATTGGAAAATCCTTGATACATTCTATTTTTTGGGGTCTGGTTTAATGCCTTCTGTGGTTACCACGTGGCCAAGAAAATTGGTTTCTTTTTGTAAAAAAATCATCGCATTTATTTAAAGAAACTTTTAAATTGGCTTCTTGTAGTGTATGAAATATCTTGGACAGATTATCCAAGTGCTCCTGGAGTGAAGTCCCAAACACTAAAATGTCGTCCATATAAATGACGCAAACTTTATTGATGTAACTTCTCAAGACATTATTAAGCATTCTCTGAAATTTAGCCGGAGCATTTTTGAGGCCAAATGGCAGACGTCTAAATTCAAAATGACCATCATTTGTTGAGAAAGCAGTCTTTTCCTGGTCGTTTTCATCGACCTCTATTTGGTAAAAACCCTTTGTCAGATCTAATGAAGAGAAATAATTTGCTCTCCCTAGCTTATCCAATACATCTTCTATAACCGGTATCGGATATTTATCTTCTTCCCTAGTTACGGCGTTCAATCTTCTATAATCAACTACAATTCTCCACTCCTTGTTTCCCACCTTATCCTCCTTTTTTGGAACAACCCAAATAGGAGAATTATAAGGTGAATTACTTGGAACGATAATGCCTTGCTCCAACATTTCGTCCATTTGTTTTTTAACCTCATTTCTATGTATCTCGGGATATCTATACGATCTCATATAGACCGGATTTCCAGTATTTGTTGGGATCGTATGTTTTACTTGATTCGTAAATGTCAAACTATCTTCTTTCTTGTAGAATACACATGAAAATTTCTTGATAACCTCTCTAAGCAATCGATTCTCTTCTTTGTTGAGGTGTTCTGTTCTCAATTGGTCAACTATTCCCAATTCATCTAAGTGATGCAACTCGGGTAAATTTTCTATTTCTACTGTGTCATTTATAGTCTTAATTGGATGTTCTTTTTCGTCTTGTCCTTCAAAGTATAAAGGTATCTGCTGTTCAATTATTATTATAGTCTGTTTTTTATAATCTATGATCGCATTATTATTCCTTAACAATGTTGATCCAAATATTCCGTTAAACATTGGATGAAAACTAATGGCCTTGAAAATTTCATATTTTTTAAGACGAATTTTTAAAGAGTCTTTATGGATTTTAGCTTCTTCATTAATCACTAGAAAACCTGAAGCCGTTTTGATTTTCTTTGGTTCTTTTAATTTTTTTATATATTCTGGAGGATAATGATTTTTTCAATATATATTCTGGAGGATAATGATTTTTTCAATGATATTCAATGAATTCTTGTGACTCGAGTCTTTCCCCTGAACAATACATAGGGTAGCCTATATTCGGAGGAGTCTCTGCGTGAGTGAGTGAGTGGTGGTTTTGTCTATAAGTCTGTCCGCTGATATCCATCGGTTCTGTTCCGTTCTGTCTAGACGCATTCTGATACGCAAAATTTCTATTAGTATGTGTATTTTTATTATTAGGATTAGGCTAGTTAGTATTTGGATCAGAAACTCGATTATTGGGATTGGGGTATTTAAAATTTTTATTAGGATTTTGGGTTCTTGGTTGAAAGTTTTGAGTCTGTTCATATTTTTTATTATAATTTTTATTTTTTTCACTTAAGAGTAAGTTAGTTCATGAAGCTCTTTTTTCAATGAATCTGGTTTAAGAGCACAAAGAACTGTTTTTAAATTTATAGGTAACTTATTGATAAAAGTTTTTAATGCAATTCTATTATTATGATTAATCTCGGTCATATTGCCGTCTAATCTCTGTCTTTGATTCAAAAAGGAAAGCTTGGTTTGGATGAAGTTATAGAACTGTAGGACGTATCCCCTATACTGAGCGCCCCTAAGCTCCTCATAAAGTAGTTCGGCAGAAGTCAGTCCACCTTTAATCACCGCCTTTAATCACTGATAAAAACATCCTTTGCGATGTGGGATTATAATCCGACATACACGAAATCACATTATCTATGCTCTCCAAAAACGGATACAATTCTTCCCTTCTTCCGTCAAAATTAGAAATCAAACTTAAGAATCTAAGGGGATCTATATCCTTTATAAGATTCATTTGTACCTGCTGTTGTTGTAACTGATGCTGTTGTAATTGTTGATGTAATTCTTGTTGTAACTGTTGCTGTTGTTCTTGTTGTAACTGCTGCTGTTGTAACTGTTGCTGTTGAGTCTTCCCGGTTACAGTCAAATAGTCTTCCTCTCTTCCGAGCTCTGTGGTCCTTGATGTCCACTTTGCTATATGTTATCTCTTCTTGAGGCTGCCCAAGCAAAAATCGTTGCCTGGTGACACAATCCCTTCTTTTTTAGTATTATTTATTTTTTTTTTCAAGAGATTTATTATTCGACATATTGTCATAATTATACTATAAGTGAAATTTATTTGCTGGTGGTTAAGCGATGTCTATATGCAATTCATTGTTGCTTTAACAAATCGTCAGTAGACTTCAACCACACATTTTGAACAGTCACAAACCTCTTATCTTATGCACAGACTTTCATAAACTATTTGAGAATTCACAAATATTAATATTTTTGAAAATCACAAAAGAAAAATAAGCGTAGTAGGCTTAGTAACTTATACAAAACCCAGCAAATAATTTTTATTCGATATGAATCTATTTTATTTTTCTACACCTTTATACAATTAGAAATCCATTGGATAACAATAAAAGTATTTATAAGGCAAAATGAAAAATAATATTTTAATTAAACATTCAAGAGATTTATTATTCGACATATTGTCATAATTATACTATAAGTGTATATTGTGATTCTCAATATAGTAACTATTAAGAGTCTTACTATAAACATACGAAGTTTGTTAGCTAAATTCAAAAATGTTTTGGGTTGAAGTCTACTGATGAGTTCAAAAAAGCGGAAACGAAATGCATATAGACAATCGCTTAACCATAAAAACAAGCAAATTTTCAAACTCGTAGTTAAACAAATCGTCGGCTTGTTTCTAGTTTGCTGCAGACATAATGTATTTTCAATATACTGTGCCGCAAACCAGAAACAAGCCGACGAAATGTTGCACCTTGTTTATAATTGGAACAAAAAGGGAGCTCCAATTTTCCACCCCTGTTTGACATGTTTGTGTGTGTGTGTTTTAAAATAACTTGAACGAACTTGACTACTTTGATTTTATTCAACGTCAGCGCTTGTTCACATAGAAGTTTGAATAAAACAAGTTCGATCACTCCACTCACAATTATTCCAACGATGCGTTCGTTTCCATGATGCTGATTATATTCAACATTGAGTTTTGTTACATGATTAAAACTGTAAACATGTTCGATCCCTCCACTCATAATCATTCCAATGAACGATGCTGATTTTATTGTACGTTGAATGTTTTGTACGTGATTAAATGTGAGTAAAAATTTTATTGTATGAGTAAATCATCAAAAACCATGAAAATTGCAGCTCACTGGTCAGTATAATTTTTGCATAAATTTAACAATTTTCTAGTATTCAAAACTCATAAAATTTTTTAAATTGGATAATAATTCAGCTGTCGCAAATAAAATTCCCTTGACTGTGGTTAGAATTAAAAACGCATTTTAATACTGTAAATGGCAAATATTTTGAAATTTCATGAAAATTCATGATCAAAAAAATTTATATAACTTATTAAGCATCTATTCTAGCTGAAGTACAGAAAGTATTTGAATCGCAAGACTATTCGACAATTTATATACATACCTATAAGTTGTTACAAAGTTTGACATATAAAATAAAAATAAAAACTAAGGATTTCGATTATTTGGAAGACAATTCTGTATTAAATGATTTTAATTGTTTAGGATATAGTTTCGAAGAAACAATATTATAAAATCTGAAAAGAGCTACTAAAAAATCAATTGTATTTACTAATACACATGTAAATACATCGAATTTAATTAAAATTTAATTTAGCGCGTAGGAAAATAGCACGTTTTGGCTATAAATAGTTGACAATGCTCAAACTTAGCGCGTTCTAGCGCTTTTTGCGAAGGGGAATAGCGCGTTTGTGTTACAAATAGTTGGCATCGATGTGCATACCAGTGAGCTGCAATTTTCATGGTTTTCGATGATTTACTCATACAATAAAATTTTTACTCACATTTAATCACTTACAAAACATTCAACGTACAATAAAATCAGCATCCTTCTAATATCTGTTCATTGGAATGATTTTGAGTGGAGGGATCGAACATGTTTTACTCAATTCATTCTCATACATTAAATGTTTTATTCAGTTTTAATCATGCAACAAAACTCAATGTTGAATATAATCAGCATCATAGAAACGAACGCATCGTTGGAATAACTCTGAGTGGAGTGATCGAACTTGGTTTATTCAAACTTCTATGTGAACAAGCGCAGACGTTGAATAAAATTAAAGTAGTCAATTTCGTTCAAGTTATTTTAAAACACCACACACAAACATGTCAAACAGGGGTGGAAAATTGGAGTTTTCTTTTTGTTCCAATTATAAAAAAGGTGCAACATTTCGTCGGCTTGTTTCTGGTTTGCGGCACAGTATATTGAAAATACATTATGTCTGCAGCAAACCAGAAACAAGCCGACGATTTTTTTAACTACGAGTTTGAAAATTTGCTTGTTTTTATGGTTAAGCGATTGTCTATATGCATTTCGTTCCCGCTTTTTTGAACTCATCGGTAGACTTCAACCCAAAACATTTTTGAATTTAGCTAACAAACTTCGTATGTTTATAGTAAGACTCTTAATACTATATTGAGAATCACAATATACAAACATAATAAGTTTGAAAGCCTCAAACAAAAATTTTTACAAAACAAGCATCTTCTTATTCGATTGTGCATTAAGAGTCTTACTATAAACATACGAAGTTTGTTAGCTAAATTCAAAAATGTTTTGGTTTGAAGTCTACTGATGAGTTTCAAAAAGTGGGAACGAAATGCATACAGACAATCGCTTAATCATAAAAACAAGCAAATTTTCAAATTAAATAAATAAAGACTTTATGTCAAATAAATATACTTCGGTATTTCATTTAACTACGAGTATTAATAACAAAATCTTCAAAAGAACTTACATAAGGGGAACTCGTTTAACCTGTTTTATATCTCTTAAAGTTTAACCTTCTTATTTACAAAATATGTTTGATGCTTATTAAGAGCTTATTTAACAACTTTCTTTACGATAGTTGTATAGACCTTTAATAATTATAATATATTTTTTTTATAAATAATGCAGTAAATATTTAATAGCTCTTAGAAATATACAAGGCCGTAAAATATTTTAGCAGCAATTTTTGGTCTTAAATTGCCTGTTATATGTACGTGACTAAATGAATGAAATTGTTGTACTTGTAAATTAATAACAGCTAAATTGCTTGCACATACATACATATGTATATCAAGAAAACTTATATTGCACAAACACAACTGATATATAAGGATTTACCAGTAAATTTTTTTACTGAATAAATGGTTAAAATGTTTTGAAAAATTGCAAGACTTTTGCTGTTATACATATCAAAACTATGTAACCAAAATTTTTTAAATTTTAGAGAAATAAAAATTTTTGTCTTTGAATCTTAAAAATATATAACTAAATATAAGTTTCATAAAAAACACAGTTTCTTTACTTTTCCCATCCCTGATATGAAACTCCTAAATTAAGTACACATACCCATATATACTTGAACATTGATTTGTTGGCTCTTTATAAATACAACATTCATACGCAATGATTTTTTTCATTTTCACTTTTACTCTGCATCAACTACTTGATGCTGATTAGAATGAAAATTTTTTGCTTTCGCATTATGTTCTTGTTCAAAACACTCATTGTCGAGCCAAAAAACCAAACATTCGAACTGATTGGTTTGATGCTACGCATGATTATAAATCATATCCAACAACATTCCACTCACTTGAGCGATTAAAACTTAGCAACGAATATGTGTGTTTTGAACAAGTTTGATTTTTTCAACAAAAATACATGTTTTTAGGATATTGTTTACGTATTATGATTATTTTTCCGATCACTCGTTGCAGTTCCCTGGTGCATACTATTGTAAATACATATACATATGTATCTACACTTGAAGTAGCAAACTATCCAGTGTTGCCAGAAAATACTGATGAGAGAATGCTAAATCGGTAAAAAAAAATTCTTCTAAAATGTTCTACAGAAGAAAAGTAAATATAATGCTAGATTTAAATGTAAAAAAAATTATTGAAATAGCTTTGAATTTCATGTTTATACAAACTCATTAGTATTTACATGTATTTTTATGGCACATAAAAACATAAAATAGTTAATAATTGGTGTTTTTTGGAAACGTTATAATTACGTTAAAAAAATTTTAACGCACTAATAATCCCAAAATATTATTTTACTTATTCAGTAAAATATTTGTTTATTAAAAATACATTGAAATTGATGATTGAAGGGTTTAACTGGATCATATGCGCATTTCACTGTTGCTATTGCAGATCATCAGGGAACCTTTACCCTACAATACATGTACATTTATGAGAAAAATCCTCCATACAGAAGAATTTTTTCAAGAAATTAAAATTTTTTATTTTCAACAAATTCTGTCTGAAAGCATTTAGCAGAATTTTTTTCAAAGTTGAATGCTGTTTAGCTAATGAAATGCCAGATCTAGCAGTGAAAATGCTAAAATGGCAACAATGAAACTATCCCAAACGCTTGTTGTTGTGTTGAGAACTTATGGATTGTTTTTAAAGACATGTTGTTAATAGAAGTGTGCTCAAGCTATGAAAAAGTGCACAGTAGTGTATTTTTTTCAAGAGCGAATATTGTTTGTAGTGGGATCGTAATTGAGTGTGAAGCAAAAATAGAGAACACGGAAACAAAAAACACACAAAAACATTGTACAACAGTTGAATAGACAGTTGTGTCAAGTGTGCAATATTTTTATTGAACACTTCATAGTGCACCATAATTCATTTCTCAAACTCAAAATTTCATAAAATATTAATTGATAATAAAACTTTTTACTTTTATATCCATTGTGAAAGATATTATTTTTATAGATATTATATTTTTTATTCTTAAACCAATAAATTATAAAACTTAGAACAGTATCGCATGCAAACTAACACGCTCAAACAATCTACGTTGTTTGTTTTTTCTTTTACACATACACATATTTTTACACTTGTGTGCTTACTTTACAATTGTCATTCGTTGTGCACTAGTGAAATATGCTTCGATACTACAATAACTAATGCCTTCGCTTGGCATATAAACAAATGCTGTTGCATGCTTATGATAAAATTGAGCACCAGTTTCAGTGTTCTCATAAAATCAAGAGCACTAAAATGAGAGAACAATTCAATAATATACACCATGGAGATTAAGCAAGCAAACATCTTGTGCTCAGGTCTAGTTGATACATACATACGAGTACATATATGTATATAAATATGGGCAAGTACCCTGCAGAAAATGCGAATAGTGAAAATGTAGTGATTTATTAGTGACATTGTTAGTAGTACTACTGACCAGGTACCCCAGCCAATGTAATCGCCTATTGATATTTAACATTAGCTTGTCATTGAAAATCCACCACTAGACTGTAGCACTACTGACTAAGTAGTTTTTTGGGACCACATGGAGACATTGGCACCAAAGATTCACTAGTAAATTTAAGGGGCTCTAGTCTACAATATCGATATTTCCTCGCTCGATGTCCGTAGTAAAACTGAACTGATTCACTATAGACCCTGTCACCACCTGCAGGAAATTGTTTGTCATTTCTATTAAATATATATGTATATTAAAATTAAAAATTGTATGTTTCGCTGAATTAGTAAAGTCAAACACTTACATACGTATGGATCTTAAAATGTGACAAATATATACCTGTTGGCACAAAATCTTCCACAGGGTCAAAATTTCCATAATTGCCACCTTTCACTTAAAACTCTTCAATTTTCACATTTTATATTTTTATGCAATATTGATTGTTATTTTATTTGTTTTTTTATTTTTTTTTTTGTATTATATTTTTAATTATTGTTAAATACATTTATATGTAGTAACCTTATAATTCTATTTCTTAAGATAATTTTAATAAATTTAAATTTTAAATTTTGCCTGACGTCACGTTTATTTTCAACAAACCAATAAAACATTAAGAAGAAGCATAGTTGTGTGTATCTGAAAAAATGTTTTCTACGCATTAAAACCATTATTAATAGACGCTCTGTTGACAATGTCACCAAAATAGTCGACAAAAGTTGTGACTTGGGGACACTTAACCCTATGTTTTCTGCAGGGTAAATATAAATTCGTTTTCTAATGTATGTATTATGTACATATGTATGTATCTATAAGTATGTTAAAAAGAGTAAAACCCTTATGCAAAAACGATTGCTAAAGTTAAAGCATGCGTTAAAACCGGTTTTGCCATACAAAATTCATTTATTAAATCAACTTTAAATTTAACAATCGTTTTTGCATAAGAGGGTAAGCCTTTGCTATAGATCATGGATTTCTTATAAATATTTTTAAGTGGACAAGATTGTTTGTTGGATGGTGTTTGTTGTTGCTATTTTCTTTCATTCATGTGGCTGTTGTTGTTTTCTTTTAATAAATTTAGTAAAATGTACTTTTGATTAATTAAGCGGTGTGTTTTGTACATATGTATGTACATATATATAGGCAATCGGGAGGGATTGATTCACTGGCTGAGTTCAATTAATGATGAAGGTACATATGTATGTATGTATATAAGTACCTATATTTTTTAAAATAGAATCTATCTCTTTAATAGATTCAAATAGGTACATATGTATACATACATATGTAGGTATCTGTTTTATATTATTTTCTAAAATTCTTCAGAAAAACTCCTTTGTAGTAAATACATATATATGTATGTATGTACATATGTAAATACATATGTATGTATATTGTAGTATATGAAAGAAATATTTTTAAGAGGTAGGTACATATGTATGTAGGTATGTAGGGAAAAAAACAAAAATGATGAGATGGGAATATGAACTCACGTTTTTCTGTTTTCAGAACAAATGTTTTATTCACATTTTGTTTTATTGGCATTTTGCAATTATGTATTTTAAAGATCTAAAACTTAGTTTAATTACATACATACATATGTATGTACCTAGTATGTAGGTGCTTATGTACATATGTAAATAAGTATGTACATATGTAAATAAGTATGTACCTATGTATGTAATACCTACATGTACGTTTGTATCTACGTATGTACATATATCATGGTAAATAGTAAATTTATTAATAGTTTCCCCAGCAAAAAAAATGAATGCGTCCAAATGTAATAGTGTTCCATGCTTTCTTTAGCATTTGTTTCTTCGAATGCACTCCGAAGGTCATCGCAAATCGTAAATAAAGCTATAGTTTTTGAACTCATCAAAAACGCATTTGATATTACTACTTTGTAGAATCAAAATATTATGAAATTCTCTCCGTGTAAAAAAAAAGAGAACAAGAGTCTGTTGTAGGTATTTTTCATGTTTACACTGATACTAATATGTATAAGTAAAATGAAGTAAAATGCAAGCAAAGATATTAAACTGCTGAGTTGATAACAAAAATTGCAAAATTGCAATAAAAAGATGTGTACTAATGAAACTAAATATTGGAGAAAACATTTTATAATTTCAATTTGATTTAACTACAAAATAGGTATAATTTTTTTTTAAGTTTATTTGTTGTTTGTTTTGCTGTACCAGTTAAGTAGCTGATGGTTGCAGTCGTAAAATATTTACAATAACAACATGAAAAATTCCTGCGTTGATTTTGGTTGTTTTTGTAAAAGTATATACACCTTCAATATATACCATTAGTGCTGCCAATGTTTACTTTGAAATACACCTCTGGTGTGATGAGAATACTTAAGTTTCTAAAATGGTTTAGAAAATAAACATTTACCGACCGCATGCCAAATTTTCTATCCGTATTCTCTCCTACTCGATACATTTTGCTTTTACATGATAATATTTTGTATAATCTACAACGTTTTTTGACATGTCGTAATACATTGTATTACCATGTAAAGACACCTTTAATACATTGAAATAAATAATAGGCATGCTAAAACGGAATTAAATCATCACATTGACACATTGTCATAAAACAAGTTTTATCTCCAAGAATACTATAGCTCAGTGGTAGGAAATATGTTCTGACAGTCATAACGGCGTGGTTCGTATCATGGCTGCGACAATGCTTTTTCATGTTTTGTGAAAGACGTCATTAAATCAGGGAACTTGCATGCGTTCTAAGCACTCATTTCAATGATGAGCAGTTTTATTAAATGTGAACATATGCTCGGCAATGACACGCCTGTGTTCAAATCTTGCGTTTTGCACCTAAATTTAACCATGTATTAACTATTTCTTTTTCTGGGTCCGAAAATAACTTAATTTTTCGATTGCTAAATAAACTTACCTAAGGAGAAGTGTTAGTTTTTCAAAAAAAAAAAAAATTCTAACTTTTATATCTAAAGCCAGTTTGCTTATATTTACTCATTGGTAGATCTGCATAATATCGCTCATTTTCTAAAACAACATCATATATCAAAAAATGGGATTTTTGAGTTAATGATAAAGTTTAAAATAAACTATTTTTTTAATAAACGAGCGATATGTATGACATTATATTGAGGGGTAACAAAAACTTTTTTTCAAGTGAGTCGCTCTAATATACATATTTTAAAAAATTTATCGGAATAGTAAATGAAAAAAGTTTTATAAATAAAAAAATATTTTGAATATGTATATACACATATTTTTTAATCCTTATACCCATTAGTGATGAGCTATTTTTCGAAACCTGTTACTTTTTCACAGCGATTGAAAAATCACTAATCACAACTGTGACTGAATTTATCAAGTAACAGGTTTCGCAAATGTAGTTCTTTCATACAAACTGTGAATGCTCTTGCATGCTTACTTTACAGTAAATAAAGCTACCACATGAATTTATTTCCATACGTTCACCGTTTATTGAGAAAAAATCGTCTAATCGTGTCAAATCGTCTTTTCTGACAACTATGTATAGCTCTCACATTTTTGTATTTGCAATTTTACTGTCTTTCTGACTCTCATACGAAAATTATCAATATTTGGTTGGGGTTGATGCTAATTGTTTGTTCTTGTCGCTCTTCTTACTAGTATTTATCAAAGTACCAATACTAATAAGTACTTTTAAAGCAGAAGAGCTGAAATGTGTTAAGCCGTGATCACAGTCACTGTTTAATTTCCAACTGCTCTTCTTATTAGATTTTGTCAAAATAACAGAACTGCTAGAAACAAAATACTGCTAAACTGTGATCACAATCACAGTTTAAAAGAACAGTGATTTAGAAATCCCGTTCACAAGGAGCACATTATTAAAAAATCACAGTTTCGCTCAACACTAATACCCATGCATATTGCTGCCAATTGCCTATATTCCAGTTTCACTTGACTTAATTCATACGAGCTAAATAATTGCTTTTTTAAATTGCACGATTTATAGCGTTGGAAATTGGAAGAAAATATTCTATTATGTATAAATATCAAAAATTTAAAATACAATAAAAACCCACTATCAAGTCAGCTATTAGCAGTTTACTTTTGAAATCACGTGATTTCAAATCACCATGATTTTCAGAACAGGCCCGATAAATTTGAAAGTATGTATTTATAAAAGTTCGCTGCTGAGCACAAACAGTCATGTTAAGAAGGCAATCGTCAGTTAAGGAATCTTTTGTCCGCAAGATGCATTTAAAATGCAGTTTTGCGCTACATATTGCTGCTTAATTGGTAATGGATACGAAAGTTTTCTCATAAGATTACGCATGTCTACGTATCTACATATGTATATAAATACTAGGTACATATGCACGCATGTCTTTTCTCTACATTTTATGATTTGTGAATGGTATATAAGATTCGGCACAGCCTAATGTAGCACTCGTACTTGTTTTAACTAAAATCCAATATATAAAGGCTTTAGGCTTCAAATTGCTTTCTTTTAACTAAAATCCAATTTTCTTTCCCACTAACCCTCGCTTTAATCCTTCCTCATCATCATACCTAATCATCTAAATAACATTTTATAATGCCTCTTATATGCTTGATAAAATAAAAACATTTGGAATTATCAAAAACATTGTATATCGAAGAGTCTTTTCTTAGTTCCATCACTTACTTTACGCACTGTAAAAAAATCTCAAAACTGCTGATACGCATGTTCACTCGTGGCTCTCTCATGGACTAGAGTTGTGCATATCATGAGCGAACTAGTTCAATTGAAACATTCTGTCATGGTCACACTGGTCGACGGTAATGCCGTGATCAAGGGTAAAACCGTCGATCAGCTGTCTAGTTTTTTTGCTGTAGGAAATGGAAAGTTGTATTAAGAAATAAAAAGGATTTTTTAGTAGAAAAATAATTTTGTGTATTTGGAAAGGGAGCTCCAAGGAGCTACCAACAACAAAAAGATGGCTGCCCGAATAGGTTTTTGGCGGCGAGTAGCCACTGCACTTTTTGTTGAGAAAAAAAAATATGTTAGATAAGTTCTGGTGGTCGAAGAAGACAGATTGGGCTGCGGAAAAAAGATCTTGATGTGGCTGGTGCGAAAAGTGTAAAGAAAATTTAAGTGCTGTAAAAGAAAAAAAAGGTAAACTGAAAGAGAAAAAGTTCGTAAATATGTTGCTTTTATTAATAACAATCAGTATTAAGGCGCTTAAAAATGTTGTAATAAACATAAACTACTAAGAGTTAATTTAACATAAAGAATCACTAGTGAACGTTTAAATAAAAGCACAATAAATATAACTAAAACTAACAATAAAAAGAAAATGGAATAAGAATTTAAAATCATTTAATTAATACAAAAAGCAATAACACCTACTAAACGCCACATCCAGCGAGGGAACAGGTCAAACTTATACCCCAACCGAAGGACGGAGAAATCATCTTGGGAACAGTCAGCTAAGTAACCCAGCGCGCAGGTATTTTGCCAATCGATATTAGACACACCAGACTGGACTGAAACAGACGATATATAAAAATTATATATAATATATATATATATATATATATAAGAATTGAAAGTTTTTATTCTTTGTTTGAATTGAGGGAAACACTTGAGAAGTAATTACTTACCTTTTAGAGGTCCTCACTACTTGTGAGATATCCCAGCTAGAAATTGTGAGCTCAGCCTAAGAAGCGTAGGGAACAAGAAGTAAAGGGATATTTGATCCTAGTTTTTTTTACGAGTAAAAAGGGTAAAAAGTTAATTAAAATCTCCTGAGAAATATATGTAGACATATGTTTAAATATTTATATGACTTATTTTAAAAAGGAACTCCGGACGTAGGACACGCCACTGAAAGACCGCAAATCCTAGAAACCCTTAGTCCTGCAGCGCTACCTGAAAGGAAAAGAAATTCATAAATGAAAGTAAAATTTTTTTTATT
This sequence comes from Nowickia ferox, assembly GCA_936439885.1. Lineage (NCBI taxonomy): Eukaryota > Metazoa > Arthropoda > Insecta > Diptera > Tachinidae > Nowickia > Nowickia ferox. The sequence goes on from OW387026.1 coordinate 45,796,134, forward strand.
AAAAGTACTAGTACAAATTTGAATTCAATTATATAGAAAGGAAATATCCTGTAGGAAGAAATTTTGTTATAGAATGTACATTGTAAAATCATAAAAAAAAATTTTATTTTTTTTGGTTAAACAAAATAAATAGTGTTATTATACCCTTCACCAAAAATGGTAAAGGGTATATATAGGTTTGTCCAGATTTTTGTAACTTCTACAATATTCATTTGCGGCCAAATAAAGTTAGATATTCTGGATCCTTATGAATAGGAGATGAAAAAAAGACATGTCCGTCTGTCCGTCTGACCGTCTGACAGTCTGACCGTCTGCATGTACGGATTTTCTATGTGTTGCTTGAAAGTGATTGTATGAAGCTCCTAAAAGAGTTAGAGAGCTCGGAATTGGACTGAATCGACCGCATTTGTCTTGGCACGATTGGTATTGAAAATCAGCAAAAATAAAGAATCGGTTCTTGCATTTTCTATATATAAAGTTTTATCACACATTTTTTACAAATCTACCAAAAAAGTTGCCGTGCATAGAACCAACAATATTTAATTCTGTTACTAACCTCACTAGCTACTCCACCGCTGAAGCTTGCTTGAATTTACTCTATATTTACTTTAGTTAAACATTTTCTTTAACAAGCATTATTTCGTATTAAACCCCTTTTTGTCACCAATACATAGACATTGCCTTATGGTGTTTTTGCTTGGCACATGCTTTTTCGTAGGCATGCATATGAATTGATGTGTATAACAATCAGTAGAGTCATGCAAAAAACTGTATGTTTATATGGATGTATGTATAAATATACGCTACCATGAAGACCATTCACTCGTACATACACACACAAGTATATGCATAAGAGTGTTCATATGAACAACTACAACAACAACAATACGCTACAAATAGTATTGAAAGAAGAATATCCAATTGTTTGTACGTGTGTATGTAGTCAACTCTACGCACAGCAACAATATGCTAGCAAACGTATTGAAGGAAGAATATTAAGTTGTTTGTGGTAAGAAATGGGATTTTTTTTTGTATACAAATAAAGTATTGTGCTAATGAATGCGTGTTGATAAAATATATAAAATATATGTGCCCTTAATTATGAAAGTGGTCTAAGTCATATATTTCTTTCATCGAGATATTTTAATAGATTACATTTGAAGAAATTAAAAAAATATTTTTATATTATGCTACATTTTAACTTATAGTTGTACTAGTGTCGATTAATAGAAGTTTATTTAATATTTATTAAATATTTTTTCAAGTTTATTACAGATTTATTTCATATTTCGATGCAGAAATATATGCATATGACTTAGACCACTTTCATAATTAAGGGCACATATGTATGTATGATTGTAAATACGTATGTATGTATATTCAATGTGCCCAAGTATACATACATGCATATGTATATGTATAAATTCGTTTGCTATGTCGGTATAATGTAAATAAGCGCTTGTTAAAGAGCATTAGTTTTTTATAAATATTTCAAAGGGGATAGGATTGTGTTTGATTTGCTTGTTTGTTTTCTGAATATAATATATGTATATGTAACAAAATGCATAAGATTTAAAGGCTAACGTGGTTAATAAGTAAGAAGTCGGTTTGTCATAACTTCTATGCTGAGTTTCGAATTTAGATGAAATTTTTTTTCAATAAATATATTTTTGGAAAAAAATTAATCAGGGACAAAATATAATAATTATTGTTGAATTTTCATAGAAAAAAGGCAAAACTACATACAAGGAAGCATCAAACAAAGTGGACAATCACACCATTTTAATTATTCTAAACTATTTTCTAAGCTCCAATTTTAAAATTATAATTTTTATTTTTTAGGCAGAAATAATTGTTATTTCCTGATTTTTATATTTTAACTGGAAATAATTGTTATTTTCTGATTTTTCTTTTTTCCAGCAGAAATAATTGTTAGTGCTTTCGTTCTGCTAGTGTTTGTCAGAATATTTACAATTAACTTTGGTGTTATTTGTTCCTTAAAAAGTATCACATGTAATTTGGCTTAAAGAGAGATACGAACTATAGCCTACTGAAATAATAATTATAGAAATAATTATTTTCCGATTTTTATTTTTTCGAGAATAAATAAAAATCAATTTGTGATTTCTACTTTTTCGAACAGAAATTAAATTAAGTTACATTGTGGGAAAAAATACATATACCTACATACATATTTACATACATACTTTGAACTTATAGGTACATATACGATATACCTAACTACTACGACAGGATCAACGTGTGTATATTCCGTAGCCAAAAAACGTGGTAGCCGCCCAAAGCTGCGAACCGCTATTTTTCACACTTTTTTGATATGGCTGTCAAATGAAAGGGATTTTCCAATGGAAAAATCATGGTGGAATCATGCTGAAAATTTGAACTCATTTACTGATATCTGGCGTTGTTTTATTAAAAACAAATACACATTTTTAACCCTTATACCTACTTATGCATATTTTGGTCACATGCATATATGTATTCCAGGTTCACCCAATTTAATTCAAAAATTTTAAAGTGTGTACATACATATTTATAAAATGTTGGTACTTTGTACACACAGCGATACAATTAAACAATTAATTCAACACTTGTACAGGGTGGGCCAAAAGTTACCATGGGGCTTAAAAGTTTAATAACTTTTTAGTTTATTAATTTTTTTTTATTTTGACACGTATGTACATATTTATTAAGTTGAACAGTTTCATGCATAACTAATAGACAATTTTATGGAATCCAACATTATTGGAAACAGTTTAAATCAATAAATATGTACATGTCTGAATCAAACAGTTTTTCCGTAGTAATTACTGGTTACGCTTTTTTTTGGCACATGGCACACAAGAAATGCCAGATGCAAAATCAGCCTTACAAACTGCAAGAAATGAGCCAGATGGATCACACAAATCTCCAAAGTCTGATTCATTTTCATATATTTTTCCATGAACATAATATATGCTACATGTGATGAAAATTGTGCGCTTGAAAATATAAACTATTTTTTATAAATAAGGCAATTGTTTTAAAAATTAAGCCTTGCAATTATTTATGTATAGATATTTATTAGCGCAATATTGACTTCGGTGTGAATCGATATACTTATATATCTATTTGCAATTGTACAACAATAAAGCATGTATTCGTCCCCTACAATTAAAAAATCGGCAACATTTGGTTTACGTAGATTATTTGCAAGAAAATTGCATGAACACTTCTCCTAGTTTGTATATATTTTTTCTTTCGATATGTGTATACATATGTACATACATACACATGTTTGCAAATACCAATTTTATACTTGTACGATTTTTACCCAGCGGGAAAAATAAAGAGCAAGGATACCTTCTAGAAGGCCTTTGTACTCCTTCTTTTGAATGTACAAGGTCTACTCGCTCCATTCCACTCTTATATCATTTTTGCCTTTCCATTTCGCCTCTTTTGCCAGCAATTCTGTCTTCAAATTAATCGATTTTACTTTTGGTTTGGTAAAAATACACGCAAAAAATTTTACTTCTCTTCCCCCTTTTCATAGAAGGGAATGTGGAATGTGTATCTTATCTTTTATGCAAAAGAGTCGCGGCCTTCTATAAGGCATTCTTTAGCAGTTAGATAAAAATAGTAATTGATTTAATAAGGCCTGAAGAAGATATTCTGAGTTTTCCCGCTGGGTAGTAACGTGCTCGCTTTGTATCAAAGTAGTGGTTGGCGTACACATTGTACATGCATACAATTATAAATACATATACATCTCTACACTTGAAGTAGCAAACTATCCAGTGTTGCCAGAAAATGCTGATGAGAGAATGTTAAATCGGTCAAAAAATTCTGCTAAAATGTTCTACAGAAGAAAAGTATAATGCTAGATTTAAATGTAGAAAAAATTATTGAAATAGCTTTGAACTTCATGTTTATACAAACTCATTAGTATTTACATGTATTTTTATAGCACATACAAACATAAAATAGTTAATGATTGTGGTTTTTTTTAAATGTTATAATAACGTTAAAAAAAGTTTTAACGCACTAATAATCTCAAATTATTATTTTACTTATTCAGTAAAATATTTGTTTATTAAAAATACGTATGTACATTGAAATTGATTATTGAATGGTCAGCTGGATCATATGCGCATTTCACTGTAGATCATCAGGGAACCTTTACCCTGCAATAAATACATGTACATTTATGAGAAAAATCCTCCATACAGAAGAATTTTTTTAAGAAATTAAAATTTTATATTTTCAACAAATTCTGCAAGAAAGCATTTAGCAGAATTTTTTGCAAGTTGAATGCTGTTTAACTAATGAAAATGCAAGATCTAGCAGTGAAAATGCTAAAATGGCAACAATGAAACTATCCCAAACGCTTTTTGCTGTCATTGTGGATTATTAGTGCGTTAAAAACTTTTAAACGTAATTGCAACATTTCCTATAAAAATACCTGTAAATACTAATGAGTTTGTATAAACATGAAATTCAAAGCTATTTCAATAATTTTTTCTACATTTAAATCTAGCATTATACTTTTCTTCTATAGAACATTTTAGCAGAATTTTTTGACCGATTTAGCATTATCTCACCATCATTTTCTGGCAACACTGGTTGTTATGTTGAGAAGTTATGGATTTTTTTTTAATGACATGTTGATACATACATACGAGTACATATACATATGTATATAAATATGCACAAGTAAATATAAATTCGTTTGCTAATGTCTGTATTGTGTATGTATCTATATGTATGTTAAAAAAAAGTAAATCGCTTGCTAAAGGTACGGTCACACTTGTCAAACATTTGCCCAAAAAAGCGTAACCAACAAACACTAATGAAAAAAGTTTTGATCCAGACACTTTTTTATCATATTAAACAGTTTCGAACACAACTAATGCACCATGTCATAGAATCCAACAATATTTGCTACTCTTTAACTTGACAAACTTTTGTCTGAATTGAAAGAATTTTCCTTAGCATTTAGTGGTTACGCTTTTTTGGGCAAATGTTTGACAAGTGTGACCGTAGCTTAAAGATCATGGATTTCTTATAAATATTTTAAAGTGGACAAGATTGTTTGTTTGATGGTGCTTGTTGTTGTTGGTATTTTCTTTCATTCATGAGGTTTTTGTTTCTTTTTTCAATAAATTTAGTAAAAAGTGCTTCACTTAATTAAGATGGTGTTTGTATATAGGCAATCGGCAGGGATTGATTCACTGGCTTAGTTCAATTAATGATGAAGGTACTTATGTATATAAATACCTAGGTAGGTATATTTTTTAAAAAAGATTTAAATAGGTACATATACATATGTATGTAGGTACCTATTTGTTTTATATTTTCTAAAATTCTTCAGAAAAACTCCTTTATAGTATATATCTACACACATATGTATGTATGTAAATAGATACATATATATGTATATGTATGTTTTAGTATATGAAAGAAATATTTTTTAATATGTAGGAAAAAAACATAAATGTTGAGATGAGAATATGAACTCACGTTCTTCTATTTTCAGAACGAATGTTTGATTCACATTTTGTTTTATTGTCATTTTGCACTTATTTTAAAGATCTAAAACTTAGTTTAATTACATATGTACATACATACATATGTACCTATGTAGGTGCTTATGTACATATGTATATACATATGTAAATAAGTATGTATGTAATACCTACATGAATGTTTGTATCTAAGTACTCGTATGTATATCTATCATTGCAAATGATAAATTTATTAATGTTTTCCCCAGCAAAAAAATTAATGCGTTCAAAATTTAATAGTGTTTCATGCTTTCTTTAGCATTTGTGTCTTCGAATGCATTCTAAAGATCATCGCAAATCGTAATAAATCTATAGTTTTTGAACTCATCAAAAACGCATGCAATATTACTGGGTAATTAATATTGGAATAAATATCCACACGAAATAGGCATGTATGTAAAACCAGAATTAAATCAACGCTTTGACACATTGTCATAAAACAAGTTTTATCTCCACCAAATAATAAGAGTGCAATAGTTCGGTGGTAGAGAGTGTGTCTTAACAGTCTTAACAGCAAGGTTCGTATCCTGGCTGAGACAAGATTTATTTGTTTTGTGAAAAACGTCATCGAATCAGGGAACTTTTATGGGTTCTAAGCACTCATTTCAATGACGAGCAGTTTTGTTAAATGTTAACCCATGGCGCCAGTGACACGTCAGTGTTAAAATCTTGCGTTTTGCACCTGAATTGAACCCATGCAATAACTATTTCTTTTGCATGTCTTTTTTGCTGGGTCCGAAAATAACTTAATTATTCGATTGCTAAATAAACTTACCTAAGGAGAAGCGTTGCGTTTTCAAAAACAAAAAAAAATTTTTTTATATATATAGATATAATCTAAAGCCAGTTTGTATTCCTGCTAGTAGGTTATTTGCACCTTAACAAGCTACATATGTACATATCGCTCATTTTCGAAAAAAAACATTATATATCAACAAATGGGATTTTTGGGTTAATGATGCAAAATCCTCATATTGTTATTCATATTGTGTAAAAATTTCATACCATATCTTGTATACTTAACTATCGAGAGACAAATAAAATTATTGTTTTCGATTAGGTTGTGTGTAAATTGAAAACTTTAAAGATTAAAATAAACTAGTTTTTTTAATAAACGAGCGATATGTATGACATTATATTGAGGGGTAACAAAAACTTTTTTTTGAAGTGAGTCGCACCAATGTGCATTTTTTAAAAAATTTTCCGGAAGAGTAAATGAAAAAAGTTTTATAAACTAAAATATATTGTGTGTATATATATAAAAACACTTATTTTTTAACCCTTATACCCGTGCATATTACTGCAAAGTGCCTATATTTCAGTTTCACTTGACTTAATTCACACGGACCTGTTCTGCAAATCACGACATGTCAAATCACGGTGATTTAAAAAAATTAATGAAAACTAAATAATTGCTTTTTTAAATTGCACGATTGAAAGCGTTGGAAGTTGGAGGAAAATATTCTATTATAAATGACAAAAACTTAAAATACAATGAAAACCCACTATCAAGTCAGCTATTAGTGGTTTACTTTTGAAATCACGTGATTTGAAATCACCATGATTTTCAGAACAGGCCAAATAAATTTGAAAGTATGTATTTATACAAGGTCGCTGTTAAGCACACACAGTCATATTAACAAAGCAAGCGTCAGTTAAGGAATCTTTTGTGCGCAAGATACATTTAAAATGCAGTTTTGCGCTGCATATTGCAGTTTAATTGGTAATGGATACGAAAGTTTTCTCATAAAATTACGCATGTCTACGTATCTACATATATACATATGTACATACGTACATATGCACGCATGTCTTTTCTTTATATTTCATGATTTGTGAAGGGTATATAAGATTCGGCACAGCCGAATATAGCACTCTTACTTGTTAAATTCTCTTTTTTTCAATTTACATGTCTGTAAAAGTATGTGGGTAAGAAAGTAAAATTTCGAATTCCCAAAATTTTGTTATATAAATTTTATTATATTGTGTTTATTTTAATAAATCAATATGTATGTTCTTTTTAAATGAATTTTTTTTGTATTCTTTAAGATGAAAGTGTGAAAACTTACGAGATGTGGTAAGTAAGTAGGGAGAAGGAAAGCTTATCCGGGTGTCGCAAACTCAGGGACATCACAGCCTGAGTGCGATGTCACGGAGAGGTCATCTGGTCTGTAAGGGGAGGGTTCATTGCCCAGGTATAACATCTGCCAGGCGAATTTGGTCGCGTGTGTGTGTAGGTAACCAGGGAGGTAATTAGGCTTTGCTTCGGGCTCCAAACTTTTTCTAGGCCACCTCAATTTGTGTTTCCTTTTGGAATTTACTTGGCTGGCATGATTTTTTTGTTTCTTTGTTGTAGTTCCTGGACCTCCAGATGGGTTGGCAAGAACCACCCCAAGACGGCGAGCCCTAGCCGAAAATACACCAGCATGCCAGCACGGGCAATCATCTGGCAACCACCACGTCTATATGTTACATTATCGTCACACAATACAACTACACTACGACAAATATTAGAATTCACTTCACTGAGCGCTGTGAGCCATTCAATCCACTGAACGCTTTCAGCTCAGTACTGAGTGGTTTCTAGATTTGTTTCAAACTCTTTCAGTAGCTCGTTTTAGACATAAAACTATAATCAAACCCATTTAAATTAACCGAAGACTTCTATCAAACTCTTTTAGCAGCTCGCTTTAGACACAAACCTTTAATCTAAATTGGTTATAGGTTTGTGTCAAAAACGACCTAATGAAAGAGTTCCATATAAGCAAAGACTATAAATATATAAAGATGTTCCACGTAGAACATTAAATAAAAACTAAAATTTTTTGCGTTTAATGATGCTGCGGGGGAGATAACAAGGGAAAATTATATTGTTTGTTATTTGAGCGAAACCACAAACAAAGAGAGCACATAATTTTTGAGATTGTACACTTTATATAAGTATGTATGTAGTAATGTTGAATGGCATACAATGTATGCACACACATAAATGATGCTTATAGAGAAATTTGTTTGTGTGTGTGTTATATTTCTTGTTCAAAGCACAGTCAGTACGAGAAAAAATATGAAATTACAAAAAGAAGTTTCTTGTTTTGATATATTCATGTGCAAATAAATTACGTAAAGCCAATGCGACCGATTGTGTTATTGTAGAGTAAAACTACGTGTTTTATTATTGTAAAATTAAAAATAAGTTGATTCGCACCCAACTACATATGCATAATTATTTGATTTAGAAATCTGAATTGTATACTTACAATATTTTTTTTTATTTATTGCTTTAAATTTTTGAGTTTTTCAGTGCTTGTTGATTGGAATTTATATGTTTCCCACGACGAATGTTTTCTTAGCACTGTAAGAACTAATAAATTAAGCATCTCCATCCTGTGCTTAACCGTAGATCGAGCTTTAAAAAAATTTCATAATTCTTCCTATGTATCATTTTTGATACATACTAGTGAAGATAGGAGTAATTGACTAAATTCAACACATTTAAAGTAGGGATGCAACCGATACCGATACCGATATACGGCGATACTGCTGGTTTTCCGATATATCGATATCGGCGATATTTTATACTTACTTACTTACTTCTTAAAATTTTTTTAGAGTTTTTTGAACAAAATATTAAATTTTCATCTCTTTTTTTTTTGCATGAACACTATGAGAAATAACATATTAAAAGCAGAACATAAAATCAAAACAGAATACATAATGAAATTGTTTCTTCTATTTTTTTTGCACCATAGTAATGAAATGTTCTCTCAATGCTAAATCTTGTATGTGTTTGTATGTTTTAAGATTTTTTTCATGGCGCGTTAATACAAGTGGTGGTAATTCTACAACAATTACAACTTAAAATAACAACTGACATCTCAGCCCCTATGTCAACATGTAAAAATTTTGACATACGAACCTCTAATTTGCGCAAAAAAATAATAAAAACTGTGCTTATAACATCACCACTTTGAATACGTCTTGATTTTCTTTTATTTATTTATGCATGCGATGATTTAGTTCAGCGATGTAAAAGTTGGTACAATTGTTCTTCTTTTACAATTGTACTTTTGAGTACATTTCGTAATGAAACTAATATTAATTGTTGAGTTTATCTACATATCGTCACAGAAAATGCAAAAAGCCCTGTCTAACGTTTTAAAAGTTTTACAGGGGAGCATAAAACTTGTTTCAATGAAATATAAATTGACAATTATAATGCAAGTAAAAAGGGCCAACAAATTTATAGATGTATTTATTGTAAAATTTTTTACTTATTGTCAATATATTAACTCATTCAAACAAGTTTTATGCTTTTCCTGTAAAACTTTTAGAAAGGAATTTTTGAATTTTCTGTGATGATATACCTACATACTCAAGTACATACTCAATAAAAATGTGCCTGTATGTAAATTAATCTTTTTTTTTAATATTACCGCTATTTTTGTTCGAATAAGACCAATTTTTATAGTATCTCTGTATGTTCGGGAAATAAATCGGAATATACTAAAAATTGGATCAGACTTTTTTAGATAGAGCTTCTGGCGTTTTGTTTAACGACATACATGTTTACATGAATACAAATGAATTTTTATGTGAGTTTTTATTCAATTTCATTTAAATAAACAATTTTTCAAATTAATAAAAGCAATCGGAGTTAATAAGTACACTTTTCTTGCAAGTTGGTACAATTTGTAAAATCTCATTTTGCATCTCTGATTTAGTTTTTTCATTGTTGTACAACAATGAGAAAACAATTTTTTTCACTGAATTTGTCATGTACAACATAAAGCAGTGCAAAGCATATTTATATAAAGTATATGCAGGTCTACAACAACTAAGAAAGTACAAAAACAACAGGCGATTTGTTTGTGTAAGAATAATGGATGAATGTCAAAAACAGATGAATACAACCAGACCTGGGCAACTTGCATCACTTTTGCATAAGCACTGATTGAAAAACAAAAATTTTAGTGCAAATTTAAATTTAATGCTTGTAGTGCACTATTTTTTTCACGTCAATAAAATCTCTTAAAAGTAATGGATTAATATTGCATTAGCATGGCGAAAAATGCACTGATTTTGTATTGATGTGCTTAGTCATCATGAAGTAATGCAATATTATTGCATTATCAAATATTGTACACAGTAATATTGATTAAAACGTTAACCTATTTTATCAGATAGCACAAATAATAAAATAAAAAATACAGTAAAGTTCATTGAGGGCACCTTTATAAGTATGTGCGACAAATTAAAGAAAAGGAAAACTGTCAATATAAATACAAACTAGATTTCAGAACCAATTGAAAAAATTAAAAAGTTTCATACCTCAAGTACGTTGCATCTCGACCTTATATAGAAAACCGTGCAATTGACAAAAGATCAGAACTTAGGTTTTCATTTATTGTAGTTATATCTTAAAAAATGGTGATTTTATAAACGAAAAATACTATCGCTTGGAACAATTACATCTCTCGAAAAAAATTATAAAAAACGTGGTGATATGATTTTTCGTCTTGGGTGTACATAGGAAAAAATTTACATATTTATGTATGTACGTATGTTTTTATGTACATATGTACACATTTACGTTGTATTTTGCACTATAATGCAAGAATACTTTTCATAATGTGTGAAGTGGTGAAAAAATAGTGAAATAAAAGTAACAATGCAATATTCATAAATTACTTTGAAGGGATTTTAGTTTAATGAAAAAAAAATGCACTAATATTATAAAAGTTAGTGCTAATGGTTTAGTATGGTAAAATGGTCAATGCGTTTGCTTATTTAATGCAATAGTCCCAGATGTGCGTACAACAAAAAGCAAATCTATGAATAAAACCAAAGTAAATTTATTAATTGATAAAGCTTTAATATGTGAAATAGATATAATAATATATTAAATATAATTATTTTTAAATGTTTTGTAACACATTTTTTAAGTAAAAATTTATTTAAACTTTTTCACATAGGTTTTCAGTATACACAATTGTGTATAACAAAGCAAAAGAAAACAAAATGGTGTACGAACATTGTAAACAACTTTTGACATTCAGGTATTGCCATGAAACGAGAAAAAAATTAATCACCTGAGTAGTTGCATATACTTGATATAAATTTACTTTGAAGCAGTGTGTGTATGCATGTTTGTACGTGTGTATGTTGCTTTTTATTTTGATTCTTTTTAGGTGTTCTTTTAATTGTAAACTATACAAGCAAAAGCAAAGAACAAAACTTAATGCTTAAAGAAGTAGTTTACTTTTGAAGATGTTGCGTGGTTATTAAAAACGGATTAGTGTACTTATCAAAGAATAAACTACAGCATAAATTTTGTTTGTTTTTAACCAAATAGTTGTTGAATTTAAAATAAAACATTGCAATAATGTCAACTTCACAGCACAAAAGTGCTATATGGGAACATTTTGAAATATCGAATGTGGATATGGACTCACATGAAGAGACACCATTCAAATGAATTAAATACCGTTTCAGGAACGAAAAGGCCTATTCAGGATCCAAAATGTTGTAATGACAATGAGACACAACCTAAGAGAGAAGCAACTTTTGCGGAAGTAATTGAGAAGAAATCTGTTTATAATGATGATGATATTCGGGCAAAAGAAATAACTCGCATTATTGCTGAGGAAATTTGTGTTGATATGCAACCGTTTGATTTAGTGAATCAAATAGGCTTCAACGGTTAGTAAAAAAACTAAATCCAAATTACAAAATGGTTTCCCGGACTCATTTGAGTGAAAAAGTCATACCGGAAATGTATCAGAAAGTAAAATCCAGGGTACTGAAGTTACTAAAAGATCTGCCACATATTGTGATAACCACCGATATATGGACAAGTGACTGCTCTTCACAATCCAATGATTTTTTTAGCTTGACAGCTCATGGCATCGATGTACACTTTGTGTTAAAAAATTATTGCCTTGAGGTCATGTCATTCGATGGAGCTCAGCACTCCGGTACTAATATAGCATCTAATATAATTAAAGCTTTAGAAGATTGGAAAATACAAGATAGAGTACGATCAATAGTCACTGACAATGCTGCCAACATGGGTGTTGCTATTAGACAGATTCAGCTCTCATATGATGTAAAGCCAGTAAAGTGTTTAGCGCATTCTTTGCAATTGACAATCAAATCGAGCCTTTTTAAAGACGATAAAGTAAATGAAATGATTACCAAGTCAAGGTCTATTATAGGACATTTTAGCCATTCCACAAGCAGCACTAAAATTTTAAAAGAATTGCAAGATGCACACAATATTCCAAATCATGTCCTTATACAGGACATATCTACACGTTGGGATTCAACACTTCAGGCTTTGAGACGTTTGCTACAGCAAAGGGTTGCGGTACAAGCTTGTTTACCTCGTATAAAATGTAAGGTAGAACTTACAACCGACGAATGGATAATGATGGAAGAGGTGGTGAAAATTTTGGCTTACTTTGAAGAGGCTACAAAATCCATAAGCAAAGCCACTGCTACATTGTCTGACGCTATTCCGCTAGTTAACAGTCTTCGAACATTATTAGAAAACATAATACATGAATCAACGGAGATGGAGAGTAGTTCGGAGTCCCAAAAATTTGCGGCTAACTTAGCATCAGCTCTGAATGAAAGATTTGAGGGTTTAGAGAATAATGAAACCTATTATTTATCTACAATTCTTGACCCTCGATACAAAGCTCGAATATTTCAAAGACAATCGACTTCAATCCTATCGAAAAAACGTCTTATTGAGCTGCTTAACATGACTCTACATTCCGAAAGTGTTGAAGACACAGTCCTCCCTACACCTCGCAAAAGTTCTGATAAGTCTACGAGAAGTACTCGCCTTTGGAGCGTATGTGAAAAAATTATAAGAGAATCCGAGGAGGATGAACCTCTATCCATCCTAAGCTGTGGTTCTGTTAACGAAGAAGTCGAGAGATATCTTAGATCTCCTAATATTCCTAGAGACGCAGACCCTCTTGTTTACTGGCGCAATGACATATCCTATCCAAACTTAAAGAAAATGGCGCAGAAATACTTAAGTTTTCAAATGAGTTCTGTCGCATCTGAGAGACTATTTTCCACTGCAGGTCTGCTTCAAACGGATTTGAGAAATCGTCTATCTCCGTCAAATTTGAGAACACTTTGTTTTTTAAACAAAAATCTTATTAATATCAATTTTAAATATTAATATTTTGCAATGTTTTTATCATTTTAATTTAATTTTAACATGATCTCAAATTTAATTCTTTTTTTTAAGTCTTATTAATATCAATTTTAAATCTTGAGCCAATGTAAACTGAATGCCAACGTTTATTTTGTAAAATCATAAATATTGCAGACGTTTTGTTGTTTAAAAATTTTAAGTTGAGAAACTGAAATGTATTGACAATTTTGATGATTTTAGAAAATAAACAGTATGACATTCAGTTTGAATTGACTCATTAATAATATTTTACACTGTTATTTTGTGAAAAACAATAATTAATTTTTTGTTAACATGAATTGAAATTCAATTCTCTTTTTTTTTGTTTTTGTTTTGTTGTTTAAAAATTTGAAGTTGAGAAACTGAAATGTACTGAAAATTTTGATGATTTGAATGGCTCATTAATAAACACTGTTATTTTGTATAATAGAAGAATTACTCTACTTGAGTTTTGTTAATTTTTACTTGAGCTCAATTTAAATATGCGTATCGGTATCGGAATCGGTATCGGCGATATTTATTTTTGAGTATCGGTATCGGTATCGGATCGGCGAAATGGCGTATCGTTACATCCCTAATTTAAAGTTTTATTTATTATTTCTTATTTATGTTTAATTAAGTTTATAAAATATGATTAACTCTAGAAATCATTAATGCAATCAACGCAAACATTTTTGGCATGTTTATTACTACAGCAAGGCTTCTGAGATAAAAACCAGTAATTCGACGACCATTTGTTTTTATTTTCACCCGAAGTATAACATTTTTGACACCTAGTACGTTTCATTTTTTTCAGAATTATCGGTTCTTTGTTTTTTTGATGGACCAGCTTCACTATCATTAGATTCATCTGTACTTTGGGCTGAAAGTTTTTTGAAAATTGCCAGAGAAAGTTCATTTCTAGGACGTTGTTGACGTTTTTCCATATAAGGCGTTGACAGTGATATTGCTAACTCGTGTAGAAAAGTCTTACATTTTGTACTGGTTTGAGTTTGTTTCCAGTTGGCATCGACTTCGTTGGATATATATAATGTAAGCATTTTAAAAAACAGCCATCGGCCAGCGATTATTTTTACGTTTGCAGCTATAGCAACTCAATATTTTATCAACCGTATCAACTCTTCCTTTTGTGGAGTTATAAAACAATATTATTTCGGGCAACTTTTTGGGGCAATCCGAAACTTTAGGTTCATGATGCATTGTACTCATGACAATTGTACACTTGCCTAGTAGCTTATATAGCTAACCATAGTTGTATAAAAAAATATGGTATAAAAGCGAATGTTGACTCATACCGTGGAATTTTTTTTTGCATGCCAAAAGCTTTGGAGGAATTGATCACTTGTTTTTTCGCATAGTTCCAACCATTGTTATGTTGTATTTTAAAAGTTTTTGACCAAGGTTAGCGAAGAAAAAAAATTATCCATCGTAAAATTATGCCCTTTTAGACCATTCACTATGAAAAGAACCACTCGTTCTCCTTGATTTCGTTCTGGAATTCCTGAAATATCCTTTCCCAAAAATTGGTTAATTTTTCCACACATAACAAGTACGCTCGTCAACAGAGGAGCCCAAATTTTAGACCTTTTTTCTAATCACGTCTGACCTGGACGCATTCTTAGAATATTTTCCTTTCCTAATTTACCAGTAGGATAAAGTTCGCTACCATCAAGTAGTACCATCTTTGGCTGAATATAAAGGATCACTATTTGTGTTACTGCTAATGCCTTGATCAGAATCCAAAGATGAGCCACTTTCGTGTTCTTCTTCATCTGAAATATCAGAGTTACGAACAGTAATATCTGTAACATCTGCTTCAGAAATATCGTCATATTCTTCACTTTCACTTAGCACTTCATTTACCAGTTCCTCGATAGTCCAGTCCAGTCAAAAACCACGGATAAGACATTTTTATCAATAATCACTTTGAACTGAATTTTTTTTTTCAAAAGAAAACGCACAACAAATCAAAAACACTTGTTCTAATTATATGTACAACACAACAGAAATGTGCAAACTGCAGTATGTATCAAATTTGATACAAAGGTAAGATTATAAACTTTATGAATTTCTTATTGCCTGCGTAGATATTTAATTTTTTTTTTTTCTTAATGACGGGAATAATAATGTTTACAAATTGTGAAAACATGTGGTACTTTAAATTTTGAAAACCAAAGTTATGTTAACATAAAAAACTAAATGTATCATTTCTGATACAAGGCTCGATTAACGGTTAAAGCATACTTTGCTCTCGTCAAACCAAAAGGAATATATTGTATTTTTGGTACAATTTACGCATGGTTCAACAATAGTTTTTTTTATGTTTTTTATTTCTTTGGACTTAGAAAAAAGATTTTCAAAAACTTTTATGTGAATCTTACACACTGCAAAAAATAAGTCTGATGGAGCACACAAACTTCCAAAATCTGTTTCTTTATCATAATTTTTAGCGTGAACAAACATTTCTGAAGGATATGACAAAACTTGAGCTGGTTTAATTATATCCACACGGCATTTAGCGCAAGTTATTCATTGAGCTATACAACCAACAAAATATCGGCTTGATGTTAACTCTATTGGAACATTGTTAGAGTTAAAACAATCTGCATCTTCATTAAAATAATCTTCATTTTCATCGAATATGTTTGTTAAATTAATGTCAGGTGTGCGGCTACTTTCTGCTGTAGTTCCACTTCTTTGAGTATCTTCTAAAATTGTTTGAAATAATAGGTAAAAATATCGTATCGTCATTTGCACAATTTGATGAGGTACTAAATTGCGTTATTTTTAGAGATAGTAGTTTAGCTACTGCGACATTTAATTCATAGACCGAAGGATTTTTGCAGTGTCCGCCCTTGGCACGTATATATGAAAACAAGTTTTCCAATGGATCTTGATTAAAATGGTTCGTTAAAATGCATATCAAATTTTAGTTTTCCGCAAACAATTCTAACGATAAAGATAAAATAGCTCTCGTAGTTTGAATCAGGCCATCGATTGAAAATATTTTGTTTGCTGCGTATTCAACCTGTTTCATATAGGTAATTAGCTCTTCGAGTAATTGCCAAGTTATGCTATTCAGCTTCAAGCCACGCTTCAGGGGCTTTGTATCGTTAAAATATATGCTGTTTAAGCAATCAAAATAGCTATCGAGTTTTTTTATAAAAGAGCACGTTGAAGTGGCTATTGGTGCGGAACTTCGTGTAAACTGGCGATTTTCATTTACAGATTGGATTGCAGCAGCAACTGAATTGCTCAAAGTTTGGACAGCTAAGCAAACACGCATCTTCTGAAAATTATATGCGTTTATGTGCACCGTTGTTAATTTTGCTTTTCCGTACTCCAACTCGAATATTTATCTAACAACGCCGAAGCGCGCTACGCCATGCAGTGTTTTAAAATCGGCTTTGATGAAAGCATTTCTTATAGATTTAAAAATATGGGGTACATCGTACATCAAGTAAATTTTGGCATTTTTATAAACAAAATAAGGTTTTTCACAGGATCCACCGAGCATATCATAACATTTTCTATTATTAGGACCTTGATCACACGTAAGCCCACGCACATTTAGTCCCATTTCTCTTAATATGTCCAAGTTTGACTCTACAAGTTTTTTTAGTATATCACCTTTTATTGAACTGGAAGTAACAAAATAATTTAAAACGAACTTCCAATTTCTTACAACTCCTCTTATCATAAAAACGCAAACTTGAGATCCCATTTGATTTACTCGTTCATATCCTAAATCGACCACTCCATCTATTACATCTGCGCATTTATTATATATAAAATTTTTTCTTATAGATACTTCATCAAAAATTGTATATACATAAATTGTTGCAAGTTGCATACTAACATTTACAAATGTGAAACAGAACATGTGTTGAGTAAATCTCGATTAAGTTCATGCAAAAATAATATTATTTTAAAGATCAGTGTTGCCAGTTGTAGGAAAAGGGAAAATACTAGAATAATCGCCGAAAAGGAAGTTAAAAAATTTTAGCGAGCTCTAAATTAAACTCAGTTTTTATTAGTGGGAGTAAGATAGATAGATAGGTAGAGCAGATAATAAATAAAATACGAGGTGGACATCATTCGCTTTCACATAGGAAATTTGTTAGTTTCTTAAAAACCAAAAATTCTTTACACAATGACCTTAAAATGTTCACCGAAGTTCGGTGGTTAACAGATTATTTGAATTAAGGGAAGAAGTTCTTCCGTTTCTAGAAAATCAGAAAATAGATAAGTGCTTATCTGATTCTCTTAAAGACTAACAATTCATTTCAGATTTAGCATTCTTATCAGATTTAGCATTCTTATCATAGTAAACTGTGAATAATCTCCAAAAGGAAAGTTTTAAATAGGTTATCTGATAGAAACGTGAAAAGAAAAAATTAAATTAAAAAAATTGGCTGCGACAAATATTTCCCGAGTTAGTAGTCCTTCAAGTTTTGATAGAAAATATAGTTTATTGAAACTGCTCAAAAAATATCAAAATGTCTTTCAAATACATATTCATTTCTCTTCTTCAAAGTTTTGTAACATAAAACACATTGAATATCGCGAAAATCATATCACCATAGAAGATTTTCCGCATACAACTTTTTTTCTTTCACTGTATCTATAAAGAATTTAATTCACCCGCTACGCATGTGTTATCGTCGCTGCCGCTTTGGCGACTAAATAAAGGAGAATAAAAATGAGTGTGATTTTAGCTATCACAATTGTGGTATGAAGCTGACATCAATGGACTAAAGTTTAGTCATAGTTGCTTGAAATAATAGTATGTTTCCACGATACGTTCTTCACTCTCTATTCATGCTTCCCACCCCAATCATTAGCGAATCAATTTGCTTGGCCATACAAAATTATTAGAGCGATTCAAGTAGATTCAATATGAATCTACTTGCAAAGCCCGTAAAATTGGTATCTTTTCTAACTTTTATCGCAATTTATAGCCAGTTTATCTGAACTAGCTGTCAAAACAAAATAGCATATGTGTGTGTGTTAATAAATAAAAACAAACCAAACGCGCGTATGTATATATAAAAAATGCTAAAACGAAGCACGAATGCGCAGTGTAACTGGCATGATTCATAAACATGATTGAGAAAGCGAAGCATGTGTTTCAACTCGTAGCGGAAACATAGCATTAAACATGATACCAATATTACGTGCTTCGGGTAGATTCATATTCAATCTACTTGATTCGATCTCAAAATTTTGAATGGTGAAGCAAGTTGCTTCGCTTATGATCACGGCTGCCAGATAAAATTATCGAAAAATCGTCGAAATCCCGATCAAATTTAAAATAATCGTCGTTTCATACTCGAAAATTCGGACAAGTAAAAATATACTTATTTTAAACATGTATACATATCGCTCATTTACTAAAACAACGTCATAACTCAAAAAACTAGTTTGCCAGAAATCGAGTTTAAAGTTTTCAATTTACACACAAGTTAATGGTAAAAGAAAATTTTATTTTTCTTTCAAAAGTTGAGTAAACAAGATATTTGTATGAATTTTTTTGGGAGCCCGCAGGATCCCAATTTTACCGAAAACTGTTCCCGTACTCAAAGTTTTTGCAAGTAACGGACGTTTTGAGAGAGTAATGTTCTTCTTCTTCTTGCACGAAACAGCCCGTAATTTTTGTTTGGGCTAGTTTGGGCAAGCCGAAAAACAATCAGCTGTTTGCAAAATATCCTATAACAAAGTAAAATTAAATTGTCCTTAACACTAAACACATTTAAAATTTAAATCAAAAAGGTTTATAAACTAATGGTAAATTAATTTGTAAGACTTTTTATATAAAATTAAGAAATAAAACATTCTAGTTATGCAACAGCATGTAAGTAAATACATGCGTGCGTATGTATATATGTACATAAGTATGAATTTACTTCTGTATACGTGTGTATACTCGTATGCATACACGCATTGACGTTTTTATATTATTGAGAGAAATTATAGCGAATTTTGACCAAAAAGTACGGGATCAAACCTAATATGAAGAACGATTTGAGGATTAATTTTGCATCATTATTTCAAAAATTCCATTTTTTGAGTTATGACGCTCTTTGAGTAATTAAGAGATATGTTTTAGTTTATAAATGTATTTATTCGGTAACAAAATCATAAAAATTCATGTTCATACTTGAATTTTACATGAAGCCATTCGCATTCTTTTTACTCCCTCATAACTTTGTTCCCCTCTGTGGTAATATTATGAGAAAAAAATCCCAAGTTAACTGCAAATTTTGGTCTCAGTACTGAAATTTTTGATAGGAACTTGGCCCTTTTCACATTTATAATATTTGGGGATATTAATTTGAGATCAATATGTCGTTGGACTCAAGTAGAAATACCCTAATTGAAATAATTGTAACTTTACAGGAGAAGGAAAACAAAAGAAAGTGTAATTTTCAAAATGTAACTTTTTGTACAACTGCTTGTAAAGCGTTACTTTTTACACTATTGCAATAAATTTTTGGGAGGAGTGTATTTGTGTGAATTGTATTGGAACAACTAAAAAACTCAATTGCGTAAATATACGAGTTACGGCCTTTCTACTTGAGACCATCGATATGTATGCATGTAGTATATATGTATACATAACATTTCTTTTAATTGAACCTTTATGCATACTTGCATACATACATATGTATGTTAATTTATCGCAACATTAGATTATTGACCCAAAATTTATTTGAGGGTGGCGTTGGCTGAAATAGTAGCCTGGGTTCGAGCCCGGTATCAGACAGTCATCAAATAACAACCCCACGCATATTTCTGATGTACATTAGTGTCCCTTTGTATCAGTTGTTGTAGGAAAGTTCAATGTCAATTATATCGACTTCAGCAGATACTAATCCTAATGTCACATCAGAGCGCCCTCCTTCGTTGTGTAGCAGAATCATCGGCGAAATAAAATAATAATCAAAATAATCAAAAATTTAATACGCCTCATTCAACACCATAGGCGCTGCAACACTGCATTATTAAAAACGTGCAAAAAACAGAGTTGTAAAAGAATGAAGCTTTCCTCTATCTCTTCCTTCACCACCAGTATTCTCTATCACTATCCCCTTCCTAAAAGCAGGTAACACCTAGTAAGAGTAGTAAGCATTCATTGCCTGAGTGTTACTTTAAAAAAAAAATTTAAAAATTGGAAGGGTAACTTTGAATAATAAATATTCTATTTTTATTTAACGCTAAACCATAGACTAACAATTAGACTCGACACGACTGCATAAATGTTGCGATAGAGATAGCAACATTGGAGAATTTTGCTATATTTTTCTCTATCACACCAAGTATGCAGTTTTGACGTTTAATAATTTGAATGTTTACTAAAAATAAAATTTCTTGGCAGGATTTGGGGCAAAGTGGAGAAAAATTGATATTGCGCCAAAATCCTAGCCAAAGTTGGTAATTTGTGGACAAAATTTGGTAGATTGTTTTGTCCACATATTACCAACAGTGAGAAAATTGATCAAAACAAAAGTGATAGTGAAACAAACATCGATTTACTGGGAGCATCACACAACAAAATTGAAAATTTAAGTATAAACTTATTTTTTATTTTAGTTATTTACAATAGATTTTAATAATATATACTTATTTTCTAGGAGCCACAGATGCACTATGGATTGTCCTACAGGATAGAAGCTGGATTTGTTCCCGAGAGAGCCAACTAAGTAAGTAATTTATATGAAAACTGTGCAAAGTGAATTTTTTAAATTGAGTTTTATGTGTGGAATTTTGTACATTGGGAGGGACAATGATGTTCTGGTCCAATGTACAAATTCTTTGGTTAACATGTCACCTTGAAATGAAGTGTTTGGATCAATTGGAATCCAATTTTGTTCGCTTTTTGCAAGTGAATTACGAAAATAAGTTGTTTATATGGCTAATGTGTACAGATGCAGTGAAGTGTAGGTGTGGAATTGTGTAAATTGGAAGGGACAATGATGTTCTTGTCCAATGTTCAATAACACAAGTTAACAAGTCGTATAAAAATGCAGTGTTCGGATCCTTTGGATTTCAAGTGTTTCGTTCCTTTTGTGTTTTTTGCAAGTTCTTAACAAAAATAAGTGATTTGTATCTACGTAAAGTGAATTGTTTGTGTGGAAATTTGTACATTGGAAGGAGGAGTGATGTTCTTTCCCAATATACAAATACGTTGGTTAACAAACCGCTTAAAAAAGAAGTGTTCGGATCAATTAGAATCCAAATGTGTTCGCTTTGTGTTCTATTTTACAAGTACTTGTCAGAAATAAGACTAATGTGTGCATATGAAGTTAATTGACAATGTGGAATTGTGTACATTGGAAAGGACGATTGTGGTATAGTCTGATGTACTAACACAAGTTTATAAGTCGCGAAAAAAAGAAGTTTTCGTATCATTTGGAAAGCAAATGTGTTCATATTGTGTTCTTTTTTACAAGTACTTGAGACAAAAAAGAAATCACTTTTCAATAAATAAAAAGCCATTTTCCTGTCTACAGAATACTTTATAAAAGAGATTCAACTTTTGTTTTATAGACATAAAGCCCTACTTCCATGAACAAAAAGCTCTTTTTTTCTAAAAAAATATAATTTTTTATAACTAAAAATACAATTTTAATAATACTATTTTTAAATTTTAATTTCTTCTAAAGGTGAACGGCAAGAAGAAAATCTGGAAGAACCTAAACGAAATATCGCTGCTATGTAGAAAGACCATTCGACCCCTAAGAGCTAAGGACGAATTTTTGCAAGGAGAAAACAACTTTAGACTTTGGTGGCATAAGTAAAAGTATTTTTATTTAAGTTGTTAAAAAATTTAATCAATTCTATTAGTAAATATTCTAATTTTTTTTTTCGGTTTGCAAATTTTTGGAATTTACTTTTGTTTACGTATGTATGTAGTGCAGAGTTCTTTTTGTAACAATTTGAGATGATCTAAAAATATATACATATTTATACAGTTGATAAAAAAAATAAAAATAAGAAAACAATTCCAAAATTGAACATAACTTTTTTCTTTGAAGATTTTATTACTAAAAATTTGGGGTGAGTATATGCGCAATAATAACTACAAATACGCCTTAATACCTTAACAAATTCAAATGGAAAACTAATTAAATATAATTGCTAATTTAATTTCTTTTCAAGTATATATTTGGATTTTAAGATATATAACGACAAACATTTACATTGCACAGTGAGGACTTTTGAAAAATAAATGTTAATAAATCTGGAACTTTTAGAATACTGACTGGATTTGTTTGAAACTTCGAACATCTTTATAGGAGGACTAAGCCTTTATAACACATGTCTAGGCAGCCCTCTGGCTTAAGCAGGAGAAGAGTTACAGTGGGACAAAATTTACCACCTGGGACTCCAAAAATTCTGAAATAAAATAAAATTGTTAAATAATATAAGTCTAAGATGGTGTTGATAACACAATATGATGTTTTCAAGTAATTGTGATTTAACTTACATCATCCGACTCTAAGCACTTGTATGTATAATGCGATGGCCGATCATATTCTTCTTTGCCTTCATAATAACTCACTAAGGCCATGAAGCCTTGATATAAACTTTGTTTATCAGCCGCTGCCCTTTCATCGCTGCAATACATAATGTAGCACATTGCAGTCAGCTCTAAGGCTCCTAATTTTTCACACAGATTGTCCATTTTATACATAGCAATACATTCGATATCACCGACACCACATGCTTTACTGTAACATTTTATGACATTTACAAATCTATCTATTTTTTTCATAGGTCTCTCCTAAAATAAAAATAATTTAAGCATATATTAAAAAATTATTTGTGTAAATATGTATATATTTTTTATGTAAAAAAAGAATCTAATGTGTATTGAATCAACATTTAAAGCCTTACCTACACAGCTTTTCTATAACTTTGTATGTCAGCGTTCGTGTTTTTCATCTACATATATAAATACATGACCCACTAAAGTCCAAGCGGCCAGATATTTGAAATTTAGTTTCAAGGCTCTTTGAAAGTATGTAATGACCATAAAATGATCACATCCACATAAGAACCCCAAACATAGGTGCTGAACGTATCGAATGTATCAGTAACTACTGAGCAGTTTGATTAAGATCAATTGCTTTCAGTACTACACCATACAAATACATGTCATAACCATCCAAACGTCCCCGAGAGTATTCAGCTTTTAAAGCAGCCAACAAATCTGCCAAATCTTTTACGTGGCCCGAATCATTAAGATTCGACTAGTCTGCAGTTGAGTCCAATCTACGCTTTTCCAAGTCCATATATATGTAGCATATAAATGATGATGCAGATTCGGCATTACGCACCAAATACGCCGCCCGGTCGTATTCCCGTACATCAAAATAACATTTGGCCAATTACCATATTCCACTTTGCTTTGAATTTTTCACTATTTGCATCGATGTCTATGTATATCGTACAGACCATGGTTCATTTCAGCCAGCCATTTGACACTTTGCATCAGCCCGTGTTTTTGGCATTCCACAATGCCGCGACGTAATTCGCGTTTCACATGCTCCAAAGGCACATTACAATAGTCATCTTCCATTTATCGCAATCTGAACTAATTCCAGCTAGTTCTTTTTTCTATTTTACCTTTTTTATTACACAAAATTGATCAATTTAACAAGCGACCGTAGACTAACAATTAAAATTTTTTATGAAAACAACCAATTCCAAAGCGATGCATTGGCAGAAATTATTGAAAACACGTAATACGAATAGGTTTACCACCGATTACATTAACATTTATTGTATTTAAAGTACATTAAGCATAAAAAAATATATTTAAATGAAATTTATTTTGTGGCAATTAAAACTCATGGAATTGTTTTTGCAAATATTTTAACTTTTTCATATTATTTAGGTCGCAATTTATAATCAATAGCTTAGGAACACCACTGGCCTTTACTTAAACAATTTAAAACACAAAAATACCGCTCTTTTACGCAAATATTTAAGTTTTATTAAAAATTGTGTAAAATAATTCACTTTTGCAAAATTTAATTTTGTATTTTTTCACAGTCATATGTTCATAAATGCTATGTAAAGCCATTGCTTTTTACACATGCAAAAAGCAAATTTTTTCTCTCCCTTCTGCCATTTACCCATCAGCTGATACGGCGATTTCGCTTAACTCACAAATGAGGATTCTGGTTAATATTCTGTGCGCTAAACCATCAACAAATAATTTTTTTTTTATTTAAATTATAAATTACTAGGAAAAAGTCTGCACAACTTCACCAAAATATTTTATTGGGTATGCATATACATGTGTATAAATTCTAACAGTAGATTTTCCATAAAAATCTGTCCTGTTTGGAATATTGAAAAATAGTAAATTTTAAGGATTTAATTGATCATTAAAAGGAATGACGTGGAAAGATTTAATGGTTCATAATGTATACAGTATAAATTCTCGCATCAATAGTAGGACGATTTAATAGATCATTAAAAGGAATGATGTGGAAAGATTTAATGGTTCATAATGTATACAATAGAAATTCTCGTATTGATCCTCAGTGATTGAGAATCTTGGAGGGGAGTAAATTGAATATATATCGAAATTTGTACAAAAATTTTCAACACAAATATTAGTTGCTTGTAGATGTTCTGCACAAATGTTATCAAGAATATTATGCTTGAGCCTTGACTTTATTAGAACTGCCGATCCACCGCATGCTCTTCCTCTAGGGTCCTTTGAATCATATAGGGTTTAGCTATTAATTTTGATTAGGCTTCTCGAAGTCAAATGAGTCTCAGAAACCAACATTAGAACAATATTTTTTTACGTGAGGAAGGGCTCGAGTTCATTTTTATGTTGGGGAATGCCGTTTGTGTTTCAGAAACATAAATATTTCTAACGTTCATGGCTTGTTAATTAATGCTTGAAGAAGTGTATTCTGCATTCGCATCATTTCTTGCATCAAGCTAGTCATATTTGTTGTGAATTGGTTTATAGTTTGCACGAGATTCTCCATAGTGGCTGCAAAGGTGACTGAAATTAAAGCTTGTGTTAGCATTTGTAGAATTATTAGATGGCGACACTTTCTGCGTGGGAATATAATTGATATTCACAGCGTCGATACATATGTAGTAATTGGCTGTCCCATTTGAGGATAATTGGCGGAGTAAGTTTTTTCAGTTTGACCTCGAGTTACTTTAGGTTTTTGTCTCATAGTCCGCTTAATGAAAGAGTACACAGGACATCATCTGTAGTTAGCGGTGTGATTACCTCCACAACAGTGATAGGCAATGAGTAGTGAAAAAGTGAGTACAGTTGAATCATGACTTATAATTTCTTGTAATTATGCGCACTCATACTTATTGCAATGTTGTCCAACTTCATATTCACTCGTAAGTGTGAAGTTTTTATCGCACTCATACTTAGCAAGATTCTTGATGTTGTTGATTTCAACTCTCCTTAACTCAATGTTTATAGACAATGGAAAATAAGTATGGTATGACAAACTTCGCATACGAACATTAAAATATTCATTATGAGGTTATGAGGTTACAAATGTGTTTCTTTATACACTTTTAGTTGTAATTGTACTAAATGGATGAGTTAAGTGAGCTGAATGAATGAAGTATTATAAGTATTTTTCTGAATTTATAAATCAAACTGGGGTGATTTATGAGTGTGATATGAGTATAATGTCGACGTCGTATTCATTCGTTAACTACCAATCGTTACCACTAACTACTAGCAATGCAAAAGACTGACGATTTTAACATGGGGATGTGATTGACGGTAGTCAATTTTCACCATATGCATAAACCTTCGTCAGTGATTTCGCTAATGGAAAAAATTAATTTTTCTATTGTTAAAACAAATAATTATTCACCCTTATCGGGAATATAAGGCCAACATTTTGTTGACGTGAAATATTTTCCGTGAACAAAAAATGGTGAACAAAATTAAAGAATAATAACGCAAACATTGGCAATCACAATTTTAATTTAATTTTTTGTTAACATGAATTGAAATTCAATTCTCTTTTTTTTTGTTTTTGTTTTGTTGTTTAAAAATTTGAAGTTGAGAAACTGAAATGTACTGAAAATTTTGATGATTTGAATGGCTCATTAATAAACACTGTTATTTTGTATAATAGAAGAATTACTCTACTTGAGTTTTGTTAATTTTTACTTGAGCTCAATTTAAATATGCGTATCGGTATCGGAATCGGTATCGGCGATATTTATTTTTGAGTATCGGTATCGGTATCGGATCGGCGAAATGGCGTATCGTTACATCCCTAATTTAAAGTTTTATTTATTATTTCTTATTTATGTTTAATTAAGTTTATAAAATATGATTAACTCTAGAAATCATTAATGCAATCAACGCAAACATTTTTGGCATGTTTATTACTACAGCAAGGCTTCTGAGATAAAAACCAGTAATTCGACGACCATTTGTTTTTATTTTCACCCGAAGTATAACATTTTTGACACCTAGTACGTTTCATTTTTTTCAGAATTATCGGTTCTTTGTTTTTTTGATGGACCAGCTTCACTATCATTAGATTCATCTGTACTTTGGGCTGAAAGTTTTTTGAAAATTGCCAGAGAAAGTTCATTTCTAGGACGTTGTTGACGTTTTTCCATATAAGGCGTTGACAGTGATATTGCTAACTCGTGTAGAAAAGTCTTACATTTTGTACTGGTTTGAGTTTGTTTCCAGTTGGCATCGACTTCGTTGGATATATATAATGTAAGCATTTTAAAAAACAGCCATCGGCCAGCGATTATTTTTACGTTTGCAGCTATAGCAACTCAATATTTTATCAACCGTATCAACTCTTCCTTTTGTGGAGTTATAAAACAATATTATTTCGGGCAACTTTTTGGGGCAATCCGAAACGTTAGGTTCGTGATGCATTGTACTCATGACAATTGTACACTTGCCTAGTAGCTTATATAGCTAACCATAGTTGTATAAAAAAATATGGTATAAAAGCGAATGTTGACTCATACCGTGGAATTTTTTTTTGCATGCCAAAAGCTTTGGAGGAATTGATCACTTGTTTTTTCGCATAGTTCCAACCATTGTTATGTTGTATTTTAAAAGTTTTTGACCAAGGTTATGCGAAGAAAAAAAAATTATCCATCGTAAAATTATGCCCTTTTAGACCATTCACTATGAAAAGAACCACTCGTTCTCCTTGATTTCGTTCTGGAATTCCTGAAATATCCTTTCCCAAAAATTGGTTAATTTTTCCACACATAACAAGTACGCTCGTCAACAGAGGAGCCCAAATTTTAGACCTTTTTTCTAATCACGTCTGACCTGGACGCATTCTTAGAATATTTTCCTTTCCTAATTTACCAGTAGGATAAGGTTCGCTACCATCAAGTAGTACCATCTTTGGCTGAATATAAAGGATCACTATTTGTGTTACTGCTAATGCCTTGATCAGAATCCAAAGATGAGCCACTTTCGTGTTCTTCTTCATCTGAAATATCAGAGTTACGAACAGTAATATCTGTAACATCTGCTTCAGAAATATCGTCATCTTCTTCACTTTCACTTAGCACTTCATTTACCAGTTCCTCGATAGTCCAGTCCAGTCAAAAACCACGGATAAGACATTTTTATCAATAATCACTTTGAACTGAATTTTTTTTTCAAAAGAAAACGCACAACAAATCAAAAACACTTGTTCTAATTATATGTACAACACAACAGAAATGTGCAAACTGCAGTATGTATCAAATTTGATACAAAGGTAAGATTATAAACTTTATGAATTTCTTATTGCCTGCGTAGATATTTAATTTTTTTTTTTTCTTAATGACGGGAATAATAATGTTTACAAATTGTGAAAACATGTGGTACTTTAAATTTTGAAAACCAAAGTTATGTTAACATAAAAAACTAAATGTATCATTTCTGATACAAGGCTCGATTAACGGTTAAAGCATACTTTGCTCTCGTCAAACCAAAAGGAATATATTGTATTTTTGGTACAATTTACGCATGGTTCAACAATAGTTTTTTTTATGTTTTTTATTTCTTTGGACTTAGAAAAAAGATTTTCAAAAACTTTTATGTGAATCTTACACACTGCAAAAAATAAGTCTGATGGAGCACACAAACTTCCAAAATCTGTTTCTTTATCATAATTTTTAGCGTGAACAAACATTTCTGAAGGATATGACAAAACTTGAGCTGGTTTAATTATATCCACACGGCATTTAGCGCAAGTTATTCATTGAGCTATACAACCAACAAAATATCGGCTTGATGTTAACTCTATTGGAACATTGTTAGAGTTAAAACAATCTGCATCTTCATTAAAATAATCTTCATTTTCATCGAATATGTTTGTTAAATTAATGTCAGGTGTGCGGCTACTTTCTGCTGTAGTTCCACTTCTTTGAGTATCTTCTAAAATTGTTTGAAATAATAGGTAAAAATATCGTATTGTCATTTGCACAATTTGATGAGGTACTAAATTGCGTTATTTTTAGAGATAGTAGTTTAGCTACTGCGACATTTAATTCATAGACCGAAGGATTTTTGCAGTGTCCGCCCTTGGCACGTATATATGAAAACAAGTTTTCCAATGGATCTTGATTAAAATGGTTCGTTAAAATGCATATCAAATTTTAGTTTTCCGCAAACAATTCTAACGATAAAGATAAAATAGCTCTCGTAGTTTGAATCAGGCCATCGATTGAAAATATTTTGTTTGCTGCGTATTCAACCTGTTTCATATAGGTAATTAGCTCTTCGAGTAATTGCCAAGTTATGCTATTCAGCTTCAAGCCACGCTTCAGGGGCTTTGTATCGTTAAAATATATGCTGTTTAAGCAATCAAAATAGCTATCGAGTTTTTTTATAAAAGAGCACGTTGAAGTGGCTATTGGTGCGGAACTTCGTGTAAACTGGCGATTTTCATTTACAGATTGGATTGCAGCAGCAACTGAATTGCTCAAAGTTTGGACAGCTAAGCAAACACGCATCTTCTGAAAATTATATGCGTTTATGTGCACCGTTGTTAATTTTGCTTTTCCGTACTCCAACTCGAATATTTATCTAACAACGCCGAAGCGCGCTACGCCATGCAGTGTTTTAAAATCGGCTTTGATGAAAGCATTTCTTATAGATTTAAAAATATGGGGTACATCGTACATCAAGTAAATTTTGGCATTTTTATAAACAAAATAAGGTTTTTCACAGGATCCGCCGAGCATATCATAACATTTTCTATTATTAGGACCTTGATCACACGTAAGCCCACGCACATTTAGTCCCATTTCTCTTAATATGTCCAAGTTTGACTCTACAAGTTTTTTTAGTATATCACCTTTTATTGAACTGGAAGTAACAAAATAATTTAAAACGAACTTCCAATTTCTTACAACTCCTCTTATCATAAAAACGCAAACTTGAGATCCCATTTGATTTACTCGTTCATATCCTAAATCGACCACTCCATCTATTACATCTGCGCATTTATTATATATAAAATTTTTTCTTATAGATACTTCATCAAAAATTGTATATACATAAATTGTTGCAAGTTGCATACTAACATTTACAAATGTGAAACAGAACATGTGTTGAGTAAATCTCGATTAAGTTCATGCAAAAATAATATTATTTTAAAGATCAGTGTTGCCAGTTGTAGGAAAAGGGAAAATACTAGAAGAATCGCCGAAAAGGAAGTTAAAATTTTTTAGCGAGCTCTAAATTAAACTCAGTTTTTATTAGTGGGAGTAAGATAGATAGATAGGTAGAGCAGATAATAAATAAAATACGAGGTGGACATCAGTCGCTTTCTCATAGGAAATTTGTTAGTTTCTTAAAAACCAAAAATTCTTTACACAATGACCTTAAAATGTTCACCGAAGTTCGGTGGTTAACAGATTATTTGAATTAAGGGAAGAAGTTCTTCCATTTCTAGAAAATGAGAAAATAGATAAGTGCTTATCTGATTCTCTTAAAGACTACCAATTCATTTCAGATTTAGCATTCTTATCAGATTTAGCATTCTTATCATAGTAAACTGTGAATAATCTCCAAAAGGAAAGTTTTAAATAGGTTATCTGATAGAAACGTGAAAAGAAAAAATTAAATTAAAAAAATTGGCTGCGACAAATATTTCCCGAGTTAGTAGTCCTTCAAGTTTTGATAGAAAATATAGTTTATTGAAACTGCTCAAAAAATATCAAAATGTCTTTCAAATACATATTCATTTCTCTTCTTCAAAGTTTTGTAACATAAAACACATTGAATATCGCGAAAATCATATCACCATAGAAGATTTTCCGCATACAACTTTTTTTCTTTCACTGTATCTATAAAGAATTTAATTCACCCGCTACGCATGTGTTATCGTCGCTGCCGCTTTGGCGACTAAATAAAGGAGAATAAAAATGAGTGTGATTTTAGCTATCACAATTGTGGTATGAAGCTGACATCAATGGACTAAAGTTTAGTCATAGTTGCTTGAAATAATAGTATGTTTCCACGATACGTTCTTCACTCTCTATTCATGCTTCCCACCCCAATCATTAGCGAATCAATTTGCTTGGCCATACAAAATTATTAGAGCGATTCAAGTAGATTCAATATGAATCTACTTGCAAAGCCCGTAAAATTGGTATCTTTTCTAACTTTTATCGCAATTTATAGCCAGTTTATCTGAACTAGCTGTCAAAACAAAATAGCATATGTGTGTGTGTTAATAAATAAAAACAAACCAAACGCGCGTATGTATATATAAAAAATGCTAAAACGAAGCACGAATGCGCAGTGTAACTGGCATGATTCATAAACATGATTGAGAAAGCGAAGCATGTGTTTCAACTCGTAGCGGAAACATAGCATTAAACATGATACCAATATTACGTGCTTCGGGTAGATTCATATTCAATCTACTTGATTCGATCTCAAAATTTTGAATGGTGAAGCAAGTTGCTTCGCTTATGATCACGGCTGCCAGATAAAATTATCGAAAAATCGTCGAAATCCCGATCAAATTTAAAATAATCGTCGTTTCATACTCGAAAATTCGGACAAGTAAAAATATACTTATTTTAAACATGTATACATATCGCTCATTTACTAAAACAACGTCATAACTCAAAAAACTAGTTTGCCAGAAATCGAGTTTAAAGTTTTCAATTTACACACAAGTTAATGGTAAAAGAAAATTTTATTTTTCTTTCAAAAGTTGAGTAAACAAGATATTTGTATGAATTTTTTTGGGAGCCCGCAGGATCCCAATTTTACCGAAAACTGTTCCCGTACTCAAAGTTTTTGCAAGTAACGGACGTTTTGAGAGAGTAATGTTCTTCTTCTTCTTGCACGAAACAGCCCGTAATTTTTGTTTGGGCTAGTTTGGGCAAGCCGAAAAACAATCAGCTGTTTGCAAAATATCCTATAACAAAGTAAAATTAAATTGTCCTTAACACTAAACACATTTAAAATTTAAATCAAAAAGGTTTATAAACTAATGGTAAATTAATTTGTAAGACTTTTTATATAAAATTAAGAAATAAAACATTCTAGTTATGCAACAGCATGTAAGTAAATACATGCGTGCGTATGTATATATGTACATAAGTATGAATTTACTTCTGTATACGTGTGTATACTCGTATGCATACACGCATTGACGTTTTTATATTATTGAGAGAAATTATAGCGAATTTTGACCAAAAAGTACGGGATCAAACCTAATATGAAGAACGATTTGAGGATTAATTTTGCATCATTATTTCAAAAATTCCATTTTTTGAGTTATGACGCTCTTTGAGTAATTAAGAGATATGTTTTAGTTTATAAATGTATTTATTCGGTAACAAAATCATAAAAATTCATGTTCATACTTGAATTTTACATGAAGCCATTCGCATTCTTTTTACTCCCTCATAACTTTGTTCCCCTCTGTGGTAATATTATGAGAAAAAAATCCCAAGTTAACTGCAAATTTTGGTCTCAGTACTGAAATTTTTGATAGGAACTTGGCCCTTTTCACATTTATAATATTTGGGGATATTAATTTGAGATCAATATGTCGTTGGACTCAAGTAGAAATACCCTAATTGAAATAATTGTAACTTTACAGGAGAAGGAAAACAAAAGAAAGTGTAATTTTCAAAATGTAACTTTTTGTACAACTGCTTGTAAAGCGTTACTTTTTACACTATTGCAATAAATTTTTGGGAGGAGTGTATTTGTGTGAATTGTATTGGAACAACTAAAAAACTCAATTGCGTAAATATACGAGTTACGGCCTTTCTACTTGAGACCATCGATATGTATGCATGTAGTATATATGTATACATAACATTTCTTTTAATTGAACCTTTATGCATACTTGCATACATACATATGTATGTTAATTTATCGCAACATTAGATTATTGACCCAAAATTTATTTGAGGGTGGCGTTGGCTGAAATAGTAGCCTGGGTTCGAGCCCGGTATCAGACAGTCATCAAATAACAACCCCACGCATATTTCTGATGTACATTAGTGTCCCTTTGTATCAGTTGTTGTAGGAAAGTTCAATGTCAATTATATCGACTTCAGCAGATACTAATCCTAATGTCACATCAGAGCGCCCTCCTTCGTTGTGTAGCAGAATCATCGGCGAAATAAAATAATAATCAAAATAATCAAAAATTTAATACGCCTCATTCAACACCATAGGCGCTGCAACACTGCATTATTAAAAACGTGCAAAAAACAGAGTTGTAAAAGAATGAAGCTTTCCTCTATCTCTTCCTTCACCACCAGTATTCTCTATCACTATCCCCTTCCTAAAAGCAGGTAACACCTAGTAAGAGTAGTAAGCATTCATTGCCTGAGTGTTACTTAAAAAAAAAAAAATTTAAAAATTGGAAGGGTAACTTTGAATAATATATATTCTATTTTTATTTAACGCTAAACCATCAACAAATAATTTTTTTTTTATTTAAATAATAAATTACTAGGAAAGAGTCTGCACAACTTCACCAAAATATTTTATTGGGTATGCATATACATGTGTATAAATTCTAACAGTAGATTTTCCATAAAAATCTGTCCTGTTTGGAATATTGAAAAATAGTAAATTTTAAGGATTTAATAGATCATTAAAAGGAATGACGTGGAAAGATTTAATGGTTCATAATGTATACAGTATAAATTCTCGCATCAATAGTAGGACGATTTAATAGATCATTAAAAGGAATGATGTGGAAAGATTTAATGGTTCATAATGTATACAATAGAAATTCTCGTATTGATCCTCAGTGATTGAGAATCTTGGAGGGGAGTAAATTGAATATATATCGAAATTTGTACAAAAATTTTCAACACAAATATTAGTTGCTTGTAGATGTTCTGCACAAATGTTATCAAGAATATTATGCTTGAGCCTTGACTTTATTAGAACTGCCGATCCACCGCATGCTCTTCCTCTAGGGTCCTTTGAATCATATAGGGTTTAGCTATTAATTTTGATTAGGCTTCTCGAAGTCAAATGAGTCTCAGAAACCAACATTAGAACAATATTTTTTTACGTGAGGAAGGGCTCGAGTTCATTTTTATGTTGGGGAATGCCGTTTGTGTTTCAGAAACATAAATATTTCTAACGTTCATGGCTTGTTAATTAATGCTTGAAGAAGTGTATTCTGCATTCGCATCATTTCTTGCATCAAGCTAGTCATATTTGTTGTGAATTGGTTTATAGTTTGCACGAGATTCTCCATAGTGGCTGCAAAGGTGACTGAAATTAAAGCTTGTGTTAGCATTTGTAGAATTATTAGATGGCGACACTTTCTGCGTGGGAATATAATTGATATTCACAGCGTCGATACATATGTAGTAATTGGCTGTCCCATTTGAGGATAATTGGCGGAGTAAGTTTTTTCAGTTTGACCTCGAGTTACTTTAGGTTTTTGTCTCATAGTCCGCTTAATGAAAGAGTACACAGGACATCATCTGTAGTTAGCGGTGTGATTACCTCCACAACAGTGATAGGCAATGAGTAGTGAAAAAGTGAGTACAGTTGAATCATGACTTATAATTTCTTGTAATTATGCGCACTCATACTTATTGCAATGTTGTCCAACTTCATATTCACTCGTAAGTGTGAAGTTTTTATCGCACTCATACTTAGCAAGATTCTTGATGTTGTTGATTTCAACTCTCCTTAACTCAATGTTTATAGACAATGGAAAATAAGTATGGTATGGCAAACTTCGCATACGAACATTAAAATATTCATTATGAGGTTATGAGGTTACAAATGTGTTTCTTTATACACTTTTAGTTGTAATTGTACTAAATGGATGAGTTAAGTGAGCTGAATGAATGAAGTATTATAAGTATTTTTCTGAATTTATAAATCAAACTGGGGTGATTTATGAGTGTGATATGAGTATAATGTCGACGTCGTATTCATTCGTTAACTACCAATCGTTACCACTAACTACTAGCAATGCAAAAGACTGACGATTTTAACATGGGGATGTGATTGACGGTAGTCAATTTTCACCATATGCATAAACCTTCGTCAGTGATTTCGCTAATGGAAAAAATTAATTTTTCTATTGTTAAAACAAATAATTATTCACCCTTATCGGGAATATAAGGCCAACATTTTGTTGACGTGAAATATTTTCCGTGAACAAAAAATGGTGAACAAAATTAAAGAATAATAACGCAAACATTGGCAATCACAATTTTAGATAAAGGGAACACATTTAACGTGAACTTTTATCCTCGATAAGGGTGATTAATACATTTTTCAATTAATTGTTCTTTTTCTTTTTTATGCAACGTTTTAATTTACATCTGCTGCTCATTTTAACTTTCTAAAAGAAAAGCACTTTTTTAACTAAAAATTACACGTTCACTGACCACGAACTTCCAATTGTAACTGACGCCATCACGAAATCGAAATAATTGTGTACTTGAAATAACTTTTTTCTTGTTGATTTTCTTTGGAATAACAGCACAGGTTTTTTCCACTAGCAAAAAAATTTCTTTGACGATGTCTACACATTTAGATTTAACATTTCATGAGTCAGACTTAAAATATTTTTTTTTTGTATTATTATTGTTCGAATTTAATTTTTTTCTATATTTATGATTTGATTAGGCTAAAGTTCGTATCGTTTTGTAAGCCAAATAAATTTTTTATGATTTAGGATATTAAAATATAATTAATTATAATTTCTTTTATTTCAGAGAAAGCTATTTATTGGATCCACGATACATGACTAAGCGCGATTTGCAGCTTTATATTGGCTACTATAATATAACGAAAAAGAGAAAACACTTTAAACAAATAATTATTGTTGTTCTGCTCATCTGCTTTTTTTCCTACATATTCATCGATTTCAATTTAAACACTAAATTGATAAACTTAAGAGGCCGATTTGACTTCGATGCCCGAATTGATGCCGAATACAACACAAGCCAAGCTTATTTTATTGATTTGCCTGGTTGCCGTATGCCTTACTTTCCAGTAACTGATGACAATATTATCCAATTCATGTATAAGCCGAGGAACTTTTCATGCAAAAAGGGTTTAGTGCGCACCAGTGATAACGGTGATTATGCTCTTATTTTAAATATGAATGCTAAGGAGATATATGACTCATATAATATACGGGATTTGTCGAATTTGTCGTGCAATTATACAGAAATACGTCGTTCAAATGACCAACATAACCAATATTTACAACCGGTGTCGTTTCAGTTGGACTATAACCAAAATTTTAATATTAAAGTTGGCATTGAATTTTTAATGGTCGAATGCTGGAAAAAAGGTGATGAAGACAATATTATCTATAAAGATTTCCATTTCTTCGTTAGAAAAAACGATCCCTCAAATGTTTTTACGAAAAATATTAACAGAGATGAGCAGATGTTGCCTGAAGATGATTTAAGGAGCTCAAGTTCGAGTTTTTCTAATTCATCGCGAACTAAAATTGATAGCTTTACAATGAATGCGAAAGATAGTCATTTGTCGGTTATGATATTGGGAATGGACAGTGTATCACATTTGAATTTCTTACGCCAAATGCTTTCAAGTGCCTCGTTTATACACAATAACCTAAGTCACGTTGAATTTTGGGGATACAACAAAGTCGGCGATAACACTTACCCAAATCTTATGCCAGTTTTAACTGGTTTAGATGAAGAAGAAGTGGGTATATCTTGCTTAGGATCACCCGAAAAACCCAGTAACGTTTATGATAACTGTTCACTTATATGGAAGCGATACAAGGAAGTTGGATTTAAAACCATATATGCCGAAGACGTTGCTGCCTTGAGTCTTTTCAATTGGCGACATTCTGGATTCAAGGAGTCTCCCACCGACTATTATCTTCGTCCCATACTTACTGAAATGGAGCGGCATGTCAGTTACGAGAAGAGTTTAAATGTCGGTCTCTGCATGGGTGGACGTCGAACAGTCGATGTATTGCTTGAATATATACATAAGCTGATACCAGTAATGAAAACAGAAAATTTTTTTGCTTTCTTTTGGACCGTTGCAATGACTCATGACCTTTTTAATATGCCCATGTTATTCGACAAAGATGTAAGACATCTGTTGGAAAAGCTCAACGAGAATGGAGTTCTCAGCCGTACCATCATATTTCTTATGAGTGATCATGGAATAAGATGGGGCTCGTTTCGTAGAACATATCAGGGCATGATGGAAGAGCGGTTACCGCTTCTTATAGCATTGTATCCACAGTGGTTTAAGCGAAAGTATCCGGAAGCTGTGACCAATTTGGAAACTAATGCAAAACGTTTATCTACGCCCTTTGACTTGCATGCTACATTATTGGATCTCCTTGACCTAAGAAAGCTTAGTGAGAAGCAATTGACAAAACGAGTTGCAGAGCTTAACGACCCCGAAACGATCATGCCTCGAAGTATTAGTCTCTTCTTGCCATTTCCGAAGAGTCGCAATTGCAAAAGTGCCAATATTGCTTCACATTGGTGCAGTTGCCATCAGCAACAAGAGTTACCCACCAATGATGGTCGAGTACAACAAGCTGCTCGTTACATTATCAAACTAATCAACGATCGCCTAAAAGATCATCCTCAATGTCGTGCTTTGTACTTGAACTCCATCACATATGCTACAATAGCAGCTCCACACCATAAAATCGTCAAGGAACTTGGTGTTAGCGATTACTCAATTGATATAACATTGCGTTTACAGACAAAACCTGGTCTAGGACTATTCGAGTCGACAGTAAGAATGTCGAGTTATGTCACTACTTTGACGGGCACAATAAGTCGTATAAACCTGTATAGTAGTCAAAGTTATTGCATCGATGACTATGCTCTGAAAATGTTTTGCTATTGCCACAGATAAATATTGTGAAAATGAATCGATATCTTTTTTCACTACTTGACCCAAATTGGGTTGCATTAATATGCAATAACAATATCTATTATACGTAATATATTATATTTTAATTAAAAAAATTACTAAAACTAACTGCCTCTTCCACTATGACGAAGGAATGTCTTCATGCATCTCTTAAAGGAGGATTCGCCTTTGCCCGGAAAATTAAATCTGCAATATGTAAAGAAAATATACTAGTTTTGCAAGTTGGTAGTGTATTGTTTGTATAGTATATTTGTTTATTTATATTTTGCTTTATTTTCTTGGCGTATTTTGCATATTTTAATGTTAATATATTTCTTATTTTTATCAAAAATTTTTCAAAACAAATGTTACTCACGTATTAATTTCACAAACATAAAATGATTATACAAATCTTTTATACAATGTAGCAACTCAGTATAACTGGCAGCTCAGTTCAAGTTTGTACGCACAAAATATAAAATTAAATAATTCCATGCTGAGAGTTGTTCGTAAGAAAATTTTTCTTTCTCAAACTTCATATAAAAAAATTTTCGGGACAACACATGGGTGAATGCAAGGGGGTGCTATTGGCTGAAGTAGTAAGTGTGTCAAATGATTTATCCTGAGCTCAAACTCTGGTCATACCCAGTCAATATCATAGATTTTTTCTGATATGTGTTAGTTTCTCTGCTAATGTATATCGCAGCATCCTCCTTCTGCGATATTTGCCGCAAACAAACGTCGGCGAAGTAAATAAACTAATGACACCAGATGCGCTAGAATGATGCTATATAAATTAAAAAAACACACAAAGCAGAGTTGTAAAAACGAAAATATAAATTCAGCTTCTCTACTT
The DNA here is from genome assembly GCA_936439885.1 of Nowickia ferox. Classification (NCBI taxonomy): domain Eukaryota; kingdom Metazoa; phylum Arthropoda; class Insecta; order Diptera; family Tachinidae; genus Nowickia; species Nowickia ferox. Next base: position 45,835,142 of record OW387026.1, read on the forward strand.
TCTATCTGTCACTTTACCATCTATACTTGCACTATCCCTTTCCTACCCTCAGGTAACACAAACAGACCTGCTTTTTGAACCCAAGTGATCTGAAAATTTAGGAGCTCGGATATGGATGAATATGGAATTTTGGTTGCCTTGCTAATTGCCAAAATGGTATTACGGATGACAACTGGCAACTAAAATCTAGTAATTTCAGTTGCCAAACTGGCAACTACATATGTAGTTGCTGCATAGTTTTAAAAGCAAAAAATTGCAAAAATTAAAAAGTAATTGCAATATCCTTTTAATTTTTTCTATCCATTTTTAAAGAAAATATGCTTTACAGCTAAAAAAAAGGGCTTGTTAAAACTTACTTTAGGCGATAAATTATAATACTCGCAGTAGAGGCGGTAATTCTAAAGAGCCGTCTAAGAGATTCAACCTTTTGTACTTCCTTCTCTTCATCAAAAATTAATTCCATTTAACTAATCAAGCACTTTTACTTAATAATTTTCTTTTTAGCACTTATATTTCTTAAATTTTTAATTTTTGTTTACATTTTTTTCAGTTGGCAGTCTGTCATAATCGTATTTTCGATAACGTTTTGGCAACTGGAGGAAGTTGCCATACATAATATTAATTTTAATTTTAGTTGCGTTGCTAGTTAACTCGGCAACTGAAGTTCTGTTCCCATCCATAATCGAGCCATTACTTTCTCTTCTCAGTAACCTGCTAATTTAACCTAAACTATGGGGTGAATACACTTTAAGTGAAAGAAAACTGATTTTCATTTCTCTATCTTACTATTGTACGAATTTTGACTCGAACGGCAAGTTCCAAGAAGACATAAAAAAATTTTATAGCACTAATTCGAATGAGTGATCAAAACACTTTTTTTACTTACGACTAGCAAAATTTATTTGCAAAGAAACCAATAAAAATTAAAAAAATATTTTATCATTTTATAATTTTTTTATGCACATCATTTCATATACAATAGTCAATAAAATCTGCGTTCACCTAATGTATTTTTAGAAAATATGTAAAAACCCACATTAAGTATTAAATTTATAGAAAAATTTTTTCACAGATTTTTTATTTACACCATTTTCTTAAAATAACTAAATAACATAAACCAAAAAATTAATTCATTTTTAAATTAAAGTATTATAAATATCACAATATAAAAATATAGGTACCAAAAAGTCTGCGTTCAGTGTTAAAATAAATAAAGAAAAGTTTGATAGATATGCGTAAATCCTAAATTTAATATTTTGTTGGATAGCCACGTTGCTTCAGGACTTCATTCAATCTGTTTGGCATGGAATTAACCAACTTTTCTGTTTCCTCAGCACTTATTTTCTCCCACTCTTCCCGTATAACATTTCGCAAGGTCTCTTTACTCGTAATTACATGCTGGCGAATTTTTTCTCTAATAAATCCATTACAAGAGCCAAAGTCGAACGACCTCCGCGGTATGCTTTGGGTCGTTATCTTGTTGGAACCAAAACGTAGATGGTAGGTTGAGTTTTGCCGCACTTTTTTTTAAATTATTTTTTAATATGTTTAGGTATGCATATTTATCCATGGTGGACTCAATAAATTCAAGTTGGCCCACACCCGAAGCCGCCATACATCCCCATACCATAACTCCACCACCAGCGTGTTTTATTGTACCAACCAGATTTTGTTTATCGAGCTCAGTTCCTGACTTTCGCCACACAATTTGACGACCTTTTATTCCAAATATGCAGAACTTACTTTCGTCTGAAAATAAAACCTGTCTCCAAAACTCTGGTGGCTTATTTATATAATTGTGAGCGAATTCAACGCGCTTCCTTCTGTTAACAACATATATGAATGGCTTTCGTCTTGCAACTCTGCCATGATAGCCAGCTTTCCGTAGAATTTTTCTCGCAGTTTCAGCGCAAATACTCTTTTGGAATGACTGGCTTACATTTTCCACAATTTTCGAAGATGTAATTCGAGGATTTACCTTCGCCATATTAATAATCTTGCGCTCTTCCCGTGCTGATAAAATTTTTGGACGACCAGACCGCGGTTTTGGTGTTAAAACCCCTGTTTCTTTGAAGTTGTTTATCACCCGCTGGACAGACGAATATGTTCTCCCAACAGTTTGGCCAATTTTTCGAAAGCTTTTTCCTTCTTTCCACAATCTAATAATTATTTTTCTCTCTGAAACACTAATTTCTTTACCTTTGTTGTCCATGTTTTAAAATTTCTTTCACTTTTAAATAATAATGTGCAAATCAGCTCCTTAAAAGATCAATTGTAACAAAAAAGAAAAGAAGATGAGCAAAAACAATAAAAAAATCTTAAAAAAGTAACGGTACTGTTAAAACGAAACAATTGAACGCAGACTTTTTGGTTGCTATACTCAAGCATTGCCAGACTCAAGTCTCGTTATAAAACAAGAGAAGGGAACAATCTGGGATTTGATTCCCATTTTTTTAACTAAAAGGTGTTAGCAATAAGTACGTTAAAAAATATTCGTTTTAATCTCATATTTATTGTAGTATTTTGTGTTAGTAAGAAATGTTGGTATTGTGAACTCAGACTTTATTGACTAAGTGTACATATTTTTTATTTGTAGACAAGAGTCATAAAATATTCATCAAAATATTAGGCGTGTTCCGCAAGATTGAGTACATGTTCGGACTAATGAGAGAGAGAAAAAGTTACTCTCTGAATGTGCACAACTTATCCAAAATTGCTGGAACGCAAAAAACGATAATCGCACATCTTGCAATACTAATGTTGCTTACCTTTTAAATTAAATTAAATTTATGTGATTTTAGTCGCTTAAAACGCCTAACATTATAAAGTAAAAAGTTTATGAAAATAAGTTCCAAAAAGTAAAAGCTATGTGAATTATTTAAATAAGCATAAAAAGCATTTTTTTATATTAAAGAAATTCAGAAATATGTACAAATGTATTTAGAACTTCAACTTTGTTTTAAAAGCCATTAAACATTATGTTTTTTAATAAACTTTTGTTTAAAACCGTTTTTGATATATTTGCAAATTTTCTAATTAATTTTTCAGTTTCATGTGTAAAAACTTTGTACAAGTTTGCACAGGAAATGAAAAAAAAATATTCTCTCATTCGCTCTCAAAATTGCACAACAATTTTTATCTAGAATGCTTTGGAATAACTTTGTACAAGTTCGGACTGTTTCGTTATGCATCTGGGACAGACCTATTATTGAACATTTTTGTTTTAAATTATTTTTTACATTAAGTATACAAAGTATTCGCACATTTCCAACAGAACCACTGTAGTTGTTGAGCAAATCAATAACAACATGCTATTACTGAGAGACTACTCTATTGATTTCATTTTCATTGTTTAACTGTGTCTCATGAATTTGATGAATGTAGATTATTACATGAAAAACGGTTTAAATATAAAATAAATAACCTTAAAATTCCTAAAAACAATGTCTTTTAGAATTAAATTTATATAATTCGATTTAAATCTTGAAACCTAAATGTATTTAAAACAAAAATAATTGTAACTTATGAAATGTATAACTTTAAAAAAGGCCTAGATAACCTTACTGTGGTTAGGTCTTCCAAAATCAAAATAAATAAATAAATAAAGAAAATCATTAGAAGTACATACTTGAAATTTTACAAAATGATATTACCTTGATTTTCGAATACGAAAAACAAAAAAGTCACATACGACTAGTTTTCTTTCGCAGAGGTTTTCTTCTGACATAGTGGAAGAAGCAGTAAGATTTGTTTAGAACGCTTTAAAATGATAATTTGATTAAGACGAAAATAAAAAAATATTACTTTATGTAATCTAAAGATAATAATCACTAAAACATGTTTAAATGTGAAAAAATTTCAAGTTCCTATGCAAAGTTTTAATGAAGTTCTTGTTTGGTGCCATATCTACATGTTACTAACTACAATCTTTGGCATCTTACTTTGTCATCGTCAGATTGATACAACATACTGTAGCGACGTTTTCTGCCGGTTATACTCAGCCTGAAAATGCCAAGGTCGTTACAAGAAATAACACGTTTTTGTATCCCTAATTATTCCTATTCTTTATTTAAAATTAATAAATTTAGTTTTTTCTATAAATACAATGTACTTGATTTTCATTCCGTAGTATTATACTATCTGCTTCGTTTATGGCCTCTCAGCTTCCCCGATTAGTCTTGGACTTGGCTTTCTGCGAGTTATCTTCTATGTTTCCGTAATTAACTTTTCCTTACTCCTGTGGTCCCATTTAGCGCCTTATCAGGGAGATTGAAACCTTATGGATATTTTACTTACGTTCACGCACAGTTTTAGTTAAACATAGATGTCTAAATACTTCGCGGTGCCGTTGTATTATTTGGTAACAAGAACAATCGTTAGCAATACTTTCTAACTAACATGTATCTTGCGACTAGGTAATCACTAACAATACCTACTTATCGAAGTTCTACTTTATTGTTTCGCGACTAGGTAATCGCTAACAATGTTTGTTAATATTAACTTATCGAGGTTCTACTGTATTGCTTTGCCGCTAGGAAATCGCTAACAGTGTTTGTTAATATCTATCTACCGAGGTTATACTGTATTGTTTCAAAACTAGGTAATCCCTAAAAATGTTTGTTTGTAATTATTAGTCGAGATTCTACTTTATTGTTTCGCTAACAATGTTTGTTTATATATATTTACTGAGGTTCTACTGTATTGATTTGCGGCTAGGTAATCGCTAACAATGTTTTTTAATTGAATACTGACCTACCCTGATTAATCGTGATCCACTGATGTCTACCACACGAAAAACATTATGTAAAAACGGGATTCAGATAATCCCGAAAGTTCCGGGCTCTAAAATTAAAACATCCTGGGCTCCGGGATTTGCATAGTCCCGGGATTTCCCCTTTAGCTTCCCTAATATACTGTATACTATCTAATATTATAAATGTGAAAGTGAGTTTGTTTGTTTGCTTGCTACGCCTTCACGCCCAAACCGCTAAACCGATTTTGAAAGTTCTTTCACCAATGGAAAGCTACTTCACCAGTGTCAAACATAGGCTGAGTTAACATCTGGCATGTCTTGGGTGCCATGTGCCCAAAAAAGCGTAACCACTAATCACTAATGAAAAACTGTTTGTTTCAGACATGTATTTATTGATTTAAAGTGTTTCCAATCATGTTGGATTCTATCAAATTGTCTATTAGTTATGTATGAAACTGTTTAACTTAATAAAAACGACTCAACACGAAGTGTTCGTGACAAAAAATCTGATTTCGTGCGGGTTCGGGTCGTATGGTGTTGAGCAAAATTGACACGATAAAAACGAAACGATTTTTAGTGTTAAAATATGTATGCATGAATTTCCAGTAAAGAACACATTTAATATTTTGTATTAGACTTGTGCCATTTAGTTCATTTCAGTGACCGGTCATTTTAGTTCATTATTTACAAATGAACTAGTTCTTTCATTTAGTTCAATCGCTCTTTTTAGTTTAATGGACTAGTTAGGTCTTTTTAGTTCAATGAATTTACATCTATAATTCTACATGCGTATGTACGTATGTATGTAGATATGTTGTCGCCTTCGACTTTACGAAAACTCAAATTAATTAATTAATTAATTTTCTTTGTAAAGGGTTTATAAAACAAATTTAGTGTGAAAATCTTATTTAAAAATCTCATAAATCCAAAACAGCTTTTGTGAATAAGGTCAGGGTTACTGTTCACCCGACTAAAGTCGCATATTTACCCTTTTTCCGACTTCTTTTAATTTTGTTGCGACTTTTTACCCTTTTTTGTGAAGCTTCTCAAAAAAACAGTTAATTTGTAATAAATTAAAAGTTTTCTGATTATTTTTATCAAAAAATCGTCAAAATAACGTCGGCAAAATTTAAAAGCAATTCACAGATTTTTGTTCATTTGGCAACACTTTTATCACTTTTTTGCAACCATGCAAGGCGAATCAATGTGAATTTGCCTTGATGTCATGTATGAAATGTATTCAAGAAATTTTTCACAAATTTTCAATAGAAGTTTTCAATATAAGCATGTATAATGCAACTGTATGTGTTATGAAATATGATAAAAATGGATTCTGCTCTTTGTTTTGTTTCAATTGGTTTTTCGTTTTGTTATGCTTTTTATTAATAAAAAACGTTAAAAAAGAGGTGCAACTTTTATTTTCTCAAACGACTTTTTTGTGCGACTTTATTTTTACAAAACGACTTTTTGTGCCACTTTTCTAAAATTCCTAACGGTAACCCTGAATAGGGTAGTATAAATTAGGGTAGTATAAATTAGGGATGTAACGATACGCCATTTCGCCGATCCGATACCGATATTCAAAAATAAATATCGCCGATACCGATATGCATATCGAAATTGAGCTCAAGTAAAAAATTAACAAAACTCAAGTAGAGTAATTCTTCTATTATACAAAATAAGTGTTTATTAATGAGCCATTCAAATCATCAAAATTTTCAATACATTTACGATGGCATTCAGTTTAGATTGGCTCAAGATTTAAAATTGATATTAATAAGACTTAAAAAAAACTCTAAAGAAAAATATAAGAAGTATCGGCGTATCGACAGTAAAATATCGCCGATATCGATATATCGGAAAACCAGCAGTATCGCCGATATAACGGTATCGGTTGACTCCCTAGTATAAATGTTTACTTGTGTTTTCTTGTTTATTGCATTTGTGGTAGTAGTCAGCGATGAACAAGAACTACCCACTAGTCAGCATAGAACCATATGTTAGTTTGTCAACACTCTTTTCTCTAGTGACAACTGCACTAGTTGAAATCTTGACAAGTTTTCTGTTATGTGCGAGTAGAGATACGTTAGAGACAACAGTTCTAATGAATTTCTGGTGACATTGTCAATGAACGCGTCAATAGTTTGGTTTTCTTTTTTATTATATTGTGCAATAATGTTAAAATACCCTCTAGTCAGCCTAGAACCATATGTCTCTATGTCAACACTATTTTCTCTAGCGACAATTGCACTAGTTGAAATGTTGACAACTTTCCTTTTATGCTCGAGTAGAGATACGTTAGAGACAACAGATATATTGTATATCTGGTGACATTGTTAATGAACGCGTCAATAGTTTGTTTTTCTTTTTTATTATGCTGTGCAGTAATGTTAAAAAAATTCGTAAGTGCATATGTATGCATGTGCTTAAGTGTGCTGCCCCAACCCTTATAAAATTGTAGACGAGGTTCACTAAAATGGTCGTAAAAGAATAGTGCTAAAGTCTACTGGTATATTTTCAATGACAACCCTATGTTATATGTCAATAGGCGATTACATTGGCTGGGATACACCTAGTCAGTAGTACTATTGACAATGTCACTAGGAAATCACTACAATTTTACTATTGACATAGAGCGAGGAAATATCGATATTATAGACTAGAGAACCTAAAATTTACTAGTGAATCTTTGGTGGCAATGTCTCCATGTGGTCCCAAAAAACTACTTAGTCAATAGTGCTACAGTGCAGTGGTGGATTTTCAATGACAAGCTAATGTTAAATGTCAATAGCTGATTATATTGGTTGGGGTACACCTGGTCAGTAGTAATACTGACAATTTCACTAGTAAATCACTACAATTTCACTATTCGAATTTCCTGCAGGGAAAATACAAATGCGTACATACATATGGATGAGTATAGAAGCAAAGCACATAAACAGCAAAAAAATAAAGCAAAACGTTGAAAACATTTAGTTCATAGCCTCTATGTCAGTTCATTTTGTGCCTTAGTTTTTAGTTCAAAAATTGAACTAGTGAGCGTAAACAATTGAACTAGTTCAAAGTAGTGAATCGATCATTTGAACTATTTCGTTTATGAAGTACGCAAGACCATTTTGTATCGTTAAACACGTAAAACCATCAAATTTGTTGATAGTGTATGGGTCTCTTAAGCTTAAAGTGCTGAAACTAAACAATAATATGTCTCTATTTGAATATAAAAAAATGCTTTTTGTTATTCAATTTGATTTCGTGCATATTGTACAGTTTCCTGTTTTGAAAAAATTTCGCGTGCGTGTTTCGTACGTTTCGTTGGAAAAATTCAACACGCGTCCATCTCTAGTCTGAATCAAACAGTTTTGCATTAGTAATTAGTGGTTACATTTTTTTTACGCATGTGTGGCACATGGCACACAGATGTAAACCATAGGCTACTTTTTTATCCGGTTCGGAACTGGTTTTTTATATTTGGCATGGATTTTCAAATTGCTAAACCGATTTTGAAAATCTTTCAGCAATGGAAAGCTGCATTACCAGTGTCAAACATAAGCAAAATTTCATGCTGTTCGGAACCGGTTTCTTATATTTGGAAAGGTACATTACCAGTGTCAAACATAGACCATATTTTATCGGTTCGAAATTGGTGGATAGGGTAATTTCGTTTCTGGTTTGATTGTTTAACCAGTTTTAAAACCGGGTTTTATTGTTTTCTTAATTTTTTGTAGCCTATTTGTCGGTTTTTTCGTTTTTTTTTTAATTATAAGTGAGTAAGGTATAGCCACGACACTCCGAACTGGCGGCCGTACTGCACATTCCATTTTAAAATTACCGCTGAATCTACCACAGGAAGATTCACCCGTCTGCAATTTCAGCAAAAATAGCTCCCGAGGCAGAATGCTCCGGCAATGTAACCTTTTAGTGTGGAATGAAAGTACGATGTCTCTCAAGAAAGCTATAGAAGCGTTAAATCGAACTGTTCAGGATTTACAAGAAAGCACAGATATTATGGGAGGAATGGTAGTTTCATTGCCAGGTAATTTTCGACGAACTATCCCAGTAATCCATAAGGTTACCGGTTACATTCAACTTATGACCAAAAGTAGAAAAATTCAGTTTGAAAACGAATATGAGAGTTCATTTTCATAATGACATTGATTCGGAACATTATGCTGAGACGTTATTGAAAATTGGTGATGGATGTCGGATGCAGATGCTGAAGGTAATATTGTTACGTTTTTACCCTTTAAAAGCGCTTTTCCATGTACCCGAAGATTTGCAAATGAATAAAATACCCCAGTGTACTAATTAGGATTAAGAATGAAATTTTATTTACTAATAAATACACTTATACTAAACCAATTCAAGAGCTTAAATACACACACATATACTACGGTCATACGCACGGCTTATTTGCAAATAAAACTGTAAATTGTTGCCATATTATTGTTTTTATTGCGACTTACTAATTCAGAAAACTATTCACGATTAACGCACTATTTGCAAACAAAATGCTTAAATTGGTAAATATTGCACAAAAAAACATTGATAGAAGAAAATAATGACAATGAAACAAATTATTCTTTGTTATTTTATACATTTACAAATTTTTTTGTAAACATAAATAACATTTCTATAGAAGTGCTACAAAGTTTTTGTGCATTTGCAATGCCATATAAACAGTGAGTTAATGTATTTGCAAATAGTGCGTGTATAAACTACGTCGTCCTCGCTGTTGTATGCGCAGGTCTCATTCAACTGACTGCACTGGTTTTGTAGCAAAACTCCTTCTCGGCTGCTTGTCACTTATTATGCTGACGTTCACTGCTTATACAACACTAAAGACTAACTGTCTTCACTTAATTACTTCTTAACGTTATTATCCACCGCACAATGTCCTTACTTTCACCGATGTTGACTCCATTACTATCAGATTCACACTGACTGCCCCTCACACAGGGCTCCTCCTTTTATATATACTACAGGGAGTGGTTCCAGAATGTTCGCTATGTGCTTATAGATTTTTTTTTAATATTTACTTATTGTATTTTCAAATAAGAACTAACAATAAGTGTTCGAATCTAAATATAATTATTACGCCCGACCAATGTCGGACATAAGCTTAGTGATACTAAATTAATGATACATAAGAAAGTAAAAAAAATAAAAATAAAAGTATATTCCAGCAGTTAAATCTGGAGTCTTGAGTATAAGAGCCGTATCCCTCTTTTTTAAGCGGATGTGTCCCGTAAAATTCAAGATGTTACTAGCAAGGGGATTAGGATGGGACTCGAGTTTTGTTAAGAACTTGCCTGCATATTTTGCACTTTCTTTAGTCATTAGTGGCATATTTAAATCACGATGTAAATTTGAATTTTTGATGTACCATGGAACGGATGTTATCAAACGTAAAATTCTGTTGTCTTTGTTGGATTCTCTCTACATTGGAAGCTGAAGCAGTGCCCCATTGCTGAATTCCGTAGTATCATATTGGTTTCAAAAGCGACTTGTATATTAACAGTTTGCAGTCTAGGCTGAGTGTTGAATTTCTGCCAGTCAACCAATGTATTTGATTTAACTTAAATTTCATTTGAGTTAGCTTAGAATCAATATGATGTTTCCATGTAAGCCTTCGATCAAGGTGTATACCAAGGTATTTCACTTGAGAATGTTGAGGAATATCTTGATTGTGGATTCGAATGGGGGAACAAGTATCTCTTCTTAAGGTAAAAGATATATGGACACACTTTTGCTCATTTACTTTAATTCTCCATAAGTTCAACCATATTTCCAACTGGGTAATATGTTCCTGCAGATTGCGGGTTGCCTCATAAGGGTTTTCATGCATACTCATACAGCCTGTGTTATCGGCAAATGTAGAGGTGGGGATATTATTGCTCACAGCCATATCACAAGTACATATTAAATACTTGTATATATGTTTGTACATTTCCCAAACGGCTGCATGGATTTCGACAATTATGTAAGGTGACCAGATTTCAGAGAAAGAAAGAGATGCCATCAACAAAAATAAAATAAAAATTTATTTGAAGTCAAGGTCTAAATTTTTTTACATACTTTATAAGAAATTACACTCATATACATATGTATGTATGTACATTCAATAATAAAAATTAAAAATTTTAAAAATCCCCGCAGTTGACGCTGTAGCAAAACATAAAAACAGAAAAAATCTCAACAATATCACAGCCCTGTACACATTAAGATTACAAGGGTTCACTCAAACCAGGTAAGCCCATAATGCAGCTGTTTATTTCAACTGTCAACCTCCGTATAAAACCAATATAAACAAAAAAAAAAATTATATATGTAGCTTGGTTGATAATTATGGGATACATTGTTTCATCGATAAAAAAAAATATAATTCATTATTTTAATATTAAAGATGACTAATAATAAAAAAGATAACAAAAAGGGGACACACATTTTATAGATGACAGCTAGTTAAAAAGATGATTCTCCTCTAAAAAAGAGGACCTTAAATTATGGTATCGTTATATTTGGGTGCTTAACCAAGTGGTCTTAGGCAGGTGTTCAAAAACAAAAATGGCAAGACTGTTGTAAGTTTAGAGATGGTAAAAATGAGCTTTCATTACAAAAAAGCTTTCAGCAAATTGTAATACGATGAATCAAAATAATTCACATATTCCATTTGCAATAACGGCTGAGTATATAAAGCAGAAATCTACATCAATTGACACCACACATAGTGGACCAAACACAAAAGAACGCTGATGATGAAGGTTTAGTGGCCTTCGAAAACAGCTAGTTGTTCCGTTCAACTATGTGTTTGTCAGAAAATTTACAACTAACTTTGGTGTTATTTGTTCATTAATAATAATACATGTAATTTGTCTTACAAAGCGATACGAACTTTAACCTGATCAAATCATAAATATAGAAAAATATTTCTCGCACGAAATAGTAACACGTTACATTTTTCTTTTACCAAGCCTATCGAGTGGGGTATCAAAATAAGGGAAATTAAAAGGGGATTACAAAAATACGTACACATAATTTATATTTTTGTTCATAAGAATTGTTCGTGACACTTCTGCCTTTGTAAAAAATTTTTTCCGTTCATCATACACATACATATATTTCTTTTTCATTCGTATAAAAAAATCTTATAATTTCTACCGTGTTTGCCGTTGGGTACTTCCTGTCCTAAGTTTTCCAGTCTTACGAATGGCTGTCCAAATTTTGAAACCCTTGATGTACACTTAAAGGACAGTAAAAGGTTAATACTCATACAATCAAAAATCACGAGTAATATTAAGTGATTTCAACTCCTCTATGTGCGCTGTTCGTCTTTTCTTCCTTCTACTGCTACTTTTACTATTACGGGTGAAATAAAACCTTTTTTTACGGGCTATGGTATTTTGGAGCCAATTTCGCAGCAAATCCTTCAACCGTCTTTGATAAATTGTGTTGTTTTATTATTACTTGATCTCCTTTTTTAGGTTTCCAGTTTCTTCTTCTTAGATTATAATATGTCTGTTGTTTTTGTGATGCTAATTCTAAATTTCGTCGTACTAATTTAAAAACGTCTTGCAGCATTTGGGAGTATGTTTCTATTTCCTGATTCTCTATGCCTGTACCGCTAATAACTTCGTCGTATAGAGCCTTGTGTAATTTGGGCTCTTTTCCTTGTGTTATGAAATTCGGGGTGTAACCGGTTGGTTCCCAGACACTTGAATTTATTGCAAGCATTACGTCTGATAGTTAATCGTCCCAAGTGCGTTGATTTTCCCCTGCTAGTTGAGAAATCATTGTATTGATTGTTAGGTTGGCACGTTCCGTAGGACTTTCTACAAAGTCTGAGCAAATTATTGCTCACGACTCTTCTGCGATCAAAGACAGCATCTTCCCTGCCTGCTTTTGTTGGCTTACTTTGTATCGTTGGCAGGATTAGCAACTTCTTACGTATTTGTCCACGTCTTTAAACATACCAGGCCAGTAAAGCGGTTTTCAATTTTCAATTCCGTAAATATGTATGTCCTGCTGTGAGGTTATCATGGTTTTCCATCAACATCCTTTTTCTTAGAGACTTTGGTACACACAAATTCGAAGATATGCAACCATCAGCTTCGTCCTTACTAGCAATGTGGCGATATAACTGGCTATTTTCGGGGCATTTTTTCAGGGTTGTCTCGTACTTGCTTGTATATTCGATCTAGCCATGCGCATTTTTTTTTCTACTTCCCTGTTTATGTTGGATAATTTGCCTGTTCGATGTCGTGAAAAACCGTTTGCTATCACATTACTTTTTCTAGGAAATGCTGCTGTAATGCCAACGACCATCTTGCAATTCTACCCATTGGTCTATCGATACTATTTAACAATTTTAGTGACAGGTGATCGGTTATGATCTTAAAATTATATCTTTCTATGTAGTGTCGCATTTTTCTTACTCCTCACACTATTGCCAGGCATCCTTTTCTGTTGCTGAGCAGTTCTTTTAGGCTTTCTCCAACCGCCTGCTTTCATAGAATATTACACGTTCTTCTCCTTCAATGTCTTGTGTTAACACTGATATGTCTTAGTCCGAAATCAGTGGTATTCTTCGAATGCTCTTTGTCGCTCGGGATTGCATTTAAATTTTCTATTTTTCTCCAGCAGATTTGTTATTGGTGCCACTAGAGTGGAACATTGTGGTACAAATCTACAATACCAGGATGCCATACCGGTTATTCTCCTTACGCCTCTTAGGTTGTTTGGTGGCTGCATTTCTGTTCCTGCCGCTATTTTTTCTGGGTTGGTTTGGATTCCTTTTTCACTGATTACGTGGCCTAGATATATTTACTCAATTCACAACCTACTCTAGATTGTAGTATTAACTACAACTATGGTAGTTGTGAACCGCTTGTTGTAAGTGTTGCTAGACTCTTAAAAATGTTGAACATTTAAAAAGAAGAGAACGAATATAAAAAATTTAATACTTATATTTATTTCAAAAATGAACTAACAATAAGTATTCAAATCTTAAATCTAAATATAATTGTTACGCCCGACCAGTGTCGGGTTAGTGATAGTAATTAATAATACCTAAGAGTCATCCTAAGCAACAAAAAAAATATTTTCAAGCAATTTCATCTGGAGTGTTAGGTATTAGAACCCTTGTGTCCCTCTTTTTTAAGCGGATGTGTCCAGTGAAGTTCAATATATTACAAGCAAGCGGATTAGGGTGTGACACGAGTTTTGTTAAATATTTGCCTGCGTATTTTGCAATTTCTTTAGTCCCTTATGGCATGTTTAAATCGCGATGTAAATTTGAGTTTTTTCTGTACCATGGAGTCGATGTTATTAACCGTACAATTTTGTTTTGCGTTCCATGGATTTTCTCTACATTTGAAGCTGAATCAGTGTATAATAGTTGAATTCCGTAGTACCATATATGTTTCAAAAGCGACTTGTGTATCAAAAGTTTACAATCTAGAATCAGGGTTGAATTTCTACCAATCAGAAATTGTAACTGAGTTAATTTTAGTTTCATTTGTGTTAGCTTAGAGTGGTTGTTTCCATGTAAGCCGCCGGTCACGGTGTATACCAAGTTATTTCACATGTGAATGTTGTGAAACAATTTTATTATTGATTCTAATGAAGAAACAAGTATCTTTTCGTAGTGTGAATGTTACCTGAGCACACTTCTTTCTGTTCGTTTACTTTTATTCTCCATAAGTTTAACCATAGTTCCAGCTGCGTAATATGTTCCTGATGATATCGGAATGCCTCGTGAGTGTTTTCTTGCACACTAAGGCAGGCTATATCATCGGCATGCGTCATGCCCCAATCCTGAGCGAAGCAACTTGCCTCGCCTTACAAAATTATGAGAGCGAATCAAGTAGATTCAATCCTCACAAAAACATAAATGTGAAAAAAAGCCAAGTTCCTTTCTAAAATTTCGGTCATGAAAAGTAGTGAGATAAATATTATGACCAAGTTCTTGTTTGGCACAATACCTATCACTGAAATATGCTATGCATTATATAAATTTGTAACCGTAACGGTGTCATATAATTTCTAGATAATGGTATTGTGCCAAACAAGAACTGGGTCATAATTTTCATCTCACTACTTTTCATAGCCGAAATTTTGGAAAGGAACTTGGCCCTTTTTCACATTTATGTTTTTGTGAGGATCGAACTACTTTTTGAAAGGTTTTCTTTAATAAAGCTTTTTAAACTTACATTTTTTAGTCTGCTATATTTCTATGACTGCGTCAGTTGAATAGGGTAGAGTTACATAAAATGATTAGAGTGTGATGGGTGCACTATTGTGTCATTACAAGGACCCAGTAATGTACGAAAACTTTCAAGAGTCATCTGAGTAGAAATCTGTAAAATATAGCGTAAATTTTAGTGAGAGTGAACTCCCACTAACTTAAATTCATAATTTCGAGTTTAAAGTGTGCCATGCCACCCGTTTGAAACTTCCAGGATTTTAGATTTTTCTTGGAGATCTCTGATTAAGATTTATTTATGTATCGAATTTAAGCTCAATAGTGCAAATTCTAGCTTTAAATGTTATGAGTGTTACCCCTCCCCTCCGTCACTTTTTAAGCTCAAGATTTTGTTGTGAGCAGCGCTTACTTATCATCGTCCACTTTTTAATATCATAGTTTCAAGCCTTGCATAAGTGCATACGAGTTTCAATAAAATGGCTTCAGTTAAAATCTGTATATTTAGTTTTCAATTCATTTCAATATTATCGCGGCCCGCCACTTCTGGTTAAATCATTTGGGTTTTTATATTTTTCTAGTTGGTTCCACACCTTGACCTACTTGCTTATCAAATTTAAGCTCTCTAGCGTAAATTTAGTTTTATTTTTATTCGCGCACACTTTTTTTAAAGAAAAAAAAGGAATGATAATAAATATATAAATATTATATTTAAATTAGGGATGCAACCGATACCGATACCGATATATCGGCGATACTGCTGGTTTTCCGATATATCGATATCGGCGATATTTTACTGTCGATACGCCGATACTTCTTATATTTTTCTTTAGAGTTTTTTGAACAAAATATTCAATTTTTAACTCTTTTTTTTGCATGAAAACTATGAGAAATAACATATTAAAAGCAGAACATAAAATCAAAACAGAATACATAATGAAATTGTTTCTTCTATTTTTTTGCACCATAGTAATGAAATGTTCTCTCAATGCTAAATCTTGTATGTGTTTGTATGTTTTAAGATTTTTTTCAAGGCGCATTAATACAAGTGTTGGTAATTCTACAACAATTACAACTTAAAATAACAACTGACATCTCAGCCACTATGTCAACATGTAAAAATTTTGACATACAAACCTCTAATTTGCGCACTTTGAATACGTCTTGATTTTCTTTTATTTATTTATGCATGCGATGATTTAGTTCAGCGATGTAAAAGTTGGTACAATTGTCCTTCTTTTACAATTGTACTTTTGAGTACATTTTGTAATGAAACTAATATTAATTGTTGAGTTTATCTACATATCGTCACAGAAAATGCAAAAAGCCCTGTCTAACGTTTTAAAAGTTTTACAGGGGAGCATAAAACTTGTTTCAATGAAATATAAATTGACAATTATAATGCAAGTTAAAAGGGCCAACAAATTTATAGATGTATTTATTGTAAAATTTTTTACTTATTGTCAATATATTAACTCATTCAAACAAGTTTTATGCTTTTCCTGTAAAGCTTTTAGAAAGGACTTTTTGCATTTTCTGTGATGATATACCTACATACTCAAGTACATACTCAATAAAAATGTGCCTGTATGTAAATTAATCTTTTTTTTTAATATTACCGCTATTTTTGTTCGAATAAGACGAATTTTTATAGTATCTCTGTATGTTCGGGAAATAAATCGGAATATACTAAAAATTGGATTAGACTTGTTTAGATAGAGCTTCTGGCGTTTTGAAGTTTTGAAATTTGAAGTTGAGAAACTGAAATGTATTGAGAATTTTGATGATTTTAGAAAATAAACAGTATGACATTCAGTTTGAATTGACTCATTAATAATATCTTACACTGTTATTTTGTGAAAAACAATAATTAATTTTTTGTTAACATGAATTGAAATTCAATTCTTTTTTTTAAGTCTTATTAATATCAATTTTAAATCTTGAGCCAATCTAAACTGAATGTAAAATCATAAATATTGCAGACGTTTTGTAGTTTGAAAATTTTAATTTTAGAAACTGAAATGTACTTAAAATTTTGATGATTTGAATGGCTCATTAATAAACACTGTTATTTTGTATAATAGAAGAATTACTCTACTTGAGTTTTATTAATTTTTACTTGAGCTCAATTTAAATATGCGTATCGGTATCGGAATCGGTATCGGCGATATTTATTTTTGAGTATCGGTATCGGATCGGCGAAATGGCGTATCGTTACATCCCTAATTTAAATGTGCTCCCTTGGTTAAAATTTTCGGTTTTTCAGATTTTTCTAGGTGGTTACTCACCTAGGTCTACTTGTCTACCAAATTTCAGCTCTCTAGCTATAGCGGAAGTGCTCCTAGATATGAATCTAGTTGCAAAGTACGTAAAATTGGTATATTCTCTACCAAAACTGGCTTCAGTGAACGTCCGGGCAACAATATAACTTTCTAAAAGCTTTAGAATGTTAATTGGTTGATACAGTGGGGAGCAGGGCTGAGTACATGTTTGTATTTTCCGCATTTGTAGGCGCATAAAAATAGTAATAATGAATTAATTAATTTTAGTTTTTTTAATTATATTTATTATTCAGTTGCTAACATAAATGCTTTTAAAACAAAACAAAAATCTACATATTCAAACAAAAAACAAATAAAATTAAAATAACTCTTATGTACTCACTTTTGCACCTTCAGGCAACATTTAAAATATGTTGTATTTTTAGTCCTTCATGCCTTGTAATCAATTTTTGGATAATTTCTCCTGGAATTTTCTACTGCTCCAGCTGCACATGTTGCCACAACTCGATTCAGATAGATGGAGCCGTTCGATATTGTGCCAACCATATTTTCACAATTTACTACAGATTCTCAATTGGATTGAGGTCGGTACTTTGCGGAGGTCACTGCATCAATTGAAATTTGTTCCCAGTCAACCATTCCTTAACGATTTTTGAGGTTTGTTTCGGGTTTCCATCCTGTTGCAACACAACTTCTTTCTCAGGATATGCGATCACGTCTAGAAAATCGGGAAGATGTTTCTGCAATATGTGTAAATAGTCACCATGTAAAACAATCCCGCACCACGATGTTGCCTCCGCCCTACTTGACCGTTTGTGTAATATGGTATCGTTGAATGGTGTCCTGCCAGGCAACACCAAGATTGGACTTTTGATGACTGGAAGCGCGTAATATGGTCAGAGGTGAGCCAACTTCATTCTGTGGGGTTGTACATTAAGGTAAATAGGGATTTTAAATGCTCAGCAAATATATTACCTTTTTCAGTATCGCTTCTTGCCCAACCTCCGGTAGAAGCGCATAGAGGTGTTTTAAGCTTTCTCGCAGCGAGTTACAAAATATTTTCATTAAGATTGGCGATGTTAAAATCAATATCATCGGATATTCTTACCTTAATGTTTTTCGTACAATGACTACTGAGATATTTTTTGAATCTCTGCCTATTAACACGACTGATCTTCACATACGGGTGAGGTAGATCACTTCTCAGTGGGCTACAGATTGTAACAATCAAGGGAGACTGATCGGAGGAAAGATCTATAGAAGCTTCAACATGAATTAAATCCCTAGAAATATTTTTAATGACGCCAAAATTAAAAAAAAAATTGGAACTTTTTGGATGTCTGTAAGCCATTAAGTGGGCTCTCCACTGAAAATGGCGTCCAATTCCATTTTTGCAATTGTGTTGAACAACGATCGACCTCTAGGTGTAATAAGACGCAAACCCCAGAACATATGTTTTGCATTGTAGTCGCCAGCTGCTATGAAACAAGGTCCAAGAGAGGATCAATACGAGAGTAAATTGATGCTATCTTGTAGATTTTCTTCACAAATGTTGTCAAGAATATAGTGCTTGAGTCTTGACTTTATTAGAATTGCTGATCCACCGCATATTTTTTCTCTCGGGTCCTTTTAAAAGGCTTCTCGAAGTCGAAGTTTTAGAAACCAACATTATATCAATATTTTTTTCCGTAGGGAAGTGCTCGAGTTCATTAATGTATTGTGGAATGCCATTTGCGTTCCAGAAATATATTTTTAACGTGTTCATAGCTTGTTAATTAATGCTTGAAGCAGTGTATTCTGTATTCGCAGCATTTCTTGCATCTTGTTAGTCACATTTGTAGTAAAGTTGTTGATAGTTTCCACCAAATAATCTGGTATCTTCAAAGCGACTGAAATTAAAGCTTGTGTTAGCATTTGTTGAATTACTTGGTGAGGAGACTTTCTGCGTGGTAATACAATTTGGCTTAACAGCATCAACATACAATACACGTGAAGTAATTTGTTGGCTCATTTGAGGAAAAGTGGCGGACTGAGCGTTTGCTGATTCAGCTAGAGATAATTTAGGTTTTTGTCCTATAGTCTGTTTAACGAAAGAATATACAGAACATTCTCTGTAGTTAGCGGTGTGATTACCTCCATAGTTTTTTCTGCTTGGTCTTTTGGCTTAGTAAATCTTAGCAATTCACCGCAGATAACACAAGCTGTAGGTAAATTGCAGTAAGTTTTTGTATGGCGATATTATGGCACTGTACGGGACCTGAACGTTTATGTGGCTCTTCAATTGTGATTTTTCGGTGTAAGAGAAACCTTACACTATAAACTGGCTGAGTTTCATTTTTTTCAACTGCATGTACTTTTCTCTGTTTATAATATTAGTAACATTGGTCAATGAGTGCACATTTTACTTCTTCGGGGTGAACATATGAATCTGTGCCCTTCAATACTATCTGGAAGCCTTTAGCACTCTTAAGTTTGTATGTGTAAAAACTTGTTGTATTTTTTGAAATTCTGTAAATTTTTCGGAAATCGTTTTCTTCATATATTTGAATTTTTGGTTCATCAATATTACCTCGTTTAATTGTAATGATGTGAAAAGTATTCTCAGCAATGGCCGATAGTAGTTTTTTAAGAAGTGCGTAAGAGTTTTTTCTCTCAGATTAAACCCCTGCGCAAATGGATTTATAATTAAAGGTGGAAGTACATAACACGCGTTCAATGCGCTAATGCGATACAAACTTCTGTCAAAAAAGTTGAAATAGTTTGTTTTCATAAGGCAAGTTTCATAAAGAAGTTTGCGATGCGCGTATCTCGCAAAAAGTTGAACATTCTTCAAATTTCACGCGTTGTACACAAAATGACTGCTAGTGTTGCCAGATTCACATGCCAACATACACAAAAATTATTAGAAATTAATTTTTTTATTAAACAATGGTTAAAAAATGCATTAAATATTCAAAGAAAAATAAAACGTAAATGTAAGACAAAAAATAGCCGGCAAAGGATTGAAATTCTACAACTAAAAAACCTTCAAAAGTGTGGTGTGTAACTTTGCATTTTTATAGCGTTAAACATTTAACAAGCAAGAAATGCGTTACCGCGTAACGCGTGGTATGTACCTCCACCTTAAGAAGTACATATAATCAAGCAAAGCGTGTAGACCATTGATGTCTAGCTAAAATCACACACATTCTTATTCTATTTCATGTAGTCGTCAATGAGACAGCGACGAAAACTCATGCGTAGCGGGTGTATTAAATTCGTTATAGATAAAGTGAAAGAAAATAAGTATGCGAAAAATATTCTAAGATCACCAATGCTTTTCGCGATATTCAATGTATTTTATGTTACAAAACTTTTAAGGAAAGGAATGACTATGTATTTAAAAGACAATTTGACTTTTTTGGAAGATCTCCACTAAACTGCACTCTCTATTTAATCTTTAGATAAGGTTATTTTTATGTACGCTAAAGATAACGATACGTCTGAAAGACGTATGATATTTAGTATCCTTTTAAGGACTTAAAAAGATAAAAAATTGGCATATTTATAATTGAGATCATTTATTTATTGAGTTTTTTATTTGATAACATAAAAATTTGGCAAGTACAAATAATAATAAAAACAACGAAAAATTCAAAAGGTTCAAAAATTAACATAAAATAATAGCCTTTTTCAAAGGAATCAAGTATAACAAAAAATTAAAAAGTACCTTTTTTTGAAATTCATTTAAGTATTTATATATAAAACAAACTTTGTCAGTAAAAGAAACCTTATTTTTGCATCATTATAAGTAGTAGGGAAATAGCGGTTCGGCCCCAATTAAAATTGTAAAATTTTAAAATTTTAATTACCCAAATTTTAAAATTCTTGGAAATTTGTGAAATTTGATACCTATGAGTGTGTGTGTGTGCGTGTGTGTGTTTTCGGCGGCGCTTTGATGTTTTTGTTTACATAAGGAGTTTTTTGTTTACATTAACCCTTGAGTGAACGGGTGATTTTTTTTGGGGTGACATTAATTGTGTGAACGGGTGATTTTTTTGTGGGGGTGGATTAAGGGGTTTCATAAGATTAATATTTCATAAGTATACAAGTATGCCGACGGGAAAATCATGAAATGATTTTTCCTAATACCAATAGGGAAATCATGAAATGATTTTTCGTAATGCCGACGGCAATACATGATGATTTTTCCTAATACCAATGGAGGGAGTTGTGAAACTTAATTTTTCCTAATGCCTACGGCAATGCATGATTATTTTTTTCAAATGCCGACGGCAATGCATGATTATTTTTTTCAAATGCCTACGGCAAAACATGATTATTTTTTTCAAATGCCGACGGCAAAACATGATTACTATATTTCTTAATGCCGACGGGAAAATAATTTTTCCAAAGGGAAAATTGCCAGTGTTGCCAGACTGTAGAAATTTGTTATCGTAATACTATATCAGTAATACCAGAGAAAATATATTTGATGAATACTAGGCGATTCTCATATGAATCGTGGGAACGTGTATGCGTGATTTCCTCACGCTAATAAATTGTTTATAAATAAAATAAATTGTTTATAAATAAAATAATTGAATAAATTAATTTAATTTATTTAATTATTTTATTTATTTATTTATAAAATGTTCTCATGTATGTGAACACCCTAAAATGTTCTCATGTATGTGAACCCCCTAATGCTTGTGTGTGGGTGGTCCAGCTTGACTGTCGCTGGTAATTGTATATTGTGTTTATTTGTTTAATAAATATATTTGTATGTATGTATGTATGTATGTATGTATGTATGTATGTATGAATGTATAAATGTATGTATGCATGTATGAATGTATAAATGAATGTATGAATGTATAAATGTGCGATCGTGGGAACTTGTGCGTGGAATATTTTGTGCTTGTGTAGAATACATTTATATTTTGCAACGTAGTCATTTTCTTTGTCTACAATTCTTTTAAAGCAGAGGATTTTCAACTAAGTACAGTCATCAGCAGAGAAACAAAAAGTAAAAATTTGCAAGTAAGCAAAAAAGTTAACTTCTCCTTCTCCCCACTTCCTTCTATTCTCTTTATGTAGTTTGTATTTGAAATAAGAAAACACTTTTACATTTTTTTATTTTGTAAACATTTATTGTTTAAAATTTTATAATAATACATACAGTAATATATTCTTAAGTATAAATATTTTAAAAAGTGAAAAAGTTCATTTAAAACAAGATATTTCTTTGGAGAGTAAAATAGCATTTCTTAATGCGCAAACACCAAAATTATGATAATTACAATAAAAATATTCTGGATACTTGATTTCCATTTGTTTAAAGTTGATGCAGCCTATATCCTCAACGTTAGAAAATTTTCGGTGTAACATTTTTTCCAACCATAGTCTTTTTTCTTCACCTTTTACGTAAATTTTAGAACATCTTACGTTGGCTTTTAAAAAATTGCAAACGCTATGAAATGAAACTGATCCAGCAGTCCAGCTTAGGTGATGATAGTTTTTTGTTAGCCACTTTGCTTCTCTTTGCTTTTTTATTGACAAGCATTTAAAATCAAATGGTGGTTTTATAATGAAGTTGTTATATTCATAATTGTTGAAAACAATCGCTACTTCTTTTGCGATGAAATCGTTTGAATTAGTTTTGAAACCTTGTACGTCTATAAAAATTATGTTATTTTCCATGTTATTCAATTTATAACACTTTTCGAACTTGTCCTTTGATGGGTATATATTCTATTATACGATCATGAATAAGAATGCAGTAAGCTGTTGTCTTTGGTGCAATATTAGTTGCTGTTTCAAATTCTATTTTTATATCAATCGGTCCATTATTGAGTGATTCATTCTGATGACTGACATCTACTACAATAATAGGAGCTTTTGTCTTAAACTCTGATGCAGTTAGAAGCGGTTGAGATTCTTTCATATAGTAGCTTTGTTGAAATCTTAGATACATATCATATAGAATTGCATAACGTTCATTTTTGAACTTTATGTTAAGATCATCATACGGGTATGAGACTGAATTTAAATGTACTTTTAAATTAATCAAATCACAATGAACAAATTTATTTTCTTGTTGAAAAGCAATCAACACAAAACGGGGGCGTTCTCTATTTGCAGCCAGTTTAACATTCCAAATATGGCTAGTTCCTGTGTTTAATTGTGGATTAATATGACAATCCCAACTGCGAAATGCCATGGGTATAGAAGCACCATTATTAATAATTTTAATCATATTCAATTTGCTAAGGTCAGATAATTGAACATGAGGTATTCTCCATGAGATGAGTGAAATTGTAAGTTTAGCGTTTTCAGTAGAAACACTCGAGCGTACAAGATCTTCGTCGTTCTTATTGCGCAAGAGTATCAGTTCATGTTTTCCATTTAATATAACTTTGTTGTAGTCTTCAGCGAATCCTAGAAGCATTTTTAGAGGTACATAGAAATTGAAAAATCCATTTGCAAGAGTGACATCATCAATTTTGTTCCATCCAGCATTTTGCATCACATTGCTTTCGTTTGGTGATAGCGAAACCAAGTTCTTTATGGTGCTCGTGGCTCCTAAATATCTTGTATGATCAATTTCAATTCCATTGAGCTCATAGCGAATTTCATCAAATAGATATGCTACAAAGTTGTTTTTTAATTTAAAGTTCTCTGAAGAAGAAGATTTAGGGGCATTATCATCGGCAACAAACCCCTCTACATAAATGTAGCTCTCACTGGGTAGCACGTATAAATCTTGATTTTGTATTGAAATTCTAATTTCATCATTATTGTTGTAAGATTGTAAGTATGGTACATATGTATGATAATCCTTTTTGATTATATTCTCATCAGAGAAAGGTTTATCTAAGACATCTATTATTGAACTCATTTTGTCTTCAATTTAAAATTCAAGGACTTTAGAAAATTTTTATTTGATGTTGTTAGTGCTTTCTGTTGAAGTGGTCGCTTTAATGTTCTTGTTGTTGTTACTGCTTTATTTTTCAATGTATTTGTGTTGTATATTAGCATTATTTAGTTGACCTCAAATGTATTCGTATTGTAATTTCCTCTCCTCGAAAATTAATTAAATCACCGTGTTGATCAACTACTCGCAGCGTTAGTGAACTTATCTCTCTGGTGTTCACAGGTAAATAGATGAGATTTCTTGGAACCTCATCTATTTTATAGCCTGGAGGCACATTAATCGGAAATTCATGAAGTGTATGCGATTTGGAGTTATTCATATATGTGTTAATAGCGATACTACTTTCAACTCGCAAGAGATTCACTTTAAAAATATTAACTGGAAGATCTGAGTAATAATATTTGTTTGGTGTTAGGATTTTGCTATTGAATCCTAAAAGTTTTCCAATTGTGTTGTATTTATTAAAATATACAGGATCTTTGGAACTATTAACTTTAACTTGCATTGTATTGTTATTGGCTTCAATAAAAATCTTATTTTCTGGACAGAGTCTTCTGTATTGCTCTTGTATAAAATCTACAATATCATTCAATTCGTAAGATCCAATTGGTATTTCAATTGTATGTTCCCCTATATGAAACATATTGTTGTAGGTGTCTACATTTGGAATGCTGTTGTAGGAATGAAAATCAGTTAGAGCACACTCATATGCACCATGTAATTCAATAGGAGGAAAGTAACTAGCAGATAATTCTGATGAGTTAGAGCTCAGAGTAAGTGTTATTGACATTATAACTGTCTGATTACAATTAAATAAAGTTTAGTACAACATATGGTTTATAAGCATGATTTACATATTTATTTCATTTTCTTATTTTAAAATTAACATTAGTTTCTTAATATTACTGCTATTGTTGTTGATGATGGTATTCAGCTATAATATTTCGTTCTTACTTATCCAAGAATTGTGTTGATTAGAAAATCCCAACCATTTAACGTATGCCTCCTTTCCTTTAGTTTTAAGAACCTTTTCAACTAGATATGTATTTGGATATCTAGTTTTCGAAAGTTCTTCAGTATAGAATCCACCTTTAATAGGATTACCAAGATAATCTTCTAATATGAATGTTGTAGGATTTGTATTTTGAACTCTTGTAATTGTGAAAATTTCTGTAGTCCAATTTGGAGTATAACCTTTTTCAAATGTATGCTTATATTTGCTTATGCGTACATTATCTCCAACATTAAATTTCGACATTTTTTACATCTTCAAATGACTGTATACTGTATTTAGTAGCTTTTGCTCATTTGTTGAGTTGACTTTAATCGGAGACATTTTAATGGTGCGATGAACTTTTCTATTGTATGTATTAATTAAATCTTTGTATATATCAATCCACTTATATGAACCATTAAAGCTAAATTCTTTCCACATCATTCCTTTCAATGTTCTGTTAAATCGTTCTACTATTGATGCTTTCATACTGCTATATGTTGAGTAGTGATTAATGTTGTATTTTTCCATTAATTTTCCAAAGTGTTTGTTGAAAAATTCTTTACCATCATCTGTTTGCAAGTTTTTTGGTACTCGTCCTAATTCAAAAATATTTTCCATCGCCTTGGTTGTTTCGAGTGCAGTTTTAGTTTTTAGTGGTACTACCCATGCAAATTTTGAAAATGTGTCAATTACAGTTAACAAAAATCGATAATTTCTGTTTTCTCTAGAATAGATCCCCATTTCAACTAAATCAGCTTGCCAAAGATCATCTATTCCTTTCATTACAACTCTCCGACGCATAAAAACTTTTCGAGCTTGCTTATGCAGTTCGTTTACTAAATTTCTTTTTGAAGACATTAAGTTGTTTTACAGATTTTTTGGAGAGTGTTGTGATCTACTTGACGCACTTTCAGCTATTGATACAAACATGTAATTTTCCAATCTATAAATTTTCTCATTAAGCTGTTCAATTTGTTCTTCAAAGGATGTTTTAATTTGTAGAATGTCTTTTTGAATTTTATAATTTTCTTCTATATCTAATTTTATATCGCGTTGTAGCTCCTCAATTTGCATTTGAATATCTTCTCGAATTATAGTATTATCTTCCTTAAAGTATGTTAATAATTTCTCTTCTAATTTTTCGATTTGAGTTTGCAGAAACAATTTATTGTTAACATCGTTTTCCTCCAGAGCTTTTGCAACATTTTTGATTCTTTTGTTTTGGACATCAATGTTGTTGTTCGTATCCATAAAGAACCCCAGCAGTTTAGGTGCATTTTTCAAAGAAATTATACTGCTAGTATCGTTTAAATAGTGTCCAAATTTATCAACAGACATGCTTTATATACTTTATTAAAGTTAATGTATTATATTTGCTTCACGTAGTTCTTCAATAATTGATACAATCTCGTTATTGTGATTAGTATGACCTGCACCTTGTGATGCAAGCAGTAGTCGAAGACGATCTACTAACTCATTTGGATCGTCCCAGTATATATAGTTTGGCTTATGAACGTTAAATTCCATCATTCCATCACCTAAATAACTACCTTTTGACTTAGATCCTGTTGATTCGTTTAAACTCTTCTGGTTTTTCTCGTCAATAAATTTCTTAATAATATGTTTGTATTTATATCCTCTAGTACCCTTAATTTGACCATCAGGTTTATAGTCCCTTCTATATGCATTAGTAGTAATTAAAATCTTTTTATAGATTTCGAGTTCAAATTTATCATAATTTTTTGGTATTTTATGAAACATTAGAGAAAATAGTCCTGGTGTTAGAGCCCATATTTGACCACCAACTTGTATTTTATCTTCATTAAGTTTGAGGTTACTATCACCAAATTTCCATTCATTATTGAAATCTTTATGTGGACCATAGTTTGTATCTAATTCATTTCTTCCTTCCAAGACTGATAAGTCAGTATAAGTATCTTCTGTATTGGAAGTCTGTGAGTAAAAATCATCTTCATCATCGTCATCATCATTCACAGTATTAGCATCATTAAACAAGATGGTATTATCGAATATTGTTCCTTCTGCTAGTTTCTTTGGTGTACTTGTCTCTATCTTGACTGATGTTTTTTCAGGTTTAAAACTTGTATTATTTTCAACTTCTGTCTTCATTTTACTTTCTTCTTTTATGGGAATTCTTTTAATATTTTTAGAACTATTTATGAATTCTTTGAGTGGTTCTGTTATAGGTTTAAATGTATCTCTTAGTTGTTCACGTGTATCTATTTCACCAGTTTTTATACTACGAAGCTTTTTCTTCAAGACATTTCTTGTCAACACCAACTGTTTTAAAATTTTCTCATCCATGTTTAATAATAGTAAATAAGAGGTATCAGCTATTAGATCAGGTATCAGCTATTAGATCAGGTATTAGCTTATCAGGACCTGGTCTGGTTTTCAGATCAGCTTATCAGGACCTGATCTGGTTTTCAGATCAGCTTATCAGGACCTGATCTGGTTTTCAGATCAGCTTATCAGGACCTGATCTGGTTTTCAGATCAGCTTATTAGGACCTGATCTGGTTTTCAGATCAGCTTATCAGGACCTGATCTGGTTTTCAGATCAGCTTATCAGGACCTGATCTGGTTTTCAGATCAGCTTATTAGGACCTGGTCTGGTTTTCAGATCAGCTTATCAGGACCTGGTCTGGTTTTCAGATCAGCTTATCAGGACCTGGTCTGGTTTTCAGATCAGCTTATCAGGACCTGGTCTGGTTTTCAGATCAGCTTATCAGGACCTGGTCTGGTTTTCAGATCAGCTTATCAGGTATTAGATGAGGTTATAGCAAATGGATGTATCAAGTTTAAAGTTAGATTAATAACTAGAGATAATTTTTATGAGTAGTTGCTTATATAGTTATGAAATAGTCAAATTGCTTTCTGTAGCGACCATCGTTTAATTCGTTATCTTTGCTTATCATCAAAAATCCATATTTATCCTTCCAACATTCTCGACAAATTTCTTGAAACTTTTCATAGCTCATATCGCTGTCAACATGATCCTTATAAATATGCTTCATATTTGTCTAATCTTGCTTAAACATTATAATAACATTTGCATTGTCTCTTATTAAATGCTTGGGAATTCTGGTATATGTTTGACACAGGTAGAATGAATCAACATCCCTATGTCGCCCCATACAAAAATATGTACGTATATTATTCTGCTTTTCACATGCAACATCATCAAATATCATAATTGAATTAGTTTTAGCTTCGTCAGGTGGAATAACTGATTCATTATCGGTGAATGTATAATACCCCATACCTTTAATTGGTGAAATTAGTTTCTTTAGGTATTCATATTTAGGTTGATAGAGAGATTTTGAGTATAAATAGATGTTTTCAAACTTGAGTCCATTAGGACTTTCTAGCAAGCCAATCATAACATTAGTCTTTCCACAATTTGATGGTCCCACTATTAGAGCACGAATAGAATTTGGTAAGAGAGGACTATGCTTTATTTTTGAACTGATGTTCGCTGAATCATCAATATTACGAACTAAAATATTTTTATGTTGTTTTACTAACTGCATTTTTGTAACTAAATGCATTTCATTTATATTACCTCTTATATAGGAAAAATTAGATAATATGGTTATACGATATCAGAAAACTTTTAGTCATAAAAACACCGTCATTGGAGGAGGAGGTCTAGTAGACAAAATAATAAACTCTCTACCTGTTGAACTTCATCTACCTGGATATCAGTACTGTGGACCTGGAACAAAACTACAAAAACGTTTAAATCGAGGTGATAAAGGAATTAATTTATTGGACTCTGCGTGTAAAAATCACGATATTTCTTATTCCAAAAATAAGGATTTAAGTAGCAGACATAAAGCTGATAAAATACTTGAAAACTCCGCTTGGGATCGAGTTTTATCAAAAGATAGTAGTCTTGCTGAAAAATCATTTGCATATATGGTTACTAACGCAATGAAAGCCAAAACAAAATTTGGTATGGGTGTGGAGAAAAAGAAAAATGTAAAAAAGAACAAACTAAATGTTAAAACACTATTTGGAACATCAGTTAGAGCTGCAACAAAAATACTAAAAAAAGAAAAACCATTAGATATTAACACAGCTATTAAAATTGCACGAAAAACTATTAACAAGTCATTAAAAGGAAGAAAGTCTCAAATTATAGTACCACGTGTGATACGTGTCCCAAAAATTGGTGGGTTTTTGCCTCTAATACCGATTTTAACTGCTCTGGGTGCAATTGGTAGTCTAACAACTGGAGGTGCTGCTATAGCTAAGGCTGTTAATGCAACAAGGAATGCAAAAAATCAACTTGATGAAGCAACTAGACATAATAAAGCGATGGAATCTATAGCAGTTGGAAAAGGACTTTACTTAAAACCATATAAAAAGGGTTATGGCTTAGTTCATAAAGAAGAATCAAAAAACTCTTAAAGATGCTACCCAACAGACCACTATCTGATGTGGACCTAAGACGTTTCTCTATAAATATTCCATATTTTAGAGGAGTTTTCATGTTAAATACTCTACCAAAACGATCAAAGAAAATAGAATGTGGAATAATCAATTTAGATGTATCAACAGGACCTGGTACACATTGGGTAGCATATTATAAAAACATCAATGAAAAAGAATATTTCGACAGCTTTGGAAACTTACAACCTCCTTCAGAAGTAGTCAAATATCTTGGTACAAATATAAAATACAACTATAATCAACATCAGAATTTTAATACATTTACCTGTGGACATTTATGTCTTAAATTTCTTTATGAAATAACTGAAAATATTAAATAAAAACACAAACATTTATATTTTACAAAACTCTTTAATGTCTTTTTATTTATAATTTAATACAGAATTAATGTATTTTATTGCCAAATAGGATACTGTGAATTTTGAATCAAAAATTCACTCAGCTCACTCTCAAGGATTAAGTTTTGTTCACCTTCTCTGCTTAAGTGATATGATCCGCTCGAGAGATCCTTAATTTCATCATCGGTTAAACTGTTGTATCGTTTAGGCAGGAACATAATGTTGTTTTCCAATTCAACTTTTAGTGTGGGTCCATATTTGGTTGTTACACGTTTTACATTTTGAATATTGTATTTAATTGATGTCTCAAGCTCCTTTATATGAATTAATGTTTTGTTTTTCAGAGAATTAAATCTTGATGTTAGATTTTTGGTGGAGTCCATTTTTTTATTTAGTTCTTATCACTTTGAATGTTTAATTGAAAATGAACTGAAAAGTATTGGTGATGACTTCAAGAAGGCTAATCGAAAATATTTATGGTGAATAAGTGGGGTATAGTGATAGAGAGAAAGAGATAGTTATAGAGAGAAAAGGTATAAAGAGAGAGAGAGAGAGAGAGATAGAGGGTTAAAAAGAAGTATGGAATAGAGATGCTAGTATAGATATTTTAAAGATCAGGAGATGTTGCTTTAAAAATTTAGGGAGCAAATTAGTATCAAAGGAATCTTCAAACAGTCGTCATCATTCATTTATCAGCAAATAAAATGAGCCAAATTAGACGTACTCTAAACCAATTTCTAACAGATTTTGAAAGCTTCTGGTTATATGATCATTGGGAGATGATAAAATTCTTTCAAAATATGCTGGATGAGAACGAAGAATATGGCGTCATGGAAGATGAAGACAATACAGAAGGGCATTTTGCAAACTGTCCCTGGTATGATCCGAATTGCGAGGAAGGACCTGATACTTGTAGATGTACAATATATTTTTTACGGAAAAGTATATTACAACATCTAATAATTGGATACTATGAAATGTTTCCATCATTATAAATAAAATATTTAAGAAATTAAATTAAATGGTATTATTAACAGAAATAAAATAAAATTGTATTATTAAAATATTCCTTGTTTTGTATTATTTTTTCTAAAGGAAAATTAGGAATCATCTGTTCGAATACAAAATAACAGAAACTTGTAAGTAGTGAAAAATATAAGGACTTATCCGATTATCTTAATTGTGTCTCTTTATAAAAATATCTAATGGAATTTCACAATATTGTGAAATTCAATTTCTCTTGTATAGAACCTCTCAAAGAAAACAAGATTGTGCATGTTTAATTTATGTGAAGACAAGACTGTGCATGTTTAAGCAATATGAAAACAAGAATTTACAAATAAACAAAAACAAAAACTGTGTGATCCAACGAAGTAAAGCCAATAAAGAAATAAACACCATTTCATTCTTTTTTCAATATTTTATTTCAAATTTTTTCTTAAAAATTCATATAGATATGTACAATAATTTTTCTTAAAAAATAAATAGGATTTTATTTACAATAATTTTTCTTAATGAATAGGATTTTATATACAACAATTTTTCTTAATGAATAGGATTTTATATACAATTTAAAAATTAACTAAAAATTAATTAATTTTAACAATTTTCTTGCATTCTAGCAATCTCATCTAGCAACATATCAAGTTCGTATTCAGGGTTAGTTTCCTTAATACGAAAATGATACCATGCATATGTGTTAATGTTATTTGATCTAATTTTTCTCTTATCGTCTCCATAACTTAAGACTACCTTATTTAGTTGACTAGTATATATCTGATGTAGCTTAGATTTAAATGTTAACATATTATCATACACATTAGTCTTATTAAATAACCAATTTTTATAAGTAGCTAAACTATATTTATCTAATATGGCTCTCTTTACCCCCTTCGATTTTTTAACGTCATTTTGATTTTGTACACTGAATGAGTACATTTTTGATCGCAGCCCAACAAATTCTGTCATTATTTTACCGCAATTTTCATCCTTCATCATACCAATGACTTTTTTATTTACTAGTGGAAAATTATAAATATTGTCTGTAGGATAGTCCGATGTATCAAATTGTTCTTGTATGTCATTTTTGATGTCAGCGTAAAAGTCGTCCGTTTTTATTGAATATATAAAAGAGTCCGTGTCCATATAGTTCAATGAGAGTTTTGTCTTAAACTTAGGTTGCATGTACCCGTAATGGAAATTATACATTTTCCATTTGGACAGCTCGAGTACACAAAATCCTAAGTAAATTGGTTTATTGTAGCAGGTTTTGACTCTAGTCATTTCGATTGCTACTAGATCTTCGGAAAATATAGATAAACTAAGAAAATTTGGTTTTGATATCCAATCTTGGGCCCCCAAACGATTACAATTCGTTCTCTCCCAACTATTAACAATTTTAACATCTCTCCTCTTATCCACATTTTCCATGGTTTTACCATACACTGCATTATTAAGTAGTTTGAAAAAATTTTTTTCAAAAGCATTTTTAGCAGTGGCCCTATGTCTGGTATTTAGGTCAATATAGCCTTTTAACCATGGAGATTGTTTAAATGCTAGAATACGATGAGTTTTCTTTAAAACTAAGCCATATTCTAAGCACTGTTTCAGAACTCTAAAGTGTATCACGTATGATTGCTTTGTAGAGAAATCGGTTATCAACTTGCTATACTTCGCTTGCATAACTTTTTTATTTTCAGCGCAAAAAGGAAGGTCATTATGCAAGTCGTGTAAATGAGAGGGATAATCCAACGTGACCTCATATACATAACCGTCTGTTCCATTGTCAGCTATGCTGTTTGGGTCCAGATTCAGCTCGTCTTGCGATAACCATCTGAACCCACCATGAGGAAGATATTCCGACATCGCCCAACCATACAAATTGTTAGCGTCTAAATAGACGAGAAATTCTGAGGGCTTCTCTTTATCGAAATCTTCCAAATATTTGTTATTCGCTTTCGAATATCTTTGACTACACTGTACGATCCCTCCACGTATACCTTTTTTCATAAAATTGTACATGTCTATGTCTGTCAATAATTCTAATTCAATTTTTGTGTATTTGAGCATTGCATCCCAGGAAAGGCCAGGTGCTGTATAATATTGGCATGGATCGAGCTCATAAATACCTTTACAAACTTTTCTAAAGTTCTCGAAAATATCTGTCAGTAAGAGGACATCTGTTTTTAAGTAAAGTTCCATGTAATCTTTCATAGTTTTGCAACCAAAAGTATTCCATACCTCTTCAGCATGTGAGTATTCCTCCAAAGAACACTCTTTATTGTTCAACTTATTAAAGAAATCACTGCGTGAAGGCAGCTGACACTCATCTAATTTTTGGAATGAATTTAGGTACTCATACGGGAAAATACCTTTTTTCTTAATAAGCTGAAATTCTTTTTCTGACTGAAATAAGGACCTTATAGTTCTGAAATCATTATCCGACAAATTGCAGGCTAATGATTCCAAACTCTCAGCCATAAAGCGTATTGTATCAAGAAATCTTATTTCAAGCTTATGGCCATCACTCATTTCTGTAAATTGGGAGAGGGATATATAAAGTTCCTTATTGAGAGGGAGTACTTTCAGTTGCATTGAAATTTCACCTAGATCTTTAATAAAAAGATGTGAGTCATAATTTGAGTAGTTGTGAAAGTAAACTGGTATAAACTTGGGAATTTGGTAATTTAAATTACAGTTATTGTGGGCTGCACCTCTATATTTACCACTAATGTGACAATGATCTCTAACGCGATCTTTACCTAGAAATTTTTGACAAATATGACAATTCACAGCACTATAAAAATTATAAATATCAGAAGGGGATAAAGTATCCATTTGTCTATTATTTACTAAGTGACTATTGTATATATCCTCACAATCTTTAATTAAATATGATACAAATTTTTTTGAGGCATCTTTTCCTGTATATATCCTTAATTTATCTAACTTATTGCTATGGAGACACTTAATATAATAGCTAAATGCACAAGGAGTGTGCTTTTTGACTAGACTAGTTTTATTACTTACACTATTACTAACTTCTTCCAAGATGCATTCGAAATCCGCATATACCACGAAGGGTACATCCATTTTTCTTTGATGTCCCTTGAAGCTCAGAATTGCATCCGGACCTGATGGCATAGTTGTAACAATTTTACCGCACTCCGCCTTATGATTTGTCATTCCAGTTGGGTGTACTGGAGACAGCTGTTGCACAAATGTAGTTTGTGTTCATACTTCGTAACCTGATTCCGTAAAAGTCTATGAATGATAAAAAAATAAATAAAAGTTTATAAGTAAAATGTACATAGTATAAAATATATAAACAAATATATGTATCCTTAAAATAAAAAGTTGTATAATTTTTTAACTTACCTTGATATATTCTTTATCAATATGTAGTGAAGAACTTCACCATTCTCTAAAAGCAGCAAGTTGACGTGGTTCACTTTCTCGTCCTTGGTCACATAATAAGGACCAATGATCTGATCTGCTCCCTCATCATACCCAAATACGTTCACACTTATAGTCGGATTGTTTGCCTCAAACTCTTTGATTTTATTAAGTGCTAATGGGTACGTTAAATTTTTGAAATTTAACGCTACACCATTTCGCGTAACAATCGTCTCTGCAGCAATGTCAGGGATATTATACGAACTGCAACGTTTTGGGTGATCGTATTTTGTGGTATCCATTGCAGCAATCAGACACCACTTGAAGCAATATTCATCATCATTATTTTCAATATTGATGCAGGCAAATCTTCTTACAAGTTTTTCAGGAGTGGATATCCAATTCGAGCCTTTGACGAGCGACGATTTGTTGATGTTGATTTCTGCTCGGACTATGCGTGACAAAGTCCAACCAGAATCTCGCTCTTCAAATTCGGACATTTTGGTTGAAATCTCCTCAACCTGTTTACGTAGTATTTCTTCTATATTGTCTGCCTTCGTCAGTAAACTCATTTTGGCTACATGTGATATTATGCACAACTCCAATTCCTCTCCCACAATTTTTATATACTCCGCCACAATACTCACATGAAATTTAATTATTGTATGTTTAGTTAAATTCATTTGAAGTCTCTCCATAAAAATATTTTTGTTTTCATTAATAAACTCTTCCAAGAGAAGTTGGTCTTTTTTATTTAGAATTGCATATGTGGCGATATGATTTTTGAAGGCTTTCGATATTTTATAATATCTCACATTATTTTCTTCTGTCCTGACATGGGGAGTACTCATTGGAGTTGGCAGAGTTTCTTCTCCTATTTCTTCTACATCTACTTCTCCATTACTTTCCGGTAAAGTTATGTCCATAGCATCGTTGTATAAGGTCCCTCCAAGGATATCCACACCTTGTTGTTGAGCTTGTTGTTGTTGTTGTTGCTGCTGCTGCTGCTGCTGCTCTTGTTGATGATAAGTAAGAGGTTGCCATTGCATCAAATTGGAATACTGCTGCATTTGGTTATCTGGTGTGACGGGATTATAATTGTAACTTGGATACTCATATTGCATTGGTACTCCTGATCCCAAACACTGATTATTCCATGACATTGATGTAGGGTAACAGTTAGGCATACCGTATTGTTGATGATTCATTGGTAGTTGATATTGGGGGTACTGTAAAGAGGGTTGTTGCTGATGATGAAATGTATTTAGCTGCTGTTGATGATTTTGAAGAGATGTCTGCGGTTGCTCTTGATTTCTGTCCCGGCTTACGATCTCTTGATCCTGCACTCTATGATTTTTAACATGGTCCAAAAAGGACTTTTGGTATTTATATACCTTATGACATCTATTACACATATATCCAGAAGAACTCATTTTTAATTAGTTTATAGAATTTATATTTGAATTTAACACAATTGCTGATGATACTACTACTTGTAAATACAATAAAGTACTGATGTGTTGGTTATAAAAGTTGGCGTATTTATACGAAAATTAGTAGCAGTAGCCTTGCGACATTCATAATTTTTACTTTTTGTTTCTCTGCTGATGACTGTACTTAGTTTAAAATCCTCTGCTTTAAAAGAATTGAAGACAAAGAAAATGACTAGGTACGTTGCAAAATATAAATGTATTCTACACAAGCACAAAATATTCCACGCACAAGTTCTCACGATCGCGCCTACATATGTATGTACTTATGTACATACATACATACATACACATTCATGAATTTCACAATGTTGTGAAATAAATATTTCTTAAACAAATAAACAAAATATACAATTACCAGCGACAATCAAGCTGGACCACCCACACACAAGCATTAGGGTGTTCACATACATGAGAACATTTTAGGGTGTTCACATACATGAGAACATTTTATAAATAAATAAATAAAATAATTAAATAAATTAAATTAAATTAATTTATTTAATTATTTTATTTATAAACAATTTATTTTATTTATAAATAATTTATTAGCGTGAGGAAATCACGCATACACGTTCCCACGATTCATATGAGAATCGCCTAGTATTCATCAAATATATTTTCTCTGGTATTACTGATATAGTATTACGATAACAAATTTCTACAGTCTGGCAACACTGGCAATTTTCCCTTTGGAAAAATTATTTTCCCGTCGGCATTAAGAAATATAGTAATCATGTTTTGCCGTCGGCATTTGAAAAAAATAATCATGTTTTGCCGTAGGCATTTGAAAAAAATAATCATGCATTGCCGTCGGCATTTGAAAAAAATAATCATGCATTGCCGTAGGCATTAGGAAAAATTAAGTTTCACAACTCCCTCCATTGGTATTAGGAAAAATCATCATGTATTGCCGTCGGCATTACGAAAAATCATTTCATGATTTCCCTATTGGTATTAGGAAAAATCATTTCATGATTTTCCCGTCGGCATACTTGTATACTTATGAAATATTAATCTTATGAAACCCCTTAATCCACCCCCACAAAAAAATCACCCGTTCACACAGTTAATGTCACCCCAAAAAAAATCACCCGTTCACTCAAGGGTTAATGTAAACAAAAAACTCCTTATGTAAACAAAAACATCAAAGCGCCGCCGAAAACACACACACGCACACACACACACTCATAGGTATCAAATTTCACAAATTTCCAAGAATTTTAAAATTTGGGTAATTAAAATTTTAAAATTTTACAATTTTAATTGGGGCCGAACCGCTATTTCCCTACTACTATTATATGCAAGTGTTGCAGACTAGCCTTTTATGTTCTCCACATACAGGTGTTTGACATTTGATAAATAACATTTTCGAGATGCTTCGAATTTTCGAAGGACAAAATCCACAATATCTTTTTTTTAGAAACAGATGGTTCTTCACTATTGTTCAATTTCTTTTGGGGTGTATTGTAAACCAAACTTTGAATGTTGTCCCGCAATGATTTCGACAAAGTGGGAGTTTCAAGCCTTATTTGCATCCAAGGTGTTGTTAGAGATGAGGAAAGTTTCTTCATGTATTCTCTGCGACTTAAAGGCTTTTGATTAGCAGAAATTATGTTGTGCGAATAAATCACATATGAGTTTATAAACGTCATATTCAGCATTCCATAAAATATTGCCATTGGCCATCTGCAGGTTTTCCTTGAATATGACATCAGGGAGCACATTTGGTCGAATGTGTCGACTCCACCAGTTTCTATTATTTGGACAAAAGATGGAGTAGCTTGTATGGGCGGTAGGTTTTCATTGACCTCTCATTTTGTATAGTTTCGTCTTTTATATC
This sequence comes from Nowickia ferox, assembly GCA_936439885.1. Lineage (NCBI taxonomy): Eukaryota > Metazoa > Arthropoda > Insecta > Diptera > Tachinidae > Nowickia > Nowickia ferox. The sequence continues at coordinate 45,872,832 of OW387026.1, forward strand.
ACTTTGATTATCATCCTCCAGTACTTCATTTGCTAACTCACTTACAGTTTCAGAAGAAACTGAGTCGTCGAAAACACTCTGCAACAAAGCAGCAATTTGTTCATCATTTAAACCACCTCGATTACATCCCATTGTTATAAAAAATTGAAATAAAATGTCCTTTTATTACCTATAACTATTACGGAAAATAATAAAACAATTAAGCAAAATATTACACAAAAGATATCAATACGTATCCGAGACGTATGATTTGTAATTTCTGAGATATAAAATCAACTTACTGCACGAACGCAACCACCACTAGCAAGCTACTGATAACGACTGAGAATACTGAGCGTAACGACTTTCTCTCATAACAAACGATTGAGATAGAGTACAAAATGAAAAAGATGTACATCTGTGAGACGTACCTTATCTATCTAGGGTTAAAGACAAATAACTCGGGAAATATGGGCCGTAGCCATTTTTTTCTTATTTTTCACATTACTATCAGATAAGCTTTTTAAAAATTTCTCTTTGGAGATTTTTTACAGTTTTCTATGAAAAGTTCAGAGCCCTATAACTCGGAAAATATGGGTCGGCGACAACTTTTTTATTTAATTTTTTCTTCTTAGTTTTCATTTTCTATCACATAGCCTCTTTTTTTATTTATTTTTAGCTGCTTTGCTAAACTACTTTTGTTCCAAATATTTATTTTTTTCTATGTACTTCAGAGACGAATGAGGCAACTTTTCTCACACATACAACTATAGTTTAATTTTTGACATCACTGATGTACACTTACAGACCAACCTAACCTAAATTAGAACGTTAACGTTGCGCCAGAAACAGTAATGTTTACTCACTTTGATTAATAAAAAAAAATAATAAAATAAAAAAATAGAAATTAAAATAAAAACGCTAAATTGCCCTGAAAGTAGCTAAAGTTACATTACTTATCAAAATGACAAATGAATTTGCAAAAAAAATAACAAAACAAACCAAAATCTCTAACCTAATAAAATAATAAATATAAAAATAAAAATAGTTTAATTAATTTAAAGCAAACGGATTTTTTTTTTTTTTTTGATGATTTGGAGGATTTAATTTGTTGCAAATGATAAGAAGTAGACGCCGGGAAGGTAACAAGGAGTTACTTAAAAGCCGTAAGTCGTTTGGATTTTATTCTACGGGGGTTAGTATTATATTGGAAAAAAACTCGGAGGTATTTATTAAGCCCACCAGGCTAAACCACGAACAATTCAAAATATTGCTAAATTTGATTGAGCTTTGGCCAAAAAAGAATTGTCGGAGGAAGCCGATTGAGCCAGAACAGATGTTATATATTACATTAAAGTGAGTAAATGTGAATATGATTTAACTAAATTACTTTATGTCCTATATTTAGTTTCCTGGCTCACGGACCAACTCTTCATGTAATTTCAATGAAGTTTAGGATAGGTTTGGAATCAGCAAGAAGTGCAGTTTTGAAAACTTCCGAAATCTTGTGGAGAATACTTAAAAGTATGTATGTAAGCCCACCAAATATTAGGAGCACTAGACGGCAAACATATTCGAATCGTTTGTCCCCATAAATCTGGTTCACAATATTATAATTATAAGAAATATAATAACATCGTAAATATGATAGTATTACATATACTTAAGATAATAAATAAAATAAATTAACCCATAGGTTCTACTAGCAGTATGTGATAGCAAATATTAGGAGCACTAGACGGCAAACATATTCGAATCGTTTGTCCCCATAAATCTGGTTCACAATATTATAATTATAAGAAATTTAATAACATCGTAAGTATGATAGTATTACATATACTTAAGATAATAAATAAAATAAATTAACCCATAGGTTCTACTAGCATTAGTGGCCGTTGGTGCATATGGAAGCCAAAGTGACGGCGGAGTTTTTAAAAACTCTGAGTTTGGAAAAAAAATTAACAAAAACACTTGATATACCTTTGCTAAAGAAACTGCCTTGTTCAGACATATTTTTCCCGTACTTTTTTGCTGCTGATGCTGCATTTCCTCTAAAAGAAAATATTATGAAACCTTATTCTAAAGTAACCTATGTTGCTAAAGAGGTTTTTAATAAAAAGTTAAGTGGCGCTAGAATACGGATTGAAATATCATTTGGTAAGATATACTTTTGACATAAAAATGCAGTAAACATAATTTTTTTACTTTTTTTCTTAAAGGCATTCTAACTTCACAATGGAAAATTTTAAGAACATGCATGCCATTTTCACCGGAAAATGCGAAATAGGTTTTTATATTAAAATTTTCAATATGCACTTTTATATCTTTGTTTTTTTCTATTCAGATTGCTTTACCGACAATAGTGCTTCATCATTTCCTCAGGCTTAATCAAATAAATTCAAGAGGTGTAGAAGATTCTGAGCACAAAACTTTAATTAGTGCCAGCAGACATGATTTACACACATCAAATACATCTGCTCAATCAGCTCTTAATTTTAGAATTGAACTGTGCAATTATGTTAATTCAATTTGATATTTTTTATTTATATTTATTTTGTAAAACAATTATGTTAATTCAATTTGATATTTTTTATTTATATTTATTTTGTAAAACAACTTTGTTTCTCTGAACAAGCGAAATGTTATATGTATGTATTATTTAAATATTATTTTAAAAATGAATTGAAGTTACTATTATTAAGTTGTTCTAATTAATTTTTATTTAAAAAATAAGTATAATGTTTCTTAAACTTAAAAAACTTTCCGTAAATTCAAAAGACTAACCTTTAAGCATTTTATACCAAATGTAGTTTTATTCAAAATTAAATATTAAATAAATGCGTTGAATGAAAATTAAAAACGTTTTGCATTAATTTTTCTATTAACTACTTGGAGAATTTCTAGTTGAACATCATCAATTTCGTCTTCAGATAAGCGATCAAACTTTTCTATAAGCAATCCAAAAAAAATGTTCATACTTCACAGAGCTAACTGTCGGATATGCCTCACATTTGTTTTTCATAGCAATTAATACATCGGCTAAGAGATCATCATTTTTTCGTTTTTTAGTATTTAATTTTAAAGGAGTCGATTGGCTCTCGTCAGTGAGCCATTCTACGGCACTGTTATCAATGTTTTCACAAAAATTGTTTATTGTGCTATGTATGTTGGTATAATGAAAATATTTACATACATTTTATTATACAAGTGTCATAAGTTTACAATAGTTTTGGAAATCTTACCTGGCACACTCCATAGATTCTGCTAAGAAGTCCAGGCTGCTTAAATACTTCCACGGAGCACCAATATTTGCAGAAGATTCAAAGGGAAGATCACAGGCATTCTTTCCCCTCCTTTGCATTCTTTAACTGAAATTTAAAAGTGATTTAAAAACGAAAAAAATACATAAGTTTAAGTATGTCCTTTTGTTAATAAATATGTAAACTACCTGACAAATTTAACTCCACTGCTATATTTTCCTAAATCTTTTCTTTTTATTTAACATCTTTGTATTTGGCATCTCTTTTTCATAAATACATGGATTTGCACGTACTAGCTCAATTATTTGTTCATTTAAATTCTAAAAGCAAAACCAGTAATTAATATACCAAATTTAAATTTTTTAATACAAGTAATTTACTTACCTCCATTTTCAATATACATATCTATGTATGTATGTATAACAATAGTACATTTGCAGTCAACTTCATTTCTTTATCCGCTGTCAAAATTGGATTTTCCAATTGCTAAGAGCCCGTTTAGATGAAGGGTGGCCTAGCTGCAACACGTCGCCTGCGAGTCAAGTTTGTAGGCGAGAAGTGAAGAGAAGCTTGCTTGCTTGCTTGAAGTCGCACGTACTGGGAACCAGTGTTGGGATATGGCTTTTCTTAAATTGTACCATGAAAATGGTAAAATTGTACCAAATTAACATCAATTGTACCAAAATGTAGCCATCTTCTAAACAAGCATACACAGTAAGAATTCATACAAATTTTTCATTCATTGAAAACAAAAACATAAAGAAAACTACTAATACTATCGCACAACAACAGTTTTTCATATATGTAAGTATACATACAAAGTCTAATAAAGCCGGGATCCCATTACCGGCACAATGTACCGATTTTCGCGCAGCTCACTGCAACAAAGTCATCAGTAATAAACCAAAATTGCCTTATATCTCAATTCATTTCGGAATAAATCTTTTATAACTTTATTTCAGTGGACCGACGAAAATGGGCACATTGTGCATATAGTGATATCTAGGCTTAAAGAACTGGAACAAGTGCTACCACATAACTACATAACTACCAATGTTGGAAATTTTGGTACTTATTAGTGTTGGGCAACTATGTTAGGAGAAATTATTATTACTATGGCAAAGTACAACTTTTTTCAAATTGTAAAACTGAAGTATAAAGTGTACCAGTGTACCAATGCAAATGCGATTGTACCAAATTTGGTACAATTGTAGAACAAATCTCAACAGTGCTGGGAACTAAAGCGACAATTTTAACTCTTCTCTCTCACATATTTCTTTCTCTCTCATTTTTGTTATGATATGTACAAGCAATGTTGCCAGTTAGACCAATTTTTTGTAACATGCATGATATAAACAGTTCTAATATAAAAATTATAAAGAAATAAAGTAAGCAGAGGAAAGGAATTATTGTATTTTGGTAGTAAGTTAAAAAAAAATAAAAATAAATTTACATATTAATTTTACATTTCCCAAACTAACAATTATTTCCTTTACGGCAACACTTCTACGAAGGAACGAATAAAAAGCATTGACCAAATTAATATCAAAAAGTCGCCGACTATTGCGACAAAAAAGTCTTCATGTAAACGCGCGTGGATTTAAGAAGGGACTGCAAAAGAGAACGTAAGCGTTGTCGCAGCTAGTCCACCCTTCATCTAAACGGGCTCTAAAAGTTGACGCCGCGTTATTTCGGTTTGTTTCATACATTTTGTATGGGCATGAGAAATTTTGACAGCCAGACAACGCTTTGCGCCGTAATTTAGGTTGGTCTGTTACTAGAGCTATAGTAAAAAACTATGTACGTGTTTTTGAGAACAAGAAAATGAGAGAATAACTATTTGTTGTTACTCCATTGCAGCGATGTTAATTTGGCGCGTTTTGCGTTATATTTAGCTCGTTTTAACTATGCGCTTTTTTTCGTCTTAGCGCGTTTAATAAAAAAAGCGCTAAATTAACCCATTGTGAACAAATTCAATAAAAAAAATAATCATTTCAGTTCAATATTCGTTTACTTTTTTGTTTAAGTTTAACCATTTTCTTGTATCCAAAACTATGATAAAAATTTTTAAATTGGTCAATGATTTAGCTGTCGCAAATAAAATTCCCTTGACGGTGGTTATAATTAAAAACGCATTTTAATACCGTAAATAGCAAATATTTGGAAATTTATAGGGCATTTACATTGTCTTGCTGCTTTTTAATAGATTTTCCATACAAAACGAAATCTATTTTGTAAGTAGATTTGTCGGAAATCTAATCAAAATCTAATATTTTCATTTCTTTTTTACTACCCTGTACAACATATTTATAAAAAAGATGAGTTAATTAGCTATGGTCTACTTCAAAAGGTGTGTGAATTGGCTACATTGCAGTTGTTTGGTTGTAGTTTTGGAAATTCTTCTGTTAATGGGTTTTGTTTTGGATAAAAAAAAATCTTGATAAATGTAAAAAGAAGTTGGTGTAAACGGTATGGATTTTCATAAAGATTTTAATAAAAATCTTCTAGATTTTGAGCAAGTGTAAATGCCCTTGTAACAACTAAAAATATGTAATCGTACTTGTGACCAAAAAAAATTATATAATTTATTAAGCATCTATTCCAGCTGAAGTACAAAAAGCATTTGAATCTCAAAACTATTTGACAATTTATATACATATGTATGTATGTAAGTTGTTACAAAGATGGACAAATCAAATTAAAGTAAAACCTAAGGATTTCGATTCTTTGAAAGTCGATGACTTTAGTTATTTAGGATATAATTTCGAAGAAACAATATTATAAAATCTGAAAAAGAGTTACTAAAAAAATCAGTTGTACTAAAAACATAATAATAAACAGTACAAGTGCTCGTACAACTGATTTGTAACACTCCTTTTAAAAGCGTTATTTTTTAAATTAATTCATTAAATTTTTGTGACGAAATGTATTTGTGTGAAATGAATTGGAATCACTGAAATCACTGCTCCATTGTGCACCAGGGTGACCGATGACATTTTACAAAAAGGGGATTTAAAAAAAAGTAACAAATAGGGGATTTATCAAAAAAAGGGGCAACATTAAAAAACGAGATAAATACACTAAAATTTTTATTTTTAATGTATTATGTTCAATTTACTTCAAAATATCTATATGGGTAAAAAGTGAAAAAAAGAAGTAGAAAAAGTACATCTACGGAATCAAACCGCTTTAAATTTATGTAAAAAAAGCAATGAATTTTACATTGACGTGTCATTGGAAGGAAGTGGTTTGCTTTTGACATTTTTTAACTCAGAAAAAATCATGCTTTTGGTGCTATAAAAATCCAATATTTGGATATAAAAATAATTCACTTCACAAAAGTAGTTAAAAAAGTGGTTTTTAATGAGTGATTAAAATCTCTTGTATATGGTTTGAAAAGAAAAAAGGTTAAATAATTTAATTTTTTGTTATTTTATTTCGTTGTTATTTTTAATAATAAAATTTTTTTCATTTGAAAAGCCTTAAGTGTAATAAAAAACACAAAAAGTAATGAATTTTTTGAAAACAAAAAAAATTAAAATCGCATTTGATATGTGGTTAAAAATAATTTCTCTAACATCTAAAAATATGCATTGGATACTTTCGAAGTAATTTAAAAGTGGTTCGTAAGGAAGTAATCCTTTTATTTTTGCTAGGTATACATATGTACATACGAAGATATTAGGGTATTAGTATATAGGATTTGTTTGTTCTCCCAGAAAGCAAATAAAATAGATAACGGAGTTTCACTACTAGGGCCGCTGTAGGATGTAAAGGTTCGTGTCTTCGCTAAATACTGGTATGAGAGTTGTCATATGGTGGTGAAAAAAGGGTAAAATTAGTGTCTATTTGGTAAGTAATGGTGTGAGCGTTGCCATAGTGCGATGAAAAAAGGGTAAAAAGGATCGTGAATTGGCTAAATGAAGCATGTTGATGCCAGATGGCAACGCCGTAAATAGGTGAAATGTGTGTGAGTTGGCTAAGTCTTGATCAATGTATCTGAGTTTATCCCAAAAGTAATTAAATTTATCTTAATGGGCTTTGGGTAAGCAGCTGTGTGCTAGATAAGTGTAGATGACAGTAGTGGAGAAAGGAGAGATAATAGCGGGTTGTGAGTTTGCTAAGTCTGGATCATTTTAGCTTACCCAAAAGTAATTAAATTTATCTAAATTTGTTTTGGATGAGCTAAAAAAGTTTTGGTGTGCTAAAAAGATCTAGATGGTAGTAGTGGAGAAAGGAGATAAAATAACGGATTGTGAATTGTTAAGTGCCAATCGATGAGGCTTGGCTTATGGTGGTAAGTAGTAAATGGAGTTGGGATTTGTATTTAACGCCTAATTGTATGCACGCATGAATTTTAGTTGGAATTGATAAAGGTATTTTGTGTTGTTATACACGCGAACCGCAGCAAAAAAATTTAAGATTTTGCTGATACTTTTTTTCGAATGCTTTAGGAATGGTAACGGCTAACAATAGGTTCTTTTGTATACAGGCATGATGATGATGATGAGCCAGCCAAGGCATTAGTGGGAGTATTGGTGTATGAGTTTGTTTTATCGAATTGAAAAGAAAGTATTTGATGATTTAGGGAAAATATGTATATATGTATGTATGTTACTTAGTAAAGGCACATGCCATGTTATCGTATACAATTTCTAATTGATATTTTTGTTTAATTATTTCCATATGTAAATTCTATTATTTTTTTATATTGTTAATTTTGTTAGAAAAAATGTGTGTGCGGAGATTCATAGTAAAAAGGAGAAGAATTCCTAGATTTGTGAGTGCATGTGCTAATAGAAAATATGTTAATTAGGGTTAGCATTTTATATGTAAGTAAGCGTGATGTAATAATTTGTGTGGGTTTGATCGGCCGGTGTTCGTATAAAAATTCTAGTGTATATTTTTGTTTAATAATTTGCATATGTTAATTCTATTATTTATTATAATTCTTTAATTTTGTTAGACATTTTAGTGCGGAGATACATAAAAAGGAGACGAATTCCTAGATTTGTGAGAATAGAAAATATGTTAATTAGGGTTAGTGTTTTATAAGTAAACGATGGTGAGTGGAATAGGAAAGGGTTTAAAATGTAGTGAATTTGGTCAGCGTTACACGTGTATGTATGTATGGATAAGAATGGATGTGTGCATGGATATGAGTGGATGTGTGTATGGATATGAGTGTGGAGTGAGGGAACAAATGCAATGTTTATGTGCATTAGCTTATCTATTGATATTTTGTTTGTATTACGTTGTTGTTGTTGTTGATTTTGAGTATAAAGGTCCAATCGTGGAAAATTTTAAACTTAGTCAGTCAAGTTTCATTCGTCTTGATCGTGCTTATTAAAGTGAAAAGATGGAGTGTTACCAAATCAATATATAAATAAGTGGGAAATAGTATTATAAACAGATTTAATATACTAAACAAAGTAAAAAAAAAAACAAAAATTAAACTTGAATATACTAAATAAAGAACAAAGGTTTGAATATACTAAATAAAGAGCAAAGGTTTGAATATACTAAATAAAGAACAAAGGTTTGAATATACCAAATAAAGAACAAAATAAGTGGAAATATAATTTTAAAAAAATTAGTTTCAAGTGTAGTGTTTGCTCAAATGCATACTCACGTATGCAAAAATTAAATAACCATTTACTGGTACATAGGCCCTGTACATATTGCGGCCATGTATCTCTAACCACATTTGAGAACAAGGAACATGCTAAGCTCCATGGGTGACAACATGAACAGCAGGAACCACCATCCACATCAACAGAAGCAGCGAAACGGAAGATTGCTGCAGATTATAAAACATCAAAAATACAGCGGCTTGAAGAGGGATCCCTACTAAGATGTGAGGCTTTTAATGTGGAAATAAGTTCTAGGAAATGGTTCAACCACTGCGGAAAAGATTATCATAAGAATAATCTAAATAAATTTTTTGGAAACAAGATTATGCTGATTAAAAGTGCGTTTAAATATCGCATTCAATCCTACCGCTTCCCAAAAGGCGACAATGAGTTAAATATCGAAAACTACTTAAGAGATGGAAGCGTAATGTTTGAGAAATTACTTAACTGTAGCTTAGCTGAACACTTTTTAGTGAAATTCAATTTGGAATTGACAGCTCGCTACAAATTACCTGCGAATCCTACAATGCCAGAGAACGATATGTTCCATATAACGGAAATGGTTCGTTTGACAAGAGCGGATGATATATGTGATACGCTAAAGGCTCAGATAGAATATATAAAAACAAAGATGTCTTAGTTCCAAGAGAGAGATTCTGGATGGGCTTTAATCCAAATAAAATGGTTGGATTTAAACATTAGTAAAGCATCACCGATTCCAGGATCTCTGCACGTAAAAACACCTGTGGAGCTAGACCAGAAGAAAGCTTGCATCAACATAAAAAATAATGACATATATTGTTTTAAATGGTGTGTGATAGCAGCTTTCTATACTGCAGACAACATGCACCTGCCATCAACGTATAGAATTAGAAACATATCTGCTACAAACATTACGCTGGAATGAGGTAGGATTTTGAATTTCGAGGGAATGACATTTCCAAACGATGTCAAGGATATAAAAGTTTTTGAGAGAAAAAATCCTGACATTAGCATAAATGTTTCCGGTTATGACAACAAGCTGAAAAAAGTGGTTGGACCATTTTACATTACAAAATCAGAAAAAGAGTTCCACACAAATTTGATGTTATTGGAAAGCCCGTGTGGTGAAAATTATCACTACAGTCTAATAAAAAAATATTTCAAGGTATTTATTTATAATTTTTATTACTATTATTATTATTATTATTATTATTATTATTATTATTATTATTATTATTATTATTATTATTATTATTATTATTATTATTATTATTATTATTATTATTATTATTATTATTATTATTATTATTATTATTATTATTATTATTATTATTATTATTATTATTATTATTATTATTATTATTATTATTATTATTATTATTATTATTATTATTATTATTATTATTATTATTATTATTATTATTATTATTATTATTATTATTATTATTATTATTATTATTATTATTATTATTATTATTATTATTATTATTATTATTATTATTATTATTATTATTATTATTATTATTATTATTATTATTATTATTATTATTATTATTATTATTATTATTATTATTATTTATTATTATTATTATTATTATTATTATTATTATTATTATTATTATTATTATTATTATTATTATTATTATTATTATTATTATTATTATTATTATTATTATTATTATTATTATATTATTATTATTATTATTATTATTATTATTATTATTATTATTATTATTATTATTATTATTATTATTATTATTATTATTATTATTATTTATTATTATTATTATTATTATTATTATTATTATTATTATTATTATTATTATTATTATTATTATTATTATTATTATTATTATTATTATTATTATTATTATTATTATTATTATTATTATTATTATTATTATTATTATTATTATTATTATTATTATTATTATTATTATTATTATTATTTATTATTATTATTATTATTATTATTATTTTATTATTATTATTATTATTATTATATTATTATTATTATTATTATTATATTATTATTATTATTATTATTATTATTATTATTATTATTATTATTATTATTATTATTATTATTATTATTATTATTATTATTATTATTATTATTATATTATTATTATTATTATTATTATTATTATTATTATTATTATTATTATTATTATTATTATTATTATTATTATTATTATTATTATTATTATTATTATTATTATTATTATTATTATTATTATTATTATTATTATTATTATTATTATTATTATTATTATTATTATTATTATTATTATTATTATTATTATTATTATTATTATTATTATTATTATTATTATTATTATTATTATTATTATTATTATTATTATTATTATTATTATTATTATTATTATTATTATTATTATTATTATTATTATTATTATTATTATTATTATTATTATTATTATTATTATTATTATTATTATTATTATTATTATTATTATTATTATTATTATTATTATTATTATTATTATTATTATTATTATTATTATTATTATTATTATTATTATTATTATTATTATTATTATTATTATTATTATTATTATTATTATTATTATTATTATTATTATTATTATTATTATTATTATTACTTATTATTATTATTATTATTATTATTATTATTATTATTATTATTATTATTATTATTATTATTATTATTATTATTATTATTATTATTATTATTATTATTATTATTATTATTTTTATTATTATTATTATTATTTATTATTATTATTATTATTATTATTATATTATTATTATTATTATTATTATTATTATTATTATTATTATTATTATTATTATTATTTATTATTATTATTATTATTATTATTATTATTATTATTATTATTATTATTATTATTATTATTATTATTATTATTATTAATTATTATTATTATTATTATTATTATTATTATTATTATTATTATTATTATTATTATTATTATTATTATTATTATTATTATTATTATTATTATTATTATTATTATTATTATTATATTATTATTATTATTATTATTATTATTATTATTATTATTATTATTATTATTATTATTATTATTATTATTATTATTATTATTATTATTATTATTATTATTATTATTATTATTATTATTATTATTATTATTATTATTATTATTATTATTATTATTATTATTATTATTATTTTATTATTATTATTATTATTATTATTATTATTATTATTATTATTATTATTATTATTAATTATTATTATTATTATTATTATTATTATTATTATTATTATTATTATTATTATTATTATTATTATTATTATTATTATTATTATTATTATTATTATTATTATTATTATTATTATTATTATTATTATTATTATTATTATTATTATTATTATTATTATTATTATTTATTATTATTATTATTATTATTATTATTATTATTATTATTATTATTATTATTATTATTATTATTATTATTATTATTATTATTATTATTATTATTATTATTATTATTATTATTATTATTATTATTATTATTATTATTATTATTATTATTATTATTATTATTATTATTATTATTATTATTATTATTATTATTATTATTATTATTATTATTATTATTATTATTATTATTATTATTATTATTATTATTATTATTATTATTATTATTATTATTATTATTATTATTATTATTATTATTATTATTATTATTATTATTATTATTATTATTATTATTATTATTATTATTATTATTTATTATTATTATTATTATTATTATTATTATTATTATTATTATTATTATTATTATTATTATTATTATTATTATTATTATTATTATTATTATTATTATTATTATTATTATTATTATTATTATTATTATTATTATTATTATTATTATTATTATTATTATTATTATTATTATTATTATTATTATTATTATTATTATTATTATTATTATTATTATTATTATTATTATTATTATTATTATTATTATTATTATTATTATTATTATTATTATTATTATTATATTATTATTATTATTATTATTATTATTATTATTATTATTATTATTATTATTATTATTATTATTATTATTATTATTATTATTATTATTATTATTATTATTATTATTATTATATTATTATTATTATTATTATTATTATTATTATTATTATTATTATTATTATTATTATTATTATTATTATTATTATTATTATTATTATTATTATTATTATTATTATTATTATTATTATTATTATTATTATTATTTATTATGTATTATTATTATTATTATTATTATTATTATTATTATTATTATTATTATTATTATTATTATTATTATTATTATTATTATTATTATTTATTATTATTATTATTATTATTATTATTATTATTATTATTATTATTATTATTATTATTATTATATTATTATTATTATTATTATTATTATTATTATTATTATTATTATTATTATTATTATTATTATTATTATTATTATTTATTATTATTATTATTATTATTATTATTATTATTATTATTATTATTATTATTATTATTATTATTATTATTATTATTATTATTATTATTATTATTATTATTATTATTATTATTATTATTATTATTATTATTATTATTATTATTATTATTATTATTATTATTATTATTATTATTATTATTATTATTATTATTATTATTATTATTATTATTATTATTATTATTATTATTATTATTATTATTATTATTATTAGTATTATTATTATTATTATTATTATTATTATTATTATTATTATTATTATTATTATTATTATTATTATTATTATTATTATTATTATTATTATTATTATTATTATTATTATTATTATTATTATTATTATTATTATTATTATTATTATTATTATTATTATTATTATTATTATTATTATTATTATTATTATTATTATTATTATTATTATTATTATTATTATTATTATTATTATTATTATTATATTATTATTATTATTATTATTATTATTATTATTATTATATTATTATTATTATTATTATTATTATTATT